>OW119927.1:5037997-6464872 GCA_933210815.1 Meta bourneti | reverse complement strand
TACTTGAAATCGTCGAAATCTCCAAGCCTTAAATAGCGCTTTGAAGTGGCGCCACAGGCGCGCGTGATGTGCGTCTGCGCTGAAATTCTAATCATTTGCATATCTCACCTCCGCTAATGCATGTTGTAAATTTCATATTATTTGCATGCTTCCTTCAGGGTGTTGCATTTACGGTGGCCAGCAGTGTATATATACATGATATATCCATCCATATAATCCATTTCATGTTTATCCCACTTCTATATGACAAACTACAAAAGTTTCTAAGGTGACCATAACCTTAGAAACTTAATGTTGTAGTCATCTTAGTCGATTTTGAGTTTTGGAGTGATTACGAACATTCCCGTATGTTCATTTTCAGTATAAATGGCAAATTTTCGAGGAACAATCTTGCACTTAGTTTTCCTATGAATGTTTTACTTGTGGCATTCTTGCACCTGGCATGCGATGTTTTCCAATTTCTTCATTAATTTGAGAGGATGGTAAATTTAATTATTACGGTATTCGTGATTAATTCATTTTGAAGCAAACATTTTTTCTTGAAAATTCCATTCAGCGGCACGTGTAATAACGGAACTTGTGTAAAAAATAAATGTCATCAGTGTAGACAAAGTAAACTCAGAACCTTGTTTCCGATCCTTGAAAAGATTCCAAGGATCGGAAACAAGGTGCTGCGTGGCTCAGTATGTCCACTGCGCTTGCAACCTTCGATTCGATTCCTGTCAGGTGCTTTCCTCTGTGTGTATTTCTCTTCTGTGTCAGTAAAACTTTCATTGTGTCTATTTCTGATATTGTGTGTCTAGCATGGCCAAATATGGCTCTTGCGCCATAAAACTCCAAACCAACCAATCTTGAAAAAATTCAGAATTAAAAAAAAAAGAAAGATTCGTGCAAACGTCGAATTTCGACTTCCGGAATATATTCTGAAATAGAACAGTTCGTCAAAAGACTTTTGAACAATATTGATAAAGTCAATGATTTATTTACAAAAAGTACGCATATTTATAATACTTGGAAATGCTCAAATATGACCGCAGCATTTCGATGTCAGCTCAAATATACAAACACAGAATTCTAAATTAATTAAAAAAGTAAATACTAATTCTGGCGTTGTCAGATACCGAGTAGCAAAATTAGGCTTTTATGATCGATGAGTTTTTCGTTTAGGCTTCTCGTGTGGGCTTTTCGTGTTCCATTACAAAATGTAAGTTATGTAAAATTAAATATTCTTTTTTCATCAATCAACTATTCATAAATTATTTATATCATGGGAAGAAATAAAAAGTCAGTTCAGATAATATTATAATTTAATTTGTTTTGGAAAAAATTGTTTTTCGAGCAATACTGGAAAACAATTTTATTGGAAAATTTTATTTTCGATCATTACTGGTAAAACAAACTGAACTGCGTACCGCAATCGTTTTATGCTCAATGTTATTTCTATGGCGATTTCGAATTGCTTTTAGCCCATTCTGCACACTTAGGACAAATAGAATGGGGATTAATATGTAGTCTACGTTATCCGCAGAGCTCTAGAGTATAAGTATACCAAATTTGGTGGTGGATTGGTCAAACTGTGTAGATTTGCATAGAGAACATAGAGACACATCCATTTTTATGTATATAGATTCCTAATTACCCGGCGATACTCGGGTTGAATTGGTTAAGTGTTGATTCTATTTCATAGAAAATTGAAAGCATCATTTAAGTGTACAGAAAATATTTTTTAACATCGTTTTAACTTCTGAATAGCTTCTACAATTTACTTAGGACGCAAATATGTATACATAATATATTCATCCATATAATCCATTTCATATTCATCACTCTTGCTGTAAAACAAACTACAAAAGCTTTTTCTGAGATGACTTCAGAAGTCAATTTTAAGTTTTGGAGTGATTAAGAATGCCAATTAAGTTCATTTTCAGTAAAAATGAGGAACTTTCAGGTATAGTCTTGCACTCAGTTTTCCAATCAATATTTATTATTTGTGGTACTCTTACACCATGCATTCGATGTTTTCGAATTACATTATCATTGTGAGAGGATGACAAATTAAACTCTTACGGCATTCGTGGTTAATTTATTTTGAAGCACACAATTTTTTCTTAAAAATTCTATTCAGCCGCATGTGGAATAACGGAACTTGTTTAAAACAAATGTCATCAGTGTAGACAAAGCAAACTCAATCGATTACACTTTTTACAAAATCACTGCTTTCAATGAATGTTTCACAGGTACCTAAGTTGTATACGAACAGTTTCAACTTCAAGTAAGCAACCTCGACCTTCTGCAACTAAAGACAAAAAAGGCTATTTTTCAACAGTCCTAGTCTACATACTTCCTTACTATGATATTATTCCAAGATCAGCAAAGAATCAGCAGAATAACTTTATTTTACTAATATTTACTACCTGGCGTGTTCAGTTTTGAAGTTGGCGGAAGCAGAAATTCAAATTGTTTGAAATCGGCAAAAATTTTGAATTAAAATTTAAAAACTTATTTCATTAATTATATTTTTGTTCCTAATTTTTATTATTTTCTATTCCTTTTCCATTTACTGAAGCAAGTAAATATTTTAATAAAAGACTATTCGACAATAATATATTGGCCAAGCTGGCCATTCAACAACCTTCGAAGATGTCAGAACTGACAGAGCCAAGAAATGATTTGGGATCCGAAACAAGTTACAACATGGAAACAGATAACTCTTGGTGGAAAAAGAATTTAACAACATCGGAACTCATCGACTTAGCCTCTGACTACGGAACTGCAAAGTATTGTTTATTCCGCAGCTCAAAAGATGATAGAAATGGAATACCTCAGCAATACCCAAGAAAACTCAAAGAGCTAACTCAAAAAATTCACTCCCACAAGCAAATTGGGGGGGGGGGGGTATTTCAATTAACGTCACACTGGAGCAACACAATGGGCTATTGGTGACGGTCCGGGATCAATCCCAAAGGGAAGGATCCGGGGACAACACCACGTAATTTTGAACCACGGTCAGATGACGAGGCAACACCTGAGCTGGCACCCCACTCTCCAAACTTCCACACCACGCCAACGTGAGGACATTTGAGGCCACGACAGATTTAACGTGCACCAGCCCCCTTTGTACACGACGGTGTTTGGCTGGATTCGAACTCGCAACCCTTCGGTTGCTAGTCCGTTACTCTTCCAACCGGGCCACCGCGGCCCACAAGCAAATTGAAACTGTACGTTTCACACGCAACAACAAAATCATTATTACGAGTAAAGACGGAAAATGTGCCTCTGAAATAGCCAAATTAAAAGAAATACTGAACATACCTATCACGACAGAAATAAAAACAGAAAATGTTACAACACGATTTCTCTTATTTGATATTCCGATTGATGCCCCAGGAGAAGAAATTGTAGAACTAGAAACAGAAAACTTGAAAGTACTGGAGATTAGAAGGTTTCAAAAAAGAATAGGAAACAACAGAGTACCCACCCCCACTGTCTTTGTAACAATAATAGGAACGAAAATACCTCCTGAAATCAAAATGTGGTACACCATTAAAAAAATATCAATTTTCATCGACAAACCAAGACAATGTCAAAAATGTTTCAAATTTGATCACGCAACAAGGAATTGTAGAAACGAGGCAAAATGCGATCAAAACCATGAAAACCCGAACTGTAACAATCCAATACAATGCTGCAATTGCCAACAAGACCATCCAGCAGACTACCCAAATTGCCCGAAACGCCGTGAAGAACGCAAATTTCTGGAATTCAAAGCATATAATCACCTTTCATTCACTGAAGCAAGAACATAAATCAACAACTCCCAAACCACTAATATCACAAATTCTACAAAATAATCAAGAAAACAAACCAACTAATTTAGAATATAAAAAGTAATTCAAGAAACTAACAAATTTCAAAACAATCCTAGCTGAAGCATTGAAAGAACAAGCACAACAATTCATCGAACCTTGAATGAATTCGGCAAATCACTGATCCAAACCATCATCCAAGGAAACACGCAATCTAAAGATTCCCAAACATCTACAACCGTTACAAGTCAAGAAAGAAAAATAAAACCCCAAATGGCTGGGGTTAATTCCCAAATAACCCCCCCCCCCAAAAAAAAAGTGACCAACATAAAGATAAAATTGAAGCTGAAAATGACTTGGAAACAGAAAGTAAAACTAACCTTTTCGACTCGATAAAACGAAGAAACAGAACAATCCAAGCAAACTCTAGGAAATAGTCGGAAGATAGTAGCCATGAGTTTTCACTTCTACCTAGTAGGTCTTTCATTTATTTTCCTTTATATCGCTTTCAATCTAAAAATTGTTCAGTGGAACGCAGGAAGCGTTCGTAATAAGAATCTATGGCTACAGAACTCGCTCTTTAACTCACAGATATATGCGTATTTCAAGAAACACATCTAAAATCCGATCAAAAATTTCATCTTAAAAATAAAACAATATTCAGAAAAGACAGACCTAACAAAGGGGAGGACTTCTTATCGCAATTAATAAAAAATTATCAACAAATGCTATAAATTTTCCGCCCTTATCAATTAATGAAGAAATTTTAGGAATTTCTTCCGTCCACAACTCAAACAATCAAAACTTAAACATCATTAATATTTACTGTCCCAAAGGAAAATTGTCAACAAAAGAGCTAGATCCATTTTGTACTAGCACTTCAAATCCCACTCTCATTCTTGGTGATTTCAACGCCCACCATAACTTTTGGAATGCTCAAACCAACACAAGAGAAGGAGAAAATCTTGCAAATTGGATTCTCATAAATGATTTTTGCCTCATCAATAATCATATCCCCACTCACATCTCTTCCAACGGATCCACCTCACTTATTGACCTTTCAATATGCTCACAAGATATCTTCCCTCAAATTAAATATGAAGTAGCAGAAGATACTTTTGGAAGCTACCACTACCCGATTATCATCACAATTGGAAAAACCAATACAAATTACCAAACTAGATTAAGATACAGATGGGATTTAATTTCCAAAGAAGTAAACAATAAAATCCAGAAAATTGAAAATCTAACTTATCAAACCTTTCAAAAGATATGCGAACAGTCAATCTTTCAAAATAAAAAATTTAACATTTTCCACTCAAAGATTTTCCGATTTGGTGGACTTCCAAATGCAGTGCTCTTCTTTGCAAAAGAAAATATCATCACAAGCAAGCAAAAAAATACATTTCAAAAGAACACTGGATTCAATATAAAAGAACATCTGTTAAACTTAAAATGGAAATGAAAAACACATCAAGACAATATTGGGATAAAACCTGTTCAAATTCAAACGATTCAAAACTCAAAATATTTAAAAATATTTCAAATAGATCGTTTGCAAAGCAAACCTCACAAAATTTACTTAACCTTGACAACAAAGCTATTACGCAACCAAACGAACAAAGCGAAACATTTGTAAAATTTTTCAGTCAAGCAAACGATGACGAACCAATCTCTCTTGATTACGGAGGACAAGGAGATACGAAAATGAATCGCAATTTCTCTCTCGACGAACTAAAAAAATCGATCAAAAAAGCAAAAATCTCAACCCCAGGAGAGGACAAAATTTCTGCAATCCTTTTAAAAAATTTGAGTTGAAATATCTCTTTCCAAATTATTAAATAGTTTCAATCATATCTGGCAAACCAACGAAATCCCAGACAGTTGGAAAACAACTATCATAGTCCCTATTCACAAAACTAATAAATCTAAAGAAATTAAATCATACCCCGACCACCCACCCACCGACCAATCTTCATGGACTGAAAATTATCATTTATGCAGACGACATTTTTATTATTTGTACCGGACCCTACCTCAATAATATTTACATTAAACTCCAGAACACACTTGACAAAATTTCTAAATGGTGCAAGTATTGGAAATTAGAAATCCGTCCGGACAAATGTTATTCTATCAACCTTTCTCGTTAAAGAGATTCCTAACTATTTCTTAACAATCGGAAGCAAACACATTCCTTGGACAAATCAACTGAAATTTCTTGGTGTTATATTCTCTAAAACAGGAAAATTCGAACCACACTTCAATTACATTCGTTCCAAAGTCTTCAAAATAATTAATTTATTAAAAGCACTTTCTAACAGTTATGGTTCAAGATCCAAACATCTACATCAATTAGTTCAATCTTGCATTCGAAGCCTTTTTGACTACGGAAACATTATTACTCACTACGCCAGCAAATCCCCAAAACAAATCTTAGAAATAGCTTATAATTCAGCTTTAAGAATCGCTCTTGGTTTACCAAGATGGACTCCTTTACTCACTCTCAGAAAAATATCAAATGAATCAAACCTGTCAAAAAGAATCACTAGATTGAATGTCAACTTTTGGATTCGACATATCTGTATCAATGAAATTTCTCCCCTTAAAACCACCATCGCAAAATTCAAAAACGAACAAACGAAAGATCAAAGTGACCCTTATGTTCAACACAGAAATATTTAAAAATCTTGACATTAATCCTGATAACATCATCGAATTTATTTTTCCAGCTAATCTTGAACACTACGATATCCAGATTAAAATCTCAGACTATGATTTCCAAAATAAAAATCTTATTCCCGAAACAATCAATCCACTTTTCCAAGAATTCAGACAACACTTAATGATTACCATATAATAGACACAGATGCTTCAAAATCGATTGCATTCACCTCAATTGCTGGTTGGTCAGAAGAAAGTTCCTTCAGTTTCAGAATTAATAACATTAATACTATTTTCACTGCAGAAGCTTTAGCAATTTGTCTCATTCTACTCATTCTAGTATTTTTTAATATCGACATTGGAAATACTACTCATTCTAGTATTTTTTTAAGATCGACATTGGAAATACTACTCATTCTAGTATTTTTTACGATCGACATTGAAAATACTACTCATTCTAGTATTTTTTACGATCGAGATTTGAAATACTTCTCATTCTACTACTTTTTACGATCGAGATTTGAAATACTACTCATTCTAGCATTTTTTATGATCGAAATTTGAAATACTACTTATTCTAGTATTTTTTACGATCGACATTGAAAATACTACTCATTCTAGTATTTTTTACGATCGACATTGGAAATACTACTCATTCTAGTAAGTTTTACGATCGATTTTTGAAATACTACTTATTCTAGTATTTTTTTAAGATCGATTTTTGAAATACTACTTATTCTAGTATTTTTTATGATCGAGATTTGAAATACTACTCATTCTAGTACTTTTTACGATCGATAGTGAAAATACTATTCATTCTAGTATTTTTTTAAGATCGACATTGGAAATACTACTCATTCTAGTATTTTTTACGATCGACATTGGAAATACTACTCATTCTAGTATTTTTTACGATCGACATTGGGGGGGGGGGGTATTTCAATTAACGTCACACTGGAGCAACACAACGGGCTATTGGTGACGGTCCGGGATCAATCCCAAGGGGAAAGATCCGAGGACAACACCACGTAATTTTGAACCACGGTCAGATGACGAGGCAACACCTGAGCTGGCACCCCACTCTCCAAACTTCCACACCACGCCAACGTGAGGACATTTGAGGCCACGACAGATTTAACGTGCCCCAGCCCCCTTTGTACACGACGGTGTTTTGGCTGGATTCGAACTCGCAACCCTTCGGTTGCAAGTCCGTTACTCTTCCAACCGGGTCACCGCGGCCCCGATCGACATTGGAAATACTACTTATTTTAGTATTTTTTTATGATTGGAGTTAAAAATACTACTTATTCTTGTATTTTTTATGATTGGGGTTAGAAATACTATTATTTTATTAGTAAATTCTACTATTTTTTATGATGGAAATTTAAAATACTGCTTATTCTAGTATATTTTTTTAGATAGAAATTTAAAATACTACTTATTCTAGTATTTTATATGATGGAAATTTAAAATACTACTTATTTTTTGGTATTTTTTATGATGCAAATTTAAAATATTACTTATCGTAGTATTTTTTATGATGGAAATTTGAAATACTATTTACTCTTTGGATGGAAAGAAAAAGTAGAATTCAAAATATTTCTCGATTCCAAAGACAGATTCAGTTTTTATCATTTCTTCAAATTCTCTTAAACTGTAGAATCAAAATCGGAATATAATTTAAAGTATTCCAATATTTACTTAAGTCTGAAATCACAAGCAAAACAATTCATCCTTTCTTCTACCGTACCTTCTGATCAATGCATAATTTGAATTATAGGTTTAGATTTGGTTAGATTTTCATAGATTTTGCAATGATATTTTTGAGCAATACTCAACAGTTTCATGGTGCGTATCAAGTGAGATATCTTTGTCAGGAAGGAAAAAGGAGGTAAGGGGGAGCATTCTTTTTACCATGAAATACTTTGTACGGAGATTTTGGGTGTGGTAAATGATATAATGTGACCTGCGAGATATAGGAAAAAGATATTTCGGCCACAACACGGTCATCATTTCATTTCCTTTTATTCCGTCTCCATTCGGTCTTTCTTTCAACTCCTCTGCCCTCGGGGAGGTCAAGTTCGTAAAGAAAAATTGGCAACGCTATTCATAGAGAACTGGGAAAGAATATCATTCATTTTACGATAGCAATTCAAACGATTCGCTTTTAATCCGCTCTTGTCAGAAGTATATAAAAGGCGAAATATAAAAATAGAATTAGCGGGAAGGGTTATGAGTGACTTGAAAAAATGATAAGTTATAAAGATTGGGTAAAAAAAAAAAAAGAAATATTCCAAAAATCTAAAAATAGAAATGAAAAAATGGGAGACTAATTGACAGGCAGGAAACATCTCATCAAATCTGAAAGGAAATTGGGGAAAGGTAGCCCTGTTCGAAGAGTAACGGATTAGCAACCGGATGGTTGCGAGTTCGAATCTAACCAAAGACAGTCGTGTACAATGGGGGCTGATGCACGTTGAATCTGCCGTGGCCTCAAATGTCTCACGTTGGCGTGGTGTGGAAGTTTGGAGGATGGGGTGCCAGCTCAGGTGTTGCCTCGTCATGTGATCGTGGTTCAAAATTACGTGGTGCTGTTCACGGATCTTTCCCTTCGGGTTTGATCCCGGACCGTCACCACTAGTCCGTTGTGTTGCTCCAGTGTGACGTTAATTAAATTACCTACCTGAAAGGAAATTCAAAGGCACAGCCAGAGGGAAAAGGTAATGTGAGAGTTAAGATCGGAATTGAGAGTTGAATTAATGTCGCACTGGAGCAACACAACGGGCTAGTGGCGACGATCTGAGGATAACACCTCGTAAGTTTGAACCACCATCACATGACGAGGCAATACCTGAGCTGGCACCCCATCCTCCAAACTTCCACACCACGTTTATGAAAGGACATTTGAGGCCACGACAGATTTAACGGGCATATACTTCCACGTACGCGACGTAACTCAGCGGTCGGTCATATTCTAGCTATTTTCAAAACTCGTTTCTTGTTTATTGTGTAAATTACTCTTAAAGTAAATAAGTTGGTACGTAACTCTGCGTACAGGTCGTATTCTAGCTTCACAAATGAAATTACAGGCATAAAAATAAAAAGGACTTATTCATCAGAGGTAGATAGGTATTTTAATTAACGTCACACTTGAGCAACACAACGGGCTATTGGCGAAGGTCCGGGATCAATCCCGAAGGGAAAGTTCGGAGGATAACACCTCATCATTTTGAACCACGGTCAGATGACCAGGTCGACACCCACTCTCCAAACTTCTACACTACGCCAACGTAAGAACATTTGAGGCTACGAAATATTTAAGATGCACCTGTGCCCCCGTACACGTCGGTCTTTGGTTGGATCGAGTTTCGAACACTTGTAGCTAATCCCCTACTCTTCCAAACCCGAAATATCCAAATGAAATTGGATATTTCGGGTTTTGGATATCTTCGGATCTGTCACGGTACTGTCAGTCTCCCGTCACAAAATCTGCGCCTATCCTGTTGCTATAAAAACTGACCTTATCCCATTTTCCATAGGGTGGCTTGAAGAATTGCATTCAAGCTTGCCACATTGGCGCACGCAATGACAATTTGGAAATATATTTGTTATGATTTTCACTTGCTGCAGAGAAGGTCTATACAAGAAACTACCTTTTTCCACTGCAAACATTCGCTCAAAACAATTAAGACATCCTCCGAAATCACCCCTACTCAAAGTAACGATCCTTGTTCCAAGGACCTTGTGGGGCCACGGTAGCCCAGTTGAAAGAGCAATGGATTAGCAATCTGTCGTGGCCTCCAATGTCCTCACGTTGGCGTGGTGTGGAAGTTTGGAGAGTGGGGTGCCAGCTCTGGTGTCACTTCGTCATCTGACCGCGGTTCGAAATGACGTGGTATTGTTCTCGGATCTTTTCCTTGGGGATAGATCCCGGACCGACGCCAATAGCCCCTTGTTTTGCTTCAGTGTGACGTTAATTAAATACCTACCTAGTACATGCAAATTTCTTTCTCCATGAAAGCAATATATACAGGGTGAGTCTGAATTGTTTTTACAAAATAAGAGGGGTGATAGTACCCATCCAGACGAGCAATAATTACCATGGAACATAGGGTCGCATTCCACTCGGAGAGGCAGAGAAGAGAAACGCGTCGAGCATGAACAAGTCATCGCCTCTGACGTCGTTTTGTACCTGCCTACGTAGCATATCTCCTAAGCAAAATGCTTTTTCTTCTGGGGGCACATGAAATCTTTAGTGTACCTGTGGACTCGGCTGAAGATCTCGTAGCGAGAATCGGTGTTGCCGCAGACAAAATGAACACACCACCAGGAATATTCGAGAGCCAGTCATTCCTTCGCCGGTGTGAACTGTGCAACGACACGCGCCACTTTGAGCACTTGCTGTGAGTTTTTCTCTGATCAATAAATCAGATTGTTTTGGTATCGTTTATTCGCTTTCCCAAGACTGTTGTAAGTTCATGTTGAAATCTAATTTGACTCTTTTCTGCCTCTCAGAGTGGAATGCTATGTTCCATGGTAATTATTGCTCGTTTGGATGGGTACTATCATCCCTCTTATTTTGTAAAAACAATTTAGACTCACCCTGTATGTATGAATTTTAAAGGCTGTTCTTTTTCTTGGTGCATCGGATATTCCGATCGGGTTGTTCGTTTTGTGCTCAAAATAAACTAGAGTTCTTTTATTCAATGTTATGGAATTATTCCGTGCTTGCGATGTACGAACACGAACAGACTGTTCGTGTTCGTACATCGTGACATCGTGAAGTAACGGTTTTGCTCAAAAAACGGAATGAACGGAATCATCCCATTGGTTTGTGTCTCTAAACTCATTGGAAGAAAGAAAGAAACAAAAGCGAGTCGGAGCGAAATCGGAGCAATCGTTCGGTGTGCTCCAGCGAACAGCTGAAGGGCCTCGCGCCGAGAGTAACGGACTCGGACAGTTTCGGTTTCACTCCCCTCCGATCACGTGAAAGGGCCGACCACAATGGCACACACAGCAACGATTTTCAACCTTTTTTATCCCATGGCACACATAAACCCAACCCAAAATTAAAATTCTGTAGCTATAAACACAGACAAAAAATAGGTATAACTTCGATTCGCAAGAAATAGTTGTTAAGTATCCCTTCTTGCTCCAAAGGGGCTTTTTACGAAATCTTACTGGGGCCGTCGTGACTCAGAGGGTATGTCCACTGCACTAGCAACCTTCGAGTTGTAGGCGGATTCGATGCGTTCCTCCCTGGGTGTATTTCTCTCTTCTGTGTCAGTAAAACTTTCGTTGTGTGTGTACGTCTATTATTTGATATTGTTTGTTCTTGTGTCTGGCGCAGTATGGCCAAATACTGCCCTTTTGCCATAAAAGACCAACCAACCAAAACAAAAAATACTATTCAAAATTATTTGTCAGGGTATTAAAAATAAAGGTATTACTTGATGTTATTCGTGAACATACTTGTCAAAATTTCAAAACTAAAAAGTCTTAAATAACAAATCTTGTTAAATTTAAACCATTTCACATTCACAAAGCCATTAGGGACACATCTCCTTTAGGTGTGTACGGGCTTCACGAACCCGAGGTACTCTGGTGATCTTTTCTTTTCCCATGGGGTTTAAGGGCCGTGGTAGTCCGGTTGGAAAAGTAACGGATTAGCAACCGGAGAGTTGGCAGTACAAATCCAACCAAACACCGTCGTGTACAAAGGAGTCTGGTGCATGTTAAATTTGTCGTGGCCTCAAATGTCCTCACGTTGGCTTGGTGTGGAGAGTGGTGCCAGCTCAAATGTGATCACGTCATCTGACCGCGGTTCAAAGTTACGTGGTGCTCCAGTACGACGTTAATTAAAATACCTACCTACCCATAGGGCTTACTGTCTAGTAAACACGAGTGTCGTGCTAACGGGATACCCAAGCGATATTTTTCTGCTTTCAAACCACTACTGTTTCCCAATCCCTCTTTTCCTCCTTTCTTGACATTTTTTACTTGAGACATTTTTTTACATGTCTGTCTTGTTTTTGGCTCAGCTTGGCCAAATATGGTCTCCATGTGCCATAAAACCCTAAAATAACCAACCAACCAATCATAGGGCCCAACAGTGTCATTCTTTCAGTTGAGAATCGCTTGCATATTGGAACGTTCTTTCAAGTAATGTTTTAGAAATGCCGAAAAAAAGAAGGAAATTGACTGTTATGGTTCCGGTCTCAGAAAAGGGATAAATATTACATTAATTATTTTCTTTTTTTTCCAATTTTTTCTGTAAATAATTTTCACATTTTTTCCTTCAACCTAGTATTTTTATTTTATTTTAAAAAATTTTTCCTAATTTAATCTGGCACTTTTTCAATTCTGATACTTGTGTATTTAGTATTGTCACTGCATCTTCAAGCATATTATAAAATTCTCTTTAGCACTCGGCATCCTCTTACCAGTTCACTACCAAGTCCCCGCACCACCAAAAATAAATTTCTGGAACATTAATATTATTACCTTGAAATTATACAACATGAAGATTGAGGGCCTATGGCCCATATGCTTCTCAAAATCACGCCACAGTCCCGATAAATATTACAAATATGTAGATACTACAGGTATCGAAACGGGTAAGCAGAAAAGGAAACGTGCACGTGCCCCCACTTACATGACTGTCTTTGGTTGGATCAAGTTTCGAACTCGATCCAACCAAAGATAGTCCGTTACTCTTCCAACTGGGCTGCCGCGGCCCATTTGCGAGAAAGGATAGATTCGTATTGTAGCAATTGTATCGGTTGTTAAAGCAAGTGAAGAATTCATCTGTGAGGGATTGGACAAGACTAGAAAAAGTTCTCTATTTTATTCGATGTGACTGTCCGAGGAAGTGCCATGGGTGTCGAACCCTCCCCGAAATGTTTTAGATGCAGGGACGTAACTAGGCCAGTTTCCATCCGGGGCAAGAACTCGCCTTGGCGCCTCCCCCCGACCAACCAAACCAAAACCCTCCCCGACAGCACCTGATATCGCTACCACACATTAATTTCACTAATCCAAAATTTTTTTATTCAACAAAGATGGTAAAACTTGATTTCAAAGGTAAATAGATTAATTTTCAGTAATTTCATTTTTTTAGTACAAGAAAAAATACCAAATTAATTCTAAGATATTTCATTGACAAATAATCTGAGAGCAACATGTTTCGTCTATTCTTTAACACTTATCATAATCGCTGCAAAGGAGATGAAAAGGTTTATCATATGTTATCGGGATATGTGTAGGTAAGAATAGCATTAGTGACTCTGAAAATACATTCACGCATAGTTTACTGCCCTATCCACCCTACCTTACTCACATCAAACTCATGCAACACTTCACACATTCTGCATTTAACTCCTTTTATAGTTTTTTTAGTCTACTAAGTTTTTCCTCTTCATTTTTTGTCATACGTAAATATCTATAGTAAAAAAAAATACTCGGCCAGTTTAGCGCCACCCCCACCCCCAATCCGGCTCCCGGGGCACATGCCCCGTCTGACCCCATAGTTACGTCTCTGTTTAGATGTCAAAAAATCCAATCGAAAACACTCACGGAAGCTAATTTAAATCAGCGTCACTCGAAGTCTAGTTTATCACGCAGCTCAATCCACGTAGACATGTCTGAACTTAAGTCAAACTATATTCATTTGGCATTACCGGTCTTTCGATTGGAATGGCTGGGTTTTATGGCGCAAGGGCCATACTTTGTCAAGCCACGCCAAGCACAAGGTAGGTAGATATTTAATTAACGCCGCACAGGAGCACCACAACGAGCTTTAGGGGGGAGTATTTCGATTAACGTCACACTAGAGCAACACATCGGGCTATTGGTGACGGTCCGGGATCAGTCCCAAAGAGAAAGATCCGACAATGACGGAAGAAAAGCAGAAGGGTAGGCGAAGGTAGAAACATCGACCTTAAAATGAAATAGACGGAGCATGTGCCCGCGGCTTCATGCTATTTCTTCCAGTTGCTCGGTTTGAAGATCTGTCACGTGGTTGTGGGTAAAAGTATGAATCCTAAATTATTGATTGGTTAAAGTGATTATCCACCATAATCAAAAACACTAGTCTGCGCTTCCATAGCCAATCAGCGAAGTCGAATTGTGATTGACCCTTCAGAGATCTTACGACAGCGACTCCGCCCACATGATCCGTCTAATTCATTAGAAGGTCGATGGTAAAAACGAACGGGAGGAAAGATAATTTGGGTACCTCGAGATTGTGACGCCCGCACACATCTAAAGATGTTCCCCTAAGGGCCGATTGGAATGGAAAACTGTAAAAGAAGATTCGAACCCCATAGAAATTATTTCTCGAATAAACTGCGAGCAACGATTTATCCTAAAACTCGGAATTTCGCCGAATGACAGGCCGTCTGACGAATTTCCGAACACATCCACTTCAAAACAAATCTGGACACAACCATTTAGAAAGCAAGTTTGGCCAACAGATTTACGTCTGTCAGTGGTCAGAAATTCCTTCTCCACGACCCCCTCCCCTTGTACTACCCTCAACCACCTGAGCAAGATATACACACGTGTGTCAAGGGGCCACGTGCAGAAAATGGATAAAGGCCTCGAATTTATTGACTTCCTCCGAGAGGCGTGATACTTACGGTCGGGGGTGGATGATCGTCATGGGGGGGCAAGCGAATCTAACGGAAAACAGAAATCGAATGTAAACAGCTGATCCAGGTGTGGGGGGACGTGAGGCGTGACGAGTCGTGCTCGTACGTACTTTCACTAATTTCTCCTTCCCGACACGTTCTGGGGAATGGGAATAAAAACTGCCTTCCATTGATACCAAATGAAACGATTCCCATTGATTCTATAGTGTTCCATTTTTATTCGGGACAGTTTCCCAATTGAAGAACCCGGTGCATCCAAAGACCGTCGTGTGCACGGGGGCTGGCATAAGTTAAATCTGTCGTGGCCTAAAATGTCCTCACGTTCGTGTGGTGAGGTGCCAGCTCAGGTGTGACCTCGTCATCTGACTGTGGTTGAAAATTACAAGGCGTTGTCCTCAGATCTATCCCTTCGGTATGGATCCCGGGCCGTCGCCAATAGCCCCTTGTGTTGTTCCAGTGGGACGTTAATTAACTACCTACCATTGCAGAACCAATTCTAATTATCCTAACTTCCAACTACGCCTAACATTTCACCATTTTTGTCACCTCTATGGAAATGTCATAAGATGTAATATCGCCAAATGAGGCGATAAGATGCCAAATCGGCCAACAAAGTCAATTTATCACAGAGCAGTCATGTGACTACTAGTCGACACGTTGCCTACTCAACTTATATTTCAAGTCTATGGGATTTCAACCAGTTTATTTTAACTTTTCCCCTGGTCACTTCTGTCGCGATGAAATTTCGTACAGGTATCTACAGACATCGTCAAGTTGAAGTTCTTCATTTGATGGACTCTGAAGATAGAAAAATGATAAATGATCTACCGCATATATGCAAAAATATTCTACCATATTGTGGGAGTCTATACATCATATCTAGGAGGACACAATACCGTAATATCTGAAGGACTAAATACATTTATTTACAAATATAGGTAGGTATTTAGGTGTTTTAATTAACGTCACACTGGAGCAACACGACGGGCTATTGGCGACGGTCCGGGATCAATCCCAAAGGGAAAGATCGGACGATACTACGTAATTTTGAACCACGGTCAGATGACGATCTAAATACATGAAGAAAAGAACTAAAATATATATCCATAATGCCTCCAATTCTAAAGGGTGTAAGATAAACCCGACGTTTTGTGTTATTCCCATAGCTTCCCATGTTAAGATGGGCAGAAATGGATGTCCTTTTTTCATTGTCCATTTCTAAAAAGATTTGCATGGTTTTTTTCACTAAATCTTTATTGATTCGTCGAGTTAAAAAATGTACAGGTGTTTCAAATGAATTTTCAGAAATGTATTTTCAAAATTTTTTGATACACGAATTTGTGTAATTATTTTTAAAAGTACTCAATATGCTCTGATGAGAATGACTTTGGAGCAAATCTGGTTCGACTGCCCCTGAGAGAACACCTTTTAGAACTCTTAAATAAGATTTGCGATTCATCTTCTATCTTCTATACACATAAAACAGAGTTCGCATCTGTCTGTCTGTTCTCTATACAAATATACATTGTTTGACCAATCTACACCAAATTCGGTACACTTATTCTTTGGAATCCTGCGGGTAACGTAGGCTACATATTAACCTCCGTTCTATTTGTCTTGTGTGTGCAGAGGGGTGTAACGTCCCGTCATCCTGGACAGAGCACTTGCTAGGAGGCGCTCTCTCCCCGTCTGGCTGTGCAGATGATGTAAGAATATCTACAGAAGTCACCCCTCAAGATGACCTTGGAGGTTTTTTAGAATCTTAAGAGTATGATGCTATCTCGGGTGAGGTTGCGCTGAAAATCGCTCAGTATCACATTGTTTATGTATCCCGTCTGTAAATTCTTAAACTGTAACTTTATTATTGGAATGTACATTTTTATGATAATATAACATTATTTTTGTAGAAAGTGGTCTTTTTTTTAATCATCGATAGGGTACAGGGGACTAAGGACAATTCGAAATCCTCATAGGAATAACGTTGCGTATTTATACGATCAATGTCGGACCCATTCACACAAAATTTGGTACATTTATCCTGTAGAATTCTACGGGACACATAGGCTATACATTAAACCCGTTCAATTTGTCTTGGTTCTGCAGGGGACTAAAAGCAATTCGAAATCTCCATAGGAATAATATTACGATGAATTATAAACAATTCAACCCGAGCAACGCCGGGTAATTCAGCTAGTTTTCTAATGTTCATTTTATGTATTATTACTATAATTGGAGATTATGTGTATATTTGTTATAATTGGAGATTTGATTTCCAGACAGACATTAATATATTCTAGTTTAGAATAAATAAAAAAATTATAACTATTTGTTGGGGGTATTTTGTTATTTTTAATTAACGTCACACTTGGTATTTTTAATTAACGGTCCGGGATCAATCCCAAAGGGAAAGACCCAAGGATAACACCACGTACTTTGAACCACGGTCAGATGACGAGGCAACACCTGAGCTGGCACTTCACTCTCTAAACTTCCACGCCAACGTGAGGACATTTAAGGCCACGGCAGATTTAACGTGCACCAGCCCCCTTTGTACACGACGGTCTTTGGTTGAATTCGAACTCGCAATCCTCCAGTTGCTAATCCGTTGCTCTTCCAACCGGGATACAGCTCTCGTGTTGATTTGGTGTCTTATGGCGCAAGGGTCATATTTGGCCATGTTGCGCCAGACACAATACAATATCAAGTAATGGACATACATGCAGTGAAAGATTTACTGAGACAGAAGAGAGAAATACACGCAGGGAGGAATGCACTTGGCAGGAATCGAACCTGCGCCGCCTACATCGAAGGTTGCTAGCGCAGTGGGCATACCCACTGAGCCACGACGGCCTCCGTATACAAAGGGAACTGGTGCAAGCTTAATCTGTCGTGGCCTCAAATGTCCTCTTGTTGGCGAGGTGTGGAAGTTTGGAGAGTGAGGTGCCAGCTCAGGTGGGACCTCGTCATCTGACCTTGATTTAAAATGACGTGGTTGGATCACGGACCGTCGCCAATAGCCAGTTATTGCTCCAGTGAGACGTTAATTAAAATACCTACCTGCATACCCTAAATCAAACATGAAATTTTGAAGACAAGTGTATGCTCAGTTTTTTTTTTTGGAGGAATTTACCACAAGTGTACCCAACATGAAATGCTTCTGCGCACGCCACACTCTCAACTGTTTAACAACAAAGGAACGAACATCGCGGCCAGTTTTTGCATCTGCTCAATAAAGGAAATTCTTTTTCCACCTTGAGGGTTCGGAACCGTGCTTAAACCTTTCTCCCATCCCCACTTTCACCTCTGACCTCAGAAAACTCCAAAAGCCATTCCTGTTTACAAACACAAACAACACTGAGGGGAAGGGGGGAAGCGAATAACAGGTGCACGCACCTCACACGTGGTACCTTCAGGTGAAACTAGACACTCTGGTGGAGAGGAAATTCCCTCGAAACAGCTATTAAGCGATTGAGGGTTTCTTGTTTGCGGGTCGTAATTGTAGCAAATTGCCTGCCTTTTTTCTCCTTTCGAAACCCATTTGAAAAAGAATGTACTGCATGGCATTTCTGGTTCAAAGAACGTCGATAAAATGCGTCGTAAAAGCGGAGCCTTTGCTCGAACAGCACTGACGATCAAATGGTCGATATCAGCTTTAGACTAGGGTTTTCATGGCTCCTGTCTTCAAAAGACTCCGAAGTATTGCGGAGGAAGACAAATACTGTAACTCTTCATTAAATCGGGGCCGGTGGCTATGTCCACTGCGCTAGCAACCTTCCAGTTGTAGGCGGCGCAGGTTCTATTTCTGTCAGGTGCATTCCTCCATGGGTGTATTTCTCTCATCTGTGCCAGTAAAACTGTCATTGTGCGTGTATGTCTATTACTTGATATTGTGTCTTATGTCATGATCAAATAGGGCCCTTGGTTGATAAAACTTCAACCAAACTCATTAAATCGCGCGTGGATACCTTGCCTTATTCGACTATATCTCTCGGATCTTTCCCTTTGGGATTGATTCCGGACCGTCACCAATAGCCCGTTGTGTTGCTCCAGTGCAAGGTTAATTAAAATACCTACCTACCTCGACTATATCGCTAATCTGTACCTGTCCTTCAATGGTAGGTAGGTTGTTAATTAACGTCTCACTGGAGCAACACAGCGGTCTATCTCGTCATTTGAATCCCGCTCAGATGACGAGAACACCTGAGCTGGCACCCCAAACTTCCACAACGCGAGGACGCCCCGCCAACGTGAGGACATTTGAGGCTACGACACATTGTACGCGCACTAGCCCCCTTGTTCACGACGGTTTTTGGTTGGACCGAGTTTCGAACTCGCAACCCTCAGGTTGCGAATCCGTTGGTTCTTCCAACTGGGCTACAACGACCCTATCCCTCAATGGTAAGTAGTTGAATTAACATCGCACTGGACCAATACAACGTGTTATTGTTAAATGTGCCCGACCAATCCTGGAGTGTCATATTTGGTCAAGCTGCACCAAAACAATGTCAAGGAAATGGATATACATACAAGGGGGTTTACTGACAAGAAAGAGAGAAATACACCTAGGAAGGAATCAAAACTGCCCCGCCTACAACTTGCAGGATTAACTAAGGATATGTCATTGCAATGACGACATTCGAAACTCAGTTCATTTACAAAAAATGAAAACTGCGACAGTTCCAGGAATGGACTCTTCTCGCTACCTGAAGGTTAACCGAAATTTCGCCGCCCATATTCCAGGTGTGTAGATTTCAGGAGATGGGCCGGCCCAAAAGTTTCCGCGATGCGTTTTGGAAGGCGTTATCTTGTAGCCAAAACCGCGAAAAAGCGCAGACGTATGGAATTCCAATCAAAACCGCAGAAAGTCACCGATTGCGACACACGCGGTGATGACACGGACAATCACTCGTTCACTTGATGTGATTCATTCCACATTCGTTTGACACTTGACGGATAGAGCTCGATGTTCCCTGTTCCTGCTATTTCACGATAACAATGCTAACCGTCAGTTTGCGATAACAGTTAGTTTGGCTAATGAGTTTTCGTGCATGGTCAATAATTAATTTCAATCAAAAATTACTATTGGGAACATGATTAGGTCAACGAATCAATATATTTTATCTCAATTATCTTCATTTTAAAAACGTAATTTTGTTTTGGACATAGGGCTTCCCAGTTTATTTTTGTAGGAAATATAGTACCAGTATACACTATATGGGCAAAAGTATTTGGACACTATGTTTTTCAGAAAAAGTGCTTTATTATTCTATTTAGTTACGGGTAGGCCCTCCTTTTGCTTGTATTACAGCTGCAACACGTCGAGGCATACTTTCCACAAGTTCTCTATAAGTCTAGGCAGGAATAGATCTCCATGCCTCTTGCAAGGCTGTGAGAAGAGATTGTTGTGACGAGGGGCGTGCGTGGCGGTGTCGTACCAGTCGCTCCAGTTCGTCCCACAAGTGATCGATCGGATTGAGATCGGGGCTCTGAGCAGGCCAGTCGAGCCAATTACCTCATTTTCAGGAAACCAGTCCAGCACACCTTTTGCAGTATGACATGGAGCTCTATCCTGTTGGAAGAAACAACCATCATCGCCGTAGTATTGCCACAGTGTAGACAAGGCCGAATGATCCAGAACGTCGAGGTACACGTCAGCGTTCATGGTACCAGGTACATAAAGCAATGGGCCGAGTCCTAACCAGGAAAAAAACCTGATTTTCTGCAGTGTCAAATACTTTTGTCCATATAGTGTATACCCCATTTTTATATATTATGATTCCGAGGTACCCAAGTGGCCTTTTCTTTTCTCAGGGGGTTTACTGTCTCTGCAGTAAATATAGGAGTCGTAACGCCAGGATGCCCAAGCGATCTTTCTCCTCACCATCCTTTCTTTTCACTATAACATTACTTTGTTTTATGTTTGGCAAAGCTTGGCCAAATAGTCTTGCGCCATAAAACCAAACAAAAAGTCTAGCTTCTACTCAGACTACTTCAGCCACCGAGTCGGGTTCTTCATTTCCAGCTTCTTCTAGGTTTATTATGAAAAGTGTAACCTCCTGATTGTCTCAACAAATTTAGAACAATGGAACACAATTTTATATAAAAGAGACGCACCAGACTAAAGTCGACCACACACCCCTTACTTTACAAACTTTAATACAATTATAATAATTGACTTTTTTTTATAATTAATTATTAAAAAGCCACGAAGGCAGTGGTTTGATCGAAACAAAACAAAAGCAAACATAAGCGTTGAGGGCTCCTTAGGTAGGTTTGGTTTGTTGGGGCTTTATGGCGCAAGGGCCATATTTGGCCATGCTGCGCCAGACACAAGACATACAATATCAAGTAATAGACACACACACAATGAAAGTTTTACTGACAGAGAAATACACCCAGGGAGGCATGAACCTGGCAGGAATCGAACCTCCAAGAACTCGAAGGTTGCCAGCGCAATAGTTATTAGTCTTGGACTAATAACTCTTTTTGAATATGGTCCAGTTTTATAATTGTAATTTATATTAGTTTGTCTTAAAATATAGTAATTATTAAATATCATATAATTGTAAATCTCATTGTAAAATATCATATCATAAATAATCTCTTTTTTGTTTTTATATTGGCGCCTCATATGAGCCATCCTCTTATATACTACTATTGTACCACCTATTTGTAGCGCCTACTATAAACTGCCCACTGGCAGTAATATAAGCTGCAGGTAATGAATTTAAAAAAAAAATTTCTTTAAATGTTATAAATCTGTGGGTAAGTTGCAGGTGCTACAGGATGACCTATGTGGCGCCGATATCGTCCTTGTAAACCGGCAGTGTGCCGGTCGTCGATACTTAGTTAATGTTTTTGGACCCTGTTGGTCCTTTTTCTATGTATATTTTTAAAGAAAAAAATAATAAATGGTGGTGCCCTGGACTTCGGTGTTGACGCGCAGGAGTCTGGGTGTACCCTCTCTGTGTGGGGGGGCTGGTTTTCCCGGCGTGCCCCTTTTGTGCCCATGGTTAAAGTCCTCCCCCTCCTCCCATATAAAAACTCAAAACTTGTCGGTGAGTTGGGAGGAGGGGGGTCTAGAAGAAGAAGGGAAAGATACGAGGACAACACAGCGAAATTTTGAACCACGGTCAGATGGCGAGGTCGACACCTGATCTGGCACCCACTCTCCAAACTTCCACACCACGCCAACGCTGGATCGAGTTTCGAACTCGCAAGAGTCCGGTTGCTAATTCGCCACTCTACCAATTGGGCGATCGCGGAGAAACTGACACAATATTATTTTCTCGCAATTCCAATTATCAGAGAGCGATTCAATCCATTAACGGATCCTCGCATTCCTTTCACACGCGATTTTCACAAACGCATCGGAATCCAGATTTGCATAATGATGAGTTCCGTTAGGATTCACCGCAGGATACGTCAGGTCGACTAATTGGCTGTTTTATTGGTATCCACTCCTCCCATTCACGCTCACCTCCGGGCCCTGTCCAGTTCCGCTTTTCTCATCACTTGCGTTGCCATGGTCACCGAGGGAAACAAGTTCGTTCGCCATCTTGGTGCGAGGCGCACGAGCTGGGTTTCTATCTCGAGGCGGAATCTAGGTTCCTGAGCGCTATCGAAACCAGGCATCGCCGGGGCCGGGCAATTCGACTGCCACGGACGGATCAGAAAATCGTTTAACTTCCAATCCCGCTCTCAACATATCTCATCTGGGTCTCTCGTTTCTTTTTCCCCCGTCTCTTTTTTCCGAAAATGTGAGCCCGCGCAAAGAGAAATAAGAATCGAAAAACACAAAAGAATGGAAATAGCGTTAGATTCGTATCTACGGCAAGAGTGCATTTTTATTTGAATTTAAATAAACGATACTTGAAATCTGGATGTGAGGAAATTGGGTTAAAGTTGTTTTGTCTCTAAGCATATGAACGCGAATCCAAGTATTACAAAAAGTTAATGATATTAAAACGAAATCCAAACTTATATCGAGATAAAAAAAATACTGAGATATTTATTTGTTTATTCTTGCCGTCAGATTACTATAATTTAATGACAGCGAATGATATGATATACGATTAATTTTTTTGTTAGACTTTTACTCTAGTAACCTAAAAAGATTTTTGATTAAATTGTTTTGATGCAGTAATCCCTCTTTATGTCGCGTAGCCTTTTTATTATTTGTCCCGATGAATTCTCACTTTGCGAACACCAAAGGAAATCTCCATCTATTGCTTCGGAATTGGGAATTCAAAGGAATTCAATTCAAGCAGTTGTCCTAAACTGAACTCATTGTGTTGCTCCAGTGCGGCGTTCATTATTTAACAACCTACCTACCTAAACTGAACCGGTATTAAAAATTTGGGTGTCTCGAGGTAGGTACTTAAAAGAACGTCGTACTGGAGCAACACAACGGGCTAATGTCTCTTAAAATATTTAAACTAAGCGGCAAAATCCCGTAAGGGTTGATTCACATTAATTTTATCCGCTTGTTGCCATTCGTCGATATATAAATTCTGTCGACCTCTGTACCACGTGTGTTAGCGAAATATACATGCAATATTAAGAGCAATTTTCCATATATATATATAGACCATCACCAAAAATCAAATAAGAGAACCCAAATGAAAACAAAAACAAAATGCAAGTAATAACAAGAACAAAATGGTGAAGCAAAATAACAACAATAATATTGACCCTTTAGATGAACAGCGCTGAAAAGCCGCAGAGAACAAATGAATGGAAATAATAAGTAAACTACTTTACTTATTATATATACTAAGTAGTTTAGTATATTATAATAAGTAAAGTAGTAGAATGGCATTATTAAGTGAATTTCATATGCAATATTAATGCACTTTCCCATACATCTATGCAATATTAAGTGCAATTGCAAAATATTAAGTGCAATTCCCCACATATATGCAATATTAAGTGAAATAATGAAATATTAAGTGCAATTCTCCATACATAAATGGAATATTAAGTGCATTTCATATGCAATATTAAGTACAATAGTGAAATACTAAGTGCAATTCTCCATAAATAAATGGAATATTAAGTGCATTTCATATGCAATATTAAGTACAATAGTGAAATATTAAGTGCAATTTCCCATAAAAGGTATCGTCGAAATTTGCGTAATGAGAGCTATGGAAAAACCACAAACGTTTGTGCTAACCGATACATTTTCCGTTGCCAGTTAATTCTTTTGTTCTTCAGAATGATGTTTTTAAACTCTGAATTCCGGATTTGCAGAAACGCGTTTAAAATTCGAGCGTCGAGGAGCAGAACAATGCATTTTCCTCAACCGAAATGCGAGAATGCGGCGCATTTGCATAGATGCTTTTCCAGACAACGCCCTCTATTGTCTCCTTCCCAAGTGGATGGACTTGCGAGTGTCGAATTCTCCATTATTTAAAAACGATTTGTACAGGTGCGTAGGCCATTGGGGTTGCCTCGAATCACACTTTCCCTCATGGAGGAATCGGGTTTGGCTTTTCCGAATTCCTTTAGTTGTTGCAAACGATTTTCTGTCGGGAATGGGAGAAAACACGAATGGAATAAATGAGTGTTACCATTTTTCAGTATGAAAAGTTTTCTTTTACTTTTTTTCCGGTTCAGACAATTTTCAATAATAGGTTTCAAGTGTCTTTTAATCTTTTGAGGGATGATATTTCATGCGAATTCAATAGAGGTTTTTCTAAAAATTATAAAAATTAAATTAAAATTAGCAAAAACCTCCACGGATAAATAATTGCTTAATTACTATCAGTACTATGTAGGGACACTTTCCCATGTTCCATCATGTATCGAAAACATGCGGAGTCAAAGAATTACATTTTTTAACATTCGGTAGGTAGCTGAATCAAGGTCGCACTGAAGCAACACAACGAGCCATTGGCAACATCCCGAAGGAAAAGATTCGAGGACAAGACCTCGTCATTTTGAATCACGATCAGATGACGAGGTGATACCTGAGCTGGCACTGCACTCTCCAAACTTCCACACCACGCCAACGTGAGGACATTTGGGACCGCGACAGATTTAACGTGCACCAACCCCCTTTGTACACGACGGTCCTTGGTTGGATTCGAACTCGCAACCCTCTGGTTAGTAATCCGTTTCTCTTCCAAACAAGCTACAGCGGCCCTCTCCAAAAAGGACAAGTCAAGATTTTCCCAGAACTTGATTTCAGTCGCGTAGAGGGAATTTCAATGCGTGTTTTGCTTATCACATATACACAAATATGCCTAATTTAATTGTTATTTCTTGTTTATTCTGATTCATCACTGATTTAAAGGTGGTTGGTTAAAATTAATTTAATGCAAAATCCGAAAATTTAGTTTGGTGTGGTGTGGAAGTTTGGAGAGTGGGGTGCCGGCTCACAGGTGTTGCCTCGTCATGTGACCGTGGTTCAAAATTACGTGGTGTTGTCCTCGATCTTTCCCTTTGGGATTGATACCGGATCGTCGTCAATAGCCCATTGTGCGACCTTAATTAATTACCATACTATACCATACCGAAAATTTAGTAATAGCCCGTTGTGTTGCTCCAGTGCGACGCTAATTAAAATACCTACCTACATATCTACCGAAAATTTAGTTGTGAAGTGAAGATATTCCATTCCGTTCCGTCCCGTCTCTCTCATGCACTTACTTGATACTAATAAAAACTTTTTTCAGCTTATAAAATTCTATCGATGTGTGTGTGGATTTAGTTAATATATTTCTGTATTCTGTAATGAAAAACTAGAATTTTCATTCAATTCATTTCCGAGATTAAGATTTCTTTATCTACTCAAAATTTCGGCGTTTTCCGTGTGCCTTTCGTCCTTCGCAGTGATTCCTCGAAATTCACGTAATTAAAATTATGAAATTGCAGGAAAGATGGTAGAACATATTGCAGCAAAATGGTCCATAAAGGTATTTGTGACAATGAAAAATTTAAGTTTATTACGTAACTCTTTGAGGCACACGATTTTAAAGAAAAAATCCAAGTTGCACAGAATTGTTTAGTCATTATTCAGCTTCAAAATCAGTATAAAACATCAAATATCATGATCATTTTTACTATAAAACGATTTAAGTAAATACTCAATAAATTTTAACGAAAAAAAAAACATTTACCGTTATGAAAGACAAAAATTCACTGCACCATACAATTCGCCGACCTTAATCACAACAGTGTCAGCAACTTATTAATGCGTTTTGACATGTGTCAATTTTATATTTTCAGTTATTTACACATTCAGCGTCAGTTCATAGCATTGCCAACTCAATGCAAAACTAAATAAAATATTGAACTGTATGACTATGAGAAATTTCAACTTTTTGAGGTGGGTTAAAAAATATCCCACCATGCATAAAAAGCTAAACAAAAGGTGGGACAATTTTTAACCACCTAACCACAAAGAGTTAAAAACCAATCGAACTTTTACGTCAACCCAACGTTGTAAAGTTGGATTGCATGAAGCCATTCACTTCGCATACATCAAAAACCTCTCTGACAAAGACAAAATTGATTTTAAAAATTTATAAAACCTTTTTTTTTTCCAAGGAAATCCACAAAACTTGTAAATAAATATATTCCCCACTCGGCTCTTTCATCCCGGGTGGTCTTGCGAGTTAAAAGCGTTGACAAATCTCGACGAATTGGGACCAATCGATCCAAAATGCTGATTAAAGATAAGAAAATATGCGACAACCTTTTTAGGAGAGTTGCGAACCATTTTGCAGACGGTAAATCAAGGGTTTGCTGAGAATTCCCCTTGAGGGGGGGGGCTGCAGAGAAGGGAGGGAGTGATTTGTTGTTCCACAGGTGGAGGGATCGTCTGTGCGGCACACGTGATATTTATCTTTTTTGCCGTTGGTTATCGTTCTGAGTTGAGATATCCATTATAGTCACTTCGCCTTATTCCAAGGCATAAGGGGAGGAATTGATGAGGGACTCGGTTATTTAGATGATGCTCTTATTTTTTATTCTCTTTTCTGCACTTCGAAGATAACATCTAGTATGATCTCTTAGTGTCAAGAGATGATTCAAAATACGAAGACAAGTCGGTATTTACAGTTCAGGTAGGTAGTTGATTCAACGTCGCATGGAGCAACACAGCGGGCTATTGGCGACGGCCCCGAAGTGCCAAATTTGGTCAAGTTGTGCCCAAACATTGTCAAGGAAATGAACAAACGCACAAGGAGTTTTAATGACACGGAACACACTTGGAAACCAAACCAAGCATAAGTCCAGAAAAACAAATTTTCCTTTCTGGTGAATGAAAATGCGTGCCTCGAAGGGTTGAGAGACGTCAAGGTAGGTCGATAGTTAATTAACGTCGCACTGGAGCAACACTACGGGATATTGGCGACGGTCTAACTAACATCAACACACATTCCCGTGTCTAGTGTCGTGAGACACTACCAGTTTCAATAAATGTGGTTGGGATGAATAGAGCATGCTATCCATGTCTATCCAGAATTCAGAGCACATTACTTTTATACATTATTACATCTATATTATCATACTAAGTTATATGTTGTGTATACAATATATATATATATATATATATATATATATATATATATATATATATATATATATATATATATATATATATATAAGTCGGTTTTTCGGTCTCTGGTTTGATGATTCTCAATGAATCTCACCATGGTAATAATTTTGATCCCTTGTTGTTAGCAATGTTCCTGAGCCATGCGATTTGAAGGTGGTCGGCAGGCGTCCTCATATGCCATGATGCTGTAAGGGGGCAGACTGTGATGTAATGTAGAGGTGCCGATTTCACCACAAGAGCAATTTTCTGAACCATCCCGAAGGGAAAGATCGTGGTCCCCACCTCGTTATTTTGAACCACGGTCGAAGTCAACACCTGAGCTGGCACCCAAACTTCCACACCCCGCCTACGGGAGGACATTCGAAGCCACGATAGATTTAACGTGCACCAACGCACCCGCATACCTGATGGTCTTTGGTTAGATCGTAATCCTCCTGTTACTAATCCGTTACTCTTCCAACTGGGCTTCTGTGGCCCTGATTTATTTACAGATCAGAAACTTAGCGGTTCGATTTAACTTTTTTCAAAGTAACAGCAGTTTTGCTACAGAAAAAGAAAGAGACGAGAGCGATGATTTTTTGCTGTTGCAGTTAACAATTATACAATTTTCCTTCAAATGTTGAAAATTTAGTTTCCTAACCAGCGGGCATAAAGATACAAGAACAGGGCATGCCATGCCAAATCATGATTTAAAAAAATCATAAAAATTGGATTTATATAATTTAAATAAGATTAAAAAAATTTAAATCGGATTTTCTAATGATTTTAATTAATTCGTTGCCTCTATATGTTGAAGCTTGTCAGATATGAGACACAAATCATTGTTCAGTTTCTATAATTTAGCGCTAAAAATAAATATATAAGGCATTTGGTATTTTTAATTAACGTCACACTGGAGGAACACAACGGGCTATTGGTGACGGTATGGGATCAATCCCAAAGGGAAAGATCGAGGACAGCATCTAAGCTCTCCAAACTTCCACATCACGCCAACGTTAGGACATTTGAGGCCACGACAGATTTAACGTTCAGCAGCCTCCTTTGTACACCACGGCTGGATTCAAACTCACAACTCCCCGGTTGCTAGTCCGTCACTCTACCAACCGGGCTACCACGGCCCCAATATATATAAGGATATTGAAAGTATAGCAGGGAAATTACTAGAAAGATTGAAGCAATTAAAATCATCATTGGACCTCATAATTTTTTCATCTAAATTCTATTTTCTTAAGTCCACAATACTAAAAATTATCTAGATTTAAAAAAAAATGTCATTTTAATAAAGGATGGAAAATTTATTGATATAATAAATTTTTATAAATCATATAAAAGAGCTAAACGGATTTTAATTTTCTGGCCTTTTTGTTACTCAGCTTGTTTCGTATGAATATATTTCTTGTCTGCTACAATCATTAAAATCAAAACGAATTTCCCCATACAAAAGCTACACACGTCTGTCTGGAAAATTAGGTTTTCGTAAAGAGAAAATCAAGAAACTTATCTGCTTCCTCTTGAACTTCCTTAACTACAGGCATGATATTAGATCAGTGGTTCTTAACCTGGCGTGTGTGCACCCCTGGGGGTGCGAGACCAGGGGTGCGAGAGAAGTTTCGATGGACGACAGCGATTTAATAAAAGACGATCTTATTGAAATACGAGACAATGCACGTATTCAAATGGAATTTGAAAAACTGGACTTGGATCAATTCGAGTGTACAGTTAGAACCTTATCCACAGCTGGCAAAAGCAGCATTTTACCATTTGCCACCACCAACCTGTGTGAAATGGGATTTTCATCACTTTCGCACATAAAAACAAAAGCCAGAAATCGCTTGAATGCAAGTGATGACTTACGCGTGGCTCTTTCAGTAAAAGAGCCTCGCTTCAAAAGTATTATAAATAACCAACAACGGTAGCCATTAAAAATTGAGATATTGTTTTGTACGTACAGGGTGAGTCTAAATTGTTTTTACAAAACAAGAGGGGTGATAGTACCCATCCAGATGAGCCATAATTACCATGGAACATAGGGTCGCATTCCACTCTGAGAGGCAGAAAAGAGTCAAATTAGAATTTCCACATGAACTTACAACAGTGTTGGGAAAGCGAATGAACGATACCAAAACAATCTGATTGATTGATCAGAGAAAAACTCACAGCAAGTGCTCAAAGTGGCGCGTGTCGTTGCACAGTTCACACCGGCGAAGGAATGACTGGTTCTCGAAGATTCCTGGTGTGGTGTTCATTTTGTCTGCACCGATTCTCGCTACGAGATCTTGAGCCGAGTCCACAGGTGTCTGGTACACTTAAGATTTCATGTGCCCCAGAAGAGTTGAGGTCCGGTGAGCGAGGAGGCTAAGCCACAGGTCCGCCATATCCGATCCAACGTGTGGAATATGTGGCATACAAGAAGTGCCAAGTTTGTTTACGTATGCAGGTACAAAACGACGTCAGAGGCGATGACTTGTTCATGCTCGACGCGTTTCGACTTTACTCTTTTCTGCCTCTCAGAGTGGAATGCGACCCTATGTTCCATGGTAATTATGGCTCGTCTGGATGGATACTATCACCCCTCTTATTTTGTAAAAACAATTTAGACTCACCCTGTATATGTAAATGTGTGTTTATTTTTCAATAATAAATTATCTAAATAATAGAAGTAATTTCCTAAATAAAGAAATAGAAACACATTTCCAAGGGGGTGGGAGAACCTATTTTTAGATTCAAGGGAGTACCGATCACTTAAAATTGAAGAACCACTGTACTAGAGGAATATTTTGCTGTTGCAAAAAATATTGAGAGGTACTTTCTATTTTCCTCCAAAGCATTTACTAAATAAGCTAGGAAGTGAGGGTATTATACTGAAAACAAATGTTAAACAGTGCTGATTCCTTGATCGGAAATAGGATCTTGAAAGGGCAACAGTTCACGCCTGTGTACCTTTTCACTGTCAAAATTAACCGCAAATACTGTGCAATGTATTTACTGGCCCAAAACTTGACCTGTTATCAGTGAATAGAAAGAAATATTTGATCAGTTGTCATTCCAACACGGATGCCAAATCCTAGATCTCCGAGCTATTTGTGTCTCCATAAACGGGAGGGTAAATACTTCCAATGAAATATCAAATAAACTGCTAAAAAAGCACTTACACCAAGCATGTCGTAGGAGCCTGACCCCCTTGAAAATTTTTATGGTAGGCCCAGGACCCCCAAAACACAAGGGGTAAATATTACAAATAATATGAGTAACCAAATATGCAGAGCTATTCGATCTCTCTTAACAGATCACTTTATCAGAACTGGCACACAGTTCTAGAGACCCGAATTTCTTGGATCCTAAATTTTTTGGTTTGGGACTGGTCCATCTCTAACATGAGGTATAAATATTACAAATATACTGATAATATCGGTAACTATTTAAAATACAAAGTAAAGAATTCTGAAACAACCTTATATCACCTGCTTAGAAACGCAACTGATAAAAAAAATTTGACAACACAGCTGATTAAAGACTACAGTGAAACTTCGATTAACCGTCACTCTTTAAACCGTCAGTTTCTGTTAACCATCGGTACGTTTTATTAAAAATTAATTAATTAAATATTAAAAGTTATTAGTACGTACACACATGAATACATACTATAATCATACATACTATACTTCTACATAAAGTACGGAACATTGTGTGCCGCTCAGAAAGCACGAGCCTCGAAGAAACAAAAGAAAATGAGACTTAAAATTTAAATATGTACGTCTAGAGCGTAAGTTCATGTAACAATATATTCATATATACTATACTGTACTTAGTGTAAATTATATATTGTTTGTTTCTGTAAAATAAAATACATGTAGTGTATTTCCAATTCGTAAACGTGCATTTTTCATCATTCATTCATATGCAATGGATGGGGTGGGTTGTTGTTTAAGGTTTTCTGTTATCCGTCTATTTGATTAACCGTCACGATCCCGACCCTGACGGTTAATCGAAGTTTCACTGTATTAGTTTTAAGGTCAAAAATAAAAATTGTAGACATTTTGATAGTATTATATTTTCTTTCTAAACGAATACAATATGATAATTTATTTCTCATCATCATGAAAGTAACCATTTAGTGTCAAAAATGCGTTTCCTAAAAATGTCAGTTAATGTGTTCCTGCTCTATATATGAAACGTGGTGTTTTACTTCCCTCAATAATTTCTCCAAGTTGACACCACTGTATTCCACTTAATAGTACCATTTTTAATATGGAATCCAGTCATTGTCAGTTAAAGAGATTATTCTTCAGGTGGTGCCGAGTAGAAGCAAATTTTTAAACTCTTATTTGTATAAAACAACATACATTCTGTCTCAAGTTATTTCAGTTTTAATATCATTATTAAACTTCAAGGGACCACGGTAGTCCAACTGAAGAGCAGCGGATTATAAACCGGAGGCTTGTGAGTTCGAAACCTGATCCAACCAAAGATCGTAGTGTATATGGGAGCTGGTGCATGTTAAATCTGTCGTCGTCTCAAATGTCCTGACGTTGTAGTAGTGTGGAAGTTTGGAGAGTAGGGTGCCCGCTCAGGTGTGACCACGTCATCTTACCGTGGTTTAAAATGACAAGTCGTTGTCCTCGGTAGGTAGGTATTTTAATTAACGTCACACTGGAGCAGCACAACGGGCTATTGGTGACGCTCCGGGATCAATTCCAAAGGGAAAGATCTAGGACAACACCACGTAATTTCAACCACGGTCAGATGACGAGTCAACACCTGAGCTGGCACCCCACTCTGCAAACTTCCACACCACGCCAACGAGAGGACATTTGTGGCCACGGTAGATTTAACGTGCACCAGCCCCCTTTGTACACGACGGTCTTTTGGTTGGATTCGAATTCGCAACTCTCCGGCTGCTAATCCGTTGCTCTTCCAACCGGGCCACTGCAGCTCGGATCTTTCCTTTCGGGATGGTTCTCGGACAGTCACCAATAGCTCGACGTGTTGCTCCAGTGCGATGTTAATTAACTACCTACCTATCAACCTTTTAAACTTCAATAAAGAATATCGGCCGCGGTGGCCCGGTTGGAAGAGTAACGGACTTGCAACCGAAGGGTTGCGAGTTCGAATCCAGCCAAACACCGTCGTGTACAAAGGGGGCTGGTGCACGTTAAATCTGTCGTGGCCTCAAATGTCCTCACGTTGGCGTGGTGTGGAAGTTTGGAGAGTGGGGTGCCAGCTCAGGTGTTGCCTCGTCATCTGACCGTGGTTCAAAATTACGTGGTGTTGTCCTCGGATCTTTCCCTTTGGGAGTGATCCCGGACCGTCACCAATAGCCCATTGTGTTGCTCCAGTGTGACGTTAATTGAAATTCCCCCCCCCCTCTCAATAAAGAATAAATGAAATTTAAAGATGAATTATAAAATCATGATTTTATAACAAAAATCACTTGGTTTTCTCGAGATCAAATCAAGCTGATTTAAATCTGCATACCCTGGTGCGAAACAAAATATAAGTGATATTGTTTTCAAACGGTAACAAGATCCAGAACCAGAGAATCGCATGGGAAAACAGAACCAACACCCGTAACGCCATCTATTGTCGAACCGACACACTACAATGGGTATTTCCGTATTTTGGTAAACAGGTCCTTGGAGGTTATGACGGAACGAGTCCTGCAGGAAGGGATGTAAATATTCGAGGGAAAAGAAGTGAAGTCAGTCATTAGGATTGATTGATAAGCGAGTAGCGGTGGAATAGTTCTCTTCCGCTAACTCTCAATTACAATGCCACTTTACCGTCTAATGTTAATGAAGCCAGTGTGGTTTTCGGAAAATTCGAATGTTCCCTTACATTCGTTATGCATCCCACAAGGCTTTATTTAAATGACATGAAGAGACATTTTTTCCTTTCCGTTTGAGTGGTTTTGGCACTTCTTCACGATTTGGAAGAATGGGCGATAATTCGTTTTGCTTTAATGAAAGCGCTTCCTTGAACTAATTTTCTCAGAAATAACCAATGGGTGTACGATGATAAATAAGGGGTCGTTTTCAAACTTTCACGTGCGATATTATGGCAGCCCTCTCCCCCATACATATCGGCATTCTTGACTCCAGTACCTAATAAGACGATGTACCTGTTATGGATTACTAGGAATTGTTTGAATTGGCTGGGAATCACCTTTTTCTGGGCTCTAAATCCATAGGTGAACCTGAGTTGGCGTGGGTCGTCAAGTATCTAATAGAAAACTTACTCAAATGTACACAATTTTTACCTTTTTTTGCACACTTATCCAATTTTTAAACTTTGAACAGACTGAATATAACAGTAAGAAAAATTTTATTAACGGTGCGTTCCTCCTCTAATGCAGGCCGCGGTAGCCCGGTTGGAAGAGTAACGGACTAGTAACCGGAGGGTTGAGAGTTCGAATCAAACCAAAGACCGTCGTGTACAAAGGGGGCTGGTACACATTAAATCTGTCGTGGCCTCAAATGTCCTCACGTTGGCATGGTGTGGAAGTTTGAAAGAGTATGTGCCGGCTCAAGTGTTGATCTAGCCGTGGTTTGAAATAACATGGTGATGTCCTTGGATTTTCCTCTTCGGGATTGATCCCGGATTGACGCCAATGGCCCGTTGTTGACTGCTCCAGTTCGACATTAATTCAACTCCTCCTCTTTGAATTCTGATCTCAACTTTCACATTGCCTATTCTGTCTGGCTCTGCCTTTGAATTTCCTTTAAGATTTTATGAGGTATTTCCTGCCTATCTACAAACTAGTCTCATTTTTTTCATACGTTGGCGTGGTGTGGAAGTTTGGAGAGTGGGGTGCCAGCTCAGGTGTTGATCTCGTCATATGTCCGTGTTTAAAAATGACGAGGTGTTCTTGGATTTTACCCTTCGGAATTGATTCCGGATCTATGCCAACGGTCCGTTGGGCCTTTGCCAATGGGCTCCAGCACGACATTAATTCAACTACCCTCCTCCCTTTGAATTCTGATCTTAACTTTCACATTGCCTTTTCTATCTGGCTCAGTCTTTGAATTTCCTTTCGGATATGATGAGATATTTTCTGCCATCTTCTATTTGGACCACGACGGATTTAATGTGCACCAGCCCCCTTTGTACACGACGGTCTGGTTGATCCGGTTGGTCCGTTACTCTTCCGACCGGGCTACCGCGGCCCTCAGATTTTTGGAATAGTTGTTATTTTATGGTTCCAATCTATATAACGTATTCTTTCAATAGTCACTCATTAGTCCGTTATATGACCGTGGTTCAAAACGACGAGGATATTGTCCTTGGATTTTCCCCTTCGGGATTGATCCTGCATCGACGCTACTGACCCGATGTTCTGCTGCAGTTCGACATTTATTCAAGTGCAACCACCTACCTTGTATACAACCAACCGGAAGAAGGGTCGTTCGTTTTTCGATCGAACTTGGCATTCCGGAGATATCTTCCTCCCTGGTTGTATTTCTTCTGTATCAGTAAAAACTTTCAGTGTGTGTCTGTCTATTACTTGTATGTCTTGTGTCTGGCGTAGCATGGCCAAATATGGACCTTCCGTCGCAACAAACCAACCATCCGGAGATATTCGTGTCGAAATTTTTATAACGTCCTTGGGATTGCCGATCCCTGAGAATCAATTGAGATGAAAATAGAGCTCGCTATGGTATGTAAATACGTGCGTTGAACTAGCAGTAAACATCTCCGGAATGCCAAGTACAATCGAAAAACGGACAATACTAGTTGGTTGGGTTTTATGGCCACACTTGGCCAAGTCGCGCTAAACGGCAAATAAATGGGCATACACATACACGGAGAGTTTTACTGACACCGAAGAGAGAAACACACTCAGGGGGAATCTCAACACACAGGTTGCTGGGGCATAGGGCAAACCCACTGAGCCACTGGTACGCTAATCTGGTGCTTCCCTGATCGTTACCCCAATCGGTCTAATGCGTCAGGTAGGTAGTTAATTAACGTCACACTGGAACAAAACAACGTACTATTGGCCACCGCCCGGATCCATCCGGAGGGGAAAGATAGAAGGACAACGCCTCTTGATTTTGAACCACGGTCAGATGACGAAGTCAACTCCTGAGCTGGCACCCCACTCTCCAAATTTCCACACCACGCCAATGTGAGGACATTTGAGGCCACGACAAATTGAATGTGCACCAGCCTCCGCGTATACGACGGTCTTTGGAACTCGCAGCCCTCCTCTTGCTAATCCATTGATCTTCCAACTGGGCTACTGCGGCCCGAATATCCCTAGTATTCTACCTAGTCAAGGAGGTTGTAACTCAAGTTTGATGGTTAAGCTTGACCATTATTAGCCCTCTCGTTGATTGTTTCGAGGAGGTATCATTAGCAAAACTAACAAGATTTTGATGGGCGAGATATTTCGTCATCAGCGAAACTAAGATCTTGATGGACGAGATATCTCGCCATTGGAAGAAAACTTATGATCTCGTCATCATCAAAGAATTGGAAATATCTTGATGATGAGATATCTCGTCATTTACAAAATTGGTCAGATCTTGATGGACAAGATGTCTCGTTACTTGAAGAAAAGAGACCAGATCTTCATAATCATCAAAAATCGTCATCATCAACCCACGGTTGCTAATTCGTTGCTCTTCCAACTGGGCTTCAGCGGCCCTGTCTAATGCAGCAGAAAATGACACCAGAGCTACAAACCAAACTGCCTTCCCGTCCCAAGCAGGTGAAAGCCAAACCCCGTAGAAGCCACTTTTATGGAATCGTCGGTGCATACTTAAAGGATAGTCCCCGTGTCTCATGGAAGGGAGAGGTTAGGTTGAGACAAATAAAGCACCGGAGGAATAACGCCAACCCTGTGATTAGGAAGTGTTTAGGAACTGCAAATTACAGGTGTCTCTCAGTGAGGAAGTATGCGGCAGGGCGTTGCACGTCGAGGAGGGATTTTCCATAATCTTCTCTTTTTCGGAGTGGAAGCGGAATAATTTCGAGTGGGGTGGTTCTCAGACTAGGAGGAGACGGGCGCACGATGTGTGTGGAGTGGCGGATACTGGAGTCAGCTGACGGGTCATGTCCCAAAGTGCGAGAACGTGTCGTTGTGGAAACAGCGTGTAATGATTTGTTTAAAAATATCGACTTTTTGGCCAACCCACAAATAATTTTTTCCGCAAAGCGTATAAAACACAGATCTGAATCCTTTACCCAAAACAGGAACATCTAATAGCCAGGTTAAAAGTTGTTTTTCGATAAAAAAGAAAGTTTTACGCTTTTGAGTACCTATAAATATTTGCTGAGGATGGTAGGTGTTTGAGTTAACGTCGAACTGGAGCAATGCAACAGGAGCGACGATCAGGTATCCATCCCGAAGAGAAAGATCTGAGGACAACACCTCGTCATTTTGAACCACGGTCAGATGACGAGGTCACACCTGAGCTGGCACCCCACTCCAAATTTCCACACCACGCCACCGTGAGGATATTTAAGGCCACGGCAGATTTAACGTGCCCCCACGTACGCGACGGTCTTTGGTTGGATAGAGTTCCTAACTCGCAAACCTAATCAGCGACCCTATCAACCGCAGTTGGTTGGATTGAGTTTTTATGGCCATATTTGGCCATGCTGCACCAGACAGAAGACATGCACTATCAAGTAACAGACAATCACACAGAAGGAAAGTTTTACTGACACAGAGGTAGGTATATTAATTAACGTCGCACTGGAGCAACAAAACTGGCTATTGGCGACGGCCCGGGATCAATCCCCGAAAGGAAAGATTCGAGGACAAATCACGTAATTTTGAACCACGGTCAGATGACGTTACTGACACAGAAGAAATACATCCAGGGAGGAATGCACCTGATAGGAATCTAACCTGCGCCGCCTACAACTCGAAGGTTGATAGCGCAGTGGGTATCCACCAAAGCCCCAAACGTTTCTCATGAGATCGACTCCTTTGATCGTTGCAAAACAGTTTTCGCGACGATTACACAATCGCCGAACGCAAACAAGCACTCCCTGACTGAACGCGAAAGAATGCGCTCAGTTGATTTCGATTTTATCCCGAATTCTTCGCCAATGCTCTCCTTAACTTAAAATACACACTACGCTCTGGGCCACAAAAGGTAAAGCAAGCAAATTTCGAGTCTCCCATCGTGTCGAGTAAACAGGAAGCCGTCGGCGAATGACCATAGAAAGGAATACAGTACACACAAATAAATAAGCGCGCTATTTCCCTCCGACAATGTGGGGGACTCTCCTCCCAAACCGTCGAACCCCGTCATAATCGGAAGAGTCAACATTCCACATAATCATATTCTTTTCCCACTGGATATGCCACTACTAAGAATAGCCGCAACTAGATATCGCACGAGGGCAGCTGCCGCTTCGGTCCACCGAGACCTTTATAGATTCCAGAATCGGTATTCGGATTAATTCCGGCAAAAAGCCGCCATTATTATTCAGCTGGTGCTTGGGAATGAAAGGAACAGAGGAGTCATCGATTCGGGAAAGCATTTCTGTTTTTTGAGTTGTGTACGCGGAATATGTGTTCCGAGGTCAATGAATTCACCTCACTCTTCTTGATGAAAGAGCGGACTTGAAAATTAGTTTTGGTAGGTAGGTTGGTAGTTAAATTAAAGTCGTACCGGAGGAAGACAACGGGCTATTGGCGACGGTCCGGAATCCATCCCGAAGGAAAGATCCGTGGACTATACCTCGACATTTTGAACCATGGTCAGATGACGGACACAAATTATAGAAGTCCAAGGGTATTGGAAATCTGGATAAACGTTTAAGAAAAGATTAAAAGTACTTTACAAAGTGCGGAAAGTTAAGTAATGTGACTTACGGAGAATATAGACGACATGAAGTTTTCTCTTCATTGAAAACTCGTTCTTGGAGATGATTATTTCTGAGAGCTATTTCTATTTTTTTTTCCACATGATGGAATTTTCAGCACAAAGTAATCGAGACTAAAGCGAAAACTTTATTCGATGTTTATATTCAAAAGTACTTTTATGAGACAGATCTGTAATGAAAACTATTTTCAGTTGAATTCGTATCAATAATGAATTATAGAAAAAACTTAAAACCTGTTTTTTGAAATTAATTGGTTGGGTTGCGTTTTACGGCGCAAGGGCCATATTTGGCCCATCTACGCTAAACAACGCCAAGTAAATGAACGTACACACAAGGAAAGCTTTACTGACACCAAAGAGAGAAATACACCCAGGGAATTGAATAGACACCACCTACAACTCACAGGTTGTTAGTGCAGTGGGAAAACCTCTGAGCTACATCTGAAACGAGAGCAAGTTATTTTGTTATTCATTCTATCTTTAAAACGTTTTGTATCAGTTTATTGTTAAAACGATTTCAGTGTGTCCTAATGTTTTTATGAGCAATGGAAATGCAGATGTCCAATAAGGTGTATTTGTCACGAATGCGTCAAGTACATTCAATGCTGAGAAACACAAATCAGATGAAAAACTTTGCTAAAAGTATTCCTTAAATTATAGCCACAAAGACACTTTTCGCATAACCAGATTCATGAACTGTTTTTGTGTATATTCACATTTCATATATGCCTAGAAAGCTAAAATAGATATTTTAATTTTCGAAGCCAAAAAGAGTATGTAGTTTTCGATTTGACGCAACTTTCATAGTAACTGGTTGTCTTTGCAGTCGTTTGAGTTTAGTTTACAAATATTTTACAGTTGTCTATCTGTTTATAGGAACTAGCGTGCCCGTGCGAGAATTCTCGCATGAACAATTCCACTCCCAACCCCCATCCGTTGTAAGGGTGAAAGATGTAAGCAAATTTTTTTATATCCAAAATATCAAACGTTTATTCAATCACTTTACACTTCCTCCTTGAGATCACTGTTGCGTTATTCCAACTATTTGTGTGTATAGCACGTAATTCTTCCGCCAAAAGGCCTAATAAGGTTATCTTAACTCTAGAATTCACAAAAATTGTTAAGTTGTATATTTTCAATTTTTTTCAAATCTTAACCTCGCGTGAAACATTCGTCGTTTAATATCCGTATATCATCAAATCACATATTTATAAATTACTAGCTGTACCGGGCCACGCGTTGCTGTGGCTCATCTGGTTAAATTGAAAATAAGAAAAAAGAAAGCACACATTTCCAATATTTTTTATTTCACAATGCTTGTGGGTATACAATGTTTTTTGTTGTTCCATTATCTGTCAAGATATAGAGATTGCCTGGTTTGCCGACTCTAGAACACGCAACATAGAATTGTCTATGTGAGAAGCAATCCGTGTCTAGATCTAAACCGCACAATTCTAACGATTGGCCCTGAGCTTTGTTTATGGTGATTGCAAACGCCAATCGAATTGGGAATTGCAATCTCTTGAACTGAAATGGCATACCAGTTGGAGTCATAGGAATGAGGACATCTTCACCTTTGAAAGGTCCTGTCAAGATTGTTGCCTCTACGATATTGCTCATGAATTTTTTTATTGCAAGCCGCGTACCGTTGCAAAGCTTTGGCTGGTTGATATTTCGCAACATGATAATTGGCACACCGATTTTCAATTGCAGTACGTGCGGTGGCATCCCTGGCAGATCGAGTGAATTTAAAAATTCTGTTGGATAATTAACTGCTTTATCTGCTTCCACGACAGTGTCGACGGACTTGTATGTGACTGCCTCGCTTTGAACGTTAGACTGAATAATATTGTTAAGTCGTAGACGTCTTTGTTCTTGGCGGCAAGAATAGCTCGTTCACTCAGCCAATCGTGATTCTTATAATTGGTTTGAATATTGGGAAATACTTTTTCAACTAATTCTTCATTTGACGTCACTAAATTGCAGAAGTTATGAGGCAATGAAATTTGTCCTGAGGTCAGATCAACAGGAACCTTTCCGTTCCCAATTTCCAGCAATGCTTTGGAAATGTTACACGTGGGGATTCAATGAATTGCATGTCAAATGGCAATTTCAAAGCGGAATGAGCAGTTCTTCCACCTGGTATCAAAGTCGCAGCTATTCCGGATGACGCAAGTGCTAAGGCAATGTGATTTTGGGATCTGATTGTGGCCAGAATCAATTTAATTAGGAACGTTTTACCAGTTCCTCCTGGCGTTACATTTTTATTTATATAGCTAAGTAGACTAAAACATGCGCGTATTCAAGTGCAACATTGTGGCAAAATTTCAAGGCAATCGGTGAAAAATTTTGGGAGATTTTGCGTTAGGAACAAACGAACATTACATTTTTATTTATATAGATTGATAATATGGAAAGAAAAGAAAAACTAGTTCAATACGTAAATAAATAATTCGTCGCGTGTAAGAAGCATAAAAGGATCTATACTATAGAAATAATATAGATGATGAAAAAAATTGTTTTTCGAGTAAATACTGGTAAAAAAAATTTTATCGGAAAAGTTGTTTTTCGATCAATACTGGTAAAACAAACCGGTTTTCCGAGTAATACTGGTAAAACAATTTTATTGGAAAAGTTGTTTTTCCATCAATACTGGTAAAACAAACCGGTTTTCCGAGTAATACTGACAAAACAATTTTATTGGAAAAATTCTTTTTCCATCAATACTGGTAAAACAAACTGAGTTGAGTACCGCAATCGTTTTACACTCAATGTTATTCCTAAGGGGATTTCGAATTGTCTTTAACCTCCCCTCTGCACACCTTGGAGAAATAGAACGGGTTTGTCAGTGCTCCGGGAAATTCTCTTTCTGTTGATACCTCACTTGTTAAGATTCGTCGTGTGTAAGAAGCGTAAAAGGGATCTATACTATAGAAATAATATAGACTAGTGGTCGCCCAGTGGTCGAAATTCGACCATAATTCATTTAAATTTTAAGTTTGAACGTTAATAAGGTTCTTTTGTCCAAGAGTATACCTCTATATTCATTGCATATAATTTTTTGAATTTTGTTCTATTACGTAAGCTGCGAGCATGTACAAATACGTCATAGGAAAAATGCGGTATAGCTTGGTTAAGCCATATCTAAAAAACAATAACACGTTGTTTAACATTTTCTTGGTTTTTTTTATTGCTATACTGGCCACAGGTTTCGCCAAGGCTACACAGTTAATTTGCCTATCTTTTTCAAATTATATAAAATTTAAATAAAAAATAAATCCAAAAAATGAAATAAGGAATACGTGCTTCGTATTTTTTTATATATTTTTTATTGAAACAAAAAAAGACCGGGTGGTTAAAAAAATAAATGTTGTCCATTAAACTTGAAATAGTTCGACAATGAATTTAATGATTCAAAACTTCTGTGTAGACGATGTTTTTTGTAAAAACTCTTTCATTGTTTCCTAAATGCCCTTGACCGTTATATTCTGAAATATAAAATCTCAAACCATCGAATGATCGAACTCTACTTGCTGCGACGTACAATTGACCATTGTAAAAACTGGCTGCCTCAATAAAATTCCAATTTTTTCGAATGTTTGTCCTTGAGACTTATTTATTTTCATCGCAAATGCAGGCATAATTAGAAATTGAGTTCTTTGAAAGTTAAATGGTAAAATAGTTCCGGAATATGTTAAATTTATACGTGGAATCAAAATTCTCTTATTGCGTGCGGTTCCAGTTAAAACTTCGCAATCAATAGTATTACGATGCATAAATTTGATGCGCATTCTTGTTCCATTGACTAATGCTTCCTTTGTATTTAAGTTTCTGATCAGCAAAACGATGCAATTAACTTTCAATACTAACTTATGTGGTGGCAAATTATGCCAAATCTCATACTCCTCCGTGCGCGCAATGTGCTTAAAAAGGGGAACAAAGGTTTTTCTTCACGTATTAATATATAGATTACAGTATATTAACGTAAACAATGAATGTTTCATTTTGTTTAATTTAATATATTTGTAACGCATATTATACATTAATTTTATCTTTCTGCACTCCTTCTCCATATGAACTTTAATTATGCCAAATCTCATACTCCTCCGTGCGCGCAATGTGCTTAAAAAGGGGTACAAAGTTTTTTATTCACGTATTAATATATAGATTAATTTAATATATTTGTAACGCATATTATACATTAATTTTATCTTTCTGCACTCCTTCTCCATATGAACTTTAATTATGCCAAATCTCATACTCCTCCGTGCGCGCAATGTGGTTAAAAAGGGGTACAAAGTTTTTTATTCACGTATTAATATATAGATTAATTTAATATATTTGTAACGCATATTATACATTAATTTTATCTTTCTGCACTCCTTCTCCATATGAACTTTAATTATGCCAAATCTCATACTCCTCCGTGCGCGCAATGTGCTTAAAAAGGGGTACAAAGTTTTTTATTCACGTATTAATATATAGATTAATTTAATATATTTGTAACGCATATTATACATTAATTTTATCTTTCTGCACTCCTTCTCCATATGAACTTTAATTATGCCAAATCTCATACTCCTCCGTGCGCGCAATGTGGTTAAAAAGGGGAACAAAGGTTTTTCTTCACGTATTAATATATAGATTACAGTATATTAACGTAAACAATGAATGTTTCATTTTGTTTAATTTAATATATTTGTAACGCATATTATACATTAATTTTATCTTTCTGCACTCCTTCTCCATATGAACTTTAATTATGCCAAATCTCATACTCCTCCTTGCGCGCAATGTGCTTAAAAAGGGGTACAAAGTTTTTTATTCACGTATTAATATATAGATTAATTTAATATATTTGTAACGCATATTATACATTAATTTTATCTTTCTGCACTCCTTCTCCATATGAACTTTAATTATGCCAAATCTCATACTCCTCCGTGCGCGCAATGTGGTTAAAAAGGGGTACAAAGTTTTTTATTCACGTATTAATATATAGATTAATTTAATATATTTGTAACGCATATTATACATTAATTTTATCTTTCTGCACTCCTTCTCCATATGAACTTTAATTATGCCAAATCTCATACTCCTCCGTGCGCGCAATGTGCTTAAAAAGGGGTACAAAGTTTTTTATTCACGTATTAATATATAGATTAATTTAATATATTTGTAACGCATATTATACATTAATTTTATCTTTCTGCACTCCTTCTCCATATGAACTTTAATTATGCCAAATCTCATACTCCTCCGTGCGCGCAATGTGGTTAAAAAGGGGAACAAAGGTTTTTCTTCACGTATTAATATATAGATTACAGTATATTAACGTAAACAATGAATGTTTCATTTTGTTTAATTTAATATATTTGTAACGCATATTATACATTAATTTTATCTTTCTGCACTCCTTCTCCATATGAACTTTAATTATGCCAAATCTCATACTCCTCCGTGCGCGCAATGTGCTTAAAAAGGGGTACAAAGTTTTTTATTCACGTATTAATATATAGATTAATTTAATATATTTGTAACGCATATTATACATTAATTTTATCTTTCTGCACTCCTTCTCCATATGAACTTTAATTATGCCAAATCTCATACTCCTCCGTGCGCGCAATGTGCTTAAAAAGGGGTACAAAGTTTTTTATTCACGTATTAATATATAGATTAATTTAATATATTTGTAACGCATATTATACATTAATTTTATCTTTCTGCACTCCTTCTCCATATGAACTTTAATTATGCCAAATCTCATACTCCTCCGTGCGCGCAATGTGCTTAAAAAGGGGTACAAAGTTTTTTATTCACGTATTAATATATAGATTAATTTAATATATTTGTAACGCATATTATACATTAATTTTATCTTTCTGCACTCCTTCTCCATATGAACTTTAATTATGCCAAATCTCATACTCCTCCGTGCGCGCAATGTGGTTAAAAAGGGGAACAAAGGTTTTTCTTCACGTATTAATATATAGATTACAGTATATTAACGTAAACAATGAATGTTTCATTTTGTTTAATTTAATATATTTGTAACGCATATTATACATTAATTTTATCTTTCTGCACTCCTTCTCCATATGAACTTTAATTATGCCAAATCTCATACTCCTCCGTGCGCGCAATGTGCTTAAAAAGGGGTACAAAGTTTTTTATTCACGTATTAATATATAGATTAATTTAATATATTTGTAACGCATATTATACATTAATTTTATCTTTCTGCACTCCTTCTCCATATGAACTTTAATTATGCCAAATCTCATACTCCTCCGTGCGCGCAATGTGGTTAAAAAGGGGTACAAAGTTTTTTATTCACGTATTAATATATAGATTAATTTAATATATTTGTAACGCATATTATACATTAATTTTATCTTTCTGCACTCCTTCTCCATATGAACTTTAATTATGCCAAATCTCATACTCCTCCGTGCGCGCAATGTGCTTAAAAAGGGGTACAAAGTTTTTTATTCACGTATTAATATATAGATTAATTTAATATATTTGTAACGCATATTATACATTAATTTTATCTTTCTGCACTCCTTCTCCATATGAACTTTAATTATGCCAAATCTCATACTCCTCCGTGCGCGCAATGTGGTTAAAAAGGGGAACAAAGGTTTTTCTTCACGTATTAATATATAGATTACAGTATATTAACGTAAACAATGAATGTTTCATTTTGTTTAATTTAATATATTTGTAACGCATATTATACATTAATTTTATCTTTCTGCACTCCTTCTCCATATGAACTTTAATTATGCCAAATCTCATACTCCTCCGTGCGCGCAATGTGCTTAAAAAGGGGTACAAAGTTTTTTATTCACGTATTAATATATAGATTAATTTAATATATTTGTAACGCATATTATACATTAATTTTATCTTTCTGCACTCCTTCTCCATATGAACTTTAATTATGCCAAATCTCATACTCCTCCGTGCGCGCAATGTGGTTAAAAAGGGGAACAAAGGTTTTTCTTCACGTATTAATATATAGATTACAGTATATTAACGTAAACAATGAATGTTTCATTTTGTTTAATTTAATATATTTGTAACGCATATTATACATTAATTTTATCTTTCTGCACTCCTTCTCCATATGAACTTTAATTATGCCAAATCTCATACTCCTCCGTGCGCGCAATGTGCTTAAAAAGGGGAACAAAGGTTTTTCTTCACGTATTAATATATAGATTACAGTATATTAACGTAAACAATGAATGTTTCATTTTGTTTAATTTAATATATTTGTAACGCATATTATACATTAATTTTATCTTTCTGCACTCCTTCTCCATATGAACTTTAATTATGCCAAATCTCATACTCCTCCGTGAGCGCAATGTGCTTAAAAAGGGGTACAAAGTTTTTTATTCACGTATTAATATATAGATTAATTTAATATATTTGTAACGCATATTATACATTAATTTTATCTTTCTGCACTCCTTCTCCATATGAACTTTAATTATGCCAAATCTCATACTCCTCCGTGCGCGCAATGTGGTTAAAAAGGGGTACAAAGTTTTTTATTCACGTATTAATATATAGATTAATTTAATATATTTGTAACGCATATTATACATTAATTTTATCTTTCTGCACTCCTTCTCCATATGAACTTTAATTATGCCAAATCTCATACTCCTCCGTGCGCGCAATGTGCTTAAAAAGGGGTACAAAGTTTTTTATTCACGTATTAATATATAGATTAATTTAATATATTTGTAACGCATATTATACATTAATTTTATCTTTCTGCACTCCTTCTCCATATGAACTTTAATTATGCCAAATCTCATACTCCTCCGTGCGCGCAATGTGGTTAAAAAGGGGAACAAAGGTTTTTCTTCACGTATTAATATATAGATTACAGTATATTAACGTAAACAATGAATGTTTCATTTTGTTTAATTTAATATATTTATAACGCATATTATACATTAATTTTATCTTTCTGCACTCCTTCTCCATATGAACTTTAATTATGCCAAATCTCATACTCCTCCGTGAGCGCAATGTGCTTAAAAAGGGGAACAAAGGTTTTTCTTCACGTATTAATATATAGATTACAGTATATTAACGTAAACAATGAATGTTTCATTTTGTTTAATTTAATATATTTGTAACGCATATTATACATTAATTTTATCTTTCTGCACTCCTTCTCCATATGAACTTTAATTATGCCAAATCTCATACTCCTCCGTGCGCGCAATGTGCTTAAAAAGGGGAACAAAGGTTTTTCTTCACGTATTAATATATAGATTACAGTATATTAACGTAAACAATGAATGTTTCATTTTGTTTAATTTAATATATTTGTAACGCATATTATACATTAATTTTATCTTTCTGCACTCCTTCTCCATATGAACTTTAATTATGCCAAATCTCATACTCCTCCGTGCGCGCAATGTGCTTAAAAAGGGGAACAAAGGTTTTTCTTCACGTATTAATATATAGATTACAGTATATTAACGTAAACAATGAATGTTTCATTTTGTTTAATTTAATATATTTGTAACGCATATTATACATTAATTTTATCTTTCTGCACTCCTTCTCCATATGAACTTTAATTATGCCAAATCTCATACTCCTCCGTGCGCGCAATGTGCTTAAAAAGGGGTACAAAGTTTTTTATTCACGTATTAATATATAGATTAATTTAATATATTTGTAACGCATATTATACATTAATTTTATCTTTCTGCACTCCTTCTCCATATGAACTTTAATTATGCCAAATCTCATACTCCTCCGTGCGCGCAATGTGGTTAAAAAGGGGTACAAAGTTTTTTATTCACGTATTAATATATAGATTAATTTAATATATTTGTAACGCATATTATACATTAATTTTATCTTTCTGCACTCCTTCTCCATATGAACTTTAATTATGCCAAATCTCATACTCCTCCGTGCGCGCAATGTGCTTAAAAAGGGGTACAAAGTTTTTTTATTCACGTATTAATATATAGATTAATTTAATATATTTGTAACGCATATTATACATTAATTTTATCTTTCTGCACTCCTTCTCCATATGAACTTTAATTATGCCAAATCTCATACTCCTCCGTGCGCGCAATGTGGTTAAAAAGGGGAACAAAGGTTTTTCTTCACGTATTAATATATAGATTACAGTATATTAACGTAAACAATGAATGTTTCATTTTGTTTAATTTAATATATTTGTAACGCATATTATACATTAATTTTATCTTTCTGCACTCCTTCTCCATATGAACTTTAATTATGCCAAATCTCATACTCCTCCGTGCGCGCAATGTGCTTAAAAAGGGGAACAAAGGTTTTTCTTCACGTATTAATATATAGATTACAGTATATTAACGTAAACAATGAATGTTTCATTTTGTTTAATTTAATATATTTGTAACGCATATTATACATTAATTTTATCTTTCTGCACTCCTTCTCCATATGAACTTTAATTATGCCAAATCTCATACTCCTCCGTGCGCGCAATGTGCTTAAAAAGGGGTACAAAGTTTTTTATTCACGTATTAATATATAGATTAATTTAATATATTTGTAACGCATATTATACATTAATTTTATCTTTCTGCACTCCTTCTCCATATGAACTTTAATTATGCCAAATCTCATACTCCTCCGTGCGCGCAATGTGGTTAAAAAGGGGTACAAAGTTTTTTATTCACGTATTAATATATAGATGATTACAGCTGTTTAAGAATGAAGCATTATGGAGGTAGGTACTTAATTAACGTCGCACTGGAGCAACACAACGGGCTATTGGCGACGGTCCGGGATTCATCCAGAAGGGAAAGATCGGGAATAGCACCTCGTCATTTTGGACCAAGGTTAAATGACGAGGTCAGCACCTCAGCTGGCACCTCTCCATACGTCCACAACACTCAAAAGTGAGGAAATTAGTGGCCATGACAGATTTAATGTGCACCAGCCCCCGTGTATACCATGGTCTTTGGTTGGAATTCGGAAATCTCCGCTCCGTTTGCTAATCCCTACCGTTCTGCTACATTACTCTTCCAACTGGGCTACCGCGGCGCTTTGAGTATTATGAGAAAAACCGAAATTGTGCAGTTATTAATTTTTTCAAACCTCAGACAAAAATTTAAATTATAAAAATCTGCATGGACTGATACAGTAGGTTACACAATCTCTTGTGAGAAAAAGTGAATTTATTAAAAGGGATTTCAGATTTATTTGGTATTGATATGAGGAAAACAAAAATGATTGCATGGATAAAAGGAAATCACCATTTTAAAGTGAAGTGGATTCGTTTATTTTAAAGATAAGGCACATGATAAAGAAATATCTGCACACAAATCTATTCAATACCATTTCATCATAACCACATCGGATGAGACTGTTAACAATCATATTATAATGGATGACTTCCAGGTGTAGTGATGAAACCACATTCTTTATTAGATAAACGTAATTGCATTCTGCGACATTTTAGGAAAAACTAGCAGCATTACCCTGCGTTACTCGGGTTGAATTGCTAACTATTTTCCTCTTTCGTTAATAAATTGTAATTCCTATTTATCACATGTAGCAACTACCACACTCTAATTAAGGTACATAATTGTTAAATACACAATTTCACAAATGTAAATAAATGTCATATACCTAACATTTTACATTTTTGTAGAATTTAAATTTTTAGTAAGAAAGATAAGTCTCTAGAGTGTGCCAATGGTATCCAGAATGCACAGAATGGTTCAAAGCATGCATATAAATGCCTTGTAGGGTCATTTAAAAATAAAAGCGTATCCCAAAATTACCATACAATGATTAAAAATGTTTCTAAAACTAACTAAACCATTACTTACCTTGATTGCAGTTATTGAACGAAAAACATCAAATTGAAAATGCGGAAATACATCTTAAAACAGATTTAAAAAAAAATGCTTCGAACGAAAACTAATGAATATATGTTTTTTTCACAACAAAATAGAATTCTTGGAACATAACGGACACAAATTTAGAAAAGCAAACGATTAAAAAAAATACCAAGGTTGCCATATTAACTACCAGTTCTATTTTAAAAGGTCTTGTGCTGTTATTTATGCTTTATTCTCGTTATCGTCTGTCCCAAATATTCAAAAAAATTTTATATTTCGTAAAGAAAAAATAAGACTAAAAATAAATAAAATATTAGAATTTAAATTCCGTAAAAATAGTTTTTGGAAAATAATTGTTTTTTCACAACACTGGTAAAACAATCCATGTATTGCAATACTCAATATACCTTTCATCTGCTCCAAAACTACCAAATTATGGTTGATTTAAATATACTTACGCAGATTTTTTTAAATGAAACTAGCCTAAATATGTAAGCAAAGAAATTTCAAATAATGTATTCGCTAAATTAAAATATGGTGCATTAAATATTGAACATTGCATTGAAATATGTCAAATAAATTTCATGTGATACTTGTACAAACACACAAATACAAAATCGAACATAGAACAGAAAGAAGGATAGACAAACTAAAGAACCAAGTTCAGTCACTAAATGAACGTAAGTACTCACAGTAGGCAAAGTTTCATAAAAATATGGTAAACCATTTGGACGCGTAGTACGGGCACACACATACAAACAGATGGACAGACAGACACCGAACTCACAGGAGATGGATTTTGCATCAGAAGGGCCAAAAACGATAGAAAACTTGAAATGGGTCGAAAATTTTCAATGTACAAACATTCCATTATTATTTATATAGATACTGATGTATCAAATCAGGTGCGTGTTGTTGAAAAAGGAACACTTTAGTTTCTCAACACATTCACAAGCGCAATGTCAAACAAGTTTATTGAACCAAGTTCGGTAAACAATGTTCGGCGTCAAACGAGTGCATCGATAACACAATTCTAAACACCACTAACTCTGAATGAATTGAGATCCTTGAGTTGAGATAGCTAATATTGCTTTTAATACCGTAATGAGTATGTACACCATGTTGAAATGTTGAGGAACGAAACAATTTTAAGCAAATTGTTTATGAGGTTCTCCGGCCAACACACTGAGGAACCATTGGATCCCCGAGGGACGGACGTGCAAGGGTCCTTTTCGCTGTGATCTTCCAAAAGATTTGGACATGTACACAGACTTATGTATGATACCCTAGAAATGTGTAAATAAATTCCAATCTTGATAGACTTATGTCTTGCTGGAGAGGAAATAAGAGGCAGAACTAAATGAAAAAATTACTCTGTACATTCTAAATTATTTAATTAGATTGGAAAAAATTATGTACAGGTATTTACAGAAAATAGAAATGAAGTTCAGATAGTTCGAAAAAGTGTATCCTTCATTTTTCTTCTCACGTTGAAGAGCGTTCGTTTTCTTGTGAATAGAAGATATTTCCGTTCCAGCCGAAGGTCACTGGAAGCGACGGAAGGATCTCCTGATTGGTGCAGCGCAGCGCTGCGCTCGCGTTGCTGGGACTCCTCGTCCATTGATATAAATGTACAGTAAATTTACCCCATGAAGAAGCGACACTCTCTCTGGTAGATGATAAGAAAAGAACCATAAACACACATTAAGCGTTTTACATCGTCCATGTTCCATTGGAATGAAAACATCGCTAGGAATGGCTTCCTGAACATTTTTATTTTCTCTTGTCTTTCACTTTCATGCAGAGCACCGGACAGACTATCTGAGAACTTCGAGAACAACTCAAGCAGTTGGGTACAGCAATGTAGAAACTGGTCACAGTTCTTGACTTTTCAATGCGAGGGTACATCAGCCACAAGGGTCCCTTGATGATGACTATGAAGGTAAAAAGATCAACTCAGTCGTCGGGATGAGGATCAAATCAGTCATCTATGTATGTAAAGCAGAGTTGATGTCTGTCTGTCCTCTATACAAATCTACACCGTTTGACCAATCCACATCAAATTTGGTACACTTATTCTTTAGAACCCTGCGGGTAACGTAGGATACATATTAATTCCCATTCTATTTGTCTTGGGTGTTCAGAGGGGGCTAAAATCAATTCGAAATCCCCATAGGAATAACATTGAAAATATTTTTACGATCAACTGTCAAACCAATTCACACCAAATTTGGTACATTCATTCTTTAGAATCCTGTGGGAAACATAGGCTACATATTAACCCCTGTTCTATTTCTCTTGTGTCTGCAGAGTGGGCTAAAACCAATTAGAATCCTCATAGGAATGATATTGAGTATTATCGAGTGTCAGGCCAATTCACACCAAATTTGGTACATTCATTCTTTTGAATCCTGCGAGAAACGCAGGCTTCATATTAAACTCTGTTCTATTTATCCTAGGTCTGCAGAGAGGGCTAAAAACAATTATTATCCCCATAGGAATAACATTGAGTATTACGATGAATTATAGACAATTCAACCCGAGCAACGCCGGGTAATTCAGTTAGTGGTTTAATAATGACGAGGGTATATTCCGGCCATCGATAGTCATTATTGGAACGATGATGGAAGAACTTCGAACACAACTCACACTACTTGGGCACTGTAAGATTTAAACTAGGCATGGCCCAAGATTCTTCGGGGTGAGGGTACATCTGCAAGGTTCCCTTACTGATGTCCACTGGTGAAGGGCGTGAGCGGAAGGAATAAAAAACAACGCGGCACTTGGGGGTGGAAGATGAAATCGACAACACATGATTCTTCCGCGCGAGGTAACACTTGTGAAACATTCCGTGGATGTTAACTTCTAGTGGTAGGTAGGTAATTGAATAAACGTCGTCCTGGACCGGGTCCAATCGGACACCTGAGCTGGCACCTCACTCTCCAAACAACGCCAACGTGAGGACATTTGAGGCCACGAGAGATTCAACAGCCCGTTAACGGGAATCGTGAAGACTACTACGATTCTTCTGTACGAGGTAACGCTTGGCAAAAGTTCCTTGGATGTCAATTACAACAGACTACGCAAAAGCCTCTCTTCATGGGGAGATTTTTGATATTTATCAATGTCCACGATATTTATCTTTCACATCAGTCACGCTGATCTGGATTGCGGGACCACTTCGGAATAGGGTGGCGGTGGTGTACGCGGCAGAACATCTCCGAGACACGCCTGACACGGTGGATGCTGGTCGATGGAACCGTACAGCGTGTAGCAGCCACGGGTGTTGATGGGACGCGTAACTGACGGCGTTCTCTGTGGGATTGACACGACCCTCGTCTGGCTTCCGCGAGAGCCCGTGAGGGTGGATAAGTCTATGACCACCGGCAACCCCGTCTGGACATCTATGGTGGAGATGTACCTGCCCTGGGAGGGCACGAGGGAGATCTCTGGGGCCTTGGAGTGGGCCAGCTTCTTGCAGCACCACGCGATGATCAGGACGAAGAAGAGGAATACGCAGAAAACTGCGAACCCGGTTGCCACGGGGGGTGTATCGGTGAACATTTTCGCTTTGGTTTTTCGATGTCAAACAGGTGGTATTTGTTTGGAGTCTGTTACGTCCTCACACTTTAAGCGAATCTGAAATGAAAGGAGATTAAGTTTTGTTAGTTTGATCGTGGAAGTATTAAGAACTGAAAACAATTGATGCTTTCAAATCAGATTTCGATTGAGCCTTTGATTTTTGTTATCAAAAAGGTACATGCAACCATCAGCTCAAACATATCAGTATTGAGCCAGCATACTTTTTAAAAAATATGTCAGCTCAAATTATTTTTTCACCGGTCATCTATCGTATTTTAATCCTGAGTTTCACGAGATTTCCGAGTACTGTAATATTGTTAAAATCCTGTATCGCACCAATGACTAAATAACCAGATCCATTGGTTGGAAGATTCTATTGGCCAAGAACATCAAGTCTGCAAGAAGTCATGCAGGAAAAACTGCAGGTTGCCGAATGTACGTAAGTAGTATACCCCCGTATAGCACACGGAAGTGACGTCATACCACGTGACCCGAAGTGGGCGGGGCCAAGTGACATCACAGCGTGACGTCATCGAAAAGCGGAAGTGACGTATGGTTTGTTTACATTTTGGACTTGGAATTTTTTTTTGTCATCGACTTCGTGCAGGCGTTGAGTTGTTTCAAGATGGCGTCGTTTTGTTGGTGTTGCCATGGTGATGAATCACTGGTTGTGCCATCTGGTGGAGAAATTCGAAACCCTATTATTTTTAATTAAAAAGGAGTTTCTTGGATTCGAACCCGGGACCATAGGATCCGAAGTATAGCGCGCTATCCGTTAGGCTGTAAGAGAGTTAACTTAAGATGGTGAATTAATGTAGTGTTTCTCTCTCTTTTGGACGTATTTTTTCTTAGTATTAGGAATGGGTTATTTTTAGAAAATGGTTTGAATAATTGCATAGGGGTTTTAATAAATGCTTTTACAAAATGACTTATGGCGCCATCTAGTGATTTTAAAAGTAATTAATCTAAAGGACGAATTGATTTCTTAATGTTTTTACTTTATTCATCACCAGTGACGTCAGTGTGTTTACGTTTGGGACTTGGATTTTTTTTCCTTCTGAGATTTCGATGTGACGTCACGATTATGTCCATCGAGCAAGTCTGAACTTGAAAAAGTCTACTCACAATTCTTTATGTTATGAGTATGGTAAATTGTTTACAGATCGTGAAGGCTAGGCATATTTCCGTCGATTGGAAAACGAATTAACGTATTAAAAAAAGACGAAATTTAGAAATTTTAGGTCAAAAATATACTGTGCCTTGTAAACTTGTAGCATACGGAGACGAAGGAATAAGCTATACTTTTAGCGGGTCTTCTATTGCAGCCAAGCCTTGATCTCCTAAAGTATTTTATAAATGCTTACATCTCGTTTTTAAATAAATTTTTAGCGTGTCTTACCACATATACTGTATTTTGGATTATTTGTTTTTTTTTATTACATGGTTTCATAAATTTTCTTTTAAAATGCAAGATCTGAAATGAAATTTTTCTTTGCTATATAGATTTATGTTTTTTTTTTAAGTTAGATGTTTTTACTCAAAAATTAATTATACATTAGATGCTATAACACCTATTTTATAGCAGAAATTTTGTTTTAAATAATATACACTTAAGTAAGAGTAAAATTTTTGAAACTTTACAAGACAAATACTATGAATATGTTTTCTTGTACATTTGAAGAAGTTATAATAGTATAAAAAAAAACCATTTATTCTATAAATCTAAATTAAATGTTACTTTTTAATTAATCTTTCCTTGCATATTATTCTTACTTTGAATAAATCTTCATAAATTTTAGTGATTTAATTTATATTATATAGATTTACAAACCTGTTTTTGGATGAAATATAAGGATTTAATATTTTAAAAATTAATGTTTTTACTTAAAATTAATTACATATTAAATACTATTACACATATTTTTAATGTTGAAGATTTTTAGAAAACATTTTACAATTGAAACATATACATTAAATATTATGACAAACACTTAAATGCAGATGCATAAGGGAATATTGTAGTAGTATACCCCCCCCCGTATAGGACACGGAAGTGACGTCATACCACGTGACCCGAAGTGGGTGGGGCCAAGTGACATCACAGCGTGACGTCATCGAAAAGCGGAAGTGACGTATGGTTTGTTTACATTTTGGACTTTACTCAAAAATTAATTATACATTAGATGCTATAGCACATATTTTATTGCAGAATTTTTTAATATTATACACATAAGTGAGCGTAAAATTTTTGAAACTTTACAAGACCCATATTATGAACATGTTTCCTTACACATTTGAAGTAGTGAAAAATAGTATTAAAACCCTTTATCCTGTAAAATATAAATTAAATATTATTTTTAATTAATTTTTCCTTCCATATTATTGTTTACTTTAAATAAATTTTCATTCATTTTAGTGATTTTATTTATATTATAAAGATTTACAAACTGTTTTTAACGAAATTTTCTTTGATATAGGGATTTATATTTTAAAAGTTAGACGTTTTTTACACAAAAATTAATTATATATCAAATACTATTGCACGTATTATAACATTGAAGATTTTTAGAAAGCGTTTAACAATTGGAGAGAGAGAGAAATATATACTTTAAATATTATTACAAACATTTAAATGCAATTTGCTTTTTATTTTTTAATTTTACAATTGAGACATTTTTAAAAGTTTGGTTCTTAAAGTGCGTTTTATGCATAGTAAAAAAATTATTATAAAAACCTGTAAGAGTAAAAAGAATTTTATGCATTAATTTGAAACTTTACAAGACCCATACCATGTTTCCTTGCACATTTGAAGTAGTGAAATATAGAATTAAAAACCATTTGTCCTTGAAGATCTAAATTAAAAGTTCTTTTTCTTTAATGCTTTTGCAAACCACACATTTTACTAAATATGAACTTCCTTTTATTTATTTGAAATCCTTATGCACATCGTACAATTTACATTGCACAGCAAAATACCAATACTGTACGAAGCTATGAAGTATTTTACAAGATACTTTGTACTGTTTTCTTAATTTTAAGTGTTCTACATTGCTATATTAAATGGATAGTAAGTGGGTTTTCTGTTTTTGAAAATAATGTGTGCACATCTGTGCTGCTAAGCAATTTAACTTTTGCCCTTTTCTTGATATTTAATGCATAATCTAAATATTTACTCACACCGCTGATAGTTTTACCCATGAGTAAAATTAAATAATAACTGAAAATTTTAAGTATTAATGTGAATTTTAAAATGAACAAAAATTATTGAAATAATGGATTAAATCTGAATTCTATGTATTCTTAAAACAATCTCTGCAAATCCAGCAGACAATTCTTAAACAGATTGAAGGAAGCCACATGGAAACAAAGTAAATTAGAACACTTTTTAATAGTAAAAACATTATGATTAATATTTTTACAAAAATAATACATTGTAGTAAAAAAAAACTTATTTTTACATACTTACATTTTTTTAAGAGACTTATTTCCGACAAGCCAATTATTCAATGCCATCACCTCAGCTATGGGGCAATGCAAATTATTTTTGTGATGACCACATTATAGTTTTTGGATATCTTTGTTGCTACTTAGAGCACAAAATGCATCGAATTTGGGAAACCCATATTGTTCTAAGTTGATATTCGGAATATTCAATGCATCTAAGCGTTTCTTTTCCACACAACCACCTTTGTAAGCAATTAGGTACTGAGTGACCCTCTTGGTCTGCTCGTAATATTCTAAAAGCTTAGAGTCTAGATTTTCTAAGGGAGCACAATTTGCTATGTCATGGGACAGAAATGAAGTGCACATACGTAATTTTTAACATATCACACAGTTGTACAATCTTTGGCACTCAGTTTATGCTTAGACGATAAGTTAAAACGAATACTTGAAGCTACTTGCGATTTTTACAGCGATGTATGCGTATTTACGTACTAAGAAACTTTATTGAATCTGAAATCCATCAAAATCCACAATTGCACAAATATTAATCATTGCTATTGAAAAGCGTTAGCTGTTCTTGGAAAAATAATTATAAACTGGAGGCCACGAAGAACTGGACTATATAACACCATACACTTACTAATCAGTAAAGTTAAAATTTATCTTTTGCGTTCCATAGTTACTCACAAAAGATAAGACTAAGTAAAGAATGTACATACTCAGAAAACATGTGTTTGTGATAATGCGCGAAATAAAATTTTGTGTTGTAATACAAGATTTTAACGAAAGGATATACTTAAATGTGCGTGTGATTTTTTTTACTCTACCACGTTTATGCGCTGAATGCAATTCAATTCTACGACTAAACTTGAGCAAGAAAAAAATATAACCAAATATAATTTATAAGAGAAACGTATTTTGACTCTTTAAAATGAGAACTTTAAAGTATACTGAATTCTCTTGATTCTGCAGTTTTATTTTTTCTAAAATTACATCAACAAATTGAATTATTTTATTTGTGTGCACACACAAGTCTTTGCCTCTGTTGAAAGGAAACTAGTATCTTTGACAAGTATCAGATTTTTAAAAATTGATTCAGAGAAGAACCTTTTTTCATGGGATTTAACTCAATCTGCTCCATAATTTTACCCTTAAGAGTAATAGAGCATATTATAGTTTTAAGGAAAATGAATAACCATTATGCAAATTTGAAGCCAAAAGTTCCAAGCATGTCTATGCGCCTATCTACGTTTAGAGATTGACCAACGCACAGACGTTGACATTAGGGACCTAGCCGTAAACGGATCGTATTATACCGGTGTCTTGGACGTGATCAGGTGCTATTGGTGTGGCGAAGGGCTTGAAAATTGGTAAAAAGAAGATGCAGTGAGACACAAACACAAAGTTTTATCCAAAATGTTTGATAGACCATAGATGAAATTGTACAAGTGCTGGATGAAATCAACAATAATACCAATGGTTTTATAAAAAAACCGATGTATAGCTTTACCCCTTAGACAACGACAAGGACGAACGACTTTGTAAAATTTGCAAGGAATCGGAATTTGCAAGGAACCATCTCGAAGGGAAAAATCCGAGGACAACACCACGTAATTTTGAACTAGATTTAACGTGCACCAGCCCCCATGTACACGACGGTCTTTGGTTGGATTCGAACTTGCAATCCTCCGGTTGCTGATTCGTTACTCTTCCAACCAGGCTACCGCGTCCCCGTACATTTCAGGAAAATTCGCTTTAACCGAAACTTTTACTAAATTTATTCATGCTAAGTTTTTATTTTCAGTCTCTCAGGTACTTCAGGTTTCTATTTAATATCAGGCAAATTAAGTCAGAACTAAAAAGTTTTATCGTTATAACTAGAGTAAGTATACTTAACCCCTCTGTGGGGTTCACACGCACATATAATTTCTAACCAGTTCTGACCTTCTTGACCAATAGAATCTTTCCTACGATTTTCTTTACTAATAGATGTGGTTATTCAGTCATGCGTGTGTGGTGGGAAAAATCAATGCTACACTATTCCGAAATCTTGTGACGTTCAGAGGGTTAATAATGTTCATATTCGCTTTTTTTATAACCCAAGGGAAACACGTTTTAAGGGATTACATACCTTAAATTACACTTATAATATTTTTTATTAATTTGGAAACTAAAACGTTTGGGGTTTATTTGCTTAAATGCTCCTCACTTAATGACAGGAATTATATTATGCATATACCAGATATAACAAAATTAGGCTTCAAGTGTAGGGTTAATTCAAAACGCAATAGCCTAATCTTCATGAAAAATTTCTTTTCCTCAAATATACAGTATGGAGAGTTGATAAGGACTCATCTTCACTACCAATAAAATTTCAAAGTAGGTTCACAGTAACGTTAAGTATCTACGTAAACTGAATATAATTTTACACAAATCATAACTCTGCAGCAAGTTAATGCATCAAACCGAAATCCATAAAACAAATGTTGAAACTGATAAAACCAGTTTCATTGCCTTTACAATTTAAATCATCCTTTCAGATCTTAATCCCAGGACCATCAATTGCTATACAGGTGGGTTCGGTTTTTTGGAGTACTAGATGGAGTATTTTTTTTTTATAAAAATAACCTGTCAGAGGTAGGTTAGTCTTTAAATTAACGTCGCATTGGAGCAACACAAAGGGTTATTGGCGACGGTCCGGGATCCAGCCCGAAAGGAAACATCCGAGGACACCACGTAATTCTGAACCACGGTCAGATGACGAGGTCACACCTGAGCTGGCACCCCACTCACCAAACTTCCACACCAACGTCAGGACGTTTGAGGCCACGACAGATTTAACGTGCACCAGCCCCCTTTGAACGCGACGGTCTTTGGTTTGATTCGAACTCGCAACCCTCCGACTGCTAGTCCGCTACTCTTCCAATCGGGCTACCGTGCCCTTAACCTGTCAGAGTTAAACAGTATGGCTTTTATATTTTTTTTCCGAGGCACAACTGCTGAAATATATTGTAGAAGTTAATGTAAATAAGATAAAGAGCTACTAAAAGTTGACTTTACGTTCACCTGTGTGAACTTTTAAATAAATTCGATCATAATTTCTAAAACTGAAATTAGTTACATTAGTTTCGATTGATAATTTTACATAACTCACCAAGCTACACCGAAAAAAGTTTGCCCGTTCATTTAAATATTAACCCTCCTAGTGAGTTCGACGAGAAATCTCGTCCATCACGATCTGACCAATTGTGCTAATGACGAGATATCTCGTCATCAAGGCATTGCCGATTTTTTTATGATGACGAATTCAAGACCTGGTCAGCCTTCTCCTAATGACGAGATATATCGTCCATCTATATCTGGTCGATGTTTTTCTAATGACGGGACACCCCGTCGAGACAACCATCAGGATAGTTAAATTAAAAAATAAAATAGCCTCAACTAAAAATATTTTCTCGAAAGGTTTTTACTCACAAGGTATATTACATTAAAAAAAATTAAAGTAACTTCAAGAAAGCAACTAATACCTAAACAGAGCAAACATTACTTAATTAGAATCTTATTTGCAATTTGCAGTTCTTAACCTTCCAAGTGGTTTCGACGAGATATCTCGTCCATCAAGATCTAACCAACTTTGGTTATTTTGAAATACCTCGTCATATCAAGATGTTACCGATTTTTTATGATGACGAGACCAAGATCTGGTCAGTTCTCTTTCTAATGACGAGATATCTCGTCCATCAAGATCTGGTCAGTTTTGCTAATGACGAGATACTTCATAGAGACAACCACTAGGAGGGTAAATAAACAAAAGTTTCAAGCCACTACCGAATTCTGCGTGAGGTTGAGCAATTCGTTTCCTACCAAGTACGTAGGGGAGACTGTTGTATCCACGGACAGCAGTCTCCCCTACGTACTTACGAAAAATTAAAATTCACATTTTAATTTTTCTCAGCCTCTGGGAAACATATTTTCACCTAGTAAAACGCTCAGGTTATGCTCTAAACCTTTGTGAATAAAGTCATATTTTTTAAATATAAAATTTTGAATATTGAACTTTTAAAAATTCAAAATTTCGATATGTAAAATTTTCGTCCTTAGGTACAACAATCTGATATACCTATGAATACACCCGGATTTACCTGCGGACATAATATAAAAAGTTTTTCCCTCCTTACTCCGAGGCATTATAGCCAATTATAGTGATTTCGTATCTAAAAAAATCAATTTAAAAACTCTCTTGTAGGACCTATATAACTTCTTTATAACTTTACAACTATTTTATTATATGGTTTTTACAGAAAACCAAAAATAAAACACTATTTTGTAGGGAAATTTAAAGAAAAACCAAAAATAACGACGAATTAATAATAAAAATAAATTCAAAAAATGGCCGATGTACCTGCGGACACAATCGATAGTGTCCGAAGGTACAACGTATGCCATTGTGTTTTCTAAAGGGAGATAACAACAGATAGGTTAAGATTTCGATTACTTTAAAATCAAAAATAAATCATCAAAACCTCGATAATAAACTACGACTATGACAAATAAACATAAAAAATTAGAGGGAAAGAAAAAAATAAAGACGAGATGCATTTTGTTACTTTGACCTTCAAAAAGAGTAAAAATATCATATTTACTTACCTTGAGTCTTCCCGTGGGCCTATCACTAGTTTACATCTGCTAGGAACCGCCGCCCTACATTCCCACCTGTTTTCGAATTTTAAAACGAAATGTCCATAGGTTCAACTGTCCTGAGCTACAGCGGTTTCCCCTACCTTGAAAAATCATAGAATGAAAAACCACACTTCGTTTTTGCGAGTGTATTCCATGAGTTTTCGTCGTCGTATCAATAGACCTAAAACCATCTCCGACTGATCTGGACAAACAGCGTGGAAGACGAAACTCTCAATGTCATTTTTTCGGTTAAAAATTCTGTATCGTCGAGATTACGTGAGGACATAGATAAAAAAAATCCCATTCGCAACTCAACAAGGGGAAGTTAGAGATTGTTTTTTGTGAACCGTCCGATAAGAGATAGGGTCGCGATAGCAGTTCGATTTCTTATAATCGAATGGATCACGTTACTCACGGAAGATTATTTTGGTTTGAACTCCAGTATCGCAACAATGTAAACAGACGGCCTGTTTTAGTCGGATCCAGCGAGTTGGCTATGGAGACATGCAGTCTTTTCGTTAGATTAGGGGTCATGTCGAACGGTAGGCAATGTCAATTCATACATTTGGCGTCTAAGCGTTGTTTCTGGAGCAAATGATCACGAGTTGAAACGAAATAGTCACTTCTAAGGTCATACATGATTTTGGGTACAGCAGTGGTTTCAACTGCGAGTGTAAACATCGTAGTCCAAGTGGACTTTTAGTAATTAAATTTGGGTATCTGTCCTTGTCTTCCCTCAAAGTTTTTTACGTGCGCGTTTAAGTATATGGCAATTAAGTTTTGGCATTTGTCGTCGTATGTATTGAATATTTTTGTTTTCTTATTTGGTGAGAGGGTTGCGGTAACCCAATTGGAAGAGTAACTATTAGCAACCGGAGGGTTGCGAGTTCGAAAACTCGGTTCTCCCAAAGACCGTCGTGTACATGGGGGCAGGTGCACGTTAAATCAGTCGTGGCCTACAATGTCCTCACGTTGGGGCGGTGTGGAAGATTGGAGTGCCAGCTCAGGTGTTACCTCGTCATCTGACCGTGGTTAAAAATGAGGAGGTGCTGTCCTCGAATCTTTCCTTTCGGGATTGATCCCGGACCGTTGCAAATAGCCCCTTGTGTTGCTCCAGTGCGACGTTCATTAACTACCTACCTATTTGGTAAGGGGTCTGTGTTCCCTGCAGTTTGAATTTTGTATTATCTTGCACTCGCTTTGCAGCGGATGACTGTAAATTGTTATGCATGTAACATCTTTGAATGAATGTAAATGCTTCCTATATATATATAGCTTCTAGTGCCGGTGAGATAGGTAGGTATTTAATTAACGTCGCACTGGAGCAACACAACGGGCTATTGGCGACGGTCCGGGACCAATCCCGATTGGAAGGATCCGAGGACACCTCGTCATTTTGAATCGCGGTCAGATGACGAGGTCACACTTGAACTGGTGCCCCAATCCCCAAACTCCCCCCACCACGCCAACCTGAGGACATTTGAGGCCACGAGAGATTTAACGTGCACCAGCCCCCACGTATACAACGGTATTTGGTTGGATCGAGTTTTGAACTCTCAACGATTGCTAATCCGCTACTGTTCCAATCAGACTACCTTTAGGAGCTTCTCGGTCTGAGGATATTTCATTCGTTGAAGAAAATATGTGTGAAGTAATCTATACATATAAAGCAGAGTTGGCGTCTGTATGTTCTCTATACAAATCTACATCGTTTTATCAATCCACACCAAATTTAGTACGCTTATACTTTGGAACCCTGCGAGTAACGCACGTTACATATTAACCCCGCTCTCCTTAACCTAGGTGTGCAGAGGGGGCTAAATCAATTCGAAATTGCCATAGGAAAATCATTGAGGCATAAAAACGATTGCGGTACGCAACTCAGCTTGTTTTACCAATATTGATCGAAAATCAAATCTCCCAATAAAATTGTTTTAACAGTATTGCTCGAAAATAAATTTTTTTCGAAACGTTATATTTAAACAATTTAAAATTCTAATTATGTTTGAGCTGATTTTTTATTTATTTCCGCAATATAAATAATTTAGGAATATTTGAATGATGAAAAATGGTTAGTTAAAATACTTAATTTTACACAACTTGCATTTGGTAATGGAAAACGAAAAGCCAAAACAAAAACTCATTGATGATAAAAGCGTAATTTTGGAATTCGGTATCTGGCAACGCCAGAATTAATGTTTTATTTTATAAATTAGATTTAGAATTCCGTGTTTTATTTGAGTTAAGACAGAAATGTAGCGGTCATATTTGAGCATTTCTAAGTTTTGTAAATTTGTGTTCTTTTTGTTAATAATTCATTATTGTCTAGCAATATTTTTCAAGCGTCTTTTTCGAATTTCTCTATTTCAGAATTTCTTATGACGTCGAAATTCGACACGCTTGCTCAGATCTTTCGTTTTTCAGAATTCTACATTTTTCAATGACCAGAATTTCGTTTCTGTTTGTATTTATTTGTTTCATTACTCTACATATTAAAGATATATTATTTAGAAGTTAAATTGTAATCAATTATTTTTATTTTCTGACAAATACCACTAGACATGGGTAATTTCTTGGTGGTATCTGTATATTTCGACGAAATTTCCTTAAGTCTGGTTAAATACGTCTGTAGAATTTTGTTTCATAGAAATAAATGGAAACCTTTGTAAGAAAGGTATATAACTTCTTATTTTAAAATGACTGGTAAAGTTAAAGTATAGTTTAAATTTGATTTAACGTAACATATCTAAAATAAGATATGTTACGTTAAATCAAAACGGGTAGCCATACGTTGTAGTTCAAAGGTATTTCTAAATTGTGACATATTTCAATTACAAGACGATTAAAATCAATTTAATATACATTTGTTTTTTATGTTTCAAGTGTATTATTGAAAGCTGTACTCCATAGTCAAGTAACTACATCTATCATTCTAAATAGGTACATGGTTTTCACATAGAAACTGAGTCTCTCAATTGAAAAAGTACCTTAAGGATTCGATTTAAAACTAAATTTTTCTGTTGGAGGAAAGCAAATTTTAAATAAAACTGTTGATCTTGGAATAATATCATAGTAAGGAAGTATATAGACTAGGACTGTTGAAAAATAGCCTTTTTTGTCTTTAGTTGCAGAAGGTCGAGGTGGCTTACTTGAAGTTCAAACTGTTCGTATACAACTTGGGTACCTGTGTGACATTCATTGAAAGCAGTGATTTTGTAAAAAGTGTAATCGATTGAGTTTGCTTTACCTACACTGATGACATTTGTTTTAAAAACAAGCTCCGTTATTCCACGTGCGGTTGAATAGAATTTTTAAGAAAAAATTGTGTGCTTCAAAATAAATTAACCACGAATGCCGTAACAGTTTAATTTGCCATCCTCTCACAATGATAATGTAATTCGAAATATCGAATCCATGGTGCAAGGGTACCACAAATAATAAATATTGATTGGATAACTGAGTTCAAGACTATACGGCTGAAAGTTCCTCATTTTTACTGAAAATGAACTTAATTGGCATTCGTAATCACTCCAAAACTCAAAATCGACTTCTGAATAAGTTATCTCAGAAAAAGGTTTTGTAGTTTGTCTTAGAGCAAGAGTGTGATGAATATGAAATGGATTATATGGGGATGGATATATTACGTCTACATATTTGCGTCCGAAGTAAATTGTAGAAGCTATAAAAAAGTTAAAACGATGTTAAAAAATATTTTCTGTGCACTTAAATGATGCTTGCATTTTTCTATGAAATAGAATCAACATTTAACCAATTGAACCCGAGCATCGCCGGGAAATTCTGCTAGTCTATACATATATAGCAGAGTTGGTATCTGTCTGTCTGTTCTCTATACAAATCTACACCGTTTGACCAATCTACGCCAAATTCGGTATACTTATTCATTGGGGCCCTGCAGTAGACTTACATATTAACCTTCATTCTATTTGTCTTGGGTGTGCAGAGGGGTGTAACGTCACGTCATCCTGGGCAGAGCACTTGCTAGGGGGCGCTCTCTCCCGGTCTGGCTGTGCAGATGACGTCAGAGTTTCCATGTACAGGAGTCGCCTCTCAAGATGACCTTGGAGGTTTTTGTAGAATCTTAGAGTATGGTGCTATCGCAGATGGGTGCATTTGCGTTAAAAATCGCTCAGTATCATATCGTTTATGTATCCCGTCTGTAAAATGCGGGATGGAATTTTCAAGCATAAAGTGTAATTGCTTGAAAAGTTGATCATGATATCGTATCAATATGATTTGTCAGCCTTTCGTAATGATGGTGAATTCTGAAATTCGCATTCCTGGTGCAAGGGGCTACAAATATAAAATATTGATAAGGAAAAACTGAGTGCAATAATGCGATATGTGTCTTTTTAAAAAAAAATGAACTGAAAGGGCATTCACAGTCACTCCAAAACTCAAAATAGACTTTTGTGTAGTCATTTCAGTATCAGTTTCTGTAGGTTTGTCTTACGTATAGTATGTGAAATGGATCTAAAGTAAATTGTAGAACCTATAAAAATCTCAGTTTTAAAAATTATTTTGCACTCGCTTTTTTCTCTATATTTGCATTTTCTATGACAGAAAAGTGATTCTTTTGGATCGATCACTTTCAATCGGCTTTTAACCAATTAAAACCGAGCAACTCCGGGTAAATTCAGCTATTATTCAATAAAGTAGAAAATGTAAAGCATTTAATTTTAAAGCAAGCATTCCATAGTTTCCAATTATATCTAAAATTTAAAACGGCATTCATTGGTTCTAACATAAATGTGTAGTATTTTAAGAAGTATATTTTTGCGTCGGTAGTATCTATTTTGTAGTAAAAGCACGTATGATCAAGTTAAGTTGACCTCAAGTAAAGTTAAAGTTATACTAAAATGTTAAAAAAGAGCTAAATAAAGAAAACTACACATGTTTACCTGAGGGCATCTGGAGAGAGTCCCATGTGTTTTCCTTCTTTTCTATGTCACTCCAAAGTTCTTCATCGAAGTGTCACCAGATAACTCTGTAAATGGTATCGCTCTCCAATAAACCCTTCGACTCCACGGGCATTAGAGTGATAAAACCTCGATAAAAACCGTATCATCGAGATCGAAGGTAAATAATCGATTTATGATTAATCGAATCGCGAAGTACTGAAGAGGTCGCAAATGCATAATAACAATGCCAGACCGTGTCGTTTTGCGCAACGCTGTCAGTACGAGATCGAGTTATCTGTTCTACCATTCGAGGTCAACACGTGTGCCGGAAACTATTTCTTCTCCTATTAGAAACTATCTCACGTATAAGTAAACACTGTTTCTGAAAAGTATTCCGAAAAGGTTCAGTTCAGGAAATGCGGTAGAGGTAAGTAGATGAATTTACGTAGCACTGGAGCCACACAACGGGGTATTGGTGACGGTCGAGGATCAATCCGGGGGTAAGATCAGAGGACACCTGAGAGGACAACACCTCGTCATTTTGACCTACGGTCTGATGGCGTAGTCAACACTTGAGCAGGTACCCACATTCTCCAAACTTCCATTCCACATCAAGAAATGCGGTAGAACCTGTCTGTAGGTAGTTAATTAACGTCGCACTGGAGCAACACACCGAGCTATTGCCGACGGTCCGGGATCCATCCCGAAGGGAAAGATCCGAGAACATTTGAAGCATAGTCAGATGACGAGGTCAGCACCTGAGCTGGCACCCCACTCTCCAAACATCCACACCACGCCAATATGAGGACATTTGAGGCCACGACAGATTTAACGTGCACCAGCCCCCATGTACACGACGGTACTTTGACTGGACTGAGTTTCGAACGCAACCCTCCGGTTGCTAATCCGTTACTCTTCCAACTGGGCTACCACGGCCCATCAATATTTTAGGCGTATTAAGATTGGCTTGTTTGATGTTTGGACGTGTTATGAGATCGAAAATAATCTTTGTCGAGATCAGAAGTGGATCTTCATTCTCAAATTTCTCAATTTCCAAATCGACATAAAATATTTCCTTTGTCCTAAATGCGTGGCCAAATATGGCCCCTTGCGCCATAAAACCCAATCAGGAGGTGATACAATCGGGTTGCTACAACCCGGTTGCGGAAGTGACGTCATGCCAGAAGTAGAGTTGAGACCATCTGGTTTGTTTGATTACACTGAAAATCTCTCACAAACGACATACTGATATTGCATTTGAGTATCATGCTGCGTTACGCCAGTTGTTACGAAAGGGGTTACCAAAACACTAGCGCCCTCTGTATTTAGTTTCACAGAAAGATTCTCAGATATTTGTTGGTACACAGAAATAACCCAGGTTATATATTATATTTGATTTTTTTTTAAATATTTGTACCCAAAGGTTTTTCAGGTATTGTTAATAACTAAAAAATGTTCATAAATAAATTTATATTTAAAGTCAGAGGGAGTAAAATATGAAACATTTTTGTTACAAGATATACTACACTGTTGTAATTCTTGCAATTCAACAAAACGGTCTGAAGATAATAGCAATGTATGGTAGGAAAAAAACACTAGTTTCCAACAGCTTAAACTGTTTAAAGAAATTCTTTTCTTATACAAAACTGAAGAAAACTACTGATTTCAGACATTCATGTTTTACTTTCTTTGGTGAAAATTGAACGTTATTTCCACTGCGACTTATTTACGATTATTTCACCTTTTCTCGGTTTTTCTGAGATATTTTTAGCTCTTTTTGAATTATGATGTAAGTCTTTTTTCTACTACATATTATATTACGATAAATATATTTAAAATCATGTGTAATCTACTTAAAGCTAAACAGTTATAGTGTTTCATTTTATTCAATTTTTAATATTTTAAGTCAGTTTTCTTGAAGTTTAACCAATTAAATTAACTAAGATAGCTTATATTAGCAATCGGATTGAAATTTCCTGTTACATTATGCTTAAATGTCTAATTATGTATAAATTTATTTTTAGATCTGGCCTCTCTTCTTAACTGCTGACGTTTACCGGAGCAGCAAGATATACATTTGGATGGCCTCTATTTTATGGTAATTAACAGTTCTTTTCCTTCCACATTATTTGTCTTGAAATTTTTTTGTCTGAAAAGGGGATCTTTTTGGAAACCTATATGTAATCAGTTGAATTTTTATAGCAAAAGGGCCAGATTTGGCCGAGCTACGCCAAACTATCGGTAATTAAATAAATTTTATCATGATCTATTCGTAAATTTAAAACGAATCATCAAAATTGAACTCATAAAATAGTACGAAAACACATTTCAAATTCAAATCAAATCTATATAAAAAAGAATGGAGTGTTTGTACATTGAATATTTTCGACTCATTTCAAGTTTTCTATCCGTTTTGGACCCTTCTGATGCAAAATCAGTCTCTTTCGCGTTTGGTGTCTGTCTGTCCGTCTGTCTGTATTTGTGTGCCCGTGCTACGTCCAAACGGTTGAATATATTTTCATGAAACTTTGCAGCATACTGTGAGTTCTTACATTTATTTAGTGACTGAACTTGGTTGCGTAAGTCTGTCTGTCCGTCTTCCGGTTTTATGTTCGATTTTGTATCTGTATGTTTGTACAAGTATCACATAATTTTTTTCCCATATATTTGAATAAAATGACCTTTATTTTACACATCATATTTTAGTTTAGTGAATACAGTGTTTAAATTTCCTTTGTTTACATATTTAGATAAGTTGCATGCTAAAACATCTGAGTAACTGTACTTGAATCAATCATAATTTGGTAGTTTTGGAGAAGTTGAAATTCACATTGAGCATTGCGATTACTTGGATTGTTTTAGCAGTACTGCTGAAAAAATAAATTATTTTTCAAAAAATTATTTTTAAAGAATTTAAATTCTACATAATTATTTATTTTTAACCTTTTTTCTTTAGGAAATATAAAAAAGTTCTGAATATTTGGGTCAGACGATAAAAAGAATAAAACATTGTAAATAAAATATGCAGAACAAGACCTTTTAAAATAGAACTGGTAGCTAATATGTTAACTTTGGTATTTTTTTAATCGTTTGCTTTTTAAAAATTTTTAAATTTGTGTCCGCTATATTCCAAGAATTTATTTTGCAGTGAAAAACATACATTCAATAGTTTTCGTTCGAAGCTTTTGTAAAATCTGTTTTAAGATGTATTTCTGCATTTTCAGTTCGATGTTTTTCGTTCAATAACTGCAATCAAGATAAGTAATAGTTTAATTAGTTTTAAAAACATTTTTAATCATTTTATGATAATTTTGGGAAACGCTTTTGTTTTTAAATGACATACAAGGCATTTATATGCATACTGAACTATTCTAAGCATATTGGGTAATATTCTAAGCATATTGGGTAATATTGGCACACTCGAGATTTTTCTTTCTTACTAAAGATTTAAGTTCTACAAAAATGTAAAATGTTAGGTATATGACATTTATTTACATTTGTGAAATTGTGTATTTAACAATTGTGTACCTTATTAGAATGTGGTAGTTGTTACATGTGATGAATAGGAATTACAATTTATTACCGAAAGTGGAAGTTAACCAATTCATTCCGAGTAAGGCCGGGTAATTCTGCTAGTTCTAAAAAATAGTAAAAAACTGTCAACTATAGATAAAAAACAGATTTGGATGAGAATCACTCAATACATCAATAACATTCAAAATGTGTCTGACATAGGTTGGTTGATTTGAGTTTTATGGCACAAGATTCAGAGATGGATAAATTGCACCAAACACATGATAAAATTTAATAAAATATATTTAAGACATTAGAATAACAACCAGATAATTAATATTAAATGTGAAGAAAATTAATAAAATCAATTTAAAAGATGGTGGATCTAATAGATAGGATTGTATCACAAGTCGGACATGTCAGATCTGGTTCTGAATATAGTAAATGCCTGTGAGTTAAATATGTATGATCTACGCAGTCTTGCAAGAAAACATAATCGTGTCTTCTTACCTAAGCGAAATATCAAAAGTGCTTTCACCGATACAAATACAGATTAGACATTTAGACATTTTTGTGTTTTGTTTCAGCTGGAGGATATGACGCCTTGCACTCTATGTGTCAAGTGTTGCCCCTCACAAAAGAACTGAGACACCACCTACTTGTGTATCAAGGCGTGGATCATTACCCTGGGCCAAAACTCTTAGAATCGTGTGGAAGACCCTACTCATATCTAGAAGATCCCGCACCCACATGACGTCAGATGGCCAAAATGTTCGACGGATTCGACATATGCGACAACTACCCCACCTCCAAGTGGATGTCGATCTGGTTAGAGGATATTTTCATGCTTCATTTCAATAGTTATCCAATGACTTTATAGGGCTGTGGTTGGAAGAGCAACGGATTAGCAACCGGAGGGTTGCGAGTTCGAATCCAACCGAAGACCATCATGTGCAAAGGTGGCTGGTGCGCGTTAAATCTGTCATGGCCTCAAATGTCCACCCATTGGTGTGGTGGCAGTATGGAGAATGGGATGACAGCTCAAGTGTGACCTCGTCATTTGACTGTGGTTCATTATTACCTGGTGTTGTCTTCGGATATTTCCCTTCGGTTTGATCCCGGACCGTCACCAATAGTCCGTTGTGTTGCTCCAGTATGACGTTAATTAATTGAATTGGACGCGGACACTGTTTCACCTGTCCGGCTTTCAGCTATATAGTCCTTCTTACGGAGGAGTTTCTGGGATTAGGGATAGAGCCGAGCAATTCACTATACACATAAAACATTTAAGATAGTACATAAAAAGCAAAAGGTAAGTAAAGGGCAAAAGATGTAGCACAAAAATATGACGTAAGAGAAGGATTACAAAATTTGTTAAATTTACAGAGAGAAAAATGATAATAATATAATCCATATACAATAAAAGGTAACAATGAACAAGGATACGTATTCATAACAAAACATATACAGTGGCTCCCAAAAGTGTTCGTACACTTTAAAAATTTGTAGAAAAAGCGCTGTAGCCTGGAATTGAATTCGAATATAAAGTCCAATATTTTTTCATATCATCTCCATGTGATTCTGAATAAAACCTAATATTCTTTAAAAAAATATTGAATCATTTTCTTTTTATAAAAATGAAAATGCAAGGAGGCAGAGAAAGAATACGCCACAAAAGTGATCGTACACCGAAATATTTTCGGATAAATTCATAAATAAAATTATCGCTTAAAGCTTTTTTTATTTTTGCATTGTGGTGACATTTAAAAAATCGTTTGGCTTTAATCTTTGCTTGCTTACTTCATAATATTCTATTTATTATTTAAAAATGGCTCGTAGTCGTAAGGAAACAACGAACAGCATTCGAAAATTGGTTATTTTTCATCATAGTAGTGGTAAATCAGTTCGGAATATATCTAAGTTAGTAAATTTATTCCATTCTACGGTGCAGTATGTGATAAAACGCTTTAAAGAAGAAAATCGGATCGAAAACAATGTAAGGAAAGGTCATCCGGTAAAGTTAACTCAACGTGATCAGAGATTTATAGTTAGAAAATTTGTGAAAAATCCACGTTTGAGTGCTGTAAAAATTTCTACAGAATTTACTGAAATATTTTCTACTTCAATTTCATCTGAAACTGTTCGACGAGTGCTCAGATCAGCTGGATTAAATGGGCGTTCTGCCCGAAGAAATTTTTTTGTAAGTACTAAAAATAGAAAGCTTAGGCTTTCCTTCGCAAAATTAATGATAAATAAGTCCGAAACATATTGGAATCATGTCTTATTTCAGATGAAAGCAAATTTAACATGTTTGGTTCCAATGGGCGTATAATTGTATGGAGAAGAAAAATGAGGAACTTAATCCCAAGAACTTAGTTGGAACAGTAAAGCATGGCGGTGGAGGTGTCCTTGTGTGGGGGTGCATGTCAGCATCAGGACTAGATAATTTGGTATTTATTGATGGCATAATGAATCATGCTCTTTATTTAAATATTTTAAAAGACAATTTGAAATTATCAGTCCAAAATTTGGGTATTTGAAACAGCTTTGTTTTTTATCAAGATAACGATCCTAAGCACACGGCTCTCAACGTTCGCCTCTGATGTCTCTATAATTGTTCACAAGTTCTGAAAACACCACCTCAATCGCCGGATTTAAACCCAATAGAACACATTTGGAGAGAACTGGAGGTTAGAGTACGAAGGCACGGCATTAAAACAAAAAGCGAACTAAAAACAGTAATGATTGAAGAATGGTGGAACATTGATGCAGAAATTACCAAAAAACTTGTGAACTTTATTCTCAGACGTTTAAAAGCTGTTGTGGATGCTATAGGATATCCTACTAAGTACTAATTTACTGAAATATTACAATATTTACTAATATGTAGAAATTTTTTTAAAGTGTACGAAGACTTTGGTGAGGTAACTTTTTGTTACTTTTTGATTATTGATTTTCCAAAAACAGTTATATTATGTTTTTAAAATATTTTATGTAGTTTTATTAAGAACAAGTTATAGATGTTATTAAAAAATTCCCATTCGGAAATATTAATTTTTATTAATGAATAGAGCAGTATTTCATTGAAATTCGTAAGTGTACGAAAACTTTTGGGAGCCACTGTATATAAGAGCAAGACGTTAATTAATTACCTACCAATGACTTTATATTGGCTAAAAGGTTTGTTGTATCTTTCCCTCCGGGATTAATCCTGGATCGTCGCCAATAGGCTGTTGTGTTGTTTCAGTGCGACGTTAATTAACTACACTACTGTTTGTGAAAATTGCAACACTATGAAAGAATCATTAGAAATAAATGAAATTTATTCCACGTATTACTTATAGTGGTTTAAATAAACGATCAAATTTACAGAGCAATAAAACAAAAATAACGCCGAAAATCAGTATCTTGTGCAGCCGCCACGCGCAGCGATGAGAGCCTGTAGCCATCGAATCATACAGATTCTGAATGTCATGCTGAGGAATGGCATTCCAGATGGCCTCTATCTGATGCCAAAGTTCAGCCGTACTCTCTGCCCACGAGCGGTACGAGCGAGTTGCGGTCCGATGTAATCCCAGACATGCTCAATGGGCGACATATCCGGGGAGCGTGCAGGCCATGGAAAAAGCGGAACCTGTCGTGCACTGAAGAAGGCTTATACATTCCGAGCAACATCTGGACGGGCATTGTATTGCTGAAATACAGCTCCAGGAATGCCTTGCAGGAAGGGTAGGACTCGGGCTCCACAACTTCCCCGATGTAGCGCTCGCTGTTCAGGGTCCTCACAATAGCGTCTGACGAGTGTGCGTCCATCGTTATAGTCCAGATTGTAGCGGGACTCATCTGAGAAGACGACGTGTTGTCAATCGGCACGCCATTGGCTGTGTTGGTAAGCCCATTGTAGCCGGAGGCGTCGGTGGTTCAGCGTCAAGGGAATCCTGCACAGGGGAATCCTTGCACGTAGCCTATGGCTCTGCAGACGTCGACGAACCGTGGGGGCAGACAACGACACACCTGTAGACGTGCTCCAATGTTGTGCCAACGAACGAGAGGATGCTGTACGGCTCGTCACCACCATGTGGATGAGGTGTCTGTCGTCTCGTGGTGACGTCATATTGCGTGGCCCACTGCCGGGGTTTCGACTTTTCCGGTTCGGTTCTCCAATCTTCATCTCTTCCACACACGCATCACTGTTGTGGCATTACGCCCCGTGCGAGTGGCGATTTCGCGATACGAAAGTCCATCCTCATGGAGGCCGATCATGCAGCCCCGTTCGAACTCCGTTAGTTGCTCGTATGGAACTCTGCGTTTCTGGCGAGGCATATTGACTTCTAATCAATCATTTCCAGCAGTCAAACGACGATACACACATTTTAACGCACCTTTACAGTGCTTTTTATACACGGCTCACTTGGAAATTTAGATGGTGTTTCTCGGCCCACACATGCGTGATCGCTTTGTAATTCTAATCATTTGCATATCCTAAACTGTTTTGCATTTTCTGCAAGTTTCGCTTAATTTGCACGATTCCTTCATGGTGTTGCAATTTTCACAAACAGTAGTGTACCTACCTACAAAGTTTGCTCTGTTATTTAAACGCAACGTAAATACTACGTTTAAAAAATTGTAGCGGGTGTTGAAAAGTGAATAGCTTATAATAATGTGGAACGAAAGAGATTGTGGTTTAAGAAAAATAAACCACCATTCATCAACCTAAAGACCGGTCTTCATCCAAAGAAGGTTATGTTGTGTATATGGTGGGATTGGTAGATAGGTAGGTGGTTAATTAACGTCGCACTGGAGGAACACAACGGTCTGTTGGCAACGGTCGGCGATCCATCCCGAAGAGAAGATTCAAGGACAATGCCTCATTTTTTGAATCACAGTCAGATGACGAGGTCAACACTTGAGGTGGCACCCCACTCTACAAACTTCCACACCACGCCAACGTGAGGACATTTGAGGATACGACGGATTTACCGTGCACCAGTCCCCTTTGTACACGACGGTCTTTATCTGGATTCGAACTTGCAATCCCCCGGTTGCTAATACGTTTCTCTTCCAACCGGACTTCCGCGGCCCGCAAATTTCAATTGAAATAAAATACCTACGACTTTATATCTGCACATGTCGCAGCCTGACCAGCCTTTTCGCTGAGAAGCCTTTCGGAGTTGATCCCGCACCGTCTCCAGTGGACTGGTGTTTCTTTTCGGCGCGGCGAACGAGTCCGCTGCTCTTCGAGATTTATACGATTTGCGGTAGGCGGTGGCAACAGCTGTGATCGCTTGCAAGTTTAGAACATTAAAAACTTTAGAGGACTTTCTATGCTTTTTCACTTGACATGTCGGGAGCCTTTTTGTAAGTTTATTTTTATTAAATTATTTTTGATATAAATTAGCTGTTCTTTATTCTCTCCACAAAGTAACTATATGAAACAAATTCCAAGCATAAGAAGCAGATAAAAAGACTAGCCGATCGTCAACGATAAGAAGCTATCATAGTACTAGACAATACAAAAATGCGAAATGCTTTCATGATTAAAGTGCTAGTTAGCAGGATAGAAAGATATAATCAAGATGTTCCCACGATAATTATCGTATAACGTTGCGATTTTCAAACTTTTTCATCTCATGTTGAATCAACGTCGCTCTGGAGCAACACAACGGGCTATCTATGATTCTACGGAACACTAAAACATTGCATTTTTTGCCGATCTGACAAATAGGTATAATTTCGATCGATTTACAAAAAATAATAGCATAATTATGAACCCTTTTTTCTCCAACAGGTGGTATTTTAAAATCCGCTTGAAACAATCTATTTGCGGTGCTTGTAATAAAATACTTTTCAAAGCTATAAGGGTATTACTTGAAATGGTAAAGATGTAGAATCCGGGGCATGTTTATCGCTAAGCAATTTTTGTAGCCAAATCAAGATGGCGTCCAAAGCCAGTATGTTCGTTAAAAAAAAACGCAGACTTTCCTACGCGAAAAACCTTTTGCATAGGGTTGCCATAAAGCTGAATCAAAACAAAAAGGTTACCATGTTTGGCGATAAATCGCTATTGCCCCGGATTCGACATCTCTACCCTTGAAATTATTTGAAAACACGCTTGCTAAGAGTTCAAAATTAAACCGTTGGAACGAAATGAAAATGCTACACAATTTAAGCCCTTTTTAAGGCCCACCGGTTGAAAATAGCTAGTGCAACGTATTCTTAAATCTCCAAGTGGCTTCGACGAGATATCTCGTCCAAGATATGTTCAATTGTGCTAAGAACTAGATATCACGTCGAGACAAAACTGCCCTATTACTCCAAGGGGAATGAAGATCCAAGTAAGAAAAAAAACTGTTCCTTGCCTTGAACTGGTGACAATTTGGAACAGGTTTTTGCAGAGGCTGGTCGCTACAAGGCAGTTTTCGATGCGAACATAAACTACCAAGAGGGTTAAACTACATCTGTTATATTGCAAATATCATATAAAGATAGATTCTTCAGTGTATTTCACTTCTAATTGTAAAAAAGAGTATTGCAAAGCACGACGTCTCAATCACAATTTCGAATAACAATCAATACAGCAGTAAAAATTAGTAAGCGGATTAACCCTCAAAGCGGCACGCCCGAATACAGCTGAGAAAATTCAGTTAGAATACAGCCCGGGAAAATTCATGCATGACAAGGCAGCAGGCCGGAAATATTCGGACAAATCGTTCCCGAAGTATATCTCGTTTGGACTTCTGGACATCTCAAAATAGTATATCGGGTCTACAACCCGCAGCACAGAACTCCGTCCGAACTATACTCGGATGTGCCGCTTGGAGGGTTAAAAACCATTTCCATTTGGTCATGTGATTTGAACGTGCTTTGTTTCAGGAGGACATGATCTATTGCTAAAAGTGCGACAAGTCTTACCGGACTCAAAAGGGAATGCACCACCACATGCTCATGGGCCATTGTGTGGGCCGATATTTTGGACCCCGCCTTCTGGATGGTTGTGGGAAGAAGTATTCCTATTTAGCGGGTCCTCTTCCTACTTTGCTGGAGATGTGCGACATGTACGACTCATTGTCGGTGATCCAATGGTATAGAAACTCTGATTTTTAGTGATTTTTTTATTTGAATTGTAAGTGATTCTTTATTTGAAAACAATTTCTGGAATGTGTGATTTTCAATGCAAATTGCTAAATCATGAAGTGTGAATGATTAAATACTTTTTCAGCATGGAAGGGGAGTCGAATAGAGCCAGGTGTGTAGCAACAAGGAACTTTCAGCGAGGGTGGTGGGAACGAAAGATCTGGAATGAGCATGACGGTAAGGATCTTGCTCCTTTTAATATCAACAATTAGTCTTGTAACGTTTTAGTAATAACTCTTTAATTTAAAGTTGCTTTTCAAATGAATAAGAGAATTTCGAACTCGCAATCCTTCGGTTGCCAGTTCGTTACTCTTCTAACTGGGCTATCGCGGCCCCCGAATAACGGAACACACAGCAAACAATAAAACAAATCACAGTACCTTGTACATTGATTACTTACACTTGCATTAACTATTAATCACAAACAAAAATAACGAAAAAAACATGACCGAAAAATACAACCTTAGAGAATATCGTTTAAAAATTTCAGTTTTCGAACGTTAAAGTTGTAAAAATGACTGAAAAGTACTGAATCGTTAAAGAAATCATCAAGGACCGGGGGATACTATCGACACATGATGTCTCAAAAGTTGTAATCCGAACTGTTTTTCTCTCATTGCAGAAAAGGATACAGATCGAATCCACACCATCCGACTCAAGTGGGACGGAGAGTTCCAACGACGAGGATGACTCGGAGTAATTCACACGCGTGTGACTTGCCGCTTGTCCAGAAGACACGATGGACATTCCTGGCAAGCGGCAGTCACGCGCTGTGAACCTTCGTTTACATTTCTGCGTAGCGCAGAGGGCTTCTTCGGAACGCAGCTGTCCACCACGCACGCTAGATGTCGCTGCGAATTTTATTTGAATCGTTTTACGAAGAACGGCTGCTGTTTATTTTGTCACGGAATGGACTTTGTGTATCGGTTATTGGAACGAAGAATGAAATCATTTTGGAATCTTTTAACTCCTAACCTAATCGTCAATAATATGAACAAGAAAATCTGGATTTCTCAACAATAGTGTACCGTTCGTGAATACTCAGATACTTCAACAATAAAACTATTTTCTTTCCAAAGCAACTGTCTACTTTTTATTGAAACTGGAGCAATTTTAATCAGAGAGCATTATAAAACTCTTATGAAATTCAGTTTTTGATGAATAATTTGCTTTAACATCTTTTTAGTTTTGAGCCTCGATGTAAAATTGAAGGAGAATACGAAATTTAATGTGATTGGGGTTCCTAGTTTTTGATATGTGAATATCATCGATATGCTCTCATGTTTTAATCCAGTACAAACCACGCTGGACTGAAAACTTGTATCAAACCCTTTGAAAAATCTACTGTTTCGAAACTTAGAAACATCTACTCAATCTACTACACAAATTTATTTTGTTTGCACATACGAAGAATAAGGTATTTCAATTGTCTTTAGTTTTCAGTTAACGAAACAGATGACACTTATGTGAAAAGGATATTTTTATTTTGAATTATTTTCATATTAAATAAAAAAAAGCTTTAATGAATTGGAGCCTCTGCATATATTTTTCATTTGATTTGGTGCTATAAATTTAACTTGTCAGTCGCTATGAATCACTCATTTCTACCTAAAAGATTTTTTAATCAGGATTGATTATTTTTCTTCTGATGCAAAAAAATTTTCACCTTTGAAAAAATAATTATACTTTAATAAGTTGACAATGAATGGTTTTCCCCAAAAATATATTTTTTTCCAGTTTTCCTAATGAAGATGCGATTCACACAGGTGTTTAAGGGCATGTATATTGTTTTTAAATATTTTAGTTTTTGTTTTTTGAAGTAGGTAATAATTCTATGCATGATTTTTTCTTTTGAAAATATAAAAAGTAAAATAAGAATCTGTTAAATGTCTGTCCCAGTCAGAAGTTTGATACTAGGTTTATTACGTTAGTCTTTGCTACACGAAGACTAATAAGGAAAGTTATTTTAAGGAAATTTTAGACTTTTAAGGAAGACCTTTAGGAAATTAGACCACGAAGACTTTTAAGGAAACTTCATTTATGTTGAATTGCCTATATTCATCTACTCGTTTTGTTGAATTAAAACAAATTCGCATTGTTTTGTCCATCAGAACTCGATACATACAAACTTCCAATTTCTTCCAGTAAAACCAGTTTTTGCGATCCAAATCGCGATTTTGGCAAGATCTGTATTGTGACAAGTTTGTGTTGCAAAATTACTCATTTAATGGAATCATGGTTTTGGGGTGGTGGTGGTAATTAATTAACGTCGCACTAGAGCAACGCAACGGGCTATTGACAACGGTCCGGGATCAATCCCCAAAGGAAAGAGCCGAGGACAACACTACGTAATTTTGAACCACGGTCAGATGACGAGGCCACACCTGAGATGGCACCCCACTCCAAAGTAAGGACATTTGGGGCCACGACAACGTGCCCAAACGTGCACCAGCCCCCTTTGTACACGACGGTTTTAGGTTGGATTGGAACTCAACCCTCCCGTTGCTAGTCCGTTCGTTACTCTTCCAACCGGGCTACCGCGGTCCTCAATATTTGGAAACTGGCAGTTTTCAATATTCCCTCCAAATGTGGATGTACACCTAATTTTGCTTTTGCACGAACCTTTATTACACGAATTTGATTTAACACGAATTCAAAATAAATATTTCATTCTCTTTTTACGCGAGTCATTTTTATTTAACACGAGCGGTCCAATCCAATTTCTAACAGTTTTTTTTTGCCTAAATTCTAAGAAAACAAAATTTTATTCGTGGCGTAGTAGATCATTTCTATTTTCTATATGTATAGTGTGTGTGTTTTGAAACGCGTGCTTTCCTCTAGATACATTACATAACGTTTCTATTATTGAATTTGGTGCACATCTACCGTATTCGTGCATTGTATCTTCGGAAGATATTTAGTATGTAGCTCTATTTCAAAGTGAAAGAATCTATAGTGAAATTTGTGCACACATAAATTTTGCCGAAAGTCAATAAATTGTAAGTTTACAAATTTTTCATACCTTTATTTATTAATTTTAATTTGAGATATTTTTCGGTAGCCCTTATATAATGTCACATAATTCACCCATTACCAAAACGAAAAGAAAAACGATTTCTTTGGAACTTAAAATTCAAATTTTAGATAGTCTTACAACTGGACAAGGTGCTACGTCTGTAGGAAAGCATTTTGGTGTACATGAAGCACCATAAGAACAATTAAGAAAAATGAAGCTGCAATTAGGAAGTCGGTATGTTCTGGAACAAAAGTAAGTGTTAATTCATCATTATATACAAGAGATGTTGTCAAGGAAAAGACGGAAAGGCTCTGGTAATATGGATAGAAGATAAGTCACGAAAAAGAGTACCAGTAGATGGAAATGCCATCAAGCAAACAGCACTAAGAATTTATAGACAGATTAAAGAAAAGGAGCCAAGCACTTCATCTCAGTTAAACAGAAAGTATGAATTTTCTGCAAGTACAGGTTGGATGACAGGGTTTCTTAAAAGGCATGCTCTTCATAATATAAAAATTAAAGGTGAAACTGCATCTGCAGATGAATCGGCTGCTAAAGTATTCCCGCAGGAAATTGCTAAAATTATTAAAGATGGAGGATACACTCCTGATCAAGTGGGGAATGCAGATGAAAGTGGTCTCATCTGGAAACGAATGCCGAACAGAACGTAAGTAACCAAATCGCAGCTGGTGGTTTTAAGGTAGCTAAGGATCGTGTGAACTTATTATTTTGCTCCAATGCTTCAGGAGATCGTATGTTGAAACCACTGCTGGTAAATCGAGCCCTAAACTCACGTTCAATGAAAGGTGTAGATATCAATAAACTGCTTGTTCACTGGATGGCAAACAAGAAGGCCTGGGTGACCACTGCTATCTTTACAGAATGGTTTAACAAATGTTTCGTCCCAGAAATCAGACGTTACATGAATGTAAAAGGTCTCGAATTTAAAGTTCTTCTGATTCTTGACAATGCACCCGGCCATCCGGTCTTGGAACACCCAAACGTGCAAATTTTATTTCTGCCACCTAATACTATATCTTGATACAACCGCTAGACCAAGATATAATTGCAACATTTAAAACATACTTCGTAAAACGAACATTCCAACACGTTTTGGACAAACTGAATGATGAAACATTAACAGTCATTGATGTGCGGAAGAAATTCTCAATTATGAACGGTATCAATCAAGTTGGATTAGCGTTAACTGAATTAAAACCAGCAACTTTGAATGCGTGTTGCAAAACGGGTTGGTCACAATGCATTAAAAGCAAAGATCCCATCATCCCTAATACGACCGAATTTCCCAACATCATTACAATGGCACACACAATTGGTGGAGAAGGATTCGATGATCTATCGTTTGAAGATATTGATGAATTATTAGTCGATAAAGCCTTAAACGAAGATGAAATATTAGAGATTGTCCTTGATACTCCTAATCCCACAGAACGTAGTGATAATGAAGAAAATGATCCTGTTCTAAATGCAGATTTAATAAAAGAAGGTCTGGAACTGGTCAAAAAAGTGCGTAATCATTCTGTCAAACATGACTCTAATGGGGTCAGGGTCCGCGCTGGGAAGTTTCAACGTGAACTGAAGTTGACAGCCTCTTACAGAGAATTATATAACGGCCTAACCAAAACACGAACACAGCGGTTAATATCTAAATTCGTTCGTCAAACCGGTAAAACATCAGCACCAGAGGAAACTCGTGCTGATTTTGCTCAAGAGATCACAGAAAGAATTTAATTAATAGAGGAAGAAGACGATGTCCACAACATTTCTAGTGATAGCAATGATATTCCAGTAGTACGCAAACGTATGCGCCGTTTATTGTTAGAAAGTGAAAATGAATAAAAAAATTTTATGTGTAAAACAGATTTTTTGTTTATGAAGAATTTTTTTCATTTTCAATGCATATTATTACATGTGTATTTTGTTGAAATAAAATAATAAGCTTAAAACGAATATTTTCATATGGTTTTTAAATTATTTTTACTGATTTTTTAGATCCGGAACCATCTTCTTTTCTTCCATAGATACAATGTCTTTTTTTACACGTATTCTTTAGAAACATATCTATCGTGTAAAAACAGAATTAGTTGTACAAGGTTTTTGAGTATTTGACGCAATTTCACCACGAGTACGTCAGTGGAAACACATTTTCTTTTCCTTCCTTCAGGCGGGTTTCCACAATTGCTCTGTTTTTGATGTAGCCAAGCATCCTTTCTAGAGAAATGTTTTGAACATGCCGCATTCAAATTTTGACTACTCGTGAACGGATGTTAAGTGCCGTTTCAAATCACGAACTCACGAAAAAATTTTCAAGCAAATCGAGCGTTAGTTTGAATCATACGAAGACGTTTGAGAAACATCACCACTACCTTGCATACTCACGTGCGCGGTATGAGATGACATCAATTGTATCATAGTTATCCTGAGTTAAAACTCTCACCAAAATGTAAAAACCGAGGTTTCATCCATTGTATACAACACATGGACGTCGACATATCCAGGCAAATTGTCTGGAAATTGTAAATCACTAGGGAAGACCGCTATTCCTTAGGACAGTTGTACCTATGAAAATTTCGTTTTAAAATTTGAAAACAGGTGGGAATATAGGGGGGCGGTTCCTAGCGAATGTGAACTAGTGATTGGCAGTTGCTCAAGGGAAGACTCAAGGTAAGTAAATATGATATTTTTACTCTTTTTTGAAGGTCAAAGTAAAAAAAAATGCATCTCATCTTTATTTTTTTCTAAAATCTCTAATTTTTTATGACTATTTGTCCTAGTCGTAGTTTATTATCGAAGTTCTGATGATTTATTTTTGATTCCTTTAATTTGATTTTAAAGTCATCGAAATCTTAACCTATCTGTGGTTATCTCCCTTTAAAAAACAAAATGGCTTACGTTGTACCTTCGGACACTCTAAGGTGATGTACCTTCGCACACAATCTTTTGTGTCCGCAAGTATATGAGCCATTTTTTAATTTATTTTTATTATTAATTCGTCATTATTTTTGGTTTTTCTTTAAATTTCCCTACAAAATAGTGTTTTATTTATGGTTTTCTGTAAAAACCATATAATAACATAGTTGTAAAGTTATAAAGAAGTTATAGGTCCTACAAGAGAGTTTCTAAATTGATTTTTTTAGATACGAAATCACACTAAAATTGGCTATAATGCCTCGGAGTAAGGAGGGGAAAAACTTTTTATATTGTGATCGCTGGTAAATCCGGATGTGTCCATAGGTATATATGAGGTTGTTGTACCTAAGGACGAAAATTACATCTCCAAATTTTGAATTTTAAAAAATTCAATATTCAAAATTTTATATTAAAAAAATATGACTTTATTCACAAAGGTTTAGAGCATAACCTTTTTACTAGGTGAAAATATGTTTCCCAGCGACTGAGAAAAATTAAAATGTGAATTTTGTCCGTAGGTACAGCAGTTTCCTCTACTATTTAAATTTTCCATTTCAAAGGAAAACAAAAGTATTGATCGTCGAAATTTCCACAAACAATCAGCCGGACAGGGTGAAATATTGAAGTGAAGCTTTCAACGCATCGTAAAACTATGGTACGGAGAACTCACTATTTATACCTTCGTATGCATAACGGAACAACGCAATCACTGCATTGTAAACTTTCATGCACGACACATGTGTTCGAGCGAACAAGATTTCTGAAAATCATCGCAAATATCAGTGGTGATATACCATGTAAATTAAATGCATTCCGGATCTTGGAACATGTCGCAATGAAACCAATTCCCCGTTCCCGCATGCTCTAATCGCTACTATTTAGCAGTGATGCGTCACGTCAATTAAATACAGCCCGCTTCTTAAAATGAAACAAATTTGCCTTTGCCACGTGTTCTTAACACAACTCTTTATCAGTGACACATCAGGTTAATTAAACGCACTCTGCTTCAAACTTGATAACACTATCCTCTTAGTGACACACTATCTTGATTGCTGATGGAAGCAACTGATTTTAAATCTATATATTAATACGTGAAGAAAAACTTTGTACCCCTTTTAAAGCACATTGCTAGCACGCAGAAGTATGAGATTTCGTATAATTAAAGTTCATATGGAGAAGGAGTGCAGAAAGATAAAATTAATGTATAATATGTGTTACAAATATATTAAATTAAACAAAATAAAACATTCATTGTTTACGTTCATATACTGTAATTTATATATTAATACGTGAAGAAAAAACTTTGTACCCCTTTTTAAGCACATTGCGCGCACGGAGGAGTATGAGATCTGGCATAATTTGCTACCACAAAAGTTAGTATTGAAAGTTAATTGCATCGTTTTGCTGATCAGAAACTTAAATACAAAGGAAGCATTAGTCAATGGAACAAGAATGCGCATCAAATTTATGCATCGTAATACTATTGATTGCGAAGTTTTAACTGGAACCGCACGTAATAAGAGAATTTTGATTCCACGTATAAATTTAACATATTGCGGAACTATTTTACCATTTAACTTTCAAAGAACTCAATTTCTAATTATACCTGCATTTGCGATGACAATAAATAAATCTCAAGGACAAACATTCGAAAAAATTGGAATTTTATTGAGGCAGCCAGTTTTTACACATGGTCAATTGTACGTCGCAGCAAGTAGAGTTCGATCATTCGATGGTTTGAGATTTTATATTTCAGAATATGACGGTCAAGGGCATTTAGCAAACGATGAAAGAGTTTTTACAAAAAACATCGTCTACACAGAAGTTTTGAATCATTAAATTCATTGTCGAACTATTTCAAGTTCAATGGACAACATTTATTTTTTTTAACAACCCGGTTTTTTTTGTTTCAATAAAAATATATAAAAAAATACGAAGCACGTATTCCTTATTTCATTTTTTGGATTTATTTTTTATTTAAATTTCATATAATTTGAAAAAGATAGGCAAATTAACTGTGTTGCCTTGGCGAAACCTGTGGCCAGTATAGCAATAAAAAAAACCCAAGAAAATGTCAAACAACGCGTTATTGTTTTTTAGATATGGCTTAACCAAGCTATACCGCATTTTTCCTATGACGTATTTGTACATGCTCGCAGCTTACGTAATAGAACAAAATTCAAAAAAATTATATTCAATGAATATAGAGGTATACTCTTTGACAAAAGAACCTTATTAACGTTCAAACTTAAAAATTAAATAAAATATGGTCGAATTTCGACCACTGGGCGACCACTAGTAATTATTAATTTTTCATCCGTCTGAAAACGTTCAGACGGATGAAACGTTTACTAAAAGTTAATCCTTTAATCCTTAATCCTTTAGTAAAACGTTATATTTAGGATGTAGGTAAGTATTTTAATTAACGTTACACTGGAGTAACATAACGGGCTATTGGCGACGTTATATTTAGGAAGAGAATGAAACCCATATTTGTTTGTCGGATTTTTCATGAGTCGGAACTTCCATTCTCTAGACCATTTTTTGGAGGGTTACGATTTCGAATCCAACCAAAGACCGTCGTATACAAAGGGGGCTGATGACACGTTAAATCTGTCGTGGTCTCAAATGAACTTACGTTGGCGTGGAAGTGTGGGGTGCCAGCTCTGGTGTGACCTCGTCATCTGACCGTGGTTCAAAATGACGAGGCGTTGTCCTTGGGGATTGATCCCGGACCGTCGCCAATAGCCTGTTGTGTTGCTCCAGTGCGACGTTAATTAAGAACCTACCATCCATTTTCTAGAGCTATTTTTTGAGATTTTTGAACTTTTCGTGAAAATATAAATTCTCGTGCTTGACCAAATGATACTGATGTTATCGATGCTGACAGTACTAACTCTATTTCATCATCTCTATGGGGAGAAATACTATCTCGGCCATTTTTATAACGGTTCATCAATAAGAAGATATTTTCTCAGGTGGCATTCTCTACTTGAGTTTTCATTTCCAGTAAAAGGGATGTCCACGGTTTCGCAGGTAAAGATTGAGGGAATAAGTTAGGGTTGAGGGAATAAGTTAGGGTTGAGGGAATAAGTTATTCCAGGGTCACCAAAAGCCACCAGTTTGAGAGGAAGTAGATATCGTCTTCCTTGTATTTTTAAAATCGTCTATTCGCCTTCCAAGTAATCTCTTTCCAGTGCTCTGAAATACTCCCAAGCTTTTTTATCACTAAAAATTCAGAAATACTAAAACACAATCCGTCCTGATTAAAATCCATAGCGTCTAAAACAAAATTAAAATCCAATGATTCAAAACTCTCACTTACCAATGAGTATGAACTAAATGAATCTGCTATCTGTGAGCAACTAGTTAAGATCTGAAGCTTAGGAATTACTGCCATTCCAGTACAACCACACATCACGATCATCCATATTACAAATGTAAAATTGAATAAACAGGAGAATAACAGCTCAACTCAAAGCCCACAAAAAACGCACGTCCAAAATAAAAATAAGAAGGGAAAAAACAACTCAACCCGCGCCACCACCTTCTTGCACACCACGCCAACCTGGGTGAAGCCACGACCGATTTAGCGCGCACCAGCCCCCACGTACACGACGGTCTTGGTTTGGATCGAGTTTCGAATCGCCACCCTCCGGTTGCTAATCTGCGACTCAACCACCTGGGCTACCGCGACTAATAACTGCAGTTGCATTTTAACAGTACAGCGATTTCGTATTTTTATCGTTTTGTTTGAACCTCGAATCGAAAATTAAATAACCCGCAGGTTTTCAAGGCTGTTGGATTCGACATCATTGGTGACAATTCTCACGTAGATCCGCCATTTCTTTCTTTTCTCGTTCAGACGCTAGAGTGAGTCTCTCCCCAATCGTATCAATAAGGGAATTAGAGAGGTAGATCCAGAGATGTATCGGGGTGTCAGGCGAGCGGCGATTCCGAATCCCTCAACCGCCTCTGCGTCAAGGGCTTAATCCGCGGGCGACCTCCAAGCGAGCAGAGGAAACTCGCTTTCCTTGTGCCCCTTCGAGACGAGTCTGGGAGCGATATGGGACCCGCTCCGAGGAGCATCCTCAGGGTCGGAGGGAGGTCAGAGATCGAGCAGAGAAGTTATTCCGACACTGCCGTGATTGGGGAGTAATTCCGTCTGGAAGTGCTGGCTCCAAGAGGAGAGGCTCTCGGAAAATATGGACAGACGTCATTCGATAAAACAACAAACGTGTTGTAACATCAGACATCCGCTTATAGCGAAGCTGACAATTAAAAATATGAAGAACCACAACATATATGTTACTGTGAAAGACCGATATATCTGGCAAATGTTGATATTCTCCGGTGAATGTCAGCGTTCACATAGTCGCTTGGTGTATGTCCGAAATATTTACTAAATATCATTATTTCTCACTTACACCGGCAAATGTCGACATTCAGCATGCACTGATGGTGAATAAAAATATTTTTGTTACGTTAAGACAAAAATGCAACTTTTTAAATCATACTTTATTATTAAAACATATGATATATGTCAAAATAGGAGAAAGCTTAAGTAACATCACATGTAAATAAACTGTTGAACATAAAGCGAACAGTACATTCTAAATGAGAAAAAATAATACCAATAACTTGCGCATAAATTATGTGATTAACGTTATACAATCTTATTTATTGCAACAACTTAAACTGAAGGCGGAGAGGCCTTTCTGGCTGTGGCCTCTCCGCCTTCTTAGGCTTCTCGTTTCGACCCCCACCAGAGCTGATCTGTGCTTCTCGACATACACCGGCGATGGTCCCTATAAGAATATAACCAAATATTCGGTCTTTCACCGACGTATTGGGTATGTGTGTCGACATTCACCGGAGAATATTGACATTCTCTAATTTCGGTCTTTCACGGTAACATATACAGCGCAGAATGGAAATAAGTAATACTAGCGTGCCCATGCGAGAATCCTCGCATGAACAATTCCACACTCACTCTTCCATCCGTTGTAAGAATGAAAGATGTAAGCGAATTTTGTTTATATCCAAAATATCAAAAAAGTTTATTCAATCACTATTTACAACACTTCCTCCTTGAGATCACTGTTAGCGTTGTTCCAACCATTTGTGTAAAGCACGTAATTCTTCCGCCGTAAGGCCTAATAAGGTTATCTTAACTCTCTAGAATTCACGAAAATTGTTAAGTTGTATATTTTTCTCAATTTTTTTCAAATCTTAACCTCGCGTGAAACATTCGTCGTTTAATATTCTTATAGCATCAAATCACATATTCATAAATTATTGATGTTATGAAAAGAAATGAAAAACCAGTTCAATACATAAATAAATAATTCGTCGCTTGTAAGAGGCGTAAAAGGGATATACTATAGAAATAATATAGACGATGAAAAAAGTTGTTTTCCGAATAATACTGGTAAAACAATTTTATTGGAAAAGTTGTTTTTCCATCAATGCTGGTAAAACAAACTGGTTTTCCGAGTAATACTGGTAAAACAATTTTATTGGAAAGTTGTTTTTCCATCAATACTGGTAAAACAAACTGAGTTGCGTACCGCAATCGTTTTACACTCAATGTTATTCCTATGGAGATTTCGAATTGTTTTTACCCCCCTCTGCACACCTTGCAGAAATAAAACGGATTCATCAGTGCTCCGGGAAATTCTTTTTTTGTTACCTCACTTGTTAAGATTCGTCGCGTGTAAGAGGAGTGAAAGCGATCTATACTATAGAAGTAATATAGATGATTCTATCACATGGACCTGAATTTGCCAATTATCCCATTTACGCCTCTTATTATAAATCGGTCGTGGCCTCAAGTGTCCTCACGTTGAGGTAGTATGGACGTTTGGAGAGTGAGGTGCCAGCTCAGGCGTTACCTCGTCATCTGACCGTGATTCAAAATTACGTGGTGTTGTCCTTGTATCTTTCCCTTCGGAATGGATCCCCGACCGTCGCCAATAGCCGGTTGTGTTGCTCCAGTGCGACGTTAATTAAAATACTTACCTATCTAACCCTCTCTTCCATTGATGCTATGCTATTAAAGTCAGTCCAGCTGAAAAGCGCACTTGGTCTTTGAACATGATACATGTGGGAACTGTGCGGACTCCTTGTCGATACATTAGCTTCAAGACAGCATACTTATCTCCTGTCTAATGTGCTTCAAACTTAAAACACAATCTACACATGTTTGCTGCAAGTTCAGTGTTGAATTATCGACAATAATGTTTTATTCCTTTTGTCCCTATCGCCGAAAGTTTTGTTAGTGCTGTGATTTTATAAACAGCGATATTTTGATACCGGATTGAGTTGGACGATGGGGTTTTATGGCGCAAGGACCAAAAGCGGACAAGCTGCGCCAAACACAAGACAGAATATGACCCAATACAAGTAGAAACATTTAAAAATCAAGTCCAAGATAAAGATAAAAGGTAGATTTAAAACATGTAAAATGTATAGATGAGAATAAAAATATTCAAATAGTTAAATGATAAAACAAGATCATCTGAGGCATAACTAATGAAACTGGGGAACTTAATTTACATGTATAAAATTTTGAGTGTGAAATTTAAAAGATGGAAAAAAATTAAATGAGGTTTAAAAAACCAACTGAGCGTAGAAACGCGAAAAGGTTTGAAAGGTTATTTTCCCCAATGAAACCTCACAGATTTAAATTATGCTTTTAAAAAATTTGATTTGTCGATGATTAAAAATAGGACAGGAAATTGAAATGTGGAAAAAGGAAAATGGAGTAGAGAATGAGTTGCAAATGAGTGCGCTTTTGATACCGGAAGAAAATGTAATAGATATTTATGATATTTGTACGTCAGTTAGCTACGGTCTATGCTACGGCAATTGTGTTTTTAAAAGCCAAAAGACCCACATCGTTATCTCTCAAAGTTGCGGGCAAAAATCACGCATTGACCTTTAAAAAATGGTTCCCTTGTCAGATGTGTACAGCAGCAGTGAAAAAGAATAGAACCATCCCCTATATTCGCGCATCTTTCATAGTAGAGCACTATCTCATCATTCCCAGAAGTAAATGTTATACTGCTGCTAGTACTGCGTTCCCTGTGGCAGGCAACCCATTTGTTCCGGTATTCCTTCGCTCAACCGGTGGGAGATCCGACATTTCCCCGCAAAGCTGTGCAAATCGCAAATGGAAGGACGCCAGACGATCTCTGCACGGGGAGGGAGGAATTCCGCACGCGCTCTCTAATTGGAGAGTTGTTTCTTTGCTCATCGGCACGTGGCCTCCGAGCAGCACGCGAGACTGAGTCATCTCAGCCGCGTAACTAACGGTGGGCGGTTGTTCATGAAAGGGCGGCAGAGGTAGGTAGGTATTTCAATTAACGTCATACTGGAGTAACACGACGGGCTATTGGTGACGGTCCGGTATCAATCCCAAAGATAAAAATCGAAGGACAACACAACGTAATTTTCAACCACGGTCAAATGACGAGGTCACACCTGAGCTGGCACCCCACTCCCCAAACTTCCACATCACGCCAACGTGAGGACATTTGCGGCCACGACAGATTTAACATGCACTAGCTCCTACGTACACGACGGTCTTTGGTTGGACCAAGTTTCGAATTCGCAACCCTCCGGCTGCTAATCCGCTACTCTTCATTTTATAATCCTTTTCTTGCGTCAATGTATTTTTGTGCTTACATCTTCTGCCCTTCACTTACCTTTTGCTTTTTATGTACTATCTTAAATGTGTATAGGGAATTGCTCGTCTCTCCCTAATCTCAGAAACTCCTCCGTAAGGAACTATATATATTATAGGGACAAAAGTATTTGGACACTGCAGAAAATCGGCAAATATGGGGTTGTTTTTCCTGGTTAGGACAGCCCATTGCTTTATGTACCTGGTACCATGAACGCTGACGTGTACCTCGACGTTCTGGATAATTAGGCCTTGTCTACACTATGGCAATACTACGGCGATGATGGTTGTTTCTTCCAACAGGATCGAGCTCCATGTCATACTGCAAAACGTGTGATGGACTGGTTTCCTGAAAAAGAGGTGAATTGGCTTGACTGGCCTGCTCAGAGCCCCGATCTCAATCCGATCGAGAACTTGTGAGACGACCTGGAGCGACGGGTACGACACCGCCACGCACACCCATCTTCACAACAATCTCTTCTCACAGCCTTGCAAGAGGCATGGAGATCTATTCCTGCCTAGACTTATAGATAACTTGTGAAAAGTATGCCTCGACGTGTTGCAGCTGTAATACAAGCAAAAGGAGGGCCTATCCGTTACCAAATACTTTTGTCCATATAGTGTAGATGAAAGCAGCACAGGTGAAACAGTGTCCGCCTGTTGCATTCAATCGAATCCGCTTACTCTCCCAACCGGGCTACAACGGCCCATGAGATAGATGGAAAAGATTGAAAATCGCTGTTATAAATGTGTCAGGGTTTTGTGTTTTTCTTTTGCCCCCCCCCCCCTTTCCGAAATGAATTGAAAAGAAAATTTCCATACGATGGACTGCAAAAATTAAGTAAAGGATGAAATAATATGTTGGTAACTTTTAAACTGTTCACTTCATCTGTGAAAAAATTGCGCCTCGACCGCGTGACCCTCTGAAGGATATGGGCTGGCCAGGTCTGAAATGATCGCATGGTTTTCTTTTGAGAAAGGCTGACGGATAATTTCCCCACTCCACGAAACAACTCATTTCTGCGTGCGAAGACGGCAGGGTCGCGACCTCGGGAACTTGTTGCGCATTCGTCTCGGACGCGGCGTGAAATGCGATTGTCGGAATTCCTGCGTACTGCCCGCCGAGTCGACCCCTGGACTCGCAGACGATCGCTGACCTCCACCTGTCCGCACTCCTGACACCCAGGCGGGAGGAGCCCCGATGAATTTCATCACGCTCCTCTAAGAACGTCGGGGGAATAGCTGTTTCATATTATTCTGACTTACAGAAACCACTTGATTTCGAACCGAAATTTCTAATCTGGAGACAGGGGTGCACCTATGGAGGGGGCTATATGGGGCTTAAGCCCCTCCCAGACCGTATAAAAAGCAAAAAAGTATCCCTGTATATGTAATTCACTGATTGCTTTAAAAATCTCTTTTATACAGGGTGAGTCTAAATTGTTTTTACAAAATAAGAGGGGTGATAGTACCCATCCAGACGAGCCATAATTACCATGGAACATAGGGTCGCATTCCACTCGGAGAGGCAGAAAAGAGTCAAATTAGAATTTCAACATGAACTTACAACAGTGTTGAGAAAGCGAATGAACGATACCAAAAGTTGCACAATCTGATTGATTGATCAGACTCACAGCAAGTGCTCAAAGTGGCGCGTGTCGTTGCACAGTTCACACTTGCAAAGGAATGACTGGCTCTCGAAGATTCCTGGTGTTGTGTTAATTTTGTCTGCGGCAACACCGATTCTCGCTACGAGATCTTCAGCCGAGTCCACAGGTACACTAAAGATTTCATGTGCCCCCAGAAGAAAAAGCATTTTGCTTAGGAGATATGCTACGTAGGCAGGTACAAAACGACGTCAGAGGCGATGACTTGTTCATGCTCGACGCGTTTCTCTTCTCTGCCTCTCCGAGTGGAATGCGACCCTATGTTCCATGGTAATTATTGCTCGTCTGGATGGGTACTATCACCCCTCTTATTTTGTAAAAACAATTCAGACTCACCCTGTATATATTGCTTTCATGGAGAAAGAAATTTGCATGTACTAGGTAGGTATTTAATTAACGTCACACTGAAGCAAAACAAGGGGCTATTGGCGTCGGTCCGGGATATATCCCCAAGGAAAAGATCCGAGGACAATACCACGTCATTTCGAACCGCGGTCAGATGACGAAGTGACACCAGAGCTGGCACCCCACTCTCCAAACTTCCACACCACGCCAACGTGAGGACATTGGAGGCCACGACAGATTGCTAATCCATTGCTCTTTCAACTGGGCTACCGTGGCCCCACAAGGTCCTTGGAACAAGGATCGTTACTTTGAGTAGGGGTGATTTCGGAGGATGTCTTAATTGTTTTGAGCGAATGTTTGCAGTGGAAAAAGGTAGTTTCTTGTATAGACCTTCTCTGCAGCAAGTGAAAATCATAACAAATATATTTCCAAATTGTCATTGCGTGCGCCAATGTGGCAAGCTTGAATGCAATTCTTCAAGCCACCCTATGGAAAATGGGATAAGGTCAGTTTTTATAGCAACAGGATAGGCGCAGATTTTGTGACGGGAGACTGACAGTACCGTGACAGATCCGAAGATATCCAAAACCCGAAATATCCAATTTCATTTGGATATTTCGGGTTTGGAAGAGTAGGGGATTAGCTACAAGTGTTCGAAACTCGATCCAACCAAAGACCGACGTGTACGGGGGCACAGGTGCATCTTAAATATTTCGTAGCCTCAAATGTTCTTACGTTGGCGTAGTGTAGAAGTTTGGAGAGTGGGTGTCGACCTGGTCATCTGACCGTGGTTCAAAATGATGAGGTGTTATCCTCCGAACTTTCCCTTCGGGATTGATCCCGGACCTTCGCCAATAGCCCGTTGTGTTGCTCAAGTGTGACGTTAATTAAAATACCTATCTACCTCTGATGAATAAGTCCTTTTTATTTTTATGCCTGTAATTTCATTTGTGAAGCTAGAATACGACCTGTACGCAGAGTTACGTACCAACTTATTTACTTTAAGAGTAATTTACACAATAAACAAGAAACGAGTTTTGAAAATAGCTAGAATATGACCGACCGCTGAGTTACGTCGCGTACGTGGAAGTATATGCCCGTTAAATCTGTCGTGGCCTCAAATGTCCTTTCATAAACGTGGTGTGGAAGTTTGGAAACGGTCCCCAATCAGTCCCGAAGGGAATGACCGAGGATAACATCAGGTAATTTTGAACCACGGTCAGATGACGAGGTCACACTTGAGCCGGCACCAACCTCACCAAACTTCCACACCACGCCAACGTGAGGACATTTGCGGCCACAGCAGATTGAACGTACACCAGCCCCCATGTACACGACGGTCTTGGGTTGGATCTAGTTTCGAACTCGCACCCCTCCGGTTTGCTAATCCGCTACTAAACAAACCGATAGGGCCGCGGTAGCCCGGTTGGAAGAGTAACGGATTAGCAATCGGAGGGTTGCGAATTCGAATCCAACCAAAGACCGTCGTGCACAAAGGGGGGCTGGTGCATGTTAAATCTGTCGTGGCCTGAAACTCTCTCCCGTTGGCGTGGTGTGGAAGTTTGGAGAGTGGGGTGCCAGCTCAGGTGTTGCCTCGTCATCTGGCCGTGGTTCAAAATTACGTGTTGTCCTCGGATTTTCCCTCCGTGGGATGATCCCGGACTTTCGCCAATAGCGCGTTGTGTTGCTCCAGCGCGACGTTGATTAAATACCTACCACAAACCGGGCTATCGAAAAAGAGCGATATAGCCGATTGAGGGGTCATATCAAATAAACAAATGATACGGGTAGTGAAATTGATAAACCAATGATTTCTTTCAAAGCACAAAGTGAGGTCTTGCCAATAATTTCCCCGAGCATAACGCAAAAAGGAAATTACGCTCCCATGTCGTGTCCGCTTATTGAAAAGAGGCCCGTCCGCTCGCACGTGCGTCGTTTCACATTCCCCACCACGCGAGCGCCTAATTCCCGGGCACGCGATCGGGGTCAGACAGGGTCAAGACGAGCACACCCACACTCGCCTTGTTATCAATCTCTCTTCCTCCCCCCGCAGGAAACAAAGTTCAGGGAAAGGTACCGAATACATTCCTCTCTGGGTGCTCACCACCCATTTTGACCCATCCTGAACTCGCCATTGCACTAATTGGATGCAGGTTTGTCACTTTTCTGTGTCCCTTTTATTTTGTCGTTACCTTGGTGTCAAGGTATAACCTTAGACCAGTGGTTCTTAACCTGGAGTGTGTGCACTCCTGGGGGTAAGAGAAAGCATTTCTAGGGGTGCGAGAGAAGTTTCGATGGACGACAGCGATTTAATAATAGACGATCCTATTGAAATACGAACCAATGCACGTATTAAAATCGAATTTGAAAAACTGGACTTAAGGGGGCACAGTACCTTTGAAACAATCGATTTTCCAATTTTTATCTATTTAGATAGTTTGAAATATTCTGATTCTGGTAAAAAAACCGCATGAAAAAATTCGCATTCGTTCGTTTGTAATGAGGATTTTTTTCGAACACACCTATTTTTATTTTCAGCTGTTCGTTTGTTTACGTTTCTTAGTTTTGGTTTGGAATTATGCTATTTATTTTTTTCGAAAGTTTTAATAATATTTTTACGGCAACAAATATAAGCAGAATATGTACTACTCAACTCTTTCATTTCACAAATCTATTTGTTTACTTGAAGCACGTGAATGCTAAAAATAGCTATTACAACTTTAATTGCATTTATCTCAGAATGGTAATTTTCAAGCTTGCGCGCCCTATAACTCTGCAACTAATGATCGTAGACTCCTGAAATTTTGAATGAAAATAGATTATCAAAAGGGCTTCAAAATGAAATAAAAATTTTAATCAAAAGCTAAAAATATATTAAAAAATTTGATATAGTATGAGCGAAAATTTGGAAAAAATTAATGAAGTGAAATATTAATTGATTGCTATACTTATGTGTTACTTAATTATTTTTGGGTTTTAATTTAAAATAAAAGCATTGTGTTACTCATATCAGCCATTAGTTTTATAGAAAATACACAGGATGACTCAGAATGTTGCACACACGTTATGCTTGTAAAAAGTATGTTAAAAAATGACCTCATGGTAAATTCTAGTAAAATATTATTTAATTTTTAAAAATCAAACCAAATTTTCTGCATTGTGTAGTACAAAGTATAAATAAACCATGCAAAAAATTTCATTATGATAGACATAAAATTTTTGGTGATAGTTTACCGAAATTAGTCTATTTTACCTGCTGATTTGTATGCTTAAAGGTACTGTGTCCCCTTAAAACAATTCTGGTGTACACAACCTTATCCACAGCTGGCAAAAGCAGCATTGCATACACTTTTACCATGTGCCACCACCTACCTGTGTGAAATGGGATTTTCATCACTTTTGCACATAAAAACAAAAGCCACATATCCCTTAAATGCAAGTGATGACTTACGCGTTGTTACGGCCAATGAGAATTTGAGCAGAAGAGGGCGCTGTGCGCGCCTCTGACGTTTTGAAGTGTGTAGAGAATTGGCCGGCGCTGTTGTGCTGAGAGAGATCATGAAATGATGATGTGACAAGTTAACTGTAAATGTCTTAATGTCTGTCCTTGTTTTGTGGTAATAAATGTTGTGGCTGTAAAATTCGAATGCTGATCTTTCCAAATGAATCCACATCAAATAATAATTTGAGAAGACGTCAATTTTGGAGCGTCACACGCATGGCTCTTTAATAAAAGAGGAGCCTCGCTTCACAAAAGTATTATGAATAAAAAACGTCGCCATTAAAAATAGATGTTGTTTTGTACGTATATTTAAATGTATGTGTTTATTTTTCAATAGATAAATTATCTTGCAATAGAAGTAATTTCCTAAATAAAAAAATAGAAACACATTTTTCAAGGGGTGCCAGAACTTATTTTTAGATTCAAGGGGGGGTGCCGATCACTAAAAAGGTTAGGAACCACTGACCTAGACCCAAAAGACCATGTTGCACACGTCACCAACTCGTAGTCAACCAGGAGCTGTCCCACACTAGGTTTCCAGACGAAGACCGTCGTATACACGGGGGCTGGTGCACGTTAAATCTGCCGTGGCCTCAAATGTCCTCACGATGGCGTGGAAGTTTGGGGTGCCAGGTCAGGTGTTCTCGTCATCTGACCGCTGTTCAAAATGATGAGGCGTACTCGGAATTTTCCCCCGGATCGTCGCCAATAGCTAGTGTTGCTCTAGTGCGACGTTAATTAACTACCTATCTACCCATAGTGGGTTTGCCCACTGCGATTAACAACCTGCTAATTGCCAGCGGTGCGCTTTCTTCCTGGGTGTATTTCTTCTGTGCTAGTAAAACTTTCATAAGGAAAGTTTCCTTGTGTGTGAATGTCCATCCTTTAATGTTGTCTTGTATTTGGAGCAGCATGGCCAAATATGGTCCTTGCGCAATAAAAACTCACCCAAACAACCGAAATAAAAAAGGGGTGCTTAAAATTTAAATATTTTTTTCGAGATAGTTGACCTTACGTCGCACTGGAGAAACACAATGAGCTATTGGTGACCGTCCGAGATCCAACCCGAAGGGAAAGATGACGAGGTCAACACCTGAGCTGCCACCCCACTCTTCAAACTTCAACACCACGCCAACGTGAGGACATTTGAGGCCATGACAGATTTAACGTGCACCAGCCGCTTTGTACACGACGGTGTTTGGCTGGTTGCTAATCCGTTACTTTTCCAACCGGGCCACCGCGGCCCGACATTATAGAACAGGACAAATGGAACTCAATCGATGTATTTTTAAAGAAAAACTTTTTTACATTGAAACCATCAAATATATAAACAAACAATAGGTATAACAAATAAAAATCTTAAATGAAAAAAAATGACTTGTATACAATTGCGCATACTGCCGTCAACGACCAACACATTTTTCGTACGCAGATATTCAAGTAATACATTTAGATTAAATTGATTTATCTGGAAAATCCGGACAATTTATAAATTCCAACGAAATCCGGGCAACACGCTAATTCCGTACTTGTAATATGTGGTACCGTAATGGTAAAAACTGAATTTTCCTTACGCAGCACAATTGTATTTTTATGAATTGTGTGTTCGAGAGATAAAGATAACTTTCAAACGATTAAAAACAGAAAAGTACAATGTTTTTGCGCACAAAACGATAATAGAAAATGCTTCACAAAATAATTAGATTCTGTTGGTTCCATTAAAAAATCAAGGGAGTTACTTGTTTATTTCATTGGCCTTAATAATCTAAATAATTGTAAAAAATAAATTTATAATTGTTTTTTAAAACCATTGATTGACAGACGAATCTTGATCTTTCCACTTTATCACCATCTATCAATCACACTGAAAAAAATTGTTTCAAAATCCGTTGGGTCGAATTTTAATTTAAAAAATGTTGATTCTCAGAAACCTTGTTTTTTTAACGTGTTTTTAAGTCCTAATTATAAAATATAACACTGGCCTGATATAAGATAAATGCTGACTTGAGACAGCTCTCGGGGTGCCATCTATTGACAAATACATTTATTATTTGAAATAGGAAAGCTAATTTCAATTTAAAATTATAATCGGTATACTTAGGATAAATAAAATTTGAAATAAACTAGATTAATTTTTATTAATTTAGAAACAATTTGTACCGTATTTTTATATAGAATTCTGGTAAGAGAAATCGCTGGCTTTGTTTTTATAGTGGAATTTATTCCATTGGATTGTAGGTCAATGTTATCCTTTTGTTTTAAACTGAAAAAGAATATGCAGTTTCTAAAATAAATTTTTGGAGAATAATTTTAATCCTTCCTGCATATATAGTCAGATGCTCGGAAAGATAAAAAAAATATAAAAATAATGAAAGAAAGCATTGCATGTGGAAATTTTGAAAATTAACTTTTAAATACAAAGTGTTTCAATTAAAATTTTTTTGCACAGAAGGGTTTAAAGAGGACACAGATAATACTTTGTAAGAGTTCAAAAACAGTTATTCATGGCTTAGGAAGTTGTTTTGCCAAAAAATGTTTTCATTCATGATTTGGAGCACTGGGGACATTTTTACATGAATTTTTCCTGGACTTCAGCCATAGGGAAAACGAAACATTAACGAAATTTCAGGGATTCAAGAAATTTGTTAATTTTTTATTGTGGATCTGGAAATATTCCACTTAGACATGTTTAATTGTTCCATTTATTTACCTTTACAGATTTTAAATATTTTCAGATTGGTAATTCTTCATAGGATAATAGGCATATAAAAATCTAATACATTTTCATTCGGTATCAAAATATCATTTATTATAAAATGAGAACACTAACAAAACATTCAATAAATAGGACAAAAGGAATATTGTCTAGAACTTAACAATGAACTATGCAGCAAACATGCATGGATTTTTTCTTGAGTATTAAGCACATTAGACAGGAGATAAGCATGCTGTCTTGAAATTAATATGGTGACAAGGAGTCGCAGAGTTGTCACATAGATCATGTTCAAGGACCAAGAGCACTTTTCAGCTGTACTGAGACTACAATAGCACAGAATCAATGGAAGAGGGTTAGGATTACTGGGAATGATAAACACCACTAACCCAATCAGATACAGCAATTGCCAAACGAGGCTAAGGCGTTCGAGAATCACCAGAGTAGTTCGGTGATGATACAATGCACATTTGAAATAGAAACTGATGTTTGCTATGATTTGCATCAAATGGTTGTCTTCTACCCAGCATCCAGCCCTCTCCCTTACCTCTGTGCTTGTAGGTTGGTAGAGCAAAAAATAAAGAAGTCAGTTTGCAACAATCAAAAGCTTAAGGCCAGACAAAATGTGGAGCAAGCTTTTGTCTGACTTTGTTCCACCTGATTTGCCATGACAAATTGCTACGGCAAATTTTCAAATTATAACTGGACACGACTTTTTAAGAGGACACTTACACCTCATTGGTGCCCCTTTTGTATGACGGGGAGCTTTATGGGATTTTAGTCATCTTTTATCTTGCACTTTTTTATCTGAAGATCACATCTTAGTTGACGATCTTTTTAGCCGGACTAATTTGTACTGGGCTGCCCGTAGGAAATTATGGTCCCTGGATTTTTCCTGACGTGGGGGAAAAATGATTTGCATCAAAAATAAACATTGTTTTTAATATACTGTTTTCTTGATTCAGCCTATGACTTACAATTCTTTTCAACAGGTTGCTGGACTCCTGAACTTCAATGGGCATTATGCCACCAACTAAATCAAAGTAAAGGCCCATCAATATTATATGCCATTTTGAAATTCTAGCTATGCCACTGTTGTTGCTGATATTTTTTATAAAACAGATGAATAACATCATGATACATGGTAAGCAATAGTTTTTCTTTTTATAGCCACATGCCTGTTGTAGGTCATTTCTGCTCAAGGAACATAATCTGCATAAGGAATCATTGAACTAAAATTTGAAAGGTAGTTTTAACTCATAATCAGCCTAATCACAAGTAATGGCTTGTGAAACAGGGTTGTTAGCAAGTGTTTCTGAAAATCTTTAACTGTAACATGAAAAATTTGAAAACGCAACATGTAAAATTTTAAATGTGCACTAATGAAAATATAAAGCATGTACTCTACAAAATCATCTTCCAAATAACATGGAAACAATATTTCATTTTTGCAAAAATCATCACATAACTGGTGTATCACAAGAAAACATTTTTAATGTTTTTCTGATAAAAGCACTAGTAAATAATGAAATGCATGCAACAATTCTTGGCAAATGTAACTGAAAGAAGGTAATAAATTACACTATGTTTACACTATATTAGTCATTCAGCTACTTAGCTGAATATATCTGGCAGAGGATGTATGGCTGCAGTTTCAAAGCAATGTTCCAATGCTTTTTAAATGCTATTGTGAGAATAGGTACAAGGATGAGGTGAAGTGAGTTAAGTCAATTTTTATTAGTTTTTGGAAGGCATCCAATAGGGCAGCCTATCCAAATAGCAGGTAGTGTTCTTGAGTTTAACAGTCCTAGGATTTTTAAGTTGAGGAAGGGAGTTTATATTTGAGATTTTAAGAATATTTCCAACTTTTGAAAAACTTCCGATTAAACCCCATCAAATTTCTGGATTTACCTCAAGTCATGGGAGTGCTTATCGTTGGGATTTTATAGTAGTTGAACATGGAGTCAAGAGATGAGCTTTGAGATCTTTCCCTGAACAAAAATTTCTGCTACAAATTGTGCATGTTTGAGATCCTTTCTTGGAACGTATCCTGTCATGGTAGTGTAGAGAAGCCTTGTAGAGGAATCCTTTCTGGCACAAATTGCACGAAAAAGGCTTCTCTCCTCCATGCAGGAACTGATGTCGCTCAAAGCTGTACCGTTTACTGAAACCAGCATCACACACTTTGCACTTATATCGCTCAACCTTTTGGTGTACATTGGCATGTCGAGCCAGTGTGTCTTTCAATGAAAACCGGGATCCACAAATATCACAGACATGAGGCTTTTCTGCCAAGTGAGTCGCCATGTGCTTATGTAAGCAGCTTCCAATGTCATAACCCTTGTTGCATACATTACACACGTAAGCCCGCTGACCCGTGTGGTCGTATGTGTGCCGGTTCAGTTCCTGTTTTGTCCGGAAAGACATGTCACAGTATTTGCACGTGAGGGGGGTTTCGCCTGTATGAATGCGGTAATGAGATTTCAGAGTGTACTTGTCACGGTAGCTTTTACCGCATACTTCACAGGTGTTGTGCTCCCCCTCGATGTGAAGGAAAGAGTGTTGAATGAGGAGGGCCATGCGAGCGAAACGCTTCTCGCAAACGTCACATTTATGTGGTTTCTCTCCCGAGTGAATCATTTCATGCAACCTGAGGCCTCTCATGTCACTGAAACCCCTATTGCACACTTCACACTCGTATGGCTTTTCACCAGTGTGCCTGACACGGTGTCTCTTGTAGCTGGGCCTCGACGAGAAGCGCACGTCACACAGTTCGCACCGGAAGGGCTTCTCTCCTGTGTGGGTGATGTAGTGCTGTTTGAGATTCGCTTTTTTGCGGAATGCTTTCTGGCATACCTCGCAGATGTATGGCTTTTCCCCAGTGTGGGTCATGTTGTGCTTGACGAGGTCGCTTTGCCGACGGAAACCTCTCTGACAAACAGTACAAACATGAGGTCTGTTGTCGGAGTGCACAGAAACATGTTGGGTCAGTTCGTACTTATGAAGAAAAGCCATACCACATACATTGCAAGCATGGGATCGTTTTTGAGTATGCAAGAGGTAGTGTCGCTGAAGAGCCTTTTTTAATTTGAAACATTTGGAGCATATATCACACACATGTGGTTCACTGTCAAGGTTCACAAATTCTTTGATGCAAACTTGTTTATCAATTGACTTGTCTATCTCTTGAACAGAAATCATTTTTCCTTTAATGAGGAAATTGATTGGTTCTTTTCTTTGACGAGCGAAGTTAAAAACATAATTTTACCGCGGTTAATCGTACAACTTATGAAGTCTTCCGACAATTCTCTGCAGGCCACAAAACTATGAGAAATCAGTATATTAACAAACAATTGACACTCGAGAAAGTCCATGACACAACAGAGCAGAGAACAAATAATTAGACATGGGCTTTCATTTCGAAACAGTAAAAACAAAAAGGTTCACATAAAATTTGTTCCTGACTGTTCGTGGCGAAAACATTTTTGATCATAACAAATCATTCTTTTCAAACAGTGTGAATCTTTAATATTTTGGCCAATCAGCGCTTAGATAAAAAACTGAGTTTAAAGACAGTCATTTCTAAAATAGATCGTGCTGACATCTATGAGAAGAATATTCAGTGTAAACAATAAATTACCAAAAATGAGGATTTTACGAAAATTTAGCTCCATTTTTTGAAATCATAGACCTTCGCAGAGGTCAATCATTCGAAAACAAGAAAAAAAATGCCTGCATTTTCGTAATTTTGGACTGGACATACCACTTACGGAGCACCCGCTGCGAAGCAGTTCATCTCATCGAAAAAAATATATTTTTCTTGATACATAAAATATAGCAGAGGAACACTTAAAAAATAAGCGGTTATAATTACAAACTTAAACAAATTGTAAAATTTCTCAATCATTCAAAAATGCAGTGCAAGTACCGTTTCGAATAGTAAGATAATTTTTAAGACTGCGATCGAATTTTCAAATTCTGGCAATTGGAATATTTGACACATTCACCTCAATATTTCAAATCTTCGTGATTCCTATTAAATTAAGGGGCCGTCGTAGCCCGGTTGGAAGAGTAGCGAGTTAACAAGAGGAATATGAGTTCGAAACTCGATTCAACCAGACCATCGTGGACGTTAAATCTGTCGTGACCTCAAATGTCTTCACGTTGGCGTGGAAGAAATTAAAGAATGTATTCACAAAGAGCACAAATTTTAGTCTTCCGTTAGTAACATTATTCTATTAGGGCTTGACAAATTTTCCAATTTTCTTTGAAACATTACAAGCTTTTTCCATACATTTTCTCCAATATTTCTAAAACATTAATTAGAAAACTAGCATCAAAGTAAATAGCTTTTACTCTGACTTGCATTACAAGAATTTTCTCATTTTAGCCGTCAACTCACTCACATTTTTTCAGTTAGAAAATGGTTAAATACAGTCGGCGCTCTTTAAGGGGGTCCGGGACTCAAAATTCTAAAATCTTCAATTTTAAAGTTTTTGTTCTGAAATTTTTTCTGTAGGTATGCATTGTATTTTGAAATTATAATAACTATTTTATATTTTCAAAACTTCAAAAATTTTTTTATTAAAATTGAAAATTTGAAAAATTTTGACGTTGGGCAAAATTGATATATCTTAAAATATTTTATAACAAATTACTTCATTTTTGCATTAATTGACTTCTAAAAATTCATACTTTAAACTGTCTTCGTGATTTTTGGTTAAAACAGTTAGAAAAAATTAAAAAAAATATTTTGTTCAAAAACTACATAAAACACATAGTATACAAAGTTCGAAAAATTATAGAAAAAATAATAATATATATATACACAATTTCTGAAGACAAATTAAAGAAATATATTTGAAAAGTAATTGTAGAAAATTTCATTCATTTATGACAAGTAGTTTTTAAGTTACATCCATTTTTCACTGTCGAAATCCCATTTAACAGAAAAGGAGAAAAAGCGTTTAAAATTATGAAAATATTCAAGTTATTAAAAAGCACTTTTGCATACTTTATGTTTGTTTAAAATACTCCTGGATAGTATTGTGTATTACTTCTTAGTTTTACTGCTTCATTTAATTTAATTTCAGCAAGATGGACCTTTTTCCTATACCTTTTAAAAGTATTTGTGGACTTAATCGTCGCTTTCCTGAACCGCCTACAGTCCTTTATGGAAAGCGTTATTGAAGGTATATTGATAGTACAGAAAATTTGAAAGCGTGCAGATTCAAGAATAAAAACAGTGAGAATAGTGCAATGATCAATTCAGATCACTTCAAAAGTGTTCGTAGCGTAGTTTATTTGAGTTAGAAAAAAATAGATCTGAAACAGTAGAAAGTAGACTCCAAAACAGTTTGTTTACATTATCTGATGGGTGAGGCTCGTTTGATTTGCAGCTGTCATGTTATAAAAAGCCGAATACTTCCGGTTCTACTGATGGTAGAAACAAAATGTAGGTGTTATTTTATTCAGAAATATCTATATTATTTTTTAAGATAATAAAAAAAATTGAAGTTTTTTCATATTTTGAGTCCCAGACCCCCTTAATCCGGCATTCTTCGGTTCCGCACATTCTGTAATCCGGTACCGATCGACAGAGACGTAACGAGGCTAGTTTCCACCCGGGGCAAGAACTACCCTTGGCGCCCCTCCACCAACCAACCAAACGAAAACCCTCCCCGATAACACATGATATCGCCACCACACATTAATTCTACTAGTCCAAATTTTTTTATTAAACTTAGATGGTAAATGCTTGATTTCAAAGGTAAATAGATTAATTTGCAGCAATTTCATTTTTAGTACAAGATAAAATACCTAATTAATTCTAAGTTTGGTATATTCTTTCATACTTATAATCGCTGCAAATGAAATCAAAAGGTTTTATCAAGTGATATCGGGATATGTGTGGACTACATCAAAATCAACAGACTTGCTTTAGAATAGGATATTTAATTATGATAAATACAGAGGCTGTTCGGACATTTTTTTTTGAATGATTTTGATGAGCTGTAAAAAAGTTGTATGCTACGAAATAATTTTATTTTCGCAGCAGTTAAATAGTTAAAGTATAACTTATCGTCTGTTAACTCAGAGTTTTGTTTACTTTCAAAATGGCGCTTTTAAATAAGCAATGGATGGAAGGCTATGTTTCCGCTCTTTCCGAAGAGAATTATGCTTATTCAATTATTCAAAAACGCTGTAAAAGTAATGTTTTTTCGATATCTAAAGGTACTATAAGTAATATTATTAATGAGAAAGGAATAAACGCGTAAAAGTGGAAAAATACTTCCAAATACGTATCCAAAAAAGAAAAAATTTCTGAGAATATTTGCAAGGTAAGATCTTAATTTTAAAAGAGAATGCGCCAAGTCAAAGGACTATTACAAAGTCATTTAAAAGTTCAGTTTCAACTGTAAATAAAATAATTAACAGTGATTTGAATCTTAAAAAGGCCAAAAAATACAATGTTCATCGTCTAACTCCACGACATATTGCAGAAAGCAGAACTCGCTGCAGAATTCTGTATGAGAAGCATTTAGATGGAGAAAGATGGAAAAATGTTGTGACAATAAACGAGGCGTGGGTGTGTTTAAATGATTTCAATAGAAAAGAACAATTTATTATAAAAGAGGAGAAAAATCTTAAAACGTGGTTCAACTTGATAACTTTAACGTGAGAACATTCTCTAAGAGATTTATGATTGTTGCCGGTTTTGCATATAATGAAAAAATAAAAGTAAAAAGAGGAGGAAAAAATGTAAAAATCAACTCCCACATATTATCAAGACACTATTTTATCCCCGATATTCAAAAAAGAAATACCATATCTTTACCCACAGTGCCAACAATCAGTAGAACTGCATCAGGATAAAGCAAGCAGCTACAAATCTAAATCCACTATTAAATTCTTGGAAAAAATGGAACAAGAAACTGGTATGAAGTCAATAAATACCCTTTACTGATATTCCTGCTAAATCTCCAGATGTCTCACCCATGGACTTTTGTGCTTTTGGACTTTTAAAAAGAGAATTATCGAAACGTCGATCGAAAACCATTCAAGGATTTTAGAAAACTGTGGAACAAGAGTTAGGAATAACAGATTTTACTCAAGTTATTATCTTGAGTATTATACTTAGACATTTTTCACAATCTCTTAATCTATTTACAAAATGTGAAAAAAATTAATTTAAACACAGAAAGCTTGAACTATAACTTAACTTTACTGCTTTTTCGGCTGCAAACATTTTTACAATGTCCTCAAAAGATAGCTTTGAAGCTAACTTGTGCTCTATTGATATGATGCTCAGGTTGGTTAGCCGTTGTCCTGTTAAGTTTCTGAAGTAATTTTTCATGATTTTTAGTTTGCTAAAACTCCTTTCATTTGAGGCGACTGAGACTGGTATTGTGAGAAAAATTCTCAACGCTGTCGTTATGTTGGTGGACGCGTCTTCAAGTTCGTTCTTGTATATTAACGTCAGAAGACCTGATGGTGTAGCCGTTTTCATATTAGGTCTTAAATCCAAGGCATGATACTTAAAACTCTCCACTTCTATCGCCAGCTAGTCCTTGTCTGTCTTCTTTATATGTGGTAGCTACTCAAGTGCCTGGTTCTTCAATTCTTCTCCATTCATTGTTTCAAACCGAGCTCCATTGAGGAAACCAAATAAACTATTCATGTTTTGAATGACTTGAAACCTTTGCCTCAGTTCATTCAGAATCCGATCTATTATTTGTATAATCAATAATCTCTGAACTTTTTTCTTCTGAAAATTCATAGCTTTCTACTTCGCCCTTCTCATCAAACCTCCGCTTCTTCCTCCGTACTTGTTTAAAAAGAGGATCTAGGTTAAGCTTTCCTGCTATTTCTTCACACATTCTGCATTTAGCTACTTTTATAGTTTTTGGTTTTTGTAGTCTACTAATAAGTTTTTCCTCTTTATTTTTATCATACGTAAATATCTATAGTAAAAAAAATACTCGGCCAATTTAGCGCCTCCCCCCAATTCGGCGCCCGGGGCAGATGCCCCGCCTACCCCTGTCTATTTACGTCTCTGCCGATCGATCCGCTCGCGTTCGGTTTTTTTCGGGTGGATTCGGGCGTTTGTTGACCTTGACGGCCAGGTCGCGCCACTGCGCTGCCCGCGTTTTTAGTTTGCTCAGTGTTTATCGTGACTCAGTTTTCATTTCAGTAGTGTTTCCTGTTTTCTAAGCGGATTACATATCATGTTTCCGCATTACAACTGTGTACGTACAGTGTAGTGTACTGTAAAATATTCTCGAAGCCCAGCATGAGTTCTTCAAGTGCTAATAAGCGTAAGCATGTGACTCTCACTACACAACAAAAACTAGAGATACTTAATCGTTTCGAAAAAGGCGAAAACAGAAACGTCGTAATGCGTGATTTCAATATTGGTTCTTCGACAATTTATGATATAAAAAAACCAAAATAACTTAAGAAGTTTGCTGCTCAAGGTGTAACAGCAAAAAATACGGAATCAAGACACACATTGAAGAAACCTAAACTTGAAATTCTTGATGGTGCCTTGTACACTTGGTTTAGTGCGAAAAGATCAGAGGGAAAACCTGTGACTGGGCCTATGATCATCGAAAAAGCAAGTTTCATCGTGATCTGAATATAGAAAGTGCTTGTTTTCCGATGATTGGATTCAGAAATTTAAAATTCGACACGGAATTTGGAGGCTGGATGTGGCTGGAGAGCAGATCAGCCGATGAAAACGCCGCTGAAGAATATAACACTTTTAGCAGCCTTGTATAGTGGGCAGAGACGTAACTAGAGGGGGCAGACGGGGCATGTGCCCATGGCGCCGGATTGGGGGGGGGGACGCTAAATTGGCCGAGTATTTTCTTTTACTATAGATATTTACGTATGATAAAAATGAAGAGGAAAAACTTAGTAGACTACAAAAACCAAAAACTATAAAAGGAGCTAAATGCACAATGTGTGAAGAAATAGCAGGAAAGCTTAACCTAGATCCTCTTTTTAAAGAAGTACGGAGAAGGAAGAAGCGAATGTTTGATGAGAAGGGCGAAGTTGAAAGCTATGAATTCTCAGAAGAAAAAAAGTTCAGATTATTGATTATACAAATAATAGATTGGATTCTGAGGCAAAGGTTTCAAGTCATTCAAAACATGAATAGTTTATTTGGTTTCTTCAATGGCTCGGTTTGAAACAATAATGGAGACGAATTGAAGAACCAGGCACTTGAGTTAGTTAGCTACCACATATAAAGAAGACTTAGACAAGGACTAGCTGGCGATAGAAGTGGAGAGTTTTAAGTATCATGCCTTGGATTTAAGTCCTAATATGAAAACGGCTACACCATCAGGTCTTCTGACGTTAATATACAAGAACGGGGCTTCCAGCATGAGGAGAGAAGTCGCTCGTTTTATTTGCTCCCAATTTTAATTAAATTTCTCCGTCAAAAATAATGATCCAATCTTGAAACTTTAACAGAATATGCGTCTACAAAAAGGCTACAGGAGGGTGTAAAGAATGTGAAAAGTTGGAAAGTAAAAGTTGGAAATAAGCCGATAAGTAAAAGTTGGAAAATATGGTAAATCTCTGAATTTTATTTCATCTTTAACTTTGGAACAGGACATTTTATTTTCCAACCTGCTAGCCTTTTGACTCATCATCCAGAGAAGATTGCTTTGCCTCCATTGTTATCATCTTGGCTGAAAAACTAGTCTGGACAACTTTGGAAAATTGCAGCAACTCATCAAGTTTACCTAGAATTTTCAAATTACTTTCAACTGAAGGATACTAAAGAGAAACCTATTACAGCTTCAAAAGAAAACATCAAAATCGACAACCTCAAGTGCAAGAATTTGGTAATTATTTAAATCCAAATTCATCATTGAAATTGGAATTCGACATTTTATTTCGATTGGACAGCTTTTGGATACAACAGCAAAAAGACCTGCTTTACCTCTACTGACCTCAACTTCAATGGATCACTAGGCAAGATGTCTCTCTCTCTCTCTCTTAAAAAATTTCTAAAGACTAAACTAAACCAGCTGGAGACTTCTAAAAAATTTCTACTGATAGAGAATTTTAAAGACCAACACCTCTACACTTCAAGATTAACCGAACTCAACTTCATCAAGTCCAAAAATAAGGTAACTTTTCAAAGATAATATCTACTTTGGAACTGGATTCCATCTTTTATTTTCGACTTGACAGCCTTTTGACTTAGAAACTTTGGAGTTGGCTTTACCTGTTTTGTCATCATTGGGATTGAAACACTAGTCCAGAATCACTACAAACTACATAGAAACTCTCCTAATGCAGATAGAGACTTCGAACCACTACCTAATTGAAGAACTTTTGAATATCTATTTGTTGGCACCCCAAGTATTCCTCTACAATATATGTGAGTCCTTTTATTAATTTTTGAAAAAAATTTTACATACTTATTGATTTCTGTTGACTTTTGTGCTTAGTTTGAATAGTATTTCAGGATTGCTTTATAGCGGTCAGGATTATTATAGCGGTATATGGAAATATTGCACTTGGAGTGAGGGAAATGATGGGAAATATCGAACTTTTAAATCTGGACCAATCCATTTGAATTTTGTTATGTATATGGTGATAATAAGATGGGATATAAAAAGGTATAAAACAATGAAATTCACTGTTATTTTTATAAACATGTGATTTTGTGATGAGTAAGTTGTATATATACATTACTAAAAATTTTCTTGAATATTGAAAAAGGATGGTAAGAGGCATTATTTAAAGGATTTTTGAAGGTAATATAATGACTTTTTAGTTAAAATAAGACTGAGGAAGAAAAACAGTTATTTTTGAATCTGTTTTAATCTCCCTGGAATTAAACTGTTACATAGTATAATGTAAGTAAAGTGACTCTTAAGGACATGTATTATTGGAATTTATTGTTATTTTAACGTTTCCAGCTTATTTAAAAATTACTAGTATTGGAAAATATTGAACCTGTTAACGTTACTGATAAAAAATTAAGGACTTTGTTATCTGAATCAATCCAGTTGAATATTAGTATATCTCTAGGGAGATGGATATTTTGGAACACTTAAAGGTATGGATTATTGAAATATACTGTTATTTATTTGATTTTGTGGTTTTTTTGTGTGAAAACAAGACTTAAATTAATGCAATATAATTGGACTTTGGTAAGAGGATTTTTTATTATCTGTCTTAATAATGACAGTGAGGAAAATTTTAAACAATAAAGGATTCTCAAAGTTTGTAAATATGAACTATTTAATGGAATTTTTGAAGAAAGAATAATTACATTTTATTTATGAATTCTTAGTACATATGGTAAATAAAGAATGTTGGGACTATGATAGTTTAGTATATAAATTGTTCCACTCTCTACTAAAGTGTGTAAATATGCCTTTATGTATGTATTTAGTATTATAATTGATTGTATTATGGAGGAATTTAATTGAAAAGAAAAAGTATGTTTACAGGCCATGTAGGCCAAAAATTTACTGTACAAACCAAAAATTTTAAAGAAAGAAAAATTTTGTTCTCAGGCCCTGTTGGCCAATCTTTCATGTTAAAACTTTTAGAAAAGAAGAATATAGTTTACAGGCCGTGTTGGCCAAAATTTCTGTAAAAAGTCAAAATTTTAAAAGACAATAAATGGAGGTGCCCAAGGGTGTTCGGGGACGTAGGAGCTCACATTGGATGATGGGGTGTGTGCTTTCCCTGTAAGTAAGGGTGGTTCCTGTTGTTCCTCGTTGGGTGCTGGGGGTCGCTTCTTCCCCCCTCTCATTAAATACTCTAAACCGCACAGGTGAGTAGGGAGGAGGAGGGTCTACAATATACAAGAACGGACTTGAAGACGCGTCCACCAACATAACGACAGCGTTGAGAATTTTCCTCACAATACCAGTCTCAGTCGCCTCAAATGAAAGGAGTTTTAGCAAACTAAACATCATAAAAAATTACCTCAGAAACTTAACAGGACAACGACTAACCAAACTGAGCAATCATATCAACAGAGCACGAGTTAGCTTCAAAGCTATCTTTTGAGGACATTGTAAAATGTTTGCAGCCGAAAAAGCCCGTAAAGTTAAGTTTTAGTTTAAGCTTTCTGTGTTTAAATTAATTTTTTTCACATTTTGTAAATAGAATAAGAGATTGTGAAAAATGTCTAAGTTTAATACTCAAGATAATAACTTGAGTAAAATCTGTTATTCCTACCTCTTGTTCCACAGTTTTCCAAAATCCTTGAATGATTTTCGATCGACGTTTCGATAATTCTCTTTTTGAAAGTCCAAAAGCACAAAAGTCCATGGGTGAGACATCTGGAGATTTAGCAGGAATATCAGTAAAGGGTATTTATTGACTTCATACCAGTTTCTTGTTCCATTTTTTCCAAGAATTTAATAGTGGATTTAGATTTGTAGCTGCTTGCTTTATCCTGATGCAGTTCTACTGATTGTTGGCACTGTGGGTAAAGATATGGTATTTCTTTTTTGAATATCGGGGATAAAATAGTGTCTTGATAATATGTGGGAGTTGATTTTTACATTTTTTCCTCCTCTTTTTACTTTTATTTTTCCATTATATATGCAAAACCGGCAACAATCATAAATCTCTTAGAGAATGTTCTCACGTTAAAGTTATCAAGTTGAACCACGTTTTAAGATTTTTCTCCTCTTTTATAATAAATTGTTCTTTTCTATTGAAATCATTTAAACACACCCACGCCTCGTTTATTATCACAACATTTTTCCATCTTTCTCCATCTAAATGCTTCTCATACAGAATTCTGCAGCGAGTTCTGCTTTCTGCAATATGTCGTGGAGATAGACGATGAACATTGTATTTTTTGGCCTTTTTAAGATTCAAATCACTGTTAATTATTTTATTTACAGTTGAAACTGAACTTTTAAATGACTTTGTAATAGTCCTTTGACTTGGCGCATTCTCTTTTAAAATTAAGATCTTACCTTGCAAATATTCTCAGAAATTTTTTCTTTTTTGGTTACGTATTTGGAAGTATTTTTCCACTTTTACGCGTTTATTCCTTTCTCATTAATAATATTACTTATAGTACCTTTAGATATCGAAAAAACATTACTTTTACAGCGTTTTTGAATAATTGGATAAGCATAATTCTCTTCGGAAAGAGCGGAAACATAGCCTTCCATCCATTGCTTATTTAAAAGCGCCATTTTGAAAGTAAACAAAACTCTGAGTTAACAGACGATATGTTATACTTTAACTATTTAACTGCTGCGAAAATAAAATTATTTCGTAGCATACAACTTTTTTACAGCTCATCAAAATCATTCAAAAAAATGTCCGAACAGCCTCTGTATTTATCATAATTAAATATCCTATTCTAAAGCAACAGTCTGTTGATTTTGTTGTAGTCTACACATATCCCGATATCACTTGATAAAACCTTTTGATTTCATTTGCAGCGATTATATGTATGAAAGAATATACCAAACATGCTACTCTTAGATTATTTGTCAATGAAATATCTTAGAATTAATTAGGTATTTTATCTTGTACTAAAAATGAAATTGCTGCAAATTAATCTATTTACCTTTGAAATCAAGCATTTACCATCTAAGTTTAATAAAAAAAAATTGGACTAGTGGAATTAATGTGTGGTGGCGATATCAGGTGTTGTCGGGGAGGGTTTTGGTTTGGTTGGTCGGTGGGGGGGCGCCAAGGCGAGTTCTTGCCCCGGGTGGAAACTAGCCTGGTTACGTCTCTGATGGGTGGGAATCAATCAGTTGTCAAGTTTACAGTGCCGATGAAAGCGGCCTTTTATATGGCGTTGTTTGCCAACATCTACTCTGGCAGGTGGGGATGAAAAATGTGCTAAGGGATTCAAGAAAAATAAAGAGATTGACTGTTTTGTTGTGCAAATGCTTCTGGCATCATCAGCTGACACCTGTTGTGATTGGTAAATATAAAAACCTAGAATTAAAAGGAGTCTTAACTTGCCTGTGCATTATGATGCGCAAAAGTGTGCCAGTGATCGAAGAACTAAGTGACGAACAGATTATACAAAGTGTTGTGAACCCACAAGAAGGAGGCGGAATTGGATGGAGCCATGGCAGATGAAGCTAGTCTCGTGTGTGGAAACAGGCTTCTGATGCATTAAATACATTCATAAAATTTTCCGATTCCAACCAAAGCTATAACTCTGCAGAACTTATAAATTTGTTGTATAATCCGTAATGACTTTTTGAAGAGATCCGAATCACGGATGCAACGTGATATTAGATTTTTTTTAAACAGTAACGCTGTGTAGTTTTTCTTGCTATAGAAGAGCTTATTACAACTTGTTTTAAGTATTATTGAACTGTATTAATTTTTCTTTGGTATTCCGTTAAAACTATATTGACGTTCGATAATCCAGCAAAATCGATAATCCGGCACGGCCGGATTAAAGAGCGCTTACTGTATATTTAAAGGTGGGTTTCTGGTTTTGAATTAAAAACAGTATTTATTGAAATTCTTAATTAAATGGTTATTGCTTTTTAAAAATTGAATATGCAGAAATCTCCCTTGGAAACATGTTTTTAAAAAGGAAATCTGAAATAACAATGGGGCCGTGGTAGCCCGGTTGGAAGAGTAACGAATTAGCAACCGAAGGGTTGCAAGTTCGAATCCAACCAGTCGTGTACAAAGAGGGCTGGTGTACGTTAAATCTGTCGTGGCCTCAAATGTCCTCACGTTGACGTGGTGTGGAAGTTTGGAGTGGGGTGCAGCTCAGGTATGACCTCGTCATCTGACCGTGGTTCAAAATTACATGGCGTTGTCCTCGGATCTTTCCTTTCAGGTTTGATCCCGGACCATCGTCAATAGCCCGTTGTGTTGCTCCAGTGCGACATTAATTAAAAGATACATACCTGAAGTAGCAATAACCACCTAATAACCTATAATACCCTGTGCCTAAAAGAATCGAAACATTGCAAAGTCAATGTTCGATCGAAATGAAACTAACCATGATATACACTGAAGAGCAATTGAATTAGGGACACCTGTCTAGTAGCACGTAACACCACCTTTCGCCTTGATGACGGCGGCGATTCGTCTTGGAACCTGGAAGCGATGGGAAGCCATACGTATCCACGACTCCTGAACAATCTCCCACAATTCACGAATATTAGATGGAAGGTGGTCTGAGGCTCGGACATCTCTCTCAATTGCAACCCAGATGTGCTCGATTGGATTGAGGTCGGTTGACCTTGATGGCTAGGAAAGCACGTGCAGGTCTGGAATGTTCATTCAACCATTCGGATACAATTCGGGAGCGATGGCACGGTGCTTTGTCTTGCTGAAAGACAATCTCTGTAGTTGGCTGTCGAAAACGAACATACGGGAGCAGATGGTAGTCAAGGATATCCCGGTAACATTCACCTGCGAGAGACGTTGTCACACGTACCAGGGGTCCCATTTCAGTCCATGTGAACAGTCCCCAGACGAGAATGCCACCTCCACTAGCCTGAAGAGTCCCCTGCTGGCAGGAAGGATTCATCGCTTCATGTGGTTTACGCAGTACAAGTACTCTGCCATCGGCATGTACCAAAGTGAATCTCGACTCATTACTCCAAGCAACATTTTTCCCCATCTCGACGGTCCATTGGCGATGTTCCCGTGCCCATGCTAATCGTTGCGCCCTGTGTTGTGCAATCAACAGAGGGACTCTCGTGGGACGATGGCTTCTGTACCCCATAGAGAAATGGTTTTGGATGATGTGGCAGCTTACACGTTGTTGTGCACCAGTGTTAAATCGACGGGTGATCTGTTGCACTGTGGCCCGTCTATCTGCTGTTACAATGCGGGCTAGCCGACGACCTCGCTCATCCACACGCTGTTGTCCGCGGCAGTTGACCCTGGCAGGAATGGTTTTACCGGAAGCGGCGTACTCACGGTACACCCTTGCCACAGGGGTGCGTGAAAATCCGAGTGTCTGCACTACTTCCGAGATGGAGTGACCCTTCGTCGGGTCCCGACTATGTGCCCACGATCAAATGCGCTTAGATCCGCACTCTTACCCATACTGCTTTTGACTATTACTAATACCGTGAGCAGCACTCCTTATCTTGTCAAACGGCTGCTAACGTCATTTGCAAGCCGCTTCCAGGCCTGCGCACAGCTCCAAATTTGCATAATGCCAGCTATCCCTAATTCAATTGCTCTTCAGTGTACATGAAGAACAAAGAAATCAATCGAAATATCTAGGACTCTTCACTATCGTAGAATTACACTTCGAAAACCCTTTTATTTACATTTCATGGAGTCAAACAAAATCTGTTATCCTGTGGCAAATTGCAATTTGAGCTCCAGATTCAGAAAAAATCCGAGTTGTACTCAATTAGTCAGCGGATATCTCTGGCTAAGAGTTTTAACACCACTGAGGTACTCCTGGGTGAAGCGAGTCTTGAGGCCGGAAGTCATAATGCGGAGCAACTTTACCAATATGCTAGGACTTACAGCGGTCAATAGTTACAGCAAGACTTTTTTGAGGTATAGGAAAGTTAATTAGCTGTTCTAAAAATGCATTGAAATAAGGTACATTGGAATACAAAACTTATTGTTTGAAATTTTGGGATCTTACTTTGGTTTTTCCATTCTTAAAAACAGTTTTAAGAAAACTATTTCTTGAAACATAAGTAGCTTTTGTAGTATGATATAAGATGCAATTTAAAAATAGAAAACAACTACATTTACATGTTTAGTGATTTCTGAATTCCTATTTATGAGATTGTGCAATCTGATGTATAATACACACAGAAATGACACATACAATGCTATTTGTTTCAAAAGTTTATTTAAACTTAAATATACATATTGTGGTGATATCATTTGCGATACTCAAGCGCCTCCTATAAAACTCTTCACGTTGCGATTTTTCTTTTGCTCGAGTGGCATCAGCTAAAAAAGTTGAGAAAAATAACTATGGAATTATTCGTCCAACGTTTCGTTATCGGTTGTTCTAATTATGTCGTTAATAAAATTATTTAAAGAAGTTTGTGCTATATGGTAAATTAATAATCCACTTGTCATTGTTCAACGAACTTCATTGGTGACCCGGACGTGATCGATTGCGATAAAATGTCTACAAACGAGAACGCCGAAACAGCATCGGTGAAACCAACGATTGCCAGGGTAAGTCTAAAAATTCCTCCTTTCTGGAAACCCGACCCCAAAATATGGTTTCTGCAGATCGAAGCCCAATTCCGCAACGCTGGAATAACAGTTGATCAAACAAAATACGATGTAGTCAGTTCAATCGAAACAGGGACATTGTCACAAGTTGCAGATATCCTTGTCAAACCACCAGAAGGGAAATATCTGGCCATTAAAAAGAGGGTTATTGAAATTTTTGCCGATCCTGAAACGCAGAAACTTCTGACCGAATTGGAATTGGGTGATGAGAAAACCATCCCAACTCCTCTGTGAAATGCGCAATTTGGAGACTTAGCAAGTGCCAGATGAATTTTTGAAAACATTATGGATGCAACGACTACCGCTGAATATGCGGAGCATTTTGTCAGTAAGCAGCGATGATTTCTCCAAACTATCGACAATGGCTGACAAAATATGGGAATTAAATCCCAATTCACTTCAGTTTCTCCATCATTGATTTCCATCTTGTTTCTCCATCAACTGATAACAATACCACCCATGATCTTCAGAAACAGATATCAGACTTTGCACTTACTTAGTTGGGGGCGCAGCCCCCTCCGCTCCCGACCGAAGCCACAGCAGAGTAGCGGGGGAGGCCCCAAAGTAGAACAAAGTGCGGTCTCTCCGAGCAAGAGCGAGACTCGAGTCTGAGGTCTTTAGACAGTCGACGGTACTCCTTTTATGGGCAGGAGTTTTAATTGTTTCTCAACTTTTGGAATCTATCGAGGGTAGAGAGGGCTCTTGTGGCTCTTCTCCTCTCAATTAGAACCGAAGGAGTACAATTTTGGCTGCGCGGAGTGGTCGCGCGACGTACCAACTTTAAGTGGTACCAATGGTACAGGGAGGGCATGCAAATATGCTCCTATCATTATATAACATGCATAAAAATGCGTACAGGCTCAAGAAAATTTATAAGATTTGGACCAAGGTGGTCATCCCCTAGGGAAGTTTACCTCCACTGGAATGACTTTTAAACCAACCTGCATTCACATTACGTGAAGGGGAAACCAGCGAAAACCCTCCATGGTTGGGTGAGCAGGGACATTATGTGTGCTCAAGTGCAACGCAGCACTTCGAAGGTTTAGACATCACCGACACTATGGTGGTTCCAGCAAAACCGCCATTTGCCAATTTGGTTGTCCGTCAAATCGTATGTAGTTGGAAAAACATCAAATAGTTTAACCGTCAATTCCTTTAGATTATTCAGGTTGCAGGCCTGAAGGACCACGAACCCTCGGTGGAGGGCTCGGGGTCGTTTCCCACACGAATTTACCCAGGCGATGAAGAGCCTACAGACACTTTGGGTGTTTGAGAATATCTTGGGGTCGATCTCTGATGAAATCAAGACCTCCTCTGAGATCCACCGTCAGCCTGCAGTCCAGGATGTAGTGAAGAGAATCACCTACTTCACCACATTGACAGGTGTTCGGCGTCGGGTAACCCATTCTAGAAAAGTAGTCTGGGAACCTTCCGTGGTTTGTGAGCAGTTGGATGACAAAGGGGTCGTAGAGGTGTCTTCTGAGATTTGGAACTGGGAAGAACTTAAATGTATGGCGACCTTCAGGTGCCGCTTCCCATCTTTGTTTCCATAGTTCCATAGCTTTTTGAATAAGCATACTTTGGGTTGTTAGGCTAGATCTCAACACCAGTATGTCTACGTCCGCTCTCTCGGTGGCCAATTTGGCCGCCTCGTTTCCGCGGTAGCCAACGTGAGCTTTGATCCAATGCATTTGTACGCCCTGGCATCGCACGACCTTCCAGTACAGAGACTTAACTTTATTGACTAGAGGGTTCGAATGAGTGGGATCCCTCAAGGCCTGTAAGGCGGAGAGACTGTCGGAGAAAATATGAGAAATTTTCTTTACATTGTATATGGGGCTGGACTGGACCCATTCCAATGCTTTTTCAAGTGCTGACAGTTCCGCTTGAAAAACTGTACTATTGTCGCCCAGTCGGTACATGTATCGTTCAATGATAACACCAAAATACATGACCACGAACCCTGCACCAAAACGTCCGTTAATGCCTGAACCATCTGTATATATCTGTCTCCGCACCTTTGGGTAGTGCAACGTCGAAAGGTACGGTAATGCGATCTGCCGGGTGAATTCCCCACACATCCGTCTCTCTAGCAAAGATCGAAGGTGAGAAACGTTCCCCGTAAACCACAACCTCAGTTTCGACTTTTGTGAGCAGGAATTTAGCATAGAGAACTGTGGCTCGAAGGTCCAAAGGCAAGGTTCCAGCAATGACTTGCAGAGCTTTTGTGGAAACAGTTTTGAAACTCCTTGTGATAGGAATCAAGGCTTGCCTCTGGATTGACTCTAGGTAATTGCGAAAGATCTTATTATTAATGCGCCCGCCCCATGCACCATACCCGTATAGAACCGTTGGAACTATAACGTTTAGGTAGATTCACCTTACCAGCCAGGGTCTTTTGACATAGAGTATTCGAGCCATTCGAAACAGTGTATAAAAAAGCTTGGTCCTGATTGTTCTCTTGTGCCTGAAATGTGTGGCAAATGTTAAGTTTGAGTCCCAGGTAACACCTAGGTACTTAATTTCATCAACATTCCTGATTGTTGTGCCCTAACAGTCGAAAGAAGGAGCGTTCCTTTTCAGAGCGTTCCGATAGGAGACGGTCATAGCATGCACCTTAGTAGGATGAAACCTGAGTTTAACCTTATGACCAAAATATGTAATAATGGAAATTGATTGATTTCCTTTTATCTCCAAATCGGTTTTACTTCCCCCAGTGACCGTTAACATAAGGTCATCAGCATAAGCAATGATCTCACACCCTCTTGGCAAAGTAAGCTCCAAGAAAGCGTCAGCGACGAGGTTCCAAAGGAGAGGCCTGCTACAAGAGCCCTGTAGGCAGCCTCTCTCCTTTTTACGCTCTGTCGCGTATCCTCGTGTAGAGAAAGCCACCGTCCTATTACTTAAGTAGTTTTGGAATATCTTAAAGAGATTTATAGGACAGTGGGCCTCTGCAAGTCTTGTGAGTATGGCCGCCACCACACATTGTCAAAGGTACCTTCCACATCAAGAGCAATTAGACTCACATGGAGTTTATCTTTTTTGCCTTGTGCTAGAGTTTGTTGAAGTCGGTACTGGGCTGATTCGCATGATTTACCAGCCCTGAAACCATATTGATTTGGGTTTAATTTCCCGAACTTCTTAAGCCAAAAGTAAACTCTGAGTTATTACCTTGTCAAAGGCTTTACCCATGGTGTTTAGTAGACAGATGGGGCGGTAGGACCTAACGTCCGTGGCATCTCTGTCCGGTTTTCGGAGTAGTACGACTTTGGCACTTTTCCAGCATGTTGGAACATACCCCATTGTAAGGCACTTATTGAATAGTTCAACGAAGAACTTGGAGTGTTGGCGGAAACGTTCCTGGATTACCTCCACTGTAATCCCATCTAAGCCTGCTGCTCTTCGCTTTTTCATTCGCATAATGACGGATTCAACCTCCTGGGTTGTAATTGGGCGGTTATCCGTCGGAAGAGAGCTTGGAATTTTCTTGCTTTCCCTTCTTAGCTTCCTCTGATAAGGAGTAGAATCCACTGTATCTGAGGAAAAAAGGGTGCTTAGAATTAAATCGACCGTTTCAGAGAGCGTTTCTGTCAGTGTTCCGTCCGCCCTTCTGACGCTACCGAGTGGTTGGTGCCTTCGAGTTTTGTGGGCGGCCAGTTTATATGGCAGTGTCCAGAGGTCTCCCAGGATTCCCTCTTTTTGCGAAGAATGTTTTTGCGGTATATTGCAGCTTGCTGTTTGAATTGCGTGCGCCAAAACTGCTTATCCAGTTCGGAACTAGCATGTTGATACCGTCTTCGCAGAGCTCTCGTCTTTTTCCTTTGCACCGTGAGGGTGTCATCCCACCACGGGTTTCGTTTATGCGTGAAATCTTTGACCAGCAGCGCTCTGTCACTAGCTCTTTTGATCAGGAGAGCCGACTTCGCCAATGACCCATCTATTCCCACAGGGTTCCCAATATTTGAGATTTCCTCTGTGGCTTTTAGGTCATACCCGAGGGAATTAACCATCCTACGGATCCTTGATGGGTTGCGTGAGTACCTGCTGGTTAGATTTATAATCGCATTTTTTCGCAGATCAAAAGTGATGTAATTGTGATCGCTGAGAGTATCAGTGACCACTTTCCATTCTTCAATCCAGTGTGTTAGTTGCCGTCGTGACATCAATCCAGCTTTCCCCATATCCACTATCATAAGTTGGTGGAGAGTCCGGATCATTAAGGACTTTCAAGTCGCTCAGTGTAAGGAAAGAAACGAACGCTCTTGAATTGGGCGAGTCCTTTTCATTCCGGTGCCATAAGGGGTGTTTGAGATTCACATCTCCGCCCAGAATCACCCTTGAGTTTCTTGCCCTCTTGATAATGTATTCGAGTTCTGTTATAAATGAACTCAGAGGAGCAAGTGGGGGAAAGATATCACAACGACTTTGAGGCACCCATCTGAGAGCTCCACGGCCACGATATTGTCCGTTTCAACCATATCCCAATATTTTTATTGGTTACAGCAACTGCAGCTCTACCGCCTTTCGCATGAGAAACGCCAGTGCAGGGGCACACCTGCAATGGCTCCCTGAATGAGGTAAGGCTCGGACACAATGAAGATATCTGTTGCCCTTTCCTCATTAATGAGTGGCGACTTTAGATCGCCGGACATTACACTGGAGAAAGTTCCAGGTTTCCGCCATTACTCGACTTGATGAGGTCTTATCGATCATGGTACAGTCTAGTTTTCAGGGCATCTCTCTCCCTGAGGTATAATGGAAAGTTTCTGTCCATAACGCCGTGTGTATTGGCGCCTAGATTACCATACCTTGCTTTCGCGTGAGTACAAACCCGACAGATTGGCTTATCCCTGAACTTGCAGGTTCGCCAGTCGTGGTGACCCAAGCATGTCGAACAAGCCTGCTCCTTCTCCCTGCATTGATGTGCAGAGTGCCCAAAGAAGTAGCATTTATAACAGTCTTGGGTTGATGCTTTCTCCGAATCGGAAGGAGGCCCAGTTATGAATTAGGCGCTCCTTCCCTTGGAGAGTTTGAAGGGCTTCACCGGTAATTTGTAGTAACCAATGATTACTGTATTGCCCGGCTTTCGCCCTTTTAATGTAAGTGAGACTCTTAGGGAGGTCGTTCCTTTTTTCCAGAGTTTTCAAGAAGGTTGCCACATCAACCTCCTCTTCTCCAACTTCACGGGGGACGTTGAAGACTCTGATTTGCGGAACGGGCCGTGTGGGTTCTGCTATGACGCACTTTTCCATGAGGCCCTCAGTTTGGTTTATTTTCTCAGTCAGGAGGGCCTTGTGCTCTTCTGTCCCGAGAATAATGACCATTCCCTGTCGAGTTTGTCGCGTCCCGATGATGGGCGCAATCTTACTCGGCTTCGGGATCATTTCCTTGACCAAAGTCATGACTTGGTCGCTCTCCATGTGGACACCTTCACGTGGGGAAATGAGGATAGAAGGTAAGGTCTTCTTGGGACTTTTCTCTTAAATGGGACAACTGGTCCTCCCTTCTGGAAATTTTTACCGTTGCGCTGGTTATTTTTATTCCCGGCGCCCTTGACCACTTGCGCCCAAGTTGCCTTGGGAGCTTGCGATTGCCGGGTCGGATGCTGCTCAGTCGCTTGAGCAGACGGGGGTGTCTTGGAGTCAATGGATTCTCTAAGACGGCGGTTCTCTGCTAGAAGAATGTGGTCTTCCGCAAAGAGTTTATAGGTTTGGACAATCTGATCTTTGATTGCCTTATGCTAGGGGCCGTGTTCCCCGAGTTGCCCTAAGAGCATGGTCATTTGAATGACCATGTTGATTGCAGTCTTGGCTGCATCGCTCCCGGCCACCTCTACCGGAGCTTTAGGAGATGGGCGAGTCTCCTTATTTGTATGTTGGTAATTTTTAGTTGGTTTGCCCACCTTTGCGGGCTTGGCACTTTTAGTGCTCGTCCCCGGCAAGTTCTGCTTTGCCGGGGGGGGGGGCTGGCTGTCACTGTTTTATTTAAGGGCCCCTCTTTGGACGAATGACGTTCTCGTGGCTGTGTCTTCCTCTTGACAACAGTCCACGTCTGCTCCGGGGTTAGATTGTTTGGTGCCCCGCACCTTTTTGGAGTCGCTGTCCCTTTTACTAGCTACCTTATCCGGGGTTCGTTTTATGGTGCCCCTCACCTTTTCAGAGTCACTGCACCCTGTGACTTCTGAATCGCTAGTCGGACCTGCTAACTTACGGCTCTTTTTAGCCTTCTTCCTTAAAACGTGTCTGCTGCGGAGCGCCAGAGGCGTCTCTTCAGCCGAACGGTATCCAGCAGTCGACTCAGCACCGGTGTTCACGATTGTGATATTGGTCTCTTCGTCCGAGGAAGACGAATTTGGGCAAGCAAGCTCGCGCTGATCACTTTTATGGCACAAATCTGATTTTCCTTCAGTTGTCGCCATGATATCACAAAATTTGGGAATTCCCCAACTCTACCTGTAGTCGCAGGTCCATCCAGCATAGGGCGAGCTGAGGCACCCTACACTCGGCAGGTTCCATTCACGTAGTCACCCTACAAACTCACGATCCACACTCGTCATGCCAGGCAGACTCGAGGCAGTCCTGTCCGTAACACGACTCTTGTCGAGGTCCGTGTCATGGGTTCCCAGGCCCACGGGCCCCATATGAATGACCCTACGTGCGCTCATCTCACGAATCGCCCGCGCAGGTGGCATCCAATAGGGGCGGTTTTCTCATCACTTTCCTGTCCCCCATCGTGTCCTTTCTAGCCGCCGGGCCAGCGGGGTCGTTGCTTCTAGACCGACCAAACAGATACAATCATTTCTTGCCAGTCTTCAAGCTTTTGCTCCGGGGTGGTTCCCCACCAAGGGCACCCCTCGCGAGGTGTTATCCCAGGGTTAGTACTACACCCCTGCCACTGAAGGCGAGCACGGTCCACCATCCACTCTCCAACTAAACCGTCAAATCCTGTCATCTGGCCACAGACAGGACCAGAAATTTTAGAGAGGAAAAACAGAGCCTGTAGAGATAGAATAATATTTGTGGTTTTCGATGTGGCACTTGGTGATTCAGCGGTGCTAATACACATCATATACAAAGAGAAATAAAGTTGAGAAGTTCCCATCAAAGATGAAGAATTAGTTTGCGTGTCTCCCCAGTAGACCGCAAAGAAAGGAAATTAAAGCCGGGCAAATGCCCTTGGTTAGGCTGCTCCATTAACAGGAGCCCCAGATTACAGGCAGCGAAACGCCTTTAGTCCGGCGGCGAGGGAGCCCACCTCGCTCCATCCTCCAGTGGGCGTTTCCCCCGGCGACAAGTCACCGGTGCCTCACTCAACTGCCCGGTCACCAGGAACGCCATTCGCAACGTACAGGCATTAGCTCGACATAGTCGATTTCCAGATGGCACCGCGAGGAGGTTCCTGCCGTCACTAGTCCGGTGGCTTGAAAATGGGCTTAAATTATCGTAAATACGAAATTATTTCACAAAACCACCGGACCTGACCCTTCGAAATAACCGCGCTTCCGTCCTGGCTTCGAAAAACTCATTAATGGCCAATCTCGCCATCCTCAGACTTGGCACTGCAGATAGCGTAGATGAATAGATTTAGAGATTACAGTCCACAAAGACGACGATACAGATCGAATTCAAGAAACCGTTCCAAAAATAATAATGACTCAAATAACTGTTATTTTCACCAACGTTTTGGCGAGAGCTTACAAGTGCACACCGCCATGCAAATATCAGGAAAACTGAACCCCCGGCTTTTAATGACGAACGAAGGTCAAGGGGTTGAGCTGTCGTCTATATATTCGTGACAACTCATCAGCAACACATATTTTAATTGACACTGGAGCAGAAATATCGGTTATTCCACCATCACTATCGGAAAAAAGAACTGTATCTAAGCTTGAGCTGTTCGCAGCTAACGGCACAAAAATCAAAACGTACGGTCAAAGATTGTTGGAACTGGATTTGGGGCTACGAAGATCTTTCAACTGGCCTTTTATAATTGCAGATGTCAACAAACCTATTGTATTACTTTCTTTCACATTTTAATTTATTAGTCGACAGTAAAAATAGAAAACGAATTGATGGTAGCACCTCATTGACGACTAAAGGTACTTTGTGTAACGGTAGCGTCACTCCTAAATTCATTGCTAACACTTTTCAAAACCAATATGGAGCCATTTTAAATAAATTTCCTAACTTACTTAAGCCCAAAATAAAAATGATAAAATTAAAGAACATAATGTGCAACATCACATCGAAACTAAAGGAAACCCCATATTCTCTAAAGCCAGAAGACTTTCTCAAGAAAAGTTGATTGCTGCGAGAAAGGAATTCGATTATATGCTGCAAGGTCTCTGTAGACCATCCAAAAGCAACTGGTCAAGTCCATTATATCTCACCTTAATGCAAACACCATACCAGACCGTTACCCATTGCCATTTCTAACGGACTGTACAAATATTCTGCATGGAAAAACGATATTTTCGACTATAGATTTGATAAGAGCCTACCAACAGATTGCTGTTCACGAAGCTGATATTCCGAAGACCGCCATCATAACACCTTTCGGACTTTTTGAATTTCCTTATGACATTCGGTCTACGCAACACAGCACAAATCTTCCAAAGGTTTATGAACACCGTGCTGAGCGGTCTAGATTTTGTGTTCTGCTAGTTCGATGACATTCTCATTGCTTCCCCAGACACAGAAACACACAAAAACATTTTGAATTAGTATTTCGAAGGCTCAATAACTACGGACTGTGCATAAACATTGCAAAATGTAAATTTGGTCTGAGCAAATTTGAATTTTTAGGATATGTGATATCAACGGAAGGAATTAAAGATTGTAACCACTTTTATCAAAAGTTGATACAATTAAACAATATCCTAAACCAGAATCCTTCACAAGCTTGGGCAGATTTTTGGGAATGGTGAACTTCTATCATCGCTTTATACCAAACTGCAACAACCGTTGACAATCCTGCTTAAAGGCATAAAGAAAAACAGCAAAAAAAACCTTTAATTTGGACCGAAGATGCGCAGAATGCTTTTACTGATATCAAAAACGTATTGTGCAACTCAGCAATGTTAGTTCACCCTAATCAGACGGCGCAAATCACCCTAACAGATGCATCTGATTCCGCCGTGGGTGCCGTAATCCATCAATTATATAATTGTGAAAAACAACCGATAAGAGCTTTTTCTCTCGATCCCTATGATCGAGAATTACTTGCAATCTACCTAGCGATAAAGCATTCTAAGCACATTCTGGAAGGACGATCATTTACTATTTTCACTGATCACAAACCTATCACCTTTGCCTTCCAGCAGAATTTCGATAAAGCCTCTCCAAGACAAGCCCGGCAGTTGAACTACAGACATACAGTACATTTCCGGAGAAGAAAACATCGTAGCAGACACACTGTCAAGAATTGAAACCATCACTACTCCAATTCATTATACAGTTATTGCAGATTGCCAGGAGGATGAAGACCTCCAGATTCTTAAATCACATTCCAGTTTCAAAATGGTACAAATTCCTATCCCGGATAGCGATAAGAAAATTTACTGTGATACCTCCACTAATTTTAACCGGCCGTACATTCCTAAGGAATTTCGCAAAAGAGTATTTTTCTCTATACATAACTTATCCCATCCTGGAATTCGTGTAACAATGAAGTTGGTGACAAAAAGAATAATTTGGCCTGGCATAAACAAAGACTACCAACTGTGGACTAGAGCATGCTTGGCATGCCAACGAGCCAAAGTTCACAAACATACCCATTCTCCAGTTGCTGAATTCAAAGTTCCAAATCAACGATTCAAACATCTTAACATAGATATTGTTGGTCCTTTACCATCTTGCAAAGGTTTTAGGTATCTACTTACTATCATCGATAGGTTCACCTGGCTTGAAGCTGTTCCTTTAGAAGACCAAACAGCAGATTCCATCACAAAAGCCTTTGTCGCGACTTGGATTTCCAGATTTGGAATCCCAGAGAGAATAACATCTGACCAAGGTCGCCAGTTTGAAAGCCAACTCTTCCAATCCTAGGTTTCAAAGCTAGCACAACCACAGCTTACCATCCACAATATAACGGTTTAATCGAACGCCAACACCGAACTTTGAAAAACAGCCTGAAATCCCACCTGCAAACGCAAATTCTTGGACTGATGTTCTACCCTTAATTCTTCTTGGCATTCGATCCACCATTAAAGAAGATTTGCGTTGTTCTTCCGCTGAACTTGTGTACGGCACACCAATCTGTTTGCCTGGAGAATTTTTCAGTACATCCCCAACTGACACGCATTCAGATTTTATACAATTGCAGTCACATCTAAAACCTAAAACCAACTCCAACAACCAGCCATGGAAAAAAACCAATTTTCGTACACAAGGACATAGCAAATTGTTCACATGTATTCATTTATAATAACATAATCTCATCATATCTTCAACCAAACTACCTTGGACCATATTTAGTTAAACAACGTTTTGAGAAATTCTTCGATGTAGTAGTTTCAGGTAAAATTAAAAGGATATCAATAGATAGACTGAAACCATGTTTCAAACTCACAAAGATGAAGTAACAACAAATCTTCAGACATGTGAATCTGATAACTCCACAAAATCTCACAACCACTTTCTAGTGACAATGATCCTTCCGATGACACACATTGAATCTAGAAACACAAGAACTGATCGAAGAGTGAGATTCCCTGCATACCTGAAAGACTATGAGGTATAACGTTTTCACTGGGAAGGGGGTGTGTGGTGACATCATTTGCGATACTGAAGCGCCTCCTATAAAACTCTTCACGTTGCGATTTTTCTTTTGCTCGAGTGGCATCAGCTAAAAAGTTGAGAAAAATAACTATGGAATTATTCGTCCAACGTTTCGTTATCGGTTGTTCTAATTATGTCGTTAATAAAATTATTTAAAGAAGTTTGTGCTATATGGTAAATTAACAATCCACTTGTCATTGTTCAACGAACTTCACATATTACAGGATCTGCATGCTTATAATAATTTACATATATTAAATGAAAAAGCATAAATTATACTATAAAAATACATGAGATAATATAAATAATTAGATCGTATATTTATAAAAATGATTTGTATGCAGCTTTTTTAATTGTAAACTAGCTGAATTACCCGGCGTTGCTCGGGTTGAAATGGTTAAATGTTGCTTGAAAAGTGAATTAGAATAATCACTTTTCTTTCACAGAAAAATGCAATCATTTAAGTTGTACGGAAAATACTTTTTAACTTTTTCATAGCTTCTACAATATACTTCGGACGCAAATATATACATTTAATTCCTGAATATATTGCAATATGTAAAAGATTAAGACATAAAGACAAACAGAAACGAAATTCCGACAAAACAATGCGTTCTACAAAGTTTTATTTAAAAAAGTAAACATTAATTCTGGTGCTGCCAATACAGAGTAGCAAAATTACGCTTTTATGATTAATGAGTTTTTCGTTTGTGCTTTTCGGAATAATGGTGCTTGGGTTAAAAATAAATGTAATCGGTGTAGACAAATTAAACTGAATAGATAAAATTTTTTCAAAAAACAGGGCGATTTTACAGAATTTTTAAGAAAATCACTGCTTTCAACGGAGGATTAACATGTAACTATTCCGGACATTTTAAAATAAGTTACACGCCTTACCTAAAAAGCCTTATGAAACAGAATTCTACAAATCATTACGTATTCAATAAATTATTTAAGGAAAGTTGGTCGAAATATACAAACTTTCCTTGAAAATCATCCTTGAACTCCTGAAAACCTTTCCTTGAATTTCCTTGCCAAAAATAAATATTTTAAAATATTCTTTCCTTCATCAATAAAATATCTATAATTTATTTACATCATGGGAAGAACTAAAAAGTCAGTTCAAACATAAATACTGTAATTTAATTTGTTTCGGAAAAAATTGTTTTTCGATCAACACTGGTAAAGCAACCATAGCTGCCTAAAGCAATCAATCGTGTTCTAAAGTATAAGTGTACCAAATTTGGTGTGGATTGGTCAAACGGTGTAGATTTGTATAGAAAATATACAACACACATCCTATTTTATATGTATAGATTAATTATAATAAAAATTAAGAGTATAATATCCTGCAGTATTTAATAATTCCTAAAAAAATTGTTCGAATTTACTCAGAGCACAAAATCTCAATTTTCCCCTGAAACTGTTGCTTCTGAAATTCGATTTGAAAAGTTAAAAATAATAATTATAATTTCGTTTCTTATGCAACCTAAAATATTTAAAAGTCATCAGTGATCAATACGAATTAAACAGCATATAAACAATTAATTTTCCATTCTTATTACTAAATTATAACAAGTCATGGACAAGTCAAGTTTTAAACATTTGACTGGTTACTGTGAAAACCTTTCATTTCATGGAGCCACTTTTAAAGCTGTTATATATCATATAAAATATTTGATTGAGTTGATTTTTAGGGCTTGGTGTCAAGAAATATTAGAATACACACAATTTTATTATAAAGAACACCAAAATTAAAGAATGACAAATTCAAGGAAAGCATTTGAAACATAAAAACGTTAACAAATGCTTTGAGTTATCAGATGCATTTTCAACTAGTACAAGATGTAAATTGCCACACTTTTAAAACATTATTCATATTAAAATAGACAGAAAGAACGGTGAACAAATATGACAAGACTGATTATCTGGCCTATTTCCAGATCCATATCTAAATGTGAAGAAATGGTGTTGCAAAATATAAATTCAAGTCTGACTAGTATCTTACAGAAATTTGAAAACAGGTTGATTCATACAGTTCACAGATAAAAAATCCAACTAGAATGTTCATCCCCATTCATGCATGCACAAAACAATAAATCCTTCAATTGCAGCACATCTGAATGTGAAAAATTATTTAACAAGACTTAAAAATTTTGTTTAATACTGTTGTAAATAGTTTAAACTCTAAAATAGCATGCCAAATCAAGGAAACAAAAAATTATCTCAAGCGATCTGTACATTCCTACATACAAAATAATAGAATTAAAAATACACTTGTTCAACTATCAGTAAATACAAGACATTTGGATTATTTTTTAAGTTTACACACCTTTAGAAATTTGCAGAAAATTTATCTGAAAACAGGCAAAACAATTCTAATTCTAGTTTTGGAGTGATTATGAATGTCTCTCGTTACATTTGTTTCCAGTAAAATTGCTGTTACTCAAATTATCTGTTTTCATACCAATATCTTTTTGACTTGTGACAAAAGGAATCAGGGATGCATATTTTCAAAATTTTCCTCATTAAATGAAAAATGACACATTTGATGATATTCAGGATTCATTTCTTTTGAAGGAAATGTCCTTTTTTAAAATTTATTTTCATACAACAGATCTTTACGACTACAAACATCCATAAGGAAAGTTGGTTCATGTTGCCAAGAAACGAACAAAACGTACTTGACAGATGAAACATTACAAGCAGTTTCAAAATCAGAAGCTAGTATAACACAAAATGGTTGATTGGCATGATTCTAAGGACATTCTGCATTTACCAAAACCATGTAAAATAAAAACTAAATGAACTTTAGCTAATATTAATTAAAACCAATTTTAAATGAATTTAAAATTAATTTATTTTTTAAATGTAAAACATGCAAAAAAAGAATATGACATTTAAAATATACTGGCCTAAATAATTCTCCTAAATAGATTTACCAGAACCTTTATTTCGATAAGTTCTTTGTTAAGATGATTTATCGGGAGATTGATAAAGTGATTTTTGTACCAGATTTGATATCAATTCAACTCAATTAGTGTTGATTGTGAACAGCTAAGCTGAGAAAAACTGGCTTTTGACTAGAATAACTAGTCATATCACACAATTCACTCAGAAAGACAAACTTTACCCAAGAATTGCATTATGTACGAAAACAAATCTCTACTACTATAAAAGGAAGTGTTTGTGTCTTTCTGAGGTGTCCAGACGAATCTATAGCACGCCATGAAATTTGGCACACAGGTAGTAATAAAGGTGACTGAATGTCCCTTGAAGTCCGAATTTTAAAATTTAATGCGCAGACCGATCTGACTTGTATGAAGAGCATTCTAACTTCTATTAATGTTTTGAAATAGCGGACCCATCCAAGGTATTGAAAGCGCTCTTGATTAACTTTGTTAATTTTTTGTATTGATATTTAAAGATTTAATCACATTTTTATTTTAGTGGTTATTTCATAAAAGCCGAGAATCTTTACATCCTAGCTCCAAATGGAAGAACATTGAACATAGTGTATCATGAAGCTCTCTAAGCAAGAATCAGTGAGGTGGAAGGAATGAGGCGACATACCCGTGTCATGTCGGGTGGTGGTGGGACTCATTCTTAAAATTGTTTTTTCTTTTTAATGTTTTCAGAATCAGTGAGGACATAACAAGAATGATGTCACGGGCAATGCCGTGCAGGTACTGCTAGTACACTCTATAACATAAAAATCGACGCACCATGAAGGAGTCATCCGAATGGGTTGAAAATCGGTAGATGTGATATACATATATTGAAAACGAAACGATAACAGTATCATAGAAATTGAATGTTTTAGTCAGGAAATACAGCCACAAGAGCAAAAAAAATCAAAATGCGTTGGCCCACCTCTGGCCCTGATACAAGCTGGGCATAGAGCACTCGCAACCACGTGGTCTGACCATAGCAACACCGGAATGACGTCCCTAGCAACCGTTGCTGTAGGACAAGCAATGGCTTCTGTTCCATTAGTAAGCATGGATGTTTCAGTGCGAAATCGCTACGATCAAAAAGTATCTATCATAAACGGAATGGATCCGTATGATTTGGACAATCCAAACGCCTCTTCGAATCCTGAAGATTTTCCAAAGATCAATTTATGGTGTATTGGACATTATTTAGTTTTCAAAACTTCCCACTACACATACAAAGATTTTAACGCATATAAAAGTTTACAAGCATACAACCAATTTGCATGTGGATGGGTTCGTGACGTGTTTGTTCATAAAATTAATGAATGGCATGTTGTTGTTGGAAAGGTATGTTTTTGATAATTTTTTCGTATTAATTATATTATTAAGATGATGCTATTCATTATGTCAGAATACTACTTAAACAAAATCTATTGCTATCTATTTTTTTAAAGCTATGCATTTTTTCATTGTAATGCTTAAGTTAATTATTGTGCTGATATGTATTGTATTGAATATAGCTAGGAGCATTTACAAATTCTAACCAGCTGTATTGGGCTGCCCATCAGACTGTTGGCAGCCATGCAAAGATAAAAAAAATATAAATAATATTCAGATCTCTGAAAAGAGATTATTCACAAATTTATGATTGCTTACAAATGGATAATTCTTTTTTATTAACTTTTTCTTAATTTAAAAAGATCTGTTTTTAAAATGAATTGCTTTTATGAGATACAAAATGTCAATAAAGAGTTTTTTTGAAAAATTAGGTAAAACTGGAGAATTCAATGCCCTTTTTACCAAGATGATTTTAAAGTGTTAATTGTAAATTTTTGAACACTCTTTGCATGAAAAGCTAATACTTCATTAAGTATGAAAAGGAAACCCTTTGGCAACTATTCGCATATGGTTGGCTTTTTTTCGGGTTTGGCAAAAAGGGCAATGGATTTTCCAGTTTAATTAAATATTTATGTGGCAATTGATAAAACTTTCTTAATTTTCTATTACAGGTCATGCATTCAATGTGAATTAATGAAAAACCCTTACAGGTTTGGATAATTGCAGCGAAAAATGGAGAAATCAATTGTGCACATTGTCAATGTATGGCTGGTTTAGCAGAAGCATGCATCCATATAGCGGCCATATTATTTTACATTGAGAGCTACACAAGCCATGTCCAAGAGAAAAGTGTAACTGATGTTGCTGCATACTGGACTCCGCCTGCAGCTGTAAAAAGAGTCTCTATGGCACGAGTGGACGAGATAGATTTTTCCAAGAAAAAGCTTTGTAAAGATACAAGTTAAAATAAACAATTTCATTAAAGTAAATATGTAACTGGTATTTGCTAAAAATATGCTCTTTTGGAATAATGGGCAATGGTTCAGTTATGGACAAAAGTCTGGACTTTTGTCCATAACTGAACCATTGCCCAGACTTTTGTCTTCTGATCCAGATGAACATAAGCCCAGAAGAGTATTTTTTAAGTAAATTTGACTCGTCGTTTAAGCCTACAATTTCTCATATAACTGGTATATTTCAGAAACTAAAAGTCCTCTTCAAAAAAAAGGAAAAGAACTGACTGATGAAGAGTATTCAGACTTTTTAAAGAAATTAAGTGAGGTAGAAACCTCTTCTCCAATAGCTGTATTATTGACCGAGAGTCCATTCTGTGAGAAGTAAGCCATTTTTATATAAGCTACACAAGTGAGATTTGACTGTTCAAATAGCACTTTCAATCATGAATTGTTTTCATTGGTTCAAAAAATCCCTATGCGTTTGGTATCAACACAAAGATTTACAGAAATGAAGATTGTAATTGTTAGTATAAAAGGATGTTATACAAAGTATTTTTAAGCTATATAAATTGAAATATGTATAAATACAATTTTTGTTGCCAAAATAAATTGTTATTCAGTTAGTTTCTGTTCCATTTAAAAATCTACTTTTGTTATTAAGTTAAATATGCCAACTTTATATTTAACAAGTTTTTGATATTTGTGTTTTTGAAAGTATTATATTTATCTCTTCATGGGTTTAACTATTATTCTAAGTATGTTATTCTGTCAATCTTCAATTTGTCCACCTACCAGTTAAACAACATGTTTAGTTTCCCCTTTTGATTTTAACAATAAATGTTACTTATATTTTTATTTGCAGATATATTAATCCAAGACATAAAGTTTCAAGCACTATCTGCTCCAACACCGCAGAAAAATATCCTCCAAAGCTACAGAATTTGTATAGAGAGGAATTGTAAGGAGAGGATATAAAAAAAAATTTAAGCATCGCAGAAAAAATTAATATTGAAACCAACCCTCAACAAATTGAAGCTTTAGAGCAAGAAACTAGACAAAAATCAAAATTGTGGTTCCAGTACAGAGCAGGTAAATGAGAATTGTTTATTGTGAGATTTTTATATTGATCAATATTAAATTAATTTCCCACGAGGAGTTATTTTTTAAAAGGAAGAATTATTTAACTTAACAATATACATAACAAAAGAATTAGAAAATAAAAGCTTTATGTATTAGATTAGGTACACATTTCAAATGAAATATGAATTATTAAAAATGCTTAAAATAAAAAAAGTATACTATTACGACAGAAATCAAACAGGCAATGCAAGTTTACATTTTTCCTCTACCTGAAACTTTTTTAAGCCTAATGTTAAAACCTGAAATGCTTACCAAAGTTTAAACCTGTATTACTGTCAATTTTTTTTTGTACAGAAACAATTAAAAGGGTGACTTGTATATTTTAAGAATAAAATTTTATTTTATACAACACATACATCAAAGTTAAGCAAGTATTTCATAAAAGTTGTCTTTCCTTTTATATTTAGGACGTATAACAGCATCTGTGATGAAAAGGGTTTGCTCGGCTTTGGTTAAACCACCAGTGAGTCTTGTAAAAAGAATAGTTTATCCAGAGAAGCTGAAGTTTTTCTCAGCAGCAACACAATGGGGTTGCACCCATGAGAAGACTGCCAGAGATGAGTATGAGAAAATGAGAAAAATCATACACCCAGAGCTTACTATAAGCAGTTGTGGATTTTTTATTAGCAAAACAATTCCATATGTGGGTGCAACACCAGACGGCATTGTTCATTGTGCATGCTGCGGTAAAGGATGCATTGAAATTAAATGCCCATACTGTGTACGGGATGATTCTCCTGAGGACGTAATGGAAAAATCAGACTTTCTGGATAAAAGCTTAAAGGTTTTAAAAAAAAAACACCAATATTATTTTCAAGTTCAGACACATTTATTTGTTACTGAACTGCCATATTGTGACTTTGTTGTCTGGACCAAAGAAAGTATTTATATCGAGAGAGTTTTTCCAGATGGATTCCCTATGGACTTCATTCTTGGAGAAGGCAGAGTTTTTTTGGAAAAATCCTTCTTCCAGAATATATACCAAAACGAGTGAGAAAGAAAATGTCAATCAAAACAATAAAGCACCAATTGTTGTCCGATTATAATAAAATTTTGGAAACATTATTGCAATGTATATTAAGAATAATGGAAGTTTTGTTATTTTGAATGAAGCCTTAGTGCAGATATGTATTAGATTATTTGTATTGTATATTTTTATATGTATTGTATATTATTTTATGTATTTGTATTGTAATGTTTTTTGTCCATTTGGTTAAAAGGTGTCTAATTCAAATTTAACATGTATTCTCCCTTTCTATTGCCTTTATTGAAATCTTAGACCTTGTGTCCACTTGTTTAATATATATACAATACAAATAATATGATAATATAGAATACAAATACATCAAATAATAATATACAATACAAATACAAATAATAATATACAATAATATCATTTAATAATATACAATACAAATACATCAAATAATAATATACAATACAAATACATCAAATAATAATATACAATAATATCATTTAATAATATACAATACAAATACAATAATGACTAAATACAGAAATAAAATCAGGGAAACTTCAAAAGATGGAAGATGAAAATGGTGAAGAACATAACTGGGAGTTAGATTCAAATTTCATGGGAGACTGCAGAAAGAACCTTTTTTACAATGGATGCCAATCTACTATATTCAAGGCATTTGTGAAATAATACTTTCAAATGTCAACACACACGTTTACTTCACTTTGACGATTAATCCAATGGCACTACTGTAGGACATAAATTTATCAATCCACAACAAACTAAGGCAATTTGATTTAGTAATGAAGGGGCATCTTCAAAAGTTTGGGTATTTAACACACGTATAGGCAAAACTGAATGTAAAATTTGATATTTCTGACGAAGGCTTCCTATAACCCTTTCTACATGAATTCTTACATTAGAAATTTTTCTATTTCGCTCTACATCATATGGCGAGAGCTGTTTTTTTCCTTTAGTAAAAGATGGCATCTGTACTTGTGCACAGTACAGTTCTACTGCATCGGAAATGAGGAAACCCCTATCCGAGAGAACAATGTCTCCTGGTAGTAACTGTTCCAAAATTCCACAGTTCAAGGCAATTTCCTTGTCACTTGCACGTCCACCCCATCCAGAAGAAATATGTTATGGACCCTTGGGGGCTTATTCCTATTAAGTACTTGGCTGTATGGTGTTGTTTATAGTTTGACCACACTTGAGCTGAAGACATTAAACTTGAAGGTTTCTCTATTTTTAGTTCGAAACAGTCAATAATTACAGCAACCTTTTCCCCAAAGGTGTCGAGGAAAACAGAAGGCATTGTTTTCCTTAATACAACCCTCTCGGGCCATGATATGAATCTCTTCAGCTTTTTATACAATAAATATGTACAAGTTTGAAAAACTAGAAGCTGTTGACAAACTGACCCCATACCTGTAAGCAAGGTCGGTCAGTGATAAATTCAATCTCAGCCTTTGAAGGGTTAGAACCATTTGCTGGAACTTTGACAGCGATGACGTGGATGTTTCACTTAAATCACTGGCAATTAAATTAAACACAAGCATCAAAACTTGAAAGTTTGGCAAACCTGTATAAAATTTTGTCTTCTTATCATCTTTAAAGGATTCTTCGGTAACCTTCATACTGTTTAGCTTCTCTTTCAAATTAGTGACTTCAACAGTGTAGGTATTGATAAGTTCCGACATACACTGAATGTCTTTAATCGAAAGCTCGGTTTGAATTTCGATTGAACGTTTTTCAGTAGGCAGAGTTTGCGCTGCAAAATCACACTTAGAAACAGTAGAAATTTCAGCAGTTGAAGAAATGTCTGCTTCAATAGCATTATCTTCCACTTCAAAAGATTCATCTGGTTCAATATCTTCAGAAGTTGATCCAGTCTGGGCACTGCTGGCTCCTGAGCGAAACTTTGCCCGATGATACCTATTTATAGGCGAAGTTGCATCACGTTTGTTCTTGTATCCCATCAGAAGGTGAGGAGCCCAATCTGGATGCAGAACATCAGATAATTCTGCTGGACGTCCTGAAAACAAAAGTTTAAATTATAAGTACTCTTAATATTTTAGTAAAAAACATTAAAGACTCCAAAAATATTCTATTTAATATTAAATTGGAGTAGATAGGTGTATCTGAATGCACAGGAGAAATTTGCTAAAAAAATGTCGCTGATTTTTATTTTTAACAAATTTTCAGATTCCCTTTTTTAATAAAAAGATGTGCAAGACCACTGTCAGAAAAATTTATACTAGCATTCTCTGAAAGATTTTTTAGAAGGATAATTGTCATAATTTGACAATTTTGTGCTTTAATGAGATTAATTGAGAGAAGTTTGATGACAATCTAAAGCAAGACGAAATTTTCTACATACAATATTAAGAACTATATATAAAACTATAATAAGTAGTAAAATTTTGTGGAAATCTCTGAATTAAACACTTTCTGCCAAAGCTGTTCCGTTGTATATTAAAATAACACATAAATTTGTTTCCAATTCACTATTATATAATCAACTTACCAGTTATAAAATGTTTATCACAAATCTTTGCATATTTTAACTTTGTTTCAGTCAAGTCTGATCGCTTTAAAGCAGCAATCCATTTCTGACGTCTTTCTATCGTCAATTTCACAAATTCAGGAGATCCTCTTGTAGGAAATGCGGGTATTCTAAAAAAGGAATTAAAATCCGTCTCCTCGAGTCGAACAACCAACAACGGCACAAAAGTTAGGCATTTTATTAAGATAATAAGCTAAGTCTGGTCATAAAAGAATTAGTTATGATACGTTAAAATGTTCAGAATCGCCTGTGTATCAAAATATATTTTTCCTAAAAAAATTGAATTATTTAAAGGTTTAAAACTTCTAGACTCCTTAAGATAACCTAATGGACAAATAATGAATGCATAACAATTTGTTTGTCCTACAGCAGTTAACAGTTAAGAAAAATAACTGATCATGACGTCACCTGCGAATGCTCTATTGACTCGTAGAGTTGGGCGATGTCCTCCTACGGGATTGCTTGCTATACGCGTTCCAATTGGCGAGTTAAATCGGCGCGATCCAGGGACTGTCGTAAATGTCTGCTCATCAGAGCCCAAACGTGCTCTATTGGGAGAGATCTGGCGATCGCGCCGGCCATGGAAGTGTTGAAGAAGCACAAAGACAATCTGTAGAAAGGCGTGCCGTGTGCGGCTGGGCATTATCCTGTTGGAATGTAAGTCCAGAGGTCCGTGAAAGGAAGGGCAACACAACGGGGCGTATAATCTCGTCGACGTACCGAAGTGCTGTAAGGATGTCACGGATGACAGCCAAAGGGGTCAAATGAAATGGCACCCCATACCATAACTCCTGGTTGTCGGGCTGTGTGGGGGACGAGTCAGGTGAGTATCCCACCGCTGTCATAGGGGCTCAATTCGAAGCGGGACTCATCGCTGAAAGCAATTCTGCTCCAGTTCGTGAGATTCCAGGTCGAATGCACCAGGCACCACTGCAAACGCGCCTGGCGGTGTGCAACGGTGAGGGGCAGTTAGCGCAATGGCCTCCGTGACCTCAGCCCCGTTCGCTGATTCGCCTATCAATGGGACACCAGTGAATCAATGGGACACCAGGTTTAATATTGTAAATGAAATAACCTGGGACAGAATGCATGTTATTTTATACAAATAAGTTAAAAATCTTGCTACTATTCAGTAACACCTAAAGAATGGCCATTTTTATTCAAATTAATACAACATTGTGGAAGTGCTTTGTTTACGTTCCAATTTATCAGCTAATTTAAAGATTTGTTCAAAACCACATGACTCGGCTGCCTTCTTGCAGGAACCAGACTATAATCAAGCTTCAAACATTTTTAAGAAACCAAACACAAGGTATGGAGGCAGAAAGGTAAATTTTAACTATGGATATTCTGGCGGTGCCTTTTAAGGTTAACCATCTGAGAGAAACGAGAGTCACAAACATCACAAGCATACGGCTTCTCTTGAGTGTGAACCAGATAATGCCGCTTTAGATTTTTTATCAGAGAGAAAACTTTGTTGCACAGCTCACACGTGTGAGGTTTCTCCCCTGTATGCATACGGCAATGCAACTTGAGATCAGAACTCTGGACAAAGCTTTTGTCGCACAGTGTGCATGCATAAGGCCTTGCTTGTGCACTGTGTTTCGAGCCATGCCTCTGGAGGGACTGCTTGGATGCAAAAGATTGGTTACAGACCTCACATTCATAAGGTTTTTCGCTGGTGTGTGTACGGTAATGGATTCGGAGCTGAGATTGTTGCAAAAACCCAAGGTTGCAGACAAAGCACGAGAATGGTTTTTCTTTGGTGTGAGTGCGATAATGATCATTGAGAGTCGTCTTCTGTGCGAAGGAGATGGAACAAATCTCGCACACATAGGACTGTTCTTTGGTGTGCACAAGATAATGCCTGATGAGATTTCTCTTCGAAGACAATGTTTTACCACATTCGTCACAGCTATGAGATGGACGTGAAGGTTCTATTTCCCTAGGGGATGTCGCTGCTACAGATGAAAGTTTGTTCTCGTTTTCGTCACAACTAGAAGGCCCTTTCCGCTTAAGGCGTTGTTGGGAGGGAATGGAAGTTTTCTCAGCATGTATTCCATTCTTCCCTGGCACTTCTTTGCTTGAGTTTTCTGCATCATGACTCAGGTAATGAGAATCCAAAGAGCATCTCGATGCAAAACTCTCGTTGCACACCTTGCATGTGTGCAATGAACCCGGAGAAACCTCGACTCGCGATCCTTGCTTGGGGCATTTGTGATTCTTGAGAGAACTTCTTTTAGAGAATTCAGTGCCACATACTTCGCATGAAAAAGGTTTTTCTTTTGTATGAACCAAATAGTGCATCTTGAGATGGGTGATCTGAGAAAAACTGTCCTGACAGAGTTCACACACATAAGGCCGTTCTTTGGTGTGAACTAGATAATGCCTGAGGAGATTTCTCTTTGAAGACACTGTTTTACCACATTCGTCACAGCTATGAGATGGACGTGAAGGTTCTATTTCCCTAGGGGTCGCTACTACAGATGAAAGTTCGTTCTCGCTTTCGTCACAACTAGAAGGCCCTTTCCGCTTAAGGCGTTGTTGGGTGGGAATGGAAGTTTTCTCAGTATGTATTCCATTCTTCCCTGGCATTTCTTTGTTAGAGTTTTCTGCATCGTGACTTAGGTAATGAGAATCCAGAGAGCATCTCGATGCAAAACTCTCATTGCATACTTTACATGTGTGCAACGAACCCAGAGAAACCTCGACTCGCGATACTTGCTTGGAGCATTTATGATTCTTGAGAGAACTTCTTCTAGAGAATTCAGCACTGCATACTTCACACGAAAAGGGTTTTTCTTTTGTATGAACCAAACAATGCATCTTGAGATGCGTGATCCGAGAAAAACTGCTCTGACAGAGTTCACAGACATAGGGGCGTTTGTTGGTGTGCGTCATTTGGTGCAAGTCAAGTTTATCCTTGAGAGCAAAGCTTTTCCCGCAATCCTCACAAACATGTGACTTTTCCTTTGTGTGGACAAGGTAATGTCTCTGCAGTATACTTTTTTGAGAAAAGCGTTTGTTGCAGATTTCACAAGATTGAGGTTTTTCAAGCGTATGAATTAGGTAATGCCTTTTGAGAGTACTGTTCAGTGAGAATGTTCTAAGGCAGATTTCGCATTTATGTGCCATGCGAGCCATGCTTTTGACAGCAAACTTTAATAGCAAAATATTTATGTTTGCTTGTTAATTAGCAAGGGGAAATATTTATTTCAGAGCAAAAGTACTACAGGAGAAATTAATAAATGTCGTTTGTCTTGTATTTTCTCCCTTTGATGGTATCCATGTCAAAATTGAAAGCAGGAAATGGGAGTCACAAGCACAAAACAAACTTCTATCTTCGCAAATAGTTATTCATTTGATAACATCTCATTGTGCATCACCAAAGTAATATTGATCATAAATATTAGTTCACTTCACAAGGATAAGATTAACTAGACGAGTTTTCAGCAGAATAACTAATATCTCAAGATTATTGGCAGATTTCTTGTAAACATCAGTTGATTTTGTTTTCTGCAAAAAAAATTAAATTTCTTAATTACAAATGCAAGAATTTCCGGTACTGCCTTGATATACGTTTTATGGCAATGCTCTTGGTATATTTATTGGAGTGATTTTTATGTCACCAAGGAAGAATTTCTTAGAAAAACCATTTTAGGCTTAAAGGAAAACAATTTAAAAAATTAACAAAAAAGAATTTGAAATTTTTTTAAAAAGATCCACACAACTGATTATTTTTACTACTACTATTCACTAAGTATTCACTTCAATGAAAAAATCTTAACTTTTTCTGAAATATTGTTATAGAAGTTTGCTCAAGCTAAATAATTTCTGAAACCAGACTATAATATGAATGTTATAAAAGATTATTAATTCCAGCAAACTAGAGTAATTTAGACATGGTAAAATAAAAAAAGATAATGAATTACAAAAGTTAAGAGATTCAAATAATTGCTAGGTTGCCATAATCATAATAAAGCAGGGTTGCCTTTGCCTGGCACAACTCACTATAAAAACATGCCATAAGTGTTACCACAAAAGTCTTTATATCAAAGCTGTACCAAATTTCCATATGCAAGACAAAGGAAATTTTCACTTAAATACAAATTTGTGAATGAAGTAGAGCAAATTGCATCAATTTTTTAGAAAAAAATTATGGGTTTTGGTTTTACTTATATATGAAACCTAATATTTTTACAGGCACATTAAGTGGTTTAAATTTCTATACCGCTTTTACTCACAATGAAAATTCTTACATAGATTTCTATTGGGAAACCGAATGGTGCATATTTGCATTCAGTAACATTTGGAAAAAAACAATGTTAAAATGGAACATGAGATGAAATAAGATTGGCATAGAAATTTGCATGATCGAAAAGGAAAGCAAAAATTGATGGATTATCGAGAGTTCTAGTGAGGTCCTCTGGCAAACAGGGCAGAAAATGAGGGCTTCTTCAGGCCTACATATTATTTTTTGGGAATTTGGTCAAACCAGGATTAGTCGTTGATCTGATGAGTTTGTCACTGGGAAATTCATACGAATCAATTTGTACCGCTAGATAGCGCTGCTATTCTGGAGTTTTTGTAACGTCGCCTGGACATTCAGATTTGAAACGATTAAAAAGCGAAATACGGCGAGCAAGGCTTATCTCCCCCTGTACTCAATGCATGTATATAGCGCGCGTTCTGCAAATAAAGCAAGTTATGCGAATCCGTGAGGTGATGAGGTGATTTATTGACAAGAACCAAAACCATCGAACGCATCCCCATATAAGTTGGTGCATCGTCCGGGAAGCTGTTAATATCACCTTTCTTTTGGATACACAGATAGATAACCATTAGAGGTAAAAATTTTGATTGAATCATCATCGGGTAAGTGAATTTATTTCTGTTTTCTGAAATTTGTAGAAGAAAAGAAAGATGAGTACAGAGGATTCGCTAAAACGTAACAAAATAAAAAGAGGAACAATTCGAAGTTTAATTACTGAATTAATTAAGAAAATTGATGAAATAAATAAAGATTCGAAAAAACCCAGAAGGTTGTTCAAGATTCCCAAGATGTTCTTTTAGAACATAAAACTGTATTAACTAGTTTGGATGAAATCGTTGAAAACCAAACTGAAACTAAGGATTTCAATCAGAAATAAAATGTTCGGTTGAATATAATCAGTCAATTGTGCGCTCTGTAGGTCGCGTGCAAATAGGTATTTGAGTAAATTAAATAAAAATTCGATTTCAAATCAGTCTAATACAGATCTAAATCGATCTAGTACAGAAACAATAGGCGATACAAAATTGAAAACTAACACGAAATTACCCCGAAAAACCCTAAATAATTTTACAGGTGACATGCAAATTCCAAGTTTTGGCCTCAATATAAAGTCGAAATTCACGAAAATGAAACACTTCAGGATATAGAAAAATTTAACTATCTTAAAACTTTGCTTAGCGATTCAGCGGCCATCGCCATAAGTGGTCTGCCCTTAACTGCTGAAAATTATAAAAAGGCGGCCGATATTTTAACAGAAAGGTATGGGAAAAAAGACGTTTTAATATCCGCACATACTAACCGTCTTCTAAATTTAGAACCTGTACGTAGGTCAAACGATGTAACTGCATCAAGAAAATTATACGATGAAATATCTACAAATACGAAGTCTCGAATCCCTAGAAATTAAGTTTGACTCGTACAATTGTTTATTGTTGCCTATATTGTACAAATGTATTCCAAATGATCTTGTCTTAAAATTCCATGGGGAGCAGTGATAAAAAAGAAACGAATGTAACCGAGTTACTAACCTACCTTAAAAAAGAAACAGAAGCGCGCGAAAAATCTCTAAATGTAACAACGAAAACACAAAGCCTTTTGAAAATAAAACTAAACAAAACTTTCCGACAAAATATTCTAATCAGATAAAAAATAAGACCCCATCTGCATTTACTTTAATACTGTAACAGTAAATCATTGTGCATTTTGTAGCGAAAAACATGAATCTGAAAATTGTAACTTAAATTTAGAGCAGCGGAAAGATTCTTTACGTAAGCAAGCGAAATGTTTCAAATGCTATAAACCAGGGGTGTCAAACTGGCGGCCCGCATGTGGCCCCCGAGGTAATTTTTTGTGGCCCACGATGCTCTGAAATAAAATGAAAATAGGACAATATGTTATGAAGAAAATAGCACTTCGGGGAGATCGAGGCAATACCGTATACACAATTTCGTCATGTTAAAAATGTGTGAGCAACTATTTTCGTCCATGAAATTAAATAAAACGGCCGACTGATCGATTAACTGATAAACATCTATCTGCCATAATAAAGATTATCTGTTCTCAGTCTGTGAATCCAGGTATTGGAAAACTAGGAGGAAAGCGCGGTGGCAAGTTTCCGGTAAAAAAAGGTTAATTTTTGATTTATAAATACATTAAATTAAAGAAATGTTTAAATAAAAGCAATTATATAGCAATATTATAAATTATTACCCTAAATTCACGTAATTACATAATGTGTTTTAATTATCCTATTCATATTCCTGAATCCTCACTTAAAAATATACTTTTAAGAAAATTTGTAAATGCGATGTGGCCCGCGTGAATCTTACCAGTTGCATTAAATGGCCCGTGTTTTAATTGAGTTTGACACCCCTGCTATAAACCATTCCATCATGCAAACCAGTGCCGTTCGACCCATATTCAATGCGCAAATTGCCTGTCAAGGAGGCACCAAAAATCCCTGTGAGAAATATATGCAGACAAGACATCCGCGGTTAAACCTTCCACAACCGAGCAAAAACAAGTGGTAGTCTCGTCTTTGATCAACAACCGCATAATATAAAAATAAGTGCGAAAGCGGCGGCTCTTATGTTTACTTTCAAACGATACGTTGTAAGCTTGTCGGCAGAAACGAAATTGTTAACGTTCGCTTATTGCTTGATTCCGCCGCTAAGCGGAGCTTCATAAACAAAAAATATATCACGTAGATTAGAATTAAGGCGCGAGGTACTCAGAATCCACACTTTTGCAGGCAGTAAAAACCCACCAGTGAGCTCTCAAAATCGAGTGCGTGTTTTATTGAAAGATAATGAATTCGGATTATATGTTTAGTCTAGAGGCTTTGGAATCAGAAAGTATTCGTCCGGATATCATAGCCTAACTTTGAATTACGCGATGAAATTTAAGAGTTCGGGATAAATTTGTCAATGTTTCTGATAATTAAATGAGGAAGGAAATAAAATAGACTTATTAGTGGGTGCTGATTATTATTGGTCAATCATTGACAGGAAAAATTAAACGTCTTTCACCAACTGTTTTGAACGAAACAAAATTTGGATGGGCACTTCACGGAAGATTTTCTAATGAAATTAATTCGAGTAATTTAGTGGGAGCAATGTATGTTTCTATTTGGGAGAAAAATAACGATGATGATAAATCATTGATTGATATAAAAACATGCGATAAACAAATATTAGAAGAATTTAAAAGAAATATTAAATTCGAGAATGATAGATATGAAGTCAAGTTACCTATGAAATTCAGTTCAATTGATCTTCCAAATAATTATGATCTCGCAAAAAAAGATATTTGAATTTTTAATTAAAAGATTTCAAAATAATCCCACTTTATTTAAAGAGTGCAAAGCCGTCATTGAAGAACATCTGTCATCGGGAATAGTAGAGATAGTTGAACCCCAAGATGTAAACTCAGCTAATGGCAATTTAACCTACCTATTTACCCCATCACCCAGTAATTCGAAAAGATAAACAAACTACGAAACTGGGCATTGTTTTTGATGCTTCAGCGCATTCTCCTTCTCAGTTATCTCTAAATGATGTACTTCCAGGGGTCCAAATTTAAATTCAGATTTATTTGATTTAATTTTGCAATTCAGGAGTAATAACATAGCAGTAGTGGCAGATATAGAAAAGGCATTTCTACAGATAAGCATTGCAGAAAGTGAGAGATTTGACCCCATTTTTGTGGATTGATCAACTTCCACAAAATGCGAATTCTCCGTTGGGATTTGTAATAATGAAAATGACGCATGTACTATTTGGTGTGACGTCTAGTCCGTTTCTGTTAGGAGCCGTAATTAAACACCATGTAAGAGGGTTTGAAAGTCAATATCCAGAAACCTGCTCTGTAATCAATAATTCAATGTATGTAGATGATTTTTTGATAGGTGCATCTACAGTAGAAGAGGCATTAAAGCTATCAAGAGTCCTTAGACATTTTTCTAAAAGCTAACATGTCTCTACGCAAATGGCAAAGTAATTCTCTTTTAAAGGAATATTTACGAACGTCAAAATTTGATGTATGTCTCGACACATCACTTAGTGCAACCCCATTTAAAATTTTAGGATTAATATGGGATACCAAGAAAGATAATTTCAGATTAGATAATTACAATCTTTCGGAACTTGTTAATTGTCAGGAAAAGCTAAAAGAACTATAATTCGTGCGGCTGGGAGAATTTTTGATCCAGTTGAATTCCTATCTCCGTTTAGTCATTATAAAAATTATTTTCCAGTTATTGTGGGAACAGGGCATCGATTGGGACCAAAAATTGCCAGAAAATCTAGAGAACAAATGGAATAGCTGGTGTTCACAACTTCCACACCTCAGTAAGATAGAATTACCCAGGTACTATTTCCGAGATTTGCAGAGCACTTATGACAACGTAGAAATCCACTGTTTTAGTGATGCAAGCGAGAAGGCCTTTGGTGCTGTAATTTTTCTTAGATTTGATAAAGATAACAATAATAATTTTGAAGTAATAAAGACAAGCTTTGTTACTTCGAAAAGCAGACTAGCTCCAATAAAACCTTTGACATTACCAAGGTTAGAACTTATGGGTGCCTTGATTGGCACTAGGCTTATCAATCGTGTACTGTCAATTCTTAAGTTTAGTGTTAAAAAACAATATTTGTGGACAGATTCAAACATTGTTCTTCACTGGATTAAGAGTTCCTCTAGTACATGGAAACCCTTCGTGAGTAATAGGATTGTTGAAATCCAAACTTGACTAACCCAAAAGACTGGAGATATTGTCCTGGTCGTGATAATCCTGCTGATCGACTTACAAGAGGACTCAATCTTACGGACCTAGAAAATGATAAATTATAGTGGTCTGGCCCTCCATGGCTGATTAAAGAAATTGAATTTTGGCTCAGAGAAGCCAAAGAAGACGAATTTAAGCAGGAAGAAGCTAGAAAGGTAATTTCTCAGAATTTTTGTACATCAGATTCTCAAGAGTAATTTATAAAGATAGAACGTTTTAGTTCATTACTGAAGATAATTAGAATAGTAGCATGGATAAAAAGGTTCGTTTTCAACTGAAGAAATTCAACTAAATGTGAAGGAACCTTAGCTGAAGAAATGAAAGAAGCCAAAGAGTTCATGATAAAAGAATGTATAAAGAAATTGATTCCTTAAAAGGTAGTGAGCACATTAAGAAAAAATAAAAAATTTACAGTTTATACCCATATTTAGATGATGTTAATTTGTTACGAATACGAAGTAGGCTCAATCAAGGTAATTTTAGCCCGAGTGTGATAAATCCAATTCTATTACCTAGAAATGAAAGGTTCACAGAATTGTTAGTTATGCAAGAACATCAAAAAATGATGCATAGGAGTTACTTTGACCCTTACGAAAATAAGAAAACGATTTTGGATTCCGCAAGGACGACAATTTATCAGAAAAATCATCGGAAAATGTCTTACTTTGTAAGAAGTATAATGCGAAACCATCCAACCAATTAACAGGTCAACTCCCAAAGGACAGAATAACCGAATCACCACCATTCAGCATAATCGGGTTAGATTTTGCAGGACTGATAAGAGACAAAAACAATACTTTGAAATCGTACATTGTATTATTTACATGTGCCACAACCAGAGCTGTCCATTTAGAATTATCAACAAACATGACCACAAAATCCTTTCTTTTGGCTTTTCGGCGATTTCTGTCTAGACGTGGCACTTGTAAGGTAATATACTCCGATAATGCCAAAAGTTTCAAGGCTGCGGATAAAGAGCTTCAAAATTTTCATAAGATCATAAAAGAGCGCGAACACCAAGATTTCATCTCCAGCCAAGGTGTGAAATGGAAGTTCATTGTGGAACGTGCCCCATGGTGGGGAGGTTTCTACGAGCGAATGTAAAATGTGTTAAAGACCCATTGCGGAAGATTTTAGGACGAGCTCTTTCATTTGAGGAATTAACGACAATTTTAACGGAAATTGAAGCCGTTCTCAATATGCGACCTCTGACTTACACAACCAGTGAATTTGGAGAACCTGAGCCCCTCACACCTGCTCATTTCCTCCATTTTGGTAGACAGGACTTTAGTTATCCCCTCCATTTTGCTGAACTGGAAAACAAACTCTCCAACAAAGAGAATTTAATCCGAAGGAAGATTTACCAAACCAGATTATTAAAACAATTGTGGACTAAATGGAAGGACCAATATTTATTCATTTTGAGCTCTGCCCATCATTATAAAACTGCAGAAAAACACTGAAATCTCCAAGTTGGAGACATTGTACTGGTAGATGGGACTTGCAAATCTAAACTGTTATGGGACTTGGGAATAATTCTAGACATTATTCATGGTAGAGACATTCTTATTAGGGCATGTATGGTAAAAACTCCAAAGGGATTGTTCAGAAAACCAGTACAACTGTTATATCCTTTTGAATTAGATTCTACTTGAATGATTAATTATGTAATTTAAGTGTTTAAAATTGATTTTTTATGTGTTTTTTGCATTGTTTAAATATTATTTCTCTGCATAAATTTAAGTATGATATGCGATAATTTGAGTTTATTTCTTTGGAATTTTAATTTTTCCATATTAATATGTGGATTTAAGTTGATTTAATTAAAAAAATGTTATGTTTAATACAATTTTCATTGAAACATTTGAATTTGAATGTTTGTGCGTGTGTATTAGAATATTATTGTAGTTGAATTTATATATTGTTTATTTCAAAGGTGTTAAATATTGATTGTACCAATTATGTACTCTTAAAAGAGTCCAGGTGGGGAGTGTGCGGGAAATTCATATGAATCAATTTGTACCACTAGATGGCGTTGCTATTCTAGAGTGTTGGAGCACTTGGCGTGTGTAAGTGTAAAACGGCGCCAACCCGCTTGCATATATACTGCAACCGGAATGTTGGGTTTTTAGGATATTGTATTGATTCAATTGTAGCTTGAAATTCGGAAATAAAATGCGAGTAGAAGTTTTTCTTGTACTTTGCAATTTCTTGTAATCGATTGAATATTGCTATTTCATTAGACTGGTTCGTAATTTAAAACTTCGCTGAGCTATTGCTAGTAAATAATATTTGAATTTAAAAGAACCAACATACTTCGCAACATGGTCATGTCGAGCCGCAGTTTAGTTTAGTTAGAGATTTCGTATTGTGCACACCGCTCCTTAAATCCTTTCGTTTTCATCAAAGCATAGAACTTTGAATTGCGTATTGCAATGTACACTTGAACTATCCTTTCTCGTTTGAACTTGAATATTGGTTTTGATTGAACAGTGTGCTGTTTGTTGCACAACATGGAAGACATTTCGGTCTTTAATCGTAGAAAAGGTTATCTTAAAGGACAGATAACTAGATTGAACACTTTTGTTGCCGAAAAAGGACAGGGGTCAACTGGTGCAGTACTGGAGACTAAATTAGTTCAACTAAATCGTTTGCAAGGAGAAATCAAAGAATTAAAATTGGATTATTTTCGTACAGTTAAAGACCAGATTGTACAAGTAGAGTTGGCTCTATTGGATCTGGACTCAGAAATGGACGCTGTGGAGGTAGGAATTAGAACTTTATTGCATGCGTCAAATTCAACTGCCCGAATTGTCGAAAATGATAGTAATAATATGGCAATTAAATTACCGGATATCATTCTCCTGAAATTTTCTGGGAATTTGGAAGAATGGTATTTCTTTAAAAATCAATTTGAAATTTTGATTAACTCAAATAAACATTTGAATGCAAACCAAAAACTCTTTTACTTGCAATCCACTTTGGTTGGTCCAGCTAAGCAAGTGCAAACACAAGATGATACTTATGGGTCATTAATGCATGCATTAGAGCAGTGCTACGAGAATAAGCGTTTGATAGTAAACTCGCATATAAATGTTCTTCTTAATCGAGATAGAATAAAATGTGATTCGCCTAAGGAACTAACCTAGCCTTTCTTGATAAGACAATGAGGTATTTGAGAGTCTTAAAGCTTCTGAACTTGAACCTGACAAACTATGCGAAAATATTTTAATTAATTTGTTTGTACAAAGATTAGGTTTGGAAATTCGTAGGCAGTACGAAATGAGTTTAACTTATACGGATGTACCAAATTTAGAAAAGTTTATTGAATTTTTGCAAAAAAAAAGATGTCAAATTCTAGACAACTTAAATGCATCGTATCCTACATCGACTAAACCCTTTCAAGTTAAACAAAGGTCATTTCTAAATCGTTCCAATAATGTGTGTAGCCTGTGTAAACAACCAGCTCATAATTTGCAATATTATATAAAATTCAAAAACATGGAACCGAAAATTAGATTTGAAACTGCAAAGTCTCTTGATCTATGTATACTTTGTTTGGGTCGAAACCACAAATTAAATATTTGCAAATCTCGTCTTTTCTGTAACATCTGTAAGAAAAGGTCCCAAAATACACTTTTGCATTTTAATGTAAATAGAAATACCAATAATGTAAACATGGAGGATGGGCAAGCAGTAAAATTGAATAATGAATCAGAGGAAGATCCTGCCACTTTGGTTGAAACTGCGACGAGTTTTTCATGGCCATCGAACTCAAAAACTGTGCTTCTCGCAACTGCTGTAGTTTATGTGAACAATTCCAATGGACAAAAAATTAAATGTAGAGCATTAATCGATAGTGGTAGTCAGAGCCATTACGTAACAACTTCGTGTGCTCAGATGTTACAATTGAAATCCATGAAAGCGAATGTCTTGGTTTCAGCATTAAGTGGTTCAAAATACTCGGTTAAATCAAAAACTGTTGCAACAATTTCTAACAATAGTGGAGATTATGTCAGAAGTCTCGAGTTTTTAGTAATTCCAAAAATCACTGATATTTGTCCCGCAAGATTTTTAAATATTTTGAATCTCAATTTGCCCAATAATATCGTTCTTGCAGATCCTAAATGGTTTCAGCCGTCAAAAATAGATTTACTTTTGGGCGCTGAAATTTTCTTTGAGCTTCTTAATACTAATCGAATCACTGTAGAAAATAGTGAATTGCTATTTCAGGATACAGTTTTCGGATTTATCGTTAGTGGTGCTATAAATAATGATTAGTGATAATACCTTTTATTGTGGTTTGAGTCGCGAATGCGATTTAGAAAAAAACAATACAATGCTTCTTGGAGCTGGAAGAAGTTAATCCCGTCCCTCCAAAAAACAAGGAATCTAAACTGTGCGAAGAACATTTCATCAATACCGTGGAAAGGGATGAATCGGGAAGATATATAGTAAAAATTGCATTTTGGGAGGAGCCTTCTATATTAGAGGACTCCAAACAAATAGCACTGAAAAGGCTTGATTCCTTATGGAAGAGACTCTCTAAAGACACTACTCATCTATCGTTGTATAGACTTTTTACAGGAATACAAAGAGTTGGGACAAATGTCTGAGGTAGAGAATGAAACTCAACCTACATATTATATCCCTTATTTAAGTATTTATCATCCTGATAGTCAGACGACCAAGTTTCGTGTTGTCTTGAATGCAAACTCATTAACAACAGCCGGGAATTTGTTAAACTCTATACAAATGAATGGTGGAGTCATCCAAGAAGACCTATTTTCGATAATCACTAGATTTCGCAAACACCAATACGCATTTTCGGCAGATATTCGACAAATGTTCCAAATGATATTAATTCATCCAGAACAAAGACAATTACAAAGAATCTTATGGAAAGAAGATATTAATGCACCTGTCAAAACTTTTGAACTGCATACAGTGACGTATGGAATTGTCAGCGCGCCTTTTCTTGCTACTCGAGTTTTGAAGCACATTGCCCACGATGAATGCAAAGATTACCCTGAGCAGCAGTAGTAATTGATCAGGATGTATACATGGATATCCTTACAGGCGGGGACGATTTATCTGCTACTAAAGATCTTCAACGGAAATTAGTCGAAATTTTGGGAAGAGGCCAAATGAAACTGCACAAATGGTGTGCTAGTGATCAAGATCTCCTATATCATGAAGATAAAGAACTTTCATTCTCTTCCAGATGAAATTAAGACTTTAGGTATTTTTTGGAATCTGAAAATTGATTGCTTTTTCTTTAAGGTCGTCATTTGCGATGAAACTTGCACTAAACGTTCAGTTTTAGCTAATAGCTCGATCCTTTTCGATTTGATCCTTTGGGTTTGCTAGGCCCAGTGATATCCAAAGCCAAGATATTTATGTAACAGCTGTGGCATTTGAAAATTGGATGGGACGACCCTCTTCCTGGTAGAGACTCAAATTTGGCAAAAATTCGTCGATTCTCTGAAGTTGATCAACGATTTGAAAATAGATAGAATTCTTCTCAAGGATGCAGTTATTAAGGAATTGCACGGCTTCGCTGATGCTTCAGAAAATGCCTATGGTACTGTAATCTATTTGAAAACCGTAAGTTCGTCAGGAGAAATCTCAGTTAAATTGATTGCAAGCAAGTCCCGAGTAGCACCAATCAAGCAAACTACAATTCCACGCCTGGAATTGTGTGCTGCAGTGTTGCTCTCCGAGTTAGTGACTCGAGTTCTTGCTTCCCTAAAGCTGGAAGTAAATAACATCTTTCTGTGGTCTGATTCTACGATCGTCCTTGCATGGATCCGAACTGAAACTCTGAACCTTAAAACTTTCGTTGCAAATCGATCTAATCAATGGCACCACGTCCCCTCGGCTGACAATTCTGCAGATCTTTCAAGAGGCCTAGATCCGGAAAAGATTCTGGATAATGAACTGTGGTTTCGAGTTCCGGCATTTCTTCATAATGGTGAAATTCCATGCATTGAGAAAATCCCATCGGATTTTAAAAAGCATTATAACTCTGAACTCAAACATCCCAATAGTGAACCAGAGATATGTCTAATTAATAAGGAAGTTAACATTAATCCTATAATTGATCAACTGGTTAATAAGAGTAATAATTAGTTGTATAATTCATGTGTTAAATTTTTATTTTCAGATTTCTTCACAACGTAAGCCACCCTAAGCAAAAAAGAATAGGACCACTACTTGCAGGAGAACTCCAAAAAGCAGAAACAGCCTTAACTCAGGAGTACCAGAAGCAAGAATTCTCCAAGGAGATAAGAGACATTGAGGTAAAAGGTGAAGTGGAGAAAGGCAGTAAGTTGAAGCCACTCCGCCCATTTATTGACAAAGAAGGTTTACTTCAAGTTGGTGGTAGACTTTCTAATGCTAATTTAAGTTTTCATAAAAAATTTCCTTTGTTGTTATCCCCACATAGTAAACTAACTAGTCTTATAATTATTCATTATCATAAAATCAATTTGCATTGTGGTCCTCAAGCATTGTTATATTATGTTCGTAACAAATTTTGGACTATAAATGGTCGCAATAATTGTAAAAGAATTGTACATGAGTGTGTAAATTGTTTTAAATGCAATCCAGTTATTGCCCAACAAATTATGGGTGATCTTCCTAAAGAGAATCAATGTAGATTTTACGTTTAATTCTACAGGAGTTGATTTTTGTGGACCATTTTGGATTAAGTATAAAAACCAAAGGAAGGGTACTTTACAAAAAGTTTATGTATGTATATTTGTGTGTATGGTTACAAAAGCTGTGCATTTGGACCTTGTGACTGACTTAACAACTGATGCATTTATTGCCACCTTGAAGCGCTAGCTTCAAGCCACCCTCGCCTTTGCTAGACGAGATAAATGTTCAAAACTGTTTAGTGACAATGCGACTAACTTTATAGGTGCAAATACCGAGTTAAAAAGGTTGGTAAAATTATTAACAGAGCACATTGAAATTTTCAGTGGATACCTTAGTTCTGAAGCTATTGAGTGGAAGTTTGTTCCTCTCCGAGGTCCAAATTTTGAAGGACTTTGGGAGGCTGGTGTAAAATCCTTTAAATATCATTTAAAACGTGTAATAGGAAGCACTCCATTGACCTTTGAGCAATTCTTAACTGTAACCACTCAGATTGAGGGTATTTGAATTCTCGTCCATTGACACCCTTATCATCTGATATTGAGGATTTGGAGGTTTTGACACCAGGACACTTCTTAATCGGTAGACCTATTAATGCTATTGTTGAGCCTAATCAAACTAATATTAATGATAACAGGTTAAAATTGTGGCAAAAAATCTCAAAATTTGTTCAGCTTGTTTGGAAACATTGGAAAAATTCATATTTGAGTCACTTACAAAATCGGTCCAAATAGAAAATTGATCAGAAAAATATAGAAGTTGGTGAAATGGTTTTAATAGAAGACAATTTGCCTATATCAAAATGGATAACTGGAAGATTTGTAGAAGTGTTTGGAGGTAAAGATGGCAAGGTCCGTGTTTGTAGTGTTAAAACTAAATCTGGTATTTTTTTAAAAGACCAATTTCAAAACTGTATTTTGCCTTAGATACTTGAATATGTTAATTGAATGTGCAGTTTGTATTTTTATATTTCATTGAATTCAATTTTAATTGTGAATTATAGTAGAACCTTTTAATGTACATTTAATTACATTTATTTGTCTTGGATATATATTACAGTCCACTTTCTTAAATTTAAATTTATATCGTTGCATTGTAAATTGTTGCATGTTTAAGACCAACAGTGCAAGGCAGGCGGTATGTTGGAGCACTTGGCGTGCTTAAGTGTAAAACGGCGCCAACCCGCTTGCATATATACTGCAACCGGAATGTTGGGTTTTTAGATATTGAATTGATTCAATTGTAGCTTGAAATTCGGAAATAAAATGTGAGTAGAAGTTTTTCTTGTACTTTACGATTTCTTGTAATCGATTGAATATTGCTATTTCATTAGATTGGTTCGTAATTTAAAACTTCGCTGAGCCATTGCTAGTAAATAATATTTGAATTTAAAAGAACCAACGTACTTCGTAACATAGTTTTTGTAACCTCGCCTGGACATTCAGATTGAAACTATTCCAAGCGAAATACAAGGCTTAGCTCCCCTCTGTACTCAATGCATGTATATAGCGCGTGTAAATATTCTGCAAATAAAGTAAGTTATGCGAACTCGTGATGAATCCTTTATGTGTACTAAAGGTGATTTATTGACAAGAACAAAGAACCAAAACCACTGAACCATCAAATGCATCCCCATAGTCACATTTAGGGTCCGAGAGCTGTAGAATTACCCTTTTTCTGAGATGCTCTTTTAAATAACATGAATCTTAAAATTATTGGGAAAGAGAAGTGTTAAAGTTCAGTAATATCATGTCTCTAATGCATTCATATCAGGTTGGAATGTTTTTGAGGCAAACTGGAACAAGGCTTTCTTTTGGGATTGACTGTACAAACTCGTGCACAGTGTAAACTCTGATGATTGTTTAAAAGTATTTTATTTTTTCCTAGAACAAACCTTTCAAATATATTTTTTCCCTTCCTTAAACCTCTTCATGTTGATTTAGAAACTGAGAACTGGTGTATGTTTACTCTGAGTAAGAAGGACAGTTAATAGACATGGAGCCCTGTTACAGAAAGAACTTGCAGTTTAAAATTTCGTATTGGTTTTGTCGATGATTGATTTGGTTTTTCGGGGTTCTATGTCACAAGGGCCATATTTGGCAATGGTTTTGTCGAAGTTATGTTTAATAAATAGTAGTATTATAGACTGTTTGAATTTTGAAATATCTCTTATAAAAGGCACTGCCTTTCACTTGGTCAACACTATAGCACAGGTATTGACCATTTTTTTAAATGTTTATTATTGTTCAATAATTTGTCTTTCAACAGATGAGTGTAGTAGAGAAAATGTACTTCATAAATTGATACATTAAGATTATATCCGAAATAATTGAACTTTTCAGCTTTCCACATAGCACTGTTTGAAGAAAACAATTTTAGTTAATCTGGCAAAAATTCAGAGGCAACATTTTTGGTTTCTGAATAAAAGCTATTCTAATGATAGCATGATTAATGATGAATTTCAAAACAGTAGTCATCTTACAGTTCAAAATTGACCATAGCTTAAAAAACAATGGCCAAATTAAAATTTTTATGCACAATTTAAAGCAAGTTCTCATTAAATGTAAAAATATCAATACATCTAATTACAGTCCAAGATAATCTTGAATTTATTTTATTACATGGTGTCTTGGACAAGTACATTTAGGAAAAATGGTTTTTATTTAAAAATATTTTGCAAAATGTAATGTATTTTATAATATTTAATTACAATATTTCTGTTAAAAAATATACATTTGTGCACAGAACCCACTTTTGTCAGTAAATATTTTCATTGACAATTTGCTTGAAAAACTTGTTTAAGTCGCATCACGTTTTTTTAAAACAAAATCTCAAAGCCATTAAGAAAAGTAAAGGATGAGTCGAGTCTGGATACTACTTCTCTCGTTGTGGCCAGATTTTTCTGAAAACTATACTTGCATTACATTATAAGATTCTATTCAAAACATGCAATTGAAAATACGAGCATACTTTTCTAGCATACATAAAGGATCTTGATTGTGTGAAATCTGTTTCTATGTGTTATAAGTGACAATTTAATGCGTGATACTTCAACATTTTGGACTTTCAAAAGTCAATTTTAATTGCAAAGTCGACATTTAATCACACAAGTTCCACAAATTAAGTAAATAAAGTATTTCAGTGATGAGAACTCAACCCAATACAAAAAATAAATTAAAAAAATTTTATTAATCTTTATCATAAAAAAGACCATGGTGTAAAAATCAAGCGGCACTTTTTTGCCTTTTGTCATGGAAAAGAAGCTTGTGACGGTACCAAAGTGTACCTTCAGTGTCTATACAAAGATTGTTGCCAATAGCCCATTATGTTGCTCCAGTGCAATGTAAATTCAACTACCTACCATACAAAGATGCAATATTAAATGCATTTGGTTACAAAACAGTCCAACAGAGGAATATATACTTTTTTCACAGCAAAATCGATAATTGAAATCCCTAACAATCAATTAGCAGATGGGTACGCAATGGCAAATACAATAACAGGAACAAAGTCTAATCACTGCTTTATACAAATAGACAAAAGTGATTGGTTTCCAGAGTTTCAAGTTCCTCAACAATATTCATCGCTACCAGATATTGGAGAATCTAAAATATAACTTTTTAAATGTCACACTTCCACAGTATGCCTAAAATTAAATCAGAATTTAAAACTTGAATATAACTCACTCAACCTTAAATTATAAAAGGTTAACACCAAATGTTAATTTTTCTAGCTGGCAAGCTGAACCACCACTAACAGTTGGGTTAGGAAGCTTAAAACTCGCATCTTCTTTGTCCACTTTGTAAACTGTTATCTACTTTGGTAAACTTTTGGGAGGCAAATACTCATGATCTTTAAATATATTAATGTTTAAAGGTTTTATTCCAGATGCTTCAAAACCATGAATAATGTTTGTTGGAGTGAAAGCTAAAGGGAAAGCTTTTCCCACTAGCTGAGCAACATCATAGATTGTCGCTGGTTTTCCAACATTATGTGACCTCATCATCCATTCTTGCATTGCTGTATTGTAATAAGCTTTGAAGGGGCCAAAAACGCCGCTGCCTAATGACTGCATTTTGTGGCTTGTATGTGGAATGTAACCAATGTAATACCATTATCTTTGGCTATCTGGATTGATTTAACTGATATGACTTTCGTGGTTATTAAGGAGAATTGTTGGGTTTTCCTTGCTTGATCGACTATGCTTAGCAAAATGTTTGAAAAACTCTAAAAGAGATCCTCATTAGACCACCCAGACGGATTGGTACCTCCAATACTCCCAACTGGCACACCTTTCAACATGTAATCTTTAAAATTTACACGTGGAAAACTAACCATAGGAGGTATGAATCCACCACCAGCATTGATTGCAGAAATCAGTTATGTTGGTTCCGCGCTCTGTATTTGTCATTGATCCAACTTATTTTAGGCCTTTTAATGCCAGGACCTCAGACAAGACGTGTACAGTTGATATGTCCGTCTCATCACAATTCTATGTTATAGGCTGAAATTCCAGGGTATTTTTGTGGGACCTATTTATGGTTCTCCAAAACCAGACACATTTGCCTTATTAAAGGCTGTTGATCGAGCCAGGCTTGTTGCTTCTGGTCGCCGTAAAGTTAGCTCCTTAGCATATTTTTTGCGGAAAGTACGTAACCAGTACATGCCTGCCATTTTATTGTCATCCCAGGACTTGTCATATGGTTGGTTATTTTCTTTAGCAAACTGGTAGGCTAAAATTCGGACATCTCTTAACGTTAAGCCATAATGAAGATGAGCAGCTTTTTTAATATACTCAACTAAAACGATCTCCTGAAAAAACTTTTCTATCATCGTTCTTATTATAACAAAACCTTTCCGATCCTGATATCTTGTGCGATTTAAGGCGTCTCAACAAGGTTGTCTTTGAAATGTTCATTTGTTTAGCAACTCCATAGACATTTTTTTTATCTATAATTAATTCCCTCCTCCTACTGTCTTTTGTAACGTAACTACCTTAAATTTAGAGGATATCACAATTTTTTTTATAACTTAATAGAAATATCATTTAATAATTGGATTTAATGAAAACTTATTTGGTTATATTAATTTTATCAGAGGTGTACTTTGAACTGGTCCAAGGTACAACACTTTGACTAGGATCAAGGTACAACACTTGGGTCATATTTCAAAAACAGGCAATCAGCCATTTTGAGGTTAGTCTAAATCTTGTTTTAAACACATGACTTTATAGCTAAGAAAATGCTTTAAAAGACTTATTAAATCATGAAAACAAAATGTAGCGGTTAGAGAAGAAAAAGTAGTAAAAGCAAAATACTTACATTCAATAGGTGAAAAGTAGTTTTATTTATCCCCAATAAAACTCTGCAACTCTCATCAACTAGAACAATTTGGTAGAGGCCTCTATGGGCAAATAGACAAACTATAATGACTGGTTTTAAACTAACCCAACAGATAATCACAATTACTGTAGGTCCAAGGTACACATATGTCCAAGGGTACACCTTTCCCTATCTACCCTAATAGATGTAATTTTTTTTACAGAAATATTGTAATTAAATGTTATAAAACACATTGCATTTAACAAAGTATTTTTAAAAATAATTTAAATAAAAACAATTTTTCTTCAATGATTAATTTGTGGAACTTGTGATTAAATGTTGACTTCATAATTAAGTTTGACAATTAACTTTTGAAAAGTCTAAAAGGTTGAAGTGCCAAGCATTGAACTGTCACTTACAACCACACATAGAAACAGATTTCACATAAACAAGATCCTTAATGTATGCTAGAAAAGGATGAACTGTCACCTGCTCGTATTTTCGATAACTTTTGAATATAATGCAGGTAGCTTTCAGAAAAATCTGCCACGATGAGAGAAGTAGTATCAACTCAATTCATCCTTTGCTCTTTGGTGTCAAGATTTTGTAAAAAGTGATGAGCACATAAAGAAATGAGCTTTTTAAGCAAATTGTCAGTGAAAATATGCAATACTAAAAATATGTATCATTTTACTAAAAGTGAGTCCTAAGCATAAATGTAATTTTTTAACAGAAATAATGTAATCAAATATTATAAAACACTACATTTTGCAGAGTATTTTTTAAATAAAAAACTATTTTTCTTGAATGGTACTTAATAGAGTTCAAAAATGACCATGTGATAAAATAAATTTATTACATGGTGTTATTAGGACTAAATGTATTACATGTTCAAATTATATAGGACTGTAATTTGATGTTGCATTGATATTTTTACATTTAATATGAACTTGCTTTGAATTATGCATCATAAAAATTCAAATTTGACCATTGTGCATTAAGCTATGGTCAATTTTGGTGGTCACTGTAAGATGACCATTTTGAAATACATATGCTATCATTAGAATAGCTTTTATTCAGAAATCAAAAACGTTCGCTGATTTTTCGTCAGATCAAAGTAAATATGTTAGTAATACTTCTACAGTGTTTCAGAGAAAAATAAGAAGGTTCATTTTTTCTATAGCCCTTCAAGTCAACTGTTTTTAAGTGATTTTTTTCACATGTAAAAAATATTACCTGAAGTGTAAAATTTCCTCCTGAAATAAATGGCTTCCATAAATTTTTGTTACCTTTTCCTTCTGCTGTGCAAGTTCATTTATTTAATTTGCATTTCAGAGTAAGAATCCAAATTAGGAACTAGTCAATTCAAAATAAGAAGCATAAATACAGTGTCAGTTAAGGTTATGGAGGTTAAGTGAAATCGCATAATCTTTGAATAGATACAGAATATTATTGTAACCCTATACCTCAATCAAATTAACTATAATTAAAGTTCACATTTTAATGACTGCTTAGTTTTATTAGTGACTAGCTGAATTACCCGGCGTTGCTCAGGTTGAAATGGTTAAATGTTGCTTGAAAAGTGAATTAGAATAAGCCCTTTCTTTCACAGAAAAATGCAATCATTTAAGTTGTACGGAAAATACGTTTAAACTTTTTCATAGCTTCTACAATATACTTCGGACGCAAATCTTGGAAATCTAACTCGCACAAGTTACAGACAAGCATACAGCGGAAAACAACACATAAAGTGGAGAAATCTACTGGAGATACTGCTCAAAATGTTTCCCATTGGTGGGTGGCAATGCAAAATTGAATGCGTGACAGTACTGAATCGTGGACGCGTTGGAGCATAGCTGGTGTAACTGTGTGACAAGCAAGGCTCATACGCTGTTTCAGATCATCCAGAGAGGTTGGCTCAGTCGCATAGATCTGTTCCTTGACGTAACCCCAGAGGTAGAAGTTCATGGGAGTCAATTACAGCGAACGCGGTGGCCACTCTACCCGACCACCATATCCGATGTTCTGTTGGCCGAATTCGGTGGCTAGATACGCACGAACGTTTGCTGCTTTATGCGGAGGGGCACCATCATGTTGGAACCACACACGACATGCATCTCGGAGAGGCAGCTGTTCATACCAGTCACGTACCGTGTCTTGTAACACGTGCAGGTAACGATTGCCCGTTAAGGTCCCGTCGTAGAAGATGGGTCCAACAATCTGGGTTCCCCATAAACGCACCATACATTCGCTGACCAGCGTACCTGGTGTCGTGCTGTGCGTCCCATGTGAGGGTTGTCCAGAGCCCAGTAATGCACATTGGGGGTGTTGACGATGCCATCCCGTGTGAATTGCGACTCATCTGTCTACAGTATGTCGGAAAACAACGACGAAATGTCGTGCAACGTGTTGAGCAGGAAATTACAAAAGTCAATCTTCATGCGTTGTCACCCGGCATCAATGCTTGCACCAGTAGCGGACGGTATGGATGCGCACCATGCGCATGTAACAATCGCCAAATATGTTGACGCGTGTATCCACATGCCTCGCTTATTTCCGCCGTGCTTAGGTTTGGATTTGCAAGGGCGTATCCCAGCACTTTCTCCTGTGTCACTCGAATGCCCGATCTTGTCAGTCTGCCTGATCTGGGTCGTGGTGTGAAGCGCCGGTCTCTCTGAAACGGCAAAGTACAGTAGGTTCGATGCGATGGACGTCGATCCATAAGAAAACGTTCGCCATAAAGCCTCGCAGCGGCTCTGGCATTTCGTTGACATTCGCCATAAATCACTATCATTTCGGCATATTACGCGGATGTGTAGCACATCATCACGATTTCAGCACGGACTAGTTTGCCCACTACTGGATGGCTCGTCTTTTATCCCGAGCATGTGACTGCGGTACTACACTATTTGCATAATCATGATTAGCATGGGGGTTATAGCCCCACTGATAGTTTGCATTCTGATGCCATTTATCCGGTTCTTTTTTGCTCATTTTTCATTTTCAGGGTGTCGATTCGACATAATTCGACGATGGTCTTCAACTTTCTAATTGACATCTATCTTGCTTAGTTTCGGAGTTAGATTTCCAAACTTCCGTGTTTCGCCACTAGGGGCGCTGCGACCACTTTCAGTGAATCGGGCATGTCCACTTTACTATACATGCACCCATCGTTTATGGTCGGGGAACCCCCCTTTCACCTAGTCTGTCAAATGGGAGCGAAAATGCAGCGCCCGAGGCGGGTAATTAGGGTGTGTTCAGGGTAATCATATTTGGCACGTTATCGTACTTTGCAACTGGCACATTTCACTAGTTATCGCTTTCTTGGCAAATGCTTTGGCGCATTTTTTGGCTTTGGCTTCTTTGAGACATTTTCTCACTGAAGTCATTAGTGAGTCATCTTTTCCCCGTCTTTCGAAGAATTGCTGTTAATTATCTAGAAATCTGCTACAAGGGGAGTGGGGACGCCATCTTAACAAAGGGTGGTGCATCATTTATAAACATCTTCATTTTTTGTACAATCGTATGTGTACATGTTTTGAAAATTAAAAATCAATTTTATTTTTGAGATTTCTTTACCATTTGGAATTTAAGGAACTGCGAAGCTCTCCATTTTTGCAATTGAGGAGTACACAAAATGCTGACTCCCCTTCTGATTGAGCAAATAACAAAATACAAACTCACTTTACTCAGAATAAATTGCTGATAGAACTTTGGCTTAATTTTGATTGTTAGGTATTCAAAAACTTTCCTGATTGAAACTTGCGATTTGTCTTTTTAATTTCAAAGACAAATTTACATGAAGGGAAATGCACTAAAATAATATTTTTTGCAAGAACCAGTGACAGTAGTAGATTTTGTCATGAGCAAGAAAACAGGAATGTTTCGAGCCTTTGCAAGATTTTGTCACTGATAAAAAGAGAAATTTTAATCTAGTAGTTACTGCATATATATGGCTTACACACAACCAAAATCTGAATTTTTCATGGCTTCTATTCAGTTCTGACATAAAAAATTTGATCACTTTGTTTTGCGAATTAAGGAAATATTTAAGTTTAAAATGATAAATCCACTTTAACTATTTATTTTTAAAGGCAATTTAACACGCTTTTACAGTTTATTACATACCTATTACATTTTTCATTGCAATTAATAACTATGGATCTATTTCAATTTGAGGACTCTTGAAAAATATTTTACTGAAGAGTAAAAGTAAAATTATACCACTATACTAAAAGTTGAATTTATCAAAATGTTTAGTTATATCATTACAAATGCGGTCACTTTGTTTTGAGTAATAAAGAAATGTCAGTTCAAAGTTATGAAACACTTTCTTCGCTTTATTTCTCTTTAAGGACAATTCATTATCTTTTTCCTGTTTATTACTTGTTTAACACCTTTTTGAAGTTTATTAAATGACGATAGATCTTGTTGAATGTTGTAGACTTTAATTTGAAAAGAAAACAAACATTGTAGAGGTAAATCTCGTGAGCTGCTTGCTTTTGTAAAGAAAATGTAAAGGGCGTCTATTTATTGTAGGCAATTCAAATTGGTGTTGCTTCTACAGACTTCTTGAAATACGTTTTCTCTTTCCTAAGATGATAAACCATACATAACACAGAATCGTCATTTTGTATTGGTAGAATACATCTACATAAAGTGTCTCATGGTGGCTCAGGGAGTTGTATAAATCGATTCTCCTCAAACCCTCCTAAGATCAAGAAAGCAAGATTAAGAAAACTTTTAGTCTCCCTAATACATAATTTTGATAAATAGAGAAAAATGAATTTTTTCACAACTATAAATTCTGATTCCTCTTAAACTTTTTGAGGCAAAACAATAAAGTGACCAAATTTTAGTAAGATGTTACAGAGAAGCCCTTAGTACAAATTTAGATTTTTCAACGTACTCCACGAGCATCAACTAAAAAATGGAATTTCAAAATTTCCCATTTTTAGTGGACAAATCTTGGAAAGGCTTGAAAGGATCAAAACACACTCCTGTTTTCTTATTCTGGACAAAATCTGTCACAATGGTTCTATATAACAGAACAAAACTGGTTAAACTGAATTGATGAATGAGCAATGACAATATCAAATGTGTTGCTCAAATATTACATAGTATTATAGCATTAGCTTGTCATATAATAAATTTCAAATATTATTAATTATAATTAGTCATAAATTTTGAAATTAGGCATGGATAAATTTAGCATAAAATAGCTAAATTTAATGTATCAAAAGTTGGGTTTTATTTCATAAACATTTTCCATAAATATAACTAATTAAGGAGATAGTAATTTTTCAGACTGAAATGTGTCAAACCTCCATTGATTGAAAAATGTACTAGGGGTTCGGATAATTAGCTTTTAAGACGTTTTAAATTTATTCGAATTTTTGACAAATTCCCAGATACAATTTTCAGTGCCTACATAGAATAATTTTATAAATATCTATTTACAAAACTTGAGAAGAAATTTTTTTAATAATTGAATTGTCTGGCATTTGCCTTATAAAATAAGTTATATTATATCTAGTCTATATAAAAAATATTAAAAGCATATATTCTTGGCCAGGGGGATGGGCAATGGGGTCCTGAGCTGACCTCGAAAGCGTCGGAGTCGGCTTTTTAAAATGTTTTCAAGATAAAATACGATAAAAATTCATGGATTTCTTTAACATAGTTATTGAATTATGAAAATAATTGTTGTTTATTGTACTTCGCATAGAAAATTGTATGTATTTAACCAACAATAAATATTTGTTGAAAAACCCTCGTAAAATCATTTCTGTACTAAAACAACTGAGGTGTAACAATTTTAAAACTGTATGTCTTTGTTTTTCAATTCATAGTCAGGACTAAATTTGATATATTATATTATACAAAAATTTAGCGAACCAATATCTTTTTTAAAATATAATAAAGTTCAGATATTCATTTTGCATAAAAAGTTGTATTCCTAAGTTGGTTCAAAGTACAAAATAAAAAATGCTTTTTTAATGTAATAAGTCCAAATCTTCAATTAGCATAAAAATTCAATCTCTCTTTTGTACCTCCAAAAATAATTCCTGACTACATTAATGGTTATTAAGTGTGAACTGTGAAACGAACAGCACTTCCAAAACCGGGGGGTGGGTAGTTGAATCTTGAAGGGAAAGATCCGAGGTCAACACCTCGTAATTTTAAACCACGGTCAGATGACGAGGCAACACCTGGCTAGCACACTACTCTCCAAACATCCACACCACGTCAACGTGAGGACATTTGAGGTTACGACAGATTTAACACACACCAGCACCCACGTATACGACGGTCTTTGGTTAGACCTAGTTCGAACTCACAACCCTCCTATTGCTAATCCGCTACTCTTCCAACCGGGCTACCACTGCCCCACCAAATATCGGAGTCACGTAATCAATTCATATAAGCTATATATAGGATATTTTCACGAATACTCTCAAAACTTGAAATAAAAATGCTCTTTCTTGCCGACTTATTAACTTAGTATACAATTTACTAACGTTGTGAATGTAAAGGGTGTGCTTCGTGACTCTTGACAAGATGAACAATGCTGGATTCAAAATTAGTAAGTTTCAGACTTAAAGTGCCACTGTAACTAGAGCGACTCATGTTCATTTCATTACACCACGGAATTCTATATATAGCTTATTTCTTTGTTCTATTAAAATGGAATTAACATGGCTGAAACCGGCTGAAACCAGCTTCAACCATTGTTCGGAAATGCAAGCAAAAGTTTTGGATATTTTTCTACAACATTCATATTCTTCCAAAAGTAACTTAAAGTCTTTTTTTTAAAGCGTCTTAGCTTCAAGATCAACTGACAATTCGATAAGTTCATCTTGTTTGTTACATTCGATGTTTTCAATATCTGCAGAAAATGGAATGATAACCCAATCTGGAATGTGCATGTTTTCAAAATCTGCAAAGCGCATTTTAAAATCATCGCTCAAATTTTGAAGATATTTTTGTATATTTCTGTCTTCCTCTTTTACTTTTAATTGCCGTAGATTCGAAAAGTTCTGAAAATCTTTTCGTAACAATGATGATTTAAATAAGGCTAATTTAGCTTAGAAATCTAAAAGAATCGTCCAAGCTTGAATAATCGTGATAGTTTATCTTGTAAACGGGTCGGTATGTCATTAAATTTTGAAAATAAGGTAGCCAAGTAGAAAATATGAACCGAATTAATATTACCCATACAATGATGTTTTCTATTTTTCTATCGCCCCTGGGGTCTATATCGACCACTGGTTAGGAGTATCAGCACAGTACGAATATTTCGTACATATGATAACAAAAATGACTATCTGATCCATTGAGAAGAAAGACATTTTTGAGTTATCAGTCCCTTCCTCTTAGAAATTTGGGAGCGGTCCGACGAAAGCAGCAAAAAGTAAAATTTAAAAAAGTTTTCTTTCTTGCTGGATATATGAAAATGCTTATTTATACAATATTTTTCCATTGTGAGGCCCATCTGTATAAAACATCCTTGTCGCACGTCTAGTGGGTAATTCATCACTAGAATTGTAAAGATGATTTTTCAACTTGAATTGCATGTTTCACCTCTTTCTTGAATATTGGTAATAGACGAAAAAAAAAAAATTTTCCTAAAAGGATCTTTAAAATTTGTTGGCGGACCACACAAAATCATTCTCTTTTGAAGATGCACATGGGCTTTATTCATTCCGTTTTCATAAAATTATAGATGCAATCGAAATCTTAGCTTTGGAGTAATATCTAATTATGTCTTCAATTTTTTTCTAGGGGAATTATCCCCTTGATAGGAATTCGATATGCTGGCTCATTTGTAAGGGATGGAAGATAAATTCAATGGGAAAGCATCGTCTTATAATGTTTGGGCCACCATATTTTCAGATCAATAACAACTTTCCTTATCACCTCAAACAGTAGACTTAATAAAAGTGGCACATTTGTCGACAGTGGAGATGCGAACAATTTTTTTAACGGCGAAATCGCGGTCACACATTTGCATTTTGCGCTTTGTTCGGGAGTGTCAAAATACGCGATTTTACTTAAATTTGTTCAACAAAAAATTAGTTTTATACTGTGCTGTATGAAAATGGAAGAGCGAGATATAGTGTTGGAGAAGGAGTCACAGTCAATAGACATGCAACGACGATTCGAACATGAACTGTCTAAGCTTCGAGTTAATGCTGCAAAAAACAGTTTGTTCTTAACCGAAACTACTTACCAGAAGTTAATAAATGATGTAAAAAAAGCCAAAATGACTACTAAGAAGGAACCACGGGACTATTGGTTGCTGAATCGCTATGATGTGATATTTGTGGAAAACAAAAGTAAACTCATTTATCCTGTTAAAGAAGGCGTCAGTACTGTACAGTATTACGTCACGGACACTGAGTTATTTCACGTACTTCATGAAACTTCAATAACATTTGTATTTTTGAGGAATGAACGGTTTTTAAATAATAGTCTTATGACCTTTTTTCATACTTTGCCTAAATAGCATTTGTTATTCTATAGAATGCCTAGGGAAAGTATATAATAATTCTCATATTTCATACTTTGCCTAAAAACGTCGGGCATTCTATAAAATGCCTAGGTATTCTATACAATGCCGGCGTTTCAAACTTTGCCGGTAACATAGATTAAAAAGTTATCGAGATCTTACTATTTGTAACTTGATTCATATTAAGTTTTCACGTTGGCGTGGTGTGGAAGTTTGGAGAGTGGGGTGCCAGCTCAGGTGTTGCCTCGTCATCTGACCGTGGTTCAAAATTACGTGGTGTTGTCCTCGGATCTTTCCCTCTGGGATTGATCCCGGACCGTCACCAATAGCCCATTGTGTTGCTCCAGTGTGACGTTAATTGAAAATACCAAAATACCATATTAAGTTTATAGGTTCAGGTTTAATACATTTTATTTTCCTGATTATGCATAACTTTTATTTTCGACATTGTGGTTACCCATGCCTTATTTTTAATTTTTATTAATTATTTAGTTCAGTCTCACTTTTAAATGAGATTGAACTTATGTTCATGGAACTTCACAAAATAAAGCTTAAACAACTGACATGTTAATATATGAGTTAACTAAACTTTCCGGAATGTCAAACAACCGCACTGAATTTTACGCAATTCAACAAAAGTAATTCTCAAGCTCCCGAAAAATTTCACTATCCTTTGCAATTCTGGATAACCTAGAACTAAACGAGTGAATTAGAATGAATGAGCGGAATCTGAAACGGGAATATTTCCTAATCCAGACACACGAATTCCTGACCCTTGGTTGAAAAAGCTCTGGGTTCGATTCTTGATCTGAGAAAGAATATATCTGTTGGTTTGCAATCCACTTTAAGTCGTAGGTTCCAGTCTAATTAGCCTTCATTTAGGAAAAAATTACTATAGAGCGACCAACCAAAAGTAAACCCAAACCCAGGTAAACTAGGTCTTCCCTCTACCGTTTCCTCAATCCAATAGAATTGAGCTAACATTCTATGAGCATTGCATTTAATAATTTTTCGAATGCTTAAATCTAAATAATCTAGTACTGAGTTAAGTTATCGAGTTGGCAATTTATCATTGTAATAAAGATATAAACCAAAGTATTCCCCTCTCACACAAAAAGTGTGATGTTTTCGTGGATTATGTAAGGTACCCAGAAATAGGAATTGTATTTAGTGTTTTTGAATCATTAATATCTTAACAAAATTAAAGGCTACGACATGATTTTTTTCATACTGAAAGAAAACGTTTTCCTTTCACAATAAATTGCTTTTATCTAAAAAAGGTACGAGTTTGCTTTAAAACGGCAACATTTTTGCTCTAGGGATTTTAAAAGTGAGAATATTTTGTCATATCCCGGATATATATCATGTATCTGGAATTTGTTATTTGTATCAAAACTGTAGAAGCAACCTCCACATTTTCTTCACCACTCATGGCGTCTACGACAGAAGAGGTTAAAGATTATTCCTTCTCTATAGTCCCCTGCGGTGCGAGAATGAGATATTTTTCCCACACTAGAAAAACCAGCTATATAGCCAAAGGGGATGTCCGAGGCTGTCTTGATAAAAAAGGCCGCATCCAGACCCCTATGTCTCCCCACATAGGACACTTTTCTGAGAAATCTTCCATACCCCATCTTATCGAGAAAGGTTTCACTGATCAAAAGATTCCTGCTGTGTTGTTTCCTTAGTTAAATGACCTGTCAGTGTGATGGATGGATTTAGTCATTATGTTTTCCAGTAATCCAGATTCTTATTGTGTTGATGGTCTGCGTAATTTAAGTGATGAGCCAAGTTGCTACTCATTGAAAAAAAATGTGCGCCGTAAAGGAGAATACGATAGAATAATTATACATGGTCTTTTTTATTCCACACCCCATCGAATGTCTTTTCCATTGACTCCCCACTGAGAAAAACTCGTTAATCTCATTGAAAACCAGACTGCGAACATTTCCTTTGCCAAATTTTCGCATGCTGCTAAGACTGGATGGGGGCGAGGGCTCAACCCCCCAGGCGAGGAAAACATTAAGCCGCTTTGTTAGCGTACATCCTGCATCCCTCCTTCCCTTGTAGATTTTCAATTATAAACAGGTATTTTCAACTATCATCCTTTATTTTTCAGACGCTTATCATTTACTTTTCCTTGCAAAGGATAAAATTACCTGAGTGCAGCTAGAATTTCTAAAATGTAAAATTAAAACAAATTGTTTCCTGAAATTCTGGTAAACTCGAATAACTTATTTTTAAAAAATTGCGTTTGGTATGTTTGGGGAAATTTATAAAATGTTTTCCTTTGAGGAAGTTTCTCTAGTATATTTTGGGTCGTTTTCAGAAAAGCTGTGGAAATACCACTGCGATTTTTTTAAATTATAGTAAAATAAAAGTTCTGAAAAGCTGAGCCTAACACTATATAAAGTCTAAAATTAAATCTTACTCATGACTGAGAAAAAATCACAACTTTGCAACACTAAGAATATATTTCAATTCTAACGAGTTTATTGCATCTTTCCAATGTTGCACTTCTATAATCTACTGATTACCTTAACTAAAAGAAATTTATTATTGATGCCATATAAAATGGTCACCAAAAACAAACATCATCTAGTTATTTACAGCAGAATACTGGATGATCAAGAGACATCAAATTACAGCATTATTTTAGCTTTCCATATTTAGTTAGATTCAAACAAAATGCAAATTCGAGCTAGAAAAGAAAACCAGTATTTCTATTTGCATGCAAAGATCAATTTCAATACAATGATAGAAACCTCTTGAGTTGTATCCTGAAAAAGAAAAATTAATTCTGTGTTCTCTTACATAAAAATACAATGATAGAAATCTTGAGTTGCATACTAAAAAAGAAAATTTTCTTTTTACATAAAAATACAATGATAAAACCTAGAGTTGCATCCTGAAAAAGAAAATTAATTATTTCTTTTTAGATAAAAATACAATGATAGAAACCTCTCGAGTTGCATCCTGAAAAAGAAAAATTAATTCTGTGTTATCTTACATAAAAATACAATGATAGAAATCTTGAGTTGCATCCTAAAAAAGAAAATTTTCTTTTTACATAAAAATACAATGATAGAAACCTCTCGAGTTGCATCCTGAAAAAGAAAAATTAATTCTGTGTTCTCTTACATAAAAATACAATGATAGAAATCTTGAGTTGCATCCTAAATAAGAAAATTTTCTTTTTACATAAAAATACAATGATAGAAACCTCTCGAGTTGCATCCTGAAAAAGAAAAATTAATTCTGTGTTCTCTTACATAAAAATACAATGATAGAAACCTCTCGAGTAGCATCCTGAAAAAGAAAAATTAATTCTGTTTCTTTTTACATAAAAGTACAATGATACAAACCTCTAGAGTAGCACTCCGGAAACAAAAATTAATCGTTTCTTTCGATACACTGGTTTATATTTACCCTCAAGTAGTTACCATGCTTTTGACCTACATAAATCTCAAGGGAATATCTTGAAATGGCTACATCTCGAATTTCCCACTAAAATCTTAGCAGTAGCTAGAGTCTTATGAATATGTGAGGTTACTTTAGAATCATCCTGTATTTATTTGCTACTTATCTAAAATATTTCTTGACAATTTAATTAAACAATCTTGATCTTTCATTACATCTTATAATCTTGACAATGCAAAATGATTGAAGTAAATCTTCAAAACCTGTAGCTGTCTTGTCTTCTCAACATTTAATAAAACTAATTTATTGCTACATGGATAAGTCAGTAGCTACACAGAGTTTCAAAAATAAATTTCCTAAAGTCAAAAGTATTAAATTCCTTTCTAACATCTAAATTCTTAACAATCTGATGTACAAAGTATGCTACAAAGACACCACAACTAGTGCTATCTGTCTGGTTAAAGTGAGGAGGGCATGAAATTAACCAATCTTCATGAAGATTTAAAGCTTTACAGATCTGATTTTTCCAAAATTGAATGGAACCTTTGTAATTTTCAGCAGAAGTTGTACCCAGGGGATCATAGAAATCAAATTTTTTCTCTTGAATTTTTCCAACCAGTAGAACCCAATGATAATTTTTATTTAAAGGTATAAATAAATATTCACTAAGAGCAAATTGCACTCCAGCCAATCGATTCAATATTTCATTACTGTTACTGATATAATTCGTTTCAAAGCACCTGGCAGCCAAGGAATTAGTACCATAAAGGATCTTACTTAAAAATCCATCAATAACACTGTCATAAAGCCAGCCACATTTGAAATCAGATGCTGCAGTTGTTAAGGTCAAAATTTCTTCGTTTGGAATATAGGGATCAAGAGATTTAATTTCTAGCAAGCTAATGGAAATGTCATCAGTGTAGAATATGGGCATAGTCATATTGTTTAAATCAAGTTTCGGAGTAAAAGTTTTGTAATTTTCAGTAGTATTTTCATTATTAAGTGCTTTTTGACATAATAGGCTATTGTCTTTACTTAAATAACTCTGAGTCAAATCTAGCAAATTGTCTTGCATGGCTTTTTTTTTAGTAAATGTAGGATAATTACATGCTTTGCGTTTGGAAGCTTTAGTGGCTGTTGTTTTAAAGAAGCTTTGGTGTGTCAACTTCTGATTTGGAGATACAGGTACAAATGGCATTTTATTACTAAACTCTTCCAAAGTCTTTGATTTAACTGCACCTTTGCATTCAGATACAAGATTTTTTAACGTTTTGGTAATGTTAGGCAATAACACTTTTTTAACAGTTGGATCATGAATAAGAGCAAGTAGCTCAGACATTAAATTTCTGCATGACTCAAGCTTGTCTTCAACAAAACGTGGCATAGCATCTGGAGAAATCTTGGGTTTTGCCACTAATTCTAACGAGGAGCAAATTTCCATCTTTTCGATAGAATTATCACTTATAGACAAAGCCTCTCTACAGGAAATTGAATGAATTTTATGGATATGCTTGCATAATGGGTTTTTATCAGGACAATTACAAATATACAAGTGACTGCATAGACTTAAACATTTCCCATCTAAGCACTTTAAAAAACAATGATCTTCTTGAGGACATGCTTTGTAAATCTGCTCTACGATGTATTCAGTGTGATCATTAGATGCAGATTTTATTATCCATGATTGACAATTTATTTCAAGTACGTGATGATCAGGAATTTTCATTGCTGATAAATGTCGTCTTTGATAAGTTGGTGGATATATGCTCTTTGGGCAGTTAGTTGCTCTTTGCTTGCTCTTTGGGCAAGTATAATATTTTTATTATACTTGTGGGTCATAAATATATCTTCTTCAATTTGTAAGAGGGTTTCAATCAGCTGATCTAATCGCCTGTTAAATTTTCGTTGTAAATAAGTCGTTTTAAGTTTGTTGTGAAATGATTCACAATACATGTTCGTTTCAGTGAAGGCATGGGGAAAATTCCTATAAGCCATTGCCCAAAGATTTGTTCTGCTGTAATAATATTCTTCAAAATACTCAATAAATGATGGTGCAATTGTCTGAAACTTCTGCAAAAAATTGTCCATCATTGTTTGAAACTTAATTAGAGACCCGCGCTCCCCCAGCTCGCCTAACGGCTTAGAGCTTGGTGCGGGGGGCGGGGATTCGTTCTCGGGGACTTCCACCAGCACGAAATCGAGGAACCAGGCAGCCCATCCAATAGGAGGGGAGCCACTTACCTCCAATATGTGCGCGTACGGACGAACATTTATTAAAAGCTTTAAAACATGTTTTTACAGCACTAATGCCACTCAGGGGCAAAACATAGAGAACTTTTTATCTGTGCACACACACAGGAAACACAAAAGATGAGATGACTGCCAACAGGGCAGGAAGTCGGAAGCCCAAACCAGGTGGAACAGATGGACGCAGGAACATCCAGTAGACTCGTGTGCCGGACAAAGGTAGGTGAACCTAAGAATCCTTTCCTCAATCCAACTCAATTTCTGTAGCTTCCACTAACTATTTACCTCATCCTTCTCCTCCTTCTCTTTCTTTCTTTTTTTTTTTTTCTTTCTTTTTCGTCTCATTGTGGTGTGCGAGATTTATGAAAATACAAGTCATATTAGTTAATACACATAAAATTTAAAGTCAAAATGGGCAAAAAGGAAATAATTAAATTCAAAAATAAGCTCCAGATTAAGGTCTCGAAAATAACACAAGTCCAGAAGGAAATGTATTTTAAAAATTTCCCGTTGTGGTGTGCCGGTCCCATTCGTAGGAGGGGATAAAAGTGCGTGTCAAGGACTAAGTCCATAACCCACTGCCCAGGTCTGCGCCTTATATATGTGTAAGGAGAGAAGTGAAGAATGTATTTAAAAAAAGGGGGAAAAGTAATTAATACAAATCAAGCCTATTTAGACATAAATAAGATTAAGTAGAATGGATGAAATTAAATGACTAAAAAGTGTGTATACATATAATCTTAATTTAAAACATGTGAGACAAGGGCGAATCTCCTAAAATTTCAAACCAGCACTAAGTTCAATAAGTACGTGCAATAAAGGCAATACTAAATTAGCAAAGTGGAAGCCAATATATAGTGAATCGTGCAATTAAAATATATAATATACAAATAAGATAAATTTTATTAAGAGTAAATATAAAAATAAATCCGATTCTCAAGCAAGATTCCACCACAGGGCCAAAGTCGGTCGGGATCGACCAAAAAGAAATATCATAGGATTCTCCCATAATCAAAGAAGTCCGACACCCAACACCAAGACAGTCCCAGTAGTCTCACCAAGGAGGGCTCCCAAAAACATGAGATGAAAGATGATGATGCAAATGAACTAAAACTGAAAGACATAAAAATACATATATATCATAACCTTAAAAACATTTAAAACTGAGACCAGATAAAAACACTAAAAATTTTAAAAAGTGATAACTTTATAAAAAGATAAACGTTAAAACAGAATACATGGGCACGGCAGAGGCGGACAAAACACAGAACTAGGCATTAGCCACCTCCCCAGCATATCCCACACACCTCCTGATTCTATAAAGCGAAATGGGATTATCCAAAATGCCCTGTAACCACAGGGGTTTATTGTCAGATGCGGGCCTAGACAAATGCCATTGGGAGGTGGAGGGGCAGCTGAAAAGGTAGTGATCCGCGTCGCCCACTGCACCGCAAGTACATAAGTTAGAGGTTTTGATCTTAAATCGGTGCAAGTAGGCAACGAATGGTCCATGTCCTGTCAGGAACCAAATGACAAATTTGTCGCAGATGAGACGCCGGACGGAGACCGAGGGTATAAATTCCCTCGGTCGAAGCCCCTTTTCAGAGTTAGAATAATAATCCTGCCAATTATCAATTAAATCTTTTTGATATATTTTTTTAATATATGAAATAGGGGCCGGAACGTCTAGCGGCTCACCAGCGACAGTCCCCAACTTTGCAAAATGGTCCGCCACCTCATTGCCAAGGAGATCATTATGGGCCCTGACCCAACTCAGGCCAAAATTAGACTGATTTTTTATATAAGATTTTATTGAGTTTATATAGCTAGATTTGATTTTCGGGGATCGTAAGGCCTGAATAGAACTGAGGCTGTCAGTAAATATATTTATTTTTTTATTTAAAGTAGAGGACCAGGATATTGCTTTGAAGATAGCAGTTAACTCCGACTGAAAAACCGTATTATAAGGGGCAAGCTGATAACATAAAACAGTAGTTAATTTATAATTATCGAAGATGCACACCGAGGCCCCGATATTGTTATCAATACCGGAGCCATCAGTGTACACCTCGAAATCAGGGTTAGAAATGTTAGAAGGAAAATCAATGATCAATTCGTCAGGTGGGACAGATATTAATTTTATATTTTTATCCAGATTGGAAGGTGACAGCCCCAGTAAAGGGTCAGGGGTCCGCATTTTCCAAGAATTAAAGATTTTATATAGCTTAAGAAGGGTCACGTGGAGAGGGGGAATGCCTGTAATAGCATTTAGGGCATCAGTGGGGGTGGTTCGATAGGCTCTGGTAATTTTAAGTAGAAAGGGACGTTGAATGGTCTTGAGCCTACCGATTTGTGCTTTATTTAGATTTCCACCCCAAACCCCAGCTCCATATGTAATTATTTTCTCTATAACCGTTAAATACCAAATTTTTAGGAGCCGGGGCTTGACGCCCCAACCCCCACCCGCCACCCTGGAGAGAGTGCCACTGATTTCGTGACATCTCCCCACGAGTGACAGAATATGTTTACTCCACGTGAGCCCATCATCAATATATATACCCAAAAATTTAATAGAGTCGGTAATTTTAATGGTTGTTTCTCTGATTTTAAAAATGGGATTACGCTTCAGCTTGGTCTTTTTAGAAAAAATCGTAGACTGGCACTTATCTAGGGAAATGGTTAATTCCAAATCATAAATTTTATCCGATAATAATTTAAGAGCAGTGTTAGTATTGAGTTCCAGGACTCTTCGCGTAGATCCCGTGGTGATAATCACGAGATCATCGGCGAAGGCCTGGACATAGAGATCAGATGAGTTAAGTGTTAGTATTGAATTAAAATATATGTTCCACAATGTAGGAGCCAGGACCGAACCTTGAGGGCAACCTTTGGTTAGTAATCGGGTTATAGAATGGTTAGTATCAGTGAAAGTAATTGTTCGGTCCTGGAGGTAAGTATATATAAAATTTGTAAAACAAGATGGTAGGTTCATATGTGTCATGGCTTTCCCCAGAAAGCGCCAGTCCATGTTGTCAAATGCGGATTTGATGTCGATGGCAGTGAGGGCAGAGTGATGCAAACCCGAATGATGTCTCAGTTTATTAATGACCGAGACAACTGCCTCCTCGCAAGAACGCTGCTCTCTAAAGCCGAACTGTAAAGGGTGTATACTATTATGGGTCTCCAACCAGGAGACTAATCTCCTGGTGAAGACCCTTTCGATAATCTTACCAAGTGTTGGGAGAAGACAGATTGGACGGTAGGCGCCGCAGGAGGAGGGGTCCCTTCCGGGTTTACCTATAAAGCGGACCCCACCACTCCTGAGGCACCTAGGAAAATAACTTAATTGAAGTATCTTCTGGATAGGGTGTAATAGGAGGGAGGGATATTTTTGATATATAAAGGTCCAAATATTATAATCGATGAGAGCACATCTAAGCACTTTAAAAAACAATGATCTTCTTGAGGACATGCTTTGTAAATCTGCTCTACGATGTATTCAGTGTGATCATTAGATGCAGATTTTATTATCCATGATTGACAATTTATTTCAAGTACGTGATGATCAGGAATTTTCATTGCTGATAAATGTCGTCTTTGATAAGTTGGTGGATATATGCTCTTTGGGCAGTTAGTTGCTCTTTGCTTGCTCTTTGGGCAAGTATAATATTTTTATTATACTTGTGGGTCATAAATATATCTTCTTCAATTTGTAAGAGGGTTTCAATCAGCTGATCTAATCGCCTGTTAAATTTTCGTTGTAAATAAGTCGTTTTAAGTTTGTTGTGAAATGATTCACAATACATGTTCGTTTCAGTGAAGGCATGGGGAAAATTCCTATAAGCCATTGCCCAAAGATTTGTTCTGCTGTAATAATATTCTTCAAAATACTCAATAAATGATGGTGCAATTGTCTGAAACTTCTGCAAAAAATTGTCCATCATTGTTTGAAACTTAATTGAATTTCTTTCTTCAAGCAATGTTAATAGAGCACAATATAACTCTTCTTTCAATTTACAATTGGAAACTTTGGCCAACAATTGACGCTGCCAAGCTCTTAAAATATGCCACTTACATAATAAATGAGGAACATTTTCAAATACTTTTTTGAATACAGGCCCTGTTACATGGTCATCTGTCATTACACAATTTACTTTCAAATCAGGAATTACTATTTTAATGGTCTTAAACAAATGGTACAATGTATCCTGGTCTAGATGGTTTACAATGAAGTGGGCTACAGGGTATCAAGAACCAAATTCATCTGGAACAATCAAATTTAATAAATAAAAACCATATTGATTGGTTTGATGTGTTGAATCAATACACAACACCCTAGTGCTTCCTTCAATCATCAAACTTTTTTGTTCTCTAGTTTGTAAACCAAGAGCAAAAGACTCATGAGATGAGGGCAGCTTATCAAGACCTTTGGGTCCATATACAGTAGGCTGCCCTTGTGGTTTATATATAAGTATGGGATTATAAGACTCTTTGCTGAGTTTTTCAACTACAGCAGCTACTGAAAGGGCGTCATTATCATTGGGGTATAAAAATGATTTATTTTGTTTCATATAGTAATTTATTGTTTTTCGAGATACGAATGACTTCTTCACATTGAAGCAATCTCTGTTATTTCGTGATCCTGTTCCATCTCGTAAAATGGCTTGAATTTTGGAAGTTGATATTCCCAATTCCACATAAGCTTTAATTTGATCTCGATAACTTTGTCTCAAAGGTTGAAATTTAGTGTTATCAAAATTTAATTCATGATTGTGTCCAGGGAAAAAACTTACTTTAACTTGATCCACTTCTTCACATACAGATATTCTTGATGGACAGTTGCAGTTAGGAAGCATATTATGCTTTAAATTTTTTCTTTGTTCAAGACGTTGAATTTCAGACTCAGATGAATAAAACTGACATACATAATAATGGTAAGCTTTACCAGCAACACATTTGCTTCCAGATTTTTTTTAAAGTAACTGTAAGTTTTGGAGCTTTCTTCATCTAACCATGCCTGAAACTGCTCCATGGAATCAAACTGGTATTCCTGTAATTTTATGCTACTGTCATGGACATCAACTATATGTTTATCACGTACACTTTTCGAATGGAAAGCTTTATCACATTCAGGAAAGACACAAGGATAATATCCATCACTATTATCAGAAATTTGGCAAATTCTTTGATGCCTAAATAGACTCCCTCGATGTTTATATACCTTTTGGCACTTATTACAAACAAATTCTGCAGATTTGGAAACTTTAGATTCGCAAGTTTTGGAAAAATTAATAGAACATAGACCACTTCCCTCATTATCCTTACCATTCACCATATCGTCACAGCTACCACCACCACATCTCTTGTACTCCACAGGCTTTGATTTTTGTTCACTCGTTGGGGAAACAGAGATGCAACCATTATGGCCCTCACAACTGGTCTTAGGAGAGTCAGATTGAAGTTTAGGATGTCTATGGGAAAAATAACATTTTTATATACTGTGATGATTCATTGCATTTTTTAAAAATACAGGTTGTGATTCATGTATTTTTGAAGAGAAATTTCATTTCTGAATTCCAGAAAAAGAAAGAATCCTTACCTCTTAATTTGTGGCTGCTTAACTCTTTGTCTCTGTTTCTCCTTCGACAAAACAGTGATCCAGCCATCGTTATCCTCGTTAGTAATAGGGTAGTCGGATAGTTGAGGCTTTGGATGTCTAAGTGAAAATAAAAATAATTGGCTTTTATTATGCTGGAACTGTTAGTCGTATATTTCAAATACTAGTTGTGATTAATATTTTTTTGAAAAATAAACTTCAGTTCTTAGAAAAAGTTATTTTTTTATTTCTGAAGTAAAGGTCTCATTACAGCTTATTCTTCAGGGGAGAGGTATTTATCCTGTGATCCCAAGACAACAAAGCTGAAATCACAATGCATGTCTCTTGACTTTGGTTTAAAATGGTTTGCAACAGGTCCTCAAATTTTGAGAAGCATCCGTGAAGGCTATCGTAGGTGTTATTGGTACCTACATTTAACATAATCAAGTCATAATTCCAGAAAAAGAAAGAATCCTTACCTCTTAATTTGTGGCTGCTTAACTCTTCGCCTCTGTTTCTCCTTCGGCAAAAAACAGTGATCCAACCATCTTTATCCTTGTTAGTAATAGAGTAGGATAGTTGAGGTTTGGGATGTCTAAGTGAAAATAAAAATAATTGGCTTTTAATACGTTGCAACTGTTAGTTATATATTTCAAATACTAGTTGTGATTAATATTTTTTGAAAAATAAACTTCCGATCTTAGAAAAAGTTATTCTTACTTTTTGTTTTGAGACTGCTCAGTCCTGGGATGCTGTTGACGCTTTGACAAAACAGCGATTCTCCCTCCAGAGTTCTTACTACTGAAAGTTGGACTAGGACGTCTAGTGAAAATAAGGGAACTTGTTAGCCAAGCCTCAACTAAAGCTTGAATATGGAAACAACGTTACACATTTAAAAGTAATATTTGATGTACAACATAATGGATATTAATACCTGCATTGAACAGAACCTTTGGTAACAATAGCAGAATACAGTTCAACAGCCTTAGTCTCAGGGGGAACTACAGGTTGATTCGAACTCTCAGTTGAAGAATTGAGAGGGAAACTGAGCAGGTAGGTCGTGGAAAACCTGCTGCTTTTCTACATCACAAGCTTGAATGCTCGCCAGAGCTTCCTTTAGCATTGCAATAAAGAGTTGCGCTAGTTGAAGGTTCCCTTTCCTGTTTAAATGAAGGCCATCCCTTGCCATACAACCTTTCCAAGTGACTTGGGATCTACAAAAAGAAACATTTTGCTCCTTTTGGCAGTAGGAAAACAGCCGTTGGTTTAGAAGATAATTTTTTTGATTAATTTTCTGAAGAAAAGGTCTCATTACAGCTTGTTCTTCAAGGGAGAGGTATTTATCCTGATCCCGAGACAATAAAGCTGAAATCACAATACGTGTCTCTTGATTTCGGTTTAAAATAGTTTGAAACAGGTCCTCAAATTTTGAGAAGCATCCACCAAGGCTATCGTAGGTGTTATTGGTACCTACATGCAACACAATCAAGTCATAATGATTCTTTAAAGATGAAATCTTTTCCGTTAAACGTTCAATGGTGATTCCTGGAAAAGCTAGAACATGTATTACACTACCATGTAATTGCGATGGTAAATACTGATCTAAATATTTAACCATAGAATCGCCAGTAATTAAAACCTTCATAGTTATACTTTACAATTATTAGATAATTTACAGACAATTAAAGTAATTAAAAAAAAATAGAAACTGGTCACAGAAAACAATCAAACAAATAAGAATACAGCACAAATGCAATCATTCAATTTAAAAATGCAAAATGAACTCTTAAAACATTCAACAAATAGTAAAAATCATGAAAACAAATGGAAATACAAAAAAGCGCTAAACAGTAAGAAATATTTGAGAACTGACAAACGCAATTAGTACAAAAATGAATATCAAAAATAAAATAACTTTCAAAATAACGAAATATGCAAGAAAAAGGATAAGCTATTCCCAACAAGCTTCGCAATACAAAGGAGAGTAATCAAACCCACTGACAGCACTGATATCAAGCAAGGTTACACTGAGCTACTGGCGTGATTGACCACTGCAACGTATTCCAAAATCAAAATTGGCTGAAATCGAATTGGCTTCCACGCCAGTAAGGTTTTCGAGCCAAGACGGCGAAATCTATAGCAACCTCCGAAAATCTAGAGTAACCCAGTGCTGCATTTTCGCTCCCAAAAGTAACTTTCCCTTTCACCGTAAAATGGGCGTTGCACTCTGATTTCAATCTCGAATTATTCTAATTTATATTTTAACCGACCCCTCAATGAAGGCAAAACAAATCTGAAAAAATCCCGAACTTTGAAATTAAATATCTCGGTCAATTTTTGTCACACAGAAGTGAAACTTTTTGTGTTACGTTTGTTAGGATAAGTGTAAACTTTTACTAAATATCACTATAAGGAACGGGGGACTGTATAAAAAGTTGAATTTTGTAATTTTTACAAAATTGATTTTTTAAATTTCAAAATGCCATAACATGAATTTTTGCTTCATTTGAAACATTTTTGTAATTGGAAGTATATGTCTATGACCAACGGTTGCGAAAATAAAGGCCGGGCACGGACTTTGCGTTGCACCCTGTATATAGATTTTAAAATACGTAATTTTTAAATTATTAGTACATCAGTAAGTAAATTTTGGAAAGCAAATAGAAATTCTGCTTAAGCAATACATTGCTGTCCAATTGCTCTCGTGGGCCGCTGTAACCCATTTGGAAGAGCAACGGATTAACAACCAGAGGATGGTGTGTTCGAAACTCGTTCCAGCCAGACTATCGTGTACACGGGGTTGGTGCACAAAAAATCTGTCGTTGCCTCCAATGTCCTCACGTTGGCATGGTGTGGAAGTTTGGAGAGTGGGTTGCCTGCTCATGTGTTGACTTCGTTATCTGGCCGTGGTTCAAAATTACGAGGCGTCCTTGGTCTTTCCCTTCAGGATTGATCCCGGACCATCGCCAATAGCCCGTTGTGTTGCGTCAGTGGAACGTTAATTAACTACCTACCTAATAATTGCTCTCGTATGATAGATATCGGAGTTCCCGAACGTCGAGGCTCCCTTGTCGTGGTTTTGGAAACGTTTAGCGTCTAATCTAATTGGTATTGACCAATCAACTATCACACCTCAATTCGGAACTTATTCTTTCGTATTTTTATCTGGCGAGATAGGTATTTTAATTAACGTCACACTGGAGTAACACAACGGGCTATTGGTGACGGTCCGGGATCTATCTGACGAAGTGCTGAAATCGTATTCGAAAAACAAGCCCTGACGCCACGTTCAGGAAACACATCGCTGCAAAAACACTATCGCAATCTATATTTAAGCTTAACGGAAAATACCTCATGAGAAGCTCATCATCTGACTGTGGTTCAAAATTACGAAGTGTCTTCGGATCTATCTTTCCCATCGGGATTGATCCCAGATCATCGCCAATAGCCTGGCGCTGTGCTGCTCCGGTGAGACGCTAATTCAAGTACCTACCTATCATGATCATTTTCGCAGACCGCCTGGTTTGCTTACACCGAAAATCCTTCTCATATGCTGCTTTTCAGTGTAAATATAAACAAAGACCGGAAGAAAAACAACCAGTTTAGAATTAATTTGATTTTCCGGTGTTTTGATGTCTTATTTTGTATTGATTCTGAGCGACAAGTGAAATTGTATTCGAGCAATATGCCAAGTTACGAAATAGGAACTACGTATGCCGCCAAACACTAGCGCCCCCAACATTTAACTTTACCTATCCACTCATATAGTACATATTTTTATTTGTATACACATTTTTGTTTGCACATATCCAGTGCTTGTTTTGTTCGTAAACGACTGCAGGCACTTTTGTCCTACCAAAATAGCAGACCGTATTAATCACTAACTCATAAATATGAAATTAATCGTCATTTGATGTCAAATTTATATATATATTACAAAATGTTTATGGAATTTAGTAATTATAAAATCAATCAATTGTGCTTATGTTCCAGAATTCAAAAATTATTTGAACTTTTAAACATAAAATATAATTGATGTAAAAAACTGGTTTAATTTATAAGGAAACCTTTTTAGTGATAAGAAACAAACAGCATTTCTAACGCAACTAAAGTTTTATTAACACATAACACTTGTAAACAGTGCAATACAGATCCAGTAGAAGCTACATATTCAGATGAAAGAAAAATACATTTGAATTAAAACTAAATATATTTTGATCGAATGCAAAATATAGTAAAATTTAAGATTCACTGAAAAAAACCTTCACAGAATTAAAGTTTATAACCAATTACTGTTTTTAAGTAGCTGTTTCTATTCATGGAACACATTTAAAACTGTCAGTATCATTAGAGCAAATTTAAAACAAAATAATTTTACTTTTGATCATAAAACTTATTAAGAGTACAAAAATTTATAATAAAATATATAAAATAAAATATTCGTGCATAAAGCTTCTCTGCACAAAACAAGTGTTTTTGGTTTAATAATAACAAGAGGTAAGTGTGAATGCTACTCATAATTAATAACACATACATTGGTATCAAATATTTTTGAATGTTTATAAACCCCAGCAATACTTGATGATTCAAGTTATTTGAAGTTTATTTCTCATACTGACACAATGTATTCCAAGAAAAATTACATTCCTTTAGTTTAAAAATTTACAAATTTTGTTTTGAAGTATTCATATGTATTTGTGAGCTACTAACTAAACAGTATAATTTTGATATTACTGTATTATAGTTCTCACACTAAGGTGCAAATTTCTTTTAGGAATTATTTTTGTACTTAGTCAAATAATTAAACTGAGAAAAAGGGTATGGGATTCAAAAGTGACTCAGGGAAGTTAGTCAGGAATCACTAGTGGATACAGTAGAAAATAAATACAACAATAAATAACAATATAAAAAGGAACTACAATATATACTAACATGACAATATTTTAAAAATGGTACTTAAAATTGTTCGAATAAAGTCCCTGAGAAAACTGGATTTACAATGGATTTGATGGTATAAAATATGATGTGAATGAAATTTTACATTTTTCTTACACTCTTGTAAAATAATATTAAAACAAATAAAAACAAGAAAACTGCATAGGAAGTTAAAAAATGTTTTACATTTTTCTACAATGACTCAAACTATTTTTTGAAATATATCACCCATTTATCCAAAAAGATTAGTTTGTTAGATTAGCAAATGAAATTTTCGTGTAAAATATTTATAGAATCAATCCTACTTTTAATAATATAGAAGACAGGTAGAAATGACTAATTTTAAAAGTATACAATAGTTTTTACAAGCAATAAATGGCAGGATTTGTTAGTCAACATACATTTGTGAGAGTTTCAAATATGAAAATCTGTCCATAGCTGTGTAAAACCAAAAAGCATACTAAAAAGTACAACAGGGCACAATTAAAGTGAAGTAATAACAGTATAATTTTTAAGGTCATCTTGGGTATTTGTATACTTTATAGGAAGCTGAAAAGTATAAAAGGATGTTCATTCTAAAGATTTTAAATGAGGGACAAAGGTTGCCCAAATATGCTGTTGAATATAGCACAACAGTAGTTGGTACTGAAAACTCAGAATTAGAAATGGGGCTATTCAAAGCATCTTGCTTCAGGTATATTCTAGGATACAGCAATGTCACACATTTGTAAGTATAACATAATGCACATTAGGATAGCAAGAGTTTGCGGCTCATCTGGCTTTAGTAGAATACCAGAAATTTCTAATACGAAATATACAGTAACCCCTCATCGTATCGTACTTCAATATATTGCACCTTAGCTATGAGGTCTGTCCAGAAAGTCGCTAATGTCACGAGAACGGTTTGTGTCATTGATGTAACAGCAGTCATGGTTGGTTGTTTTGTGGTTTTATGACACAAGAGCCATATTTGGCCATGCTGCACCAGACACAAGACATACAATATCGAGTAATAGACATACACACAATGAAGGTTTTATTGACACAGAAGAGAAATACACCAGGTATTTTAATTAATGTCGCACTGGATCAACACAATGGGCTATTGGCGACAGACCATCAAACTTGAAAGGAAAGATCGAAGACAACACCACGTAATTTTGAACCATGGTCAGATGATAACACCTGGGCTGACACCCCACTCTCCAAACTTCCACGCCAACTGAGGACATTTGAGGTCATGACAGACTTAACGTGCACCAGCTCCCTTGTACACGACGATTTTTGGTTGGATTTGAACTCGTAACCCTCCGGTTGCTAATCTGTTACTCTTCCAACCGGGCTACAGTGGCCCAATACAGTCGGGGAGGAATGCACCTGGCAGTCAAGGAGAGGGGACATTGATGCACATGCTTGGAAAGTCACGAACCCAGTGGACTTAATTCATTGGATGCTAGGCACCTTAAGTGAGTTCTGTGAGGCTGTTGCATTCGCATTGACAAAGTGAGCAGAGCAGCGAATTTGCATCAAATTTTGCATTACTTGAAATTTGTCCACACAAACTATTCAGAGTAAGAAGTTTTCTTAATGGAAGTCTATTTCTTCCTGCCTGAAGAAGGCATGACAAGGTCGCAGCAATGTCAAGACCATTGTTGACTACTAATTATAAACATATTGACCATCACAAGGTTAGGTTTCATGGCACAAGAGACATATTTGGTCATGCTGAGTCCAACACAAGACAATGTCAAGTAATGGACATATACACACAAAGGAAGTTTTACTGACACAGAAGAGAAAATTACATCCAGGGAGGAATCAGACCTGCACCGCCTATTACTCACAGGTTGCTAGGGCAACCCACTGAGCTATGATGACCCCATGCTCCTCCAGGGGTCAAACAAATAATAAATAATACTACCACAATGTTCTTCACTGGCTGGGAGATGCAGTACAAAGAAAACAACCACAACAGTTGGTGATAGGCAGATTCATCGCTCCCACCTAGTCATTGTGTCTCAAGTAGCTTTTTCGTCAAAACGTCAGATCATCCAGTTTAGCCCCATACAGACCAAATATGGTGCCCTGCGACTTCTGGCTTTTCTCAAAGCTAAAATCACCTACGAAAGGGAGGTGATTTCAGACAGTTTATACCATTCAGGAGAACACGACGAGGCAGCTGATGGCGATTCCAACTTGAAGTGTTTTGAAAAGTGGAAACAGATGTTGGGAGAAGTGTTTGAGGTTCCAATGTTCTTACTTTGAAGACTAGGAGTAAAAAATCCTAGGTACCTTGTTTCATATAATATAGCTGGATACTTTCCAGACAGACCTCGTATCGCTCTTTTATGCTCGTCCTTTGTTTGTGAACAGCAGAGGCAATCTCAATCTGTTTCTTTAGAATCGGGAGTTCAAAGGCACTTGTTTCAAACAGCAATCTGAATTTGTAGAAAGATTTGGGTGTCCCAAAAGTGTGGAAGAGAAGGAAATAGTTTTCAAAAATATTCCTCCACTTATTTTAAAAGGTTTTACCATTGATATTGTGTTTAACTTGCAGTTTTACAAAACTTTAAGTAGAAAAGCATTTATTAATGCATATTTTTGCCATTTTCATGCCTAAAATGTTTCTCTGCCGTCACCATATTGCACTTTTTCTTTGGCCCCCCTGAAGCACGACATATACCGAGAGGTTACTGTGCTTACAAACACCAATAACAGACCAAATAGACTTTCATTCTAACATATCAAAATCACAAGATAAATTCTTCCAACGTGCTCAATAACATACCATCTACTAATTCAAAGACACAGGGTTTCTCAGTTATACTTTAAATTGTTAAAACATCTAATTGCACAGTGAACACACATGTAAACTAATTATCCAGTAACTTTTAAACAAAGCTCTAGTACTAGTCAAATCTTCAAATGGCAGTGTTCCACAAGACATTTTAACTTGTCAAGTGACAAGTTTAATATATGGCATTTCAAGCATATGTATTTTTCATGATAATCAACAGGTTAAGAGAAATTCTCAAATCACAAGACTTCATTTCACTAACTATATTTGTATAACACTTATAATCATATCAAGTTTTAAAAATGCCAAAATGGATTGCAAATATATTAGGACACAGTTTAACATTCAAAATGAATATTATAAGATCCAACATCAACACAAATATGTATAGATCTACGATTTCTCACCATGCTCAACATACATCAATATTCTCTTTTAAATTCATATGAAATATGGCAACTTCATAACGAATTAAAAAACGTGCAGAAATGGTTACAAGCTAAGTTACAAATCATACAGCACCTGTTTTGAACAGTTTTGTTTTCAGGTACAAAATTTGTACATATATGGTGCAAAGACTAGCAGCATATCTTTTTTCCTGAACAATTCATATTATGCATTACAGAAAACACCACTTAGTGCCCAAACACAGTTGGATTTATAACCATGTTTAGTACATTCTAGGTTAGGTCCCTACATCTGCACTTAGGGCCACACACAGTACCAGGTTAGAAGATGGACCTCTCATGGAACACTAACCTGCATTCCAAATATTTGATGCTTAACCCCCAAGTGGTTGCAATGAGATATCTCGTCCAAAACAAGACTGATTTTGCTAATGACGAGATATCTCATCAGTTTTGGTAATGATGAGATACCTCAGAGACAAAACTATCCTATTACTCCAAAGGGAACGAAGATTCTAAGTAGGAAAAACAAATTGTCCCTTGACCAGAACAGATGACAGTTTGGAACAGGTTTTCCATCAGAGGCTGGTCATTACAGGGCAGTTTTCAAAACGAAGCTAAACCACCATGAGGGTCACGAGATTTCTGAGTAGTGTGGTATTGCTTTTACCTCACAGAGTAGTTAAGCATTGTGTTGAATATATTAAAATAGATGGTGCCATGAGTCAAGCCATCTTAATGTATGGCTGCAAGAGAGGCTTTCATTGGATGATAAAATCAGATGAAATGTAACCAGCAAGTGCGTAGTGTTATGCTGTGAATATAGATGTTTCGTGTCATTAAGATGTGTGAAAGGCATGGATATGATTCTTGTGATAATAATGACACAATCATAGAAGCAGCCCATCAGGTAGTACATGGCACATTGAGTATTTTAAGAGAACTATTTTTGACACACATCATATATATTTTATGGCTGAATAACCCATCTTAGTAGCAGCAAGAATCCTAACAAATTTAATTGGTCAGGAAAATACAAGTAAGTCGTCATATAGTAAAAACTGCAGGTTGGATTGCAGTGGAAAATTATTTCAATTAATTAGTAAGTTGCAGTTTCAACTGCTTGTATGTGTCAAAAGAAATACTGAAAAAATTTTTAACATTTGAAAAAATTGCTCAGTTAGAATTATGTTCACAAAAAAGTAATAAGTGTAAAACACATCTTACCAATCTACTGATAAAATTGGACAGGAAATTTTTCTCAAATGCAATAAAATCTATTCAAAAAACGTTTATACATTTTACAAGATGAATTTCAACATACTCGTATTTTGTATAAATCATACTTTTTTGCTTGAAAATAAAATACACTACATTAATCAACATATTGAATTGTTTTGGCTTTTAAAAAGAATAAATGCAAAGATTATGTGTTTTATTTTCATGTCAAAATAAAATAAAGCACTTGAAATGTTTCTCAAATCTTTAAACAAATAGTAATAGGTCACAATTTTAGAATACAATAGCAAGTATAGTTGATTCAATCGAACTAACTCACAAAGAAAAAAAATTATAATTATACGTAATAATATTTATTACTTTAGTTTATATTAATATGGAATCGTATCCCAGAGTAGTTTTAGAACAAATACCTCTTTAAAATAACTGGTTAGATATAATTTCTTCAAATAAAACCAGTATGAGCATTAGAATTTTGTACGAAACCAATAATTAAAACTCGTGAAATAGAAGATTTAGTGCTTTTAGTAAGATGTACTTTACACACAATATCAAATCACACTAAAGGAAATAAATGCATTGATAAGACATTTAAAATGCTTACGTTTGTAAAAAAAGATGGTTTAAATTGAAATAGAATAAAAGTAAAAGAAAACAATTTCAGCCCAAAGGAATGGAACACGCCACAATTGTAAGTCCTTACAAAGAGATTCGTGATTATCGGCAGCATCTCCAAGCACGGAGTAATTTATATTTCAGCCTTTTAAAGGCAATAAAGGGTCATTCACACCTTTGAAAGTAATTGACATCCTAAAAGAAAAATACTATTGTAGTATGTTAGAAATTGGTGTTATAAGCAAAAATGAATGGTACAGCTTTGATATATGCATACCTTGATATGGCAATGCGTTTGGCGCAGTTTTTGTACTGACAGGCAACTCATCTTTATTAAGATTATCTTCGCTTTTATGCAACCTCGGTGCGCGGAAAGTTTAAATTTTCATTTCCGTTAAATTGTCCTTTGATTTCATTGAAATAGATTTTTTCAATCAAGTTGTTAGATTTAGATTGGGAGGAGTCTAAAGCTAAGGAGATATTTTAACCGCTATTTTCTAACTGTTTCTGCTAATTATTTTCAGTTAAGAAAAACGATGTTCTTTCTAAGTTTTCTAACTATTTCCGTTAATTAGTTTCCGCTAAAGCTTATTATTTTCTATTAAGAAAAATGATTTTTTCCAAGAATTTCACCCTTGGTGACATAAAAAATGCGCCAAAGCATTGCCACAAAAGTATGCGTATATCAAAGCTGTACCAAATAAGTTAAATACAATCAAACCTCATCTCAAACTGTTTCTAGAAATTCACTTATGTCACTGTTGGTGGGCTGATACGACATAGGGATTTGCAGAAAAATGCCCACAATCATTACTTCCATACTTTGTAGTGTCATTAAACTATTATACAACAAATATTACTTCATAATACACTACTGTTTGTGAAAATTGCAACACCATAAAGGAATCGTGCAAATTAAACGAAACTTGCAGAAAATGCAACAGGTTAGGATATGCAAATGATTAGAATTACAAAGGGATCACGCATGTGTGGGCCGAGAAACACCCTCTAAATTTCCAAGTGAGCCGTGTATAAAAAGCACTGTAAAGGTGCGTTAAAATGTGTGTATCGTCATTTGATTGCTGTAAATGATTGATTAGAAGTCAATATGCCTCGCCAAAAACGCAGTGCCATACGAGCAACTAATGGGTTCTAACGGGGCCGCATGATCGGCCTCCGTGAGGGTGGACTTTCGTATCGTGAAATCGCCACTCGCACGGGGCGTAATGCCACAACAGTGATGCGTGAGTGGAAGAGATGGAACATGGAGAACCGGACAAGTCGAAACCCCGGCAATGGGCCAGTCAATATGACGTCACCATGAGACGACAAGACACCTCATCCGCATGGCAATGACGGATCGTACAGCATCCTCTCGTTCGTTGGCACAACATTGGAGCACATCTACAGGTGTGTCATTGTCCGTCCCCACGGTTCGTCTGCAGCGCCATGGGCTACGTGCAAGGATTCCCCTGCACATGATTCCCTTGACGCTGAACCACCGACGCCTCTGACTACAATGGGCTCACCAACACAGCCAATGGCGTGCCGATCGGCAACAAGTCGTCTTCTCAGATGAGTTCCGCTACAATCTGGATTATAACGATGGACGCGTACTTGTCAGACGCTACAGAGGTGAACGCCTTCTCCCAGAGTGTCTTATTCAGCGTCATACTGGACAAAAGCCTGGCGTTATGGTCTGGGGCGCTATTGGATATCATGGGCGATCCCGCCTACTCCAAATTGTGGGGACCCTGAACAGCGGGCGCTACATCAGGGAAGTTGTGGAGCCCGAGGTCCTACCCCTCCTCCTGCAAGGCATTCCCGGAGCTGTATTTCAGCAAGACAATGCCCGTCCACGTGTTGCTCGGAATGTACATGCCTTCTTCAGTGCACGACAGGTTCCGCTGCTTCCATGGCCTGCACGTTCCCCGGATATGTCGCCCATTGAGCATGTCTGGGATTACATCGGACTGAAACTCGCTCGTACCGCTCGTCGAGCAGAGAGTAGGGCTTAACTTTGGCATCAGATAAAGGCCATCTGGAATGCCATTCCTCAGCATGACATTCAGAATCTGTATGATTCGATGCCACGACGTGTACAGGCTCTCATCGCTGCATGTGGCGGCTGCACAAGATATTGATTTTCGGCATTATTTTGTTTTATTGCTCTGTAAATTTAATCGTTTATTTAAACCACTTCAAGTAATACGTGGAATAAATTTAATTTATTTCTGATGATTCTTTCAGTGTTGCAATTTTCACAAATAGTGTATAATAGTTTTATTTCAAAAAGAGTTAGTTATTTTATGTAAATATACAGTATTTCTTGTATTTATCTAATTCTTATATTATGACCATTTTTCATGGCTGCCTAACTGGTATAGTGGTCATAGCACTTGGCCACCAACCAGTTGGTCCTGGGTTCGAATCCAAGTGTGTGGATATTGATGATGGTTGGTTTTGTTTACGGGTTTTATGGCTCAAGGCCCATATTTAGCCAAGCTGCGCCAACCACAAGATAGAAAACACAATGAAAGCAAAACGGTAGGGGAGGGTAAAAATGAAAGGGAGAAAAGATAACTCGGGTACCTCGGCATTGTGATGCCCTATAGAAGATGTACCCCTGAGGGTTGTTGGTGATTGCCCTTGTTAGGAGTAGAGGTGACTCACCCATTGGGTGTTCCTTTTCATTATAGTGGTCAGGTGTAGTGCCGAAGATAGAGAGGTCAGGCATTATTAAAAAAATATTTTACGACCATTGCATTTCATGTGTATACAGAACGCCACAAAATCGGAGCTAGTAGCTCTGAAATCATGAAATAAAGTTGTTTTGTATGCATTTCCAGCACTTTATATGTAGATAATTTGAAAATCAGAAACCATCACTTTCGGAACTGGGAGGGGGTCTAGCTATATGATTCCCTATTTTCTCCTTTTTGTTAGAAAATACCCATTCCCACTCCATAGTCAGGAGTGTCTACTGGGGTTGAAATATTCTACTTAAAGGGAGTGTCCGTTAAGGGATGTTCAACTGCACATAATTAAGCTCCTGTAGTGATTTATCTTAGGGTTTACCAAGTAGAATAAATGATCAAAAATGAAGCATGAAAGGTTGGTTGTTTTGGGGTTTTATGGCTCAGGGGCCATATTTGGCCATGCTGCGCTAAACATAAGACAAAGTCAAGTAAAAAATGTAATGGAAAAAGAGGGATTGGGAACAGAGTAGTGGGATGAAAGCAAAAAAAGATAGCTTGGGTATCCCTGGAGCGAGACACCCCCGTGTTTACTGAAGACAGTATATACCATGGGAAAAGATACCTCAGGCCCGTACACACCTAAAGGAGATGTGCTTCTGAGGGCAATACATGAAAGGAAATATTTGTAGTCGTAATATCATATCTTTCAATAACTGGGTAGAAACAAAGTACATGTTGGTTTGTTAAAATAAATTTTTTATGTTCACTGGACAATATTACTGTAACAAGTTAGATGGTTTATTTGATAAACCATACGGAATCAACATTGTATCCAAGTTGTAAATTGCAGTCTCTCCTCTTTTTTCTCAATTTGGTAGACTGCATTATTTGCAATCATGATTAATAAAGTTTTAAAATTCCACTTATACAATTTTAATAGCAAAAACATTTTGTGTTTCAGTTAATTTGAAAATACTTGTTAGGAAAAATCTTACCTTTTCTGAATTTTACTGAGCCGTCATATTTGATAATTCATACTTCGCGGCTTTTGAACCGCCTACCAAAAACAAGAGTAATTCACTTCAATTCTTTCCCGATATTGGTGAAAGAACTCGAATTAACGTTCTTTATAATAATTTAACTTTAATGATGTTATATATCAATTTAATATTACTTAAGATTTGACTTTTATGAAGTTATATTTCTTTTGACATTTTATTATTATGTAAATCCTGTCATGGCTATGCAAATTTTATGCAAAACTTGTCATGTGATCTTTCATGCTATTATAAAAGGGGTTGCAATCTGTTGTATCAGTATTCCCTCTATCGCTTGCTTGATTGCGTACTCGGTTACTTGATCTCTCTCAATCAAGTTATAAACTATCCGTAGATTGCAATCTTTTCATTTTAACTTAAAATTTACTTGTTATTTTTGAATAAATTCTAGTTTGGATTTTTAAAACTTTGTTGTGTGTACTTCTATTAACTTAAGTTCATATCAGCCTAATAGAAGGTGATGGTTTATGCGTGGACACTCAAATTAATCTAAGAAAACAATTAATACTCTCCTAATTTTATAAAATATAATAAAAGAAATACATTTTGAGAAAATGTAATTTAAATTGTAAAAAGGGGATATTATATAATAGCTCATTGAAGACATGCAACTCTCGGACGGGAATGTATTCATATTCCATAGGGCTCGTACTCTCCCTGAAATACATGAACATACTTGTGCAAATTTCAATGTAGATATTTGTGAACTAACGCTAGGCTCCAATTCGGTACTTTAAAAATATTTTTTAGGAATGAGTATCCAGTCTGGGCCCTGAGATCTACCTATTCACTACTAATGATTTATCTGATGTATAGGGTTCTTTATCTTAACTTATGGTCTATATTGTATCGCGTATGGTTTTGGTGACAGGTTTGTTAAATCTCATACCGACGAGAATGGCTACAGGGCTGTCACAAAGAGGTAGGTAGTTAATTAACATAGCATTGGAGCAATGCAATGGACTATTGGTGATGGTCTGGGATTAATCCTGAAGGGACAATACTCTTAATTTTGAGCGGTCAGATGCCGAGAACAGCTTAACTGGCTCCCCACTCTCCAAACTTTCACACCAACGTGAGGATATTTGAGGCCACAGCAGATTTAACATGCACCAGCTCCTATGTAAACGATGGTCTTTGGCTGGATCGAGTTTGGAACTCGCAACCCTCCGGTTGCTAATCCATTACTCTTCCAACCGGCCCCATGAAGAAAGAGGAATTGAAAATATCTCACAATCTGAAATAAAGCTCCCAGCAAAACTGCCTTCATTTTCACATTCAAAGCCATGGGGAATGTTATCCCAAACTGGTCTGCATCTGTAAAAACTTCTCTCGAGGTTCCAGACCAAAGTTTCGTGATGGTTCCAACTTCTTTGCCATCAGTCGAGAGAACCTATTGTGTAAGAAAAAAGACTTATTCACATTGTTAAACAGTTACATGACAACGAAGACCAAAAATACAGAGCAGAGAGAAAAAGTATATATATATATATATATATATATATATATATATATATATATATATATATATATATATATATATATATATATAAGTACAATTCTGCAACATAAAGTAGAAAAAAATCACCATCGAAACACAATCAGAGAAAAAGGTCAGAAACTGTTTCCAAACATCAAAGTTATAAAATTACTAAAATGTATTAAATTGTCAAAGAAAATATGAAGAATTGGGGATCGTTCTTGACGAATTGGGCTATTGGTGATTTTTAAATAATTTTTGCTGAAAAATAATTTTATTAAAAATATAAAAGGGTATACGAATATTTCTTCATGAGTAGCTAGTACAATTTAATTTATTATGTAACATTATGAAATAATTTTAAACATGACAGTTCTGCATTCGATAGAGGGAATATTGCATCTGGATTGTAAAAGATGGTTAATTGGTTTTGGTTTTTATGGCTCAACGGTCGTATTTGGCCATGCTGCACCAAACACAAGACAGACAACATCAAGTAACTGAGCAAACACTCACACATGGAAAGTTTTACTGATACAGAAGAAAGAAATACACCCAGGGTAAGTTACAGGAATTGAACTTGTGCTACAAACAACTCACAGTTGCTAGTGCAGTGGGTAATACTTTTGGGACCCAGTCTCATCAAACATGAGGGATAATTAAATATATGTAATTCAATCAAAGAAACAAGAAAGGTTTTGCTTGCCATGCTACATCTGCTGCTTTGGCAAGCATGTATGGACAGTTCTGACTAATGTTTGTACCCTGGGTTTTTTGACTTTTTACTTGTTTTTGAATTTTTTAGCTTTATGCATATTTGAATTTTTGCATTATATATATTATATGAAATTTGAACAAAGCTGCTATACTTCTAGGGTAGATTTCATGAATGTTGAGCGTGTCACAGTTCCTGAGGGAACTTCGCTGAAAATTGCCGATTTTGAAGCAATTTCACTATGGGGTTTGTTTTCTGTATTAAGCATATTAAATGACGTGATATTTTCCTATATCTAATAAGGGATATATACAAAATGTACAGAATAAAATTGAAATGACAAATTTAATGTGAATCAGCCCCCACGAACATGACTGCCTTTGGTTGCAGTTGGACTTGTAACCTTACGGTTGCTAATCCACTACTCATTCAACTGGGCCACCCCTTCCCTAGAGTATGCATATAATTTCTTGTGATGAAAACAGCATGCTTAAGAGATGGCGCTGTGTCGCAATTCACAACAGATAATTTTTTTGGTCGTACGAAGCCATGCCTTTCACCCCTCCATGTTCGCTCCTAGAGTCGCACCATATGGGTAATGATAATTAATTAACGTCACACTGGAGCAACACAACAGGCGATTGGTGACGGTCCAGGATCAAGCCCCAAGGATAACACCGTATAATTTTGAGCCACAGCCAGATGAGCCAACACCTGAGCTGGCACCCCACTCTCCAACTTCCACACCATGCCAATGTGAGGACATTGAGGCCACGACAGATTTAATATGCACCAGCCCAATGTACACGATGGTCTTTGGACTGAGTTTCGCCCTCTGGTGGCTAATCAGCTACTCTTCCGGGCTACATACCATATAGAAGTTCTTGCTTTTTGTTTTCCATTAATGAATAAAATGTTACAGTCCATTCACTTTGAGTTTCAATCATAAGTGTGTCTTGAAGCACGAGAGTACTCACCAGAAACTTGACATCCCCACAGCAGGTAGCACTACATGCGGGTCCAGTGATACGGAACATCATTTCACCCTCGGCATCCTCGACTCTGTAGCTGGGTCTCAGCAAACTCCACTCTTGCTTCACCCTTCCAACCACTGTGTCAGGGAATATTCTTACTTCCATGTACTGCGAATTACATTAAAATGCATGAGAATGTGTGGCAAAAACCATGTCCTAAAACATACAGATTCTTTTTTAACAGTAGATTATTGTCACAATGAATACCGATTGATACAATAAAAATCTATTATTAATATTGTGAGATATCTGTTCGAAGATAAGTTTATTATTTTATGTTTATATCGTAATTTCCGGAGTATTACAAAATACTATCCACGTCCCTTGGAATCGAGTTGTTTTGTTTGTAATCATTCTTGAGATTTATGTTTATCAGAAACGTCTTGGTGCCAGTGGTTATTTTTCCAGACTGTATCAAGATCACTTTCGCACTGAAAAGGGAAAGGAAGGTGCATTTTTCGCTCAGTTGGAGCAGCATTGTTCCCTTGATATGAACAGCAGAATGGATGGTACGATACTTGTAATTTGTAAATAGTGTCCTGTACTATATGTATATATACAAATAAATCATTAGATGGCAAGATTGCGTTCCTCTATGTTCAATCAATCCAATCGAACACCATCACACCCTCCAGTCCCTAGTGTCGTGAGACACTGAACTAGTTTAAATAAGTGTGGTTGGGATAAATAGAGCATGCCACAGAGGTGGCATATCAGGGTCAGAAATGTTTCACACAACATTTTAAACATTAGTAATGAGACATTAATAAGCTCTGCAATAAAATATTTTAGAGGAAAAAGACAAAATATGCATTTACAAAGAGTGTTCCTAAAGTTCTGTGGAACTGTTATACATTTTTAATTTCATTAAATATTATCCATATTTTTCAATACGATTTCCATTAATCTGTATGCATTTGTCCTGGCATGAAACTAGTTTTTCCAGGCCATCTAACAAAAACGTTTTGGGAATCTTTCATCCACTAGTTTACGGCTTGTCTAGGGCCTGAAATCGTACCCCATGCAGATGTTTCCTCAAGTCTAGAAAAAGGTGATGATTGTGCCCCTCTTCCATAGAAAGAAAATAATGTCTATTTGAGAGTCCTCCATAGTTGCAGAACTTGTCCTAAAAACAATGTCGTATTTTTCACTGATTCTCAGGTAGCAATAATAGCTCTTACCAGTTCAAGCCAAAATGAATATGATTCTGCGCATTGATTTAGAGGAAAACTAAGCTACCTTGGGAAGGTTGAGAAAAAGTTGTCTTACGGTGGATCCCAAGGTGGTATGCATGGCAAAGAATAAGCTGACCAATTGCAGTGACGGATTAATGCAATTTTGTTCTAAGCGCACGCTGCAGCGGCAGATCGGGGACCCGGCCAACTCAATCTACTGAGCAGGACCTTCCGTTTTTGTGAGTAACTTTGATGTGGCGCAGGTAAACAAAAAAAATGAGATTTTGCCTTTTATAATAATTTTTTCTTTTGCTCTCGGGGGGGGGGGCGCAGTTGCCCCCTCTATTTAGTTAGTCCTTGACCAATTGACTAAGGATGGAGCACAGTTGCCCAAACCTAAATCTCTCCTTTGCCTCCAAGTAAGGTAGACGCCTTTATGCTCGCCAATAACGGCTAATAGATTTTCTATCTACATTGTAACATCCCTAGCAAGAGATCAGAATCAGAGGTCAACACCACTGACCTCCGGCTGTAAATCCCGAAACATCCAACGGGGTGGTCGTTCATGGTGGTCTAATTGCTGTTCAGATGGTTTTTAGGGGTGCATGACGCCCCTGGGATTCAACTGTCTGCCAGTGAAACTGGCGGGACAAGACAAAGAAAGGTCGCAGAGCTCGAGTTGAGCTGTTTTTTCTGGTGCTCGTTAGAGATGGACGTTGAGTAGATTCCATTTTCCTCTTTTTATAGCATTCACAACCTAGGGATACAAGCCCCTGATTCTACACACTGCAACTTATCGTATTGTGAAATAAATGTTAGTTTATCGTAATTTAGGTCGTGTTGTGTTTATTGGCACACCACTTGGCCCACTAAGTTACAACATGATTGATTGGAAAATAAAGCTTGTGCCCCAGGTTCCTTGCCCAGAGCTATTGGGAGTCACTCGCTTTTGACTTCTTACAGGACACGACCACCAAAGACACATCGTATAGAAGTAGCGGAATCAGCTCTATCTGTCCACTTTGCGAACTAGACGAAATGAGTGGAGGACCTCATGGACTACCCTAAAATTCCCGACAATAGAATTGCAAATACTGTAAATAGTGCTTTTTAATTCAACATATTTTATCACATTGAACCTCTTTCGGGCTGCTTATCAACGGAAGGTCGAGAGGCTGAGATGGGAGAAATAAAAAGAGCTGCACTTAAAAAATCTATCTGTATTTGACAGGTGGCTATATCGTATTGATAGGCATTGTTTGTAAAACATGTCAGCCCTTGTCTGTACCTGGAAGCTGGTTGATTTTGGTTTTATGGCGCAAGGTCCAAAAACAGACAAGCTGCGTCAAACACAAGATGGTGCAGACCAGTAAAAATAAATAATAGTAAATAAAAGGTTAAAATATTCTGATCAACAATAGGTGTATATATAATTTTAATTATACATTTTATTTTATATAAAAGGTGCATGATAAAATATGTTATGTATATTGGTCACCATTGGTAAAAACTAAATATGAAGGCTAAAAATAAAAATGGAGAAATGTGTAATAAGATGGGGTATCCCCATCTTAGTCGGTACTTAAAATCCTAATGAAATGCAATTTAAAAAAAAAGGATGAATTATAACAATGATAAAATGCCGCAGTGATGTAAGAATGCAAAGAGTGATGCATGCAGAGGCTGTCAAATAAGTCAGATAAAATTGGTGATGAAATATTAAAAAGGAATCGATAAAAATGTCTAAGACTTGTACATGAAGTTAAAATGTGATTTATGGAGAGAGAGGTCTGTACCTGGAAGTTGCTATAGACCTAATTTTGACCAGACAGCTTCAAAACTTGCTTATTTTAAGTTTAAAATGGAAGAGCGACACGTCAGTCATCCAGGTTTCAATGAAAGCAAATATCGAAGAACCATCAGCTGCAATCAGAGACAAACAAAAGGCATTAGAAGTAGAGGAAAGGTTCTTCACAGACCTGCAAGCAACAGGGACAGCAGCAAGAATCGCATCGACATTCCCGATGTAGGGTGATTCCTGGAAACCCAGAGAAGTCTCTGATTTTCAAGGTAAAAGGACACATGTATCCCGGGCAGTTGCAGGTACAGCAGTTGTTTTCTAAAAGAAGTAATAATAGCTGCAATTGCAAGGTTTTTAATCTCAATTTAAAACACATATTTATTTGTTGAATTAGCTCACATAGAACAAAGTGACCATAAGGAGTCAAACCAACCCCCAGTTAAAAAAAGAAGGAATCTACAGGGGTGCACCCACGATATCAATCTGAAGGGGCTACATTTTTATTGAAAGCTCTTTATGGATGATTTTAAAACTTCTTTGAAATATAGAGCAGTTTAATGTTTTAGTGTGTTAATCAGACACTAGTTTTAGAGAATATTATCAAAAGACTAGGTTTGGAGTGTGTTAATCAGACACTAGTTTTAGAGAATATTACCTAAAGACTAGGTTTGTCATGTTCCCAAGTCACTAGATTTAGTGTTTCCAAGAGACTAGTTTTGGAGTATGTTGCCTTGAGACTAGTTTTAGAGTGTATTATCTAGAGACTAGTTTCAAAATGACTATCTCTACTATTCCAATAGAAGCTGTATTGAAGGGAAAAGGTACCAAAGTTTTAATGAACAAATTGAAATTTTCAATTATTTTATCCAACTCCATAAATAAGAAATGGAGCATTTTTGTAAATGGGCTAAAAGCAATGAATAAATATTAGTTAATGATGATGATTAGTTAACTATTAGTTAGTTGTAAAGAGAAAATATCAATACACTTTTATGAATAATTTTTAAAGTAATGAATGAATTAAATAAGGATATTTTTTCTTTTTATAAGGCCGAGAGGGGCTTGAGCCCCTTCCCTAGGTGTGCCCCTGGGAATCTGAGTACAGTGGATATACTATGAGTGGTCACATTATTATGGAATCAGACAAGTGGTTTTCAAATTGAAGGATATCAGGATAAGCCTAAACCCCAAAATTGTTGCAACATTCTTGCTAGGTACAAAATTTTCTTAGATAATGGTTTATTCAATAAAATGCAAAAGGAAACATTTTGCAAACATGTAGTATATTCAAATCTTAAAATATTTACATATTATCAAAGAATAAATTCAAAAACATCTTCAAACAAATCTTTGTTTTTAACACAAAAATGAAACAAAATACATATTTAGTACAATATGTTTGTGAAAAGCAGAAAGTTATAGGCACTCTTTAGAGCTGACCCCATCTGAAATATCATTTCAATGGGGTAGACTAGGGATTGTACTTAAAATTCAATTTTTGGTACTTTTTGATTGTCTTCGGTCACAGTTTTTGGTAACAAGAGACATTCTGGTTCCCTTTGCATTACTTATGCTTTCAGTGCTTTTTTTCGTGGCTTCACTTGCTTTTACTTGTGATTGTCGAACACATCATTTTCGTCTATTAGAGTACAGATTATAAGGAAGAACAAAATGACTGATTGGTTGAAATTTGCTTGAGCCAGAAAAAATATTCTGAAAACTCAAGTGTCGAAAATAATGACTGGTTTTGTCAATTTTTTCATGCAATCGATACGGTGGGCAGGAGTTGCAAGACTTGTGGAAGAGGGATATCTGGAGAAGATCTTAATGCCATCCTAGAATCTCAAATCCTTAGTGTTGTCACTTCTGAGTCTCGCTAGAGAAATCTGGAAAACTCTAGGCAACTTGCAATTTAGTGACACTCCGGGAAAGATGGCCAAATGCCATGCATGTGCAGTGGTTTTGTTCACTATGAAATGCAGCAAAACTGCTGGCTTGAGTCTGTCAAGATTAATATTTACTGACTTTCCTTTGATGTCCAGCGTATAGAATTTTGGAGATTGGGAAACAACTCTATATGAGCAATCATAAGGTCTTATGCAGAGCATCGTGTTGCACAAAAACCAGAGAGGATGTAGTCAGTGCCACAGGAATGCAAAAGTTTCCATTCGCACTTTGACTGATGAATGAGATTTTGGTTCGCATTTTGGCTGATGAAATGTCTAAAAACAATAGTAGGTTAACATCATTTTAAACTACAGTCAGATGACAAGGTCAATACCTGAACTGGCAACCCACTCTCCAAACTTTCACACCACACCAATGTGAGGATATTTGAGGTCACAACAGATTTAACATGCACCAAACCCCCCATACATGAGTCTTTGGTTGAACCAAGTTTCAAACTTGCAACTGGTTGCTAATGGTTACTCTTCCAACTGGGTTATTGTGGCCCCTGAAAACTATACAAAAATCATTTCACAATATTACGGCCATTTGATTGGAATAGAATACCTAGAGAGAAGATTGTGCCCCCCTGAAATTTGGAATTCCTACCCCCTCTTAAATAAGTGCCTTTGTGGTATGAATTCAGAAGAGTACACGTCAAATGGAACCAAAGGCAAATTTGATGTTCCACATGTTAGAAATGACAGGAAATTTATGTCTCAAAAATCAAAACCGAGTACAAGCGTAATTAGAATATTCCGATTATACAAAAAATTAACAATGCATTATAATAATGCTAGGAAGAAAAGGACCATACCTTCGTGAGCTTGATAAACAGTCTGTCCCCTATCATTTCTAATAGTGTATCTGTTGTTACACTCCCCAAACACTGTAATACAACTTTATATTAAAAACAGCAATATAAACAACATGAGTAAATATTGAAAATGCTTGCAATCTAAAGTGTCACTATTAAATTTGTTACGAAACTAAGTTACCAGAAGACTAAAGGAGGCCAATTGTCAATTTAATGGGATTCTCTATACACCTAATTCAGAACCAACACCAAACATAAATATGGAAACTAGTATTAATAGAGAGAATTTATTTAGTCCTACTGTGAGTATCTAATTTTAAAGTAGATATCTTTTCCTTTTTAAGTATTGAGGATTATTAGCTGTCAAACAAAGTTGAAGCATAAAATACTGCTCTGATATTTACAACTTAGAGATTTGAATCTGGTATAGCTGGAAAATAGATGTTAAAATTTATGATTATTTAATGTGAAAAATAATTCATATTTTAAAAATGCAACAAAGTAGAATATTCTATGTAAACATATTAAGTGCTATTTAACATTCACAAAGACCTAATTTAAAACTTAATTGTCAAAAAAATTTCACAGCATAGAAGAATGTATGAAACACTACTGAATTTAAACATGTAGTAAGGAGCAATAGCGTCTGTGTCGTAAAAGGCGACTTATGGAGACCCAGTTCCCGGGGGTATTACCGGGCTCCTCCTTCGGGAGGTTAGGTGAAGGGCTAATCACCCCTCCCTTTAAAAATTATCGATTACAGAAACTGGAAATCTAGAAAGCAGTAATCGTTAAAATTCCAAAAAAGAAGGTGATAAACTCAGTTGTGAAAATTGGAGAGGAATAAATCTACTGCCAACAACATCAAAAATACTTAGAATTCTAGTTAATAAAATGAAAGATGAAATAGAAAACATTCTCAGACCAGAACAAGCTGGTTTCAGAAGAGGTAGTAGCACAGTACAACATATTTTTACACTTAGAAATATAACCAAACAGACATTACAATATAATGCTACAATATATTTAAACTTTATTGATTTCAGTAAAGCATTTGATTCTGTTATTAGAGCCAAACTGTGGCAAATTTTAAAATATTATGGTATTCCACAAAAAATCAAATATAATACAGGAAATGTATAGAATAGCAAAACTTGCATTGAAGTAAACGGAAAATTAACAGATTTCTTTTTAGTGGAAAGTGGAGTTTGACAGGGTTGTGTCATGTCAGGTCTCCTTTTAATTATCATTGTTGACTGGATCATAACAACTTTTAGAAATCAAAGAACAGGAATAGGATGGAATTTTACATCTGTTTTGGAGGATCTTGATTTTACTGACGATATCGTCAAGTTGTCGTCCAAGTTAAGAGATTTACAAACTAAAACTGATGTCTTTTCAGAAAATGCTAAACTAGTGGGACTAAAAATCAATCAGAATAAAACAAAAGTCCTCAGAATTAACGAAAAATCTAGCACTCCCATCAAGATGCAAAATAACTCAATAGAAGATATAAGCACCTTTTCATATCTGGGAACAACAATAAACAAAATAGTGGCACTGATGAAGATATTGATCTTAGAATTTCAAAAGCTCGCAATTGTTTTAAGAATCTTAATAAATCGTGGAGAGCAACTAATAAACATGTAAAAACCAAATTAAATCAGTACAAATCACGAGTAATTTCAGTTCTCTTATACAGAATCATTCCAAAGGATTCCATTCCAAGAAGGAAGGACCAATAGAATCTTTCTAAAGATTGAAAGAATCCACGATTCTTTCAATTCATGCTTAATGACTACCACAAGATGTGGTAGTCATTAAGCATGTTGTAAGTATTGTAGTATGACAATACAATAATCACAGAATTACTATACAGCCTTTCGGTGAGTTATCATTTTCATTCTATTGAGTGGTAGAAATAAAATTAAAAAATGCATGGAAATCAACAAGCACAGCAACATTCATCTGAATATTTTCTGAACATAAACAAATATATATTGGATATTATGTTATGTTTTTTATAGACAAGTTTCAAGTTTGATTTCATATATCTGTTGGTTACTTGTTACTACTTCCTGGTGTAACTGCATCCTCAGGGGCGCATCTCCTTTAGGTGTGTACTGGCTTCAAGGACCCAAGGTACTCTAGTGATCTTTTCTTTTCCCATGGGGTTTACTGTCTTTAGTATACACTGGTGTCATGCACCCAGGATACCCAAGCAAACTTTTTCTGTTTGCATTCCGTTATTTTATTCCCTAATCCCTCTTTTTTCCTTTCACAACATTTTTTACTTGAAGTCTGTCTTGTGTTTAGTGCAGCTTGGCCAAATATGGCCCTTGCGCCATAAAACTGCAAAACAACCACCCTGGTGTAACTGCCCACCAAGCATGTATCTGTTTCTTTCAATGTGATTTCACATTGACAAGTACTTTCTCCACCAACGAAAGAAGCTGCCATGTCACTGCAATGAAGCCAAGGCCATATAACTGCAAACAAACCAACCAAATAGGTGTACCTGCCTGCGAAGCATGTATCTGTTTCTTTTGATGCGATTTCACATCATTGAAAAGTATTTTCTCCACCAGCAAAAGAAACTATCATGTCATTGCAATGTAGCAAGGCATTCTACTTTTGTGCACAGATCTTTGTGTTTGATGACTTTAATTGTTTTGCATAATATGTTCGCAAATTTTTAGTTTTTAAATTTTATTCATTTGGTTTATTGCTCTATGGTTGCTACAAGGGTAATTAGACCTTACATTTTACAGCTTGGTTGCTCTGCAGTTTTATGGCACAAGGGTCATATTTGGCCAAACTGTGCTAAACACAAGACTGACAACTTCAAGTAAAAAATGCCCTGAAAGGATAAAAAGAGTGATTGGGGAATAAAGTAATGGAATGAAAGCAGAAAGAGATCACTTAGGTATTCCAGGAGCATGACACCCGTGTTGACTAAAGACAGTAAACATGGGAAAAGAAAGAATCACTAAAGTCATGAAGCCAGTACACACCTAAAGGAGATGTGCCCCTGAGGACTACACACATTCTACAGAAGAATAAGGATTTGGGTTGCTTAGTTTGGCTAATTCGTTTCACACAATGGTTCAGGATCTTAGTTTGAGAACGAAAATGAAAACCATTGCTTGTGCTTGGCAGTTACAGCTTTTTAATCTGCACTATCACATGATTAACTTTGTCAGCTTTCACATGACTTTGTTTACATTCAGTTTCTTCTTTTGTAATGGACAAAGTATGGTTAATGGATTGTCTTCAATCCAACATTCTCATAAGGCGTAAAACAGTTTAGGTAATGCAAGTCTAAAGTCACAATATACTATCATCAATTTTCTCAGGAAGAGTAAAAACAATTACCATGAATGTGAGGTTTATGATTATGTTTTATTTATTATTAATAACTTCCAAAATACTATCAATTTCCTTTGGAATCAAGTTGTCGTTTGTAATGATTCTTGAGATTTATGTGTATTGGAAACGGCTTGGCACCAGTAGTTTCCATACTGCAGAAGATCACTTTCGCACTGAGAAGGGAAAGGAAAGCATGTATTTTAGTTCGGATGTGACAGAACAGCTCCCTTGATGCCAACAGCAGATATTTGCAATTTGTAAAGTGTCTTGTATATATACAAATAAATCATTAGATGGCAAGATTGCATTTCTTTATGTTCACCAAGAAAACATAGGATACTGCTTATCCAAATCCTTTACAAACATAATGAAATCAGGTCTGAAGTGCGGAAAATCCCAAATCACCTGAAATACATGAAAATGTACAAAACTTTAATTCAGTTTAAGAAAATAAATGGAAAAAGTTTCACCGTCCAATGTTTGCAGTCTCTGGTGCACTAAAAGCTGATCGACGAAGGCAAGATATTCAAGTCCTTGGGGACACCTCGGCCGCTGTTGAGGAATAGTCATCCACTCTCTCTTAATAACTGCAAAAACATATCCTATCAGATGCAATACAGTGTGAGATAAAAGTTTAGTTTTGCCACTCTATAGTCACTTTTGCAACACAAGGGCTAATTAACAGTATGTCTCACATTTTGATCTTATTTAGTTTGATGCAGTGGTTCTCAACCTTTCATGATACATATACCACGTGAAATGTGTGTGTAACTGGTATACCCCTTCCCTTGAATAGGTAAATAAAACTATAATTCTTCTGTGTCAGGGCAAAAGAGTAAGGTCAAAATGGCTATTTCTCAGAATCAACCTTCCTGGTGGTTGTCTCGACGAGGTACCTTGTCATTAGCAACCGACCAGATCTTGATGGACAAGGTAGCTCGTCATTAGAAAAAACTGACCTGATCTTGATCGCGTCATCATAAAAAAACAGCACAATTTTAATCATTCGGGATTTAATCAGCATTCTCGATGATGAGGTATCTCGTCATTAGCAAAATTGGTGAGATCTTGATTGATAAGATTTCTCGTCGAAACCACTTGGAGGGTTAAGTTGAATATTTCACTCTTTCTCATAAATATTCAGGAAGAAAAAAAAAGCATGTCATGATACAAATAATTGTAATTTAGATTACTTTAGTTTTTATTTTAAGTGTATTATATTATTTTTAAAATTATAATGAACTTTACTTCTTTAGACTCATCAAAAATCAGACTAAACCTCTTTTGCCATGACATGGAAAAATTATAGTATAAAAATGGGATTATATACACGTTAAGTTTTGTATTCAAAATTTAGAAAAGCCAATTTCTAGTGCTCAGGACCTTTACAGTACATTTAGAAGTTAGAGATAAATGTTACAAATAAGCAGATAATGGTAGTGAGATGAATAAAAAATGAATTGTTCGAAAACACACACATCTATGAATCAGATACATAATTATAAACTAATTTCGGAGGGGTCCAATCTTCTGCCAGTTTTCTATTCAAATCAAAAAGCCATAACACGAAACGAACACTAAATTTCATGATTTGTTTAGTGTTTGCATATTGATATATGTACATGTATTTTTCTTTTAGATAAAAGGAATTACAATTTATGCTGATTACATTGGTTTCAGAATGTATTTTTAACATTTAAAATATTTTAGGGAGATCTCGGCACAGGCTCTTCCTTTAAATACATCCACGACAAATAGATGAGATTTTTCTCATCTTGTTCAATTCCTTCCCATCCAGACAGTTACCTAGCACATAGATGGACTCTTTATTTGCCTTAGCAACAGAATACTAATGACTATTTTAAGGTTGGTTGGTTTTATGGCACAAGGACCATATTTGGCCAGGCTGCTCCAAATGCAAGATAGACAATGTCAAGTAATTGGTGACTGATTGTGACTATTTTAAGACCTGTTCAAAGTTTTCCTACTTGTAAAAGACCTAACAAAAGTTCAATACACATCAATTAAGCCAATTTCACAGCATTTATTTTTGTGACATCAAGAACATTTTGAGGTCTTACTTCTAATTGCCGACAATAATTATCAATTGTCAGTAATATCAGCTTAAATAAAGAATGATATGGTACAACTTTGATATAGACTTTTTGGTGTGCTTTTTAGGTCAGCAAGGAAGAATATCTAAGCAAAACACCACTTTAGGCTTTGCAGAAAGAAAGAAAAAGTAACGAAAAGAATTTAAAAAATAAAAAAATTATAATGAAATATTAAATTATAAAACAATTATTATTCTTCCCACAACTATAAATACTTTGATGAAAAAATCTTTCTTTTCTGAAATATTGTTATTGAAGTTTGTCTGTAAAATAATTTATTAATTTCTGAACCCGGATACAATATGAGTGTTACAAAAGATCACATTTATTCTGGAATCTAGACTTATTTAGGCATCATAAAATAAAAAAGATAATGATTTATAAAAATTAATAAAACAGATTTAAACAATCAGAGGTTGCCAAAAACCTTACAAAGTAAGGTTGCCTTTGCCTGCCAAAACGCACTACAAAAAGCATGCCAATAGCATTGCCACAAGAGAGTCTATGTCAAAACTGTACCCATATACGTATATCGAATTTACTCTCTTTCGCTCATTGCAATAGAAAATTACTTACAATCAAGTAACCTAGGAGGGGGATATGTTGCCAAAAATGATGGCGGTAATGTGCGTGGAGTTTCCTCGGGGAAGTAGAATGGATCTCTGAGAGGATGATTGGCAAATTCAGGTCCATATGGTAGAATAGCACTCATTTCTATCCACCGCTGTAAAAGATAAAGCAAAAATTCAACTCTACCTAAAGAAATGAGGCTTCATGTGATATCAACACTGAAAATACACAAGTAAAATTGTGTTAAATTGATACATTTTGTTGGGTATAATATACAACTATGGAATATTGCCTAATTTGATGTGATAGCATTATCACTTCAAAACAATGCAAATAAAATGTTGGAATAAAGGCTGTAGCACTGCTTTTTAATAAAAACTTTCAATAAAAAAAGTGAATGGAAAGGGGATATATGTAACTAAATTTTTAATATTCAGTGATGATTGATACCGATAAGAATTTAAATTCAAATTTCGCTTTACAGTGAGAATGGTTGGATTTATTTAAAAACTATTGGTCAGATTTAGCCAAGCAATATTTTCTCCATCAAGCAAATGGATACACAAAGTTTTTACTGACAAGGAGACATACATACTTCTACATGCCGAGAATAATTTAAAATTGAAATGGACTTTTATGTTACTGGTATAATTGTATATAAATTCAATGCTTATTTGGGAACACAGAACTAGAAGTCATTATAGAAATAACGTTGAGGCTAAATATTGAATCAGTTACAATAATCACAAGTTATCGGACCTTTCAGATTCACAAAATTTAAATAATCAAGAATGCAATATATTTTAGAAATAAAAGTAACAAATTCTCCAAGACCAGGGGGAGTAAATATGATATTTATGAAGAAATATGTTTCAATGAAATTACTGAATTCAATTTTTTTTGAAAGATTAATGATTTTTACAATAAAATCTGATTAAATTTTGAAATAACCTTGTTCGTATTTAAACAGATAGTAGAAATGCAAACGTGCGATTTAATTCTTATTAAACTACGAATTATTTATTATTTTAGTATCTGTATGCTCAACAGATCTGACTTTCGGTTTAGCACTTGGTTTGTTTATTTTGATTTCAGAATCGATATTTAAATCTATGGTTGGTTGGATTGGGCCAGTCGAATTTGGCCAAGCTGCACCAAAAACGTCACTTAAATTTACAAACTATGAACATAAGAAATTGCAAAATTATTCGAAAAATTTCATACATTTTTTATTATCAAGAGCTCTTTTTTCAAATTTCAAAAACTAATATTTTTGCAAAATTTTTTAATTGAAGGTAAGGTTGTGCAGCTTGACTATAACCGAACTACTTTTTATTTTATTCTTTGCTTTGCTCAGCTAGCAGTGGCAACTAGTTTAAAAATTTCTGTAGTTTTCGTTTTCAAACACAAGAGATTTTTCTTTTGTCCAGGGCTAGGGATGGGAAATACTGTTCTTTTCGGCGAACAGTTCTTTGATGTTCCGTTCTCTTTAAAAGAACTGTTCTCAAATGTCTCTACTCGAAATGTGCAAGCCCTGGTCCTCGTAGACTATGTGGCGCCAGCAATTTTCTTGATAGACAGGGACCGAATTTTGTTTACACAATCTTCGTTAGTACTTTGTAAGCGTGCATATATAAAGAAATACAAATGACTCGGAGTCTTCGTATTGTTATCGGTTGATTGATTTTTTATGGCACAAGGGACAAGTCTGTTGGTATTGCTTTTCGTTGCGTGTATAAATATACCGATGAATGTTTTCTTTTAAAATAATTATGATCTGACTCCGTTAAAAGATTCTTTTATTTTTCATTTTCTTACTCCGTTAAAAAACGTATTCTTCAGAATCACAACTCAAAACTAAAACGAAAAGGTTAAAACTAAACTGCCAAAGAATAAAAACTAATAGGTTGTTGCCAAACGATAAAAACTAAATAGCTGGCAGTCCAACAACACAACAATCAATCAACAAATAAAGGAAGGGTATTTCAATTAACGTCACACTGGAGCAACACAACGGGCTATTGGTGACGGTCCGGGATCGATCACCAAAGGGAAAGATCCGAGGACAACACCACGTAATTTTGAACCACGGTCAGATGACGAGGCAACACCTGAGCTGGCACCCCACTCTCCAAACTTCCACACCACGCCAACAACAAATAAAGATATTTTCACTTTTGGGAAATGCCGCTACATTACTCCCCTGCCAGTAACGAAGTTACGTTAAAGAGAATACTGAAAGATTAAATATATGAAAAAAAAAACAAATTATATACAAAATGTACAGCACTACTCTCTGAATCTAATGGTCTTCCTAACAGTTCGTCCTGAACGATTGTTTTTGATCAGGAATTATTTCCGATTCAGGAGCGTGTTTAGTTTCATCAGTTTTATGTTGTGCAGGTGTTTCATTTTTACAACATACGTTTTTAGTGTCAGGAGTAGGTTCTTGTAGAATGTAAGCAGGTTTTAGCCTGTCGACAGATACTGTAATATGTTTACCCTTTATTTCGAGTGTGAAATACTTATCAGCTTTGTCCGTGACTAGAAATGGTCCGTCATACGGGGGTTCAAGTTGCTTTTTAACCCTGTCTTTACGTACGAAGACATGTGACGTGGTTGCTAAGTCCTTCGGAACAAATATTTTTTGGATATACTTCTTTGAGACGGTTCTAGGTCTGATGTATTTCATCGTTTCCTGTAGTTGGTTTACGTAGGTCTCGGGTGTTGTGTGAATTTGGGGTTCTTCAAAAAATTCTCCGGGTAATCGGATGTTTTGTCCGTAGACCATTTGGGCAATGGTATGGTTGGAATCTTCTTGAATTGCAGTGCGTAGACCCAATAGAACAGTTGGAAGTGTTTCACTCCAGGCTGGGTTACCATGTGCTATGATAGCTGCTTTTAAAGACCTATGGAGTCGTTCTATTTTTCCATTGGCTTGGGGATGGTAGGCCGTTGTGTGTTGCAATTTTATGCCGCAGATTCTGGCCAGGATGTTGAAAACCTCTGATCCGAACTGCGAACCACGGTCCGTTACCAGTCGGCATGGTGTACCAAATCGTGCAATCCAATTGCTGTAAAAAGCTTTTGCAACTGTATCTGCCAATATGTTTTGTAGAGGAACCACTTCCATCCAGTTGGTGTAACGGTCTATGCAAGTGAGGCAGTATATGTTACCGTTGGATGGTGGTAAAGGACCGATCAGGTCTATATGAACGTCACTGAATCTTTCTGATGGCAGATAAAATTCACCATAACTGGATTTTGTATGACGATTTATCTTGCTCTTTTGACAAGGAATGCAGGATTGAGTCCATAGTCGAACATCTTTCCGAATGTTTGTCCAGAAGAATTTTGAAGTCAGCAGTTTAACTGATGCTTTTATTCCAGGATGGGATGCTCCATGAATTTGTTGAAATATCTTCATTCGGTGCGATTTGGGAATGTAAGATCGGATGTTGCTGGTTGATGTTTCACACCACAAAACTTTCCAGAAGGTAGCGGGTATTGCTTGAAATTCAGGGAAGTTGTGGATGTCTTTAAACTCTTTAATTCTTCATCTTGATTTTGTTCGTCAGCAATTTCATCATAATCTATTAAGGAAATTTCCTCGATTCTGGATAAGGTGTCTGCTATGATGTTATCTTGACCTTTGATATGTCGAATGTCGGTTGAAAATTGAGAAATGTATTGCAGATGACGAAGAGATGCCTTTTCAGGATTCTGTTGAAATGCAAATGTGATTGGCTTGTGGTCGGTAAACATGGCGAATCTTCTTCCTTCGAATAGGTGTTTGAAATGTTTGATGGAGAGATAAATACCAAGTAATTCTCTATCGTATGTGCTATAGTTCTTTTGTGCATTATTCAACTTTTTGGAATAAAATGCGACAGGTTTCCATCCATCAGATTCATACTGTTGGATCACTGCTCCTATTGCCGTATCTGAAGCATCTATATTAAGTGACACAGGTACGTCAGATCTTGGAAATGATAGTAGTGCAGTGTTAGCCAAATCTTCTTTGCATTTATTAAACTGGTCTTTAGCCTCTTCGGTCCACCCAATTTTTCTTCTATCCCTTTTTCTCGCTCCTTTAAGGTAGTCATGTAGAAGAGATTGGTTCTTAGCTGCATCTTTCAGGTAACGTCGATAGAAGTTAATTATACCGAGAAATGTTCGAAGTTCGTGAATAGTTGTTGGAAGTTTGTAATCAATGATGTCTTGAACTTTGTCAGGTAAAGGAAGTGAGCCTTGAGGTGTTACTAAGTATCCCAAAAATTCGACTTCTTTCACTCCAAAGACAGATTTAGAGATATTGATGCGAAGACCATAATTATTGAGTCTTTCAAAAACTGATTTGAGGTGATTTTCATGTTGTTCTTCACTAGTAGATGCAATGAGAATATCATCCAGGTAGGGAAAAACAAAATCCAATCCCGAGAATACTTCATTTATGAATCTTTGAAATGTTGCTGGAGCATTCTTTAAACCAAAACTCATTACGTTAAATTCGTAGAGTCCAAATGGTGTGACAGTGGCTGTTTTGCATTTGTCTTCTTCTGCAATGGGGACTTGGAAATAAGCTTTAAATAAATCTATCTTGGAATATATGGTAGTACCTTTTAAAATGTGATGAAAATCCTCAATTCTGGGAATGGGGTATCTATCAGGCACTGTCCTGGCGTTGAGCTGCCTGTAATCTCCACAAGGACGAAGAGAACCATCTTTCTTCGTAACCAAATGGAGAGGGCTTGACCATTGACTACTGGAAGGTCTTATGATGTTGTTATCCAACATGAACTTAAATTCTTGCTTTGCTGTGTTGAGCCTTTTCGGGTCGAGCTGTCTCGCTTTGGAATAAACTGGTTGACCGTTAGTAATGATATGATGTTTAACATGATGCTTTAAATTTGAAATAAATAAATTTGGTTTGGAAATATCAGGATACTGTTCCAATAACTTGGAAAATTTTGAAGCTTTGTTCAGAAAACTGACATCATTGTCCTCACTGATGGAAGCAACATCACCAGTTACACTTAGTTGGGTACTCCATCCAGCAACTTCTTTTTATGCAAATCAATCAATAAATTGAATTTGTTAAGGAAATCGGCTCCCAGGATACCTTTATTAATTTTTGCAACAATAAAAGGCCATTGGAACTCATGTCGAAGTCCTAGATCCAGAGTTAGCATTTTAATACCAAATGTTTCTATTTCTGTACCGTTTGCAGCATATAGCTTATAATCACTGAATTGTTTGTCTTGAGATGTCGCAGGAATGATGCTGACATCTGCTCCGCTGTCCACTAAGAAACGCACTTTCGATTTTTTATCTTTTATAAATAAGCGAAATTTGCGACAATCCCCAAAATTGTAGTCAGCAGCAGAGCTTGCCGCATTCTCTACTGCATACTCGCGTTTTCCGGACTCGAATTATTATCATTAGCCCAACTGCAAGGCTGTGTACACTTTTCAGGATAGCACTTCGTTCCGACAGTATTTTCCTTGGGGATTAAATCTTTTCCTTGAACTACTTCGTGTTCTTCCTCTAAAGTTCTGAATGTTTCGTGATCGGGGTCTTGAAATGTGATCCACACTTAATTTTGCAATTTTCTCCTCGAGTGACTGAATTTTGGACAAAAGATCACAATTTGAAGAAACAGATGTGGTGGCGCTGCAAATCTCATTCTGTGGATTCATGTCTGCAATCTTGTCAGCCATGATGGCCAAATTTGGTAATTCTTCCTTACTGACGAGTATAATATTCCTCGTAGAATCGGGCAACTTTTCCAGCCATAGTGTTTTAATCAGCTTTTCCGATACATCGGAAGTTGCCATAGTTTTCAGTTTCTGTAACAGTTGACTGGGTTTCATGTTTCCTAATTCGATTCCGGTAATCAGGCGTTTGATTCGAGTGCTTTCACTCTCCTTAAATAAATCTAGCAGCCTCATTTTTGATTCCGAATATTTTGTACTAGAATCCTTTGTTACAATGTCCCAAATGTTCTCTACATATTTCGGTTCCAATTGAGAAACCAAATAATTGAATTTAGTTTCCTCAGACACAATTCCATTGATTTTGAATTGTGCTTCAACTTGGTAAAACCATATCTCAGGCCTATCGATCCAAAAGGGAGGTATTTTGACACTCACCTTGTGGAGTTCGGGCATCTCATTTTTGTTGTCAAGTTCGTCTCCGGGCATCTCACTTCTGTTTTCAAATTCGTCACCGGCGAGATTATCTTGAAAAACTGGGTCACCAGTTTGTTGGTATTGCTTTTCGTTGCGTGTATAAATATACCGATGAATGTTTTCTTTTAAAATAATTATGATCTGACTCCGTTAAAAGATTCTTTTATTTTTCATTTTCTTACTCCGTTAAAAATCGTATTCTTCAGAATCACAACTCAAAACTAAAACAAAAAGGTTGTTGCCAAACGATAAAAACTAATAGGTTGTTGCCAAACGATAAAAACTAAATAGCTGGCAGTCCAACAACACAACAATCAATCAACAAATAAAGATATTTTCACTTTTGGGAAATGCCGCTACAAGTCTATCCAAGCTGCGCCAAACTATCAGTAATTGAGAAAAGAAAATCAGAATTTTTCCGTAAATTGGAAAACGTTCTTGCAAATCGAAACGTTTAAATTCTCTTCCAAGTGGCAACTAATAATGTCCCACATCTGAACCATCTCAAGTAGTTTCCCAAACAGATATGAGGTGCCTAGGACAAAACAAATACGCAAGCGAAAGTTATAATTTTTTTAGATTTTAATGTCATTTTTAAGTCAACAAAATGGTCATTTAAGTCAATAAAACGACGGTCCGTGATCCATCCCGAAGAGAAGATCCGAGGACAACACCAGGTAATTTTGAATCACGTTATGCAATAGGGAGTTGACCTTTATAGAAGATTATAAACACAAAAAAAGCATACCGGGATTACCACTTTGAAAGTAAAATTGATTTGAAAAGCAGGTTAATATTATATGATCTATCTAAACACGTTTAAAACATAAAAATACAAGTCAAAAAATCACTTTCGCTTTTCAACACATTAGTTTTATGGTGGGATTCTTATTTCCGAGATGTCTTTAAAATCGTAACACCTGACTTAATGAGATCCCTTTTCAACTTATAGAGAGCATGGCACACACCCGATCCGAATTTCCTTTTCACAGTGAAATATGTCCACACATTTGAAATTTTGCTTTCCATTTTGTAAAATTTGGTTTTAAAATAAAGTTAAAAGCATTGCAAATCCTAAGAACGAGTAGAGGCGACACCACCAGAGAGAAAGCTGGACAACAAAACCTTGATCAGCAATACTTAAAACAATTTGTAATTTGTTTAAAACTAAAAATTCATCATTATGTCATTGCCTAACAATTATAAAATTTCACAATTATTACGCTAATCTCCTCGCAAATTCATCAAACGTCGTGGCTTGGTTCAGTCGAGAACAGTTCCTGGAGCAGTCATCGAGATCAGCTCCACGAACCGTTCATAGAGAACAACTCCGCGAACAGTTAGTTCATCGAGAACAATTCCGAGATCAGAGAACTGCTCTGAGAACGGAAAACAGCTCCGAGAACGGAGAACAGGGTCGGAGCAATTTGAGAGCAGGAATCATTTTCCGAACAGGAAGTAAAACAGCTCCGAGAACGGAAAACAGGGTCGGATCAGTTTGAGAGCAGGAATCGATTCCTTCGGTAAATTTGATTCCTGCTCTCAAACAGGAAGTAGTCTCAGAGCAGGGATGGGGAAAAAAAGAACGAACTGTTCTTTTTCACCTGTTCTTCAAAAAGAACGGGAACAGCCTGTTCCCACTTTTCACAAAAACCTGTTCTCGGTTCTTTTTGTGTAAAAAGAAACATTGCAATCTTTTTATACTTCGATTTTAAACAGGTGGGAATTTTGCAAAGTTCTCTTTTCTCCAATTTTCTAAGTTCGCAAACATTTTCGTATATTCCAAATTATGGTAAGTCCGAAATACAGCTGTTCATCCTACAGTTCGTGACTCACTGTTTCCTGTTAATTCATTCATCCGTTCTCTGTCCATAAACCTACTCCCTGCTCTGAGACTACTTCCTGTTTGAGAGCAGGAATCAAATTTACCGGAGGAATCGATTCCTGCTCTCAAACTGATCCGACCCTGTTTTCCGTTCTCGGAGCTGTTTTACTTCCTGTTCGGAAAATGATTCCTGCTCTCAAATTGCTTCGACCCTGTTCTCCGTTCTCGGAGCTGTTTTCCGTTCTCAGAGCAGTTCTCTGATCTCGGAATTGTTCTCGATGAACTGTTCGCGGAGTTGTTCTCTATGAACGGTTCGTGGAGCTGATCTCGATGACTGCTCCAGGAACTGTTCTCGACTGAACCAAGCCACGACGTTTGATGAATTTGTGAGGAGATTAGCGTAATAATTGTGAAATTTTATAATTGTTAGGCAATGACATAATGATGAATTTTTAGTTTTAAACAAATTACAAATTGTTTTAAGTATTGCTGATCAAGGTTTTGTTGTCCAGCTTTCTCTCTGGTGGTGTCGCCTCTACTCGTTCTTAGGATTTGCAATGCTTTTAACTTTATTTTAAAACCAAATTTTACAAAATGGAAAGCAAAATTTCAAACGTGTGGACATATTTCACTGTGAAAAGGAAATTCGGATCGGGTGTGTGCCATGCTCTCTATAAGTTGAAAAGGGATCTCATTAAGTCAGGTGTTACGATTTTAAAGACATCTCGGAAATAAGAATCCCACCATAAAACTAATGTGTTGAAAAGCGAAAGTGATTTTTTGACTTGTATTTTTATGTTTTAAACGTGTTTAGATAGATCATATAATATTAACCTGCTTTTCAAATCAATTTTACTTTCCAAGTGGTAATCCCGGTATGCGTTTTTTGTGTTTATAATCTTTTATAAAGGTCAACTCCCTATTGCATAACGTGATTCAAAATTACCTGGTGTTGTCCTCGGATCTTCTCTTCGGGATGGATCACGGACCGTTGTTTTATTGACTTGAATGACCATTTTGTTGACTTAAAAATGACATTAAAATCTAAAAAAATTATAACTTTCGCTTGCGTATTTGTTTTGTCCTAGGCACCTCATATCTGTTTGGGAAACTACTTGAGATGGTTCAGATGTGGGACATTATTAGTTGCCACTTGGGAGAGAATTTAAACGTTTCGATTTTCAAGAACGTTTTCCAATTTACAGAAAAATTCTGATTTTCTTTTCTCAATTACTGATAGTTTGGCGCAGCTTGGATAGACTTGTCCCTTGCGCCATAAAAAATCAATCAACCGATAACAATACGAAGACTCCGAGTCATTTGTATTTCTTTATATATGCACGCTTACAAAGTACTAACGAAGATGACGTCAACAAAATTCGGTCCCTGTTTATCGCGAAAACTGCTGGCGCCACATAGTCTACGAGGACCAGGGCTTGCATCTTTCGAGTAGAGACATTTGAGAACAGAAAGAACAGTTCTTTTAAAAAGAGCGGAACATCAAAGAACTGTTCGCCGAAAAGAACAGTATTTCCCATCCCTAGCAGGGAGTAGGTTTATGGACAGAGAACGGATGAATGAATCAACAGGGAACAGTGAGTCACGAACTGCAGGATGAACAGCTGTATTTCGGACTTACCATAATTTGGAATATACGTAAATTTTTGCGAACTTAGAAAATTCGAGAAAAGAGAACTTTGTAAAATTCCCACCTGTTTAAAATCGAAGTATAAAAAGATTGCAATGTTTCTTTTTACAAAAAGAACCGAGAACAGGTTTTTGTGAAAATTGGGAACAGGCTGTTCCCGTTCTTCTTGAAGAACAGGTGAAAAAGAACAGTTCGTATTAGTCGTGAAAAAGAACAGTTCGGATTAGCAACATGAATGTTGCGAGTTCGAAGCTTGGTCCAGCCAAAGACCGTCGTGTACACGGGGGCTGGTGTTCGTTAAATCTGTCGTAGCCTCAAATGTCCTCACGTTGGCGTGGTGTGGAAGTTTGGAGTGCCATCTGAGACGTTGACCTCGTTTCCCTTTGGGTTTGATCCTGGACCGTCGCCAATCGCCCGCTGTATTGCTCCAGTGCGACGTTAATTAACTACTCACATCTTTCTGTCAACTGATAAACTGAAGCAGATTTGCATCTTAAATGTGACATAAACAATAGACGAAGGTTGGAACCAGAAGTCTCAAAACACAATGGTTAAACACAAGAAACAAATTAAGAACTCTAGGTAACTATAAAGAGGTATTGGTATTGGTAATTAATTAACGTTGCACAAGAGCAACACAACGGGCTATAGACGACGTAAAGAGGACGTATCAATTGGAATAAAGTGATATATTATAACTGATAGTGTGTTAAAATGGTTAAAGAGAAAATCTGGCCGAAAAAATTTTGTATTGCCAATGCCAAATAGTTAGCGATATTAGCATTGCGCATAAAATGTCAACTTGTGTAATGTTGGGGGGGGGGGGTATTTCAATTAACGTCACACTGGAGCAACACAATGGGCTATTGGTGACGGTCCGGGATCAATCCCAAAGGGAAAGATCCGAGGACAACACCACGTAATTTTGAATCAGTCCGATGACTGATCAGCCGCTTTATACATGGCAATCTTTGGTTCTATTCGAATTCGCAACGCTCCGGTTGCTAACCCGTTACTTGTTATCAGAAGAATTTTTAGAGGTTATCGCGAATAAAGATTTTATTTTGCCAGCATCAATTTCTTTGCTGAGTGAAAGCAGAAACAAATTTTAATGCAAAACATTAATGTTTACCATTATCGATGAAGTACAAGATGACATCCAGTTACTGTCATGGGCCATCGTGGCTCAGTGGGTATGCCACTGCGCTAGCAATCTTCGAATTGTAGGCGGCTCAGGTTCGATTCGTGCCAGGTGCATTCATCCCTGTGTGTATTTCTCTCTTCTGTGTCAGTAAAGCTTTCACTGTGTGATGTCAATTACTTGATATTATATGTCTTGTATAAATTACTCGATATTGCATGTCTTGTGTCTGACGCAGCATATGGTCAGACACAAGACTTGCAATGTCATGTAATTGACAGTTAACAGTAATCGCACTTTTAATGACGAGGTAGTTCATTAGCAAATCTAATTATCTTCGAGGCAACCAGAAGGAGGGTTTATAGGAACATGGTACGAAGTATCAGCGCTATAGGAATCTTATTTGGGGAGATATCCACAAATGTCTGGGAAACTGATTTAACGTTTGGAGATCGAAACTTTTTGTATTCATCCTTCCAAATCAGCTGGACCTAATGACCTGAAACTTGTTACCTGAAATTACAGTTTGATATAGATTCGAAATTGTGTGTCAATATAGAGTTTGTTATTGAAAACAATGAATTTAGTGCTCAATATTTAGTATGAAGACGGCTCCTGATACAGACTGTATGCGTATGAATTTATAGAAGATGCCATTCCCATTCGAACGCTATCTTTGATATTGCTCTACTGATAAAATTGCTGTCATTAAAACCGTTTTATCCCAGTTGTATCATGATAAACCTTATAAATGGGTTGAAAGTAAATTATCTCTGCGTTCGGTTTTCTTACTCTTAAATATTCCTGATTCGGGAAGCGTTCACAGTACAATCTTTGATCATCCTCCAATTTCCAGTGCCAGAGTAATGCGTTAGACGCGTGTCAAACATCTCGGAATTGGTGCAGAACGACTTTTATCAGAACTAAACTGATACACTTTGAAACTCGTTAAGACGAAATCCAAGTTCAATGATGCAAAGGATTCCAATGTGACTTCTATTGCATAATTAAATCAACGAACTAACCCACCGACTTTGCTAGATAAAGTAAAAAGATTATGATGATTTTATATGGCTCATCAGTATAAGAAAATGTTTCTTTTTTTTACTGGTACTTAAATGTAGGTTTTCTTTCGTGAGTGGCAGGTTTATGCCAATTATAATTCACATTTATCAGACATTGGTTTTCTTTTTAAAATTGTTCAACCCATTCAACCGTTCGTGTAAAGAAAACAACTACAACTTTTGCTTAAAGAATAAAGTTTAAAAGGGGGGGTATTTCAATTAACGTCACACTGGAGCAACACAACGGGCTATTGGTGACGGTCCGGGATCAATCCCAAAGGGAAAGATCCGAGGACAATACCTCGTAATTTTGAACCACGGTCAGATGAAGAGGCAACACCTGAGCTGGCACCCCACTCTCCAAACTTCCACACCACGCCAACGTGAGGACATTTGAGGCCACGACAGATTTAACGTGCACCAGCCGCCTTTGTACACGACGGTGTTTGGCTGGATTCGAACTCGCAACCCTTCGGTTGCTAGTTCGTTACTCTTCCAACCGGGCCACCGCGGCCCATAAAGTTTAAAAGGATGCTAATAACAGTTTGACGGTTCGTTTTTATTTGTCACTCCAAGGTCATTCTTTTGCTATCTTGGAGATAATTAGACCTCTTGATGTCGATAGAAAACGGAAAACTCTGCATCAACGCGCTGGGTGAGTGAATAGAAATGGACGGAATGCGATCTTCTAGAGAAGTGGTACTTCCCTATTCTCACTGAAACACTATTATATCACATCACACTTCAGTAGATCCCCAGTCAGTTCACGACAATGAATTTACGGATGCCTTACCTGAATCCGGTTCTTAATTACCTCAACCATGTTCTCCCACAGAGTGCCATAAAATGTAAAATTATGAAAACAGAGTCAAATATAGCATCATTTATACTTATAAAGATATGACCAAAGAGAAAGACTGGAACTCTTTGCTTAGATCTCATTTGTAACAGGATCCTCCTAGAGGTGTAGTACTCGCTTCCGTTAGCGTTCTTTCAAGACACTAGTACTCGCTAAATTAGCTTTATCAAATTGAACTGTCGGACTACAATTTGCCCTCTGGATAGCCTATCCGACATGACAGAGTCCACCTCCACGTTTGCTCTGGTCTTACCGACGTCGCACTGAATAATACTGCTCGTAGGGTTTTGTGTTATTTATATTTCAAAAATTATTGGGCTGCCATCCTGAGATTTATATAGAAAAGGATGAAGTCTGGCGAAGGATAAAAGCGCTTCTTAGGAGCACCATTTTTCTGTGTACCATTGTAGCAACATAAGCAAATCCCTTCCACTACTGACGTCTTTAACACGGATTCTGATTCTAAGTTAATAATTCGGTGCCGAAAGTGATAGCTATGATACCATGTTGGCAGGGGAAAAAATCCTAGACGATCGCTATGAGTACTTTTGCATATGGCAGCTTTCTTATGTGCTTTCACGCCTATTCAGAAATCAACTGACCCAAAGTCGGCAGCCTTGTCGGTACCACACTCTAAAAGAGTGCGTTGTTTTGTGAACTGTCATTAGAATGATGCTTTTATATTTCTCACATTCAGTGGGCTGTTTGTTTTCAGTCGAAAATACTTTCGAAGCGCGTAGGTTAAATGTATGCTATTTCCATATTTTGACAAATGCATTGCGCAACCTATGGTATATTTATCAGCCTTACTCCTTTCTCAAAAGAATATAGCAATTGCTTCGTGTATTCGGACTATATTTTAAGTCATTCTGAACATTAGTTCCTGTTAGAGAGCCTTTCGAAATATCAGCTTTTCACTGGTTCCCATTGTACATTTAAAATTCGCATCTTAGAATTTCTGAAGATATGGAGCTCACAAGTTTAGTAATCTGATACGAAAGCAGCAGTTTAAATAACTGTTCTTTGAAAGTGACTTTAATTGTATCATGGATCGAATGATATATCTTTGAATATGATCTGTTATGAATGATTAATTATAATTATTTTATGATTTATAATTTATTTGGACACGTGCAACATGCTCCTAATATTCCAATAACCTGCTAGATGCATTTTAATCGATTCTTTAACTGCAACTTTAATAGGAGGAATCCTTAATATTTTGAATTCAGGAAAAATCGTTAGTTACTACGTTACTGTTCGTGTGTTTTTCTACTAGGTTACTCGTTCTGTAGATATTTTTGCATGATCCATCTAGAACATTTTACATAAAATTAAATGTAATTTGTCAAAATAAACGGAAGACCACAAAACATCACTTTCCGAGCAGCAAGTACTTTTTAGTAGTCAAAATTAAATCGAAGTTTCGTTGCTCTTAAAGCTTCATACCGAATCCCGTGTTTGGCAAAGATAGTATTGACTACGTATGGATTCAACATTCATGATTCCATTGTTTCCGTAAAAGTTAACTCTTGTATTTACACACAATTGTGTGCCCAAAGCATTCCAAATTTTTTAGACGAAAGAACTCATTCTTATAACATATAATGAACTTTCAATATTTCAGCTAATACTCTCCAAACTTCCACACCACGCCAACTTGAGGTCATTTGAGGCCACGACAGATTTAACGTGTACCAGCCCCCTTTGTACAAGTCGGTGTTTGGCTGGATTCGAACTCGCAACCCTCCGGTTACTAATCCGTTACATTTCCAACCGGGCCACCGCAGCCCGATAGAAATGAAGGGGGGGGGGTATTTCAATTAACGTCACACTGGAGCAACACAATGGGCTATTGGTGACGGTCCGGGATCAATCCCAAAGGGAAAGATCCGAGGACAATACCACGTAATTTTGAACCACGGTCAGATGACGAGGCAACACCTGAGCTGGCACCCCACTCTCCAAACTTCCACACCACGCCAACGTGAGGACATTTGAGGCCACGACAGATTTAACGTGCACCAGCCCCCTTTGTACACGACGGTGTTTGGCTGGATTCGAACTCGCAACCCTTCGGTTGCTAGTCCGTTACTCTTCCAACCGGGCCACCGCGGCCCTAGAAATGAAGGAAATTGAAACAGTGAATAAGTTAAAATAAACTGTTTATGTAGATATCTAAGTAAATAACAATTGTTATGCTTATATGCCAGCAGTTTGTGCCACTTCAAAATAAAATGTTAATTTTAAGTCTCGTTAGTGGTATCTGTAAACACGAAGCCTTGAATATTTGATTTTTGAATTGTAAATTATTTTACAGTATGGTATTCAATGGGAGGACATGGAAGGAGCAATTAAGAGCCTCCCTTAGCTAAACCATCCGCTATTCAATGCAGTGTGACGAGTCAGTCTCTGACCATAATAGAATTTATTTCAATTTGATACCTGGAAAACGACGCTGAGAAACTGCGAGATATATATGTAAATGACTTGATTGTGGCAATGAGAGTCAACAAAAACGACCGAATCGGTTCAGTTTTTTCTCCGATAGCCACATGTTGACAAAAATGAATTTTTCCGACAGATCAAGGGACACCAGTTGTAAGCGACGGAATTTCGTCCATTTCTCTTCCATAACCCATTGTTGAGGCAATGTGTGCCCTGGTTCCTAACTTCATCGAATCGTTCTATTTACCCCCGCATAGCAAAAACTGCCCATGGAGTGAAATGACAAACAAAACCTCCAAACTTCGAGTTATACGCAGCACCACTTTAGCAACCTTTATTCCGAAAAACATAGGACCTCGGTAGGCGAGCAGAAAATACCTTTGGAGAGACAAACCAAAAAATGGTAACTTGTGTTGAGGACAGAAACCGTAGTTGAAGTGAATACTGAGGACGTTTTGAGGTGTTTAAAGCATTCAAATGAAGTCTAAGTGAGTGTTTATGGTGTGAGCTTTCAACAATTAACAGTTTGAACAATAAAAGTGCAGTTTAATATAATATTGAAGGATAATTTTATTGGTTAAAGGCCTGTGAATGTAGCATATTTAGGTAGTTTACAAATGACGCCATTTACGCAGTCCTCACTCCAACCAATCCAAAGTGATACTATCCCAATCTTTCCTTTAGGGATTGACTTCGGGTTTGATCCCAGACAGACCAATAGCCCACTCCAGAACGACGTTAATTAAGTAACTACCTTTCTCACGTCGCACACAAAAGAATTCTGATCCGTATGCTTCTGAAACGAATATCTGAATTGTCTGATTCGCGAGTGATGCAAACATGCAAGTCCAAGTTAACTTTCAAGTACCAGTAAAAACGAAGAAAAGAAATGCATATATCATATGTCTGTGATTCTTAGTTGGATTAAACAACTCAATTCCTTAGTAAAGTTGGTGAGTTTGCTCGCTGACTGAACTTCGAAATTAAAGTCCCCGCCCAATTAACTGCATCGTCCATTTGCGATTGCAGCTGAACTATTTTTCAAACATGCATTCATTTAAATCTCGGGGATTTCGTACTTGATGGGACATCATTTGCTCGAATACCGAATGGGCGGAAGGCCCAGTTGGAAAAGTGTCTCGGAATATGCTGCGACGTCCAAAGAGGTGCATTGATGTTCAAGGATTTACATGTAATATAATTCGCACCGAAGCAACAGAACGGGCTATCGACAACAGTCCGGGAACTATCCCGAAGTGAAACACCCAAGAACAACGCCTCGTAATTTTGAATCACGATCAGATGACGAGAAAACCTGAGCTGGTATCCCACTCCGCAAATTCCCACTTCTTCCTAACGTGACGACTTATGAAGCAACGACAGATTTATGTGCACCAGCCCCTGTGTTCGTTGGATGGACCGAGTTTCGAACTCGCAACGCTCCGACTGTATATCCGTTACTTTTACAATCGGGGTAACGCGGCCTTTTTCGTATTTGGAATAGCTTTCACAACACGTATATACCTCATACGAACGTACACATAGCCGAATTTGCGCTTTGATGTCAAATTTTTTGATCATCGAGAATGAAAAAAGGAAACTTTCACTTTGTGTTGCTGTACACAAATCGATCAAATAAGTCATTCCTTACATCCCAAACCCCCTTTATTTGCTCGTCCATATTTGGATCGATTCCTATAATTAAAACTTCTTCCATCTGTTAGTAAAATGTTTCGATCATTTACTTGACGATGTTTTTATTTTGATATAGCATGGTCTAATATAGCCATAACAACCCCTATAGACATTTCTCTTTTCGAGTAGGCTTGGCCAAAACTAGCTTAACCTAACCCTCTACTCTCGACTAATATTCCCTATTAAACAACAAACGAATGCGATTTGTGTTTACAACCAGATTAGGCCGAAGGGCTTCTATTCGAACTTGGTAATATAGTTTGAGGCATAATATAGTACACTAACCACCTTGCAGAGGAGAACCGTGAAGGATTTTGTGGCACATTGCTCATTTTTAAATCGTTAAAAATTAACTCATTCTGTAAGGATTTCAACTCAATTTAAGTTGAAATCAAGTCACCAGTGTTAATTCCTCGAGAAGTAGCTATTAGTTCAAAGTTAGAGCACTTAATATGCTTCAAAGCAATCTGGATCAGGCTGACTGCCTTAGGTATTCTGTCACATTTTAACAGAACTTTTTAATGAAACGATTGTGTTTCTTTCCGAATGAGGATAACCTGAAATTTATAGAATGGAAAAAAGGAGAGAAACATACTTAATTTTAAATTAACCTAGTTTGTGCCATGTCCCCAGGCAAGGAGTAGGATCTATCCGGGTTTAAAGGTGGTCGTCATATGCTGATGAAATATGACCTGATATCTGACAACTTACGTGCATTCAAACTAGTGTAGTATGCATTCAAACTAGTGTAGTATGCATTCCGTTGTCAAGCGTTAGGAAGTATCGGATATCTTTGAAGAAGATTAAAGTACCGTGTAAACCCAAAAAGACACTACCTCGAAATTTATTCTTTTGAATTGACGATAGTTTTTCTGCTTAGAATGCAAACATCTACTCACTATAATAGCGGTACGATAACTGTAGCGGTACGATAACTATTATTGGTTGCTAGAGTTGTAGGGTATACCAGGTGTTTGAAAACGAAGTACTTTACAACTGTGCTATTTAAATGATTATGCATTTTTTTCCCAAGCCTTACCGGGTCACGGTAGCATGGTTGGAAGAGCAACGGATTATCAATCACACTTTTTCGAGTTCTAATCCAGCCAAAGACCGTTCTGTACAAAGGGAGCTGGTGCATGTTAAACTCGTCGTGGCCTCAAATGCCCTCTCGTTGGCGTGGTGTGGAATCGTTGGCGTGGTGTGGAATCGTTGGCGTGGTGAGGAAGTTTGGAAAGTGGGGTGCCAGCACAGGTGTTGCCTCGTCATCTGACCGTGGTTCAAGATTATGTGGTGTTGTCCTCCGATTTTTCCCTGAGGGACTGATCCCGGACCGTCACCAATAGCCCAGTGTGGCGTTAATTAAAATACCTACCCAAGCCTGACCACTCGATCTTCGGCACTACAAGGGTCGAAATAATGGCTATTTGTGTAACGTCATCAGACCGTGGTTCAAAATTATGTGGTATTGCCCTCGTAACTTTCCCTTCGGGATGGATACCGGTTCTTCGCCAATACCCCGTTGTGTTGCTCTAGTGAGACGCCTAAATTTTAACAACGAACCTCAAGTTTCATCAGTCACTACTTTTACATGTTCTGAAATAACAGGTATATTCGCTGCTATAAAGGGCAAAAAGAATGCAAGAACGTCGTTAATCAGCATCATTAGAATATCTTGCAATGCTGATAGGTTGGTTCTAAGGTTCGATTCCTCTCCTTTTGTGCCAGTAAAATTTACCTTGTGTGTCTGTATTAATTGATATTGCATGTCTTGTATGTGGCCAAATATGGCTGTTGCACCATAAAAAGCAAAGCAATCATTGCTTCACTCCGAGAAATGAGAACTAATTTCTTGCACATCAAAAGACGTCCCCCTATTCATAATCACTTTCAGGCAACCTGCTCTTTAGCATGCACATTTTTCTGATTATTATGTATTTTGGAAATGTTTACGGAACAGTTTGGATACCCTGTAAACATGGCGTGGAAGCCATCAAGTTTGGTTCGTTTATTCGCCAAAACATTTTTTGCTGCCCAAGTTCTTACTAGAACGGGACTACAGCTTCGAATAGAATCCAAACCTCTACGTACTTTCATGCCAACACCGGAATTCGAATCCAGATTCTACTGAACAGAGGGCCAGATTATCGCTATGAAAAAAAAGGGAAATTTTTGGTATAGCCATACTAAGGTACCTTAGTTCAAAGAGCACTTGTCCGACATGAACTAGTGAATAAAAGATTGGACTCACAAGTTAGAAATGTAGTTGAAAGAGTTCTGAAATCCTATGGAACTTAGCAATAGAACTTAAATAAAAACCATATTATGAATCAATGCAAATTTAAATCAAAATAAAGTTACCAGCATGAATTTCGTAAAAACGTAATCAAAAGTTCAAAATTAAGGAATGTCAATTATTCTTCAGAATTCAAAAGTAATCGTTCTAAATCAGGCGCTACGCTGTGTGTTCTGCCAAAGTAAGTAAATAAAGATCAGAGCTGAAGTTTACTTTTGATTGATGAAATGATAAGCTAGTTAATCAACGTCTCACTGGAGCAACTCGACGGATCGTTGGGGACGTTTCGCGATCCTTCCCGAAGAGAAAGGTCCGAGGACAACACCTCGTTATTTTGAATCACGGTGAGATTACGAGAACACCCCAGCTGGCGCCCCATTCTCCAAACTTTCACACGTGACACGAAAACCCCAACGTGAGGACATTTTTGGCCACTACAGATTGAAGGAGCACCAGCCTCCACGTACAGGACGGTCTTTGAGTGGATCAAGTTCCGCATCTCAGGGTATAAGAATGTGAACACCAAACTTGATACGGACAAACATTTAAAACTTAAGAAAATGACAGAATCACGATCACCTCATCTGACAGAATCACGATGACAATGTAGGCTCTTTTGTCACTTATATCAGACTTCATTTCCTTAAGACTTGTAGACTTACATCCCATTGTTGCACCTGAGAAGAGAATAACAGAGATTGGGAAGTTAAAAAAAGCAAATAGGAGTAGAATATCGATACTTTATTTCTTCCCACAACTTAAACGAGATTACCCTTGCGCAAACTCGTCCTTGCTTTTTGCGTCAAACGAAAGAAACTGGAGATGAAAAAATATAGATCGATGCGCTTCTCTCTGCGTCAACCCTCGGTTTCTACGGGATGTCTCGTTCAAGATGCGTCAATTTCGCTAATTACCATGGATTGGCAAGATATTGCAGATTACTTGATTTTGACCAGACAAGGGCTGGTTATTTTTCTGCAGCTGACGAGATAGTTCGTCCTTCAAAATCTGGCTAGTTTTAATAATGACAAGACACTTCGAGACAACCACCAATAGGTAATTCAGCTTCTTTTCCAGAGATCGCTACTATATCAGCAGTATTTTTCACTGCGACGTCGGTAAGATCAGGGCAACTAGATGTGGGTTCCCGTCGGATAGGCTACACAGAGGACAAATTGGAGTTTGACAATTCATTTGAGTAGAGATTATTTTTCAGGTACTTGCGTCCAGAAAGTACGCTAAAAGAGACGACTCCTATGGATCTCGGTAGACCGTATGGCAACTGTGAGCAAAGCTGAGAACTCCAGTCTTTTTCCTTAGTCATACCTTTGGAAATATGAAGTTTGAAATGTTAGATTATTGTTTTTATATTATTCATTCCATGCCACTTAATGGGAGGTTGAGTGGCATAGAATGAAAATGGGAGGTTGATGGTTGAGGTAATTAAGAACCAGACTTAGCTAAGCCCTCCGCTAATTCATTTTCATTAATACCAGTGACTGGAGATTCACAGTAGTGAAATATATATTGTCCTCTGTCCACAAGAGAGTTTATCGCAATTTGGCACCTGGAAATCGGCACTCAGAAATTGCGAGAGGCAGATATAATTTCCTTGATTGCGACTTGACTAAAAATACTACAGAATTGGTTTAGTTTCGTTCCATGATGCCAGTTTGACAAGAGTCAGTAGGTAAGATAGATCAAGAGACGCCAATTGTAGGCCACTGCATTTCGTTCATTTCTCTTCACTCAAACATTGTTAAGGCAGTATGTGTTCTGTTTTGTAGCATCATCAAATCGGTCTAATCAGCCCCGTATAGGAAAAACTGATCATGGAGGAAAATGACACAAAAGAACCAAACGTGTCTTCGAATTCTTTCATCGCACTACTTTAACAACCTTTATTCCTAAAAGGAAAAGTTGAAGTTGCTGGTTTTTTGACTCGGACTGTAGATTGGTTTCTTGAATTTTAAAAAGAAGCAAACCAATGTCTGATAGATGTGTCTTATGATTGGTATAAACCAGTAACGCACGAAATGAAACTCATTTTTAAGTACCAGTAAAATTGAAGAAAAAATAGCGCATATTATAACCAGGGAATCTTTCCTTTCGTATCCCTGTGAAACCTAACATTGTATATTTCCAACAATTCGATTAAGTAAAGCCCGTGAGTTCGCTCGCTTACTCAAATTTAAAATTTAGTCATTTTGGAATCAGTTGCGTGGTCGGTTTTTGATCTCACAACAAGGTTCAAGTATGCATCGGCTTCATTCTCACCGATATTGCTTTGCTTGAATATGGAGATTTTTGCCTTCCGTCTAACGTGTTGAGTTGCAAATAAGACAGAAGGGAATGTGCCGTGAACGTTTCCCCATAGACAGATACTCAATGTAAACAAACAAAACCGAACAGAAAGTGAGGATTTCAATTTCGCCACCTAAATATTCTCGCATGGTTCGTATCGGAGTTACGAGAAAAGGAAATTCATTGACAATGGCAACATGTGGCACCTATCTGGAGGATGTTGCACAATCAATTTTAATATATGGCTTTTGACTTCAATCTAGAATTTTAATTGAATACGTAGTGGCCAGGGTAGCCTGGTTGGAAGAGTTGCGGATTAGAAAGCGAAGGGTTGCGAGTACGAAACTTGATTCAGCCAGACCATCGTGTTAGCGGGAACTGGTGTACGTTAAAACTCTCTGGCCTTAAATGTCCTCACGTTGGTGTGGTGTGAAAGTCTGGAGAATGGGGTTCCAGCTCGCGGGTGTTATTTTCTTCATCTAACCGAGATTCAAAATGACGAGGCGTTGTACTTGGATCTTTCCCGGACCGTTTTTAGTACCCTGTTGCGTTGCTCCAACTCAACATTAATTCATCATAATTCATTCATACAAGTAGGATATTTGTCAGAATAAATAAAACATTTTCTACACGCCGTGCCATTCAGGCAGGCACTCCATACTAGGGCCTAAATTATTTAACATCCATGTGAACGACATATCTTGAAGCAACTCTGCACTGCTCTGTATGTTTGCAAATGACACTGCAATACTAGCAAAAGCAACAATCTCACGAATATCTGTAAATCACTTACACGATACCCACATTCACTTGAGTTCTGACTTATTGATTGGATGATCCAAATCAATGCTGACAAATGTCAAGCGGTTATGTTTACTTAAAAGCGAAACCTACCACCACCTGTCCAGCTGTTCGGAAAGGATATTCCCTGGTCCCCAGCTTATATATACCTCGGTGTCACTTTAGACAACCACTTAACATGGAATAGGCACATGTCATCCCATAGATCTAAATTTCTGGCTGCACGTAATATTGTATAAACTTAATTGCTAGGAATTCGAAAATGTCGAAAGATAATAAAATGCTCATATATAAAACTATGCTCCGCCCAATGGTTAGTTACGCCTGTCAGGTCTTGGGATATGCAGCTAAGACTACATAAACAAACTTTGAAGCACTCCAAAATTCTACCATCCGTATCATTATGGACAGCACATGGTTGTACTTTATGTACCATGGTTGTACTAAAGTACCATGGACTTTGGTATTACCGAAATACCAAAATAAGAGAATTAGGAATTTTAGAACTTAAAGAATTTTTTGGCAAAATTAGCAAAACTTTCTTCCGTTCCCTACATTGCAATGAAACCTCGGCTGTAGCGCAGATCCCCAGATATGACAATCGTCTACCAATTAACAAAAACAGACCAAGAGCATTTATGAATTATGCTAAAAATGTAAACAATAAATTAAATTCATACTTTTCATTTAAAATTCAAATTTGAAAATATATGAAAAGTAATAAAAAAAGTAAGCTAATTTTTAATTGGAAAATTATGTTTTCCAAGCCTTCTAATTTATTCATAATTTTAACTCTACTTTTAGCTGCAGTAGCCACAGGTATTCTGAACTCTGGTATTTTCTGAGATCTCACTCGAGTGATGGGCTTGCCTACCGCTCATTGTAACGTCTTCTCAAATACACCTACTACTACCTCCTTGATAACCTAATACCCAAGGCTGCTACATCGTTGAAAGTTTCTGATAACCTAAAAATATTCGGAATACAAGGAATTTGTTATCTGGAGTCAGAGGACCTCCATGGAAAATTCATTTCTCAGAATAATTAATCATTTGAGTCACTAGGACTTTTGACCACGACAGATTTAACGTTAGTTGATAATTTGCTTCACTTTGGTGCAACACGACGGACTATTGGCGACGGTCAAGGATCCATCCCGAGAAAGGAAAGATACGAGGACATCACACCATCTTGAAATAAAGTCAGATGAGAACAAAACACACATGAGCTGGCCCTCAACTCTCCAAACTTCCACACCACGCCAACGTGAGGACATGACGTGCACCAGCAACCGCGCATACGACGGTCCTTGATTGGATTGAATTTGGTTGCTGATCCTCTAGTCTTCTTCCAACTGGCCCTAATTTGAAATACAGTACACAAATTTTGTTGGGGTTCTTAACTACAATTCAATAAAAAATTCCATAGAATAGAATTACTTAGGAAGAGAATGCGAAGCAGACCAACGCAATTGCTTTGTTTCAGAAACTCTTCTCTTTCATTTTTCAAAAACTGGAAATTTGTTTGAGCCACCACAACGCGGAAAATGTTTTGTGTTATAATGGAAAGACAAATGTGACACATTTTTGTCGCCCGGTTGCCACCTATTGCAGAATGGTTGTCCACCCAAATCTTGCTACACTTTTAACATTTCGAGTGTTGAAAATGTTTCCTTCGAAACTTATCTAAGTCTTAAGATTAATACTGACTGAAATGTGAGACCGGATTATAATAAATTTCCACTTTCTTTTTAGCTTACGACTTGTTTGTTTAGAATTAATTAATTCTTTCGGGGCAAATGGTTGCTCTATTCGTGGAGATTCAGAATCTACTTATGGACAGCTACAATAATTCACCGAGCCGCAGTAGCCCGATAGGAAAAGTAACGGATTAGCAGAGGAAGTGTTAAGAGTTTGAATCCAACCAAAAACCGTCATACAAAAAGGAGCTGGTGCAGATTATATTTTACGTGGGAACAAATGGTCTTCACGTTGATGTGGTGTAGGGTATCGGATATTTTAATAAACGTCACACTGGAGCAACACAATGGCCTATTTGTGACGGTCAGGGATCAATCCCAAAGGGAAAGAACCGAGGACACAACCACGTAATTTTGAACCACGGTCAGATGACGAGGCAACACCTGAGCTGGCACCCCTATCTCTAAACTTCCACACCACATCAATTGGCGTTGTGTGGACAGCTACAATAAGTGGAAGTTTGGAGAGTGGGGTACCAGCTCAGGTGTTGCCTCGTCATCTGACCGTGAAGTGAACGTTGCTTGTTTTCCAAAAGGTTTGCGAATCAGAACCACTCTTCATGTACCAACATCTTGAAGCATATCTGTGAAGATAAGACGTTTACATTCAATTAAAATGATATTCGCACTCATTGTTGACTAATTTCACACTCATTGTTGAGGCATTGTGTGTTCTGTTTTCTCAAAGGTCATCATCAAAGAGGTCTAATTAGCTCCTGTATAGCAAAAACTTCCCGTGGAGTGAAATAACACAAAACCCAACGGATCTTTGAATTCTTAGATGCAGCACCACATTCACAACCTTATTTCTTAAAACTAAAATTTGGATTCAGCTTTTTCGACTCGGGCTACGAGTTATGTTCACAATTTTAAAAAGAATTAAGTCAATGTCGGACAGGTGTACATTAAGATTGATATAAGCCTTCCACGACCAAATTAAAATATTTTATGTACCAGTAAAAATAAAGAAGACATTGCAAATATCCTTAACAGGGGATCCTACATATCCTTATCCGATAAATAGTATTGATCACGCACGCCCGTATCTGTTCACCTGTTTATTCAATTGTATCTATCAGTCATTGAGTTCGCTCGCTGGCTCCAATTTGAAATTGAAACCACAATCAAATCGATTGCATCGTCGGTTTTCGATCTAATCCTAAAGATTTCCTCATGTTGGCGTGGTGTGGAAGTTTGGAGAGGGTTGCCCGCTCAGGTGTTACCTCGTCATTTGACCGTGTTTTAAACCAGTTGTCCTCGGATCTCTCCCTTTCTGGTGGATCCCCAACCATCGCCACTACCCCTTTGTATTGCTCCAGTGCGACGTTAATTTAACTATCCTCCCCTCATCAACGACGTGTTCAAATAGTATTCGATACTCTAAGCCAAGTGAAGTAACCTATCTCCGCAGAAACCACTGCCGCCTACGTTTAGCTTGATAATAAAAGCCTGGAATAGTCAACTGCGGAAACGTCAAACATTTGAGCGCTTCAATATCGACAGTCGCTATTGCTAGATCGAGTTTATTTGTAATTAATCAGGAACTGTTCATTTGATACTTGACTGAAAGCCTACAAATATCCTTAAAAGAAAGATTCGTTCTTGACATAATCGTTCTCGATTTGATGCTTCTTATAGTTGCTGGCGTGCCTTTCACAAATTACTCCTTCACGGCTACGGGCAAGCCTTTCTCAATAAAATACTCAGGCGAGTAGATTCCCAAGGCGGGATAAATCAGCCTTCTCCAGCTCTGATGAGCTCAAATCTCCACTATTCGGGCGAGTAGTTTCTCCCAAAAGATGGCAATCTTTCGCGGACAGTGAACGGGTGTTCACTTCTTGTTCCGACACTGGACTCCAAAAACTCTCTCTTCCTCTCTAAGATCCGAAAAATTCTCTATATATATCGGGTGCTTCTCGACTCCTTTTAATCTCGGGTCGGCCCTTCTAGTCGGTGCTCATTGGCTGTTGGTTACCTCACCTCCTCCAAGCTTTCCCGAATGGCCCTCGCACGTTGGCCTCTCCCCTAGACTTTTACGTCAGACTTCGGTGAACTGGAAAGGGTCCATTAACCCCTGTCGGCAATGGTCATCGTAACTCATCCCCGTACCCTTTTGTCTCGAAATGTCATAGAGGGCGACAGAGGGGTGCCTGCCTTTTGTTGCGAAGCCACCAACAGTTTCGCCTCTGGAAGCGGTGCTTTCCCTATCTGCCGTTAATAAGCTGCTCCGGTGATCGTTCTTTTCGGCGCTTGATCACTGGCAAGATTGTCCAGTTTCTTTAGCTGCCATTACAACCTTATTAGGCCTTTTGGCGGAAGAATTACATGCTTTACAAAAATGGTTGGAGCTCTTTCATTTACTTATTCGACCGTGATGTTTTAATTCCATGTTTTAATTCCATGATTTTCTTTTGAGTTCTATTACTGAGAGGCGCCGCAGATAACAAGCAGCAAGGAATGAAGACTCATCTCAGACACAGCGGGGCTGGCCACCTAGCGATAAACAAGAGAAAGACCTATGAACAACAATCGGCACATCCACAACCACCTACATCAGTTGCAACAACACAGCCATCACAACCATCTACACCAGGGGTGTCAAACTCAATTAAAACACGGGCCATTTAATGCAACTGGTAAGATTCACGCGGGCCACATCACATTTGCAAATTTGTTCTTAAAATTATGTTTTGAAGTGAGGATTCAGAAATATGGATAGGATAATTAAAACACATTATGTTATTAAGTGAATTTAGGGTAGTAATTTATAATATTGCTATAGAATTGCTTTTATTTAAACGTTTATTTAATTTAATGTATTTATAAAACTAAAATTAATTTTTTTACCGGAAACTGCCAGCGCTTTTCTCCTGCTAGTTTTCCAATATCTGGATTCAAAGACTGAGAACAGACAATCTTCATTATGGCGGATATATGTTTATAAGTTAATCTTGATCTGTAGACCGTTTTATTTAATTTCATGGACGAAAATAGTTGTTCACACGAGTACGTACTCCCAAAATAGCATAAATTTGTGCAGCAAACTTTTTAATTTCCGGGTATTTTTCACCTAAATAAGAATATATTTTGGGAATTCCTACTTCTCGATATTTTTCTTTTAAAACCGAATCATTCAGAAATAATTCCAGTTGTATCGAAGTGGGATCATTTTCAACTTCAATAGAAAAAGGCCTAATAAAAGAGAAATTTTTTTGTAACTCTGAAATTATTAAAACGTTTATCGAATTCGTTTTTGATTTCTTCAATTTTACCACAATTTTGTAAAAATGAGCAACTTTGATTTTGTGCTTTTAACTGCTCACACGTAGAAAAATAAGTCAAAACGTTTTTTGTAGATGATTTTTAAAGTCAGTTAACATGACGAAATTGCCTCGATCTCCCCTAAGTGCTATTTTCTTCGTAACATATTGTCTTGTTTTCATTTTATTTCAGAGCATCGTGGGCCACAAAAAATTACCTCGGGGGCCACATGCGGCCCGCAGGCCGCCCGTTTGATACCCCTGATCTACACCAACACAGCCAGCTCGACCACCTGCATCAACAGCCACCAAATGAACCAAGAAATTCAGACATTAATGGATTAAGAGATGATATAAATAGGAAACGATATATCCCCATTGGAAGAATTCGCGAGAATTCTCGCACGGGCACGCTAGTTAGTATTTAATTGTTGATGAAGCCGTTAATATTAGTAGCTATCGAAATAGAATGAATGAAACAAATGCCAGGCACTTGACGTCATTTGCAATCTTGCCTCTCAATACTTGTGAATTCTGTTAATAAAATTCTCAAGTGTTATGCATGTGTTTGAGTGTTGAGCCTTCATGGCTTGTCTACTATTACATAAAATGCGCAGTCAGTAGAATCAACACTATGAAGCAAGTATGCACGTAGACAGTCGTGCCGTCAGGAAACGAAAGGTTGCCTTCCTTGGAGACAACGTCACCCGAGGAAGGTAAGGCATTCATAAAACGCATTTCTTGCACTTTTACTAGTGTAGCTGTACCCCAAAGGGAAGAGAAACGGATTAGCAACACGGGTTGCTACTTCGAAACTCGATCCAGCCAAACACCGTCGGGTACACGAGGGCTGTGTAAGTTAAATCTGCCGTGAACTCAAATGTCCTCACGTTTTTGTGGTGGGGATTTAGGTAGGTATTTGAATTAACGTCGCAATGGAGCAACATAACGGGCTATTGACGATGGTCCGGGATTAATCCCTACAACGCCTTGTAATTTTGAACCATGGTCAGATGACGAGGTCACACCTGATCTCTGGCACACCACTTATCAAACTTCCACGCCAACGTGAGGACATTTGAGGCCACGACAGATTTAACGTGCACCAGTCCCTTTTGTACACGACGGTCTTTGGATGCATTCGAACTCGCAACCCTCCGGTTGCTGATCCGTTACTCTTCCAACCGGCCTACCACGACCCTTTTATGTGGTGTGGAAGTTTGGAGAGTGGGGTGCCAGTTCAGGCGTTGACCTCTTCATCTGAACGTGGTTCAAAATTACGAGGCGTTGTCCTTGGATCTTTCCCTTAGGGATTAATCCCGGACCATCGCCAATAGCCCGTTGTGTTGCTCCAGTGTGACGTTAATTCACTACCTAACCGAACCCAATATTACTGACACCTGGCGGAAAAGAGTAAAACTACGTTTTTGCCAACAACGCATGACACTAAGAGTTGATTTAGGTTGTTTGTTTTTTCGGGGTTTTATGGCACAAGGGCCATATTTCGCCAGTTGATTTAGGAGTCTTATTGGAACGTATAACTTAACCCTCTCAGCGTTACGAGATTTTCGGGTAGTATGTATTATTGTGTATTTCCGAGTAATCCGTACCCACACGAAACATAATGACTACATAAAGGCATCAAATGTTTGAAAGAATTCTAGGGAAGATTCTATAGGTCAAAACTGGCAGGAAATCATGCGGGGAAGACTATAGGTTGCACAAACGGATATTTGCGTGTGAAACCCTCAGAGGGTCAATGTTTATATTAGATCGTGAATGGCAAATGGTCTGTAATTTAGAATCCGTATTTCGACTGAGGGACGAAAAGCGTTGTCTATATACACAGTTACTCATAACTCACAACTACCACATTTGGATAAACAGCTTTTTGATTCGTTTAGCTGTAATAGACTTAATAGAAACTGGTACAAGACATGCCATTTTTGCGTGTTTGAATATTTGCATGAAAGCTTTGCATTTGTTAGAGTTCTGCATAAAAACTTTAAAATATTTATTGAATCATCATAAGTGATTATAAATTCAATAGTGATCATAAATTCTTTAGTGCCTAAGGGCAAATAAAGCCTTCAATCTAGATCGCCGAAGTTTTCTATCCGATACAGCAAGTCCAGCTTCATACCAGCTCGCCCAACCAGCCTCACTTCTCTCTTGTTCCATCATTACGTCGCCAGCTCAAACGCTTTCTCTTTCCATCAGGGGTCAATGCCATGTTAGGAATGCTGTCCCTGTTCATTCTTGAAAGGTGTCCTCTAAACTTGCAACATCTAAATTTGTTATTAGTTGCTCTCCACAATTTGTTAAGATTCTTAAAACAGTTGCGAGCTTTCGAAATTCTAAGATCTATATCTTCATCAATACCTCCATTTTTGTTTATTGTTGCTCCCAGATATGAAAAGGTGCTTACATCTTCTATTGAGTTATTTTGTACCTTGATGGGAGTGATAGAATTTTCGTTAATTCTGAGGACTTGTTTTATTCTGATTGATTTTTAGTCCCACTAATTTAGATTTATTGAATCGCCTACATATAATTCGATTGCAATAAGTGAGTAGAAATGTTAGAGGGGCGTTACATGTTAAAAGAATGAATTCTCTCCTTCAAAAAATTTGGAATTCATTGAGCATTCTATAGAGTGTAACTACAAGAGTTAACTTTTGGGGAAACAATGGAATAACGAATGCTGGAAATCATACGTTGGCAATACGACCGTTGCCAAACACGGAATTCGATACGAAACTTCAAAAGCAATAAAACTTCGATTTAATTTTGACCAATGAAAAAACTACTTATTGCTCGAAAAATAATATTTTAGAGTTTTCCGTTTATTTTAACAAATTGCATTTCCTTTTACGTGGAGGCCAGCGGTAGCCCGGTTGTAAGAGCAACGGATTAGCAACCGAGGGTTCCGAGTTCGGATCCAACCAAGCACCGTTGCGTAAAAAGGGGGTTGGTGCATGTTAAATCTGCCGTGGCCTCAAATGTCCTCACTGTGGCGTGGTGTGGAAGTTTGAAGAGTCCAGCTCAGGTGTTGAATCATCATCTGACCGTGGTTCAAAATTACGTGTTCTCGGATCTTTGAAATTGATACTGGACTGTCACCAATAGCTCTTTATGTTGCTCTAGTGTGACGTTAATTAAAATACCTACACATACGCATCGGACGTCAGCAATCTCCACGAAGATTCCGGAGGGAGAATGAAATCCGTACGTCCGTTCAGAAAGACTCGCACTGCGCATGAGGTGCAAGTGACTCATCCGTACCTCATGCACATTGCGAGCCTTTCTGTAGGTTCTACTGACTCCCTGAATGACGTTCTCTCCATTTGAATGTGATCTCAGGATATCTCGAAGCGCTGCACCAACGAGAGGAAATTTGATGTCTAGAGAGATTAAACTTGCACCAGTCCTGCTTCGGTGTTTGGTTGGATCGAGTTTCAAAATCGCAACACTCCGTTTGCTAATCCGCTATTCTTCCAGACGGGTTACCCCAACCCTGATGTTCAAGATACTTTTTAACATCACTATTAGTTAGGTGGTGATACCGTACGTGAATGAACCTATTTCACGTGATGTTCCACATACATGAACGAGAATATTCTGCCTCTTCGTGGTTCAACCTGTACCTGCAAACCCACAGGTTTTAATCTCTGAAGGAAAATTTCGTCTAATTAATTTTATCTACCTTTCTGTTGTACTTTGTATCATTCGCTTAATATACATATCTTCATAAACGGTTAATTTTAACTGTGATTCACTGTTTCAATTTCTTTATTTCTATCGCAATAACTGTTAATATTTTAGATCACATTTTAGTTTCGAAAATATTTGCTAAATGTTATCATTCATAAACACTGTTTGTTAAACTGTTGTCTGAATAAATGCAAATCTCAGCATCTTTGGTATTGGAAAGCAAATTTTATGTCAGAATGAAAATTTCTTGAAGGTTTTTCTTAGGCCACTTTCATTAAAGCATCAAACGAACAGTTCCTCATTAACCCTCCAAGTGGTCTCGATGAGATATCTTGTCCATCAAGATCTACCCAAATTCGCAAATGACAAGATATCTCGTCATAAAAATATTGATGAATTTATTTTATTGTGACAAGATCAAGATTAATCAGTTTTGTTAATGAGATTACTCGTGGATACAACCACCATTAGGGTTATAACAGAGCAGAGGTCTTCATTAATTTATTAATAAAATCTAACTTTAAAATTTGTCGTTTTGTTTAGTGTTGCGATAGGAAAAGAAAAAATGAGGAATTCAGCATGAGGTCAGCATGAGACTTAATTGACTTAGAACTGGAGCAACACAACGGGCTATTGGCAACGCCGCTACTCCTAACTAGGACAATCACTTACATCGTGAGCTGGGATACGAACCCTGGACATACTGGATGGTAGATAAGTACTACCCATTATTACAGCTAGGCGGCTAAAATGATCCAACTGAAATATACAAAGATATTACAAGAAAGTCGTTCGGAATTCCACTTGTTTGTTAATCCCAAACTTAAATATCTACAGGTTCTCGAAGTGAACTCCAGGAACCCAAACAGAGCTGAAATTGCCGCTCAGATCATCGTTACGAAATCTTCAATAAACTCATCAGAAAGTCGCGAAAGGCACACTAGTAGTGTAGGAGTCTCAATCCAAAGTGGAGACAGCAGTTATTGTCCCTATACTGAAGCCAAGTAAAAGTCTTGCTAAATCTGACAGCTACAGGCCGATCAGTTTACTGACTGTACTCAGCAAAACAGCCGAGTACGTTATTAAGGAGAGTAGATAAATATCGCCAAATGGTTAATCTGCTTATTCCTCAGCAATTTGACTTCAGAAAACAGCTGTCTACATCATATCTACTCAGTCACTGAATTTATTATTGATGGATTTCAAATTAGAAATAGCACTGGTGCAGTTGTCCTTGATGCAGCGAAAGCTTTTGATCGAGTTTGGGTTAGTGGTCTAATCCACAAACTGATTACATTCGGTTTCCCTGCTTCACTTATACATCTAATTCATTCCTACCTGACAAGAAGGCAATTTGTTCGAATAACTAAAACAATTTCTACACGCCGTGCCATTCAGGCAGGCACTCCAAAGGGCTCCATACTAGATTATTTAACATCTCTAATCAGCTTAAATTATTTAACATCTATGTGATCGACATAACTAGAGCAACTCTGCACTACTCTATGTTTGCAGATGACACTGGAATATAGCAAAAGGCAACAATCTCACGAATATCTGAAAGTCACTTACGCGATACCTACATTCACTTGAGTCCTGGCTTATTGATTGGAGGATCCAAATCAATGTTGACAAATGTCAAGCGGTTATGTTTACTAAAACGCGAAACCTACCACCACCTGTTCAGCTGTTCGAAAAGGATATTCCCTGGTGCCAAGTTTGTATGTACCTCGGTGTCACTTTAGACAACCACTTAACATGGGATAGGCACATATTCTCAATTAAATCTAAATTTCTGGTTGCACGTAATATTGTATAACCCTTAATTGCCAGAAATTCGAAAATGTCAATACATAATAAACTGCTCATATTTAAAACTATGCTCCGCCCAGTGGTTAGTTACACCTGTCAGGTCTGGGGATATGCAGCTAAGACTACATAAACAAACTTTGAAGCACTCCAAAATTCTAATCATATTTACAGATAGGCTGCTAAAATTACCAGACTAAAATATACAAAGATATTACAAGAAAGTCGTTCGGGCATTCGGCCCAGGAGCTCCATGGAAAATTCACACTCCTTTTCTCCAAAAATCTGCCTGGTAGCCAAATAGTCTTTGAATTAGAAAGAGAATATGAAACCATCAGTAGTATTATTCACAGCGACGTCGGTAAGACCAGAGCACACAAATGTTGATGTGTGTTTCTCATGTCTGTGATACGCCACACAGGGCAAGTCGCAGTCTTACAGTTTAATTCGATAAAGCTAATTTAGAGATTACTCGTGTCCAGAAAGAACGCTAACGGAAGTGACTCCTATAGCTCTCGGAGGATCCTATGGAAAATGAGACAAAGCAGAGTTCCAATATTTCTCTTTGGTCATATTTTTGTAAGTTTAAATGCTGGCACATTTGATTTTGTTTTCGTAATTTTACATTCTATGGCACTCAATGGGAGAACATGGTTGAGGTAAATAAGAACAGGAATCAGGTAAGGTATCCGTAAATTCATTGTCATAAACACTATAATGACTGGGTATCCACTGAATTGTAATGTGCCGGCGACTATCCATAATAGAATCTATCATAATTTGGCACTTTGCAATCGACGATAAGGAACTGCGAGAAGCAGATGTAATTGACGCTATTACGACTTGAAAGTAAACAGACAGAATCGGGTTAGCTTCCTTCTGATAGCCAGAGATCGAACTCAGTAGTTCAGCCAGAAGAGGGAAGACAACTATTAGACAATAGCATCTCGTCTATTTCTATTCACTCACCAACTGTTGATGCAGTGTTTTCCGTTTTCAAGTGACACCAGAGAAGTCTAATCAGCCCCAATGTAGAAACAAAGAAATGACCTGGAGTCACAAAAAAGATCTTTGAATTGTAATTACCATCTTTTTAAACTTTATACCTTTTAGCAAAAGTTGGAGTTCTTTTCTTAACACGGACGGCTGAGTGGCTTGAACAATTTTAAAAAGAAAACCAATGTCTGATAGGTGTGCCTTACTATTAGCATAAACTAACCAGGCACAAAAGAAACTTTAATTTAAGTACCACTAAAAAAAAGAAATTTTTTCACATAACATAACAAGGGATCATTCATCTAGTATACCGGTGAATCTAATGGTATAAACTACTTTGCTGCAGTGTAGTGATTCTCTGAGTAGCGTGGTAGATTCAAATCTACAGAGAACAGTCTAGCTTAAATAACAAACGATAATTTTATTTAAAACAATGTCTGGACTATATTAGAATCTATTTACACGACACTTTCACGCCTCTGCTAACTGGATGCGACAGGGTGTCGAAATCTCAGGACGTACGAAAGTCTCTGAGTTGGAGAAAGGTATCTCAACAGTCTCTAGATGAAACTCTACTCGTCGGGTGACGATTTCACCAGATCAGCACTGGATCCTCACTGGACGACAGGACAAGGCAGGTTCACTGCCGGACGAGAAGTCGGTACCGAACTCTCCGCAGGTCGTCGGCTCGGCACAATCAGGGATCGGCTCCACTGGGGTCGTCGGGTCAGTACAAGACAGCACGGCTCCGCTGGGGTCGTCGGATCGGCACAAGACAGGCACGGCTCCGCTGGGGTCGCTGGTTCAAGTCTCGAACGAGAAATAAGCAGGAACTCGAGATAGGCAGCCTACGCCAGGCTACAAGAACGCGTCCTCTCAGGGTGAGAGAACCGTCTTCCAAATTAGTAAGAGCTCCTTAATGGGGTTGACCGCTCAAAGGGTCACTGAGCTAAGACGTTAGCTCGGGAAACAAACAAGACTCGAGATGGGTAGCCTACGCCGGCTACAAGAACGCGTCCTCTCAGGTTGAGAGAACCGTCTTCAAAAAATATATTTTCTCCCTAAGGAGTGACCGCTCGAAGGGTCGCTGAGTTAAGCCTCTCGAACGAGATCACAGGCAAGAACTCCCGATTCGACTCCCTACTTTTCCTTTTGAAACCTCCCAGCCTTTGTTCGCTGGTGGTTCCCGATTCGTTCGTTCTTGATTGGTTCTTACTTTTAATTGGTTCGTTTTTACTTTGCTCATTTTTGAGGTTGCTGATTCGGTAGAGACTCTCTGACGTAAAATGGGATCAGCTACTTAGCGCAGGTGGCTTGATTACCTAGCAGGTGGACTTAATCACCTGGCAGGTGCACTCCTAAACACCTGGGCTCTTTTACGGAACGAATCTCCTTTTGTCCTCTTCGATCCAAGTCCCGACCGTCTGGCGCCAGAGAGATGGAAATGTATTGTCCGGCTTTTTTACGACCTGTCGGCGGGTTTGCCTTTGGGAGGGATAATTGAGGGTCTGTCAATGAATCCTCACAACCCCTCCCCCCTAAGAAAGATTTTGTGGTATGGCAAAATCTATAAGGCAAGGGTTAGACATGGCAACTCGACACATCATTAGAGGCAACAATTTTAAGAATTTATATACAAAATTTTAACATGATTTCAACACTTAAATTTCAAGTTACATCTACTATTTACAATACTCTTACATCCTACTCTTGTGATACAATTATATTTTATCACATAAGTTCAATCAAATACTGGGGTTTATGTACAATTTAAATCGGTACTTTTGGTATTATTTAATTTTCCGACAGCATTCTGCTCAGACAATCTGCATGTTGGTTGTCCTTCCCAGCCCCATGGATGATCTGGTAATTGAAGGGCTGTAAAGCCAACGCCCACCTCATCAATCTCGGGTTATTCCCGGAGTTATTCTTTAAAAATACTAACGGATTGTGGTCCGTTTCAATAGTGAAGCGTTGTCCGTCCAAGTAATGCCGCAGCTTTTTAATTGCGTAAATAATGCCTGCGCATTCTTTTTCGGTAGTGCAGAATTTCTTTTCTGTGTCGGTAAACTTCCGGCTTAAATATAATATCGGGTGATCAACTTTATCTGGCCCTTTTTGTGCCATGATTACCCCGATTCCTTGGTTGGAAGCGTCAGTTTGGAGGATAAATTCCTTTGAGAAGTCTGGGGCGTACAACACCGGCTTCTCAGTGAGTTTCGTTTTCAGCTCTCGGAAAGCTGAGTCGCATTCCGTGGACCACTCTACCTCCTCCCTTCTATTCTTTCCTTTTAATGCCCTCGTTAATGGCTCGGCTATTATGGCATAATTTTGGATATACCGGGCGTAATATCCACTCAAACCTAAAAATTGTCTGATCTGTGTTTTATTCCTGGGTGTGGGGAAATCAACTACCGCTTGGATTTTCGCCTCAGTCGGAGTTCTACATCCACTCCCTACCATATGTCCCAAATATTTGACACTGCTCTGTGCGAACTTGCATTTGGCAGGTTTAATTGTTAATTTCGCATACGTGATTTTCTTAAGAACCACATCGAGATGTTTGATGTGTTCCTCCCAAGTTTGCGAAAATATAGCTACATCGTCTAAGTAGGGTACACAAAATTCATCTAACCCTTGTAAGAGTTGAGCCATGAATTTTGAGAAGCAATATGGCGCGTTTACTAGTCCGAACGGAAGAACTAGTGGTCTATATGACCCGAATGGAGTCACGAAAGCGGCCAATCTTTGTGCCTTAAGACTCAAGGGTATCTGCCAATATCCCTTGGTCAGATCTATGACCGTTATATATTTTGCGGCTGCCACTTGTTCGATTCGCTCGTCCATATTAGGCAGTGGATAATATTCCGTCCTAATGATGGAATTTAATCGACGATAATCGACACAAGGGCGAGGGTCACGTCCTGGACTCTCTACTAAAATCATAGGGGAAGTGTAATCGGACTCCCCGATCTCAATGATTTTTAAATCCAACATCCTCTTAATTTCTGACTTGAGGATTTCCGTTTGTCTAGGAGAGGTGCGGTAGGGTTTCGATCTAATGGGTTTGTCACTAATTAAATCGATATCATGTTCGATAAGATTCGTCCTACCGGGATCATTTGAAAATAATTGCCTATGGGATTTTAACAATTTCCCAAGTTCATTGATTTGATCCTGCGTGCATCGCTCTTCCAATTTACTGTTTTTCACTACCTCTCCGAAATCAAAAATATTCGGATCGGCGATAGGATACTGAATATCCAAATCAGATTCTACGGTGTCGTGAGAGAATACTTCGCTCATCAAAACATTTACGCTTTCCATCCGCTGGTGGTATGGCTTTAATAAGTTAATGTGGTACACTCGTACCTTCTCTACCTTCCCTGGCATCTTAACAACGTAATTGGTATCCGAAAGCTGTTTCTCTATAGTTCCCGGACCAACCCATTTTACGGCGAATTTTGTTTGTTGGCAAGATGACAATACTAAGACGCGATCGCCTACTTTAAACTCGCGCTTCACCGATCCTTTGTCGTAGTACGACTTCCTTTTAACTTTTGCGTCCGTTTCGGTTGCGGTGGCTACCTGTTGACACCGTCGCAATCGATTTATCAACTGGAATACGTACTCCGTGACAATGTCTTCACATGGGGGACTTTGGCCCCATTTGTCAAATAAAATGGATTCGGGCATTCTCAAATTCTTCCCGTAAATTAGCTCTGCGGGGCTAAAACCGGTTGACGCATGGGTTACGTTCCGCAAAGCCAAGAGAGCCGATGGAAGTACGTCCTCCCAATTTTCTTTTAGCTCCAGGCACATCGCTTTCAAGAGTCTCTTTAGGGTCCGGTGGAACCGTTCCACCGGGTTCGTTTGCGGATGATAGATCGAACTACGCACCACCTTAATCCCAAACCTCTCAAAGAAGGTAGTTGTGAGGTTGCTAGTGAAATACGTAGCATTGTCCAGTTGTAGTTCTTTGGGGAAACCTATTCTACTAAAGATAGCAAGCAAGGCATCAGTGACGGTTTCTGAGTTCACTGCTGATAAAGGAATAGCTTCCGGGTATTTGGAAGCAAGGCAAATAGCCGTCAGGAGATATTTGTTCCCTTTCGGTGATATTGGCAAGGGACCCACAATGTCTATATTCATCTTCGCGAACACTTCGGTGATCACGGGCACTAACTTAAGGGGCGCTCTCTTTTGTTCCGAGGATTTCCCGACTTTCTGACAAGCATCGCACGATTTCACATATTCCTCGATCTCCTTAATACACTGGGGCCAGAAATAATAGCGCAACAGCTTATCTTTAGTTTTCGTATTGCCCATGTGGGATCCGAACCCATCATGACAAAGGCTTAAAATTTTATTTTTATATATAGCGGGTATTAATAGCTGCCTCCGCTCTTCGCCTCGATGATCCTTAGACTGCCTAAAGAGTAGCTCTTTTTCAATCACGAACTCACTCGTTTTATTTTGCCTGACCTTATCCCAAATAGATTTGAGTTCGGGACAATTCTGCTGTTCCTTGGCAAAAGTTTCAGCGTGAATGCCTACTAATTCGATTTCCGAATTTTCCTGTAAGGGTGGTAACTCTATCCCCAAATTTTCGTCCTCTAGTTCATTTTCAGGTTCCGTTACCTCAAGTGGATCTATTTCTGTCTGGTTTTCCTCAACTACAGTCTGTTCAGGGCTCAGACGTTTGGTTTGACTCCTAGTCATAATCGCGTTTACCAGTTCTGGTTTTACTCTCTGCGATTCAATTAATTCCTGGGTGGAATTTCCTAAGAGGTAATGTCGCATTTCGACGGATTTACCTACAATTGCTGCCTTAGTTCTAATTACGCCGAGTTCTGGACTTTCGATTTTAATTCTTGCCAAAGGTAGGCACTTGAAGTGGTTGTCCAGAGGTTGCTTAACCCAAATGTGCTCGCCTGTAAAATCCTCAGGTTTCACCAAGTCTAGGGGTCCCAGGTCAATGGTTGTTCCTGAATCACGCAGCAATACCATGTCAACATCATTTATTTTGGCCTTGCTTAAATAAGGCTCAAATGAGGGAGCAAAATTTGCGCTCGTAGCAAGATTATTTAAGGGTTCCGCTACTTTCTTTAACTCGGGGCATTGAGGGCGTATATGACCAGGTAAGTTACAATTAAAACAAACGGGGCCACTACGTTTCTCAAATTCCCTTGTCCGCCATTCTGTGTTGGTTCCCTTACTTCCCGATCTCCAGTCCTTTCCGTGATTTTTCTCCCCCCCGAATTTCTTTCCCTGATTCGGCTTTTCAATAGGTTTTGGGCGGTCGAGAGCCCTTTTCTCCGGTAGTTTGGAGAACACCTGTTTCTTGACTCGACGGGTTGACTCGTACGCGTCTAGCTTCTCAGCCAATGCTCTCGGTTCGGTCAACTCGCCCCATTGATCAATAAAGTGGTCCTTTATGTCGGCCGGTACCCTTCTTTTCATTTGATCAGCGATCATCAGATTCTTAAGAGAATCAAAATCCTCAACTTGGATTCCGCTAAGCCACCCTTCTAGATAGCTTCTTAGTTCGAAGATCATGTCCTTCCATAAAGAGCCATTTTGTCTCTGATGCGTTTGAAATTTGCATCTAAAGGATTCTGCGCTAAGCTTGAATCTAGCGAGAAGTACGGACTTTACATGATCATAATCATCACTCAATTCCTCGGGTTCACGAATAATAATCTCCGCGATTTCAATCGGCAACAGACTAAGCAGCTGTGAGACCAATTCGTCATACTCGATTTTTAATTTTCTACTCTGGCGTTCAAAAAGAGTTAAGAACAAGGCCATATCTATTTTGTCAGCATCAAACTTTTGCATGACTGATTTAATGTTTTTAGACGGTTTCCCGCTATCATGGCTAGACGAACTTAAACTATTTACTTCTCCCGATTGTTGTAATCTTAGCTTCTCTAGTTCGAAAGCCCTTTCCGCAGCTAATTTTTCCTCTTCCTTAGCTAATTTTTCCTCTTCCTTAGCCAATTCCCTCTCTTCTCTAGCCTCGGCCAATTTCCTCTCTTCTATGATATTAACTATCATATCTTTAGCGCTCTCCTCGCTAAAATCATTGCATCCCTGTATTTTCCTTGCTAGATCGATGATTCGATCGTCGGAACCAAACTCAACATTAAACTCGTATGCTAATTTCTGCAAGTCTACCTTTTTCTGCTTAGTTAAAACCGCCATGGTTCTACACTAAATTTTCCCAGTGACACAATTACAAAATTCAATCACCAACTATTCTGAACTTCAATTTTCAAATAACAATACACACATAAAATAATAATACACAATGCAGTCAATTTCCTAAGCCTTAACTATTTTCCAGACTCATGCAATATTAAAATATTTTTACTTAAAATAATACACAATAATAATCTCTACTACAAGTTCACTAAATTTCATTCAACTTGACTAGGTAGTTCACAATTGCGTAGATACTTCACAATCTAAGTTAATTTAACTATGTGCTAAAGGTACCAGATCATCCACAGCCCTGGAACTTATTCGAGCAATTGCTAAACTGACAATTTCCAAATCTTCACTACAAATTTACTGCAATTATTAAATCCTAACGTTTCCGCGACTTTGCATACACTAGTAATCAGAATTTCTTTAGAATGGATTCCACAATTAAATCAATTTAAAAATTTAAACACTCTTCACAACAGTTTTTTTTTCTCAACAATTTAAAACAATAATCTATTAAATTGCCTCTAAAGAAATGCCAAGCTTACCTTGTCTGACGACTGGCTCTGCTTTTGCGACAGGTCTCTGCTCTGCCTCTGTTGGGATGTCAGACGGGCGTTCGTTTTTTTTTCTTTCACTGGCACACTAACACTTTTTTCAACACTGGACAGGATGTCCTTCACGTTGTAGCAGTTCTGGATGGTTCTGCTTTTTCTCACTTCACAACTCTTCTTGAGTTTGCCTCTGGACTGGATGTCCTCACGTAATAAATCCTGGGTGGGCTTACTACGCAAAAGGTGTGGTTGCCAATTTTTTATTTAATGGCTAACAATCCCACCTGCTGCCACCAATAATTTAAGTAGACTGTAGTGATTCTCTGAGTAGCGTGGTAGATTCAAATCTACAGAGAACAGTCTAGCTTAAATAACAAACGATAATTTTATTTAAAACAATGTCTGGACTATATTAGAATCTATTTACACGACACTTTCACGCCTCTGCTAACTGGATGCGACAGGGTGTCGAAATCTCAGGACGTACGAAAGTCTCTGAGTTGGAGAAAGGTATCTCAACAGTCTCTAGATGAAACTCTACTCGTCGGGTGACGATTTCACCAGATCAGCACTGGATCCTCACTGGACGACAGGACAAGGCAGGTTCACTGCCGGACGAGAAGTCGGTACCGAACTCTCCGCAGGTCGTCGGCTCGGCACAATCAGGGATCGGCTCCACTGGGGTCGTCGGGTCAGTACAAGACAGCACGGCTCCGCTGGGGTCGTCGGATCGGCACAAGACAGGCACGGCTCCGCTGGGGTCGCTGGTTCAAGTCTCGAACGAGAAATAAGCAGGAACTCGAGATAGGCAGCCTACGCCAGGCTACAAGAACGCGTCCTCTCAGGGTGAGAGAACCGTCTTCCAAATTAGTAAGAGCTCCTTAATGGGGTTGACCGCTCAAAGGGTCACTGAGCTAAGACGTTAGCTCGGGAAACAAACAAGACTCGAGATGGGTAGCCTACGCCGGCTACAAGAACGCGTCCTCTCAGGTTGAGAGAACCGTCTTCAAAAAATATATTTTCTCCCTAAGGAGTGACCGCTCGAAGGGTCGCTGAGTTAAGCCTCTCGAACGAGATCACAGGCAAGAACTCCCGATTCGACTCCCTACTTTTCCTTTTGAAACCTCCCAGCCTTTGTTCGCTGGTGGTTCCCGATTCGTTCGTTCTTGATTGGTTCTTACTTTTAATTGGTTCGTTTTTACTTTGCTCATTTTTGAGGTTGCTGATTCGGTAGAGACTCTCTGACGTAAAATGGGATCAGCTACTTAGCGCAGGTGGCTTGATTACCTAGCAGGTGGACTTAATCACCTGGCAGGTGCACTCCTAAACACCTGGGCTCTTTTACGGAACGAATCTCCTTTTGTCCTCTTCGATCCAAGTCCCGACCGTCTGGCGCCAGAGAGATGGAAATGTATTGTCCGGCTTTTTTACGACCTGTCGGCGGGTTTGCCTTTGGGAGGGATAATTGAGGGTCTGTCAATGAATCCTCACAGCAGTTAATTGTCGAGCAAAGTCTGTGAGCTAGCTCGCTGACTTAATTTTGAAATAGTAGTCACTTTGGCATCAATTGCATCATCGGACTTCGATTTCCTTCTGTAGGGTTTCGAAAGGCGTATCAGTTTACATATCAAATGTCGCACTGCACGAATTCCGAGTCACGCGCCTAACGCTTTCGTCTGGCAATGGAAACCGAAGGGATGCATAAAGATTGTATTGTGAGCACTTCACGAATCAGCGATATTTAAGAGTAACCGAACGCAAAGCAAAGATTTTACTTTCTACCCACTTGAAAGGTCTTGCATAATACGTTTGGGAAAAAACCAATTTAATGACAGCAATTTTAACAGTAAAGAAAATTCAAAAATAGCGTTCGACAGGGAATAGCGTCTTCTATAAATTCATATGCAAAAAGTTCGTATAAGTAGCCGTCTTAGTATTAAATAGAGCACCAAATTCACTGTTTTCGAAACAACCCCTATATTGACACAAATTCGAATGTATATTAAACTTTAATTTCAGGTAACAAGTTTTTCATGTCATTCGGTCCAAATGTTTTAGAATTCAATACAAAAATTGAGATCTTCAAACGCTGAACAGTTTCTCAGACTTTTATGGATATCTTCCCAAATAATATTCCTATAACGTTTATATTTCGTACCATGCTCCTAATGTTCCTATAAGCCCTCCTGATGGTTGTCTCGGAGATAGATTTGCTAATGAACAACTATCTCGTCATTAAAAGAAAAGTGACCAGATCTTGACATCGTCACAAAGAATCGACGATATTTTGATAACGAGATATCTGTTCATTAGCAAAAAGGGTCAGATCTTGATGGACGAGGTATCTCGTCGAAACCATTTGAAGGGTTGAATTAGTTCGGAAATGCAGTGAAGCCATTGCACTGTTCGCAACTGTTGCGCGTGGGTTCTAGAGGATTCCTGGCACCGTTTATAAATCTTTCTTTCATTCAAACTTCGTCGTTTGCAACGCAGATTTTGCAAGTGATAGAGGTCTATTGACGGAAATTTTCTGGTTTCACACAGCTTCAAATCTTAGAGCTCAAATGTTTTACAATTCCGCAATCGTGTTTGCCAGGCTTTGTAGACTAAGCTAAATGTAGGCAGCAGTATTTTCTGCGGATACGCGATTTCACTTGGCTTCAAGTATCGAATGCTAGTTCAGAAATGAGAAAGGGGATAGTTAAATTAACGTCGCACTGGAGCAATACAACGGGATATTGACGACTGTTCGTGATCCATCGCGAAGGGAAAAATCCGAAGACAACACCTCTTTAGTCTGAACCACGATCAGATGACGATTCAACACCTGAGCCATCACCCCACTCTCCAAACTTCCACACCACTCCTATGTGAGGACGTTTAAGTCCACGACAGATTTAACATACACCAGCCTCCGTGTTGACGCGAATCTCTGACTAGACCGAGCTTCGGACTCACATCCTCCTGTTTCTAAGTCGTTGTTTACTTAAATATCTGAAGAAACAATTTATTTTAACTGTTATTCACTCTCAATTTCCTTCATGGTTACCACAATAACAGTTGTTGATAACTGTTAATATTTCAAATAAGAGTTACTAACTTTTGAGATTCGATCAAAATTGCTGTTATTTTGTTAAAAGTGTTATTTAACCTGCTGTCTGAATAACATCAAATCTCTGAATATTTGGTATTTGAAAGCGAATATTATGTCAAGAAAGAACCTTTCTTTTAAGGATGTTTGTAGACTTCTTTCAGAGTCAAGCGTAAGAAAACAGTTCCTGATTAAATACAAATAATCTCGATCTAGGAAAAGCAAGTTTCGATGTGGATGTTTCGTCTCTCTAATGGACAATAGCTTTAACATCGAATATCTCAAGTCGGTAGGTTTTTCGAGTTTATATATATATATATATATATATATATATATATATATATAGTACACAATCTACCAATAAGTATTTGGACACCTGTGATAGAAAAGAAAAACCAAATTTATTCATATTCAGTATTTGGTAGAGCCTCCGTCTATTGTATATGCAATTTCAGCTCTTGTCCCTGGAGTTCACTTCGAGACCCTGTAGATATTTAAGTTTGGGATTAACGAATAGGAATTCCGCACGACTTTCTTCTAATATCTGTATATTTCAGTTGAATCATTTTAGCCGCTTAGCTGTAATGAGTAGTACTTATCTACCATCCAAGTATGTCACGGATTCGAATCCCAGAGCATGGATATAAGTGATTGTAATAGTTAGGAGTAGCGACATCTCAACCATTGGATGTTTCTTCAAAATAGCCGTCAGTTCGCCCCTTGTCATACCGAAGGCCAAGATGTAAGTGGATGGGTTGGAAAAAGTTTATTATTTAACCTTCCTGGTGGTTAAAGCCGAGGTATCCAAGTTGCAAAAGCAACGGTTGCATGAAAGTGGTTATGAACAAGGGGGACGTCTGATGTGCAAGAAATTAGTTCTCATTTCTCGGAGTGAAGCAATGATTGCTTTGCTTTTTATGGTGCAACAGTCATATTTGGCCACATACAAGACATGCAATATCAATTAATACAGACACACAAGGTAAGTTTTACTGGCACAAAAGGAGAGGAATCAAACCTTAGAACCAACCTATCAGCATTGCAAGATATTCTAATGATGCTGATTAACGACGTTCTTGCATTCATTTTGCCCTTTATATAGCAGCGAATATACCTGTTATTTCACAACATGTACAAGTAGTGACTGATGAAACTTGAGGTTCGTTGTTAAAATTTACGCGTCTCACTAGAGCAACACAACAGGCTATTGGCGAAGAACCGGAATCCGTTCCGAAGGGAAAGATACGAGGGAAACACCACATAATTTTAAACCACGGTGGAATGACTATACACAAATAGCATCAGTTCGCCCTTGTAGTGCCGAAGATCGAGTGATCAGACTTGGGTAAGTATTTTAATTAACGCCACACTGGAGCAACACAGCGGGCTATTGGTGACGGTCCGGGAATAATCCCACAGAGAAAGATCCGAGAACAACACGCAATTTGAATCACGGTCAGATGACGAGGCAACACCTGAGCTGGCACCACTCTCTCCAAACTTCCACACCAACGTGAAGACATTTGAGGCCACGACACGGATTTAACGTGCACCAACCCGCTATGTACAGGACGGTCCTAGACTGGATTCGAACTCGCAACCCTCTGGTTGCTAATTCGTTACTCTTCCAAGCGGGCAACCGCGGCCTTCAGGAATGAGGAAGGAATAGCTAAATTAATGTCGCTCTGCAGAAATACAATGGAGTATTGGCGATGGTCTGGGATCCATCCCGAAGGGAAAGATCCGAAGACAACACCTCTTCATTTTGTTCCACGATCAGATGACGATTTAACACCTGAGCTGGACTCTAAACTTCTACACGCCAAAGTGAGGACATTTGAGGCAAGATAGATTTAACATGCACCAGCTCTCTTTTTGCAGCGGGGCCGCGGTGGCCCGGTTGGAAGAGTAACGAACTAGCAACCGAAGGGTTGCGAGTTCGAATCCAGCCAAACACCGTCGTGTACAAAGGGGGCTGGTGCACGTTAAATCTGTCGTGGCCTCAAATGTCCTCACGTTGGCGTGGTGTGGAAGTTTGGAGAGTGGGGTGCCAGCTCAGGTGTTGCCTCGTCATCTGACCATGGTTCAAAATTACGTGGTGTTGTCCTCGGATCTTTCCCTTTGGGATTGATCCCGGACCGTCACCAATAGCCCATTGTGTTGCTCCAGTGTGACGTTAATTGAAATAAAAAAAAAAAAAAAAAAACTTTTTGCAGCGTATGAAATAGAAATAAAATATGAAACTATCAGCAGTACTTTTCACAGCGCCGTCTGTATGAGCAGGTTAACTGTTGAAGTCTGATCCTGTTAAGTCTGATTGGCTACACAGAGATCAATTTGGGGAGTTTCACAAGTCAATTCGGTGCGATGGTTTTGCAAGTAGTCGTGAGATGAGCTGAAGAATGACAAGAAATTAATAAGTTGTATCGAGGACACAAACCATAGTTTTGACTTGAATACTCAGGCCCGATGTTGGATTGTGGAATGAATGTAGCAGACATAGGAAGTGTGAACGGTTGTTTAGTGTGAATATTCAACATTTATTTTACATTTGGAGCGATTAAAGTGCAATATTATTATTGATGGATCATTTTATTAATTATAGATATCTGTGGTTGTAGCACAGTTCGGTTGGTTGGTAATTAATTAGCGTCGCACTATAGCAATACAATGTGCTAAGCATAGTTGGGTAGCCTTTCGAATGACACCACTTAAGCACAGTTCTAACTCAACGCAATCTCAAGATACACTGTTCCTAGGAGGGTTGCCAATTTCGCTTGCCGACTTAAATTTGTAACAATTTGCAAAGTCGTTTGCTGTATCGTCTGTTTGTTATCTTCTCGTAATCGTTTTCACGTTCTACCTTGTTACAAATCACGGGTTTCACACTTGATGGAACTTCGAAAGGATTCCGCGATCGTTGGCGTGCATTTAAAGCACAAAGCTGCGAATACCAACGGCAGAACTGCTCTAAGATTGTACGGTTAACGCTTCGAAAATGTTTCAGATTTTCAGTATAGACCAACAAACCTGACGGAAAGCCAAGATTTTATTTACGCCTCACCAATGCTCTCTCATGGTACAGCTGCTGATAGGAGAACTACCCCACCGTACTTCGGGCACAACTTACTGTAGAATATATTCAAAAGTACGATTCAATGGAGAATAGTCATCTACAAAGGAATTGCATATTGGGCCGTCTTATCAAAGTTTGTATGAACAACCAAATTTCCATTGGCAACACCATGTTTGATGTTTTATTTAGATTCTACATCGTCAAATTAATCTAGATATGAAATTTCAAACATTTGCTATCGTTATATCCAGAGATATTCAGCCCTCAGAGGCATATCTTTAGGTGTGTATGGCCATCACAACCCCGAGTTACCCGAGCGATCTTTCGCCCCTTTCGTTTTTTCCCTCATCCTCACTTCAGCTTTTTTCTTTTATTTCCTCCATTGGTTGTCTTCCTTGTGTGACAAATATGGCCCTATATTACACTATCTACCAATAAGGATTTGGACACCCATGCAAATGACGATATCTGCGGTCCTGATATACGTCCGACGTGATTCTATCACTTCGGGATGGATCTGGACCGTCAACTACATAACCAGTTGTGTTCCTCCAATGTGACATTAATTTAACTATCTCCTTCCTCATGGACGACGTGCTGAAAAACCTTTCGATACTCTAAGTCAAGTGAAGTTACATATCTCCGCAGAAACTATTGCCGCCTACATTTAGCTTGATATTCAAAGCCTATCATAGTCGGTTGCGGAATTGTTAAATATTTGATAGCTTAAACCTCCAGATGTGTGAAACTGGAACATTTCCGTCATTAGGCCCCATCACTTGAGAAATATGCGTTGAAACGACGAAGGGTTGAATGAAAAGAACGATTTGCAAACTAGCCGAAATCCTGTAGAACCCACGCGCAACAGTTGCGAACAGTGCAGGGACTTCACTGCATTTCCGAACTAATTTAACACTCCAAGTGGTTTCGACGAGATATCTCGTCCGTCAAGGTCTGACACTTTTTGCTAATGAAGAGATATCTCATCAAGATATTACCGATGTTTTGTCACAATATTAAGATTTGGTCACTTCTTTTAATGACGCATGGGCCATATTTGGGGCCCTTGCGCCATTAAAATCCCCAAAAATTCAACTAGCTACTGTCATGCTATGATTTAGATAAGTTGAACCAGTTCAGTCCTTCTCGATGTAGATAGTCGTGGTCCGATTTCAAGGAAACTAATATGGATGAGCAAGCAATACGAATTCTCTCAGGTCTTTTTCTTCACATACTTTTATGGGTATGTCAGCAGAGTATTTTAGTTTAGATTTTTTCCAATCTATCACCTAATTGAAAGCAAACCGTTTCAACAAATGATGTCCTTAGAGTGGATTCAGTTTGGCTTTCTCAGTAGCTGTCATCTGAGCACTTGACTGGTTGATTGGTTTTGGAGTTTTACCGCGCAAGGGCCATATCTGGCCATGCTGCCCCAGACACGACATACAATATCAAGTAATAGAGACACACATTGAAAGTTTTACTGACAAAGAGAGAAATACACCCAGGGAGGAATCTAAGCACTTGGCATAAATGTGCCTAGTAATCAAGATCTTGGGCTGAATTGTGTCAAATTCACCAAATGAATCAGGTAGGTATTTTAATTAACGTCGCACTGGAGCAACACAACAGGCTATTGGTGACGGTCTGGAATCAAACCCTAAAGGAAAGATCCGAGGAAAACACCACGTAATTTTGAACCATGGACAGGTGACGAGATCACATGTAAGTGTGAGCTGGCATCCCCCTCAACAAACTTCAACACCACGCCAACGTGAGGACATTTGAGGTCACGACAGATTTAATGTGCACCATTCTCCTTTGTACACTACAGTCTTTGGTTGGATTCGAACTCGCAAATCCGCTACTCTTCCAAACGGGCTACCGCGGCCCCGAAATGAATCAGGGTATGCCGTGTCATAATATATTCCTTGTTTTGCTCAAGCCAGTGCAAAATGACATGCTGGATTATATTTGGAAGAGTTGATCCAACATACTCTTTTATTATATAATTTCATCTGCTCCCACATTTTCTTGCTACACTTATATGAGCACACTGCTGTCATGTATGGTGTGAATTCCAAGCTTCTAGCACTAAAGTTAACCTTTGCAATACAATATTTGCGTTTGGATATGTGGAGGACTTGTAATATTACATGAAAAGTATAGTCCTCTATTTTTTATATCAAATGGTGTCTACCATTCCTAAAGCCACACATATTCACTAGCGAACTGTGACATGTAATTCAACCAGCTTACGATGTGGACAGCATGTCCACAGTCATCTTGCAACATGCCGAGTCCAGTTTTCAGTGTGCTCACAAACACTGCTAATACTTAGAGCAATATATTGGAGGAAAAATGTTCCTTGCAGCATCCACTGTCCTACTGCGAGATGGGCAGCGGTAGCCCGGTTGGAATAGTAGCGGATTAGTTATTGCTGTGTTTAAAACTCGATCCAACCAATGACCGTCGTGTACGCGATGGCCGGTGCCTGTTAAATCTGTCATGGTCTCCAATGCACTCACGTTGGCCTGATATGGAAGTTTGGAGAGTGGGGTGCTAGCTCAGGTGTTGCTTCGTCATCTGACCGCGGTTCAAAATGAGTTGTCCTCGGGTCTTTCCCTTCAGGATTGATTCTCGGACCATCGCCAATAGCCCGTTGTGTTGTTCCAGTGCGACATTAATTCAACGAACTCCACCCCTGAACAAAAAAGGAGAAAGTAGGAATTGCATAGCACCACCCCGTCCCGAAAGTGATGGCTTTATGATTTTGAAGATATTTACAAATAAAGTACTGCAAGTGCATACAAAACAGCTTCATTTCATGATTTCAGAGCTAGTAGCTCGAATTTGGCGGTGTCTTTACACATAATATGCAATGGTCGAAGTTGGAGAGTGGGGATGTCAGTTCAGGTGTTGTCCTCGTCATCTGACCGTGGTTCAAAACGACGAGGAGTTGTCCTCGATCTTTCCCTTCAGGATTGATCCCGGACCGTCGCCATCAGCCCGTTTTGTTGCTCCGGTGCGACATAAATCCAACTACTTTAGAAGAGTTTGTTAAACTTTTGGGGGACTCTTATGAAAGTTCGTCCACGTAACGAAATATTGTGGGAATATGTCCGCATGGATTGATTTGGTTTGAATTGGTTTGTCGCTTTGCAGTCGCCACGAGGGTTAATTTGGCCAAGACCTCGCAGCTCTTCTTGGTGACTGAAATCCTGCAACTCCCTCAATTCAACTTCCCACCATTAGTCGTACCGTCAATGGATAACCCTGCATCTCATTTCATGCAGCCATTAAGGAGCTCTTACCCATGTCAATGCTCTTGACCAGCACCAGAAAGTTGAGCTCATCCAGATCGAAGATTTCTCGAGATTTCTATGAAATTTACTTTGTGCTGGACTTAACCTAGAAGCAAAAAAATAAAAACCAAAACTAAAAAAAACCTGTCAATGCATAATATTTATATTTTTATTCAGTTCTTTTCTTAATCTACCAATTTATTAGGTAGGTAGGTATTTTAATTAACGTCGCACTGGAGCAACAGAACGGGCTATTACGAAAGTTTCCACACGACGCCAAAGTGAGGGCATTTGAGGCCACGACAATTGAACGTGAACCAGCCCCCTTTGTGCACGACGGTTTTTGGTTGGGTTCGAACTCGCAAACCTCCGGTTGCTAATCCGTTACTCTTCCAACCTGGCTCCCTCGGCCCACCAATTAGGCTTACCAAAAACCAAGGCAGGCCCATTTATCAAGTGCTATACTGTCAATACTGAAGATTGAGGCCTTTGTTCTCCATGATCTCATGACCCTTGTGGATCGCATCCCGGAATGTATCATGTTATTGAAACACTCAGGGATTTCAGAAAATAAATTTTATTCAAGTTTAAAAAACGATAACATTCTAACGGAGGACGGTGATCTTCACGGGCATTTGCAGATCTTTTGAACCCTCTCGATGTCCGAGGCCGTCATGGCGGTTTTTTCGTAAGGGTTGAGCAGTTTCTGTCCGTTCTTGGCCTCCATGGTCTTAAGCAGCCCAGGCTTCTTGGAGAAGGCGTAGTTGCCATAGATCATGATGGAGTCGTAGTCGAAGGCGTTGATGAGGATGTTTTGGTTGGCTTTTAGCTTGATGAAGTTGCCCTTACTGCCTGCAATGGACAACAGTGAAATTATCAGTGGCAGGTAGATGTTTAATTAACGTCGCACTGGAGCAACACAACGGCCTATTGGCGACGGTCCGGGATCAAACCCGAAGGGAAAGATCCGAGGACATCACGTAGTTTTGAACCATGGTCAGATGACGAGGTCACACATGAGCTGGCATCCTACTCTCCAAACTGCCACACCACGCTAACGTTAGACATTTGAGGCCATGGCAGATTTAACGTGCACCTGCCCCGTTATACACGACGGTCTTTTGGTTGGGTTCGAACTCGCAACAACAGTGAGATATCTGTTAAAGACTTTTGGAAACAATTCAATGTTTTAAATGCCGTAAGAATCATTGGAAAATCTTGGGATGAAATTTCGAAAAAACATTGAATGGTGCCTGGAAGAAACTTTGTCCATTTTTTTCAAAAACGAGACGGAAACAACGCAAGAAACTGATCATGTCGCTCATGTGATAAAAGAAGTTGCTAATCTTGCCAGGCAATTAGATTTGGAAGTCAATGGTGATGTCTACGAGCTGTTGGATTCACATAGTCAGGAGCTGACAATTGATGAGCTCATAAAGATGTGTGAGCAAAACGTTACTAAAGTATCCGACACTTCAGACCCAGTTCCACCAGAATAGGACATGCCAATTGCAAGCTTGACAGAAGGTCTCAGCTCAATTGAAAAGGGCTTCAAGATTTTAGAAAACAGACTCCAACGAAGAACGCGCTATAGCTACAAAGCAAGGAATAAAAAAATTATTAGCTTGCTAAGAAATTCTGCTTGAAAAAAAGAAGGTATGTCGTCAGGCGAATTTGTTAGATTTTATGAAGCCATCGACATCGAAATAACTTTTTTACGTAATTCATTTATTTGTTTCAATATTTTGTATTAATATGTATAAAAAACTGCAATTTTATTAAATATTTTCTTCTAAACTAGTGTTTTTGTTAGTCATTGATCCCAATTGAACAACATTTATATGTATTTATATGCAAAGTTGTACCCCGACTTACGCGAATTCGACTTAAGCGATTTTCGTCGGACCCACCTATCGCGTAACTTCGGGGTATTACTGTACTTCCTATTGAAACTTAAAAATAATATTGAAATTATTATGCATATATTATTGTATAAGATTGGCACTCTCTATTCTAATGTTTAGTGTTTTGAAAAGTGTTGTAATTGTGAATTTATTTAACAATTGTCTCGTGGATTTTCATGTCAATGCCGTATGAAAAAGAAAATTGAACTTTTATAGTAAAAACTGTTAGGTTGCATGTAAACATAGCAATAACGGGCGGCATGTTTGCGCATGCGCGCCGAGTTTCACTCGGGGAGAAGAATTCGTTCTTCAAAAACTGCAGACACCAGCGAGAGTCTGGTAATGTTATACGAATAAAATTCTTAAATGTTAAATGTTGTTCTTGTATACGCGTGTGATGTAATAAAAATTATAAAAAGAACAACTGGTCAGTCAGTGATTCTATTTTACACAATTTGTTCTAGGATAGGACATGCCCTATCACTGGAGCTGCTCTACATCAATGCCGTGAGAGATCTGGTTAGGGGCAGAGGGCTGTTTATTTCAAGTTAAATGTATCAGGGCGTTAGTTTTTTACTGTCGAAGTTCCAGTTTCAACCACACTTGAACATGGCTAGGAACAAAGAAATTTGACGATGCATATTCAAGGCTTTTTTTAGAGTTGTAGGCGGCCCACGTTCGATTCCTCCTTAAGTGCATTTCTTTTATCCTTCAGTGAAACTTTTCTTGTGTGTGTATATGTCCTTTGCTTGATGTTGTTTCTTGTTTGGCCCAGCATGGACAAATATGGCCACTGCGCCATAAAATCCCAACCAATCATCAATGCCTTTAAACATAAATATAACTGAATATTTTCTACATGATTTAAATTTTAAAATCAGATATCATGATTAAGACATTTTTGGCAAAGGATACTTGAGCAAAAGAAAAGATAAGGGAGCTTGAAAAGAGAAAAGGAAAAGTTTCCATCAAATGTTGACGAGGTGTTATCCTCGGATCTTTCCATTCGGGGATTGATTCCGGACTGTCACCAATAGCACGTTGAGTTCCTCCAGTGCCGACGTTAATTAAAATACCTACCTATCTTCAAAAGTTGCACGAGACTTGGTAGGTAGGTATTTTAATTAACGTCGCTCTGGGAGCAACACAACGGATTATTAGTGATGGTCCAGGATCAATCCTCGAGGGGAAAAATCCAAGGACAACACCGTCATTTTGAACCACGGTCAGATGACGAGGTCAACACCTAAGCTGGGGCCCCACTCTCCAAACACACGAACACCACATGCCAAAGTGAGGACATTTGCGGTCTCGACGGACTTTGGCTAGACCTAGTTTCGAACTCGCAACCTTCCTATTGCTAATCCGTTACTCTTCCAACTGGGCTACGGCGGCCCCATATCAAAAAGCAGTACGAGGTTAAATATTAATTGATTGACGATACTTTAAACCTTCTGGTGGTAGTCTCCATGAGGTATCTGGTCAATAGCAAAACCAACCAGATTTTGATGGACGAGATATCCCGTCATTAGAAGAAAACCGATCAGATTTCGATGAACGAGATATCTTGTCATCATAAAAATATGAAGAAAACTGATCGGATCTGGATCTCGTCATCATAAAAATATCTCCAATATCTTGAAGATGAGGTATCTCGTCATTAGCACAATTGATAAGGTCTTGATGAACGTCTTGGACACACTCACCGAAGTATCCAAAGTACTCAAGGAGAGGTTAGCGCTCCGGCTACCAGGTGGATTTGAGAACTTCGCTGTGGTTCAGAATCACCTTTCAGCTGTAGGTCCGAGTCTAATTCGCTTTCGAATAGAAAAGAGTGACCGTAGAGCGAGAAGCAAACCCAATTACTTGATGATAACTTGTACCCATATAGATTTTCGCTTTTCCTTTACTCAAGTATAAGCCTTTATTGTTACAAAACAATGAAAAAATTTGCAACTTTTTGAACCTAGAAAAAGGCTGCTCATTTCAGAACAAAACTTCTTATATTTCTCGAAGCCCCTTAATGCTTCTATTTTTCATCTTATCAGTTACTGGTAGGTAGGTAGTTCATTAACGTCGCCCTGGAGCAACGCAACGGGCTATTGGCGACGGTCCGGGATCCATCCCGAAGGGAAACACCTCTTAATTTTGAACCATGGCCAGATGACGAGGCAACTCCTGAGCTGGCACCCCACTCTCCAAACTTCCACACCACGCCAACGTGAGGACAATTGAGGCCACGACAAATTCAACTTGCACCAGCCCCCTTTGTGCACGACCGTCTTTGGTAGGATTCGAACTCACAACCCTACTGTTGCTAATACGTTGCTCTTCCTAACAGGTTACTGAGGCCACTTATGTACTTAGGATAGCACATCTCTTTCTTTGTACTTAGGTAGGAAGTTAATTAAAGTCGTATAGGAGCGACACAAAGGACTATTGGGGTTACTGTCTGGGATTACCACGATCTTCGGTTGGACCGAGTTCCGAATTCGCAACCCTCCGATTGCTTTACCGCGACTTTACCCATTGGGTTCCCCTGAGAGGCATGCTCACCTGGCCTGACGTTTTTGAGGTTGACGGTGAGGTAAGTGTCTCTGTCCGATCTGTTCTGCTCATGGTAGAAGCCGATCGCATGCGCCATCTCGTGGATCACAGTTCCAATTTTGTAGCATCCCATTCCGAGGGACAGAGGTTGCGGCTGGCTGGCCGTCTTGTTCCTGCCAACCATGGAGTAGCACCTGCGAAAGAAACACTTTAAGTATTCATGTCCAAAGTCGTATAAACCACCGCAACCAGAGGCCAATGGAACAGCCCTCTGCTCGAAACAAATTTTACATACTAACTAGCTAGCTCAGTGGGTATGCCCACTGAGCCTAGCAACCTGCGAATTGTAGGTTGGTTGGGGTTTTATGGCGCAAGGTCCACAGATGGACAAGCTGTGCCAATAACTATACCAGTGGTTCTTAACCTTTTTAGTGATATGTACCCCTTGAATCTAGAAATAAGTTCTCGCACCACCTTGAAAAATGTGTTTCTATTTTTTTATTTAGGAAATTATTTCTATTGCAAGATAATTTATTTATTGATAAATAAACACACATATTTACATATACATACAAAACGATAACTCGCTTTTTAATGTCTACGTTGTTGTTTATTCATAATACTTTTGAAGCGAGGCTCCTTTTTTGAAAGAGCCACGCGTAAGTCATCGCTTGCATTGAAGCGATTTCTGGTTTTTGTTTTTATGTGCAAAAGTGATGAAAATCCCCTTTCACACAGGTAGGTGGTGGGGAATGGTAAAAGTGTCTGCAATGCTGCTTTTGCCAGCTGTGGATAAGGTTCTAACTGTGAACGCCAGAATTGTTCTGTCTAGTTTTTCACATTCCATTTAAATACGTGCATTGGCTTGTATTTCAATAAGATTGTCTTTTATTATTTCGCTGTCGTCCATCGAAACTTCTCTCGCACCCCAGGTTAAGAACCATTCCACCAGACAATAAAACTTAGAAAATAGATTTAACCCTCTGCATAAGGGGGGGGGCAGAATATCGTTTCCTTCTTTGGTTACGGCAGCCGGCCCAATGGCTTTACAAGAAATTTACTGAAACCGACCGAAATGGCCTTTACAATGGTTTCCACCAGGAGAGGGAATATGCATTGTCCCATTATCACCTAATGCGCCGGTTTCTATTATCGGGTCGTGAGTATGCCTAGAAGGGACAGATTCTTTCCGGATAAACTGAAAGAGCCGGCGGTGACTTTTTAAGTGTATCTCTTTTCATTTACTCAACCTCTCACAGACTAGATGCTCGAGGATGAACAATTTGCGAGGTTCCCTTCGATAACCCTGACATATTTGTCAACGGAGAAATAAGGCTATTCACGCGCGGGTCTCTTTGTAGCACAGAAAATAGGGGATGGAAATCGTAAAGGGCTTTAGGCGATTCTTCAGGAGTTTGAGGTTTGAAAGAATCCGAGCCTTTCGTAACGAGGGGACTCGAAACTTTCGGCCGGATGGGCCGGTCCCCGTATCCGAGGGTTAAAAGTTATAATTATAACCAGACCAATATTGAAAAAAATAGAATGAATAAAACCTAAGGAGTTCTTCAAAAATTAAACATGAAGGTAAAATTTTACAACAAAAATAACTAAGATGGGGTGTCCCCATCTTAGATAATAAAACTATGAAATTCAAATAAAAATCTGATTCATTATAGATATGGTAAAACGCCAGCGTAATGAAGGTAGGTAGAAAGCAATGAATGGGGAGGTTGACCCAAGAGATGCGATAAAATTGGTGATGATGTGTTAAAAAATCGACGGTAAAAAGGTTTAAGGTTAGGTATTGGGTAGGGTATTTCAATTAACGTCACACTGGAGCAACACAATGGGCTATTGGTGACGGTCCGGGATCAATCCCAAAGGGAAAGATCCGAGGACAACACCACGTAATTTTGAACCACGGTCAGATGACGAGGCAACACCTGAGCTGGCACCCCACTCTCCAAACTTCCCCACCACGCCAACGTGAGGACATTTGAGGCCACGACAGATTTAACGTGCACCAGCCCCCTTTGTACACGACGGTGTTTGGCTGGATTCGAACTCGCAACCCTTCGGTTGCTAGTTCGTTACTCTTCCAACCGGGCCACCGCGGCCCTTAAGGTTAGGACAAGAGGTTAAAATATGGCGTATGGTAAAAAACTGTTGGTAATGATGGCGGGGGTTCCCCCATCAATAAATGGCGATACGTGCCTCTCGAATGGCCGATTCGAAGACGAGTAATTAAAACATCCAGCCGTCTTGATGGTAACGACGGCAGGAGCGGAATTGTCGGTAGCATTGTATATAATTTAGTATTGGTTTGTTTACTCCAGTCTTCGTGCTATATATTCCATACAATGTCTAGTACAAAATTATGAAGATCATTGTATGTAATACTTATATTTAGAGAGGACACGGCATTTTTTGCTGCGGCATTGGCCAATTCATTGCCAATAATTCCGACGTGTCCCGGTATCCAGCGAATTGTAGGCGGCGCAGGTTCGATTCCTGTCAGTTGCATTCCTCCCTGGGTGTATTTCTCTCTTCTGTATTAGTAACAGCTTTCATTATATGTGTCTGTCTATTACTTGATGTCTTGTGTCTGGCGCAGCATGGCCTAATATGGCCCTTGTGTCATAAAACACCAAATCAATCAACCAACCACACTGAGTTCTTTCACCGTTATTTTTAAAATTTGAGTTTGAAGTCGTCCCAGCGCATGCTCGTCCAATGTGATCCAATTCAGCCATAAAATCCAAAGCAACCAACCACTCTCTGACTTACCATATTGTTGCCACTCTATAGAAATGCGCAACCTACCCTGCCCTAATATGGTATATCGCCAAACGAGGCGATAAGATGCCAAATTGGCCAACCGAGTCACTAAGCCGTCACGTGACTACTAGTCGAAATGTTGGCCACACTATTTGAAGCACCTCTCAATAGCACTTGGATAAATCGATTTTTGAATAGACGTGAAAGGTCGTTAGAAGGAGGACTGCGATTAGCAAAAGCATGCATGGCGATCGACAGTTGTGGTTATTTCGATGCCAACTCATCATCATTGCTATTGCTTACGACGAACGACAAGGCAGGTAGGTTGTTAATTACCGTCGCACTGGAGCAACTCAACGGGCTATTGGCGACGGTCCGGGTTGGTTGGAGTTTTATGGCGCAAGAGCCATATTTGGACATGCTGCGCCAGACACAAGGCATACAGTATCAAGTAATAGACAGACTCACACAATGAAAGCTGTTACTGACACAGAAGAAAGAAATACACCCAGAGATGAATGCAGCTGACAGGAATCGAACCTGCGTCGCCTACAACTCGGAAGTTGCTAGGGCACTGGACATACCCACTGAGCCACGACGGTCCGGGATGCATCCCGAAGGGAAAGATCGAGGACAACACCTCGTAATTTTGAACCACGGAACGATAAGGCAGCAAGAATTTCACTTACCCATTTCCTTTGAAGAACTTAATGTATTCCTTTTCATTGGTACGTTCAACGAATTTGGCACAAGTATTATCGTGATAGTACTTTATTGCTTCATCGATGAGAGCTTTTTGAAATTCTAGAAAGAAAGGGGTGAGAGAAAAACTGCCAACGATTTGTCTTTTACAAATTGAATAGATCTCTCTAAAAAGAGCTACTTCAGATTTTTAAGTCAAGTCTTTAATGACCATTATAATAAACTCCCTCGTGTATTTCCTCCTCTTGTTTTGGCTTTTCGAGTATCTCCGAATCTAACATTTCTTTCCAAACGAGTGAGATCGTCATCTGACCATGGTTCAAAATTACGTGGTGTTGTCCTCGGATCTTTCCCTTTGGGATTGATCCCGGACCGTCACCAATAGCCCGTTGTGTTGCTCCAGTGTGACGTTAATTGAAATACCCCCCCCCAAACGAGTGAGAGCGGATTTCCCATGGAGCTCCTGGGCCGAAGAGCCTCTGTCTCCATATAACCAAGTCCTTATGTTCTGAATACTTTTAGGTTATCAAAAACTATCAACGGTGTAGCAAAGTCTTGGGTGTCAGGTTATCAAGGAGGTTGCAGTTGGTGTGGTTGGAGAAGGCGGTAGACCAGCCTATGACTCCAGTGAGATCTCAGAGAATACCAGTTCAGAATACCTGTGGTTACTGCGGTTAAAAGTAGTTTTAAAATTAGGAATTTGAATGCTTGGAAGACTACATGATTTTCCAAAGGGAAATTAGATTTAAAAATTCGGGGTGGGGGTATTTCAATTAACGTCACACTGGAGCAACACAACGGGCTATTGGTGACGGTCCGGGATCAATCCCAAAGGGAAGGATCCGAGGACAACACGTAATTTTGAACCACGGTCAGATGACGAGGCAACACCTGAGCTGGCACCCCACTCTCCAAACTTCCACACCACGCCAACGTAAGGATATTTGAGGCCACGACAGATTTAACGTGTACCAGCCCCCTTTGTACACGACGGTGTTTGGTTGGATTCGAACTCGCAACCCTTCGGTTGCAAGTCCGTTACTCTTCCAACCGGGCCACCGCGGCCCCTTAAACATTTCGGTGTTGTATTTCTAAATAGGTAGGTAGGTCGGTATTTTAATTAACGTCATCCTGGAGCAACACAATGGGGCTATTGGCGACGGTCCATCCCGAAAAGAAAGATCCAAGGACAACGCTTCGTTATTTTAAATCGCGGTCAGATGACGAGGTTTCACCTGCGCTGGCACCCTACTCTAAAAACTTCCTCACCACGCCAACGTGGGGACATTTGTGACCACGTCGGATTTAAACTGCACCAGCCCCCATTGTACACAACGGTCTTTGGTTGGATTCGAACTCGCATCCCTCCGGTTGCTAATCCGTTGCTCTTCCAACTGGGCTACCGCAGCCTCGAAACAGCAAGAAGCTCTGCCAATGTTTAGAATAATGTAAAGTATTCTGTGTGAACTTAGCAGACCAAACCGATTTGAAGTATAAGGATAACCGATCTCTTGCATCTCTCAGATACCATATTTTAGAATTTAAAAGCTTTGATTTGCTACAGCAGAATATTAGGTGGATAATTTTTAAACTCATTTGATGTGAGGATTATCAAATTATTCAACGGCCGCGGTGGCCCGGTTGGAAGAGTAACGGACTAGCAACCGAAGGGTTGCGAGTTCGAATCCAGCCAAACACCGTCGTGTACAAAGGGGCTGGTGCACGTTAAATCTGTCGTGGCCTCAAATGTCCTCACGTTGGCGTGGTGTGGAAGTTTGGAGAGTGGGGTGCCAGCTCAGGTGTTGCCTCGTCATCTGACCGCGGTTCAAAATTACGTGGTGTTGTCCTCGGACTTTCCCTCTGGGATTGATCCCGGACCGTCACCAATAGCCCGTTGTGTTGCTCCAGTGTGACGTTAATTGAAAATACCAAATACCAAATACCAAATTATTCAACATTGTATTTGGGCCGCGGTTGGAGGAGTAACGGACTAGCAACTAGAGGGTTGCGAGTTCGAGTCCAACCATTAGACCGTCGTGTACAAAAGGGCTGGTGCACATTATATCTGTCGTGGCCTGAAACGCCCTCCCGTTGGCGTGGTGTGGAAGTTTGGAGAGTGGGGTACCAGCTCAGGTGTTGCCTCGTCATCTGACCATGGTTCAAAATTACGTGGTGTTGTCCCCGGATCTTTCCCTTTGGGATTGATCCCGGACCGTCACCAATAGCCCGTTGTGTTGCTCCAGTGTGACGTTAATTGAAATACCCCCCACCCAAAGATTGGCCAAGGAATTTCGAGTGTCCTTGTGTGTTTTTATTTTCCATGTCTTTTATTACTCTTGAACAACGTGTTTTAACGTGAATTCGTTCTTTAAATCGAGGGGGGGGGTATTTCAATTAACGTCACACTGGAGTCTTTAAATCGAATCAGTACTGGTGACATACATGCATGAAAAGTCTAACGTTACAAAAAGTGTTACAGTGAGATAGATATTTAATTAACGTCGCACTGGAGCAACACAACGGGCTATTGGTGACTGTCCGCAATCCATCCCGAAGGGAAAGATCCGAGGTAAAGGTATAGGTATTTTTTATTAACGTCACACTGAGCAACACAACGGGCTATTACGGCCCGGGGTCAATCCCAAAGGGAAAGACCAAGGACAACACCACGTAATTTTGAACCACGTTCAGATGACGAGGTCAACACCTGAGCTGTCACCCCATTCTAAAACACTTTTTCCACGCCAACGTGAGGACATTCGAGGCCACGACAGATTTAACGTGCTCCCTTTGTACACGACGGTGTATGGTTAGATTTGAACTCGTAAGCCTCCGGTTGGTAATTCGTTACTCTTCGAACTTGGCTACCCCGGCCTTTCAAACGAATTGGTTTCAAGTGGACTAAAATACTTACGAACGGATTTGTCGATGATGTATGGGATCGTGCAAGCTCCAGGGTATCCAGGCCATCGATAATTTACATCAGCTATGGCATTCTGAAAAGAGTTGAAGGTTGGTTGGTTTTGGGTGTATTATGGCGCAAGGGCCGTATTTGGCCATGCTGCGCCAGACAATATCAAGCAATAGAGACATACAATATCAAGCAATAGAGACATGCAATATCAAGCAATAGAGACATGCAATATCAAGCACAATAGAGACATACCATACCAAGCAATAGAGACAAACAATATCAAGCAATAGAGACAAACAATACCAAGCAATAGAGACAAACAATACCGTACGTAATGTGTGAAGATAGTCCGTGATTTCAGTTGGTAAATAAAGGCTAAGAAAAAATGCATTGGGTGTTTAAACCACACGAGTCGTTTACTCTCTCCTATGAGCGGTTTCTACGACCAGTTTTCTTAAGTTTCAAAAAATGGGACTAATGTGGTTTCTTCAATCACCGATTCAATTGTTCTTTGAGGAACGGGTAAACAGATAGTTGAATTAACATCGCACTGGAGCAACACAACGGGCTATTGGCGACGTTCAGGGATCGGTACCGAAGGGAAAGATCAGAGGACAATATCTCGTCATTTTAAATCACGGTCAGATGACGAGTCAACACCGGAGATGGCACTCCTCTCTCGAAACGTCCGCACCACGCAAACGTGAGGACATTTCAGAAAACGACAGATTTAACGTGCACCGGCCCTTGTGTACACGACGGTCTATGGCTGGACCTAGTTTCGAACTCGCAACCCTCCGATGCTTTTCCAACTTGTCTACCGCGGGCCCCAGAGTTTCAAGGGCAGGTATTTAATTAACGTCACACTGGAGCTAATGGTGATGGTCCTGAATCCATCCCAAAGGGAAAGGGGGGGGGGTATTTCAATTAACGTCACACTGGAGCAACACAACGGGCTATTGGTGACGGTCCGGGATCAATCCCAAAGGGAAAGATCAGAGGACAATATTTTATTATTTTGAATCACGGTCAGATGAGTCAACACTTGAGCTGGCACCCCACTCTCCAAACTTTCACACCCCACCAACGTGGGGGTATTAGAGGTAACAATAGATTTTATCTGGATTAACAGATTTTATTAAATCTTTGGCTGGACTGAGTTTCGAATTCATAACCCTCTGGTTGCTAATCGTAACCTTCCGGTTCGTAACCATCCGGTTGTTAATTGTTGGTATATAATACCTACATACCAACTTACATACCCCAGAAATATCAAGGGATGCTCATTTAATCGCTATACGCACATGCACACAAATATGCCTTCACTAGAATCTCCTGATTCACCATTGGAGAAGAACTGTGTACGTATTGTTTTGTCTTAAAGGACGGAAACTTACCCCTAAATAAGTTCCTTCGGCGATCAGCATGTCACCTCCAACCAAGTTGGGATTCTCCAAAGCCCTTTGATGGATGTCGATTTCTGGCAATAAAAAAAGATAGAATTACTCGACTGGCATGACCGCATATTTGGTGAACAGTACATGGAGATCTCAAAAGGAACCTTAAAGGTATTGGTATTTTCCATTAATGTCACACTGGAGCAACACAATGGGCTATTGGCGACGGTCCGGGATCAATCCAAGAACCTTAAAGGTAACACAACAAATACACCTGAGATTTTTCCAAGTCTCTTAAGAGAAACACGCAAAAACATCAGGCAGCCTCTTATCAAATAAAGACATTACTTTGTAGCCACAACTACATTAATTTCTATATTTTAAAGAAAATTATTTAATTTTTTTAAAGACGTTCTTCTTTATTAAAACGGGGCCGCGGTGGCCCGGTTGGAAGAGCAACGGACTAGCAACCGAAGGGTTGCGAGTTCAAATCCAGCCAAACACCGCCGTGTACAAAGGGGGCTGGTGCACGTTAAATCTGTCGTGGCCTCAAATGTCCTCACGTTGGCGTGGTGTGGAAGTTTGGAGAGTGGGGTGCCAGCTCAGGTGTTGCCTCGTCATCTGACCATGATTCAAAATTACGTGGTGTTGTCCTCGGATCTTTCCCTTTGGGATTGATCCCGGACCGTCACCAATAGCCCATTGTGTTGCTCCAGTGTGACGTTAATTGAAATAAAAAAAAAATAAAAAAAAAATCTTTATTAAAACATTATTACTCCAAAATATTTTTCACTGTTGCCATTCGCAGTCTACATAAAGTTGTAAAAACAAAGATTATATATGATTTGTAGAGGTTACAACTTTGCAATAGATTCCTGAGCATTGCAATCTTTTCCCATTCTTTGGAAGTGTAACGGATTAGCAACCGGAAGGTTGCGAGTTCAAATCCAACCAAAGACCGTCGTGAACAAAGGGGGCTGGTGCACGTTAAATCTGTCGTGGCCTCAGATGTCCTCGCGTAGGCGTGGTGTGCAAATTTGGAGAATAGGATGCCAGCTCAGATGTTGACTCGTCATCTGACCATGATTCAAAATTACGTGGTGTTGTCCTCGGATCTTTCCCTTTGGGATTGATCCCGGACCGTCGCTAATAGCCCATTGTGTTGCTGCAGCAGTGCGAGGCTAATTAAGTATCTACCTTCCCATTCTTAAGAACTATTGAATTCGTAAACCTTTTTTGTGTTTTTTACTCCCATCATTTTTACTCTTTATATTGTACACCAAGTTGGGATTAACATGTTTTAATCATTATTTTATATGAACCATTTGTTTAGTTATTTTCATGTTATTGAACAACCCCTTTGTCTATCTCATCAATAAATCAAATATTTTAAACATATATGTAATTCGTTCACTACCTTTTATGATAGTAGAATATGTTTCTTAAATTTGCTATTTTTACTTTCTGCGCTTGAATGTTATTCCACTCTCCTTTTAAAATTTTTTATCTGTATTGCTTTTATTGTTTTATCTTGCACTTGGCGCAGTTGATCTGTTTTGGACCTTGCGTGATGAAACCCCAACATCCAATCCTGCGCATTGCAAAGTGTATAGCAATGGAATGGTCGATAAGTTGAATTCTCAACCACAATAGGATCATTTCCTTTGTCAGCAACTACCCTCTCTAGGTGTCTGGAGCGACTCGACTTCGGTGTACTTTATGCACGAACACTGGAATGAATCGCCATCTTTTTCAATTCTACAGTGAGTCTAATGAACTCAATTTACTTCAACTAAACTAAACCCCTAGAGCAGTTGCCACGTTTCTGCTAAAGCCAGAATAGGCCACACTGAACTCGGGCCTTTGAATCGTTTTCACCTGGCTGACTCCAAAAAGTGCCTTATTTGCCTTGTCGAGGAAGACACTTTGGAGTATGTCTTGTTCGACTGCAACAGAGAGGAAATTTTTATAATTATCTTTAAAAACATTATGATTCATCTTCTATTCTTACCGTTTTTTCTGATGTTCAATTTATGTATATTGCTTCGCTTGTTTATAGGTATTTTAATTAACGTCGCACTGGAGCAACACAACGGGTTATTGGCGACGGCTCGGAATCAAAACCCGAAGGGAAAGATCGAGGACGCCACGGTCAGATGACGAGATCACACCTGAGCTGGCACCCCACTCTTCAAACTTCCACACCACACCAACGTGAGGACATTGGAGGCAACGGCAGATTTAACGTGCACAAGCCCCCTTTGTACACGACGCTCGTTGGCTGGATTCGAACTCACAACCCTCCGGTTGCTATCCTTCACTCTTCCAACCGGCAGATGGGAAATCCCTATGATTGTTGTAGAAATGGGATAACATAAGGCGACAACTTTAAATACTGTTTTTTTATTTCCAGGTAGGTTGTTAATTACCGTCGTACTGGAACAACACAACGGGCTATTGGTGACGATCAATCCCCAATGGAAAGATCCAGAGACAACACACGTAATTTTGAACCACGGTCAGATAACGAGAACAACACCTGAGCTGCCACCCCACTCTCCACACTTCCATACCACGCCAACGTGAGGACATTTGAGGCCACGGCAGATTTAACGTGCACCATGCTCCGTGTATACGACGGTCTTTAGCTAGACCGAGATTCAAACTCACAACCCTCCAGTTGTTAATCCGTTGCTCTTCTAATTGAGTTACTGTGGTCCAATCTATGGGTCGATGATTGGTGTAGAATTGGGATAATATATGGCGACAACTTTCAATACTATTATTTGTTTATTTCCGGATGGAGTAATACAAAAAAAGGTGTTTACCGTATTCTTCATCTTTAGAGTTGTTGACATCCTGTTGTGGCGAGACCAGGGCCATGATGGCCAGGACAACAGCGGTAAACATGTTTGCTGCTTCACGTCGACTGACCAAACGTATGAGTAATAATTCTTATCCGAGTTTTATATCGCCGCAGCATGAAACAGGAAGAAATGTTAAGGTAGCAGTAATTGATGTCTGATCCGCTCCTTTGCTGAGGGTGCTTTCTCGAAACTTGAATTTTGATTCGATTTAGCTGTTTTTGAAACATTAACTGTTGTTATCTTTCGGTGATAGAAGCGTCTCCGCTCGCTTGGTAGGTTCGTATTCAATGGCGTCTGAAAATTCGGTTTCCTGGGTCACTTCAATCGTGATTCTCATATTGGTTTAGAAGATTGGAAGCTGTAGTTCCCCCGAATCCCACCTTTAGAATATACCAGGGGTGGGGAACCCTTTTTTGAATAAAAGACCATAATCATTTTCTGAAATAGTGGATAGGCCGCACCGATTCTTCGAACCACTTACGAAGTAAAACATACTAAATTATCAGTGTTAAATTTTATGACATATAACATATAACTTATAATTATTACATGTAATAGAAAAACAAATAAATTTCAATAAAACATGTTTTTACAATATTCTCATAATACATCCACCTACATTTTACATCAACACAAATTTAAAAAGTTATAATCATAAGTTATAATTATATGTAATAAGATAATAAATAACTTTCAAATTGTTATTTAAATGATAATTTACAGCAATTATTTTACATTCTCTCTGTGTATTACAAGAATAAATAGAAAAAACTGTACTATTTTAAAAAATAATTTAATATGAGTTAACTAATGGGATTTCTTATTTTTTTATTGGATAACTGAATATTAGGCTCCAGCTTAGTTGTACACAACTTGAATTGGTCTTCTAAATGAATATTAGATATCTGAGTTTTAATTTGTGTTAGGTATGAAAAAATTGATTCGCAACAGTATGTAGTTGCAAAGCAAGACAGCAGACGACGAGTGGAAACATGGGTATTCAACTGCATTTTTCCATATTTCAATGGGATCTTTTTTGTAAAAGAAAAGACTATGATATATTATTTCTCCTAATTGAATTAATTCCATCTGCAGTTCTATGGGTGCCGTCGGGATATCAACTAAATGTGACTCATACGCCAGTTTTATTTCTAAAGTATGTTCTTCGAAATCAGAAATCTATCATGGTATTCTTGAATTAGCATGTCCAATACAGTTAGGTAGTCTTTGAAAATTTCACATACCACATATTTCTGCTCATTTAACCTATTTTTTAAATGAGGAAAATGTTCGTCAGATATTTGTGATTTAGAGAAAAGAGTTTTGAAAAAAAAAATATTTTTTCGAAATACCTGAATTTTTTGCCACATGTCATACGTATATACGTCTTGTTTTTCCCTGCAAAGAAATATTTAATTCATTTTGCTTTGCCATAACATCACACAAAACGCAACATTTCTACAAATTCTTCATCTAATAAATCACATTCTTGTTGTTCCTCGTAAAATTTGAAAATTTGTTCTCGCAAAGTCAAAACTTTCTCTAAAATTTGTCCTTTTGATAACCAGCCCACTTTAATAATATGGCAAGTCGACATTATGTCTCATCAAATATAAACATTCTTTGAAATTAACGATGTCTTAATTCATTTCCTCGAATATAGTTAACAATCGCAATAATTTTGTCCAATTGTTTTGCTTAATGTGGAGGATTTAGCACAAAGATTTTGTTGGTGCAATATACAGTGGAACGAAATTAGCTTTTCTAAATTAGGACTATCTTTTAAAAAATGAAACGAATCCTCGCTTTCCCCTCATAGAAGGTGCACCGTCCGTGCATACACTCACCACGTTACCAAGGTCCAGTCCTGTTTCAAGACACATTTCTTTAAAGTTGTTAAAAACATTCCGAGTCTTCCCAGTGAGCATACCCAAAGACAGTAATTCCTCGTAATGTATGTAACATCGGTTGTGTGTGCAGCTGTGTTCCTTGTTTAATAAAAACACCAAAAGCCTTTTCCTGGTGCTGTTTTCCTTTCTTCATTTTTTGAAATGCAGATTTGCAAGCTTCTACTTCTAATTTTACATATTTATGGTCCTTGTGATATGCATAATGTTGATTTGCAGTGTATTTTTTAAATGTTAATGCTGTATTGCATAACAAACAAACCATTTTGTCTTTCATAGAAATAAAAAAATACTGCATCTCCCAATCTTCTTTAATGTTCTGTTTTCTTCATTCACTTTCCTTTTTTGGACATGATGGGCATTCCAAAAAATAAGCAATTGTGAAATCAAACAGGAAATTATAGGATTACAAAATTCAAGACAAGAATACTTACGATTGTCAAAGTTACAAATATGCACATAAAAGCAACAGATAAAAACAATGTCACATGTATGCAAATTATTGACTGTCAAAAACTAAAAAATCTAAACAGAACATTCAGCCATCAATGATGTACAAATGTCAAAAGACTAGCACATAGTCAGAAATAATCACCGACATGAAGGCAGGTATGCAACGCGCGCCAAATTTCAAAAATTAAAAATCTTTTATAAAAAATAATTAAATAAAAACAATTATATAATGCAAAAATTGTGTCTGACTATGGGTTAGTTTTCTGACATTTGTATCCTATCTCATTGATGACTGAATGTTCTGTTTGATTTGTGGTCTGGGACAGATAAAAATATGTTTTTACTATTTATATAAAACCTTTTATTTCTTCTTTTTGTGACTACATTGACTAATAAAGGCCGCGCATAAGATCTAAGAAGACCGCATGCGGACAGATTTAACGTGCACCAGCCTCCTTTGTACAAGACTGTCTTTGGTTGGATTCGAACTCGCAACCCTCCGGTTGCTAATCCGTTAATCTTCCAGCCATAATTTTTTTCCCTACAAATCTTGTGATACATATTCGTGGTAAAAGTGATGACACCTCAAGAATATGTTTCTCGGCGGTTTGGGTCTTTGTCGGCTTCATTTAAAACACAGCTTAATCTTGACATCAGCTGGAAAAACGTTAAAATAAAGTACACGCAAAGGAAAAGGCGTCCGTTATCGTCTAAGGTAGAAGACGTTGACAGCTGCACAATTGGCGATAAGAGATGCCCATATAAGGGGATGGTTAATCGCGCAGTGGAAAATGGTTAATTTAGTTAACCGCAGTCCAAAAACCACAAACCAGAACCATGTTGTGGAAGCTTCTCCTGGCTCTCATCACCCTCTTCTCCCACTCGGGGGACAACCAACTGGGACCACCTGTGGATGGTAACGACGTTGAACCTCCACCACACCAATTCGTACCAACCGCTGATGGACCCCAAACGGCCGGGGAAGAAGGTATTAGACCCTTTTCCGTTACCGTTCTTGTCCTGAAGTAGCGTTTCTATCCTTTATCTACTTGGGGCCGTCGTGGCTCAGTGGGTATGTCCACTGCGCGAGCAACCTAGGCGGCGCAGGTTCGATTCCTCTCAGGTACATTCCTCTCCCTGGGTGTATTTCTCTCTTCTGTGTCAGTGAAACTTTCATTGCGTGTCTATTACTTGATATTGTATGTCGTGTCTGGAGCAGCATGACCAAATATGGCCCTTGCGCCATAAAACCCCGAAACAAACTGATACAGAAGGGTAGGTAGGTATTTTAATTAACATCACACTGAAGCAACACAACGGGCTATTTCGTGGCTCAGTGGGTATGCCCACTGCGCTAGCAATCTTACAGTTATAGGCAGCGCAGGTTCGATTTCTGTCAGGTGCATTCCTTCCTGGGTGTCTTTGGGATTGATCCCGGACCGTCACCAATAGCTCGTTGTGTTGCTCCAGTGTGACGTTAATTTAAAATACCTACTTACCTACCCTTCTGTATCAGTTGGTTGGTTTTGGGGTTTTATGGCGGAAGGGCCATATTTGGCCATGCTGCGTCAGACACGACATACAATATCAAATAATAGACACGCAATGAATTTTACTGACAGAGAAGAGAGAAATACACCCAGGGAGTAATCCACCTGACATGAATAGAACCTGCTCCGTCTAGGTTGCTAGCGCAGTGGACATACCAACTGAGCCACGACGGCCCCTCTTTGTGAGTAAAACTATCACTGTGTGTCTGTCTATTAATTGATGCTGTATGTCTTGTGTCTGGCGCAGCATGGTCAAATATGGCCCTTGCGCCATAAAACCCCCAAACCAACCTTTATCTACGTTATGAGTAGTTTATTCCGGGCCTAACCTGACTTTTATGAGTTTTATTCAATTCGGGGGAATTGGGGGCAACTACATTCGACTTAACTTATCGTTGGTAGTTTTTTATCAAGGACACACGGTATATAGGTAGATAGTTGAATTAAACTCGCACTGGAGCAACACAACGGGTTGTTGGCGATGGTCCGGGATCCATCCCGAAGGGAAAATACGAGGACAACACCTCGTCATTTTGAATAACCTTTAAATATCGAGGTCGAAACCTCAGCTGGCACCCACTCTCCAAACTTCACGTGGGGACATTTGAGAACACGACAGATTTCACGTGCATCAAGCCCCAGTACACGATGGTCTTTGGTTGCATCGAGTTTCGAATTCGCGATCCTCCGGTTGATAATCGGTTACTCTACCAACCGGGCTACAGCGGCACCTCCCATATGCATCAGTCAGTGCCGACTCATTACGATACTGAACAGAGAACTTCCTTGTTCCCGTTCGGGCCGCATTTGGAAGAGCATCGGATTAGCAACCGGAGGGTTACGAGTTCGAACTTGGTTCAGCCGAAGAACGTCGTGATGCTGGGACACGTTCAGTCTAACGTGGCCTCAAACGCCCTCACGTCGGAATGGTGTGGAAGTTTGGAGTGACCTCGTGTTACCAGATGTTGAGCTCGGCATCTGACCGTGGTTCAAAATTACGAGGCGTTGTCCTCGGTCTTTGACACGGAGATGGAACCCGGACCGTCGCCAATAACCCTGTTTGTTGCTCCAATGTGACGTTAATTATAGTACCTTCCTACCTACGTTGTTCCCGCTCATGGTATGGCCCATAGCGAACTTTCTTTTTAGTAATTGCATCAGCTCATTAAAGCATCTTTGTTACATTTTCTAAATAAATAGATAATCCAATTTGATCTCGTTGACCGCTAGACAGTTTTTATTTATGTTTGTGTTAACCTCTCACCGTACGTAACCCAAGTTCAATACTGTCATGTCATGATCTTCGATGGTCTTCGCCTGATATATCAGGCGAGGACCATCGATGCATGAGCCGATGTATGACCATTATGTATGAGCCGAACTTCTGGATTTCCGCTGCATTGGCGAGAGTCGAGGCGAAAAGGGATTCGCCCCTTGCTTCCTTGCCACTACGAAGGAGAGGAGACACATGCGGAAGAGGACCGAACTGGGCTATTACGTAGAGACACGAGGGACCCAAACGTCAACTCCGGACGCGACGTCCATGCCGAGACCCATCCTGTGATGAGGTTTCGGCGAGTCTAGCCACTCCTCATCTCACGGGAAGCCCCGACCTCTTGCATAGTTAGGCGGATCTCCAGGTAAAGCCGATTTGCTTTAAACTGGACACCATCAATATATGAAGAGTATTTGGAAATTACTGTGTAATGATTTACAAATGGTTATAATTTATTTTCTCTGTTGGCCCGCTCTGTAATTTTCTTTTAAGTTTTAATAAATGGTGGTGCCCTTGGTGCCTGGGGCCGCACGTGAGGAGTCAACGGTGTTTTCCACCGGGGGGCCTGGTTGACTTGCTGCCCTCTTTCGTGGTCACGGTGGTCGTCTCCCCCCGCTTCCAACCCAAAAGCTCTACGCCTTATTTTGGCGAGCTGGGAGGCGGTGGGTCCAGAATGGGTCTAGAAATGCTTATCACAACACAATACTTAAATGAAATATGAACTAGAATAAAAATGTTCCATTCTATTTTGATTCTGAATGTCCCTTCTTCGCAGCTATCGCTCGACAGGCCCTTCACGGCAACCTCTTAGGCGGAGACATGGTCCTGCCAGACGACTTCATTGAAAGAGTAAGAAACAGAATCTACTTTCTTTGCAAATGACTGGCACATAGACTCGGTTAAGAATAACCCAAGTAGGTAGGTAGTTAATCAATGTCGCACTGGAGCAACACACGGGCTATCTTATAAGGATGCAAATAATGATAGTAAAATATCTAAAAATAGGTTTTTTTAGTTGCGTAAGTAAATTCATTCGCATTTACAATATTGGAGTCGAATTACTTATGTACTTTTCAAATTTTTAGTTTCAGAATCTCAAGACGTTTCTCATGTGTCTGTAGTTCACAGATTTTATTATATTTAGCAAACGATGCTACATTAATCTAAAGATCGAGTTCTTATCAACCCACCAAGTAGTTTCAGCGAGATATCTCGTCAATCAAGATCGGATCAGTTTTGATAATGACGAGATATCTCGTCATCAAGATACTACCGATTTTTTAATGATGACGGGAGATCTGGTCAGCTTTCTTCAAATGACGAGATATCTCGTCAATCAAGATAAGGTCAGTTTTGCTAATGACGAGATAACTCGTCGGTTATGAACCATGCTCTATTACTACTTTCGCAGTTTGACCGGACTACAAACTGGTGTGTTAATTAACTGGAAATCAACATGCATAGTTTCACTCAACTAAATTGATGAGGGGGCCAGAAGAGTAACATTGCAGTTGGATTAGCAACAGGAGGGTTGCGAGTTCGAATCGAACCAAAGACCGTCGCGTGCAACGAGGGCTGGTGCACGTTAAATCTATCGTGGCCTCAAATCTCCTTACCTTGGAGTGGTGTGGAAGTGGATATTGGGGTGCCAGCTCAGGTGTTGCCTCGTCATCTGACCGTGGTTCAAAATTACGTGGTGTTGTCCTCGGATCTTTCCCTTTGGGATTGATCCCGGACCGTCACCAATAGCCCGTTGTGTTGCTCCAGTGTGACGTTAATTGAAATAAATAAATAAATAAATAAATCCTTTAGAGATTGATCCCGGACCGTCTCCAATAGCCCTTTGTGTTACTGTGTATAGTGCGACGTTAATTAAATACTTACCTAAACTTAAATTGATGTGGAAATCTCAAAATTAGCAGCTTTAGCAGATTCGTACCACAAAGATTTGTTTTTATTTTTAAAGAACATTGGTTTTATAAACTATATTTAACTTTTATCACCTGACTTATCACAATCATAAATTTTTCGATTTACATTCTGTGTTTTGTTTCGTTTAAAATTTTTTAAAAACTAATTAAGAAATGTCTGATTTAATGTATGGCTTTTGACACATCTTGGCCAGATCTGACCCTTGTGTCATAAAAACCAAACCAACCAACTAAATTGAAAAGTTTAATTTGTGATTTATTTTTTGATTTTTGATTTGTCCACCCACCTTACTGTCGCAATAGTATTCAGAGTGGTACGATTTCTTAGTAAAATTTTGTATTTAAATGCATTTGCTTTTCAATGCAACTTAGTGACATCGTTAGTCAAATCATTTGTCTTTGCAACCAACTTAAATGTTTTATCGAAATTAAAATTACCAATTAATGTATCCAGTTATATCTTTTCGCGCCGTGCTTATCTCCGTGACAGTTGTTGGTGCTACTTTTTCATTGGCGTAACTTTTCATGCACTTGGCGAGCGCCAAGAACGTTGACAACTTTTCAGTTTGTGCCTGATCTCTTGACGCGATGAGACGATATCGCCAGTGTTTCGTTCCAGGAACCATTCCTTGTGTACTTAGGATATTACATCAATCAATGTAAATAAGCATAATTACTGTCCATTGAAGTTTGTATTTTTGAAATGTGCTCCGACAATGATTAACAGATTGTCTTCCATCTTTCCTTCATAAACTACTCATCTCAATTTGCCCCTACTTCAGTTAAATAATGCGTGTGATTAACAGTATCTTCCTCTATAAATTACTCAGCTCAATTTGCATATTTCAGTTAGATAATGATTAATGTAAAGATAATGATTGACTTCGCAATATCATATATACTATCTTTCCTCTGAGTTCGAATCCAGCCAAACACCGTCGTGTACAAAGGGGGCTGGTGCACGTTAAATCTGTCGTGGCCTCAAATGTCCTCACGTTGGCGTGGTGTGGAAGTTTGGAGAGTGGGGTGCCAGCTCAGGTGTTGCCTCGTCATCTGACCATGGTTCAAAATTACGTGGTGTTGTCCTCGGATCTTTCCCTTTGGGATTGATCCCGGACCGTCACCAATAGCCCATTGTGTTGCTCCAGTGTGACGTTAATTGAAATACAAATACAAACAAATACTATCTTTCCTCTACAAACTAAACCGGTGAAACAACCTGTACCAAAATTTATCCAAGCCAGAACATAAAATCCCTAAAAATACAAGTCTTCAAAAGTTTCTGTACAAACTTCAAGGGAAAGTAGGAACACAAAATTAAACCGTAGCCACATGTATTTGCTAGAGGTTAGGTAGGTAGTTAATTAACGTCTCACTAGAGCAACACAACGGGCAATTGTCGACGCTCCAGGGTTCCATCCCGAAGGGAAATATCGAAGGACAACGCCCCGTCATTTTGAACCACGGTCAGATGACGAGAACAACACCTAAGCTGACACCCCACTCTCCAAACTTCCACATCCCACCAACGTGGGGCCGCGGTGGCCCGGTTGGAAGAGTAACGGACTAGCATCCGAAGGGTTGCGAGTTCGAATCCAGCCAAACACCGTCGTGTACAAAGGGGGCTGGTGCACGTTAAATCTGTCGTGGCCTCAAATGTCCTCACGTTGGCGTGGTGTGGAAGTTTGGAGAGTAGGGTGCCAGCTCAGGTGTTGCCTCGTCATCTGACCGTGGTTCAAGATTACGTGGTGTTGTCCTCGGATCTTTTCCTCTGGGATTGATCCCGGACTGTCATCAATAGCCCGTTGTGTTGCTCCATTGTGACGTTAATTTAAACACCCCCAAAACGGGCTACCCCGGCCACTTATGTACTTAGGATAGTACATCTCTTTCTTTGTATTTAGGTAAGTAGGTTCTTAATTAACGTCACACAGGAGCAACACAATGGGCTATTGGTGACAGTCCGGGATCAATCCCGAAGGGATAGATCCGAGACCAACACCACATCAATTTGAATCACGGTCAGATGACGAGAGCAACACCTGAGCTGGCATCCCACTATCCAAACTTCCACACCACGCCAATATGAGGAGATTTGAGTCCATTAAATTTTTAACGTAGACCAGCCCCCTTTGTGCACGACGGTCTTTGGTTGGATTCGAACTCGCAACCCCCGATTGCTAATCCGTTGCTCTTCCATCAGGGCTACGTCATCTGACCGTGATTCGAAATTACGTGGTGTTGTCCTCGGATCATTCCCTTTCGGGGTTGATCCCGGACCGTCGTCAATAGCCCGTTGTGTTGCTCCATTTTGACGTTAATTAAATACCTACCTAGCTATCTCCAACCGGGCTACCGCGGCCCTCTTTTTCTATTTAGCAATCAATGTAAACAAACTTAACCTTCCTTCGGGCGCAATATATTGACCGCTGAGTTCGGGCGCAATGTGCTTGATGGGCACACGTTCAAAAAACTTAATAAACACCTAATTAAGTTCATTTATACAAGTGATGAACATCATTATTAGAGATGTCAAAAGAAGAAAAATACAAAAGTTTCTGCAAAAAACCATGTATTTGACACAAAACTAGTCAAACCAATTTTAATGAAATTTATGATCTACTATCAATACCGTAAATCAGGGGTGTCAAACTGGCGGGCCGGGCCCCCAAGTTAATTTTTTGCGACCCACGATGCTCTGAAATAAAATGAAAACAGAGCAATATGTTATGAAGAAAATAGCACTTAGGGGAGATCGAGGCAATACAGTACACACAATTTCGTCATGTTAAAAATGTGTGAGCAACTATTTTCGTCCATGAAATTAAATAAAACGGCCTACAGATCAATATTAACATCCATCTGCCATAATGAAGATTGTCAACAAAGTTAGAAAATCGTAAAGTAAAAAAGTAAAGTTAGAAAATAGTTTAAAAACGTTTATAGTATTAATATCTATTCAGTCATCTTGGGAGAGGGGTACCTTCTCCAGTGAAGTCTAGTAAAAAATGTGACGAGTTCGGTGCAATGAGCTTCTCTGAACAAAACTTGAACTTCCCGTAGTGAAGGTCAAGGACAAACTAAGTGGGAAGGTTGTATAGAGCAAGTAATAAGAGCCAGCTACTTCTTTGGAGCGCAAAATGTCAGCGGCGGGGTAAGCTGACAAAATGGCCGCGATGTGCCTGTCAGATGAAATGCGCGCGACGGAAGGTTAATTACAGTTCACTAAAATTTGTATTTTTGTGTGAGCCCCGACACTATCAACAGCCTTATAGTATAATGAGGTACTTAATTTTCAGGCAGGAGTGAGAGATACCAGGTTCCGATGGCCCGGGTACCCAGGACGAGGTGTAGTCCCCTTCGTCATCGATGGATCTTTGTGTGAGTGTTACACAGGGTGATTTTAGAATTTCCGGGTTCCAAACTTTAACTTTTTAAACCTCATTGGATATTTTTCCTATTCCCAACTCACTATTTATTAAATATACCTTTTATATCATGCACTTTGTTGCTGGTCAACATGTTTCATAGCATAAATTCATACCATGATATATAACATTCTATATTAATGATGACAAATTTTAATCTTATGTATTTGATAAAATTTAATTTTCCTCCACATATTGCGCTTTTGTAATGAAAAAAAAACCGATGTTTTACATTCAGTATGATTAAAATTTTACCATATTTAATATTTATGAATATCACTTGGTTTTATTCATTGTATTTCTGTTTTATGTTGGTTATTAATTCGAAATCTAAATCGATTTCATAGTTTATTGGGGTCACTCGTGGCTCAATGGGTATGTCCACTGCGCTAGCAACCTTCGAGTTGTAGGCGGCGCAGGTTCGATTCCTGCCAGGTGCATTCCCTCCCTGGGTGTATTTCTCTCTTCTGTGTCAGTAAAAGCTTTCACTGTGTGTGTATGTCAATTGCTTGATATTGTATTGTCTGGCGCAGCATGGCCAGATATGGCCCTTGCGCCATAAAAAACCAACCCAAACCTAGTTTTACTGTCTTGTGTTGGGCGCAGCTCATCTTTTTTGGATCATGCGCCATAAAACCCAAATCAACCAAACTTTAAAGGGTGCATCAAAAGTTATATTTTTTGTCAAAGAATGTTGCAGCGAGGTGACAAAAGGCGTACTAGCAAAGTAAACTAGTACGTACTAGCAAACGTAACTAGTTCTTTATTTAAACTTCATTCTCAACGGATTCCGGACGCAATGCTATGTAGCTGAATTAACGTTGCACTGGATCGAAGCAACGGGCTATTGGTGACGGTCCGGGATCCATCTCGAAGGAAAAGAACGACACCTCGTCAAATTGAACCACGGTCAGATGAAGAGCTGGCATCTCTCTCTCTCCAAACTTCCACACGAAGCCAACGTGAAAGACGTTGGAAGCCACGACAGATTTACTCGCAACCCTCCGGTTGCAAATCCGTTACTCTTCCAACCGGTTTGCCACTGCCCTAGCCCAGTTGGAAGAGTAACGGAATAACAACCAGAGTGTCGCGAGTTCGAAACTCGGTTCCAACCAAAGACCGTCGTGTACACGGAGGCTGGTGAACATTAAATCTATCACGGCCTAAAATGTCCTGATGTTGGTGTGGTGTGGAAGTTTGGAGAGTGAGGTGGCAGCTCAGGTGTGTTATCGTCATCTGACCTTGCTTCAAAATTACGTGGGGTTGTCCTCGATCTTTCCCTTCGGGATCTATTCCGGAGCGCAGCCAATAGCCCGTTGGTTTGCTCCAGTGCTATGTTAATTAACTACCTACCTATGGAGACATCCGAAGTCTGGTGTACGAGATAAGTATTGATTCCAATGAGGATCTACCTCCTCTAAGAGTTTTTGTTGTTGCTGCAGATCTTTGTGATATCTTTGGAAATCTACGACAGTCAATTCGTCTTCGTTGTCAGGTATGTAGTATTATTGGTGGTCGCTCTTTTATTGGGCCAATTACAGTAAAATGAAGGAGATAAGATTTTCTGACCGATTCCCTGAGTTTGCGCTTACGCTCAACAGTTACGATCGTACATTCTCTGACAAAAAATGTGTATTTTGATGCGGATGATGAACCAATCAGCAGAAACATGAACACGATGAGACATTAGCATTCACTGCTTAGAAAATCAAATTAATTCACCATCAAGTTTAAGCAAATGAAAAGAATTTATTTGAATTCTGAGTGCATAACTTATTTTCTTTCTTTGCAGCCAACATCAGACCTTTGATCTACAGAGCTATGCAGCACTACCATCAGACCACTTGCATGCGATTCGTTGAAAGGACCAATGAGAGAGGGTTGGGTTGGGTTGGGTATTTCAATTAACGTCACACTGGAGCAACACAACGGGGTTTTGGCGTCGGTCCGGGTTCAAACCCGAAGGGAAAGATCGGAGGAGAACACCACGTAATTTTAATTTACGGTCAGATGACGAGGTCACACCTGAGCTGGCACCCCACTCTCCAAACTTCCACACCACGCCAACGTGAGGACATTTGAGGCCACGACAAATGCACGACACCAGCCTCCTTTGTACAAGACGGTCTTTGGTTGGATTTCCCTTTGGATTAAAGTGTTTATATTTTTTTCATATTGCTTATTAGAACTTTAATATGCCTTTTATTGTTGTTTTGGCTGCTTGTCCAAATTGTTTTACTGAATCTCATTTATTTATTTCTTCCAGTTGCTGGTCTATCATTGGACGAAACGGAGGAGTTCAGAATCTGTCTTTGGGACAAGGGTGCAACTACTTTGGATTGGTCGTACATGAATTGGGCCACGCTATTGGATTATTCCACGAACACCAGAGGTCAGATAGAAACAACTACATCTACGTCTACGAACAGAACGTAGTAGCAGGTACGCTTCGGTATCGCTTTTTAGTGTGTTGAAAGTGCTCCTAAGACGTGAAATTTAAGTAGACTGAGCATTAGTGAGAGGAGCTTCGAAAAGTGCTTACTAGCCAACGACCCCCTCGACTGTTGGGCCATTTGGTGGCGTGCCGGCCAGTAGAGACGGGAAAGCTTCCTCAACTCGTCTTCCTCGGTGTCTGGTCCTTGGTCCAAATCCGGGCACTGGTGCAGGTGGATAGCATCCATGACGCCCTGATCTCATAGCGGTCATTGTGGAGAGGGCAACATATGGATCCTGTGCAGGTGGGCAGTAAGGTAGTCGTGCCCAGTTGTCATCCGTAACAGTCGACTTCCCGAGGTGGCCATGGCAGATCGGACCACTGGTGACGAGTGTTGACCATTTCCCCCTTTGAAGTCATGAGTCGCTGTTGCCTCTACCAGTGGTTAACTTGGGCTTTACTATAATTTAAAGTAGAAGTACCGACCGGCTGAGGCGAAGCCGCCCCTATCTTTGCAAGTGCCTTTCGTTGCCTGCAATGTTTACATGATTTGGCACCCATTGTAGCCGTAGCTGCAATCCTTTTTCGAGCAGCTTGGAGAACCACCCTGCACTTCATAAAGCATCCAACAAATCTTCGAATATATCTTCGAAAAGTATGACCAACTTGTCGACTAGTAGTCACGTGACAGCTGTGCAAGATCGGCTTGGTTGACTGATTTGGCATCGCATCGTAGTGTAAAATCTGTCATAAGATATTGTAACTTTTGGCGATAAATCTTATGACAGGGTAGATTCGTGAATGGGAATTTCTAGAGTGACGACAAATGTGGTGAAATCACCAGTCAATTGCCATATCGCGCGAGCCAATCAGATAGAGTCAATAGATGGGCGTCTTCTCCCGTGCTGTGGACCAATCAGATGATGACTATTCGTTTCCATCCGGAAGACGAAAGTAGTCTAAGGGTCACCTTACTACAGTTTTGGTCAAATGATCATGGGCACTCAAAAAGGTTACCATGCTCCTCTACTTTTATATTTCCTCTATGAAGTGTCCTGTTTTAGGTTTTATGTATTTCACTTATTTTCAAGATGCCAATATCTAGATTCGAAACCACAGCCTGCTGAACAAAAGGCCAGAGAGACATTAAAGGAAGGTCTTACTAAGCACTTGCCATTAATTGGATTTCATGTCCTTTAATTCTCATGTCTTGAAATTAGATTGATAATCAAGATTAGTTAAATTTACGTGTTTCCATGCAGGCCAAGAACACAACTTGAAGAGGACTGAGCCCCAGTACGAGCTGATCTACACCCAGTACGACTACAACTCCATCATGCACTACGGCAACTACGCCTTCTCCAGACAGCCCAACTACGTCATGACCATGGAGGCCAAGAATGGGCAGCGACTGATCGAGCCCTACGACAAGCCCGGTTTCACCAACTCCGACATCTACATGATCAAGCAGCTCTACCAGTGCTAGACTCTAAGTGTCTTCATGTGTTGTGTAATTCTGATAATAAATATCTTTTAACAAACATTCGCATTATTAGTTATTTTTATTTCACAAACAGTAGTGTATATGAGCAATTCCATGTGACTCACGTTACAATCAGACATCAATTTTCAATATTACATTTCATGTAAATAAAGAATGGATAAGGATTACTAAACAAAATCTAGTTTATAAACTCACTAATATACTCACCTAAAGCATCTGTCATAATTTAGAAATTTTGTGTGAATTAAGTTTCCCCCATGGCAACATTTCGGTTGTTTGGTTGAATTTGGGGTTTTATGGCGCAAGGGCCATGCTGCGCCAGACACAAGACATACAATATCAACTAATAGACACACAATGAAAGTTTTACTGACACAGAAGAGAGAAATACACTCAGCGAGGAATGCACCTGACAGGAATCGAAACTTCGCCGCCTACAACTCGAAGGTTGCTAGCGCAGTGGGCATACCCACTGAACCACGACGGCCCCTGGCAACATTTCGGACTGACGTTACATGAAAAAGGACAGACTTTTTTACTTTCAAAAATGACAGTTTTTCTCTTCTAAAACAAGTTAACAGGAAAAAAGAATTTGGATGATTCACTGAGAGTACTAGGTCATGTCAAACCAAAGAAAAATGAAATTGCTGCATTAATTAGTAAAATATGTTGATTTTTTTATGTGACTCAGGTTACATACTATTGTGACTCACGTTACATTTGTCAATTCTGAGGACTGAATGCTTATTAATAATGTTTTTGAAATTTTAATGCGCAAAAATCAACTCTAATATATTTGAGAATGGCTTATTAATGAAAGAAACTGCAATTAAAAAAATTGACATATTTATGTGCATTAAAAATGCGGGGAAAATTATCATTTTGATTCAAAATTGTTTTAACATTAAATAAAAAATATATAGATCTATGAGAAACCCAGTTTAATATGTAGTTACCATATTTTTAATAACGAACAATATCCTAAAGACATTTCAAAGCATAAATAGCAACAAATAATTTTCCAGTTGGGACGACATTAAACACTTGAACTTCATTACGGCAATGGTGGTTAACTCAATACTGTTGTAAAATGAGATGATCTTATTCGCTTCATTAGAAAACTGTCCGATCATTACTTATAAATGTGGTACAGGAGATGCCACTTTATAGAATACCTTTTGATAACATTAAATCCTTTTATTCCTATTATTGGAAGTACTTTAGACCAAATATGCTGTAATTGAAGATCTTAATTTCTCTATTTCTTCCCTTAGAATTTAAAAAACATTTGTCTTCACTACGTTTTGGCAGCTTCTATGAATTCATGCGCATTATTTACTCAACACTTCCTTCATAGCGAGGTGTATTCCTCCCTGGGTGTATTTCTCTCTTTTGTGTCAGTAAAAACTTTCATTGTGTGCCTGTCCGGCGCAGCATAGCCAAATATGGCCATTGCGCCATAAAACTCCCAAACCAACCAACCTTCGTAGCGATGTCGTTAGGTCCAGGAGCCATTCGCCTAATATCACCTAGTCCATAAAATGTCCCTAGCGCCATAAAACCCCCCAAACCAGCCATCCATAAAATGATATAACTTTGTCTACTGTATCTCTACTCGAAAGTTGACGATTTCGAATGATTAGTAATGAATTGAAACTTGCATTTAAACTCGTATTGCAATGCTAAACACTTTCTTTACCACAAATTATTTATGACGTGGTGTGCTAAATAAACCAGGTTTTGCTCGGGTCATAACTTTGCCAAAAGGGTTCGCATTTTTGTACTATTGTGGTGTTTCTTTTAAATTTCTTTGTTCCTTAAACGCGATACTTTTAAACATTATTTTTAACTTTTTTACTTTCTTTTGATTTTAAATCCTTTTGTACAGATACTGGCATTTCCATTGATTCTTTTCCCTTCTGCATCGGTATTATTTCTCAGTAAAACGGTGCTTTTCTTTATAATCGTCATAACTTACTACTTGCTTTAATTTTTCTCCGTGCTTTCTTTGCCTTTCTGCAGCTGCTGTAGGTGCTATAATATAATTTTTATATTGTATAAAGAACACGTTTTAATAAAAATTAATCATCACAAAAAAGCGTTTGGACTTTATTTTTATTGAAAACTGAGAGTCAATACTTTATGGTGCAGCATTTCATCTAATGGCAGGTTATGTGTGACTCACATTACACAATTAAATCTGTTCTATCTTTTAAGAAGGCAGGTAGGTAGTTTAATTAACATAACAATGAGCAACACAACGGGCTATTGGTGACGATCCGGGATCAAATCCGAAGGGAAAGATCGCGGACAACACCACGTAATTTTAAACCACTGTCAGATGACCAGGTCACACATGAGCTGCAAACCACTCTCGAAACTTCCCCACCACGCCAACGTGAGGAAATTTGAGGCCTCGACAGATTGAACGTGCACCAGCCCCCTTTGTACGCGACGGTGTTTGGCTGGATTCGAACTCGCAACCCTCCGGTTGCTAATCCGATACTCTTACAACCGGGCTACGGCGGTCCTTTACCCTCTTAGATCTTCCATGGAGTTATAGGGCAGTTTTATGTTGACGAGATATTTCGTCATTAGCAAAACATCAGATCTTGATGAACGAGATACCTCGTCGAAAACACTCGGAGGATTAACATAATTCATGAGATGGTTGGTTTGTTTTGGGGTTTTATGACGCAAGTGCCATATTTGGCTATGCACTTTGTGAGATAGACTTGCAGTATAAACAAGCCAGACGGTCTGTGAAAATTTTACGTTTGCTGTCCAAATGCTACGCATACTTGTATGGATTACCTTAAAATATAGTTTATTGTTTTGGCAACTTTTGGCCTTTAATCTAATTGGTGTCGGCCAATTGGCTTTCATATATCAATTCGAAATTCGTTCTTTGGATTTTTTCACTGTCGAAGTGCTGAACTCGTGTTCGGAAGAAAATAATCAAGTGACATAACGTTTAGAATGCGTATAGGAAACGTCGCCACACAAACACAACCATCACCCACATAAGGTTTGACAGAAAATGCCTCTCGTAGGTGAAAGAAATTCTGCTGATCATTTATCTTGCAGCATGCATCGTAAACAGTCTTCGAATCGTACCGTACGAATGGCTATTTTTAGAAAGTCGCTCTTTGCACAGGTCGGGTACTATAGAAGCAGCAGTTTTGTCTACTAGCTGCTGATTCATGATGTACCAGAGATAAAGAGGGCCAGTCTAGTCAGATACCGGCGGTGGAACATGTAGTGGACTTTCTTAGGACGACTAGAATAATAGCTTCTCGGTTCGTAGCTTCTTTTGTGTGTCCATTCGTTTTATGCATGTATAAGTGATTTGTAACAATTCAATAATTTATATCGAAACTTGAAACACCTCCAATGTGGTGCAGCTCAGGTGTTGCCTCGTCATCTGACCGAGGTACAAAATTACGTGGTGTTGTCCTCGGATCTTTCCCTTGGGGGTTGATCCCGGACCGTCACAAATAGCCCGTTGTGTTGCTCTAGTGTGACGTTAAATAAAATACCTACCAATGCGGTGCCTCTGGTATTTTCATCATCTGAACGTGGTTCAAAATTACGAGGCGTTGTCCTTGGTTCTTTCGGGCCGCGGTAGTCCGTTTGGAAGAGTAACGGATTAGCAATCGGAGGGTTGCGAGTTCGAATCCAACCAAAGACCGCCGTGTACAAAGGGGGCTGGAGCACGTTAAATCTGTTGGGGCCTCAAATGTCCTTACGATGGCGCGGTGTGGAAATTTGGAAAGTGGGGTGCAAGCTCGTCATCTGAACAAAGGTTAAAAGTTGTGTTGTCCTAGGATCATTCCCTTGGGGGGTTGATCCCGGACCGTCACCAATAGCCCGTTGTGTTGATCCAGTGTGATGTCAATTAAAAGACCTACATACCTCGATAGACTTAGGCCTTCCGCAATAAGTAGTCAACCTTTCATTTAAATGGGCCAAGAGTACAAAAGCCCATGATTGGATGATATGCACTTATTAATAAAGAATAAATTGAATGTAAAATGTAAAAGCACATAAGCCTTTAGAGTGAAAAAATTGTTGCGATCATAAAGCCAATGTCTCCAACGATTCTTTAACTGAATATTGTCATCCCTAGAAATTTCGGATATCCCGTTGTTTTCGACAGGCTATACTAATGTTCGCCTTAATCTAGGAGGCTAATTATTAGTGAGATACAGACACTGATTATTGTCATCCCTAGAAATTTCGGACATCCCTTTGTAGTCGATAGGCTAAACTACTGTTCACATTAATCTAGAGGTATAATTATTAGTTAGATACAGACACTGAATATTTTCATCCCTAGAAATTTCGGACATCCCGTTGTATTCGACAGGCTATACTACCGTTCACCTTAATCTAGAGGGCTAATTATTAGTGAGATACAGACACTGATTATTGTCATCCCTAGAAATTTCGGACATCCCTTTGTAGTCGATAGGCTAAACTACTGTTCACATTAATCTAGAGGGATAATTATTAGTTAGATACAGACACTGAATATTTTCATCCCTAGAAATTTCGGACATCCCGTTGTATTCGACAGGCTATACTACCGTTCACCTTAATCTAGAGGGCTAATTATTAGTGAGATACAGACACTGATTATTGTCATCCCTAGAAATTTAGGAAAATCCCTTTGTAGTCGATAGGCTAAACTACTGTTCACATTAATCTAGAGGGATAATTATTAGTTAGATACAGACACTGAATATTTTCATCCCTAGAAATTTAGGACATCCCGTTGTATTCGACAGGCTATACTACCGTTCACCTTAATCTAGAGGGCTAATTATTAGTGAGATACAGACACTGATTATTGTCATCCCTAGAAATTTCGGACATCCCTTTGTAGTCGATAGGCTAAACTACTGTTAACATTAATCTAGAGGGATAATTATTAGTTAGATACAGACACTGAATATTTTCATCCCTAGAAATTTCGGACATCCCGTTGTATTCGACAGGCTATACTACCGTTCACCTTAATCTAGAGGGCTAATTATTAGTGAGATACAGACACTGATTATTGTCATCCCTAGAAATTTCGGACATCCCTTTGTAGTCGATAGGCTAAACTACTGTTCACATTAATCTAGAGGGATAATTATTAGTTAGATTCAGACACTGAATATTTTCATCCCTAGAAATTTCGGACATCCCGTTGTATTCGACAGGCTATACTACCGTTCACCTTAATCTAGAGGGCTAATTATTAGTGAGATACAGACACTGATTATTGTCATCCCTAAAAATTTCGGACATCCCTTTGTAGTCGATAGGCTAAACTACTGTTCACATTAATCTAGAGGGATAATTATTAGTTAGATACAGACACTGAATATTTTCATCCCTAGAAATTTCGGACATCCCGTTGTATTCGACAGGCTATACTTCCGTTCACCTTAATCTAGAGGGCTAATTATTAGTGAGATACAGACACTGATTATTGTCATCCCTAGATATTTCGGACATCCCTTTGTAGTCGATAGGCTAAACTACTGTTCACATTAATGTGGGGGTGCTGGTTTGTGGGCGATTGGCAACATTACGAAAGTTTTAAAGAATAACTAAATTTAATGAGATTTATGAATATTTACAATGAATTTGGTTTAGACAATTAAAGTTAAGTGCACAGTACAGACATCATAAACTCCATCGGCGCTCGTCGCCCGTCAACATTACACAGTCTAACGCTACGTCCGTCTTGTAGCTTCGTCGTCTTCCTTCTGTGTCGCTTTTTGACTGCGTTCCTCCAATGCGCGGAATGGCTGTGCAGTGGTCGGAGATGACATCAGCGCGGAGGTGCCCTCTAGTGGCAGTCTGGGCACCACAGATCGGCCGTCCTGGGCTCGACTGGTCCACCAGGCGTTTCTGAAAATATACAAAAAAAGGCAAAAGCAGAAGCAAAGTTCCAAAATCTGTCAGTCTCTGTAAAGCAAATGTATCTAGGTTATAGAGCTCTGAATCGTCCTTCAGCTCTGGAAATGATTAAATGAGCCAAATCGTCTTCTGGCTTCATTTGTCGTCTTTAAACGTCGTTCTCGTCTTTCTTTAAACGTCTTCCGTCTTCTTCAGCTTTTTTCGTCTTTGACTTCTTTCAACGTCTTCAAATTTCTTTCGTCTTCAAATTTCTTTCGTCTTTAACGTCTTTCTTCTTCGTCTTTAACTTCTTTCTTCTTCGTCTTTAACTTCTTCGTCTTTAACTTCTTTCAACGTCTTAGCAAACCCTTAAATCCAATTCCACGGTTTAAGAAATTCAGCGCATGTTGTAGTGAGGTTGGGTCCTTCATGACATCCCTCTTTTACAACGTCGTATGTATTTCCTCCTTTAATTCTGGTGATTCTATAGGGTCCAAGGTACTTTGGTTTTAGCTTCAAGTGCGGACCAAACTGAGTTCTCTTGATGGCAACAAAATCATTAACTGCATAAGATTTTGGTTCCTTTCTTCTTAAATTGTACGTCTCATTTTCTTCTTGAATTTTAAAAATTTGTTGTTTTGCATGGTTCCTTAGTTCTTCTCTTTGTGTTTCAAAACTTGCTTGAAATTCAACTTCGATAATTTCTTTGAACTTGTCCAGACCCTTTATTTTCACTTTTTTTAATCTTCTATAGTCTATGCACACACGAGGGGTTCCATCCTTCTTCTTTACAATTACAACGGGGCTACAATATTCTGAAGAACTTGGTTCTACTATCCCTTGATCTAACCATTCAGTAACTTGAGTCTCGACGATCTTTTTCTCTGAAAATGGTAACCTACGTGGCTGATGAGATACGGGTTCATTACTTTTTACCAAAATATTTAATTCAACATTTGTTGTTTTTGTTTTGTGTGGTACATAATTCAAAACTAACTGTTGTACCTTAGCTTTTAAGATATTTGGAACGTCAGGTTCAATATTTACATCAACATCGTCTTCAGTTGACAAATCAATTGGTAAAATAGACAAAGTATTTATTTTCTCAACACACTGTGGGATTTATTTTTCAGGGTAATTCCGTATTCATTAATTAGTGTTTCACCCAACATTAACACATTTAGTCCTATAATAGCGTCATAAGTCATAACATCGTTTCCTACTACGCATATATCTGAATCTCCCTCAAAATTATCTATTTGAATGTTTCCTTTAAAATAGCCTAACGGTTTTACACGGCATTTTCCAAAACCAGTCAAAGTAGAATTCAACGGGCATAGTTCCTTAACATTTAATTTGTCAAAAACAGATTTACGAATCAAAGTAGCTTGACTTCCAGTATCTATCAATGAATTAACACTTAAACCATTAATCATTACAATTTTCCTTACTTTCGATTCTACGCCAACATCAAACATGGCTACTTCTGGTTTTGAATTCATTCCGCATTCCGAAGCCTTGTGACCAAACGTGCCACATCGAAAGCATTTAAGTCCCTTATCTTTATGAATACAAAATCTAGAAATATGATCTTTTGATCCACAATTAAAACAAATCTTATTGTTACGATTTTCTGAACCATTGTATTTCATTCTATCAAACTTGACTCTATCTCTATTTACAGTTTCGTTTTTAGAATTAAATCTATTACTGTAGTCATTTTTTGTTCTATCAAAAGAGTTAATTTTACCGTGATCATCATGTTTGGTTTTCATTCTTTCAAAATTCTTATTATCATAATTAATCCTATCGAAATTCCTTCTATCGAAATTTTTTCTGTCGAAAGCACTTTTACCATATGCAGAATCAGCTTTCATTATTTCATATACTTTCAGTTTTTCCTTAAACTCAAACACATTTTTACAACCGTACAGAATAGTTTTGTTTTCCTGTTTGTCATTTATTCCTTTAATCACATAGTGCATCAAAGCAGCGTCATCGATTTTTCCGCAACTGCACAATTCTTTCATCTTAAAAAATATTCCTGAGTGGATTCAGAATCCCTCATTTTCCTTTTACTCAAAAGTTCATGTAAATTAGCAGAGTTTATCTCAAAAGAGAATTCGTCGATCAAGGCCTGTTTCAATTTTGACCATGAATTTATTTCTGGTTCTGTTCTAACAAACAAAGCAGCGTTACCACTAAGCGATCTCTTGCCAAAAATAAATTTTTGTAAATCTGACAAACAAAACAACTGAGAAATATTCTCGAAATGTTCGATCCAATGAAAAACATTTTCGTGCGGTTCTGCATTGAACTTAGTAAGGGTACTTTCGATATCAGAGTAATTTATACTGACATTTTGAATAGCATAATTACTATTATTATTATTTCTACTTGTACATACATCATCACACTGAGAAACATGAGTATTACTTTTAAAATCATATTCACCACATTGCATAGAAAAATCATTACCATCAATCTTATTTCTACTACTATGCATATAATCACACTGAGAGTTATGAGTAACACTTTCAACATCACATTCATTGCACTGCATTGAAAAATCGTTTGTTTTGCGCATGTCTTCTTCTGATTCGGATTCAGACACATCGGCGAGTTCGATCTCGACGAAGCTTTCAAGGTTACATAACATAGATAGAATTCTTTTTGCTAGTTCCGTTTTTGTGCCTTCGAAAGAAATGCTTAGCAAATCAGATATTGCAATCAATTCGTTTAGAGAAAAGCTATCTTCTTTATTTTTTAACTTCTCGTCAAATTCTTCACTATCCGTTCCGAAATTAAAGCCAGAAAATTTTTTAACGTGTCTTCTATTCGATCGATTGCCGTCATTTTCGAAAATGAATCTATGCAAAATTTTATTTTGTCTGTCTTGCAATTTTTCAATGCAACGCTGACTTCTTTAATGTCATTCAATATCATCTTGTATTATGGAATGTTCACGTACCTTTAAGATGCTTGGCAACAAGGAGCAGCTTGGAGACTGGAGAACATAGTTCAATTTTTTTTTATATCCTTTCGAAAATACTGTCTGGAATCTTACTAGGCGTCTATCCCGCTTCTGAGATGTGGGGGTGCTGGTTTGTGGGCGATTGGCAACATTACGAAAGTTTTAAAGAATAACTAAATTTAATGAGATTTATGAATATTTACAATGAATTTGGTTTAGACAATTAAAGTTAAGTGCACAGTACAGACATCATAAACTCCATCGGCGCTCGTCGCCCGTCAACATTACACAGTCTAACGCTACGTCCGTCTTGTAGCTTCGTCGTCTTCCTTCTGTGTCGCTTTTTGACAGCGTTCCTCCAATGCGCGGAATGGCTGCGTAGTGGTCGGAGATGACATCAGCGCGGAGGTGCCCTCTAGTGGCAGTCTGGGCACTATATTAATCTAGAGGGATAATTATTAATTAGATACAGACACTGAATATTTTCATCCCTAGAAATTTCGGACATCCCGTTGTATTCGACAGGCTATACTTCCGTTCACCTTAATCTAGAGGGCTAATTATTAGTGAGATACAGACACTGATTATTGTCATCCCTAGAAATTTCGGACATCCCTTTGTAGTCGATAGGCTAAACTACTGTTCACATTAATCTAGAGGGATAATTATTAGTTAGATACAGACACTGAATATTTTCATCCCTAGAAATCTCGGACATCCCGTTGTATTCGACAGGCTATACTACCGTTCACCTTAATCTAGAGGGCTAATTATTAGTGAGATACAGACACAGAATATTGTCATCCCTAGAAATTTCGGACATCCCGTTGTATTCGACAGGCTATACTACCGTTCACCTTAATCTAGAGGGCTAATTATTAGTGAGATACAGACACTGATTATTGTCATACCTAGAAATTTCGGACATCCCTTTGTAGTCGATAGGCTAAACTACTGTTCACATTAATCTAGAGGTATAATTATTAGTTAGATACAGACACTGAATATTTTCATCCCTAGAAATTTCGGACATCCCGTTGTATTCGACAGGCTATACTACCGTTCACCTTAATATAGAGGGCTAATTATTAGTGAGATACAGACACTGATTATTGTCATCCCTAGAAATTTCCGACATCCCTTTGTAGTCGATAGGCTAAACTACTGTTCACATTAATCTAGAGGGATAATTATTAGTTAGATACAGACACTGAATATTTTCATCCCTAGAAATTTCGGACATCCCGTTGTATTCGACAGGCTATACTACCGTTCACCTTAATCTGGAGGGCTAATTATTAGTGAGATACAGACACTGATTATTGTCATCCCTAGAAATTTCGGACATCCCTTTGTAGTCGATAGGCTAAACTACTGTTCACATTAATCTAGAGGGATAATTATTAGTTAGATACAGACACTGAATATTTTCATCCCTAGAAATTTCGGACATCCCGTTGTATTCGACAGGCTATACTACCGTTCACCTTAATCTAGAGGGCTAATTATTAGTGAGATACAGACACTGATTATTGTCATCCCTAGAAATTTCGGACATCCCTTTGTAGTCGATAGGCTAAACTACTGTTCACATTAATCTAGAGGGATAATTATTAGTTAGACACAGACACTGAATATTTTCATCCCTAGAAATTTCGGACATCCCGTTGTATTCGACAGGCTATACTACCGTTCACCTTAATCTAGAGGGCTAATTATAAGTGAGATACAGACACTGATTATTGTCATCCCTAGAAATTTCGGACATCACTTTGTAGTCGATAGGCTAAACTACTGTTCACATTAATCTAGTGGGATAATTATTAGTTAGATACAGACACTGAATATTTTCATCCCTAGAAATTTCGGACATCCCGTTGTATTCGACAGGCTATACTACCGTTCACCTTAATCTAGAGGGCTAATTATTAGTGAGATACAGACACTGATTATTGTCATCCCTAGAAATTTCGGACATCCCTTTGTATTCGACAGGCTATACTACCGTTCACATTAATCTAGAGGGATAATTATTAGTTAGATACAGACACTGAATATTTTCATCCCTAGAAATTTCGGACATCCCGTTGTATTCGACAGGCTATACTACCGTTCACCTTAATCTAGAGGGCTAATTATTAGTGAGATACAGACACAGAATATTGTCATCCCTAGAAATTTCGGACATCCCGTTGTATTCGACAGGCTATACTACCGTTCACCTTAATCTAGAGGGCTAATTATTAGTGAGATACAGACACTGATTATTGTCATACCTAGAAATTTCGGACATCCCTTTGTAGTCGATAGGCTAAACTACTGTTCACATTAATCTAGAGGTATAATTATTAGTTAGATACAGACACTGAATATTTTCATCCCTAGAAATTTCGGACATCCCGTTGTATTCGACAGGCTATACTACCGTTCACCTTAATATAGAGGGCTAATTATTAGTGAGATACAGACACTGATTATTGTCATCCCTAGAAATTTCCGACATCCCTTTGTAGTCGATAGGCTAAACTACTGTTCACATTAATCTAGAGGGATAATTATTAGTTAGATACAGACACTGAATATTTTCATCCCTAGAAATTTCGGACATCCCGTTGTATTCGACAGGCTATACTACCGTTCACCTTAATCTAGAGGGCTAATTATTAGTGAGATACAGACACAGAATATTGTCATCCCTAGAAATTTCGGACATCCCTTTGTAGTCGATAGGCTAAACTACTGTTCACATTAATCTAGAGTGATAATTATTAGTTAGATACAGACACTGAATATTTTCATCCCTAGAAATTTCGGACATCCCGTTGTATTCGACAGGCTATACTACCGTTCACCTTAATCTGGAGGGCTAATTATTAGTGAGATACAGACACTGATTATTGTCATCCCTAGAAATTTCGGACATCCCTTTGTAGTCGATAGGCTAAACTACTGTTCACATTAATCTAGAGGGATAATTATTAGTTAGATACAGACACTGAATATTTTCATCCCTAGAAATTTCGGACATCCCGTTGTATTCGACAGGCTATACTACCGTTCACCTTAATCTAGAGGGCTAATTATTAGTGAGATACAGACACTGATTATTGTCATCCCTAGAAATTTCGGACATCCCTTTGTAGTCGATAGGCTAAACTACTGTTCACATTAATCTAGAGGGATAATTATTAGTTAGACACAGACACTGAATATTTTCATCCCTAGAAATTTCGGACATCCCGTTGTATTCGACAGGCTATACTACCGTTCACCTTAATCTAGAGGGCTAATTATAAGTGAGATACAGACACTGATTATTGTCATCCCTAGAAATTTCGGACATCACTTTGTAGTCGATAGGCTAAACTACTGTTCACATTAATCTAGCGGGATAATTATTAGTTAGATACAGACACTGAATATTTTCATCCCTAGAAATTTCGGACATCCCGTTGTATTCGACAGGCTATACTACCGTTCACCTTAATCTAGAGGGCTAATTATTAGTGAGATACAGACACTGATTATTGTCATCCCTAGAAATTTCGGACATCCCTTTGTATTCGACAGGCTATACTACCGTTCACCTTAATCTAGAGGGCTAATTATTAGTGAGATACAGACACTGAATATTTTCATCCCTAGAAATTTCGGACATCCCGTTGTATTCGACAGGCTATACTACCGTTCACCTTAATCTAAAGGGCTAATTATTAGTTAGATACAGACACTGAATATTTTCATCCCTAGAAATTTCGGACATCCCGTTGTATTCGACAGGCTATACTACCGTTCACCTTAATCTAGAGGGCTAATTATTAGTGAGATACAGACACAGATTATTGTCATCCCTAGAAATTTCGGACATCCCTTTGTATTCGACAGGCTATACTACCGTTCACCTTAATCTAGAGGGCTAATTATTAGTGAGATACAGACACTGATTATTGTCATCCCTAGAAATTTCGGACATCCCTTGTAGTCGATAGGCTAAACTAATGTTCACATTAATCTAGAGGGCTAATTATTAGTGAGATACAGACACTGATTATTGTCATCCCTAGAAATTTCGGACATCCCTTTGTAGTCGATAGGCTAAACTACTGTTCACATTAATCTAGAGGGATAATTATTAGTTAGATACAGACACTGAATATTTTCATCCCTAGAAATTTCGGACATCCCGTTGTATTCGACAGGCTATACTACCGTTCACCTTAATCTAGAGGGCTAATTATTAGTGTGATACAGACACAGAATATTGTCATCCCTAGAAATTTCGGACATCCCGTTGTATTCGACAGGCTATACTACCGTTCACCTTAATCTGGAGGGCTAATTATTAGTGAGATACAGACACTGATTATTGTCATCCCTAGAAATTTCGGACATCCCTTTGTAGTCGATAGGCTAAACTACTGTTCACATTAATCTAGAGGGATAATTATTAGTTAGATACAGACACTGAATGTTTTCATCCCTAGAAATTTCGGACATCCCGTTGTATTCGACAGGCTATACTACCGTTCACCTTAATCTAGAGGGCTAATTATTAGTGAGATACAGACACTGATTATTGTCATCCCTAGAAATTTCGGACATCCCTTTGTAGTCGATAGGCTAAACTACTGTTCACATTAATCTAGAGGGATAATTATTAGTTAGATACAGACACTGAATATTTTCATCCCTAGAAATTTCGGACATCCCTTTGTATTCGACAGGCTATACTACCGTTCACCTTAATCTAGAGGGCTAATTATAAGTGAGATACAGACACTGATTATTGTCATCCCTAGAAATTTCGGACATCACTTTGTAGTCGATAGGCTAAACTACTGTTCACATTAATCTAGTGGGATAATTATTAGTTAGATACAGACACTGAATATTTTCATCCCTAGAAATTTCGGACATCCCGTTGTATTCGACAGGCTATACTACCGTTCACCTTAATCTAGAGGGCTAATTATTAGTGAGATACAGACACTGAATATTGTCATCCCTAGAAATTTCGGACATCCCTTTGTATTCGACAGGCTATACTACCGTTCACCTTAATCTAGAGGGCTAATTATTAGTGAGATACAGACACTGAATATTTTCATCCCTAGAAATTTCGGACATCCCGTTGTATTCGACAGGCTATACTACCGTTCACCTTAATCTAGAGGGCTAATTATTAGTTAGATACAGACACTGAATATTTTCATCCCTAGAAATTTCGGACATCCCGTTGTATTCGACAGGCTATACTACCGTTCAACTTAATCTAGAGGGCTAATTATTAGTGAGATACAGACACTGATTATTGTCATCCCTAGAAATTTCGGACATCCCTTTGTAGTCGATAGGCTAAACTACTGTTCACATTAATCTAGAGGGATAATTATTATTTAGATACAGACACTGAATATTTTCATCCCTAGAAATTTCGGACATCCCGTTGTATTCGACAGGCTATACTACCGTTCAACTTAATCTAGAGGGCTAATTATTAGTGAGATAAAGACACTGATTATTGTCATCCCTAGAAATTTCGGACATCCCTTTGTAGTCGATAGGCTAAACTACTGTTCACATTAATCTAGAGGGATAATTATTAGTTAGATACAGACACTGAATATTTTCATCCCTAGAAATTTCGGACATCCCGTTGTATTCGACAGGCTATACTACCGTTCACCTTAATATAGAGGGCTAATTATTAGTGAGATACAGACACTGATTATTGTCATCCCTAGAAATTTCGGACATCCCTTTGTAGTCGATAGGTTAAACTACTGTTCACATTAATCTAGAGGGATAATTATTAGTTAGATACAGACACTGAAAATTTTCATCCCTAGAAATTTCGGACATCCCGTTGTATTCGACAGGCTATACTACCGTTCACCTTAATCTAGAGGGCTAATTATTAGTGAGATACAGACACTGATTATTGTCATCCCTAGAAATTTCGGACATCCCTTTGTATTCGACAGGCTATTCTACCGTTCACCTTAATCTAGAGGGCTAATTATTAGTGAGATACAGACACTGAATATTTTCATCCCTAGAAATTTCGGACATCCCGTTGTATTCGACAGGCTATACTACCGTTCACCTTAATCTAGAGGGCTAATTATTAGTTAGATACAGACACTGAATATTTTCATCCCTAGAAATTTCGGACATCCCGTTGTATTCGACAGGCTATACTACCGTTCACCTTAATCTAGAGGGCTAATTATTAGTGAGATACAGACACTGATTATTGTCATCCCTAGAAATTTCGGACATCCCTTTGTATTCGACAGGCTATACTACCGTTCACCTTAATCTAGAGGGCTAATTATTAGTGAGATACAGACACTGATTATTGTCATCCCTAGAAATTTCGGACATCCCTTTGTAGTCGATAGGCTAAACTAATGTTCACATTAATCTAGAGGGCTAATTATTAGTGAGATACAGACACTGATTATTGTCATCCCTAGAAATTTCGGACATCCCTTTGTAGTCGATAGGCTAAACTACTGTTCACATTAATCTAGAGGGATAATTATTAGTTAGATACAGACACTGAATATTTTCATCCCTAGAAATTTCGGACATCCCGTTGTATTCGACAGGCTATACTACCGTTCACCTTAATCTAGAGGGCTAATTATTAGTGAGATACAGACACAGAATATTGTCATCCCTAGAAATTTCGGACATCCCGTTGTATTCGACAGGCTATACTACCGTTCACCTTAATCTAGAGGGCTAATTATTAGTGAGATACAGACACTGAATATTTTCATCCCTAGAAATTTCGGACATCCCGTTGTATTCGACAGGCTATACTACCGTTCACCTTAATCTAGAGGGCTAATTATTAGTTAGATACAGACACTGAATATTTTCATCCCTAGAAATTTCGGACATCCCGTTGTATTCGACAGGCTATACTACCGTTCACCTTAATCTAGAGGGCTAATTATTAGTGAGATACAGACACTGAATATTTTCATCCCTAGAAATTTCGGACATCCCGTTGTATTCGACAGGCTATACTACCGTTCACCTTAATCTAGAGGGCTAATTATTAGTTAGATACAGACACTGAATATTTTCATCCCTAGAAATTTCGGACATCCCGTTGTATTCGACAGGCTATACTACCGTTCACCTTAATCTAGAGGGCTAATTATTAGTGAGATACAGACACTGATTATTGTCATCCCTAGAAATTTCGGACATCCCTTTGTATTCGACAGGCTATACTACCGTTCACCTTAATCTAGACGGCTAATTATTAGTGAGATACAGACACTGATTATTGTCATCCCTAGAAATTTCGGACATCCCTTTGTAGTCGATAGGCTAAACTAATGTTCACATTAATCTAGAGGGCTAATTATTAGTGAGATACAGACACTGATTATTGTCATCCCTAGAAATTTCGGACATCCCTTTGTAGTCGATAGGCTAAACTACTGTTCACATTAATCTAGAGGGATAATTATTAGTTAGATACAGACACTGAATATTTTCATCCCTAGAAATTTCGGACATCCCGTTGTATTCGACAGGCTATACTACCGTTCACCTTAATCTAGAGGGCTAATTATTAGTGAGATACAGACACAGAATATTGTCATCCCTAGAAATTTCGGACATCCCGTTGTATTCGACAGGCTATACTACCGTTCACCTTAATCTAGAGGGCTAATTATTAGTGAGATACAGACACTGATTATTGTCATACCTAGAAATTTCGGACATCCCTTTGTAGTCGATAGGCTAAACTACTGTTCACATTAATCTAGAGGGATAATTATTAGTTAGATACAGACACTGAATATTTTCATCCCTAGAAATTTCGGACATCCCGGCAGGTGACCAGCCTCCCGAATTAAGTCAGGTTGAAGCTGTGTCTAGGTGGTTTGAACCCACCCATAGGAAGACGCGACAGTCATCCCGTGGCCCGACGTCTGGTCTTCATATCTTAATGCATAAATTAGTTTTAGATTAATGTACGAATATATTTACAAAAGTATCAAGCATATTATATACATTAGCAAATACAAATCTAGGCACAACAATAATTTACAACTTTTTCCTAGCAGTCCTGTATGCGGTTTTTGCATTGTACATTCAATTATATCAGTTATGAATTGTTCGCCCCTATGGTGTTACGTGCACTAACTTATGAGTTTATGTGCTTTGCTATCTTTTAATAGTGTCAATGTTTTTTCCGTGAGGAATTGCATTATTTTCATAATTTTATACAGCACCGTATTGTTTTCGCCGTATTCGCGGCCAAGGCTCCATAATTTTTTTGGGTGGGCGATCTTGTCAAAAACCGGCAATATCTTGATGACGAGATATCTCGTCGAAAATATTTGGAGAGTTAAACAAACTTGGTGGCATAAAAGAAGTCTTCAAGCAACGATCTACCGACGTCTCTTGTATCAATCTCAACAACAGAATATCCTTTGAAAGGAGGGCCGTGTAGCCCAGTTGGAAGAGCAACGGATTAGCAACCCGTGTGTCGCAAGTTCGAAACTAGGTCCAGACAAAGACCCTCGTGTACCCGGGACTAGTGCACTCTAAATCTGTTGTTGCCTCAAATGTCCTCACGTTGATGTAGTGTGGAAATTTGGAGAGTAGGGTAACAGCTCAGGCGTTGTTCTCGTCACCTGACCGTGGCTCAAAATGAGGAAACGTTGTCCTTGGATCTTTCCATTCGGGATACACACAGACCGACACCGATAGCAAGTTGGATTATTCCTGTTTGACGTTAATTAATTACCTACCTACAGAATGAACCAACATATATAAATAGAAAGAGAGAAAAGTATTGAAAATGCAGAATCATTTTTTTGGGGGGATATTTCAACTAACGTCACATTGGAGCAACACAACGGGCTATTGGTGACGGTCCGGGATCAATCCCAAAGGGAGAGATCGAGGACAACACCTCTTATTTTGAACCACGGTCAGATGACGAGGCAACACCTGAGCTGGCACCCCACTCTCCAAACTTCCACACCACGCCAACGTGAGGACATTTGAGGCCACGACAGATTTAACGTGCACCAGCCCCCTTTGTACACGACGGTGTTTGGCTGGATTCGAACTCGCAACCCTTCGGTTGCAAGTCCGTTGCTCTTCCAACCGGGCCACCGCGGCCCCAATCATTTTTTGGAGCATATAAAGTAATGAAAATTGTGTTATACACTGCTGGCCACCCAAATTGCAACACCAAGAAAGACAAGAGATATCACAACAAAATTTATTTTGTAGATGACATGTTGACCAAGTATCAAATGATTAAATTTATAGACTTCTGTGAAGTGTGGTTCCTGCCAAAATCAGTAGCCAGAGTAGCCGCCATTGTTGGAGATCACCGCTGCCACACGCCTCGGCATTGATTCAAAGAGACTTTGGATGTGTTCTTGGGGTACAACAGACCAAGCAGCTTCCACACGTTGCCAAAGTTGATCTGGTGTGGCAGCTGGGGGATGTATTCTGGGTCAATCGTTGAGCAACCATGGACCACATGTTTTCTATCGGCGAAAGATCCGGAGAGCGAGCTGGCCAGGGAAGCAATTCAATCTGGCGATTGACGAAGAACCCTTGGACAATGCGTGCCACGTGTGGTCGCGCATTATCCTGTTGAAATATGGCTGTGGGCAAGCCCTGAAGGTAAGGAAGGACAACTGGCTCCAACACCTCGGAGATGTAGCGCTGGCTGTTTAAAGTACCGGAAATGCGTACTAGAGGAGTGCGAGAGTGATATCCAATACCGCCCCATACCATAATACCCGATGCAGGACCAGTGTGGCGGTGCATAACGCAGCTGTTCAGCATCCTCTCTCCACGGTGTCTCCAGACTCGAATCCGACCATCGTGGTGTTGCAGACAGAAGCGTGACTCGTCAGTAAAGACAATTTCATTCCATTCTGCCGTCCACATCCTTCTTTTATCGCACCATTGGCGGCGGAAACGTCTGTGGTTCTGCGTCAAGGGTAGACGAAGCAATGGACGTTTTGCGGACAGACCACTCTGCTCTAAACGGCGTCGAATGGTACGCGCAGACACTGGATGATGCGGTACAGACTGAATGTGCTGTGCTATGGTTCGTGATGTGGCTGAGCGATCCGTCACTGCCATACGCACAATATGCCTGTCATCACGTGAAGTGGTACACTGAGGTGGATGCGATCGAACACGTCGGTCCGTCGTACCCTCCTGCATCCAACGATCACATATCCGCATTACAGTTGTTTGGTTTCGTCCAAAACGACTACCGATTTCCCTGAAAGATAATCCACAATCTCGGTAGGCCACTATCCTTCCTCTGTCGAACTCGGATACTTGATCAAAAGATGATAGCAGTTTTCTACGAGGCATAATTGCTCGTTTTTTGGAAAAAACCACAAGAAAACACAATTGCCGTACTTGAAATCGTCGAAATCTCCAAGCCTTAAATAGCGCTTTGAAGTGGCGCCACAGGCGCGCGTGATGTGCGTCTGCGCTGAAATTCTAATCATTTGCATATCTCACCTCCGCTAATGCATGTTGTAAATTTCATATTATTTGCATGCTTCCTTCAGGGTGTTGCATTTACGGTGGCCAGCAGTGTAGTTGAAGCCTCAATTATTACCATATGAAACACTTCCTTGGCGAACACTTTGGGGCAGATCCCGAACCGTCGCCAATAGCCCATTGTGTTTCTCCAGTGCGACGTTAATAAACTACATACCTACGTGACGTGAACAAAATTGCTACCGAGAAAACAAAAACCAAAGGAGCTATGCAGTTGCTGTGCGCGTTTATCAATTGATTGCTTGACTCGTTAGATTGCTGATTTGCCAATTGCATAGCGGTTCACAATACAAACAAACGTTCCTTAAAATGATGGAGCTCAATGAAATTCTCAACTAAATGATTAGTAGGTAGTTAATTAACGTCACAAGGGAGCAACACAGCGGGTTATTGATGACGGTCCGGGAGCAATCCCTAAGATAAGGATAGGAGGACAACACTAATTTTGAATCAAGGTCCGATGACGAGGTCAACACCTGAACTGGCAGTATACTCTCCAAACTTCCACACCAAACCAACGTTAGAACATTTCAGGTCACGACAGATAGCCACCAGCCTCCATGTACACGACGGTCTTTGGTTGGACCTAGTTTCGAACTCGCAACCCACCGGTTGCTAATCCGTTGCTCTTCCAACTGGGCTACCACGGCCCATAATTATTCCATGGAGGCGATCATTTATTATTCCTCCGAATTTTTGCTCCATTTTTCATCCTACTGAGTTATTAACTGCTTCCCATAAACACTAAGAACAATGAATAAAATCTAGTACACGTGTCTTCGAAACAAATCCGATACAGAAATCCAATATATCGCTTATGTTTATGAAGTCAGCAATGAAACAGATGAATCCTAACTTTTGGAATATCTAACAGGAAAATGCTATCTTGCATATGTAAAAAAGTACTGACTCCTAAAAAAGGGATCTGTTTTGAATCTGATTAAAAAACTGCTGAACCCCAAGTCTGATTTTTGTGTTAAAAAAATCTACCACAAATCTTCCGACGGTTTTTCTCCATTGAAGAGAGTTTCGATTTCAATGCAATTTTACGAGTGATAATTATTTTGAGCGGAGTTTATTTAGAAAAAAATATATCTCTTAAAGTTTTATTTCTTAAAGTATCATTGATTTGGAAAATTTTTAATTTCGTTTCACGTGCTGTGCAAAATTTCAATTCATTTTATCTTAAAACTAGCTGATACGGGGGTAGTTAATTAACGTCGCACTGGAGCAACACACGGGCTATTCTCGACGGACGGGGATCAATTCCCAAGAGTAAGATCCGAAGACAACACTACGGGGCTGGTGACGTTAAATCTGTCGTGGCCTCAAATTTCCTCACGATGGCGTGGTGTGAAAGTTTGTAGAGGGGGTGCCAGCTCAGGTGTGAACTCGGCATCTGACCGTGGTTCAAAATGACGTGGTTTTGTCCTCGATCCTTCCCTTCGAGTTTGATCCCAGACCTTCGCTAATAGCCCCTTGTGTTGCTCCAGTACGACGTTAATTAAAAAATACCTACCGAGAAAAACACCATCTAATTTCGAACCACGACCAGATGACTAGGTCAACACTTGAACAGGCACCCCACTCTCCAAACGTCCACGACACGCCAACGTGAGGACATTTGCGGCCACGACGGATTTACACGTGAGGACATTTGAGGCCACGACAGATTTACAGGTGAGGACATTTGAAGTTACGACAGATTTACGTCGTGTACACGTGCACCAGCCAAGTGTACACGACGGCCTATGGTTAGACCGAGTTCGATGGTCTGGAGGAGATAGGTAGGCCCTGGAGCATTACAACGGTCTCTTGGCGACGATCGGGGATCAGTCCCAAAGGGAAAGACCCGAGGACAAGACCTCGTCATTGTGAATCACGGTCAGATGACGAATGGGTCTGGAGGAGTTTAAGTCCGTTTTCCCACGAAAATGCGCGGAACGCTATAGCGCATGTTTTCGTCCTCCTGTAAAGGAAGAAGCTGCAAGATTGCTGATAAGGGGTGGTTTTCAAAGGGGTAGTTTCACTCGAGAAATCGTCTGCATAGTTTCCTTAAACCTCGGACATGTTGTTGAATGCTCTTTTGTGGCTAGCGGCTCTCATGTACCAGTCACCGGAGGGGGGATACCAAGCCTCGCCCCCTCGTGACTTCCGGCCTTCCGTTCACGGACCGCAGTCTCCGGAAGAAGCAGGTACAGTACAAGACTAATTGTGTCTTAGAGCTACTTTACTCCGTAGGTCCCGGTCTAATTAGCCATAGTGTAGCAAAAATTGATCCTACAGCCATGACTAAACTTTGGTTTTGTCACATTTAGTGACCGCAGTATCCCGGTTGGAAGAGTAGTGGATGAGGGTTGCGAGTTCGAAACTCGCTCCAACCAAAGACCGTCGTATACGCGGGGACTGGTGTACATTAAATCTCATGGCCTCAAATGTCCTCATGATGGCGTGACGGGGAGACTTGCGTGATGAGTGGTGTGGCACAGTTCAGGTATTGACCTGGTTATCCGACCGTGGTTCAACATGACGAGGTGTTATCCTCGGATCTTTCTCTTCAGGATGGATCCCGAACCGTCGCCAATAGCCCGTTGTGTTGCTAAAGTTTGACGTTAATTAACTACCTACCATTTACTCCAACGATACACGAAAAGTCCTTTAGATGTACCTCGCCATATTCCCCTTAAAAGATTTTTTCCATATCGAGGTTTGTATACTTTTCATTTTGATAGTTTTCATGTGTTTACATATCGTCGGGGGGGGGGGGAATTTCAATTAACGTCACACTGGAGCAACACAATGGGCTATTGGTGACGGTCCGGGATCAATCCCAAAGATTTTACTAATTGAGAAATAGCTGCTTTTCTGGTTGGGATCAGGTTGAATCCGCCCGACAGCAAAATACCGTACTTGTAGTACAAATTAATTGTAGCGAATAGATTGATCTGAGGCCCGGAAACTAGATACGGCCCTCCAGCAATTTTTTATCGGGCTGTAGACTAGATACCGTCCTCAAAACTTTTTATCAGCTCCATAGGCGAGATATGGTTTTCCGAAAAGGTTTGACGACCCCCAGCCAGATTTGACCCCACGAAAGGGTTAACTGTAAACAGATTATTGTATTGAATTTTATTTCACCTTAAGTTTATTGGGCGTAGATTATCCATTATTTTATCAAGGCCTCTTTTGTCTGATTGGAAGAGTAGCGGACTAGCAACAGAAGGGTTGCGAGTTCGAAACTAGGTCCGTCGTGTACGTGGGGTCTAGTGCGTTTAGTCTGTGGTGGCCTCAAACTTCCTCACGTTGGCTTGGTGTGGAAGTTTGGAGAGTGGGGTGCCATCTCAGGTGTTGACCGCGTCATCTGACCTACCAGCCCCTTTGTACATGACGGTCTTTGTTTGGATTGGAACTCGCAACCCTCCGGTTGCTAATCCGTTACTCTTCCAACTGGGCTACCGCAGCCCTAAAAACTTTAGCAAAATGACATAATCTAAGTTGTTTGATTAAGAAGTGATAGTCTTTTTCTTTCGCAGCCATTGCTTATCGGGCTCTACATGGAGAGCATTTTGGAGGAGATATCATTTTACCCAACGACAGAATTGGAAGAGTAAGTAACGCTACTTGTTTATGTTAGAAATTGGGTTTATCTCACGATCGAGTTAAACATTGAAAAAATTGCAACGATCCTATTGATTAAGGTAGGTTTTTTAATTAACGTCGCACTTGGAACAACACAACGGATTATTGGTGACTATCCGAGATCAAACCCGAGTGGAAAGACCTAATGATTAAGAGCTTTGTTAGAAAATAAAGTAACCAATAACTATTGACAGCAATGTTAAACTAGTGGGACTAAAAATCAATCAGTATAAAACAAAAGTCCTCAGGATTAACAAAAAATTTAGCACTCCCATCAAGGTGCAAAATAACTCAATAGAAGATGTGAGCACCTTTTCATATCTGGGAACAACAATAAACAAAAATGGAGGCACTGACGGAGGTATTCATCTTAGAATTTAAATTCAAAAGCTCGCAACTGTTTTAAGAATCTTAATAAATTGTGGAGAGCAACTAATATACATGTAAAAACCAAATTAAATCTGTACAAATACGGTTCTGAAACATGGAAATTTACCAAAACACAGTGCAATAAACTAAATGTTTTTCAAAATAAATTTTTAAAAGCTATTTTAAAGATTTTTTGTCCATACTACATTTCAAATGAAGAATTATTAAATAAAGCACAATTTAATGAAATAGGAAATGAAATTTAGATGTCGGAAGTTTACAGGACACATTTTAAGAATGAACAGGGACAGTAATCCTAATATAGCATTGACTTGGACCCCTGATGGAAAGAGAAAGCGTGGACGTTTGAGCTGGCGACGTATGATGGAACAAGAGAGAAGTGAGGCTGGATGGGCGAGCTGGTATGAAGCTGGACTTGCTGCATCGGACAGGAAACTTTGGCGATCTAGATTGAAGGCCTTATGCGCCCTTAGGCACTAAAGAATTTATGATGATGAACTATTGGCAGCATACGAAATGCAAGTTTAGAATCACAATAACCTTAATTAATATTTCCTGGGATTGATCTCGGACCATCACCAATAAATTCCAAAAATTAAAAATATTTTATAAAAAATAATTAAATAAAAAGAATTATATAATACAAAAATTGTGTCTGACTATGGGTTAGTTTTCTGACATTTGTATCCTATCTCATTGACCCTTTGGGATTGATCCCGGACCGTCACCAATAGCCCATTGTGTTGCTCCAGTGTGACGTTAACTGAAATTCCCCCCCCCCTATCTCATTGATGACTGAATGTTCTGTTTGATTTGTGGTCTGGGACAGATAAAAATATGTTTTTACTATTTATATAAAGGGCCGCGGTGGCCCGGTTGGAAGAGTAACGAACTAGCAACCGAAGGGTTGCGAGTTCGAATCCAGCCAAACACCGTCGTGTACAAAGGGGGCTGGTGCACGTTAAATCCGTCGTGGCCTCAAATGTCCTCACGTTGGCGTGGTGTGGAAGTTTGGAGAGTGGGGTGCCAGCTCAGGTGTTGCCTCGTCATCTGACCGTGGTTCAAAATTACGTGGTGTTGTCCTCGGATCTTTCCCTTTGGGATTGATCCCGGACCGTCACCAATAGCCCATTGTGTTGCTCCAGTGTGACGTTAATTGAAATACCCAAATACCCTATTTATATAAAACCTTTTAATTCTTTTTTTTGTGACTACATTGACTAATAAAGGCCGCGCATAAGATCTAAGAAGACCGCATGCGGACAGATTTAACGTGCACCAGCCTCCTTTGTACAAGACTGTCTTTGGTTGGATTCGAACTCGCAACCCTCCGGTTGCTAATCCGTTAATCTTCCAGCCATAATTTTTTTCCCTACAAATCTTGTGATACATATTCGTGGTAAAAGTGATGACACCTCAAGAATATGTTTCTCGGCGGTTTGGATCTTTGTCGGCTTCATTTAAAACACGCCTTAATCTTGACATCAGCTGGAAAAACACCCACAGGAAAAGGCGTCCGTTATCGTCTAAGATAGAAGATGTTGACAGCTGCACAATTGGCGATAAGAGATGCCCATATAAGGGGATGGTTACTCGCGCAGTGGAAAGCTAAGTCCGAAAACCACAAACCAGAACCATGTTGTGGAAGCTTCTCCTGGCTCTCACCGCCCTCTTCTCCCACTCGGGGGACAACCAACTGGGACCACCTGTGGATGGTAACGACGTTGAACCTCCACCACACCAATTCGTACCAACCGCTGATGGACCCCAAACGGCCGAGGAAGAAGGTATTAGACCCTTTTCCGTTACCGTTCTTGTCCTGAAGTAGCGTTTCTATCCTTTATCTACTTGGGGCCGTCGTGGCTCAGTGGGTATGTCCACTGCGCGAGCAACCTAGGCGGCGCAGGTTCGATTCCTCTCAGGTACATTCCTCTCCCTGGGTGTATTTCTCTCTTCTGTGTCAGTGAAACTTTCATTGCGTGTCTATTACTTGATATTGTATGTCGTGTCTGGAGCAGCATGACCAAATATGGCCCTTGCGCCATAAAACCCCGAAACAAACTGATACAGAAGGGTAGGTAGGTATTTTAATTAACGTCACACTGAAGCAACACAACGCGGGCTATTTCGTGGCTCAGTGGGTATGCCCACTGCGCTAGCAATCTTCCAGTTATAGGTAGCGCAGGTTCGATTTCTGTCAGGTGCATTCCTTCCTGGGTGTCTTTGGGATTGATCCCGGACCGTCACCAATAGCTCGTTGTGTTGCTCCAGTATGACGTTAATTTAAAATACCTACTTACCTACCCTTCTGTATCAGTTGGTTGGTTTTGGGGTTTTATGGCGGAAGGGCCATATTTGGCCATGCTGCTCCAGACACGACATACAATATCAATTAATAGACACACAATGAATTTTATTGACAGAGGAGAGAGAAATACACCCAGGGAGGAATGCACCTGACAGGAATAGAACCTGCTCCGTCTAGGTTGCTAGCGCAGTGGACATACCAACTGAGCCACGACGGCCCCTCTTTGTGAGTAAAACTATCACTGTGTGTCTGTCTATTAATTGATGCTGTATGTCTTGTGTCTGGCGCAGCATGGTCAAATATGGCCCTTGCGCCATAAAACCCCCAAACCAACCTTTATCTACGTTATGAGTAGTTTATTCCGGGCCTAACCTGACTTTTATGAGTTTTATTCAATTCGGGGGAATTGGGGGCAACTACATTCGACTTTACTTATCGTTGGTAGTTTTTTATCAAGGACACACGGTATATAGGTAGATAGTTGAATTAAACTCGCACTGGAGCAACACAACGGGTTGTTGGCGATGGTCCGGGATCCATCCCGAAGGGAAAATACGAGGACAACACCTCGTCATTTTGAATAACCTTTAAATATCGAGGTCGAAACCTCAGCTGGCACCCACTTTCCAAACTTCACGTGGGGACATTTGAAAACACGACAGATTTCACGTGCATCAAGCCCCAGTACACGATGGTCTTTGGTTGCATCGAGTTTCGAATTCGCGATCCTCCGGTTGATAATCGGTTACTCTACAAACCGGGCTACAGCGGCACCTCCCATATGCATCAGTCAGTGCCGACTCATTACGATACTGAACAGATAACTTCCTTGTTCCCGTTCGGGCCGCATTTGGAAGAGCATCGCATTAGCAACCGGAGGGTTGCGAGTTCGAAACTCGGTTCAGCCGAAGAACGTCGTGATGCTGGGGCACGTTCAATCTAACGTGGCCTCAAACGCCCTCACGTCGGAATGGTGTGGAAGTTTGGAGTGACCTCGTGTTACCAGGTGTTGAGCTCGGCATCTGACCGTGGTTCAAAATTACGAGGCGTTGTCCTCGGTCTTTGACACGGAGATGGAACCCGGACCGTCGCCAATAGCCCGTTTGTTGCTCCAATGCGACGTTAATTAAAGTATCTTCCTACCTACGTTGTTGCCGCTCATGGTATGGCCCATAGCGAACTTTCTCTTTAGTAATTGCATCAGCTCATTAAAGCATCTTTGTTACATTTTCTAAATAAATAGATAATCCAATTTGATCTCGTTGACCGCTAGACAGTTTTTATTTATGTTTGTGTTAACCTCTCACCGTACGTAACCCAAGTTCAATACTGTCATGTTATGATCTTCGATGGTCTTCGCCTGATATATCAGGCGAGGACCATCGATGCATGAGCCGATGTATGACCATTATGTATGAGCCGAACTTCTGGATTTCCGCTGCATTGGCGAGAGTCGAGGCGAAAAGGGATGCCTTGTCCCCTTGCTTCCTTGCCACTACGAAGGAGAGGAGACACATGCGGAAGAGGACCGAACTGGGCTATTACGTAGAGACACGAGGGACCCAAACGTCAACTCCGGACGCGACGTCCATGCCGAGACCCATCCTGTGATGAGAATTCAACAGGTTTCGGCGAGTCTAGCCACTCCTCATCTCACGGGAAGCCCCGACCTCTTGCCATATTTCGGCGGATCTCCAGGTAAAGCCGATTTGCTTTAAACTGGACACCATCAATAAATGAAGAGTATTTGGAAATTACTGTGTAATGATTTACAAATGGTTATAATTTATTTTCTCTGTTGGCCCGCTTTGTAATTTTCTTTTGAGTTTTAATAAATGGTGGTGCCCTTGGTGCTTGGGGCCCCACGTGAGGAGTCAACGGTGTTTTCCACCGGGGGGGCTGGTTGACTTGCTGCCCTCTTTCGTGGTCACGGTGGTCGTCTCCCCCGCTTCCAACCCAAAAGCTCTACGCCTTATTTTGGCGAGCTGGGAGGCGGTGGGTCTAGAATGGGTCTAGAAATGCTTATCACAACAATACTTAAATGAAATATGAACTAGAATAAAAATGTTCCATTCTATTTTGATTCTGAATGTCCCTTCTCTTCGCAGCTATCGCTCGACAGGCCCTTCACGGCAACCTCTTAGGCGGAGACATGGTCCTGCCAGACGACTTCATTGAAAGAGTAAGAAACAGAATCTACTTTCTTTGCAAATGACTGGCACATAGACTCGTTTAAGAATAACCCAAGTAGGTAGGTAGTTAATCAACATCGCACTGGAGCAAAACAACGGGCTATTGGTGACGGTCCGGGATCGATCCCAAATGGAAAGAACTGAGGACATCACGTTATTTTGAATACAGTCAGATGACGAGGTCAAACCTAAACTGGCACCCCACTCTCCGAACTTCCACACCACACCAACTTGAGGACATTTGAGGTCACGACAAATTGAATGCGCACCAGCCCCCGTGTACACGACTGTCTTTGGCTGGACCTAGTTTCGATCTCGCAGCCCTCCGGTTGCTAATTCGTTGCTCTTCCAACTGGGCTATCGCTGCCCGAATATCCCTAGCATTCTACCTAGTCAAGAAGAATGTAACTCCAAATTTGGTCGTTAAGTTTGATGATTATTAACCCACTGGTGGATGTCTCGACGAGATATCTCGTCATTAGCAAAACTGGCAAGATCTTGATGGACGAGATATCTTGTCATTAGAAGAAAACTGACCACATTTTCATCTCGTCGTCATCAAAGAATTGGCAATATCCTGATAACGAGATATCTCGTCATTAACAAAATTGGTCAGATCTTGAACGAGATATCTCGTCGAAACCACTTGGTGGGTTAAAACGCTGCTCATGAAAGTACTCAGCGCTGAAAAACATTAACAGCTCTCATTCAACAAATCGATTAAGTAATCATTCTATTTTCTAGTGCTAAGTATCAGTATTTATATGCGGAGTAGATAACAAGCGTTAACTGAATAGGTTAGAGATGCTACATTTTCGACACGGCAGTATTAAGAACAAGTCCTTTTCGTTTGAGATATTCAGGTGGATAGACAATATCACACTTATAAGGATACAAGTAATGATGGTAAAAATATCTAAAAAATAGGTATTTTTAGTTGCGCAAGAAAATTCGCATTTATAATATTGGAGTCGAATTATTTATGTACTTTTCCAATTTTTAGCATCAAAATCTTAAGACGTTTCTCATGTGTCTGTAGTTCAGATTTTATTATACTTAGCATACGATGCTACATTAATCTAAAAATTGGGTTTTTATCAACCCTCCAAGTAGTTTCGGCGAGATATCTCGTCAATCAAGATAGGATCAGTTATGATAATGACGAGATATCTCGTCATCAAGATACTACCGATTTTTTAATGATGACGGGAGATCTGGTCAGCTTTCTTCAAATGACGAGATATCTCGTCAATCAAGATAAGGTCAGTTTTGCTAATGACGAGATAACTCGTCGGTTATGAACCATCCTCTATTACTACTTTCGCAGTTTGACCGGACTACAAACTGGTGTGTTATTTAACTGGAAATCAACATGCATAGTTTCACTCAACTAAATTGATGAGGGGGCCAGAAGAGTAACATTGGAGTTGGAGAGTTGGATTAGCAACAGGAGGGTTGCGAGTTCGAATCGAACCAAAGACCGTCGCGTGCAACGAGGGCTGGTGCACGTTAAATCTATCATGGCCTCGAATCTCCTTACCTTGGAGTGGAGTGGAAGTGGATATTGGGATGCCAGCTCAGGTGTTCTCGGTATTTGACCGTGATTCAAATTGACGAGGTGTTGTCCTCGGACCTTTCCTTTAGAGATTGATCCCGGACCGTCTCCAATAGCCCTTTGTGTTACTGTAGTGCGACGTTTATTAAATACTTACCTATACTTAAATTGATGTGGAAATCTCAAAATTAGCTGCTTTAACAGATTCGTACTACAAAGATTTGTTTTTATTTTTAAAGAACATTGGTTTTACATATTGGTTTTATTGGTTTTATATTTAACTTTTATCACCTGACTTATCACCATCATACATTTTTCGATTTACATTCTGTGTTTTGTTTCGTTTAAAATTTTTTAAAAACTAATTAAGAAATGTCTGATTTAATGTATGGCTTTTGACGCATCTTGGCCAGATCTGACCCTTGTGTCATAAAAACCAAACCAACCAACTAAATTGAAAAGTTTAATTTTTGATTTATTTTTTGATTTGTCCACCCACCTTACTGTCGCAATAGTATTCAGAGTGGTACGATTTCTTAATAAAATTTTGTATTTAAATGCATTTGCTTTTCAATGCAACTTAGTGACATCGTTAGTCAAATCATTTGTCTTTGCAACCCCCCCCCCAACTTAAATGTTATCGAAATTAATTACCAATTAATGTACCCAGTTATATCTTTTCGCGCCGTGCTTATCTCCGTGACAGTTGTTGGTGCTACTTTTTCATTGGCGTAACTTTTCATGCACTTGGCGAGCGCCAAGAACGTTGACAACTTTTCAGTTTGTGCCTGATCTCTTGACGCGATGAGACGATATCGCCAGTGTTTCGTTCCAGGAACCATTCCTTGTGTACTTAGGATATTACATCAATCAATGTAAATAAGCATAATTACTGTCCATTGAAGTTTGTATTTTTGAAATGTGCTCCGACAATGATTAACAGATTGTCTTCCATCTTTCCTTCATAAACTACTCATCTCAATTTGTGGCCCGGTTGGAAGAGTAACGGACTAGCAACCGAAGGGTTGCGAGTTCGAATCCAGCCAAACACCGTCGTGTACAAAGGGGGCTGGTGCACGTTAAATCTGTCGTGGCCTCAAATGTCCTCACGTTGGCGTGGTGTGGAAGTTTGGAGAGTGGGGTGCCAGCTCAGGTGTTGCCTCGTCATCTGACCGCGGTTCAAAATTACGTGGTGTTGTCCTCGGACTTTCCCTCTGGGATTGATCCCGGACCGTCACCAATAGCCCGTTGTGTTGCTCCAGTGTGACGTTAATTGAAAATACCAAATACCAAATACCATCTCAATTTGCCCCTACTTCAGTTAAATAATGCGTGTGATTAACAGTATCTTCCTCTATAAATTACTCAGCTCAATTTGCATATTTCAGTTAGATAATGATTAATGTAAAGATAATGATTGACTTCGCAATATCATATATACTATCTTTCCTCTACAAACTAAACCGGTGAAACAACCTGTACCAAAATTTATCCAAGCCAGAACATAAAATCCCTAAAAATACAAGTCTTCAAAAGTTTCTGTACAAACTTCAAGGGAAAGTAGGAACACAAAATTAAACCGTAGCCACATGTATTTGCTAGAGGTTAGGTAGGTAGTTAATTAACGTCTCACTAGAGCAACACAACGGGCAATTGTCGACGCTCCAGGGTTCCATCCCGAAGGGAAATATCGAAGGACAACGCCCCGTCATTTTGAACCACGGTCAGATGACGAGAACAACACCTAAGCTGACACCCCACTCTCCAAACTTCCACATCCCACCAACGTGGGGCCGCGGTGGCCCGGTTGGAAGAGTAACGGACTAGCATCCGAAGGGTTGCGAGTTCGAATCCAGCCAAACACCGTCGTGTACAAAGGGGGCTGGTGCACGTTAAATCTGTCGTGGCCTCAAATGTCCTCACGTTGGCGTGGTGTGGAAGTTTGGAGAGTGGGGTGCCAGCTCAGGTGTTGCCTCGTCATCTGACCATGGTTCAAAATTACGTGGTGTTGTCCTCGGATCTTTCCCTTTGGGATTGATCCCGGACCGTCACCAATAGCCCATTGTGTTGCTCCAGTGTGACGTTAATTGAAATACAAATACAAACAAATACTATCTTTCCTCTACAAACTAAACCGGTGAAACAACCTGTACCAAAATTTATCCAAGCCAGAACATAAAATCCCTAAAAATACAAGTCTTCAAAAGTTTCTGTACAAACTTCAAGGGAAAGTAGGAACACAAAATTAAACCGTAGCCACATGTATTTGCTAGAGGTTAGGTAGGTAGTTAATTAACGTCTCACTAGAGCAACACAACGGGCAATTGTCGACGCTCCAGGGTTCCATCCCGAAGGGAAATATCGAAGGACAACGCCCCGTCATTTTGAACCACGGTCAGATGACGAGAACAACACCTAAGCTGACACCCCACTCTCCAAACTTCCACATCCCACCAACGTGGGGCCGCGGTGGCCCGGTTGGAAGAGTAACGGACTAGCATCCGAAGGGTTGCGAGTTCGAATCCAGCCAAACACCGTCGTGTACAAAGGGGGCTGGTGCACGTTAAATCTGTCGTGGCCTCAAATGTCCTCACGTTGGCGTGGTGTGGAAGTTTGGAGAGTAGGGTGCCAGCTCAGGTGTTGCCTCGTCATCTGACCGTGGTTCAAGATTACGTGGTGTTGTCCTCGGATCTTTTCCTCTGGGATTGATCCCGGACTGTCATCAATAGCCCGTTGTGTTGCTCCATTGTGACGTTAATTTAAACACCCCCAAAACGGGCTACCCCGGCCACTTATGTACTTAGGATAGTACATCTCTTTCTTTGTATTTAGGTAAGTAGGTTCTTAATTAACGTCACACAGGAGCAACACAATGGGCTATTGGTGACAGTCCGGGATCAATCCCGAAGGGATAGATCCGAGACCAACACCACATCAATTTGAATCACGGTCAGATGACGAGAGCAACACCTGAGCTGGCATCCCACTATCCAAACTTCCACACCACGCCAATATGAGGAGATTTGAGTCCATTAAATTTTTAACGTAGACCAGCCCCCTTTGTGCACGACGGTCTTTGGTTGGATTCGAACTCGCAACCCCCGATTGCTAATCCGTTGCTCTTCCATCAGGGCTACGTCATCTGACCGTGATTCGAAATTACGTGGTGTTGTCCTCGGATCATTCCCTTTCGGGGTTGATCCCGGACCGTCGTCAATAGCCCGTTGTGTTGCTCCATTTTGACGTTAATTAAATACCTACATAGCTATCTCCAACCGGGCTACCGCGGCCCTCTTTTTCTATTTAGCAATCAATGTAAACAAACTTAACCTTCCTTCGGGCGCAATATATTGACCGCTGAGTTCGGGCGCAATGTGCTTGATGGGCACACGTTCAAAAAACTTAATAAACACCTAATTAAGTTCATTTATACAAGTGATGAACATCATTATTAGAGATGTCAAAAGAAGAAAAATACAAAAGTTTCTGCAAAAAACCATGTATTTGACACAAAACTAGTCAAACCAATTTTAATGAAATTTATGATCTACTATCAATACCGTAAATCAGGGGTGTCAAACTGGCGGGCCGGGCCCCCAAGTTAATTTTTTGCGACCCACGATGCTCTGAAATAAAATGAAAACAGAGCAATATGTTATGAAGAAAATAGCACTTAGGGGAGATCGAGGCAATACAGTACATACAATTTCGTCATGTTAAAAATGTGTGAGCAACTATTTTCGTCCATGAAATTAAATAAAACGGCCTACAGATCAAGATTAACTGATAAACATCTATTTGCCATAATGAAGATTGTCTGTTCTCTGTCCTTGAATCCAGATATTGAGGAAAACTAGTAGGAAAGCGCTGGCAAGTTTCCGGTAAAAAAATAATTTTAGTTTTATAAATACATTAAATTAAATAAACGTTTAAATAACAGCAATTATATAGCAATATTATAAATTACTACCCTAAATTCACTTAATTACATAATGTGTTTTAATTATCCTATACATATTCCTTAATCCTAACTTCGAAATATAATTTTAAGAAAATTTGTAAATGTGATGTTTCCCGCGTGAATCTTACCAGTTGCATTAAATGGTCCGTGTTTTAATTGAGTGTGACACCCCTGTCTTAAATAAAGTAAAGTTAGAAAATCGTAAAGTAAAAAAGTAAAGTTAGAAAATAGTTTAAAAACGTTTATAGTATTAATATCTATTCAGTCATCTTCGGAGAGGGGTACCTTCTCCAGTGAAGTCTAGTAAAAAATGTGACGAGTTCGGTGCAATGAGCTTCTCTGAACAAAACTTGAACTTCCCGTAGTGAAGGTCAAGGACAAACTAAGTGGGAAGGTTGTATAGAGCAAGTAATAAGAGCCAGCTACTTCTTTGGAGCGCAAAATGTCAGCGGCGGGGTAAGCTGACAAAATGGCCGCGATGTGCCTGTCAGATGAAATGCGCGCGACGGAAGGTTAATTACAGTTCACTAAAATTTGTATTTTTGTGTGAGCCCCGACACTATCAACAGCCTTATAGTATAATGAGGTACTTATTTTTCAGGCAGGAGTGAGAGATACCAGGTTCCGATGGCCCGGGTACCCAGGAGGAGGTGTAGTCCCCTTCGTCATCGATGGATCTTTGTGTGAGTGTTACACAGGGTGATTTTGGAATTTCCGGGTTTTCCTATTCCCAACTCACTATTTATTAAATATACCTTTTATATCATGCACTTTGTTGCTGGTCAACATGTTTCATAGCATAAATTCATACCATGATATATAACGTTCTATATTAATGATGACAAATTTTAATCTTATGTATTTGATAAAATTTAATTTTCCTCCACATATTGCGCTTTTGTACTGAAAAAAAACGATGTTTTACATTCAGTATGATTAAAATTTTGGTTTTATTCATTGTATTTCTGTTTTATGTTGGTTATTAATTCGAAATCTAAATCGATTTCATAGTTTTACTGGGGTCACTCGTGGCTCAATGGGTATGTTCACTGCGCTAGCAACCTTCGAGTTGTAGGCGGCGCAGGTTAGATTCTTGACAGGTGCATTCCCTCCCTTTCGTCGATATGAACATGGACTGTTTCAACTATTCTCTTCTCGTTTGGTACATATATTCTGTAACCTTTAGTTTTCAAACCATATCCTGTCAAAATACCAAGTTTTGCTCTGGGTTGTAATTTATTTCTCTGTATTTTAGGAATATGAACATATGCCAAAGAGCCAAAAATTCTAAAATGTTTTACTGATGGTTTGAAACCAGTCCATATTTCGTTAGGAGATATACCCTCAGTTAATTTGTGTTCGCATCTATTTTTAGTATGAATAAATGCTAAAAGTGCTTCTGACCAAAATTGTGGTTGTAAACCACTGTCTTGAAGCATAGCTCTGACACAATCCATGGCTGTTCTATTGAACCTTTCTGCAATGCCATTTTGTTCAGGGGTATAAGTTGAAGTTCTTTCGATTTTTATTCCTAGATCATTTAAAAACTTTTTAAATTCTTTGTGACAAAATTCTAAACCATTGTCAGTTCGGACACATTTTAACTTAACATTTAGCTGTCTTTCAGCTTTAACCAAGTATTTTTTAAAGTAATCAAAAACTTCATTCTTATTTCGAATAATATAAACAGTTACTTTACGTGAAAAATCATCAATAATAGATAAAAAGTATTTGTTTCCACCTAGAGAGTTAACTGGAGCAGGACCCCACAAATCCATATGGATCCTTTCCAAAACATTTTTAGTTTTCCTTTCGTACATATAGTTTCTTTTTAAGGATATTCTAGTGGATTTAGCAATAGCACAAATCTTACAATTTTTATCTATATTTTTACAATTAAGTTTTTCAATTCCTTTTACACAATTAATTTTACTCATATTTTCAATTAAGGGCATGTTAACATGACAAAACCTACGGTGGGCTTTTTCTAGATCTAAACCAGTTACATATGTATAATTTTTAATCTTGGGATAATCTTTCAAGATATACAATTTTCCAATTCTGGGAACAGTAAACAAATATTTATTATAACTATTATAAATAATCATTTTGTTATTTCCCCATTTAATTTGGTTTCCCACAAGGTCAATACGAGCACCACTAATTAAATTTCTTCTCATATTAGGCGAGTATAACACATCTTTTAAAGTTATATCATAATTTCTGTTTCTATCTAAAACTGTAAATTGAATATCGCCCATACCTAATACTTCCGAGGTGCTGTCCTTGTCTCCGACTAGGATCTTCTGTGGTGGTAGTTTTCTGAATGTCGTAAACATATCACGTTCTTTACAGAAGTGAGCAGTTGCAGCAGAATCAATGAGAAATTCCCTCGGTCTTTCATTTGGAAAATTTGAAACTGCATAGGCACGTTGAAGATCAGTTTTTGGATTGTCCTCCATATAAAATAATTCACCACCAGGTTTCTGCCGATTGCATTTCTTGAAGCACTTCGATTCGTAATGTCCCGACTTTTTGCAGTAGTTGCAGAATGGTCGCGGCCCCATACGACAAACTGTCAACTTTCTTGGGCTTGAAGGAATTAATTCAGGGTCCAGTACGCATCTGCTGTGATCAGGAGTAGACGCCCGTGTCTCCTTGTATCTAGATGACTTGTTTCTTGTAGCATAAGCATCGGCCACGATACTTAATTTTGTGCCTTCGTCTTTCCGCTTCAGCTCGATTCGGCTGGATTCTGTTATTAAATGTTTAGACAAATTGTCTAGCGTGAACTCGTTGTCATCCATCCTGTATAGCAGTTGTACCAGATTATCGTATTCGTGAGGCAAATGTCTTATTAGTTGAAAGCAAACTAAAAGGTCTGGGATTTCGAATCCACATTCTTTTATCTGTAACAGCTTCTCATGCACTCGTTTGCAGAAGAGTCCAATGGATTCGTCCTCCGGCTGGTAGCGGATTGAAAAGAACTCGTCCACAAGGCCTGCCAATCGTGCTCTAGATGCTGGTTCAAAGTTGGTCTTTAATATATCCCAGGCTTCCTTACCGTCCTCAGTAGATGAAATTAAGACTTGATATTTTCTGTCTATGCCCTGGTAGATAGTTGTATATGTCCTCTGCTTCCTATAACGATAGTCTCTTTTTTCTTGTTCTGGAGCATCTTCCAATAATAGAGGTTCCGTTTTAGTGATAAATTCCCAGCAGTTCCGGTCGATTAGCAATACCTTCATGTCCGTCTTCCACGTGGCATAGTTGAAATCCGATAACTTCGGGAAAGAAAACATGGACATTTCTTGAATACCCATCATACTGGATACCGGTAGTGGCAGAATTCAGGTTCAGCTTAAGGTCTGTGGCCCATAACCAATTGTTGGGTTTTATCGATTGAAGACAGAGTTTTATACATTAAAAATAAATTTTATTACGTAGCCAAGTCTTATGGTTTAAAAACATACAAGAAGTCTGATCAGATCATGATCCCCAATCTTTCTTCACTTTTATACATTCAAAGATTTACATTCTTCAAATTTATGTGCCCCACACGGCACTATAATTGGAGGTTTGAGACCGATTCCAACAGTGTGTGTATGTCAATTGCTTGATATTGTATTGTCTGGCGCAGCATGGCCAGATATGGCCCTTGCGCCATAAAAAACCAACCCAAACCTAGTTTTACTGTCTTGTGTTGGGCGCAGCTCATCTTTTTTGGATCTTGCGCCATAAAACCCAAATAAACCAAACTTTAAAGGGTGCATCAAAAAGTTATATTTTTTGTCAAAGAATGTTGCAGCGAGGTGACAAAAGGCGTAATAGCAAATCGTTCTTTATTTAAACTTCATTCTCAAAGGATTCCGGACGCAATGCTAGGTAGGTAGCTGAATTAACGTTGCACTGGATCGAAGCAACGGGCTATTGGTGACGGTCCGGGATCCATCTCGAAGGAAAAGAACGACACCTCGTCAATTTGAACCACGGTCAGATGACGAACTGGCATCTCTCTCTCTCTCCAAACTTCCACACCAAGCCAACGTGAAAGACGTTGGAAGCCACGACAGATTTACTCGCAACCCTCCGGTTGCAAATCCGTTACTCTTCCAACCGGTTTGCCACTGCCCTAGCCCAGTTGGAAGAGTAACGAAATAACAACCAGAGTGTCGCGAGTTCGAAACTCGGTTCCAAAAAAAGATCGTCGTGTACACGGAGGCTGGTGAATATTAAATCTATCACGGCCTAAAATGTCCTGATGTTGGTGTGGTGTGGAAGTTTGGAGAGAGAGGTGGCAGCACAGGTGTGTTATCGTCATCTGACCGTGCTTCAAAATTACGTGGGGTTGTCCTCGATCTTTCCCTTCTATCCCGGAGTGCAGCCAATAGCCCGTTGGTTTGCTCCAGTGCTATGTTAATTAACTACCTACCTATGGAGACATCCGAAGTCTGGTGTACGAGATAAGTATTGATTCCAATGAGGATCTACCTCCTCTAAGAGTTTTTGTTGTTGCTGCAGATCTTTGTGATATCTTTGGAAATCTACGACAGTCAATTCGTCTTCGTTGTCAGGTATGAAGTATTATTGGTGGTCGCTCTTTTATTGGGCCAATTACAGTAAAATGAAGTAGATAAGATTTTCTGACCGATTCCCTGAGTTTGCGCTTACGCTCAACAGTTACGATCGTACATTCTCTGACAAAAAATGTGTATTTTGATGCGGATGATGAAACAATCAGCAGAAACATGAACACGATGAGACATTAGCATTCACTGCTTAGAAAATCAAATTAATTCACCATCAAGTTTAAGCAAATGAAAAGAATTTATTTTAATTCTGAGTGCATAACTTATTTTCTTTCTTTGCAGCCAACATCAGACCTTTGATCTACAGAGCTATGCAGTACTACCATCAGACCACTTGCATCCGATTCGTTGAAAGGACCAATGAGATAGATTTCATCAGGTTGTACTACGGAAACGGGTAAATGTGCTCTGCTTACATCAGATATTTTACCTCAGACGGTCTGTGCCTCTACTTTAAATTCCAATAAAGCCCAAATTAATTCCTGTTAGCCACAGGTTGAGGTAGGTAATCATTTAATTAACGTCGTACTTGAGCAATACAACGGGGTTTTGGCGTCGGTCCGGGTTCAAACCCGAAGGGAAAGATCGGAGGACAACACCACGTAATTTTGAATCACGGTCAGATGACGAGGTCACACCTGAGCTGGCACCCCACTCTCCAAACTTCCACACCACGCCAACGTGAGGACATTTGAGGCCACGACAAATGCAACGACACCAGCCTCCTTTGTACAAGACGGTCTTTGGTTGGATTTCCCTTTGGATTAAAGTGTTTATATTTTTTCATATTGCTTATTACAACTTTAATATGCCTTTTATTGTTGTTTTGGCTGCTTGTCCAAATTGTTTTACTGAATCTCATTTATTTATTTCTTCCAGTTGCTGGTCTATCATTGGACGAAAAGGAGGAGTTCAGGATCTGTCTTTGGGACAAGGGTGCAACTACTTTGGATTGGTCGTACATGAATTGGGCCACGCTATTGGATTATTCCACGAACACCAGAGGTCAGATAGAAACAACTACATCTACGTCTACGAACAGAACGTAGTAGCAGGTACGCTTCGGTATCGCTTTTTAGTGTGTTGAAAGTGCTCCTAAGACGTGAAATTTAAGTAGACTGAGCATTACTAGTGAGAGGATCTTCGAAAAGTGCTTACTTGCCAACGCCCCCTTCGGCTGTTGGGCCATTTGGTGGCGTGCCGGCCATTAGAGACGGGAAAGCTTCCTCAACTCGTCTTCCTCGATGTCTGGTCCTTGGTACAAATCCGGGCACTGGTGCAGGTGGATAGCATCCATGATGCCCTGATCTCACAACGGGCATTGTGGAGAGGGCAATACGTGGATCCTGTGCAGGTGGGCAGTAAGGTAGTCGTGCCCAGATGTCATCCGGAACAGCCGACTTCCCTAGGTGGCCATGGGAGATCGGACCACTGGTGACGAGTGTTGACCATTTCCCCCTTTGAAATCATGAGTCGCTGTTGCCTCTACCAGTGATTAACAGGAGTTAACTTGGGCTTTACTGGAATTTAAAGTAGAGGTACCGACCGGCTGAGGCGAAGCCGCCCCTATCTTTGCAAGTGCCTTTCATTGCCTGCAATGTTTACATGACTTGACACCCATTGTAGCCGTAGCTGCAATCCTTTTTCGAGCAGCTTGGAGAACCTCCCTGCACTTCATAAAGCATCCAACAAATCTTCGAATATAGCTTCGAAAAGTATGAGCAACTTGTCAACTAGTAGTCAAGTGACAGCTGTGTAAGATCGACTTGGTTGACCGATTTGTCATCGCATCGTAGAGTAAAATCTGTCATAAGATATTGTAACTTTTGGCGATAAATCTTATGACAGGGTAGATTCGTGAATGGGAATTTCTAGAGTGACGACAAATATGGTGAAATCACCAGTCAACTGCCATGTCGCGCGAGCCAATCAGATAGAGTCAATAGATGGGCGTCTTCTCCCGTGCCATGGACCAATCAGATGATGACTATTCGTTTCCATCCGGAAGACGAAAGTAGTCTAAGGGTCACGTTACTACAGTTTTAGTCAAATGATCATGGGCACTCAAAAAGGTTACCATCCTCCTCCATACCTTTATATTTCCTCTATGAAGTGTCCTGTATCAGGTTTTATGTATTTCACTTATTTTCAAGATGCCAATATCGAGATTCGAAACCACAGCCTGCTGAACAAAATGCCAGAGAGACATTAAAGGAAAGTCTTACTAAGCACTTGCCATTAATTGGATTTCATATCCTTTAATTATCATGTCTTGAAATTAGATTGATAATCTAGTTTAGTTAAATTTACGTGTTTCCATGCAGGCCAAGAACACAACTTCAAGAGGACTGAGCCCCAGTACGAGCTGATCTACACCCAGTACGACTACAACTCCATCATGCACTACGGGAACTACGCGTTCTCCAGACAGCCGAACAACCTCAAGACCATGGAGTCCAAGAATGGGCAGCGACTGATCGAGCCCTACGAAAAGCCCGGTTTCACCAACTCCGACATCTACATGATCAAGCAGCTCTACCAGTGCTAGACTCTAAGTGTCTTCATGTGTTGTGTAATTCTGATAATAAATATCTTTTAACAAACATTCGCATTATTAGTTATTTTTATTTCACAAACAGTAGTGTATATGAGCAATTCCATGTGACTCACGTTACAATCAGACATCAATTTTCAATATTACATTTCATGTAAATAAAGAATGGATAAGGATTACTAAACAAAATCTAGTTTATAAACTCACTGATATACTCACCTAAAGCATCTGTCATAATTTAGAAATTTTGTGTGAATTAAGTTTCCCCAATGGAAACATTTCGGTTGTTTGGTTGGATTTGGTGTTTTATGGCGCAAAGGCCATGCTGCGCCAGACACAAGACATACAATATCAAGTAATAGACACACAATGAAAGTTTTACTGACACAGAAGAGAGAAATACACCCAGCGAGGAATGCACCTGACAGGAATCGAAACTTCGCCGCCTACAACTCGAAGGTTGCTAGCGCAGTGGGCATACCCACTGAGCCACGACGGCCCCTGGCAACATTTCGAACTGACGTTACATGAAAAAGGACAGACTTTTTTACTTTCAAAAATGACAGTTTTTCTCTTCTAATACAAGTTAACTGGAAAAAAGAATTTGGATGATTCACTGAGAGTACTAGGTCATGTCAAACCAAAGAAAAATGAAATTGCTGCATTAATTAGTAAAATATGTTGATTTTTTTATGTGACTCAGGTTACATACTATTGTGACTCACGTTACATTTGTCAATTCTGAGGGCTGAATGCTTATTAATAATGTTTTTGAAATTTTAATGTGCAAAAATCGACTCTAATATATTTGAGAATGGCTTATTAATGAAAGAAACTGCAATTAAAAAAATTGACATATTTATGTGCATTAAAAATGCGGGGAAAATTATCATTTTGATTCAAAATTGTTTTAACATTAAATAAAAAATATATAGATCTATGAGAAACCCAGTTTAATATGTAGTTACGATATTTTTAATAACGAACAATATCCTAAAGACATTTCAAAGCATAAATAGCAACAAATAATTTTCCAGTTGGGGCGACATTAAACATTGGACTTCATTACGGCAATGGTGGTTAACTCAATACTGTTGTAAAATGAGATGATCTTATTCGCTTCATTAGAATACTGTCCGATCATTACTTATAAATGTGGTACAGGAGATGCCACTTTATAGAATACCTTTTGATAACATTAAATCCTTTTATTCCTATTATTGGAAGTACTTTAGACCAAATATGCTGTAATTGAAGATCTTAATTTCTCTATTTCTTCCCTTAGAATTTAAAAAACATTTGTCTTCACTACGTTTTGGCAGCTTCTATGAATTCATGCGCATTATTTACTCAACACTTCCTTCATAGCGAGGTGTATTCCTCCCTGGGTGTATTTATCTCTTTTGTGTCAGTAAAAACTTTCATTGTGTGCCTGTCTATTACTCGAAGTTGCATATCTTGTGTCTGGCGCAGCATAGCCAAATATGGCCATTGCGCCATAAAACTCCAAAACCTACCAACCTTCGTAGCGATGTCGTTAGGTCCAGGAGCCATTCGATTAATATACCTAGTCCATAAAATGTCCCTAGCGCCATACCCCCCCCCCTCAAATCAATCATCCATAAAATGAGATAACTTTGTCTACTGTATCTCTACTCGAAAGCTGATGATTTCGAATGATTAGTAATGAATTGAAACTTGCATTTAAACTCGTATTGCAATGCTAAACACTTTCTTTACCACAAATTATTTATGACGTGGTGTGCTAAATAAACCAGGTTTTGCCCGGGTCATAACTTTGCCAAAAGGGTTCGCATTTTTGTACTTTTGTGGTGTTTCTTTTAAGTTTCTTTGTTCCTTAAAACGCGATACATTTAAACATTATTTTTAACTTTTTTACTTTCTTTTGATTTTAAATCCTTTTGTACAGATACTGGCATTTTCATTGATTTTTTCCCCTTCTGCATCGGTATTATTTCACAGTAAAACGGTGCTTTTCTTTATAATCGTCATAACTTACTACTTGCTTTAATTTTTCTCCACGCTTTCTTTGCTTTTATGCAGCTGCTGTAGGTGCTATAATATAATTTTTATATTGTATAAAGAACAAGTTTTAATAAAAATTTATCATCACAAAAAAGCGTTTGGACTTTATTTTTATTGAAAACTGAGAGTCAATACTTTATGGTGCAGCATTTCATCTAATGGCAGGTTATGTGTGACTCACATTACACAATTAAATCTGTTCTATCTTTTAAGAAGGCAGGTAGGTAGTTTAATTAACATCACAATGAGCAACACAACGGGCTATTGGTGACGATCCGGGATCAAACCCGAAGGGAAAGATCGCGGACAACACCACGTAATTCTAAAACACTGTCAGATGACCAGGTCACACATGAGCTGCAAACCACTCTCGAAACTTCCACACCACGCCAACGTGAGGCCTCGACAGATTGAACGTGCACCCTCCGGTTGCTTATCCGTTACTCTTGCAACCGGGCTACGGCAGTCCTTTACCCTCTTAGATCTTCCATGGAGTTATAGGGCAGTTTTATGTTGACGAGATATTTCGTCATTAGCAAAACATCAGATCTTAATGAACGAGATAACTCGTCGAAAACACTCGGAGGATTAACATAATTCATGAGAGGGTTGGTTGTTTTTGGGGTTTTATGGCGCAAGGGCCATATTTGGCTATGCCACTTTGAGAGAGAGACTTGCAGTATAAACAACAAGCCAGGCGGTCTGTGAAAATTTTACTTCTGCTGTCCAAATGCTACGCATGATACTTGTATGTATTACCTTAAAATATAGTTTATTGTTCTGGCAACTTTTGGCCTTTAATCTAATTGGTGTCGGCCAATTGGCTGTCATATATCAATTCGAAATTCGTTCTTTGGATTTTTCATTGTCGAAGTGCTGAACTCGTGTTCGGAAGAAAATAATCAAGTGACATAACGTTTAGAATGCGTATAGGAAACGTCGCCACACAAACACAACCATCACCCAAATAAGGTTTGACAGAAAATGCCTCTCGTAGGTGAAAGAAATCCTGTTGATCATTTATCTTGCAGCATGCATCGTAAACAGTCTCCGAATCGTACCGTATGAATGGCTATTTTTAGAAAGTCGCTCTTTGCTCAGGTCGGGTACTATAGAAGCAGCAGTTTTGTCTACTAGCTGCTGATTCATGATGTACCAGAGATAAAGAGGGTCAGTCTCGTCAGATACCAGCGGTGGAACATGTAGTGGACTTTCTTCTTAGGACGACTAGAATAATAGCTTTTCGGTTCGTAGCTTTTTTTGTCTGTCCATTCTTTTTATGCATGTATAAGTGATTTGTAACAATTCAATAATTTATATCGAAACTTTAAACACCTCCAATGTGGTGCTGCTCAGGTGTTGCCTCGTCATCTGACCGAGGTACAAAACTACGTGGTGTTGTCCTCGGATCTTTCCCTTGGGGGGTTGATCACGGACCGTCACAAATAGCCCGTTGTGTTGCTCCAGTGTGACGTTAAATAAAATACCTACCAATGTGGTGCCTCTGGTATTTTCATCATCTGAACGTGGTTCAAAATTATGAGGCGCTGTCCTTGGTTCTTTCGGACCCCGGTAGCCCGAACCAAAGACCGCCGTGTACAAAGGGGTCTGGAGCACGTTAAATCTGTTGGGGCCTCAAATGTCTTTACGATGGCGCGGTGTGGAAATTTGGTAAGTGGGGTGCAAGCTCGTCATCTGAACAAAGGTTAAAAGTTGTGTTGTCCTAGGATCATTCCCTTGGGGGGTTGATCCTGGACCGTCACCATTAGCCCGTTGTGTTGCTCCAGTGTGATGTTAATTAAAAGACATACATACCTCGACAGACTTAGGCCTTCCGCAATAAGCAGTCAATCTTTCATTTAAATGGGCCAAGAGTACAAAATCGCATGATTTTGAGATCCGCGCTCCCCCAACTCGCCTAACGGCTTGGAGTTTGGTGCGGGGGGCGGGGATTGTTCTTGGTGACTTCCACCAGCAACGAAATTGAGGAACCAGGCAACCCGTCCAGTCGGATGGGAGCGTACTCACCTCCAACATGGGCGCGCGCGGACGAACGTTTATTAAAAACTCTAAAAGATAAAATACAGGCCTGGGGCCGCTCAGGGGCCATACATAGAAATTTGAAGGCGCACACTCAAAATAAGAGCTGCCAACAGGGCAGAACGACGAAAAATGTTCCTACGAATTGATGTCCAGTAGAGGTGGCCCAGGATCATCAGGTAAGCACCAAGGTCGATGTTGATGAGCCGGGGGGAGGTGATAGATGCAAGTGGAGGTAAGTGGACTTTTACCCGGGCTCTAGCTCTTTTCTTTTCCTCTTCTTCCTTTCCTCCTCTTCTCTTTCTTTCCTCCTCTTCTTTTCCTTTCCTTCCTCCTCTCTTCTTTTTTCTTTTTTCGTTGTGGTGTGCTCATGTATTATTGTAATAAGAGTTATGATAGGGCAATAAAAATTCATAGAATCTTAAGAAGAACTTTAAAAATTTACAAGTAACCTGTTGTGGTGTGCCGGATCCACTTTCGTAAGAGATAAGATATTTAAGAAAGACAATAAAAAATGGTCATGCGTAGGGGAACTTAGGCCAGCAACTCACCATCCTAGTTTGCGCCCTATATATAAGGGGAGGAGCTGGAAAAAAGAATTTTTAAAAGAGAGATAAAAGCAAGTTTAAAATATCACACCTGGCAAAGTCTATTAGAAAGCAATTTAAAAGTTAAATCACAGTAACAATTAAGTCTAGTAAGTTAAATTTATATACATAAGTAAAACTCAGGGTGAAAAGGTCTAAGTTAATAAAATTAGGTCGTCACAGGGAGACGACGTGGAGTCCAAAGTTAAAATCTGCTGTGGAGAGAAAAAAATAAAAGACAATGATGAATAAATTTTTATTTGAAAAGGACACGGTTCTAGTCTGCGTCCCAGCAAGGATTCCCCGGGAAACGTGATATCTATAATAATAATCTAAGGGTAAAAATTTAAAATAAATGTATAACAGCCAAGAGTATCCAGGATCCAATGCTGCACATCCGACACAAGGGCTCACCAGAGAGGACCCCCGGGAACATAATGAGAAATGAAAAATGTAGATGAAGTAAAACTGCAAGGATTAAAAATGTAATTTAAATTACATTAAGAACAATTAAAACAGGATGACAATGAAATCATTAAAAATTCAAAATAGAATTTTGGATAAAACAGATATAAGTTAAAAACCCTAATCAACACAAGAGTAAGGCAGAGGCAGAGTGACGGGCAGAACTAGGCATTGGCTACCTCTCCAGCAAAGCCGACACACCTCCTGACCCTATACAAAGAATGAGGATTGTTGAGAACATTTTGTATCCATATAGGTTTGTTGTTTAATGAGGGTCTGGACAGGTGCCAGGGGGAAGTGGATGGGCAGCTGAAGAGGTAGTGATCCGCGTCGCCCACTGCACCGCAGGTGCATAAATTAGAGGTCTTGATCTTGAAGCGGTGCAGATAGGCGACAAAAGGGCCATGATCTGTCAGGAACCAGACAACATATTTGTCGCCGATGAGACGCTTGGTGGAGACCGAGGGGAGATATTCCCTCGGTCTTAGCCCCTTATCAGAATTAGAGTAGTAATCTTGCCAATTATTTAATAAGTCATTTTGAAGAGTTTTTTTAATATAGGATTTTGGGGCTGGAATATCCAGCGGCTCACCGGCTACGGTCCCCAACTTGGCGAAGCTACCTCATTGCCAAAGAGATCATTGTGGGCCCTGACCCAACTCAGGCCGAAGTTAGGATGGCTATTTATAAAAGATTTAATTGAGTTAATATAGTTGGATTTAATTTTAGGGGATTTTAAGACTTGAATTGAACTGAGGCTGTCAGTATATATATTAATTTTTTTATTAAGGGAAGTCGACCAGAGGATAGCTTTATAGATGGCGGTTAGTTCGGATTGGAAGACTGTGTTAAAAGGGTTAAGTTTATAGCAAAGTATAGTGGTTAATTTATTATTGTCGAAGATGCACACCGAGGCCCCGACATTGTTATCAATGCCGGAGCCATCACTGTACACCTCGAAGTCGGGGTTTTCAATAGTGGAAGGGAAATCACGTATTAGTTGTTCAGGGGGTATTGGTACTAATTTAATATTGCTGTCTAAATTAGAGGTTGACAGCCCCAGTAGGAGAGTGTCAGGGGTCCGCCTTTTCCATGCATTAAAGATTTTATAAAGTTTGAGTTGGGTCACGTGGAGAGGGGGAATGCCTGTGATAGCATTTAGGGCGTCGGTAGGGGTGGTTCGATAGGCTCTGGTAATTTTAAGTAGAAAAGGGCGTTGGATAGACTTGAGCCTATCGATTTGTGCTTTGTTTAGATTTCCACCCCAAACCCCAGCTCCATAAGTAATTATCTTTTCAATAACTGTTAAATACCAAATTTTCAGGAGCTGAGGCTTGACGCCCCAACCCCCTCCTGCCACCCTGGAGAGAGTGCCACCAATATCGTGACACCTCCCCACGAGCGACAGTATATGTTTGCTCCACGTGAGCCCACTGTCAATATGGATTCCAAGGAATTTGATAGAGTCTGTAATTTTGAGGGTTTTGTTCATTATTTTGAAGATCGGGTTTCGCTTTAGTTTAAGTTTTTTGGAAAAGATTGTAGACTGGCACTTGTCTAGGGAGATGGTGAGTTTTAATTCATCTATTTTATTAACTATTAATTCAAGAGCGGAGTTAGTATTGTGTTCCAGGATTCTTCGCGTAGATCCCGTGGTGATGATCACGAGATCGTCCGCGAAGGCCTGGACGTAAAGGTCAGGGGAGTTAAGTGTTAATATGGTATTAAAATAAATATTCCAAAGAGTGGGAGCCAGGACCGAACCTTGGGGTCATCCTTTAGTTAGTAAACGAGTTATGGTTGGGTTAGTGTCGGTAAATGTAACTCTTCGGTCCTGGAGGTAAGTATAGATAAAGTCAGTAAAATAAATAGGTAAATTCATTGATATTAAAGCATTCCCCAGCAAGTGCCAGTTCATATTATCGAAGGCGGACTTGATGTCGATGGCAGTGAGGGCAGAGTGATGCAAGCCCGAATGAAATCCAAGTTTATCTATTATTGAAGTAACGGCCTCCTCGCAGGACCGCTGCTCTCTAAAGCCGTATTGTTGTGGGTCTCCAACCAGGAGACTAGTCTCCTGGTGAAGACCCTTTCTATGATTTTTCCAAGTGTGGGTAATAGACAGATTGGTCGGTAGGCGCCGCAGGAGGAGGGGTCCCTTCCAGGCTTACCTATGAAGCGGACCCCCACCACTCCTGAGGCACCTAGGGAAATAACTATATTGCAATATTTTTTGGATCGGGTGGAGTAATAATGAGGGATATTTCAGAAAAATAAATGTCCAGATATTGTAATCAATGAGATCCGGGCCGGGTGCTTTACCGGATTTCAGGTTAGAGAAAGTTAGACCGAGTTCCTTGAGGGCTAAATTAATATTTGGGTTAAAGTGATTGGAAGGGGTTGGGACGTTATTATTTAATGAGGTGGAATCACCAAAGAAATGTGTCATCAGAGTGTTAATTTTTTCAGGGAAAGTCAAATTAGGGCTATTAGGAAAGAAAAGATTAGTTATAGGGTTAATTTTAGAGTTACGAAAGGTGAATTTAAAGATTTTACCATAAGTATCGGTTGTACTGGAGCATGCTGATTTCCAAGAATTTGTTTTAGCTTCTATTAAATTTTGTTTATATTGAGCTCTATTGTTTTTATAATTTAAATGAGCGGCCCGGATCTCATCGGGGGAAGAATCGGGATTATTTTCGAGAGATTTAAATTTTTTGAAGAGAGCAGTAATCCTATTACGCGAGGAGGATAGGGTAGAGGTCCACCAGTGAATCTTGGATTTTGTATTTTTGGTTTTTTTTTTAAAGTGGTAAGAGCTATTTTTTGAGTATCAGAGGTTAAGGAATGGAAATAATTGTCGATATCACTGGGGGAAGAGATGGATTGTGCTAGGATATTAAGTTGTCTATAAACTGAGCGGAATTTACCCGGGAACCTCCCCAGGCCAAACTTTGTCCTGAGGAAGAACCCGGAAGGGGCTATTGAATTTGAATCAAGGGCCACAGACACATACCTGTGGTCACTGCAGGAATCGAGGTCAAGAATTTGCCAGGTATTAACGAGATCGGTTAGATTGTAGGAGGAAAGAGAAAGGTCGGGCCAACCCTTACCCGAATGGGACAAAAAGGTCGGCCCTAGATCCGGAATGTTAAGGATATTAAGACCATGTGTACTACAGAAGTCCAGAACGCGCCGGTCCCTAAGGTCCTCGAAGCTGTAGCCCCATATGGGGGACCTCGAATTGAAGTCCCCCAATATGATGAGTCTATTCTTGGAAAAATCCAGATGATCAACCCCCTCAAAAAGATGGTCGATGTTATCGTGAGGAGGGAAATAGAAGCAGCCGAGTACGAGCGGGCCGGCGTCGAAAGGGACCTCCGCAAAAACAGTATTGTTAGATTTGAATTTAAGGGTTAGTTTATTAAGTCTATTTAATGAAACAATGCAGCAGTTATTGGATAGGGAGGAAATTTGGGAATTATGAGAGGGGGAGAAAGTATTTTATTATTAGTTTTGTGAGGGTCCTGAATGCATATATAATCATAGTTTAGTTGGGAGGCAGTGACCAAGGCAAGGCTGTGGGCCGAAAGAGAGTGATTGACATTGATTTGTAAAATTTTGATTTTGTGCATCACTCTGCACCATAATCTGTGTTAGCGGCCATGATGTTCTGTTGCCTTTTTAAGTTGGGGCACTTCTTGTCCCTGCAATCATGACCAATGTTATGCCTAGTTCTAAAATTGTTGTTAGATGCGACGCAGTTAATACATTTTTTAGTCATAGTGCATTTATTTAGCTCATGGTCTTCCCCACAGGTAAGACACCTTGGGGGGTTGGTACATTTTGTTTTAGAGTGACCGAACTGGCCGCATCCGGTGCACTGACGCACGCTTCGGAATTCGTCGACTCTAACTCTCTACCAACCCAGGTATAGGTATCCGATGTCCATGATCGGGTGATAAAGGGATGGATCACACACAACCGTGACCACCCAGTGGTTGCCCCGGCTTGAATTAATTTTAAATTCGATGTTTAAAAGTTCCTTGTTCTCTATCGTGTCGTTCTTTATGAGGAGACCAGGTATTATGTCCTCCTCTTTAACTGATCTGTCTATATTTAACAAAATAAGCCTGGGCTTCCGCCTGGATGGCCGGGAAATATCATGGTCGCGGGAAAAGTCCTCCTTATTTTTGAGGCAGGTTTCCAGGGAAGTCAGCTGGTCCGTCGAGTCGACTTCAACAGCGACTCCCCCGCTACCAATACCTCTAATATTTTTAATTTTTAGATTGGAGTTGCCCAGGGATGATTGGACCCTGGATCTAGTTAGGCCAGAGTCAGCCTCCTTTTTGGGTCTAATTAAGATCACAAAATTCCATGGGGGGGGGGGGGGTCCTGGGCCCAAGGGGCCAGCAGGGGGCCTGGACGCAATTGCAGCGTAGGATGGAACAGGAGGAGGGGCAACAGTCGGAGCATCCCTGATCTCCTTAAGGAGTTCATGGTCTTATCCGATAGAGTGGTAAAAGTCTCAGTGAGTAAAGTGATGGTTTTGCCCTTCTCGTCAGAGATGCCCCGATGATAAGCAGAGTCTATTTCAAGGTCTTTTATTGTAGAGTTTAGGGATTGAATATCAAGGTTGTTTTGTTTAATGATTTTATTTAATTCGGAGGATTCAGTGATAAATTTATCTTCGAGAGACTGAATAAGTTTGTTTTTTTCCATGATATTTCTCTCGAATTCAACAGTGCGGTGGGCGGATAACCTATCAATGGAAGGGGAGACGGAGGCTGAAGCGCGTCTCTCATTTCTAAATGCAGAGGGGGTTGAACCCTGAGTGGAAATTTCTACAAATAAGTCTGTGATGGTCTTAAATATTCCACTCAGGCCAGCCTGAAAGGCCAAGGTAGAAACCTTGCTAGAACGTTTATCGTTGCATAAGTTAGTAATTTCGACCACTGTCTCCCTGTACGATCTAATATTAGGCTGTTTTAGCTCCTCGTCAGTGAAACTAAGAACAAGTGTATCCAAACCCGGGCAGCAAGACTTCAAGGGATTATCGGCGGCCATGCTCCGGTTAGGGGAGCAGGCCGAGGGGAGTATGTCAAACACTGGGGGTCAATAGGATGTTATATACAATTCATGGGGAAAGTACACACAATAAAATCAATTATACAAAACAAATAACAAGTTGATGCAGTCAATAGATAAGAAATATATTTACAATTAAGAATAAATTTCGAGGGAACCAAGCACACAAATCACAACAGGTGGTACATATTAATAAAATTTAGATTTAAAAAGAAATAAAAATACAGGCGACTTACTATACAAACATCGAAAAAGTCCAGGAAGGCCGCAATCCAGGGAGAAACACAACGGTAAGCAGCACAAATGATGGGCGGTAACGTCAACGGGCCAAAATTCAGCTGTGTAAGGAACTCTGTGCCAGAACGTGACGTATAACGTGCTCAGTGTAGCGAAAACGGGCGACTGCGGCGAAAAGATGGTGAGGTTGCCGGGAAACGGATGGAAGGTGACCCGAAAAAGGGGAGTACACCGGCAGTAGGGCTGCTAGATGGATGAGGGGGCGTTTCGCAACGGCCAGAAAAATGGCGGCTGCCGCCAATGTTTGCGTCGGCTAACGGTAAATCTTATAGATGATAACTCCCGAAGACAGCAGAAAACGAACGACGAACAGCAAAACAAGGAACAAGATAGTTCCACAAAGCAGGGTGAAGTTTAATAACAAATCAGCACCAGCACGAAGACACCATATAATTAATAAACACTGTGAGTCAATCAGCACAAATACACACAAAACCACCCAAAGTCCCTAGGGAACACAGGTTAAAAATAAGTATTTAAAATACTAAAAAGCATTAAAAATACCTCGAGGGAAAGCAGGGCAAAATGCCGTGAAGGTAAAGCAAAATGCCGAAGCAAAGCAATATTGCCCAGGTAGGCAGTTGAGACTTAGTAAAAATCAGCAGAACCGGGAGCTCAGAAAAGCACATAGAATTATTCCATAGAGGCGACCATGTATTATTCCTCCGAATTTTTGCTCCATTTTTCATCCTACTGAGTTATTAACTGCTTCCCATAAACACTAAGAACAATGAATAAAATCTAGTACACGTGTCTTCGAAACAGAAATCCAATATATCGCTTATGTTTATGAAGTCAGCAATGAAACAGATGGATCCTAACTTTTGGAATATCTAACAGGAAAATGCTATCTTGCATATGTGAAAAAGTACTGACTCCTAAAAAAGGGATCTGTTTTGAATCTGATTAAAAAACTGCTGAACCCCAAGTCTGATTTTTGTGTTAAAAAAATCTACCACAAATCTTCCGACGGTTTTTCTCCATTGAAGAGAGTTTCGATTTCAATGCAATTTTACGAGTGATAATTATTTTGAGCGGAGTTTATTTAGAAAAAAATATATCTCTTAAAGTTTTATTTCTTAAAGTATCATTGATTTGGAAAATTTTTAATTTCGTTTCACGTGCTGTGCAAAATTTCAATTCATTTTATCTTAAAACTAGCTGATACGGGGGTAGTTAATTAACGTCGCACTGGAGCAACACACGGGCTATTCTCGACGGACGGGGATCAATTCCCAAGAGTAAGATCCGAAGACAACACTACGGGGCTGGTGACGTTAAATCTGTCGTGGCCTCAAATTTCCTCACGATGGCGTGGTGTGAAAGTTTGTAGAGGGGGTGCCAGCTCAGGTGTGAACTCGGCATCTGACCGTGGTTCAAAATGACGTGGTTTTCTCCTCGATCCTTCCCTTCGAGTTTGATCCCAGACCTTCGCTAATAGCCCCTTGTGTTGCTCCAGTACGACGTTAATTAAAAAATACCTACCGAGAAAAACACCATCTAATTTCGAACCACGACCAGATGACTAGGTCAACACTTGAACAGGCACCCCACTCTCCAAACGTCCACGACACGCCAACGTGAGGACATTTGAGGCCACGACGGATTTACACGTGAGGACATTTGAGGCCACGACAGATTTACAGGTGAGGACATTTGAGGTTACGACAGATTTGTGTCGTGTACACGTACACCAGCCAAGTGTACACGACGGCCTTTGGTTAGACCGAGTTCGATGGTCTGGAGGAGATAGGTAGGCCCTGGAGCATTACAACGGTCTCTTGGCGACGATCGGGGATCAGTCCCAAAGGGAAAGACCCGAGGACAAGACCTCGTCATTGTGAATCACGGTCAGATGACGAATGGGTCTGGAGGAGTTTAAGTCCGCTTTCCCACGAAAATGCGCGGAACGCTATAGCGCATGTTTTCGTCCTCCTGTAAAGGAAGAAGCTGCAAGATTGCTGATAAGGGGTGGTTTTCAAAGGGGTAGTTTCACTCGAGAAATCGTTTGCATAGTTTCCTGAAACCTCGGACATGTTGTTGAATGCTCTTTTGTGGCTAGCGGCTCTCATGTACCAGTCACCGGAGGGGGGATACCAAGCCTCGCCCCCTCGTGACTTCCGGCCTTCCGTTCACGGACCGCAGTCTCCGGAAGAAGCAGGTACAGTACAAGACTAATTGCGTCTTAGAGCTACTTTACTTCGTAGGTCCCGGTCTAATTAGCCCTCGTGTAGCAAAAAATGATCCTACAGCCACGACCAAACTTTGGTTTTGCCACATTTAGTGACTGCAGTGACATTTAGTGACTCCACACCGGTTTGAAGAGTAGTGGATGAGGGTTGCGAGTTCGAAACTCGATCCAACCAAAGACCGTCGTGTCCGCGGGGGCTGGTGCACGTTAAATGTGTCATGGCCTCAAATGTCCTCATGATGGCGTGACGGGGAGACTTGCGTGATGAGTGGCAGTTCAGGTATTGACCTGGTTATCCGACCGTGGTTCAACATGACGAGGTGTTATCCTCGGATCTTTCTCTTCAGGATGGATCCCGAACCGTCGCCAATAGCCCGTTGTGTTGCTCCAGTTTGACGTTAATTAACTACCTACCATTTACTCCAACGATGCACGAAAAGTCCTTTAGATGTACCTCGCCATATTCCCCTTAAAAGATTTTTTCCATATCGAGGTTTGTATACTTTTGATTTTGATAGTTTTCATGTGTTTACATATCGTCGGTGTTATGTAAAAAGGGCGAATCAACCAATTCAGCATTTTTCTGAAAGGCAGTTGGGCCGCGGTGGCCCGGTTGGAAGAGTAACGGACTTGCAACCGAAGGGTTGCGAGTTCGAATCCAGCCAAACACCGTCGTGTACAAAGGGGGCTGGTGCACGTTAAATCTGTCGTGGCCTCAAATGTCCTCACGTTGGCGTGGTGTGGAAGTTTGGAGAGTGGGGTGCCAGCTCAGGTGTTGCCTCGTCATCTGACCGTGGTTCAAAATTACGTGGTGTTGTCCTCGGATCTTTCCCTTTGGGAGTGATCCCGGACCGTCACCAATAGCCCATTGTGTTGCTCCAGTGTGACGTTAATTGAAATTCCCCCCCCCCTGAAAGGCAGTTTTGAAATGTTTAACATTACATTGCGTACAGATTTAAAACTTGGTGAAGACTTAAAAAAAAAGGTGTTATCAATCTAAATTAAAAGTTCCATAAATTTTGAAAAGTATTCAATTTTTTTGAAATGTTAAACATTTCAAACTGCTTTCCTGAAAAATGCTGAATTGGTTGATTCGCCCTTTTTACATAACACCGACGATATTTTTATCAACCTTTTTGATATTGCTCTGGTTGTTAGTCTGGATATTGTTTAAATATATTTTTTACTATTTTAGGTAAGTCTGTATTTAAATTAACGTCACACTGGAGCAACACAACGGGCTATTGGCGACGGTCCGGGATCAATCCCAAAGATTTTACTAATTGAGAAATAGCTGCTTTTCTGGTTGGGATCAGGTTGAATCAGCCCGACAACAAAATACCGTACTTGTAGTACAAATTAATTGTAGCGAATAGATTGATCTGAGGCCCGGAAACTAGATACGGCCCTCCAGCAATTTTTTATCGGGCCGTAGACTAGATACCGTCCTCAAAACTTTTTATCAGCTCCATAGGAGAGATATGGTTTTCCGAAAAGGTTTGACAACACCCAGCCAGATTTGACCCCACGAAAGGGTTAACTGTAAACAGATTATTGTATTGAATTTTATTTCACCGTATGTTTATTGGGCGTAGATTATCCATTATTTTATCAAGGCCTCTTTTGTCTGATTGGAAGAGTAGCGGACTAGCAACAGAAGGGTTGCGAGTTCGAAACTAGGTCCGTCGTGTACGTGGGGGCTAGTGCGTTTAGTCTGTGGTGGCCTCAAACTTCCTCACGTTGGCTTGGTGTGGAAGTTTGGAGAGTGGGGTGCCATCTCAGGTGTTGACCGCGTCATCTGACCTACCAGCCCCTTTGTACACGACGGTCTTTGTTTGGATTGGAACTCGCAACCCTCCGGTTGCTAATCCGTTACTCTTCCAACTGGGCTACCGCAGCCCTAAAAACTTTAGCAAAATGACATAATCTAAGTTGTTTGATTAAGAAGTGATAGTCTTTTTCTTTCGCAGCCATTGCTTATCGGGCTCTACATGGAGAGCATTTTGGAGGAGATATCATTTTACCCAACGACAGAATTGGAAGAGTAAGTAACGCTACTTGTTTATGTTAGAAATTGGGTTTATCTCACGATCGAGTTAAACATTGAAAAAATTGCAACGATCCTATTGATTAAGGTAGGTTTTTTAATTAACGTCGCACTTGGAACAACACAACGGATTATTGGTGACTATCCGAGATCAAACCCGAGTGGAAAGATCTAATGATTAAGAGCTTTGTTAGAAAATAAAGTAACCAATAACTATTGACAGCAATGTTAAACTAGTGGGACTAAAAATCCATCAGAATAAAACAAAAGTCCTCAGGATTAACGAAAAATTTAGCACTCCCATCAAGGTGCAAAATAACTCAATAGAAGATGTGAGCACCTTTTCATATCTGGGAACAACAATAAACAAAAATGGAGGCACTGACGGAGGTATTCATCTTAGAATTTAAATTCAAAAGCTCGCAACTGTTTTAAGAATCTTAATATATTGTGGAGAGCAACTAATATACATGTAAAAACCAAATTAAATCTGTACAAATACGGTTCTGAAACATGGAAATTTACCAAAACACAGTGCAATAAACTAAATGTTTTTCAAAATAAATTTTTAAAAGCTATTTTAAAGATTTTTTGTCCATACTACATTTCAAATGAAGAATTATTAAATAAAGCACAATTTAATGAAATAGGAAATGAAATTTAGATGTCGGAAGTTTACAGGACACATTTTAAGAATGAACAGGGACAGTAATCCTAATATAGCATTGACTTGGACCCCTGATGGAAAGAGAAAGCGTGGACGTTTGAGCTGGCGACGTATGATGGAACAAGAGAGAAGTGAGGCTGGATGGGCGAGCTGGTATGAAGCTGGACTTGCTGCATCGGACAGGAAACTTTGGCGATCTAGATTGAAGGCCTTATGCGCCCTTAGGCACTAAAGAATTTATGATGATGAACTATTGGCAGCATACGAAATGCAAGTTTAGAATCACAATAACCTTAATTAATATTTCCTGGGATTGATCTCGGACCATCACCAATAAATTCCAAAAATTAAAAATATTTTATAAAAAATAATTAAATAAATACAATTATATAATACAAAAATTGTGTCTGACTATGGGTTAGTTTTCTGACATTTGTATCCTATCTCATTGATGACTGAACGTTCTGTTTGATTTGTGGTCTGGGACAGATAAAAATATGTTTTTACTATTTAGGGTATTTGGGTATTTCAATTAACGTCACACTGGAGCAACACAATGGGCTATTGGTGACGGTCCGGGATCAATCCCAAAGGGAAAGATCCGAGGACAACACCACGTAATTTTGAACCACGGTCAGATGACGAGGCAACACCTGAGCTGGCACCCCACTCTCCAAACTTCCACACCACGCCAACGTGAGGACATTTGAGGCCACGACAGATTTAACGTGCACCAGCCCCCTTTGTACACGACGGTGTTTGGCTGGATTCGAACTCGCAACCCTTCGGTTGCTAGTTCGTTACTCTTCCAACCGGGCCACCGCGGCCCTATTTTTTACTATTTATATAAAACCTTTTATTTCTTTTTTTTTGTGACTACATTGACTAATAAAGGCCGCGCATAAGATCTAAGAAGACCGCATGCGGACAGATTTAACGTGCAGCAGCCTCCTTTGTACAAGACTGTCTTTGGTTGGATTCGAACTCGCAACCCTCCGGTTGCTAATCCGTTAATCTTCCAGACAATTTTTTTCCCTACAAATCTTGTGATACATATTCGGGGTAAAAGTGATGACACCTCAAGAATATGTTTCTCGGCGGTTTGGATCTTTGTCGACTTCATTTATAACACGCCTTAATCTTGACATCAGCGGGAAAAACGTTAAAATAAAGTACACGCACAGAAAAAAGGCGTCCGTTATCGTCTAAGATAGAAAACGTTGACCACTGCACAAATGGCGATAAGAGATGCCCATATAAGGGGATGGTTACTCGCGCAGTGGAAAGCTAAGTCCGAAAACCACAAACCAGAACCATGTTGTGGAAGCTTCTCCTGGCTCTCATCGCCCTCTTCTCCCACTCGGGGGACAACCAACTGGGACCACCTGTGGATGGTAACGACGTTGAACCTCCACCACACCAATACGTCCCAACCGCTGATGGACCCCAAACGGCCGGGGAAGAAGGTATTAGACCCTTTTCCGTTACCGTTCTTGTCCTGAAGTAGCGTTTCTATCCTTTATCTACTTGGGGCCGTCGTGGCTCAGTGGGTATGTCCACTGCGCGAGCAACCTAGGCGGCGCAGGTTCGATTCCTCTCAGGTACATTCCTCTCCCTGGGTGTATTTCTCTCTTCTGTGTCAGTGAAACTTTCATTGCGTGTCTATTACTTGATATTGTATGTCGTGTCTGGAGCAGCATGACCAAATATGGCCCTTGCGCCATAAAACCCCGAAACAAACTGATACAGAAGGGTAGGTAGGTATTTTAATTAACGTCACACTGAAGCAACACAACGGGCTATTTCGTGGCTCAGTGGGTATGCTCACTGCGCTAGCAATCTTCCAGTTATAGGCAGCGCAGATTCGATTTCTGTCAGGTGCATTCCTTCCTGGGTGTCTTTGGGATTGATCCCGGACCGTCACCAATAGCTCGTTGTGTTGCTCCAGTATGACGTTAATTTAAAATACCTACTTACCTACCCTTCTGTATCAGTTGGTTGGTTTTCGGGTTTTATGGCGGAAGGGCCATATTTGGCCATGCTGCTCCAGACACGACATACAATATCAATTAATAGACACACAATGAGTTTTATTGACAGAGGAGAGAGAAATACACCCAGGGAGGAATGCACCTGACAGGAATAGAACCTGCTCCGCCTATGTTGCTAGCGCAGTGGACATACCAACTGAGCCACGACGGCCCCTCTTTGTGAGTAAAACTTTCACTGTGTGTCTGTCTATTAATTGATGCTGTATGTCTTGTGTCTGGCGCAGCATGGTCAAATATGGCCCTTGCGCCATAAAACCCCCAAACCAACCTTTATCTACGTTATGAGTAGTTTATTCCGGGCCTAACCTGACTTTTATGAGTTTTATTCAACTCGGGGGAATTGGGGGCAACTACATTCGACTTAACTTATCGTTGGTAGTTTTTTATCAAGGACACACGGTATATAGGTAGATAGTTGAATTAAACTCGCACTGGAGCAACACAACGGGTTGTTGGCGATGGTTCGTGATCCATCCCGAAGGGAAAATACGAGGACAACACCTCGTCATTTTGAATAACCTTTAAATATCGAGGTCGAAACCTCAGCTGGCACCCACTCTCCAAACTTAACGTGGGGACATTTGAGAACACGACAGATTTCACGTGCATCAAGCCCCAGTACACGATGGTCTTTGGTTGCATCGAGTTTCGAATTCGCGATACTCCGGTTGCTCATCGGTTACTCTGCCAACCGGGATACAGCGGCACCTCCCATATGCATCAGTCAGTGCCGACTCATTACGATACTGAACAGAGAACTTCCTTGTTCCCGTTCGGGCCGCATTTGGAAGAGCATCGGATTAGCAACCGGAGGGTTGCGAGTTCGAAACGGTTCAGCCGAAGAACGTCGTGATGCTGGGGCACGTTCAATCTAACGTGGCCTCAAACGCCCTCACGTCGGAATGGTGTGGAAGTTTGGAGTGACCTCTTGTTACCAGGTGTTGAGCTCGGCATCTGACCGTGGTTCAAAATTACGAGGCGTTGTCCTCGGTCTTTGACACAGGGATGGAACCCGGACCGTCGCCAATGGCCCGTTTGTTGCTCCAATGCGACGTTAATTAAAGTACCTTCCTTCCTACGTTGTTCCCGCTCATGGTATGGCCCATAGCGAACTTTCTTTTTAGTAATTGCATCAGCTCATTAAAGTATCTTTGTTACATTTTCTAAATAAATAGATAATCCAATTTGATCTCGTTGACCGCTAGACAGTTTTTATTTATATTCGTGTTAACCTCTCACCGTACGTAACACAAGTTCAATACTGTCATGTTATGATCTTCGATGGTCTTCGCCTGATATATCAGGCGAGGACCATCGATGTATGAGCCGATGTATGACCATTATGTATGAGCCGAACTTCTGGATTTCCACTGCATTGGCGAGAGTCGAGGCGAAAAGGGATGTCTTGTCCCCTTGCTTCCTTGCCACTACGAAGGAGAGGAGACACATGCGGAAGAGGACCGAACTGGGCTGTTACGTAGAGACACGAGGGACCCAAACGTCAACTTCGGACGCGACGTCCATGCCAAGACCGATCCTGTGGTGAGAATTCAACAGGTTTCGGCGAGTCTAGCCACTCCTCATGTCACGGGAAGCCCCGACCTCTTGCCATAGTTCGGCGGATCTCCAGGTAAAGCCGATTTGCTTTAAACTGGACACCATCAATAAATGAAGAGTATTTGGAAATTACTGTGTAATGATTTACAAATGGTTATAATTTATTTTCTCTGTTGGCCCGCTCTGTAATTTTCTTTTAAGTTTTAATAAATGGTGGTGCCCTTGGTGCCTGGGGCCGCACGTGAGGAGTCAACGGTGTTTTCCACCGGGGGGGGGCTGGCTGACTTGCTGCCCTCTTTCGTGGTCACGGTGGTCGTCTTCCCCGCTTCCAACCCAAAAGCTCTAAGCCTTATTTTGGCGAGCTGGGAGGCGGTGGGTCCAGAATGGGTCTAGAAATGCTTATCACAACACAATACTTAAATGAAATATGAACTAGAATAAAAATGTTCCATTCTATTTTGATTCTGAATGTCCCTTCTCTTCGCAGCTATCGCTCGACAGGCCCTTCACAGCAACCTCTTAGGCGGAGACATGATTCTGCCCGACAACTTCAATCAAAGCGTAAGAAACAGAATCTACTTTCTTTGCAAATGACTGGCACATAGACTCGTTTAAGAATAATCCAAGTAGGTAGGAATTTTAATTAACGGCGCACTGGAGCAACACAACGGGCTATTGGCGACTGTCCGGGATCAAACCTAAAGGGAAAGATCCGAGGAAAACGCCTCGTCATTTTGGACCACGTTCAGACGACGAGGCAACACCTGAGCTGGCACCCCACTCTCCGAACTTACGCACCACGCCAAATTGAGGACATTTGAGGCCACGACAGATTTATCGTGTACCAGCCCCCTTTGATTCACGATGGTCTTTGGTTGGATTCGAACTCACAATCCTCCTGTTGCTAATCCGTTACTCTTCCAAACGGGCTACCACAGCCACTTTTGTACTCTTTCTTTGTACTTAGGTAGGTATTCAATTAACGTCACACAGGAGCAACACAACAGGCTATTGGTGACAGTCCGGGATCAATCCCGAAGGGAAATAACCGAGGCCAACACCACATCAATATCAATCACGTACAGATGACGAGAACAACATCTGACCTGGAATCCCACTCTCCAAACTTCCACACCACGCCAATGTGAGGACATTTGAGTCCATGACATGTTTAACGTAGAACAGCCCCTTTTGTGCACGACGGTTTTTGGTTGGATTCGAACTCGCAACCCCCGATTGCTAATCCGTTGCACTTGCAACCGGGCTGCGTCATCTGACCGTGATTCAAAATTACGTGGTGTTGTCTTCGGTTCATTCCCTTTCGAGGTTGATCCCGGACCGTCGTCAATAGCCCGTTGTGTTGTTCCATTTTGACGTTAATTAAATACTTACCTACCTATCGCCAACAGGGCTACCGCGACCCTCTTTTTATATTTAGCAATCAATGTAAACAAACTTAACCTTCCGTTTGGCGCAATATGATGACCGCTGAGTTCGGGCGTAATGTGCTTGATGGGTATGCATTCAAAAAACTTAATAAACACCTAATTAAGTTCACTTATACAACTGATGAACGTCATTATTAGGGATGTCAAAATAAGAAAAATACAAAGATTTCTGCAAACAACCATGTATTTGACACAAAACTAGTTGAACAAATTTTAATGAAAATTATGATCTACTATGAATACCGTAAATCAGGGGTGTCAAACTGGCGGGCCGGATGTAGCCCCCTAGGTGATTTTTTGTGGCCCACGATGCTCTGAAATAAAATGAAAACAGGACAATATGTTATGAAGAAAATATCACTTATGAGGGATCGAAGCAATACCGTACACACAATTTCGTCATGTTAAAAATGTGTGAGGAACTATTTTCGTCCATGAAATTAAATAAAACGGCCTACAGATCAATATTAACATCCATCTGCCATAATGAAGATTGTCTGTTCTCAGTCTTTGAATCCAGATATTGGAAAACTAGGAGTAAAGCTCGGTGGCAAGTTTCCGGTAAAAAAGGTTAATTTTTCTTTTATAAATACATTAAATTAAACAAATGTTTAAATAAAAGCAATTATATATAACAATATTATAAATTATTACCCTAAATTCACGTAATTACATAATGTGTTTTAATTATGCTATCCAAATTCCTGAATCCTCACTTCGAAATATAATTTTAAGAAAATTTGTAAATGTGATGCGGCCCGCGTGAATCTTACCAGTTGCATTAAATGGCCCGTGTTTTAATTGAGTTTGACATCCCTGCCGTAAATAAAGTAAAGTTAGAAAATCGTAAAGTAAAAAAGTAAAGTTAGAAAATCGTAAAGTAAAGAAGTAAAGTTACAAAATAGTTTAAAAACGTTTATAGTATTAATATCTATTCAGTCATCTTCGGAGAGGGGTACCTTCTCCAGTGAAGTCTAGTAAAAAATGTGACGAGTTCGGTGCAATGAGCTTCTCTGAACAAAACTTGAACTTCCCGTAGTGAAGGTCAAGGACAAACTAAGTGGGAAGGTTGTATAGAGCAAGTAATAAGAGCCAGCTACTTGGAGCGCAAAATGTTAGCGGCGGGGTAAGCTGACAAAATGGCCGCGATGTGCCTGTCAGATGAAATGCGCGCGACGGAAGTTTAATTACAGTTCACTAAAATTTGTATTTTTGTGTGAGCCCCGACACTATCAACAGCCTTATAGTATAATGAGGTATTTAATTTTCAGGCAGGAGTGAGAGATACCAGGTTCCGATGGCCCGGGTACCCAGGACGAGGTGTAGTCCCCTTCGTCATCGATGGATCTTTGTGTGAGGGGTGATTTTAGAATTTCCGGGTTCCAAACTTTAACTTTTTAAACCTCATTGGTTATTTTTCCTATTCCCAACTCACTATTTATTAAATATACCTTTTATATCATGCACTTTGTTGCTGGTCAACATGTTTCGTATCATAAATTCATATCACGATATACAACATTCTATATTAATGATGAAAAATTTTAATTTTATGCATTTGATTAAATTTAATTTTCCTCCACATATTGAGCTTTTGTAATGAAAAAAAACCGGTGTTTAACATTCAGTATGATTAAAATTTTACCATATTTAATATTTATGAATATCGCTTGTTTTTATTTATTGTATTTCTGTTTTATGTTGGTTATTAATTCGAAATATAAATCGATTTCATAGTTTTACTGAGGTCAGTCGTGGCTCAATGGGTATGTCCACTGCCCTAGCAACCTTCGGGTTATAGGCGGCGCAGGTTCGATTCCTGCCAGGTGCATTCCTCCCTGGGTGTATTTCTCTTTTCTGTGTCAGTAAAAACTTTCACTGTGTGTCAAATACTTCATATTATACGTCCTATGTCAATTGCTTGATATTGTATTGTCTGGCGCAGCATGGCCAGATATGGCCCTTGTGCCATAAAAAACCAACTCAAACCTAGTTTTACTGTCTTGTGTTGGGCGCAGCTTATCCTTTTTTGGATCTTGCGCCATAAAACCCAAATCAACCAAACTTTAAAGAGTGCATCAAAAAGTTATATTTTTTGTCAAAGAATGTTGCAGCGAGGTGACAAAAGGCGTACTAGCAAATCGTTCTTTATTTAAACTTCATTCTCAAAGGATTCCGGACGCAATGCTAGGTAGGTAGCTGAATTAACGTTGCACTGGATCGAAGCACCGGGCTATTGGTGACGGTCCGGGATCCATCTCGAAGGAAAAGAACGACACCTCGTCAATATGAACCACGGTCAGATGACAAGCTGGCATCTTTCTCTCTCTCTCTCTCCAAACTTCCACACCAAGCCAACGTGAAAGACGTTGGAAGCCACGACAGATTTAACGACAGATTTACTCGCAATCCTCCGGTTGCAAATCCGTTACTCTTCCAACCAGTTTTCCACTGCCCTAGCCCAGTTGGAAGAGTAACGGAATAACAACCAGAGTGTCGAAACTCGGTTCCAACCAAAGACCGTCGTGTACACGGAGGCTGGTGAACATTAAATCTATCACGGCCTAAAATGTCCTGATGTTGGTGTGGTGTGGAAGTTTGGAGAGTGAGGTGGCAGCTCAGGTGTGTTATCGTCATCTGACCTTGCTTCAAAGTTACGTGGGGTTGTCCTCGATCTTTCCCTTCGGGATCTATCCCGGAGCGCAGCCAATAGCCCGTTGGTTTGCTCCAGTGCTATGTTAATTAACTACCTACCTATGGAGACATCCGAAGTCTGGTGTACGAGATAAGTATTGATTCCAATGAAGATCTACCTCCTCTAAGAGTTTCTGTTGTTGCTGCAGATCTTTGTGATATCTTTGGAAATCTACGACAGCCAATTCGTCTTCGTTGTTAGGTATGTAGTATTATTGGTGGTCGCTCTTTTATTGGGCCAATTACAGTAAAATGAAGTAAATAAGATTTTCTGACCGATTCCCTGAGTTTGCGCTTACGCTCAACAGTTACGATCGTACATTCTCTGACAAAAAATGTGTATTTTGATGCGGATGATGAAACAATCAGCAGAAACATGAACACGATGAGACATTAGCATTCACTGCTTAGAAAATCAAATTAATTCACCATCAAGTTTAAGAAAATGAAAAGAATTTATTTCAATTCTGAGTGCATAACTTATTTTTTTTCTTTGCAGCCTACATCAGACCGTTGATCTACAGAGCTATGCAGCACTACCATCAGACCACTTGCATACGATTCGTTGAAAGGACCAATGAGAGAGATTTCATCAGGTTGTACTACGGAAACGGGTAAATGTGCTCTGCTTACATCAGATATTTTACCTCAGACGGTCTGTGCCTCTACTTTAAATTCCAATAAAGCCCAAATTAATTCCTGTTAGCCACAGGTTGAGGTAGGTAATCATTTAATTAACGTCGCACTGGAGCAACACAACGGGGTTTTGGCGTCGGTCCGGGTTCAAACCCGAAGGGAAAGATCGGAGGACAACACCACGTAATTTTGAATCACGGTCAGATGACGAGGTCACACCTGAGCTGGCACCCCACTCTCCAAACTTCCACACCACGCCAACGTGAGGACATTTGAGGCCACGACAAATGCCACGACACCAGCCTCCTTTGTACAAGACGGTCTTTGGTTGGATTTCCCTTTGGATTAAAGTGTTTATATTTTTTTCATATTGCTTATTACAACTTTAATATGCCTTTTATTGTTGTTTTGGCTGCTTGTCCAAATAGTTTTACTGAATCTCATTCATTTATTTCTTCCAGTTGCTGGTCTATCATTGGACGAAACGGAGGAGTTCAGAATCTGTCTTTGGGACAAGGGTGCAACTACTTTGGATTGGTCGTACATGAATTGGGCCACGCTATTGGATTATTCCACGAACACCAGAGGTCAGATAGAAACAACTACATCTACGTCTACGAACAGAACGTAGTAGCAGGTACGCTTCGGTATCGCTTTTTAGTGTGTTGAAAGTGCTCCTAAGACGTGAAATTTAAGTAGACTGAGCATTAGTGAGAGGAGCTTCGAAAAGTGCTTACTAGCCAACGACCCCCTCGACTGTTGGGCCATTTGGTGGCGTGCCGGCCAGTAGAGACGGGAAAGCTTCCTCAACTCGTCTTCCTCGGTGTCTGGTCCTTGGTCCAAATCCGGGCACTGGTGCAGGTGGATAGCATCCATGACGCCCTGATCTCATAGCGGTCATTGTGGAGAGGGCAACATATGGATCCTGTGCAGGTGGGCAGTAAGGTAGTCGTGCCCAGTTGTCATCCGTAACAGTCGACTTCCCGAGGTGGCCATGGCAGATCGGACCACTGGTGACGAGTGTTGACCATTTCCCCCTTTGAAGTCATGAGTCGCTGTTGCCTCTACCAGTGGTTAACTTGGGCTTTACTATAATTTAAAGTAGAAGTACCGACCGGCTGAGGCGAAGCCGCCCCTATCTTTGCAAGTGCCTTTCGTTGCCTGCAATGTTTACATGATTTGGCACCCATTGTAGCCGTAGCTGCAATCCTTTTTCGAGCAGCTTGGAGAACCACCCTGCACTTCATAAAGCATCCAACAAATCTTCGAATATATCTTCGAAAAGTATGACCAACTTGTCGACTAGTAGTCACGTGACAGCTGTGCAAGATCGGCTTGGTTGACTGATTTGGCATCGCATCGTAGTGTAAAATCTGTCATAAGATATTGTAACTTTTGGCGATAAATCTTATGACAGGGTAGATTCGTGAATGGGAATTTCTAGAGTGACGACAAATGTGGTGAAATCACCAGTCAATTGCCATATCGCGCGAGCCAATCAGATAGAGTCAATAGATGGGCGTCTTCTCCCGTGCTGTGGACCAATCAGATGATGACTATTCGTTTCCATCCGGAAGACGAAAGTAGTCTAAGGGTCACGTTACTACAGTTTTGGTCAAATGATCATGGGCACTCAAAAAGGTTACCATGCTCCTCTACTTTTATATTTCCTCTATGAAGTGTCCTGTTTTAGGTTTTATGTATTTCACTTATTTTCAAGATGCCAATATCGAGATTCGAAACCACAGCCTGCTGAACAAAACGCCAGAGAGACATTAAAGGAAGGTCTTACTAAGCACTTGCCATTAATTGGATTTCATGTCCTTTAATTCTCATGTCTTGAAATTAGATTGATAATCAAGATTAGTTAAATTTACGTGTTTCCATGCAGGCCAAGAACACAACTTCAAGAGGACTGAGCCCCAGTACGAGCTGATCTACACCCAGTACGACTACAACTCCATCATGCACTACGGCAACTACGCCTTCTCCAGACAGCCCAACTACCTCATGACCATGGAGGCCAAGAATAGGCAGCGACTGATCGAGCCCTACGACAAGCCCGGTTTCACCAACTCCGACATCTACATGATCAGGAAGCTCTACCAGTGCTAGAATCTTCATGTGTTGTGTAATTCTGACAATAAATATCTTTTAACAAACACTCGCATTTAATAGTTATTTTTATTTCATAAACAGTAGTGTATATGAGCAATTCCATATGACTCACGTTACAATCAGACATCAATTTTCAATATTAAATTTCATGTAAATAAAGAATGGAAAAGGATTACTAAACAAAATCTGGTTTATAAACTCACTGATATACTCACCTAAAGCATCTGTCATAATTTAGAACTTTTGTGTGAATTAAGTTTTCCCAATGGCAACATTTCGGTTGTTTGGTTGGCTTTGGGGTTTTATGGCGCAAGGGCCATGCTGCGCCAGACACAAGACATACAATATCAAGTAATAGACATACAATGAAAGTTTTACTGACAAGAGAAATACATTTAACAGGAATCGAAACTTCGCCGCCTACACTCGAAGGTTGCTAGCGCAGTGGGCATAACCACTGAGCCACGACGGCCTCTGGGAACGTTTCGGACTGACGTTACATGGAAAAGGACAGACTTTTTTTACTTTCAAAAATGACAGTTTTTCTCTTCTAAAACAAGTTAATAGGAAAAAAGAATTTGGATGATTCACTGAGAGTACTAGGTCATGTCAAACCTAAGAAAAATGAAATTGCTGCAATAATTAATAAAATATGTTAATTTTTTATGTGACTCAGGTTACATACTATTGTGACTCACTCACGTTACATTTGTCAATTCTGAGGACTGAATGCTTATTAATAACGTTTTTGAAATTTTAATCTGCAAAAATCAACTCTAATATATTTGAGAATTGCTTATTAATGAAAGAAACTGCAATTAAAAAAATAACATATTTATGTGCATTAAAAATGCTGGGAAAATTATCATTTTGATTCAAAATTGTTTTAACATTTAACAAAAAATATATAGATCTATGAGAAACCCAGTTTAATATGTATATAGTTACGATATTTTTAATAACGAAAAATATACTAAAGACATTTCAAAGCATAATGGCAACGAATAATTTTCCACTTGGGACCACATTAAACACTTCAACTTCATTACGGCATTGGTGGTTAACTCAATCTTTTTATTCCTATTATTGGAAGTACTTTAGACCAAATATGCTGTAATTGAATATCTTAATTTCTCTATTTCTTCCCTTAGAATTTAAAAAACATTTGTCTTCACTACGTTTTGGCGGCTTCTATGAATTCATGCGCATTATTTACTCAACACTTCCTTCATAGCGAGGTGTATTCCTCCCTGGGTGTATTTCTCTATTTGTGTCAGTAAAAACTTTCATTGTGTGCCTGTCTATTACTTGAAGTTGCATATCTTGTGTCTGGCGCAGCATAGCCTGGCGCAGCATAGCCAAATATGGCCATTGCGCCATAAAACCCCAAAACCAACGAACCTTCGTAGCGATGTCGTTAGGTCCAGGAGCCATTCGCCTAATATCACCTAGTCCATAAAATGTCCCTAGCGCCATAAAAACCCCCAAACCAACCATCCATAAAATGATATAACTTTGTCTACTGTATTTCTACTCGAAATCTGATGATTTCGAATGATTAGTAATGGATTGAAACTTGCATTTAAACTCGTATTGCAAATGCTAAACAATTTCCTTACCAAAAATTATTTACGACGTGGTGTGCTAAATAAACCAGGTTTTGCTCGGATCATAACTTTGCCAAAAGGGTTCGCATTTTTGTACTATTGTGGTGTTTCTGTTAAGTTTCTTTGTTCAAAACGCGATACTTTTAAACATTATTTTTAACTTTTTTACTTTCTTTTGATTTTAAATCCTTTTGTACAGATACTGGCATTTTCATTGATTTTTTCCCTTCTGCATCGGTATTCTTTCACAGTAAAACGGTGCTTTTCTTTATAATCGCCATAACTTCCTACTTGCTTTAATTTATCTTCCATCTTTCTTGGCCTTTCTGCAGCTGCTGTAGGTGCTATAATATAATTTTTATATTGTATAAAGAACACGTTTTAATAAAAATTAATCATCACAAAAAAGCGTTTGGACTTTATTTTTATTGAAAACTGAGAGTCAATACTTTATGGTGCAGCATTTCATCTAATGGCAGGTTATGTGTGACTCACATTACACAATTAAATCTGTTCTATCTTTTAAGAAGGCAGGTAGGTAGTTTAATTAACATAACAATGAGCAACACAACGGGCTATTGGTGACGATCCGGGATCAAACCCGAAGGGTAAGATCGGGGACAACACCACGTAATTGTAAACCACTGTCAGATGACCAGGTCACACCTGAGCTGGCACCCCACTCTCCAAACTTCCACACCGCGCCAACGTGAGGACTTTTGAGGCCTCGACAGATTGAATGTGCACCAGCCCCCCTTAGTACGTGACGGTGTTTGGCTGGATTCGAACTCGCAACCCTCCGGTTGCTAATCCGTTACTCTTACAACCGGGCTACGGCGGTCCTTTACCCTCTTAGATCTTCCATGGAGTTATAGGGCAGTTTTATGTTGACGAGATATTTCGTCATTAGCAAAACATCAGATCTTAATGAATGAGATACCTCGTCGAAAACACTCGGAGGATTAACATAATTCATGAGAGGGTTGATTGGTTTTGGGGTTTTATGGCGCAAGGGCCATATTTGGCTATGCACTTTGTGAGAGAGATTTGCAGCATAAACAACAAGGCCAGACGGTCTGTGAAAATTTTACTTTTGCTGTCCAAATGCTACGCATGATACTTTGTATGGATTACCTTAAAATATAGTTTATTGTTCTGGCAACTTTTGGCCTTTAATCTAATTGGTGTCGGCCAATTGGCTGTCATATATCAATTCGAAATTCGTTCTTTGGATTTTTTCATTGTCGAAGTGCTGAACTTGTGTTCGGAAGAAAATAATCAAGTGACATAACGTTTAGAAATGCGTATAGGAAACGTCGCCACACAAACACAACCATCACCCACATAAGGTTTGACAGAAAATGCCTCTCGTAGGTGAAAGAAATTCTGCTGATCATTTATCTTGCAGCATGCATCGTAAACAGTCTTCGAATCGTACCGTATGAATGGCTATTTTTAGAAAGTCACTCTTTGCTCAGGTAGGGTACTATAGAAGCAGCAGTTTTGTCTACCAGCTGCTGATTCATGATGTACCAGAGATAAAGAGGGTCAGTCTCGTCAGATACCAGCGGTGGAACATGTAGTGGACTTTCTTAGGACGACTAGAGTAATACCTTCTTTGTGTGTCCATTCGTTTTATGCATGTATAAGTGCTTTGTAACAATTCAATAATTTATATCGAAACTTGAAACACCTCCAATGTGGTGCAGCTCAGGTGTTGCCTCGTCATCTGACCGAGGTACAAAATTACGTGGTGTTGTCCTCGATCTTTCCCTTTGGGATTGATCCCGGACAGTCACAAATAGCCCGTTGTGTTGCTCTAGTGTGACGTTAAATAAAATACCTACCAATGTGGTGCCTCTGGTATTTTCATCATCTGAACGTGGTTCAAAATTATGAGGCGTTGTCCTTGGTTCTTTCGGGCCGCGGTAGCCCGGTTGGAAGAGCAACGGATTAGCAATCGGAGGGTTGCGAGTTCGAATCCAACCAAAGACCGCCGTGTACAAAGGGGGCTGGAGCACGTTAAATCTGTTGGGGCCTCAAATGTCCTTACGATGGCGCGGTGTGGAAATTTGGAAAGTGGGGTGCAAGCTCGTCATCTGAACAAAGGTTAAAAAATTATGTTGTTCTAGGATCATTCCCTTGGGGGGGGGTTGATCCCGGACCGTCACCAATACCCCGTTGTGTTGCTGCAGTGTGATGTTAATTAAGAGACCTACATACCTCGACAGACTTAGGCCTTCCGCAATAAGCAGTCAACCTTTCATTTAAATGGGCCAAGAGTACAAAAGCGCATGATTGGATGATATGCACTTATTAATAAAGAATAAATCGAATGTAAAATGTAAAAGCACATAAGCCTTTCGATTGAAAAAATTGTTGCGATCATAAAGCCAATGTCTCCAACGATTCTTTAACTGATTATTGTCATCCCTAGAAATTTCGGACATCCCGTTGTATTGGACAGGCTATACTACTGTTCACATTAATCTAGCAATAGCCCGTTTTGTTGCTCCAGTGTGACGTTAATTGAAAATACCAAATACCAATACATTAATCTAGAGGGCTAATTATTAGTTAGATACAGACACTGATTATTGTCATCCCTAGAAATTTCGGACATCCCGTTGTATTCGAAAGGCTAAACTACGGTTCACATTAATCTAGAGGGTTATGTGCAGTTTGGCCTTAACCCTGCTGTTGGTTGCTCGACGAGGTGTCTCGGTAAAGCAAATCGCATGATATCTTGAGGGGCAAGATCACTGGTTAATCTAGATCTAGTCGACTCTAGTCATTAGAACAAAACTAACCCGATCTTGATCTCGTCGTAACTTGGGGGATTTGGGCACAGCAGGTGACCAACCTCCCGATATGAGTCAGATTGAAGCGGTGTCTAGGTCACCTTCGGGAAAGTGGTTTGAACCCACCCATAGGAAGACGCGACAGTCACCCCGTGGCCAGACGTCTGGTCTTCATATCTTAATGCATAAATTAGTTTTAGATTAATGTACGAAAATATTTACAAAAGTATCAAGCATATTACATACATTAGCAAATACAAATTTAAGCACAACAATAATTTACAACTTTTCCCTAGCAGTCCTGTATGCGGTATTTGCATAGTACATTCAATTATATCAGGCATGAATTGTTCGCCCCTATGGGGTTACGTGCACTGATATTAGTTTATGTGCTTTACTATCTTTTAATAGTGTCAATGTTTTTCCGTGAGGAATTGCATTATTTTCATAATTTTATACAGCACCGTATTGTTTTCGCCGTATTCGCGGCCAAGGCTCCATAATTTTTTTGGGTGGGCGATCATGTCAAAAACAGGCAATATCTTGATGACGAGATATCTCGTCGAAAATATTTGGAGAGTTAAACAACCCTTGGTGGCATAAAAGAAGTCTTCAACCAACGATCTACCGACTTCTCTTGTATCAATCTCAACAACAGAATATCCTTTGAAAGGAGGGCCGTGTAGTCCAGTTGGAAGAGCAACGGATTAGCAACCCGTGTGTCGCAAGTTCGAAACTAGGTCCAGACAAAGACCCTCGTGTACCCGGGACTAGTGCACTCTAAATCTGTTGTTGCCTCAAATGTCCTCACGTTGATGTAGTGTGGAAATTTGGAGAGTAGGGTAACAGCTCAGGCGTTGTTCTCGTCATCTGACCGTGGCTCAAAATGACGAAACGTTGTCCTTGGATCTTTCCATTCGGGATACACCCGACACCGATAGCAAGTTGCATTATTCCTGTTTGACGTTAATTAATTACCTACCTACAGAATGAACCAACATATAAGGGGCAGTCAAATGAAAACGAGACAGATGGGAAAAAAAGTAAGTAAACTGTTTATTATTTCAGAAGTAATCGCCATAACTGTTAATACATTTATCCCACTGTGAAACAAGACGGTCAATGCCTTCATGGAAAAATGTTTGCGGTTGCCTACGGAACCATGATTGTACCCAGGCGTGGGAAGTGCTTTTCGTTCTATGCAAGAAGGGCGTATAACCCAGCAATGGTTCACGAGAATGCAGGACAGCAACTCCGTTTTCCAGGCGGAACTGTATGGGATTTTAGCAGCCATAAAAGCGGCAGAAGCAAGAGCAGATAAAAATGTAAAGATCTGGTCAGACAGCCGAGCTGGTCTCCTGGCACTTAGAAATCCAAAAACGCCGAGTCCACTGGCACGAAGAATACAATGTTTATTAAATAACAACAAGGAAATTTGTCTAGGCTGGATTAAAGCCCATGCGGGCCATGAAGGAAACGAAGAAGCAGATAGGTTAGCAAAAGAGGCAACCACAACGGAGTGCATTGATGAAGGGGTGAAATGGCCCAGAAGTCATTGCAGGAGGGAAACCACTAGCTGGCTACTTGGTGCATGGCAGAAAGAATGGGATGAAGGAGAAACAGGTACATCATGTGTTGCATAGAGTGTCACTAAAATCGGCAAGTTGGACCAGGGAAGAGACACTCTTCTTCACAGGGCATGGTCCGTTTCCATCCTACCTAACGAGGTTTAAAAAAATCAATTCAGAAAATTGCTCCTGTGGTGAAATCGTCACACCTCTACATTACATCACAGTCTGCCCCCTTACAGCATCATGGCATATGAGGACGCCTGCCGACCACCTTCAAATCGCATGGCTCAGGAACATTGCTAATACCAAGGGCTCGAGGATCAAAATTATTAACATGATGAGATTCATTGAGAATCATCAGGACTTGATCATCCAAAGAGACTGAAAAACCTACTTTTTTTTCCTTCTCTCATGTTGTATATATGTATATAGTGTAACTTAGTATAATATAGATGTAATTACTGTATAGATATATAATAATGTATAAATATAATGTGCTCTAAATTCTGGATAGACATGTCACCTCGGTGGCATGCTCTATTCATCCCAACCACATTTATTTAAACTGGTACAGTGTCTCACGACACTAGGCACGGGAATGTGTGTTGGTGTTAGTTAGTTAGATTGTACCCAGGCGTGCACCTCTTCGTCCGAAGCAAATCGACGGCCACGAATGTCTTTCTTCAGGGCTCCAAAAATATGGAAATCGCATGGGGAGAGATCTGGACTGTATGGAGGATGTGTAAGGGCTTCCCAGCGAAACTTCTGCAGCGTAGTCTTAACAACCTTGGCAACATGTGGGCGGGCATTATCCTGCAACAGAATGATGCCTCCGTCAACATTCCTGGGCGTTTGGACTTGATGGGCGCGTCAATTTTTGCAAAGTTTCCACGAATTCCATGAATTTCACTTCCTGACACTCCTTCCGCAGTCAAAAAACGCACTACAGCACGCTGTTCCTCTTTCCCGGCCTCCATAGTCATGCCGGACGCACACACGACTAGCTGACCTCACTTCGAGCACATCTAACAGACAATTGACACAGCGGTGAACGTTCGCGCTGTTCCTTCCTGATTCCCAACAGAGGGCGCTTCTATACACAAACCTACCTGCGTTACCAACTTCCGCGCCATGCTCGTTATATAGTCTGTCTCGTTTTCATTTGACTGCCCCTTATATATAAATAGGAAGAGAGAAAAGTATTGAAAATGCAGAATAATTTTTTGGAGCTTATAAAGTAATGAAAATTGTGTTATAGTTGAAGCCTCAATTATTCCCATATGAAACACTTCCTTGGCGAACACTTTGGGGTAGATCCCGAACCGTCACCAATAGCCCATTCTGTTTCTCCATTGCGACGTTAATAAACTACCTACCTACGTGGCGTGAACAAAATTGCTACCGAGCTAACAAAAACCAAAGGAGCTATGAAGTTGCTGTGCGCGTTTATCAATTGATTACTTGACGCGTTAGATTGCTGATTTGCCAATTGCATAGCGGTTCACAATACAAACAAACGTTCCTTAAAATGATGGTACTCAATGAAATTCACAACTAAATTATTAGTAGGTAGTTAATTAACGTCACAAGGGAGCAACACAGCGAGCTATTGATGACGGTCCGGGAGCAATCCCTATGAAAAGGATCCGAGGACAACACTGTAATTTTGAATCAAGGTCAGATGACGAGGTCAACACATGAGCTGGCTGTCTACTCTCCTAACTTCCACAACAAACCAACGTTAGAACATTTCAGGCCACGACCGCCCCATGTACACGACGGTCTTTGGTTGGACCTAGTTTCGAACTCGCAACCCTCCGGTTGCTAATCCGTTGCTCTTCCAACTGGGCTACCACGGCCCATAATTATTTCATGGAGGCGATCATTTATTATTCCTCCGAAATTTTGCTCCATTTTTCATCCTACTGAGTTATTAACTGCTTCCCATAAACACTAAGAACAATGAATAAAATCTAGTACACGTGTCTTCGAAACAAATCCGATACAGAAATCCAATATATCGCTTATGTTTATGAAGTCAGCAATGAAACAGATGAATCCTAACTTTTGGAATATCTAACAGGAAAATGCTATCTTGCATATGTGAAAAAGTACTGACTCCTAAAAAAAGGGGATCTGTTTTGAATCTGATTAAAAAACTGCTGAACTCTAAGTCTGACTTCTGTGTTAAAAAAAATCTACCAGAAATCTTCCGACGATTTTTCTCCATTGAAGATAGTTTCGATTTCAATGCAATTTTACGAGTGATAATTATTTGAGTGGAGCTTATTAAGAAAAAATATAACTCTTAAGGTTTTATATCTTAAAGTATCATTGATTTGGAAAAATTTTAATTTCGTTTCACGTGCTGTGCAAAATTTCAATTCATTTTATCTTAAAACTAGCGCCCGGTTGGAAGAGTAACGAACTAGCAACCGAAGGGTTGCGAGTTCGAATCCAGCCAAACACCGTCGTGTACAAAGGGGGCTGGTGCACGTTAAATCTGTCGTGGCCTCAAATGTCCTCACGTTGGCGTGGTGTGGAAGTTTGGAGAGTGGGGTGCCAGCTCAGGTGTTGCCTCGTCATCTGACCGTGGTTCAAAATTACGTGGTGTTGTCCTCGGATCTTTCCCTTTGGGATTGATCCCGGACCGTCACCAATAGCCCATTGTGTTGCTCCAGTGTGACGTTAATTGAAATACCCAACCCTACCCAATACCCTACCCTTAAAACTAGCTGATACGGGCGTAGTTAATTAACGTCGCACTGGAGCAACACAACGGGCTATTCTCGACGGACGGGGATCAATTCCCAAGAGTAAGATCCGAGGAAAACACTAGGGGGATGGTGACGTTAAATATGTCGTTGCCTCAAATGTCCTCATGTTGGCGTGGTGTGAAAGTTTGTAGAGGGGGTGACAGCTCAGGGGTGAACTCGTCATCTGACCGTGGTTCAAAATGACATGGTTTTGTCCTCGATCCTTCCCTTCGAGTTTGATCCCAGACCTTCGCCAATAGCCCCTTGTGTTGCTCCAGTACGACGTTAATTAAAATACCTACTGAGGAAAACACCATCTAATTTCGAACCACGACCAGATGACTAGGTCAACACTTGAACAGGCACCCCACTCTCCAAACGTCCACGACACGCCAACGTGAGGACATTTGAGGCCACGACAGATTTACACGTGAGGACATTTGAGGCCACGACAGGTTTACGTCGTGTACACGCGCACCAGCCACGTGTACACGACGGCCTTTGTTTAGAACGAGTTCGATATTGGTCCTGAGGAGATAGGTAGGCACTGGAGCATTACAACGGTCTCTTGGCGACGATCGGGGATCAGTCCCAAAGGGAAAGATCCGAGGATAACACCTCGTCATTGTGAATCACGGCCAGATGACGAATGGGTCTGGAGGAGTTTAAGTCCGCTTTCCCACGAAAATGCGCGGAACACTATAGCGCATGTTTTCGTCCTCCAGTAAAGGAAGAAGCTGCAAGATTGCTGATAAGGGGTGGTTTTCAAAGGGGTAGTTTCACTCGAGAAATCGTCTGCATAGTTTCCTGAAACCTCGGACATGTTGTTGAATGCTCTTTTGTGGCTAGCGGCTCTCATGTATCAGTCACTGGAGGGGGGAAACCAAGCCTCGCCCCCTCGTGACTTCCGGCCTTCCGCTCACGGACCACAGTCTCCGGAAGAAGCAGGTACAGTACAAGACTAATTGTGTCTTAGAGCTACTTTACTCCGTAGGTCCCGGTCTAATTAGCCATAGTGTAGCAAAAATTGATCCTACAGCCATGACTAAACTTTGGTTTTGTCACATTTAGTGACCGCAGTATCCCGGTTGGAAGAGTAGTGGATGAGGGTTGCGAGTTCGAAACTCGCTCCAACCAAAGACCGTCGTATACGTGGGGACTGGTGTACATTAAATCTCATGGCCTCAAATGTCCTCATGATGGCGTGACGGGGAGACTTGCGTGATGAGTGGTGTGGCACAGTTCAGGTATTGACCTGGTTATCCGACCGTGGTTCAACATGACGAGGTGTTATCCTCGGATCTTTCTCTTCAGGATGGATCCCGAACCGTCGCCAATAGCCCGTTGTGTTGCTCCAGTTTGACGTTAATTAACTACCTACCATTTACTCCAACGATACACGAAAAGTCCTTTAGATGTACCTCGCCATATTCCCCTTAAAAGATTTTTTCCATATCGAGGTTTGTATACTTTTGATTTTGATAGTTTTCATGTGTTTACATATCGTCGGTGTTATGTAAAAAGGGCGAATCAACCAATTCGGCATTTTTCTGAAAGGCAGTTTTGAAATGTTTAACATTTCATTGCGTACAGATTTAAAACTTGGTGAAGACTTTTAAAAAAAAAGGTGTTATCAATCTAAATTAAAAGTTCCATAAATTTTGAAAAGTATTCAATTTTTTTGAAATGTTAAACATTTCAAACTGCTTTCCTGAAAAATGCTGAATTGGTTGATTCGCCCTTTTTACATATCACCGACGATATTTTTATCAACCTTTTTGATATTGCTCTGGTTGTTAGTCTGGATATTGTTTAAATATATTTTTTACTATTTTAGGTAAGTATGTATTTAAATTAACGTCACACTGGAGCAACACAACGGGCTATTGGCGACGGTCCGGGATCAATCCCAAAGATTTTACTAATTGAGAAATAGCTGCTTTTCTGGTTGGGATCAGGTTGAATCAGCCCGACAACAAAATACCGTACTTGTAGTACAAATTAATTGTAGCGAATAGATTGATCTGAGGCCCGGAAACTAGATACGGCCCTCCAGCAATTTTTTATCGGGCCGTAGACTAGATACCGTCCTCAAAACTTTTTATCAGCTCCATAGGCGAGATATGGTTTTCCGAAAAGGTTTGACGACCCCCAGCCAGATTTGACCCCACGAAAGAGTTAACTGTAAACAGATTATTGTATTGAATTTTATTTCACCTTAAGTTTATTGGGCGTAGATTATCCATTATTTTATCTAGGCCTCTTTTGTCTGATTGGAAGAGTAGCGGACTAGCAACAGAAGGGTTGCGAGTTCGAAACTAGGTCCGTCGTGTACGTGGGGGCTAGTGCGTTTAGTCTATGGTGGCCTCAAACTTCCTCACGTTGGCTTGGTGTGGAAGTTTGGAGAGTGGGGTGCCATCTCAGGTGTTAACCGCGTCATCTGATCTACCAGCCCCTTTGTACACGACGGTCTTTGTTTGGATTGGAACTCGCAACCCTCCGGTTGCTAATCCGTTACTCTTCCAACTGGGCTACCGCAGCCCTAAAAACTTTAGCAAAATGACTTAATCTAAGTTGTTTGATTAAGAAGTGATAGTCTTTTTCTTTCGCAGCCATTGCTTATCGGGTTCTACATGGAGAGCATTTTGGAGGAGATATCATTTTACCCAACGACAGAATTGGAAGAGTAAGTAACGCTACTTGTTTATGTTAGAAATTGGGTTTATCTCACGATTGAGTTAAACATTGAAAAAATTGCACGATCCTATTGATTAAAGTAGGTTTTTTAATTAACGTCGCACTGGGAACAATACAACGGATCATTGGTGACTATCCGAGATCAAACACGAGGGGAAGGACCTATTGATAAAGAGCTTTGTTAGAAATAAAGTAACCATTAACTATTGGCAGCAATGCTAAACTAATGGGACTAAAAATCAATCAGAATAAAACAAAAGTACTCAGGATTAACGAAAAATTTAGCACTCCCATCAAGGTGCAAAATAACTCAATAGGAGATTTAAGCACCGTTTCATATCTGGGAGCAACAATAAACAAAAATGGAGGTGCTGACGAAGATATTCATCTTGGAATTTCAAAAGCTCGCAACTGTTTTAAGAATCTTAACAAATTGTGGAGAGCAACTAATATACATGTAAAAACCAAATTAAATCGGTACAAATCACTAGTACTTTCAGTTCTCTTATACGGTTCTGAAACATGGAAAATTACCAAAACAGTGCAATAATCTAAATGTTTTTCAAAATAAATGGTTACGAATTATTTTAAAGATTTTTTTGTCCATACTACATTTCAAATGAAAAATTATTAAATAAAGCACATTTTAATGAAATAGGAAATGAAATGAAATTTAGACGTCGGAAGTTTAGAGGACACCTTTTAAGAATGAACAGGGACAGTATTCCTAATATAGCATTGACCCCTGATGGAAAGAGAAAGCGTTTGAGCTGGCGACGTATGAGGGAACAAGAGAGAAGTGAGGCTGGATGGTATGAAGCTAGACTTGCTGCATCGGACAGGAAACTTTGGCGATCTAGATTGAAGGCCTTATGTGCCCTTAGGCACTAAAGAATTTATGATGATGAACTATTGGCAGCATACGAAATGCAAGTTTAGAATCACAATAACCTTAATTAATATTTCCTGGTATTGATCCCGGACCATCACCAATAGCCTGTTGTGTTGCTCCAGTGTGATGTTAATTAAAATACCTAGCACATACAGGGTGTCCCACAAAGGACTCTCTGATTTTAAAATTAAATAACTCGGGAACGGAGATCGATAGAAGAATAAAACAAATGATATGTTTATTTTGAAAGCCGCAAAAATCAGATACAGAAGTTTCAAAATTAGTTACAAATGTTGCCGACAGGTGGCGCTGTAAGCTGTTGTACCGGAGTCCAAGAAATAGGCTATAAACTGTCCTTTGCAAGCAGTCATTGCAATCGCATCACAATCGATTCCAAATGTTTCGCAGCACAGAGATGGCGCAAACGAAGAATGCAATTTTCAGTCACCCTCTGCAGTGTGTCAACGGAAATGGACGCACATGCCTCACAGATCAACTCTTCAAGCTCGTCCAGTGTTGCAGGATTGTTCCGGAAAACAGTCTCCTTCAATGTGCACCACAAAAAGTAGTCGCCGGGGGTAACATTTGTAACTAATTTTGAAACTTCTGTATCTGATTTTTACGGCTTTCAAAATAAACATACCATTTGTTTCATTCTTCTGTCGATCTCCGTTTCCGAGTTATTTAATTTTAAAATCAAGGAGTCCTTTGTGGGGCACCCTGTACCTTAATAAATATTGTAATGGCAGTTTGCATAGAATTTAAGCACTAAGACAAAAGCATTTAATACCGAAACAAAGAGCCTTTATGCGAAAGATTTTCAGTGACATAAACAAACCTCCTGATGGCTGGTTTTATTTCCTGGTATCTAATACGAAATTTGATGCGGATCCAGGGAGAAGGCAATTGAGTCGCGTGGTTCCGAACGTATGCATTACTTAAATGAGGGGACTGGTGGTTGGATGTTTTGGGGATTTTATGGCGCAAGGGTCATATTTAGCCATGCTGAGCCAGACACAAGACATACAATATCAAGTAATAGACACAGACAAACAATGAAAGTTTTACTGACACAGAAGAGAGACATACACCCAGGGAGGAATGCATCTGACAGGAATCAAACCTGCGCCGCCTGCAACTCGAAGGTGGTTTGAGTAGTGGACATACCCACTAAGTCACGAAAGCCCGGAGGGGACTGGTGGTAATGTAAACAAATTCCTTCCACGATCGGCGTCTATAGCGCGAATTCTGATTCAAAGTTTATCGTTCAGCCTACCGACAGCATTGATGACGTGTTGGCAGGGGAAAAACATCCACTCAGATGGCCATTCATGTTTTTGCGTATGGCAGCCTTCTCCTCATGCCCTTTCTTTCGCCCTCAGGGGCACATCTTTGGGTGTGCGCGAGCATCAGAACCCGGAGGTACCCCACGTCCTCCCTTCTGTTCAACCCTCGTCTATCGTTCTCCTTTTTTTCCTCCCTCGTTGTTGTCTTGTGTTTGGCCAAATATGGACCTTGTGCCACAAAACAACCAACCAACAATCTAACGCGCTTTCACACCTATCCAGTTATCTGGCGTTTGGCGCAGTTTGTCCATTTCTGGACCTTGTGCCATAAAACCTAAACCAACCATCACACCTATCCAGATATCCACTGACCGAAGGTCAACTGACTTTTGACTGGAGCCGAGCCATACGTACAGGAAGTGAGATCTACCACAAAACACTAACCAAGCAAGTTTATGAGTTGACAATACAAATAAACACCCAAGGTGGTCGCCACACACGACCCCCTCCAATCATTATCCATTGTCAACAGGTAGGTATTTCAATTAACGTCGCATTGGAGCAACACAACGGGCTATTGACGACGGTCCGGGATCGATCCCGAAGGGAAAGATCCGAGGTCATTTTGAACCACGGTCAGACGACGAGGTCACACGCGAGCTGAAACTTCCACACCATGCCAGCGTGAATCAAAACAATGGAAAGTATATTTTGCACGCTGCATTAAAAATGGAAACAATAAAAATTACTAAATCTGCTATCAAAGCCTTTGCAACAAGGCTCTTTCCATCCATTACGTGGTGTTGTCCTAGGATCTTTCCCTTTGGGCTTGATCCCAGACCGTCGCCTTGTTATTATATGTCGTGGCCAAATATGGCTCCTGCGAAATGAAACCGCAAAAACAACAAACTGGATCGTCGCCAATAGCTCGTTGTGTTGTATAGCGACTAATACCTACCTAATATGCTAAATACCTACCTAAATAACTACCTATCTTTTCCATCCTAGATACAGAAATAGAAACCAAAACTTAATTTGGTTTCTATTTCTCAAGTGACATTATTTGAGAATCACCTCCCCAGAGTCACGATTCATTGACACCTGTTCTTGATTTCAGGCTGGAGACAAAGACACCAAGTACCGATGGCACGGCTACCCTGGATCAGGGACCATTCCTTACTTCATAGACCCCTCTTTTGGTGAGCAACTTACCTTGTTACACAATTGAGAGATAATTACATCGTGGAAAATCCAAACACAAACGCATTTAAAGGGGTTTTTAATTCTTGATTTACCGACCGTGTAACGCGTGGGTTTATATCTTAATCGATTGTCCCTCATTGCCGAGTCCGGTTCTTGCACAGTGGGTATGCTCACTGCGCCAGTTGCTTGTTTACTAAAAGATTAGTAAATATTTACTTTTACGGAGATTTTTTAAAACACAATCTGTTTTCCGTGGGGGCCGCGGTAGCCCGTTTGGAAGAGTAACGGATTGGTAACCGGAGAATTGCGAGTTCGAATCCAACCAAAAGATCGTCGTGTACATAGAGGGCTGGTTCACGTTCAATCTGCCGTGGTCTCAAACGTCCTCACGTTGGTGTGGTGTGGAAGTTTGGAGAGTGCGGTGCAGCTCAGGTGCCGTTCTCGTCATCTGACCGTGGTTGAAAATTAGGTGGTGCTGTCTTTCCCTTCGGACTTGATCCAGGACCGTCGCCAATCGCCCTTTATGTTGTTTCAGTGCGACGTTAATTAAGTACCTACTCTACTTTAGCCTTTCATTGTTTTGTGTTTGGCGCCTAATATGGCGCTCGCGCCATAAAACCCCAAAACAAATCCTAGAGACTGGTGCTCCTGAAATTTCGGTAAGGCTTTCAATAACAAAATAGTGTGGCATTAGACAAGGACAGTTTAATTTAATAATTGAATGTTTGTTTCTCCATATTTAGAAAGACTAATTCCAGTTAGAAAGACAGTAAAATGTCACAGATGAACAATTAAATCTACTCTAAATCATAATACGACTCTAGCATTAGTTTTCTGTTGTAGTTGAAGCAAGGTTGATCGCGTTTGAAGTAGATGGCCAAATGATGCAAAAAGTCTAGAGGCCTCTGTCGAGAAGATGGTACATTGATGTAAGTCCATGCTCTATAGATAACTAAGGACGCAGATAGGCCAACCATTCCTTTGTTAACGCTATATATATCATGGCAGTTTCTCAGAAATGATTCTCATTTCATAAATCTAACAACTTTTAAAATCTAGTTAATTATGTTATGCCTTTTGACACTACTGAGTCAGTGTTCTTGGCTAAAACAAACGAAAACCTTTTCCACAAGACGACAGGTTGCGAAGCGGTGTAACGCAGTGGGCAGAGTGGTGGTCCAACAAACACAACGACACGGCCAAAATTACCAATAAACTAACGTTGTTTCACAATAACTATATTATAATGTTTTACAGTCAGAGATTTGTGTCCCTTGGTCGAAGGCGCAGCAAACAGGGAGAAATGGGATACACTCAACGAACAAGCAGAGAAAACACCTCTTCTCAACTCGAGCTCTACAACAGCTCTGTATTTACCCACCAGCTTCAAAGGAAGTCAGTTCAATCCCAGGGGGGCGTCGTATACCCCTAGACCCCTCCGAACGGCAATTAGACACCATGGAAAACCACCCCGATAGCCATTTCGGAATTTACTGCCGGAGGTCAGTGGTGTTGATCTCTGATCTGTTGCTATGGGCGTTATAGGGCCGCGGTAGCCCGGTTGGAAGAGTAACGTTCTAGCAACAGGAGGGTTGCAAGTTCGAATCCAACCAAAGACCATTGTGTACAAAGGGGCTGGTGCATGTTAAATCTGTCGTGGCCTCAAACGTTCTCACGTTGGCGTGGTGTGGAAGTGTGGAGAATGGGGTGCCAGATCATGTGTGACCTCATCATCTGCTCGTGGTTCAAAATTACGTGATGGTATCCTTGGATCTTTCCTTTGGGATTTGATCCCGGATCGTCGCCAATAGCCCCTTGTGTTTATCCAGTGCGGCATTAATTAGAATACCTACTTACAGTCTTATCCAGCCAGTTTAACTGGAAGACAGTTCAATCCCACAAGGACGTCGGATTGAACCACCTGGACTAATTCCAGGACCTAAAGACCTCCTGGACGGCAATTAGACACCATGGAAAACCACCCCGATAGCTATTTCGGGATTTACGGCCGGAGGTCAGTGGTGTTGACATCTGATTTCTTCCTATGGACATTACAGCGGGGGCCCGTAAGTGACATGTCCAGTGCAGTGACAGAATCCTCGATCGTATGCCTTGGGTTCCATGTCAGCGCTATGATTTTCTTACCTGTAGATTTTTCTCTTCCAGATGCTGGTCTTACCTTGGAATGAATGGTGGGCACCAGGACCTCTCCCTGGGTCCCGGATGCGGTTACATAGGACTGGTCATACACGAAATGGCTCACGCCATAGGACTGCATCACGAACGCCAGCGGTCCGATAGGGACTATTACGTCACGATCTTCGAAGACAACATCGCACCGGGTAAGATGCTTTTAAATCCGATTTCAGTGCTTACAATCTTTGCATACAGGACGACCGTTGTTGCATTCGGTTAGAACGAACTCTCTTACATCGAAGGGTTTATCTTAATGTTATTTAGGGCCACGATAGCAAAGTTGGGAAGAGCGAGAGATTCGCAACCGGAGGGTTGCGAGTTTGAAACTAGGACCAACAAAAGACCGTCGTGTACACGGGGGCTGGTGCACCTTAAATCTGTCGTGGCCTCAAATGTCCTCACGGTGGCGTGGAAGTGTGGAGAGTGGGGGTGCCAGCTCAGGTGTTGACCTCGTCATCTGACCGTGGTTCAAAATTACGAGGCTTTGTCCTCGATCTTTCCCTTAGGGATTGATCCCGGAGCGTCGCTTATGGCCTGTTGTGTTGCTTATGTGGGACGTTAATTAACTTCCTACCTTCAATGCTTTCAATCTTTCAATACAGAACGAACGTTATAATGAACCCTCTTACAACCAAAAGTTTATCTTAATGTTATTAAGATTGGCTTCTGGTGGAAATGGAATTGAACTAATGTTTGTATTGACCGGTTGGCCAAAAAGTTGGTTAGGTTTATAAGTAAAAAAGTAACAGATCTTCCATTGTCACAAATTAAGTACTGACAAACGTGTTGACCGTTTCGTTTGATTATCTTCAACATAAATTCTTCATTCGTGCAATTTTCCAAGGAATTTAAAGTTTTTCCCATCACGAAACTTTCGTAAGGATAGGAGTAAATAGAAATCCCTCCGAAGGTTTGCAGAATACTGCGGATGAGTCAATCACACAACCAAGCCCTCTGGACCACGGTAGTCTGGTTGGAAGAGTAGCGGATTAATAACAGGAAGGATGCGATTCGAAATTCAATCCAACCAAAGTAAGTGGGGGCACGTTAAATTGGTCGTGGCCTCAAATGTCTTCACGATGACATGGTGTGGACATTTCGAGAGTGACGTTTGGTCTCGTAATTTGAGCGTGATTCAAAATGACGATATGTTGTCTTTGCATCTTTCCCTTCGAGATGGATTTCGGACCATCACCAATAGCCCGTTGGTGTTGCTCCAGTGCGACGCTAATACAACTATCTACGTGACGGTAGCAGACTTTGAAAAATTGACCACTTTTGTCACCATTCTATAGAAATGCAGATTCACGCATCAACCTTATCATAAGAGGTTACATCGCCAAACGAGGCGATGAGATGCCAAATTGGTCAAACAAGTCAATTTTTTAACAAGAGTCACGTGACTAGCCGTCATGTTGGTCACACTTTCTGAAGCTTCTCTCAATAGCAATGCTCAGTCTACTTATACAGAGTGTCCTAAATGTTTTTCCGTACTGATGATTCGTGAATTTATTATACAAAAACAACAAACTTTAAAACAATTATTTCTATGCTAATAGTGAAAAGCACTTTTAACATAACGTAGGAAAAAAATGTGAACTCGCATTTATAATAAATGTTCAAAATGTCCGTCCCTTTCTTGGGGGCAAAGTTGAAGTCGTTTGCGCATATTTTTAGAAACGCATTTCAAGATGCTGGGAGTGACTTTGAGTAATGGCAATTTTCAGATCATCTATTGTTTGGGGATTATCTTCATAAACTTTGTTCTTTAATTCCCCATTCATTAATGCAAAAACCTTTACATTCTCAAAAAAATTGGCGTTTGGTGTGCCGTATCACGCAAAAGGATTGCTGGGCTTCTGTTTTTCCAGTCAACTGTTGATGGCACTATATACAGATAACTCATCCAACAATTTGTTGCATTATTAGAAGTGAATGAACGAGATTCTTGGTTCCAACAAGACGGTGCAACCTACCATGCAAGTTATGAAACCATGGGCATGCTTCAAGATTTTTTTGTCGATCGACTCATCTTCAGAAATCTTTGACCACCTCGTTCCCCTGATCTGAGCATCCCTGACTTTTTCCTGTGGGAATATTTAAAGAACAAAGTTTATGAAGATAATCCCCAAACAATAGATGATCTGAAAATTGCCATTACTCAAAGGATACAAGAAGTCACTCCCAGCATCTTGAAACGCGTTTCTAAAAATATGCGCAAACGACTTCAGCTTTGCCTCCAAGAAAGGGGCGGACATTTTGAACATTTATTACAAATGTGAGTTCAAATTTTTTTCCTACGTTATGTTAAAAGTGCTTTTCATTATTAGCATAAAAATAATTGTTTTAAAGTTTGTTGTTTTTGTATAATAAATTCACGAATCGTCAGTACGGGAACTTTTAGGACACTGTACATATTTTACGTCTATTCATCTACCGACGTTTACGCTCTCAGGCCCTAATCCAGAGGTCGCAAAACTTCTTTGACCGTCGATCTCTTCAACAGTTTCTTGAATTTTTATCGACACCCTCTATTTTACTATTACGTAATTATAAAAGGACAAGCAAAGGAGACCGCTTATGGGACTTTTTAGATTGCTTATTTTATAGTTACAGTGTGTATTGAATATATTAAATATAGTCTATATTATTATATTGGCTTAACGTCAAAAGGATACGTTTTTGTTTTCGACGTCCTTCTTAATATTACATATTGGATAGGAGGGATAAATAATATATTGAATTGAATTTATATGAACAAAATAACAATACAATCTTCCTTATACAGGGTGTCCCATAAATTCCGAAATAGTTTAAAAATTCATAAAAGTTGAAGGAATTGGTATATTTGAATGCGGTTTGCGATAACGTTATTCTCATGAAGGGGGATTTTTTTTGGTAGAGAAAAAAAATTAGTTCAATCTGTTGTCAATAGAGGGCGCTGCACGCAACCAATCACAGGAAATATGCAAATCAGAGTCCTACAAAATGATGGGTGTATGATTTAAAGCTCATTTCTGAATTTTCCTGTGATTGATATGTATTCCTGTGATTTCATTGTGATGTTGACATTGGTGGATAAAGCACTATTGGATAAGTTGTTTTACCTCAGTTTAATCGAACAAGTAGTATTCTAGTGCTGTGATGTGCTTGTAAACATTTGCCTGCATGGAAATAAACGTCGTTTTCCACGGAATTCTGTGATTGGTTGGGTGCAGCGCCCTCTATTGACAAAAGATTGAACTAATTTTTTTTCTCTACCAAAAAAAATCCCCTTTCATGAGAATAACGTTATCGCAAACCGCATTCAAATATACCAATTCCTTCAATCTTTATGAATTTTTAAACTATTTCGGAACTTATGGGACACCCTGTATATATGAAAATAAAACTTCTATTAACTTAGTAAGCAATTTACTAACGTTGTCAATACGAAGGGTGTGCTTTGTGACTCTCTACAAGATTAGCAATGGTGGTTCAAAATGAGTCAGTTTCAGCCTTCAATCGCAATGGAATTCAATATTCACTCTTAATTGAGTTGTCATTCAGGATGGAGGTAATCCAAGTGAACCGAATTAAATATTACCCGTACAACGATGTCTTGTATTTTTCTATCGCCACCAAGAGCCCGAATAAAACTTGATGAAATTAAATTTAAAATCTTAATTACATATGTGGTAAAAATCCAGAATGATGAAGAAATCTAAAAAGCAATGGATGGGGAGGTTGACCCAACAGGTCTGATAAAATTGGTAATGAAGTATTAAAAAATTGTATATAAAGATGTCTAAGGGGTGGAAATGTATAAGAAGTTAAAATATGATAAATGGAGAGCAGATCTTGGCATGCTGGCTCGATGGAGCGGTTTCCCCGACCAATAAAAATCTATGAGTGATTCGTGAATGGCCGTTGCGAAGACCTGTTAAAATGACGTCGAACCGTCGGGGGGGGGGGAGATGGTAGTGACGGTATGGGTGAGATTGTCGGCTGGATGTTGTGGAGATTGTTGCTCTGCTCACTCCAGTCTTCGCGCCATTCGTTCCATACGATGTCTCGTACAAAATGACGTAGATCATCGTATGGAATACGAATATTAAGTGGAGTCACTGCATTTTTCGCTGCATCATCGGCCAGTTCATTGCCGATAATTTCGACGTGACCCGGTAGGAACATTTTTGCTATCTCAGAGTTTTATCTAGAGGGGTTGTATAGAAATTAAAAACTGTATCCGCTTAAATTGTTATCACGTGATAATTTTATTCACATATCTTAATTACTTACCTTATTTGGTGTGCTTTTGCAATTTACATTGCCTACTGTGACATCTTAGCGCCTAAGAGTCTAGAATGGCCGGCTGCAGACCCGGAAGTTTCCTGTTAAAAAGTCCTTCAATACTGCGCTTGCGCATGTGAGGAGAATGAGAAACAGTTAGCTCACGGACTCCGTCTAGTTGAGACGTCTTCGTAGCAATTCGTAAATTTTAATATGAAAATAAGCATTTTTGTTTCGCGCGTCCATTGTAAACCCATTGTTTTGTCTGTGTTAAAATAAATGTTATTTTTTAATGTCCAACAAAAGTTCGGATTAATTCGTCACAGACTAGAGTTTTGGTGTCAGAAGTGGGATGGAAGCAAGAAAGCAGGAAATGCAGGTAGGCCCACCCTTGTATTAAATTAAATTTACTAAGGTTCTGGCTTACCGGAATTAGTGAGGCAAAGAGCCTAAATAGTTTTGGTTAAAAAAACAAACAAAAAGAAATGACTACATATCCAATTTTATTTTGTGGTTATTTAAATTTTGTCCTTATGAAAGTTAATAGAAGTTGATGATAAAGTGAATTTGCATGTTCTACTAAGTAGATATTATCAAGTTGATAAAGTCACGGCCAAAAAGTGCCAAATCGAAAGTGAACGAAAATTTAAATTTCGTTTTGATTTTACTGAAATTTTGTGTTTTGTGCATTTAATGATTTGAAAAGAATCAGATAATTTGAATTACATATGGTAATTACACATTAGTAAAAGAAAACAAATATTTAATTGCAACTATATATATTGCATCTTGTGTATTGTATATGCTACGATATAGTTTAAGATTCTGTTATTATATTTGAGAATTGTGTTTGATATTAAATCTTATCTAGTATTTGAAGCATATTTGGCATTGAATATATTTTGTGAATCATATAGTTATTAGAAAATATTGGTAACTATATTTATGATAACAAAATTGGATTGTTTACTAATAAGTTATTCATCGATCATGGCTTTTCTTTCTCGTGGGAGAAAAGAAGACCTCCTCGAACTCGCAGATGAACTTTGTGAAAAGGTATCGCATAATTGTAAACTGGTTGAGATAAGGAAAATAATCCTAAACAGTGAAAACTATGAAGAAGAGGAAGTTAAAATTTCTTTAACTCGTATTATGGAAGATAGGATAAAGAGAGAGAAAGAAGCAGAAGCAAAAGAAGAAATTGCCAGACAAGAAGCAAAAGAAAGGGAAGAACGTAATATTCGAATGGAAGAAATAGCTTTAGAGAAGAAAAAGCTAGAAATGCAAGCTGCAAGTGAGCTAGGACTATCTAATAGAGAACGGATGCCAAATCATAAAATTGAGCTCATCAAAATTACCCCGAAATTTGAGGAAAAGAAAGATGAAATGGGTCTATATTTAATAAATTTTGAAAGAAGAGCTGAGATGGCAGGTGTGCCTAAAGAAGATTGGGTGCCGTATTTACTAGGCGTATTGCCTTCGGAAATTTCGAGCATGATGGCTAGAGAATCGCCTGAAGATGCAAAGAATTACGATTATGTGAAAGATATTATTCTTAAGAGGTATAAAATGAGTTCTGAGAAATTGAAGCAGATGTTTTATCGTCATCAAAAAGTCCCGGATAAAACATGGAGAAGTTACGCTCATGAACTTACAAGCTACTATGATGAATGGGTTTCTGATTTGGAAATCAAAACTTTTGAAGAACTCAGAGACTTGCATATCACTGAGCAGATGAAGAGACGAGTGCCGTCGGAAGTAAAAGAACATTTTCTGGAGGAGTGGATGGGCTTAAATTCTCCGTTAGAATTAGCTAAAAAAATAGATCAATTTGAAAGCTTAAAGGAGAGTCTTACACCCAGAAATACTAAAGGTCCCCAGAATAAAACAAGTATCAAGAAAACATATGTTAGTTTTCATAAGTCTAAGGGAGAAAATAAACCCTTTGGAAAAACAGAAGTAAACAGAGAAGATTATAAAGAGAGAAATTTTGAAAAAAGAAAGCAACTTCAATGCTATGAATGCAATTCCTATGATCATCTTAGACCTCAATGTCCTAAGTTGAAGAAAAATGAAATCATAGCTGCTAACGAAATAATGGGAAAGGGAATAATAGATTTGATGTCTCCCTACATTAGTGTCGGAACTGTAAATGGATCTCAGATTTCTATCTTACGAGACACAGGATCCAGCATAGATCTAATTCCTAGGAAGTTTGTTAAGCCACACATGTATACGGGTGAACGTGTATGGGTAGCATCTCCTTTAGTGGATAACCCTATTTGCTTGCCTATAGCGGAAGTAAATTTAGTGTGTGAGTTGGGTCATGTTATAACCAAAGCTGTTGTCAAGGATAACTTCTTAGATAAAGAACGCTACTTACTAAGCAACAAGACCATTGTACTTATAGAAGATATGAAAAAAGACAAAGGCTCTGATATTGAAGTAAAAGACTCTGCAACGCCCAAGTGCCAACGTTCTCCATATTTAAATGAAACATCGAAAAACGACTGCCCTTGTAACAGTAACCGTTTTAGTTCTAGCAGTGTTACTCCTAAAGAGACTGGAATCGTTGAAAATTTGTTACGTTCATATGGTTTTATACAATGTTGCGAAAGACAAGCAATATATTTTTTTCACTACAGTCAATTTTCTGGAAATATTGATAATTTAAAACGTGGTGATGCAGTTGAATTTAAAATTACTCATAATCGTCGTACTGGAAAACCAATTGCTAGTTCTGTTTGTAAAATAATGTGTAAAGAGACAGTTTCTGGATTAGAAACCACTGAAAAAAAGGAAAATACTGAAGGTAAAGTTGCTTATGAAAATAATGGTGAACGGCCCTATTCTGCTGAAAATGTTGATGGTAATGTAGATTTTCATCCTCCTAAAAAGATCACTTTTAGTATTCCTATTGACAAAAATACAAGAAACCTTAGACCTTGTAAAATGCGTTCGGAACAGCCCTTACCTGTGAGATACCGTGGTGTTATCTCTTAAAGGAACATTTGGTTTTATTAAAAGGGGTGATGTAAAGGATATGTTTTTCCACTCTAGTGAATGCAAAGTGTTCAAAAATCTTAATCTTGGCGATGATGTTGAATTTGGAATACAGACTCGTAACAACAAGGAAGTTGCTGTAAGTGTAACTAAATTGCCCTTAGGGACAGTGATATTTGAGGACGTTGAAACTGAAAGTTCGGTTGGTGAAATAACTGAATGCTTAGACAAATCTAAAAGTCGTTTGAGGAAAGCATAAAAGTTACGAGACAAAGTTGAATTCACTGTGATCCAGGATTACGAGGTAGTCCATAGAAAAGGAAAACAGCATATAACACTGACAATTTAAGTCGTACACCTCACGTACAAAAATAAAGTGCTATTTTTTTGTGTTTGTATTTGTGATATCTTGCATATATAAAAATACTTTATTCCTAGTGTACATTGATACATTTGAATTGCAAAAAAGTGTTAAATTTGAATTGAAAATCTAAATATTTTGAAATTGAATTTCTTCTTTGATGATTATCACTGAGCAAAATTTTGATTATACTTTGTTAAAATTATGATCTGTTTTTTTAAATTTAGAGTAGGCGGTACACAGCCAGGATCTTTAGGGTGTATGGTCTACTTGCATATTGCTTTGGGCATGAGTTGTTGCCTTCGCGAAAATTCTGTTGCTGCTGTTTTGTATCTTTTTTGCAGGTGTCTGTCTCTGCAGAAAAAGAATCTTGAGGAGGGAGGAAATAGACTGTGACATCTTAGCGCCTAAGAGTCTAGAATGGCCGGCTGCAGACCCGGAAGTTTCCTGTTAAAAAGTCCTTCAATACTGCGCTTGCGCATGTGAGGAGAATGAGAAACAGTTAGCTCACGGACTCCGTCTAGTTGAGACGTCTTCGTAGCAATTCGTAAATTTTAATATGAAAATAAGCATTTTTGTTTCGCGCGTCCATTGTAAACCCATTGTTTTGTCTGTGTTAAAATAAATGTTATTTTTTAATGTCCAACAAAAGAAAGGTAAAAAGATAAATTGCGGAACAACCTTTTTGGGACACCCTGTATACTGCTGTATGATTTGAAAAATTATGACGGTGAGCGAGAAAAAGCTGTTCATGAATGATTGAGCTGGTATTAGATCTCTAAACCTGGAAATAAATTTAAGAATGTTACTGTATGAGATTTCCAGGGTGAGATGGTGAAAAGAAGTCTCTCAGCTACATCAAATGAGTGAAGGGGCGTATTCCTCAGGGCATTCCCCATGCGTAGTCCGAAAGTTGCAATACAAGAGGGTCGATTCGAAAATAGGCGATCAAGATAATTAACCAGGAGTGAATTTTGCAGTGGATGGTCTGGATGTTCTAAGACTCGGTAGTACTGTCGTAACGACAACAAAAGACGTGTGGAAGCCAAAGATGGTTCGTGTCAAACCACATAGAGGTTTGCTTTTGACGTGAGAAGTGCGAAATGCTCCGGAACAGATCCTCAGTGCAGTGTGATGCACAGTATCGAGCTTTCGTAACACAGACTGAAGGGCAGAGTCATAAGCTGCACACCCATAGTCTAGTCTGGAACGAATTAAAGCTCGATAGATATTCAACATGGAGGACCGTACTGCTCCCCAAGATGTTTTTGAGAGTACTTTTAAGAGATTGAGCTTTTTTTAACAAGACATCCGCAGCTGCACGACGTGAGGGAGGAGGGTAAGTTTCTGGTCGAAAATGATACCTAGAAATCTTACTCTGTCCTCCACTACAATCCTGATACCACCCAGGAAGATCTCTGGGTCAGGATGCAGGTTGAACGCAAGATGTCTTTTTGAGTGGAGAAGCTGAAACCGTTCTCGTCACTCTGCCGTGTCAAGCTAAAGACAGCTGACTGAAGTTGTCGCTCAATGTACCGCATGTCTTTACCTTGGCAGCAATGAATGCTCAAGTCATCCACGTGCAAATTACCCTGGTCAGTTGGAGGCAATTGGTTTAATATATTATTTATTTTTATTGAAAGTAGAGTAACGCTGAGGACACTACCCTGAGGGACGCCCTCTTCTTGAACGAAAATATCCGAAAGGGCAGAGCCGATACGGACTTGAAACAGTCGAGTGGCTAGAAATTTTGGAATAAGCATTGGTAGATGACCTCGAAACCCAAGAGAATGAATGTAAATCACGGAGGATTCCGTATCGCCAAGTGCGATCGTACGCCTTTTCCATGCCAAAAAAAAATGGAGACAAGATGGTTTCGGCGCAGAAATGAACAGCGAGCTTGAGTTTCGAGTGATAAGATATTGTCTATCGTTGAGCGGCCAACCCTGAAACCGCTTTGAAATGGTGAAAGAGCCTGAGTTGTCTCTAGGATGTAAGTCAGACGAGAATTCACCATCCTTTCAAAAAGTTTGCACATGCAGGAGGAGTACTATTGGCCGATAGTTATACGGATTGGTGGGATCTTTTCCAGGTTTTGGAAAGGGTATAACTATGGCACGTCTCCAAGCCAAAGGGAAGGTATGTTCCTCCCATATACGATTAAAAAGGTGTAAGATGTTAAGAAGGGATTGACGGGAAAGGTGTTGCATTATGATATAGGAGACGCCATCAGGGCCAGGTGCTGTCATTCTGGTCCCTTTAATTCCCTTTCTGTAAATCGACAGTTATAGGCGAGTTCGGTGCGAGAGTGGAAATTTAGACGATGGGATTCTGCGCAATGTTCTGCGCCTTGAAATGTGTCCGAATAATTGGTAGTACTGGAAGCCAGGTGCTGTCATTCTGGTCCCTTTAATTCCCTTTCTGTAAATCGACAGTTATAGGCGAGTTCGGTGCGAGAGTGGAAATTTAGACGATGGGATTCTGCGCAATGTTCTGCGCGTTGAAATGTGTCCGAATAATTGGTAGTACTGGAAGCTGTAAAGAAAGCACGCGCAATGACGTTGGCTATCTCGACATCCTCTGACACATGTTATGCATTCTCTTTTACGAACGTGATGGAGTGTTCGGAATATAATCCCATCGCTTTCCGAACCCGATCCCATAACTGTTTGGTGGAAGTGGCAGATGTTATGCCTGAAACATACTTTATCCAAGATTCCCTTTGGCTTTGACGTCGCACTCGGCGAGCGTTAGATCTCGCACGCTTGAAAGTGAGAAGATTTTCAGTTGTGGGGTATCGGCGGAAAATAACCCCACGCCTTCCTTTGGATCTTAGTCGCTGCAGCGCATTCAGGAGTCCACCATGGTTTACAATGTTTATGAAAGGAGGGAGATTTCTTGGGGATTGGCAGTATTAGAAGCTTTAATTATAACATTGGTGACTCTTGCTATCGCCTCATCTATGCTGCCTTCTACCATCTGGTCTGATATAGTGGCCCGATATGTAAAATTAGGCCAGTCGGCTGCTTCATAGATATATCGTGAAGGGCGGCTAACAGGATTATTTCCTCTAATATGAGTAACGAATATTGGGAAATTATCGCTGTTGCGCAGGTCACTACAGACAAAAAAGGATAGTAAGGGCAGAATTGAAGCGGAGCAGATGGCGAGGTCGATTGCATGGAAGGATCTAGATGGTTCGTGGAAGTAGTAACCTCACTGTTATTGAGCAGACAGAGACAGCGATCTGTGATCAGCTGTTCTATCTGTCGCCCACGGGAATTAGTATCCCTACATCCCCAAAATACACGGTTCTGGTAGTTGATCCACTAAGTGCTCAAGGCTCTGTTGCTGGATGGGAGCATTTGGTGGTATGTACATAGTACAGATAGTAATCATTCGTTTTATTTGTATTCGGGTAGCTATTGCATGTAGAGGCGTGCTTAGTGACATAGTAAGAGAGGGGTATGCATAGGAGGTGAAGAGTGCAACACCTCCCGATGCTCTCTCTCTCTCTCGTCCGTCATTATTGATGTTATCACTTCGAATACAACTATAACGATGGATCTTCGCCTGGTCAGTCGACTTCAGGTATGTCTCCTGAAGTGCGACACAGGCGGGATGGTACTCTGCGATCAGAGTTTTAATGTCATCCAGCTTATTTCGATAGCCACGACAGTTCCAAGAAATAAAAGTTATTATTACAAATGGGAGTCAGCTTTAAGCCGCTCTCGAGGGTTCGCGACATTCATTTCGACGTCTGATTCGTCCCGAGGTGTGTAAATGAAGTATGGGATCCTCGATAATCTGCCAAGGAATTTTCTTCTCTATTGTGTTGGGATTTCGTGGGTCTCGTTTTTTTGTAGGGAGTCCAACTTTTTTATTTTTAGGTTTGGTTTTGCTTTTGAAAGCAGGGCATGAGGACAGTTTCGGAATTGAGGAGGTATGGGTCTCGCGACTCTCAGAGGGCGAACAAGATTTTGAAACAGTAGGATTTGTTTGTGAGGTTTTCTCTTTAATTTCTAGGGATTTTGGATTTAGTTTAAAGTTCGGAAGAGGAAAATCAATTCCGAATGAAGGATCCGTTTGAATGGATACACTGCATACAGATTTAGTGGCTGCTGCTGCGTAATATTTTCCAGCCTTCGGGGTTCTGGATTCAACTTGCTTACAAGCTTCAAAGAAAGAGATGTTTTGCAGAACTTTTACAGACTGAATTTCCTTTTCGAGCTGCCATTTGCTGCAAGATCTTGAATACGCTGGGTGGTCCCCGTTGCAATTAACACAACGAGATGGCGCAGGGCAGGAATCACTGTCGTGGCTTGGTTCTGCACAATGAGCGCATGTTTCAGTGCCACGACAGGAAATTTTTCCGTGTCCGAATCTCTGGCACTTAAAACAGCGCCGGGGACTCGGAATATATGCTCTTACTGGGCAGCTCAAGTATGCAGCCTTTATTCGTGACGGTAATGTAGGGTTTGCAAAAGTCAAGTTTACATGCTTCGTAGGCAGGGTTTTCCCATCTTTCCGGATTGTAATTCGATGTACTTTGCAAACATTTTCGTCCCACAAATTTTCTAGAAGTTCTTCTCTTGAAACATGTAGCAGTTCGGGCTCAGAAATAACTCCTCGTGATGTATTTAAGGACATGTGTGGTGAAACAGATATTGTAAAAGAACCAAGAACATTTGTGTTGCGTAGAAGCTGTGCTTGTTTTTCAGATGATACTTCAATGAGGAGGTCCCCAGAACGAAGTTTTTTCAAAGATTTAATGCTGCCCAAAAAACGATTCAAACGTTTCGTTAATTAAAAATGGAGAAACTGAAGTAAAAGATGAATGTATAGGATTTGTGGTATGTGTGGAGCTTATCAATTTAACTATAAAAAATTTAGCATTTGGAAACTGATCAATTGGTTTTTCGTTTGTCGTAATCATTTGTTGCTCCTCACTGGGAGGAGAAGTAGAAGATAAATTATTCATGTTAATGAACAAGATAATTCGGGTCTTGCAGCACCATCCACCACGGAGTCCAAAAGGGGATGCAGACGCTGCACCGGTGCTAACAGGGCCTATACGCTTGCGTATCACCCCTGAAGCAGCCACCACCCTTAATGCGGTGCCCAGTAAGTAAGTGACCGTTCGCTTGATCCCTAGCCGACGACAAAGTCCAAACGACCAGCCTATTGGTGCACATGGGACCAATGCACACCTCCCGTTTACCTGAAGCGAGGGTCGAAGCAGTGTATTGGGTCAATATGTCGCCCCTCAACTGAAGGGATCCCCTTTTCCAGGGACTCGGGTCTTCACGCACGGCAAACACGCGGGTGATGTAATCCCCAAGAGGAACTGAAAGCGACATAGTAGCGAAACCCTTCTCAAGGGAAGTCCTCACTTCCGAAGAGGCAACCACAACGAGGGAGGAAGAAAAAAAAGCAGAAGGGGAGGGGAGGAGATGAATGAAAAAAAAGGGGAGATCACTCAGGTACCCCGGGGTTGTGAAGTCCGTACAAACCTAAAGTAGGTATGCCCCTGGAGGCTGGCGCGTGGTGTGGAAGTTTGGAGAGTGGGGTGCCAGCTCAGGTGTGACCTCGTCATCTGACATTGGTTCAAAATTACGTGGTGTCGTCCTCGTCGCCCTTTGCGTTTGATTCCGACTTATTTAACTACAATAGTCTCCATTCAACGAACTTCCATTTAACGAAGTTTTCTATTAAACGAAACTTTGACTGAACGACATTTACATGTTATTTACTCTCCATATTACGAAAGATAATTTCTAGATAACGAAGTTTTTGCGACAAAATATGTGTTTTTTGTTTTTCTGCAACGTTTCGCGACTTCTCATTTGTCGAAGTTCCAACAAAATCAACCAAATCAGCTGCCGTGACCTCACGTGCTCTTGCTCTATTACAAGGAATTCCCATAACAAAGGGAAGGGAATTGCTTCCTTCCTTATCTTTGAGGGAGACCATATGGCACGGCAGGGAGGCGATGGAAAATGTATTCCACAAGGTAAAATTGGTTTTCGTTGTATGCCTGACTGTGTAGGACACATGCAAATATGACTGGTGGAGAAAAATTAAAACCATTAGTAATCGGTAAAAGTAAAAAACCCAGATGTTTCAAAGGCACAAAATCTTTAGAGGTGGACTATCATTTCAATAAAAAGTCATGGATGACTTCTAGAATTTTTTAAGAGTGGCTGTCAAAATGGGATAAACAATTGTAAAAACAGTGTCGCAATATTGCGTTACTTATAGGCAACTGTCCTGCACAACCACCAGATTGCTTCAAAATGCAAATTGAAGAACATAAAGGATTTTTCTTCCGGCCAATACAGTTTCAAAACTTCAGCCATTGGATCAAGACATAAAAAATCTTCAAGTTCATTATCGAAAAAGAATCCTCAAAAAGCTATTCTTGCCTTAGAGAGCAGCCAGTGCATAGACAATTGTATTAATTTAAGAATCTCTATTTCAGAAATGACGAAAGTTTGGCAGTGTGATGTTACTGCATCTACTATAAGGAACTGTTTTGTTAAAGCCGACTTTAAAAGTGATTCTGAATATGATGGTGAATCCAAGTGCTTGGCAGATTTGAAAGAAAAATGGCAGTATCTGAAAGACATGGGAGCTGTTGAAGAAGGTATAGAGCTATTTAATTTTTTACACATTGATAAAGACATTGTGATTGCTGAATATTGTGAACACATTCTCTACATTTCGCATCCGTCTTTGTGTTAGTGTTGCATTAAAACAGGCGAATATACGTTTGTTTTCAAAATGTTGCACAATTTGAATACTTACAGTAACTTAGTGAATGATGTCGTTACCAACACGCCAAAGGCATCAATCTGTAAAATCAGAAACAGAGAAAAACGCGTTCAAAGTTTTGATGCTTCGGACAAAATCAATTTAACACTTAAAGGTATTCTAATGATTACCATCTTGGAGACCGTCTCTCTTCCCCTACTGGAAGTAATTGTCGATTTTAATTACATTTGGAGACGCTCTAAAGGAGATTCGTGTTTTTGGCGTGGCGCTTATTAATTTCAATGCACTTTCATGCTTAGATGGGGCCACGGTAGCCCAGTTGGAAGAGCAATGGATTAGCAACCGGAGGGTTCCGAGTTCGAAGCTCAGTTCAGTCAAAGACCGTCGTGTACACGAGGGCTGATACTGCACGTTAAATCTAGTGGCCTCTCAAATGGCCTCAGGTTAGTGTGGGTTGGTTGATTTTGAAGGTTTTATGACGCAAAGGCCATATTTGGCCATGCCAGGTTGGTGTTGGAGTTTGGAGAGGGGTACCAGCTCAGGTGTTCTCGTCATCTGACCGTGGTTCAAAATTACGTGGTGGTGTCGTGGGATCTTTCACTTCGTGATGGATCCCGGACCGTCGCCATTAGCCCGTTGTGTTGCTCCAGTGCTATGGTCATTAATTACCAATTACCAATCATGTTTAGATATTGGGATGAAAATGAAGGCTTTAAACTAACATTTCACGAACTTTGAGAGATGTTTCAAAAGATGCAATTTAAAAACTAATCACATCGAAAAACATTTGAATGAAATAGGCAAAGAAACCTCTGAAAAATGAAAAGGTAAGCATTGCTTGGCATTAAAATCATTGATAATCCGGTTAGTCCTCTTTATATTCAGAGATCTCACTAAGATGTGAATCAAGCAACTTATCACGAACTGTGAATGTGGTTTCAGTGAACGAAAGAAACTAATACTCCTCCGAGATGTTGAGATCGTAGCACATCTTCAAGTCCTTAAACTTGGCTTCCGAAATTTTTTGTTACAACTAAGCCCTGGATGGTTCCATTGTGCTTGGCCTTCCTTTCGGAAGTTTCAATGTTGCTTGAACAAATTCACCCATCGTATTCTATACATAGAATGCAGTTGGCATCTGTCTTTCTGTCTGTTCTCCATACAAATCTACACCCTTTGACCAATCTACACCAAATTTGGTACACTTATTCTTTGGAACCCTGCGGGTAACGTAGGTTACATATTAACCCTATCTTGGATGTGCAGAGGGGTGCAACGTCCCGTCATCCTGGACAGAGCACTTGCACTCCGGTCTGGCTGTGCATATGACGTCAGAATATCTACAGGAGTTGCCTCTCAAGATGACCTTAGAGATTTTAGAATCTAAGAGTATGATGCAATCACAGATGGGTGCGGTTGCGCTGAAAATCGCTCAGTATCATATCGTTTATGTATCCCGTCTTTAAATTATTAAACTGTAGCTTTATTATTGTAAAATAAATTTTTATAATAATATAAGATTATTTTCATAGAAAGGGGTATTTTTTTATCGTCGATATGGTACAGGGCTAAAGACAATTCGAAATCCTCATAGGAATAACATTGCGTATTTATACGATCAATGTCACACCAATTCACACTAAATTTGGTACGTTCATCATGTAGAATTCTGCGGGATACATAGGCTATATATTAACCCCGTTGGATTTTTCCTGGATCTGCAGTGGGCTAAAAACAATTCGAAATTTCCATCGGAATAATATTGAGTAATATTACGATTAATTAAACAATTCAACCCGAGCAATGCCGTTAATTCAGTTAGTCTATATAATACGCCAACTCTGCTTTATATCTTGTACATATAAAGAAGAGTTGGCGTCTGTCTACCTGTATGTTCTCCATACAATCTACACCGTTTGACCAATCCACACCAAATTTGGTATACTTATACTTTGGAAGCCTGCGAGTAACGCAAGCTACCCTTTTTAAACTAGGTGGGGCTAAAACAATTCGAAATTGCCATAGGAAAAACATTGAGCATAAAGCGATTGCGGTAAGGAACTCAGTTTGTTTTACCAGTATTGATCGAAAATCAAATTTTCTAATAAAATTATTTTACCAGTATTGCTCGAAAAACAATTTTTTCTGAAACATTATATTTAAACAACTTAAAATTCTAATTATGTTTGAACTGATTTTTTATTTCTTTCCACAGTATAAATAATTTAGGAATATTTGATTGATGAAAAATGGATATTTAAAATACTTAATTTTACAGAACTTGCATTTTGTAATGGAACACGAAAAGCCAAAACAAAAACGCATTGATCATAAAAGCGTAATTTTGCAATTCGGTATCTGGCAACGCCAGAATTAATGTTCTATTTTATAAATTAGATTTAGATTTTGTGTATTTGAGTTAAGACAGAAATGTTGCGGTCGTGTATGAGCATTTCTAAGTTTTGTAAACTTGTGTTCTTTTTGTAAATAATTCATTATTGTCTATCAATATTTTTCAAGCGTCTTTTTCGAATTTCTCTATTTCAGAATATTCTCATGATGTCGAAATTCGACACGCTTGCTCAGATCTTTCGTTTTTCAGAATTCTACATTTTTCAATGACCAGAATTTCGTTTCTGTTTGTATTTATTTGTTTCATTACTCTACATATTAAAGATATATTATTTAGGAGTTAAATTGTAATGAATTATTTTATTTTCTGCCAAATACCACTAGACAGGGAAATTTCTTGGTGGTATATGTATATTTCGACGAACTTTCCTTAAGACTGGTTAAATATGTTATAGTTTGTAGAATTCTGTTTCATAAAAATAAATGGAAACCTTTTTAAGTAAGGTGTATAACTTCTTATTTTAAAGTGACTGGTAAAATTAAAATAAAGTTATTCTAAAATAAGATATGTTACGTTAAATCAAAACGGGTAGCTATACGTTATAGTTCAAAAGATGTTTCTAAATTTTGACATATTTTCATTACAAGACGATTAAAATCAATTGAATTTACATTTGTTTTTCATGTTTCATGGGTATTATTGAAAGCTGTACTCCATAGTCAAGTAACTACATCTACCATTCTAAATAGGTACGTGGTTTCCATATAGAAACTGAGTCTCAATTGAAAAAAGTACCTTAAGGATTCGATTTGAAACTAAATTTTTCTGTTGGAGGAAAGCGAATTTTAAATAAGACTTTGTTGATCTTGGAATAATATCATAGTAAGGAAGTATGTAAACTAGGACTGTTGGAAAATATAATTTTTTTCTTCTTAAGTGGAAGATCCAGGTTGCTTACTTGAAGTTGAAACTGTTCGTATACAACTTAAGTACCTGTGAAACATTCATTGAAAGCAGTTATTTTGTAAAAAGTGTGATCGATTGAGTTTGCTTTGATGCACAGATGACATTTGTTTTAAAAACAAGCTCCGTTATTCCACGTGCGGCTGAATAAAATTTTCAAGAAAAAAATGTGTGCTTCAAAATAAATTAACCACGAATGCCGTAACAATTTAATTTGCCATCCTCTCACAATGATAATGTAATTCGAAAAGATCGAATCCATGGTGCAAGGGTACCACGAATAAATATTGATTGGAAAACTGAGTGCAAGACTATAAGCTGAAAGTTCCTCATTTTTTCTGAAGATGAACTTAATTGGCATTCGTAATCACTCCAAAACTCAAAATCGACTCAGAAAAAGCTTTTGTAGTTTGTATTACAGCAAGAGTGTGATGAATATTAAATGGATTATATACATTATGAATACATATTTGCGTCCGAAGTAAATTGTAGAAACTATGAAAAAGTTAAAACGACGTTAAAAAGATTTTCTGTACACTTAAATGATACTTGCATTTTTCTATGAAATAGAATCAACATTCAACCAATTCAACCCGAGCATCTCCGGATAATTCTGCTAGTATATAAAGCAGAGTTGGCGTCTGTCTTTTTCTGTTCTCTATACAAATCTAAACCGTTTGACCAATCCACACCCAAATTTGGCACACATATTCTTTATAACCCTACGAGTAACGTAGGCTACATATTAACCTCCGTTTTATTTGTCCTATGTGTGCAGAGGGGCTAAAACAATTCGAAATCTCCATAGGAATAACATTAAGTATAAAACGATTGCGGTACGCAGTTCAGTTTGTTTTACTAGTATTGATGGAAAAAATAACTTTTCCACTAAAATTGTTTTACTAGTATTGCTCGAAAAACAATTTTTTCCAAAACATTATAAATGAACAATTTCAATTAAATTGTAATATTTTTGTTTGAACTGATTTATAATTTTTTCTATAATTAAAATAATTTATGAGTATTTGTTTGATGATATAAGAATAGATATTATTAAAATATTTAATTTTACATAACGTATTTTGTAATAAAACATGATAAACACAAGAGGTAAACTCATTGATCGAGGTAACTCATTGATAAGGTAAACTCAAACCGAGTGGCATAATTAAGCTTTTTTATAGCTTAATTATGCCACTCAGTATATGGCAAGCCAGAATTAATGTTTTATAATACATATATATATATATATATATAAAATTTGATTTAGAATTCTATGTTTGTGTATTTGCGGAACACAGAAATATGTTGCTGTCATATTTAAATATTTCTAAGCATTATAAATATGTGTTCTTTTTGTAAATGCATCTTTATTATCTTTACCAATATTGTTCAAACGTCTATTTTTCGAATTGCTCTATTTCAGAATACATTCAGGAAACTGAAATTCCACACGCTTGCTCATAACCTTCGTTTCTCAAAATTCTACATTTTTTAAATGATCGGAATTTCGTTTCTGTTTGTAATTATGTATTCTAGTACTTTACATATTGCCGATATATTATTTTGGAGTTAAATTTTAATGAATATTTTTATTTTCTACAAAATATCAAATGGGCAATTTCTTGGCCATACATGTACGTACATTTCGACATGTATTTTTTTAATATGTAATGGTTTGTAGAATTCTGTTTTATAAAATTGAATAAACAAAACTTTTAAAGTAAGGTGTAACTTCTTATTTTAAAATGACCGGTAAAGTTAAAATAAAATCATTTTGAAATGAGATAAGTTACGTTAAATTGAAATGGGTAGCCATACGTTGTAGTTCAAAGATATTCCTAAATTTTGAGAGATTTTTATTACATGGAGATGAAAATAAATTAAATTTACATCTGTTCTTTATGTTTTATGGGTATTATTGAAAACTGTATTCCATAGTCAAGCAACTACACATATCATTCTAAATAGGTACGTGGTTTCCTTATAGAAACCGAATCTCAATTAAAAAAAACCTATAAGGATTCGATATTAAACTGAATGTCTGTTGAAGTAAAGCGAATTTTAAATAAGACTTTACTGATCTTGGAATAATATCAGTTAGGACGTATTTGAACTAGGACTTTTGAAAAAGTTATTTTTTTGTATTAAGTGACAGAAGTCAGACGTTGCTTACTTTACTCTAATGCAACTTGGATATCTGTGAAACATTTGTTGAAAGCCTTAATTTTCTTTTTTAAAAACGCTGTAAAATCTACCTTCTTTTTTAAAAATTATAATAGATTGAGTTTGCTTTGTCTACATGATGACATTTTAAAAACAAGCTCCGTTATTCCGTGTGCCGCTGGATGGAATTTTTAAGAAAAGAATGTGTTTGCTTCGAAATAAACTAATCACGAATGGCGTAACAAATAAAATTGCCATCCTCTCATAATGATGAAATTCGAAAACATCACATACGTGGTGTTTTCGTGACACAAGTAAGAAAATATCCATATCAAAACTGAGTGCAAGACTATGCCAGAAGTTTGTTCTTTTTACTGAAGATGAACTGACGGTGCATTCGTAATCACTCCAAAACTCAAAATCGACTTCTGTAGTAGTCACCTTAGTATAAACTTTAGTAGTTTGTCTTACAGCAGGAGTGCGATCAATATGAAATGTATTACATGGACGGATATATCATGTATATATATTTGCGTCCGAAGTAAATTGTAGATGCTATGAAAAAGTTCAGACGGTGTCTAATTAATTTCCGTATACTTAAATGATGTCTGCTTATTTCTATGAAATAAAAGTGACCACGTTTCACTCAACGTTGAATCAATTAATTCTGCTTGTTAATATTAAACAATACTTCCACCTTTCCCTTCCTAACTTTATAGCTGAATATCTTTCTCCGCAGAATAACGAATTTCGAGGAAGTTGTGATATTAAAGAAATATTCGAATGTCATGTTATGGACGAGAAAGGATGTTGGGTTTGTTTGAAGCTCCTTGAACAATTTGTTCCCAACCTTCGGGAACATAAACTGGCACATTTTTACACTTTCTTCCTACTTTGAATGATTGGAGGCACACTCCATTTCCGTGTATCCAACCCCAAATCAGGCGTTATATTTAGCATGTGAACGCAAATGACCACCGCTACTGAATTTTTGTTCTGACCTGCACAAGGGGTCCGACATCACATGGAGGAAAGAAATGTTTGTTATGACCCTGTTCCTCAAATAATTCAAAAGACAAGAGGCCCTTCATTTGACCCTCTATTTCAGACTTTCTTTCCACATGCAGCAATCTCCATCATGAGACCGGGGCGAGGTAGCCCTGATGGAAGAGCAAAGGATTAACAACCGGAGGGTTACGAGTTCGAAACTCGGTCCAGCAAAAGACCGTCGGGTACAAGGGGGCTAGTGCACGTTAAATCTGTCGTGCCTCCAATGCACTCACATTGGAGTGGTGTGGAAGTTTGGAGAATGGGGTGCCAGCTCAGGTGTTGTTCTCGTCATCTGACCAAGGTTCAAAACGACTAGACATCCTAGGATCTTTCCCTTCGGGATTGGTACCGAATTGTCGCCTGGGGCCGTCGTGACTCAGTAGGTATGCCCATTGCGCTAGCAACCTTCGGGTTGTAGGCTGCGCAGGTTCGATTCCTGTCAGGTATATTCCTCCCTGGGTGTATTTCTCTCTTCTGTGTCAGTAAAGCTTTCACTGTGTATGTAAATTACTGGATATTGTATGTCCTGTGTTAATTACTTGATTGTATCTGGCTCAGCATGGCCAAATATGGCCCTTGTGCCATAAAACCCCAAAACCAACCAACCGAACTGTCGCCAATAATCCATTGTGTTGATCCAGTGCTAAGTTAATTAACTACCTACCTACCATCATGAGATCGTAGGTCAAAAACAGGTTGTATAGCACTTGATTCCTAAGAAAAAAGTAGTGGCTCAGTGGTTATGCCCACTGCGCTAGCAACCTTCGGGTTGCAGGCGGCGCAGATTCGATTCCTTTCAGGTGCATTCCTGTGTATTTCTCTCTTCTGTGTCAGTAAAGCTTTCATTGTTTGTGTCTATTACTTGATATTGTATGTCTTGTGTCGGGTGCAGCATGGCCCATGCGCCATAAAAACCCAACCAACCTAAGAAAAAATATTTGACCCGCACTTCCTTTAGGCACATTAGGTATCGTTTCGAGACCAACGTTGAAACCCAAATAAGAATAATTCAAAGCCAACATTTCGTCATTATCTTTCTCGCCCAGCAGCTTCTTTTCGCTCCAAGTGCTTTAATGATCTTCCTGAATAGTTTTTCCTCTGGTGACAATCTCTTGAACACCAAGGTAGCCCGGTTGGAAGAGTAACGGACTTGCAACAGGATGGTTGCGAGTTCGAATGCAACCAAAGACCGTCGTGTACAAAGGGGGCTCGTGCACGTCAAATCCATCGTGGCCGGAAATGTCCTCACGTTGGCGAAGTGTGGAAGTTTGGAGAGTGGTGCCAGCTCAGGTGTGAAGTCATCTGACCGTGGTTCAAAATTACGAGGCGTTGTCCTCAGACCTTCGCCAATAACCTGTCGTGTTGCTCCAGTGCGACGTTAGTTAAAATACCTAGTTTCGTAGTAAAATATTTTTTCGAAAACGAATAGCGACGTTAAAATTTCTGTAAGCATCTTGACAGGCAGTAGCGACAGGCTTAAACAGCTATTTCTCGGGTTTGAAACCGAATCTTATCAATCCTTCGTATCGCGAAGGACCTAGAATGCAGCGGTAACAAATTGCGCAAAGAATTTTACTGCTAAACCGACAGAAATAATATATCTTTGCCGTATATCCGTGTCCGATCTCCAACCTGACTGATAACGCCTCGGTTGCAAACCGGTGAGAAGACGCTGACCACCGCTATCTGAGCGATAAGCGGCGTCCATTTAAGCGGGGGTTCGGGCTGGGAAAGGCACGAATTGTCGTCCACTGACCGTCTTCTCCAATCATGTTGTGGAAACTCCTTCTGTCGTTGGCTGCCCTCTTCTCTCATTACTCATACGTGTACCGGGAAGAAGACCACCAGATCGATGCGCACGAGTTCACCCCAACCGTTGATGGACCCCAGACTTGGGAGGAAGCCGGTAAGACACCTTCGACTTTTCATAACCACCCTGGTGGCTTATCTTCGCGTGGAAATGGAAAATTGGTGGACGACTGAGGTCCTGTAGAATCAGACAAGTAGTTTCGTTTCTTCTGAACCATTTTCCTGGGCCGTGGTGGCCCGGTTGGAGGAGGGACGGATTGGCGGCCGGAGGGTTGCGAGTTCGAATCCAACCAAAGACCGTCGTGTACACATGGGGTGGTGCACGTTAAATCTGTCGTGGCCTCAAATGTCCTCACGTTGGCGTGGTGTGAATATTTGGAGAGTGGGGTGCCAGCTCAGGTGTTGCCTCGTCATCTGACCGTGGATCAAAATTACTTGGTGTTATCCTCGGATATTTCCCTTGGGGTTTGATCCCGGACCGTCGCCAATAACCCATGTTGCTCTAGTGCGACGTCTATTAAATACCTACCCATTGTAACTTATTATGATCAGTGTTTGGCAAAGCCTGCTCCTTATAGCATAAAAGACTAACCAATCAATCGTGGTCCTTGTGGTATAAAAGCCACACAGCCAATCCTGCCCTTTGAGTCGTTAAATCCAATCAACCAATCAATGTTTGGTCACAACTGATAGCTACAAAACTAGATATGGGTTAACAGTTATTTCACGATAACAGTATGAACTATTGTTAATTTGCAGTTATTGAATTTTCGTATCAGTTGGCAAGTAAAATTAACAGTTTCTTACTAACTGCTAGAAATTGGCATTTTCTGTTAATTTTAATTGTTATTAACTGCTTTAATTAAGTATTAAATAATTTCATAATACTTAATTTAAATTTTTTATTTTTATCGGATATTCTTATCAATTTCCACTTTTCAAACAAAAATCTCAATAGCATTTACCGATAACTTAATATTTTCGACACCAGTTACTAGAGGTTATTTTGAAATAACAGTGTTATTTAAGCTGCTATCGGAATAACCAGCCTCATCTCTACACAAAACATTACCTTTTTACTGCAAGCTGAATCTGACACACACTGATCAGATTTAGATATGAAAACTTTTTTGACCTAAATGCAGAACTGCCGATCCGAAGTCATCGGTTCTGGATACCCATAGAAAAAGAATCGAAGTCATCGGTTCTTTTTCTTAAGCGTATGCTTATGCCACAAAATTTAGCCAGTCAAAAGTTCTGCAAATTTACTTTGTCTATCCTATTGGTCCACGGGGCCGTCGTGGTTCAGTGGGTATGCCCACTGCGCTAGCAACCTTCGAGTTTTAGGCTGCGCTGGTTCTATTCCTGTCAAGTGCGTTCCTCCCTGGGTGTATTTCTCTCTTCTGTGTCAGTAAAACTTCATTGTGTGTCTATTACTTGATATTGTCTGTCTATATGAATGTCTGGCGCAGCATTGGCAAAAAATATGGCCCTTGCGCCATAAAACCCCAAAACCAACCACAACTGTTAAGATGTATAAAACTACACTTTCAGTTGATTTCATTCTAAATAGCGAAAATGGAGACTTGCATTGTGATTTTCAGACATTTCAAATACATGAATAATGGAATTGTTGTAATTCGTCGAAAATAAATTCAAATTCCATAGAGGCAATTTAAAATTTGAATTGTTATTGAAGGACCTCAATGGGGAACATTGAATTTTAAATGTGTGCGTGCAGCAAAATGAAAAATACATGTTCGTAAATATTTCGAGCTAAAAAGAAATCGCAACACAATTTTTGAAAATATTGGTAAAGTCCTAAAACAATTTTTTCAGAAACATATTTTTTCGCAATGCCCGATCACTGACCTCTTGGCACTACCAAATGGCGAAGAAATCAAGAATTGTCAAATTGAGTCACCTTAATATCCAGATTTTGTTGTACTAATATTAAATCCACTAGATAGTGCCACGTAACTTAGATAAAATGTTGTTACATAAATGGTTTTGCATTGTGACGACATCTATTGAAATTTATTAAAACTATATATTGGAAATATAACTGATTACTTGCAAGATGAGCTATTAATTGACTTCAACAACGCAAAAAATGCAAGAGTAACCTTTGGAAAACAAAAAGTCAATTATTGGAACTAAATGGAAACATCAACTAAATGGAATCTTTTCACTGAAGGTACTGAACGATTGATATTGAAAATATATACTCAGCTCTAAATTTACTTTATGAAATAATCGAACACGTTTCAGACAATAGCATGTATTTTTCGCACCTAAACGAATAGGACATCATATCGGTATTTGTTAAACGTCACTATAAAACATCTTTTTTTTATTCGTAAATGAGTTGGTTGAAAATCAATGAAATTTGATTGAAATATCTTGATATCACTTGAAACTTGATATTGCAATACAAAACAGTTCTTTACAGAAATCGCCCGCCAGGCAATCCACGGTGACAAATATGGAGGTGACATGGTATTTCCTAGAGACTTCAACACCTCAGACGTAAGTGTTACTCTTTAAATGCTACTTTCCTCGATCAACGAACTCGTTACATGTGGACGATACACTTTAACGTATCGATTCCACGGGGCGTTAAATTCTTTCTGTGTTTTGCTGTAAAATTCTTGGACCTTTAAATTTTGGTGTGAAAACATTGTTTTGATGGTTTTAAAGGAAAGAAACCTTTCTACATTTAAACGAATAGATTTATTTACACAGTTAAATATTACATACCATTATCATAACATGTTTGGAGAAGGAAAGATGGTAGAATTCTTAAACACTGTATCTGACATCATTCCGAAACGAAATTGATATAACTTGTGTTGCCAGTTCACAAATATAAATTTTGTAAATAAACAAACGACACAGTTGGAAGTGACTCAGACATAGATCAGTATTTCTTTCTTACAAACATAAGGCAATGAAACGAAATGCTACGTAAATGCATTTCATTATGTTTCACCAGTGCCTAAAATTCACGGGACTATCTTGTTTATTTCGTGCTGCAGGTCTCAGAAAAACTAAAAGGACAATGTTTGAATTTCTCGTTGAACACTTCGTTGTGGGTACCCTACTTTAAATATTCATACCAAAAGCTAGGAGTTGATAACATGTCACTTGATCAGCTGTGCGAGTGCATGCTTTAAGAGTCCTGTCGATTATACAAAAATTTTTAATTCCAGGCTGGCATCAGAGACCCCCGATACCGATGGCCCGTAAAAGAAGGAAAGGTTGTCGTTCCTTACGTCATTGATGGATCCTTAGGTAAATATCTTCTCATCTCTTTAGCATCTGGGGCCGCGGTAGCCCAGTTGGAAGATTAATGGACTAGCAACCGGAGGGTTACGAGTTCGAATCCAACCAAAGACCGTCGTGTAAAAGGGGGGGGCTTGTATACGTTTAATATGTCGCGGCCTCAAATGTCCTCATGTTGGCGTGGTGTGGAAGAGTGGTGTGTCAGCTCAGATGTTGCCTCCTCATATGACCGTGGTTCAAAATTACCCGGTGTCCTCAGATTTTTCCCTTCGGGTTTGAGCCAGGACCCTCGCCAATAGTCTGTTGTGTTGCTCCAGTGCGACGTTAATAAAATACCTACCTATCCTCTTTGGGTGAAAGAGAATCCTTTGAGGTTCCTAATGTGTTTTCCCATGCTTATAAAGCACAATTAGTTGATCAGTCTATAACTCAAATCAGAGCAATGGTTTAGATTTAGTTTTAAATGTAGCAATCATTGCTATACTTTTTAGATGGAATTCTCCTTTCTAATGTATTTTTTACTAATAAGAACCATCCTTTCAGAAGTGGGTTTAAATTACTGCGCCCATTAACGGTAGAAATCTTTGGATTAACAAAATGACCATACCTCCCATCTCAGATTGAAGTAATTAAGATCTTCATTCCCGTTCAGATCCCTACTCCGCCCTGAAAAGGAGCCCATGGCAAGGAGCCCTTAAAAGTAGCCCATTTTGGATCCATTGTACATAATGTTCATCATATTACATAAACGTACAGCTACAATGAAAATGGCATAATGATCCCTCATCAGTAACTAACACTAGTAGAACTGCTCTGAAGTCAGAAGAGAAGACAGAACATTTTTGTGAGAAACAAGACTTATAGCAACTTATCAGGCCAGTTATATAAAAATCAAATCTCAGGACGAGACACATTTATTTACAGACAAGAAACGAAAACGGTACACATCTCCAAATGGACAACAACGATTGCCTCTCTCTTAACAGACGCTAGTACTGTCAAACGGGATACATGCGCAGAAGAGAGCACTATCATGCGTTCTTGGAAATAGCTAATAAACAGATCCTCTTTTCGTTCGAGAAAAAAAACACTATCGTTCTGCTAGACTTTCGAATCTTTCCCTTTGGGATTGATCCCGTCAATTGTGTTGCTCCAGTGTGACGTTAATTAAAATACCTACCTCTGCTACATTTTATAATTAATATTTAATATTTTTTAGACTTTAATATTTCAGAAATGACGCCCCTTTAGACATTGGCAGCCGGGGCTGTTGCCCTCCCCCACCCAACTACGCCCCTGCATAAATAGCAAAACACAAAACTGTTCCTGTTAAGGCACATCTGATTTGGTTTCGATCCCTCACAAAATGTTTATAAACCTGGCCATCGATACTGCGCTTTCAAATACCCTTTTACAAGCAAAGGAGGTCCGCGGTAGCCCGGTTGGAAGAGTAACGGATTTGCAACCGGAGGGGCGCGAGTTCGAATCCAACCAAAGACCGTCGTGTACAAAGGGGCCGTTAATCCGTCGTGGCCTCAAATGTCCTCACGTTGGCGTGGTATTCAAGTGTGGAGAGTGGGGTGCCAGCTCAGGTGTGACCTCGTCATCTGACCGTGGTTCAAAATTACGTGGTGTTGTCCTCGGATCTTTTCCTTCGGGTTTCATCCCGGATAGTCGCCAATAGCCCGTTGTGTTTCTCCAGTGAGATGTTAATTAAAATGCATACCTACGAAGTAAAGGAATATAATTTCTTTCCTTCTTCCCCAGCCGGCGCAAGAAATCTTATCTTGAGAGGTATGGACCAATACCACAGACTGACTTGCATTCGATTCGTGCCCCGAACCGACCACAAAGATTTCGTCAAAATTTTCGCCGGAAACGGGTAAGAACTCAATCAATTTCCACATTAATTTTTATTAGTTCGAGTGCTTTGTAACCGATTCATCCTATCTTAACCCTCCTGGTGGTTACCTTGACGAGATAGTTCATCATTAGAAAAAACTGGCCAGATCCTTAAGGACGAGATATCCCGTCATTAGAAGAAAACTGACCAGATCTTGATCTCCTTATAAAAAATGGCGATATCTTGAAGAATGTCTCGTCATTAGAAGAAAACTGACCAGATCTTGATCTTCTTATCATAAAAAATGGCGATATCTTGAAGAATGTCTCGTCATTAGAAGAAAACTGACCAGATCTTGATCTTCTTATAAAAAATGGCGATATCTTGAAGAATGTCTCGTCATTAACAAAATTGGTTGGATCTTGATGGAGGAACTAACCCGTCAAAACCACTTGGAGGGTTAAAAGACCTGTTTATGGGTTTCTTCTACATTATATTTATAAGCAGACATTTTTTTATATACTTTATTTAGAATTTATGATTTGCCTCGATTTCAATTTGATATCACAATCTGATTTTGATATTAGTTTTTTTATTCAAGTTTAAATATTTAAAACTACCATTAGATTGGCGCACCTTGCCAAACCTGGCCCTTGTGCCATAAAAATTCAATCAATCAAGTTTAAATTTTTTTGTTTTATCAAAAACAGGCAGTGTTATACGCATCTGGCCCTTGCGCCATGAAAATCCAATTAATCTATCACGTTTTTGTGTCGTACCTCCTAATCCTCTTCCTTTGCGCCATTAAAGCCAAACATCCAATAATAATCTTCCTAATCTAAATAACTCCGTTGTTTAGAACAGTATTAAAAACATTCTAATGCTGTAAATATGGGAGAGTTACAATAACTTTTATAAATGGTCTCCCCATAAGTGATGACCCGGACGTGGTTCGAATAAACCTTCCCTATGAAATCGACTATGCACGGCACGACGAAATCTGAATCGTCCAGATTAATATTCCTGAATGTCTGAGCAGACTCTAGATGGGTTTGAGGAGACAATTGATTTCTTTCGTAATATTTGAAACGCTTTGAAGTTACGTGGTGCTAATATCGAAAAACTTCTGTTGCTTTTTCAGATGCTGGTCTATGATTGGAAGGACCGGCGGAGTTCAGAACTTGTCTCTTGGTCGGGGTTGCCTGTACGTGGGATTGGTTGTCCATGAATTGGGTCACGCGGTCGGACTGTTCCACGAGCACCAGAGGTCTGACAGAGACAGATACATCAACGTCTACCTAAACAACGTCGTCAACGGTAAGCAAAGCATTTTGTATTGCACAGAGCTTCGAGCGCCATCGTGGACATTGCAGCGACCTTCTAATGAAACGAACGGAACGCGGCTTGTTATTTCTCCCGATCGCTCGGTTGAGCGTCACGTGGAGTGTGTACAAAGGAAATACAATGCAGGACTAATTGAGGAGAGTAATTAAAAATACTCGATAGCACAAGTCGAATCCGAAACTCAAGTGACCAACACTGCCTGAGGGCGGGCTTTTAACATTGTTAGTTTTAGGAGCGAGGTTTCTGACGGGCCGATAGGGGTTCTACCCCTGGTCGCCCCCTGACCAGTTAGCCCACGATCAGCCAATTACTTGGTGACGTGGTTTCCAGTGGCGTTTGAGTGCTATACTCGGAAGCCGCCGGGGAGACTAGGAAGTGGTGCAAATGGATCACCGAGGTGCTCCACTTACAGCAACTTCCCTGGCGTAAAAGTGACGCCGACCACCAAAGGAACCCTACCTGTTGATCATTCTGTGAACGCTGCGAAATACAAAAAGTCGCGCCGGTGATATCTCTAGTATGCCAAACACTATGAAAGGAAAGTGCGCTTAGTGGTCAGTCGTAAAATCTCGCAAGTTCTGTAGGGGGAAGGAAGTCAAGAGAAATCTGCCGTTCCGGTAACGAAATTTTGGCGCCGTATCGTAAAGGTTAATTACCTTACCTATCTCTTTCTTATTTTCTCGTTTCAGGACAACAACACAACTTTGTGAGGACCAACCCCAACAATGAGCTGATCTTCACCCAGTACGACTACAGTTCCATCATGCACTACGGAAACTTTGCCTTCTCCAGACAACCCAACCGTCTAAAGACCATGGAAGCCAAGAACGGACAACGACTAGTCGAGCCCTACGACAAGCCCGGTTTCACCAACTCCGACGTCGAGACCCTTAAGAAGCTCTACCAGTGCAGATAAATCTCAAGCACTTGACTAACTCAACCTAACTATTAAAGTAATTTCGCTAGAACTTTATAACTTTTCATCAATAAATGTATTTATTTCAATACTAATAAAAGTATCAATCAGATTCCGTTAGTTTTCGTTTTCTTTGAGAAAGTAACCATTCACCTTTATAATAGCAGCAGTTGAATTAATGTCACACTGCAGCAACACGACGGGCTATGAACGACGCAATGTCGTTTTAGCAATTTAGGTGGACGAAATTTTTGCATCAAAAACACACTGGTTTGGGTGGTTATAAGAGGCTGTGAGTGATAAAATACTGGATTGGTGTATATTTAACGTTTTTTAGTTTCTATTTGAATGTAGAAATATGCTAAATTTAAAGAAATTTGTTAATTTTGCCCCATATAATAAATATACTTCGATCAATTATTAACCGTATTTTTGCAATTTTATAGTATTAATATACACCTGAATAATGGTCAAATATACCCATAGCAGTTCCATTTAAAAAGTAAAGTAGATGTATGTAATAGAAAAGCTAAAGGGGAAAATCTACACTGCTGGCCACCCAAATTGCAACACCAAGAAAGACAAGAGATATCACAACAAAATTTATTTTGTAGATAACATGTTGACCAAGTATCAAATGATTAAATTTATAGACTTCTGTGAAGTGTGGTTCCTGCCAAAATCAGTAGCCAGAGTAGCCGCCATTGTTGGAGATCACCGCTGCCACACGCCTCGGCATTGATTCAAAGAGACTTTGGATGTGTTCTTGGGGTACAGCAGACCAAGCAGCTTCCACACGTTGCCAAAGTTGATCTGGTGTGGCAGCTGGGGATGTATTCTGGGTCAATCGTTGAGCAACCATGGACCACATGTTTTCTATCGGCGAAAGATCCGGAGAGCGAGCTGGCCAGGGAAGCAATTCAATCTGGCGATTGACGAAGAACCCTTGGACAATGCGTGCCACGTGTGGTCGCGCATTATCCTGTTGAAATATGGCTGTGGGCAAGCCCTGAAGGTAAGGAAGGACAACTGGCTCCAACACCTCGGAGATGTAGCGCTGGCTGTTTAAAGTACCGGCAATGCGTACTAGAGGAGTGCGAGAGTGATATCCAATACCGCCCCATACCATAATACCCGGTGCAGGACCAGTGTGGCGGTGCATAACGCAGCTGTTCAGCATCCTCTCTCCACGGTGTCTCCAGACTCGAATCCGACCATCGTGGTGTTGCAGACAGAAGCGTGACTCGTCAGTAAAGACAATTTCATTCCATTCTGCCGTCCACATCCTTCTTTCATCACACCATTGGCGGCGGAAACGTCTGTGGTTCTGCGTCAAGGGTAGACGAAGCAATGGACGTCTTGCGGACAGACCACTCTGCTGTAAACGACATCAAATGGTACGCGCAGACACTGGATGATGCGGTACAGACTGAATGTGCTGTGCTATGGTTCGTGATGTGGCTGAGCGATCCGTCACTGCCATATGCACAATATGCCTGTCATCACGTGAAGTGGTGCACTGAGGTGGATGCGATCGAACACGTCGGTCCGTCGTACCCTCCTGCATCCAACGATCACATATCCGCATTACAGTTGTTTGGTTTCGTCCAACACGACTACCGATTTCCCTGAAAGATAATCCACAATCTCGGTAGGCCACTATCCTTCCTCTGTCGAACTCGGATACTTGATCAAAAGATGATCGCTGTTTTCTACGAGGCATAATTGATCGTTTTTTTGAAAAAAACCACAAGAAAAACACAATTGCCGTACTTGAAATCGTCGAAATCTCCAAGCCTTAAATAGCGCTTTGAAGTGGCGCCACAGGCGCGCGTGATGTGCGTCTGCGCTGAAATTCTAATCATTTGCATATCTCACCTCCGCTAATGCATGTTGTAAATTTCATATTATTTGCATGCTTCCTTCAGGGTGTTGCATTTACGGTGGCCAGCAGTGTATTTGAAAAATATTACATTATATACTTGGAATCTCAACTGCCTAAATAGTCCACTGATATATTAAAGGTGCAAGGTTAAAAAAATTCAACCATTTTGGAATGCGTTTTCTTTTAGACCTTGCTCCCAAACTTACAATTAGTGGATTTGAGGTGATGACTAATCTATTCATTAAATCTATTCGTATCGGTCCTTGACATTTTTATAGTAAATATTTCCCCCTTATCGCCTATTGTGTTTATTTCTTTTCTCTTGCTCTTATAAAAGCGGACCCTTTGGAAGAATACAAGTAAAATAATATTCTTTCCATGGACCAGTATTTTATGTATAGTTTACGGGCACTCGGTGTACCAAGGATACTTTCTGAGGTATATATCTTTACTTGCTTCGTGCTCAGAAAACTTAGTTTATCTGGAAATCGGAATTTAAACATTTTAATATGACTTGGAAGAGCTTGATTACATTAATCCTAGTTATTTTAACAGACATTCCAACATTTCTAAACAATCTAACAGCGGTGTTTCTATCGTTAATATTCCGTTTGATATTTGGTCACATCTATCAAAACAAATTCAGATTTAAAGTTATCTTGCACATTAACTTCCCTAGGAGTTAAATCTACTAATTACTTGGCAGTAGTATGGGGGGTTCCTTAAATTTCAGAATAATCAGTCTTTTTTGACATTTAGGTGATAAATTTATAGCAAACGAAAATCGATGCTATTATAACATATATTTCTGAAGAAATTGATGAACTTTAGTTACCAGACATTGTTTTGAATGTTTTCAATAGTACGAAAGAGACAATTCTTGAATTACCTGCCAAAGAGTTGAGCAAAAGAGGAGTAAAGCGAACAAGCACAGAACTATTGATGAGAAATAATTCTTGACTTCAAGGAAATCTTACTTTTTCTCATACTGTGATTCAAGATCTACCGAGTAATTCACAAAGTGATTTGAAAAATAGGCATAGAAAACCTCGAAAAGATTTTTAAGCCCAAGAATAATAAACGAAATTATTGTAGAGACAAGTCAAAAAGTCAATGGCTTCTGAAGTAAATTACGAAAGTCAGGTGTACGATATTCTACTTCAAATCATCAGAGCTCTGTTGCTTTCCCGGAAGAGGTACAATTATGAAAATTACCCGAGTCTTATTAAAAAATTATTTGCAAAGCAAGTGCTTGGGCTAATAGTTGACGCTAATCTTTCTATACACCTATATAAAATAATGTAAACAACGTAAAGAACATAACTCTAATTTTGTATACTCTGTACAACAAAATTAAATAAGCTAAACGGTTGTTACTCTTCTGGGGATAATTATCACGGGAACTCTAGCTGTAGCACAACTAGTCACTTATCAACTGCTCTGTTATACGGTTATACAATTCATGAACAATCCTTCAGACTGGTACTAAAGATAGTATTATAAATACAATTATAATGAGGGGCCGTGATGGCGTTGAACAGAAATGATACCGGCAATTCTTTTCTGAAAAATATCAATCTCAGCAAAGTATGTTTAGTATTTCTATGGTACCTTTGCTTGTACTAATTTGGCAAAATCCTGCTCCATCATCGACTAGATACTGTCTTTGCATCAAATTTCTTTTTGCCAAGAGTAGTATGGGGGTTCCTTGAGCGTCAAATCCAAGATGGCCTCCGTTTGATAAGGAGAGAGGAACTTGAAGTAGATAAGAGAAGGGGTGAGATAACGAAGAGTTGGTTGACATGTTGGGGATGTGTTGTCATGGTAATGAATGACTGGTAGCTCCATCTGGCGGAGAAATGAGAAACCACATATTTTCGGAATTAAAAATAAATTCGGAATTTCTTGGTAACCGAAGGCAAGTATCTTAACGTTGAGCCACGAAGGCAGTTGCGAGAAAGGGTGTTTAAATGTACTAATGCAGTATGGTAGACATGGACTTGGTTTTATTTTTCTTATGAATAATTTTCGAATGAATATTAATTGTGTTAGGACAAGGAAGGACTGGTGCGCCATCTAGTGACTTAAAAAGTAATTAATATAATTAAAGGAATTTATTTCTTTTAGATTTAAATATATATTTTCTCTCTTGCATAAATTGAGTTTCTAGTTTTGTTAAAAGACAGGTACAGCCATCTAGTTGTGAAAGAAGTAACAATTAGTTTAAAAAGATGTATTTCTTTTATATTTAAATATATATATATATATTCTCTTGCATAAATTAAGTTTTATATTTTTGTTAAATGACTGGTACCGCCATCTAGGGGTTGATTTTTAATTGAAATATTCTATATTTATATAAAAGTATCATGATTTAGTGCTTACGTCAAAAGTTTTTATTTTCTAATTTTATTTATCAAATTGACTGGGGTACCGCCATGTAGTGATGGAATAAATTAGCAACAGAATATTCTTTAATTTAGCCTTTTTAATATGATGCGAGGATATATGTATGAAAACATTTGGAATAAAATAAAAGATTATTTTAAAATAATACTCTAACGTTGGAACTCGGAACATAAGTAATTGAGGCCAACCGATAGTATACGAAGGTTTTAACCGTATGAACACTGTTAGATAGAATTTATAATACGAAAACCTTTTTTTATATTTTAATAAATTTATATAAGGCAGGTTCTTGAAGAAAATGTGCATGTTTAAGGAAGGACATGTTTTGTAGGGAAATCATTACTGAAACTCGAAGGGAGGACTGAGATCTGAATAGGACACAAATGCATAACGATATATGAAACATTACATTTTTAGGTAAATAAGAGGCAACTAACCAAAGATTTATAGTATGCATAGTATTTATGATGATAAAAGTATAAGATTGATATTATTAGAAGCCTCTGGAACTTGGAACAATATGACTGAGGTTTGTGTGTGACAAATGTGGGAAATTGTTTTATTGATTAGATGCAATCTTAGGCAAATACATTCTACCAAAGGTTTGTGATGGTAAAGTATCAAATTGAAAGTCTAGAAGCCTCTGGAACTTGTGAGAATATGACTAAGGATTGTTTTGCACGTGTAGGTTAATTAGGATAACAGAAGGAACGGAGTTAAACACCGAGTCACAGATAACGATAGAAACTATTTGATAATAAGAGGCTTTTTAAAGCATAGTTGGAGCATCTTGGGTCTTTGAATTACTTTGCATCTTGTTTTGGGGTTTTTCTGCCCTTTTTTACTGTTTTTAAATAAATCATGGATTCTAAGGACATTAGACCTGCAAAGAAAATGCGTGCAGACAAAGAACTGTTTGCAGAAATATTGTAAAGATTCTTTATGTTATGAGTATAGTAAATTGTTTACAGATAGTGAAGGCATATTTCCGTCGATTGGAAAACGAATTAACGTACTTAAAGAAAGAGGAAACTATTATAGAAATTGACGGTAAAAAATGTACTGTGCCTCGGCAACTTGTAGCATACGGAGACGTAGGAATAAGTTATGCCTTTAGCAGATCTTGTATTGCAGCCAAGCCTTGGTCTCCTTTACTATTGGAAATAAAGGCAGAAGTGGAACAAATAATTGGTACAAGATTTAATTTTGTGTTGGTGAACCGTTATAAAGATGGTAAGGACTGTATAGGTGCCCATAAAGACAACGAGAAGGACTTGGATCTTAATGCACCCATAGCGTCTGTTTCATTTGGACAGAAAAGGCAATTTGTTTTCTAGAAAGAACTACAATTCTTTAAAAATTGTTCTGGAAAATGGAAGCTTGCTTGTGATGAAGTATCCAACAAACCAATTTTGGTTTCACAGTTTGCCCCGTGGGAATGCATTATGCCTTAGAATAAACTTAACATTTCGTAAAATTCTTGTATAAAGCAGCGATAAACCACTTATGTGCCCAGAACTGGAACTCAGTGTCGTACACTAGACGATATTTGGACAACGGTGCAATTGATCTTTGCCTCTTTCTGAATAGTATTTTTATAAATACTTATATATCTTATTGTTTTTAAGTAAACTTTTTGCGTGTCTTACCACATATACTATATTTTTGATTATTTGTTTTTTATTACATACTTTTATAAATTGTCTTTTAAAATGCAAGATCCGAAATGAAATTTTTTTTTGCTATAAAGATTTATATTTTTAAGTTAGATGTTTTTACTCAAAAATTAATTATACATTAGATGCTATAGAACATATTTTTATTGCAGAAATTTTGTTTTAAGTATTGTACACTTAAGTAAGAGTAAACTTTTTGAAACTTTACAAGACACGTACTATGAACGTGCACATGTTGAATAAGTTATAATTGTATTGAAATCATTTATCCTATAAAACTAAACCATATGTTATTTTTTAATTAACCTTTCCTTGCATATTTTTTTTACTTTAAATAAATCTTCCTAAATTTTAGTGATTTAATTTTTATTATACAGATTTACAAACTGTTTTTGGATGAAATATAAGGATTTATATTTTAAAAGTTAGATGCTTCTACTCTAATTACATGTAAGATATTATTACACATACTTTAATACTAAAAAATTTTAAAAACGTTCAAAAATTGAAATACACTGCTGGCCACCCAAATTGCAACACCAAGAAAGACAAGAGATATCACAACAAAATTTATTTTGTAGATAACATGTTGACCAAGTATCAAATGATTAAATTTATAGACTTCTGTGAAGTGTGGTTCCTGCCAAAATCAGTAGCCAGAGTAGCCGCCATTGTTGGAGATCACCGCTGCCACACGCCTCGGCATTGATTCAAAGAGACTTTGGATGTGTTCTTGGGGTACAGCAGACCAAGCAGCTTCCACACGTTGCCAAAGTTGATCTGGTGTGGCAGCTGGGGATGTATTCTGGGTCAATCGTTGAGCAACCATGGACCACATGTTTTCTATCGGCGAAAGATCCGGAGAGCGAGCTGGCCAGGGAAGCAATTCAATCTGGCGGTTGACGAAGAACCCTTGGACAATGCGTGCCACGTGTGGTCGCGCATTATCCTGTTGAAATATGGCTGTGGGCAAGCCCTGAAGGTAAGGAAGGACAACTGGCTCCAACACCTCGGAGATGTAGCGCTGGCTGTTTAAAGTACCGGCAATGCGTACTAGAGGAGTGCGAGAGTGATATCCAATACCGCCCCATACCATAATACCCGGTGCAGGACCAGTGTGGCGGTGCATAACGCAGCTGTTCAGCATCCTCTCTCCACGGTGTCTCCAGACTCGAATCCGACCATCGTGGTGTTGCAGACAGAAGCGTGATTCGTCAGTAAAGACAATTTCATTCCATTCTGCCGTCCACATCCTTCTTTCATCGCACCATTGGCGGCGGAAACGTCTGTGGTTCTGCGTCAAGGGTAGACGAAGCAATGGACGTCTTGCGGACAGACCACTCTGCTGTAAACGGCGTCGAATGGTACGCGCAGACACTGGATGATGCGGTACAGACTGAATGTGCTGTGCTATGGTTCGTGAGATGTGGCTGAGCGATCCGTCACTGCCATACGCACAATATGCCTGTCATCACGTGAAGTGGTGCACTGAGGTGGATGCGATCGAACACGTCGGTCCGTCGTACCCTCCTGCATCCAACGATCACATATCCGCATTACAGTTGTTTGGTTTCGTCCAACACGACTACCGATTTCCCTGAAAGATAATCCACAATCTCGGTAGGCCACTATCCTTCCTCTGTCGAACTCGGATACTTGATCAAAAGATGATCGCTGTTTTCTACGAGGCATAATTGATCGTTTTTTTGAAAAAACCACAAGAAAAACACAATTGCCGTACTTGAAATCGTCGAAATCTCCAAGCCTTAAATAGCGCTTTGAAGTGGCGCCACAGGCGCGCGTGATGTGCGTCTGCGCTGAAATTCTAATCATTTGCATATCTCACCTCCGCTAATGCATGTTGTAAATTTCATATTATTTGCATGCTTCCTTCAGGGTGTTGCATTTACGGTGGCCAGCAGTGTATATACTTTAAATATTATTAGAAACATTGAAATGCAAATTTGCTTTTTATTTTTAATTTTACAACTGAGACATTTTTAAAAGTTTGATTCTTAAAGGGTGTTTTATGCATAGTAAAAAAATAATTATAAAAACCTGTAAGAGAGTAAAAAATTTTTTTTTGCTTTTATTTTAAACTTTGCATAAGATGAAGTATGATGATGTTCCTTGCACATTTGAAGTAGTGAAAAATAGAATTAAAAACCGTTTGCTTTTGAAGTTCTAAATTAACCGTTCTTCTTTTAATGCTTTTTTGCAAACCATGCATTTCACTAAACAAAAACTCCCTTTTATTTATTTGAAAACCTTGAGCATATTGTGCAGTTTAAATTGCAGAGCAAATTCCAATACTGTACGAAGCTATGTAGTATTTTACAAGATACTTTGTACTGTTTTCTTAATTTTAAATTTTCTACATTGTTACGTTAAATGGATAGTAGGTGGGTTTTCTGTTTTGAAAATAATGTGTGCACATCTGTGCTGCTAAGCAAATTAACGTTTGCCCTTTTCTTGATATTTAATCATAATCTAAATATTTACGCACACCGCTGATAGTTTTACACATGAGTAAAATTAAATAATAACTGAAAATTTTAAGTATTAGTATGAATTTAAAAATGAACAAATATTATTAAAAATGGATTAAATCTCAATTCTATGTATTCTTAAAACAATCTCTGCAAAAACCAGCACAGACAATTCTTAAACAGATTGAAGGAAGCCACATGGAAACAAAGTAAATTAGAACACTTTTTAATAGAAAAACATTATGATTCATATATTTTACAAAAATAATACACATTGTGGTAAAAAAGAACTTATTTTTATATACTTGCATTTTTTGAGACACATATTTCCGACGAGCCAATTATTAAATGCCATCACCCCCAGCTTTGGGGTAGTGCAAATTAGTTTTGTGATGACCATATGATAGTTTTTGGATCTCTTTGTTGCTACTTAGAGAACATAGTGCATCGAATTTGGGACACCCATATTGTTCCAAGTTGATATTCGGAATGTTCAATGCATCTCTAAGCGTTTCTTCTCCACACAACCACCTTTGTAAGCAACTAGGTACTGAGCGGAACTCTTGTTCTGTTCGTACAATTCTAAAAGCTCAGTCTAGACTTTCTAAGTGGGACCCACTTTACCCACTTTAAAATCTACATACGTAATTTTCAACATATCACACAGTTTTGTGATCTTTAGCACTAAGCTTATAAGGCGATCAAGTTAAGTTAAAATGAATGCTTGAAGCTACTTGCGATTTTACAGCGATGTATCCGTACTCACGTACTAAGAAACCTTCTTGTATCTGAAATCCATCAAAATCCACAATTGCACAAATATTAAGCATTGCTATTGAAAAGCGTTAGCTGTTCTTGGAAAAATAATTGTAAATTGGAGGCAAGAGAAGAACTGGACTATATAACACCATACAATTACTTATCATACTAATCGGTAAAGTTAAAACTTATATTTTATGTTCCATAGTTACTCACAAAAGATAAGACTAAGTGAAGGATGTACTCAGAGAAAACATGTGCTTGTGATAATGCGCCAAATAGAATTTTGTATTGTAATACAAGATTTTAACAAAAGGATGAACTTAAATGTGCATGTGATTTTTCTTTCCACTCTACTACGTTAATGTGCTGAATGCAGTTTAATTCTACGACTGAACTTGAGCAAGAAAAAAATAACTAAATATAATTTATAAGAGAAACGTTTTTTTACTTTCTTTAAAGAGAGAACTTTAAAGTATACTGAATTCTCTTGGTTCTGCAGTTTTATTTTTCTAAACTTACGTCAGCAAATTGAATTATTTTTTTATGGGCACACAAGTCTGTTTTTGTTGAAAGGTAGGTAGGTATTTTAATTAACGCCGCACTGGAGCAACAACGCAACGGACAATTGGCGACAGTCCGGGATCAATCTTTGTTGGAAGGAAACTAGTATCTTTGACAAGTATAAGATTTTTAATAAATTGACGAAGAGAACCTTTTTAATTCAATCTGCACTATAATTTTACACTTAAGAGTAACAGAACATAATATAGAAATAAGGAAAATGAATAACCACTATGCAAATTCAAGCCAAAAGTTCCAAGCATGTCTATGCTCAATAAACGTCTATCTACTTAGAGGTTGGCTACACACAAATGTTGATATTAGGGACCTGGCCGAAAACGGATTGTATTATACGGGTGTCTCGGCCATGGTCAGGTGCTATTGGTGTGGGGAGGACTTGAAAATTGTCAAAAAGAAGATGTAGTGAGACACGAACACAAAGTTTTATCCAAAATGCTTCTTACCCAACAACGACCGATTGTCGACTCTAGAGCAAAACGAACACTCATAGATGAAATTGTACAGGTGTTGGATGAAATCTACAATACCAATGGTTTTATAAAAACCGATGTAAAGCTTTACCCTTTATACAATGACAAGGACGAACGACTTTGTAAAATGTGCACGGAATCGGAAAATGAATGCTACTTTACAGCCTTGCGGTCATATGGTTACATGAATGAGATGTACGAAAAGTCTCTCAATGTGTCCTATGTGCCGAACCGATATTTTACACAAAATTGAAACGTAATTCGTTACTAAATATTGTCTACTCTGCATTAATACATGCAGTAGATGATATTTCAGTGATTTACTGAATATGGTGTGAAAGAAAATCCAATTGTAAAAGGGTGGTATTGAGTTGAAAGTCATGAAATTAACGCAAGTGCTACAGCAAAAAGATTAGTAAGGATGTTTCAGACTCTAAAAATCATTAAGACTCTTTATCAAGAACTCCTTGTGGAAGAAATCGTGTACGAAAGATTTATACACCCTTATAAATATAGTGGCTATTTTAATTATTAGTTGTTTGTTCATTACATTTTAAACCTATTTACTATAGAAGAATTTTAAACTGCCTTAAAAAGGAGTTACTAAAGGCTTTAGGAAAGATGCGTAAATGTACTCTGTAATGCAAGAAAGACGCTTGAATTAAATATTCATTTGGAATTTTTCTTTCTTTTAGTGTGGGCTTATTAAAACTTTTGTTAAGACATTTAAAATATTTCATACTTTTAAAAAAATTATTTATATTTATTTTTTATTGATTTTCTTAAACTTACTTTTTTACTACTTAACTTTTTTTGTTACTGCTTGAATTTTTTACTGTTTAACTTTTTTGTTTATTTTTTTTACTGCTTAACTTTTTTCTGTTTAACTTTTTGTACTGATTCATTTTTTTTCTGTTTAACATTTTTTTCTGTTTAGCTTTTTCTACTGATTAACTTTTCTTCTGTTTAACTTTTTAAAACTTTTTTACTCTTTAATTATATTTTTACTGCTTAACTTTTTCTATTATAAAAATAGGTCTGTAAGATTATTGAGGATTTTTTTCTTTAAAATCAAAATATATTTTACCTAAGTTTCGAGTAATGAACTAAAGGAGAGAAATAATCATAGGACAAAGATACACAAACAAATAATATATTTTTCATTTAAAATTACTATATTGAAATCCAGGAATTCAGTTTTGCAAACATTTTTATAACTTTCTTTTTCAAGAGCGTTTTAGAAACATGCTACTTACTAGATAACACAAAATTGATTAAGCATATATTTACTAGGTAATTTCTCTCATTTCTTTTACAGCACTCATGAACACATTAGTTCCAAAAGGAACTTTCTTTTTGTTTCTTAAAATATGATCAATTAAAAGAACTACATTAGAACTTAGAATAATTTTGTTATAATAAATTATCCACCATCTTCTGACCACTTTAATGTACTTTGCCTATTCTTTAAAAGTAATGCAATTCTTTTATAACATGTTCAGTAAATCTGAGTAACTGGTGGGTGGTGGAGAGCTGTTTCCGAAAACCAAATTGTTGGGAAATCAAGATATTGACTTTCCTACAGTAGGCTTCAAGCCGATTATTAATAATATATTCGGTAGCTTTACTGACTCCCTTTTACTCCTCTTTACTGAAGATTAGGAGCAGACTAATAGGCCTCTCCCAATCCTCAGTAAAGGGGAGTCTTCTTTTCGAATCTGGTTTCTTTGGTTTAAGGATAGGGACAATAACAGCGGTTTTCCAGGATTGGGGGAAATGTCGCAACAACAAAGTACAGTTAATAAGATGTGTTATAATGAAGACAGTCTTCAGAGGGAGTTTCTTCATCATCGTATTAGATATCCCATCAATACCAGGACTCTTAAGTTTTGATCTTCCCGATATAGTATAGGACCTCAGAGGATTTGGCAGGCTCAATAATGTCAGTTGGTCAGACTTCTTTAACAAATTAACTAATGTTTGAATTAACAATGATGTACGCTTTGTGCAATCGGAATAATGCTGAAACTGCGCTTGAATTTGCAAGGATTCTCCACATCTGCCTCACCGCATGTTTGTTCTTCATATGATGGGACGATTAAGAACCATTTCAAGCGAAACCAGGGCCAGGAAGAAAGCGTTTGTATACGCAGGATGAATGCATTGATATTCTAGCATCTTTCTCAAGTATTCCGCATGCAAGCATCCGAGCAGCAAGCATCGCTATGGGAAATCCGAAGACTTCCATTGCTAAAATTCTTCGCACATATTCTTGGCATCCATTTAGTATTTGTGGGGTTCAGACGCTGCAACCCTCTGATTTTTGCCGACGTTTGGACTTTTGCAATTGGTTATTAATCCAACAAGACCTGGATATCGCGTTTCGTCAATAACATTTTATGATGAATGTTTATTTTCTGAAGATGGAACAATAAACACCACAATGACCATTACTGGAACAATACGAACCTCTTCTTCGTCCGTGAAACACATCAGCAAAAGTTTTGTGTCCGTGTGGTGCGGAATTTGGAATGGCCAATTGGTTGGACCAGTTTTTATGAAGGGACCCTTAAAGCTAATAAGTATCTGGAAGTAATTTTAAACGACACTGTTACGGATTTTGTTGAGGCCACGCCCTTATATTATGTCAGAAATATGTATTTTCAACAAGACGGTGCGCCGGCACACCAAGGAATCATTGTGACAAACTGTCTCAATGCGAACTTTGGCAATCAGTAGATTGGTTTGAAAGGGGACAGAGAATGGCCCCCCAGGTCGTCTGATTTGACCCCTCTGGATTTTTATTTGTGAGATTGCCTTCATCAACAAGTTTATGCCACACGACTGCATAATGCAGTATTTCTTAAACAGACAATAATTGATGCTTGCAATAATTTTACAGGCGCAGAGCTGAACAGTATTTACCGTAGCATAATCAGAAGAGCTAAGTTCTGCATTGCTGCAGATGGAAAACATTTTGAACATGCGTTGTAAATTTCCTTTTATTTTTATTGAAACCATTTTTTTACAATATTTTTATTAAAGGTTATATTGTTTACTATTATTCATTGAGATTTTCATCTGCAGTTGCAATACTACATTACTTTGCACAATGTTGCCCTTTCTGACCGAAAAAAAATGCTTTCTAGCATTGTGTATACGGTCCCTAATCTGACTGCTGAACAGCTGTACACAAGCGGTATAAGTCAACTTTTTTGTGTCATTATGCCTCCGTTACTGTTCAACCTACAGAAATGCAGTTTTTCGCTAACGATGGGGATTGTAACGGCAGCTTGGGAAAATGGACAATCTTACCGGCTCAAGTGTCGAGAGGGAAAGACCACACACCAAAGCGACCACCCGAAGCATCTTTTTAACGACCTTTTAACGACAGCCAGCCAGCAGGGGTCGGAAATCATTGTGGTTTCGAAACAAAAGGCAGGCACCTTTCTGTCGCTCTCTATGACAGTTCGAGACAAAGAGGACAGAGATAAATCACGATGACCTTTGCCGACAGGGTTTTATAGTCCCCTTTCAAGTCCGCCAAAGTCTGTCGTAAAAGTCGAGGGGAGAGGCCAACGTGAGAGAGCCATTCGGGAACGTCCGAAGATGGTGAGAATTTTCAACAGCCAACCAGCACCGACCAAAAGGCGGACCCGAAACGAAAAGGAGGAGTTGATAAGCACCCAATATGTAGAGTTTTTAAGATCTTGAAGAGAGGGAGAGAGGATCAGAGAGAGAGGAGCAGACAGAAGAGAGAGCTTAGAGAGAGACGGTCAGCAGAGAGACCGTTTTGGAGAGAGACGTGAACACCCCCGTTCACTGTCGGTGCATTTATCCCGCCTTGGGATTCTATACTCGCCAGAGTATTTTATTGAGAAGGGCTCGCCGTAGCCATGAAGGAGACCCCTCCGAGAAACCTGTGTCGCTACTCACCCGAGTAGTGGAGACTTCACCAAGATCTAAAGTTCACCAGAACTGACAAGGCTGATTTATCCCGCCCTGGGATTCTATACTCGCCAGAGTATTTTACTGAGAAAGGCTCGCCGTAGCCGTGAAGGAGAAGCCTCCTAGAGATCCGTGCAACTGCTCATCCTAGTAGTGGAGATTGATCTGATCCTATCTGGAAAGACTGAGATATCCTGCCTTGGGACTCTATACTCATCTGAGTATTTTTGTTGAGAATAGGCTCACCCGTAGCCGTGCATTAGACTCCCCCGAGCGAAATTGTGAGGCTCGCCAGCAGCCCTAAGCGCCTCGATAAAACTTTGGACCTTCCAATGAACTAACATTAATGAACTCTTCATTAAATTTTCCGACTTTTGTACAAATTGTAAAATAAAATTCATTAATCCAGAAACGGATACTTTCAATGGTAACTAGTCTAGCTAGCCGTGAACCAAGACGTTACAGGATGCAGGTAAGGAACATTTTTGCTATCTCGGATTTTTATCTAGAGGGGTCGTATACAAATTAAAAACTCAATCCACTTAAATTGTTATCACGTGATAATTTGATTCACATATCTTAATTACTTACCTTATTTGGTGTACTTTTGCAATTTACATTGCCTACCTATCTCCAAATGGTAAAAAAATAAATTGCGTAACAACCGTTTTGGGACACCCAGTATATTTCTAGTTGAAAAATGGTTCGGGTGTATTTCTCTCTTCTGTGTCAGTAAACATTCATTGTGTATTACTTGATGTTGTATGTCTTGTGCCTGGCGCCGCATGGCCAAATATGGCCCTTGCGTCATAAAACCCCCAAAACCAACCTCCCGTGATATTTACTTTCTTCATTTAAAATCAGGCCTATAAATTCAAGTACACTGCTGGCCACCCAAATTGCAACACCAAGAAAGACAAGAGATATCACAACAAAATTTATATTGTAGATAACATGTTGACCAAGTATCAAATGATTAAATTTATAGACTTCTGTGAAGTGTGGTTCCTGCCAAAATCAGTAGCCAGAGTAGCCGCCAATGTTGGAGATCACCGCTGCTACACGCCTCGGCATTGATTCAAAGAGACTTTGGATGTGTTCTTGGGGTACAGCAGACCAAGCAGCTTCCACACGTTGCCAAAGTTGATCTGGTGTGGCAGCTGGGGATGTATTCTGGGTCAATCGTTGAGCAACCATGGACCACATGTTTTCTATCGGCGAAAGATCCGGAGAGCGAGCTGGCCAGGGAAGCAATTCAATCTGGCGATTGACGAAGAACCCTTGGACAATGCGTGCCACGTGTGGTCGCGCATTATCCTGTTGAAATATGGCTGTGGGCAAGCCCTGAAGGTAAGGAAGGACAACTGGCTCCAACACCTCGGAGATGTAGCGCTGGCTGTTTAAAGTACCGGCAATGCGTACTAAAGGAGTGCGAGAGTGATATCCAATACCGCCCCATACCATAATACCCGGTGCAGGACCAGTGTGGCGGTGCATAACGCAGCTGTTCAGCATCCTCTCTCCACGGTGTCTCCAGACTCGAATCCGACCATCGTGGTGTTGCAGACAGAAGCGTGACTCGTCAGTAAAGACAGTTTCATTCCATTCTGCCGTCCACATCCTTCTTTCATCGCACCATTGGCGGCGGAAACGTCTGTGGTTCTGCGTCAAGGGTAGACGAAGCAATGACGTCTTGCGGACAGACCACTCTGCTGTAAACGGCGTCGAATGGTACGCGCAGACACTGGATGATGCGGTACAGACTGAATGTGCTGTGCTATGGTTCGTGATGTGGCTGAGCGATCCGTCACTGCCATACGCACAATATGCCTGTCATCACGTGAAGTGGTGCACTGAGGTGGATGCGATCGAACACGTCGGTCCGTCGTACCCTCCTGCATCCAACGATCACATATCCGCATTACAGTTGTTTGGTTTCGTCCAACACGACTACCGATTTCCCTGAAAGATAATCCACAATCTCGGTAGGCCACTATCCTTCCTCTGTCGAACTCGGATACTTGATCAAAAGATGATCGCTGTTTTCTACGAGGCATAATTGATCGTTTTTTTGAAAAAACCACAAGAAAAACACAATTGCCGTACTTGAAATCGTCGAAATCTCCAAGCCTTAAATAGCGCTTTGAAGTGGCGCCACAGGCGCGCGTGATGTGCGTCTGCGCTGAAATTCTAATCATTTGCATATCTCACCTCCGCTAATGCATGTTGTAAATTTCATATTATTTGCATGCTTCCTTCAGGGTGTTGCATTTACGGTGGCCAGCAGTGTATAAAGATATTAACTCTACGTTTTAAAGGAAAATAAACATTTATGAAATCTTTCTAAGATTTTGAAGGAAATAACATTTTAGGAATTATTTTTTAAGTAAATACTTTTGTACGTAGCACATTGCCTCACTAGTATGGAAAATGACAGCGTTTCTAAAATGCAATATCCAAGTAAAGGGACAAAAAGTGTCAATGGAATCTTGATTCTCATCGCATAATATTGATAAATCAAGGTAATCAAATTTATAATTATAAATGTGGTCAATGAATGAAATAATAAAACAACACTTCTGAATAACCAAATTCTATTTATTTTTATTGAAGTTTAAGGTATCAAGAAAGAAAATAACTTCGGGATTTAAAACTAGTATTTAGAACGTCTTTGCACACAATCTTCTATAAATTCCATGGTAGGCACTAAATAAATAATCCATGCAAATAATGTATTCAATAATGATAGTCGGCAACGAAAAAGTGTGATGGTTTTTTTTATCAATTTCGGCTTGATTTTTTGGAATAGTTTATTTCTTTTGAAATGTTTCCTTTAGATTTCCTGATTGAAAAATTAAGTTCTCCGAATTGAACAAGGTGATCGAGACACTGGTGACACTGGCATCTGGTGAATTTCCACAAGCGAAACTATTAATCTTGCCATGTCCTTTAGAGGTATTCACAATCTCGACGCTTTCGTTTGATTTTATTAAGTGAATTTCCACAGGCGAAATTTTATGCTTCTATTTGTTCTTGGGATGTATCGGTTATCTTGTCAATCTCTAATTTCCACTGAAGTATTCGGAGGATAGTTCCAGGTAAGAATTCTCGTTTTCTTGTTCTTTTCACAATCATGTTCATCGTCATTTTCACTATCTCCACAGTTAAATATTCATCAAATTTTCCACTATTCCCACAATCGTATACATCATATTTTCCATCGTGTCCATTATCTCCCCAATCACATTTTCCATTATCCCCACAATCACATAAATCAAGTAATCCATCATTTTCATTATCTTAACAATCAAATTCTTCAAATTTTCCATCCCCACAATCAAATACATCAAATTTTCTATAATTTTTACTATCGCCACAATCATATCAATCAGCTTTTTTATAATTTTCGCCATCTCCACAATCATATCCATGAACTTTTCTATCATTTTAATTACCATCTCTATCAGTCATCAACTGATCCATCAATTTCATTATCACCATAATCAAACTCATCAACTTTTCTATCATTTTCACTACTCCCACAATCGAATTCATCAACTTTTCCAATATCTCCACAGTCATATCCATCAATTTTTCCATGATTTTCATTATCTCCACAACCAAGTTCATCAACTTTTCCATAAAATCCACAATCATATCCATAAATTTTTCCACCGTTTTAATTATCTTCCCAATCAAATTAATCAACTTCTCCATTATCTCTACAATTCCATCTACCAACTTTCCTATCATTTTCATTGACACCACAATCATATTTATCAGCTTATCCAACATTTTAATTATCACCAGAATCATATTCATCAACTTATCCATCAAGTTCATTATCTCTACAGTCAAATTCAACATCAGTTTCGTTATTCCCACAATCATATCCATCGACTTTTCTGTCATTTTCATGATCCCCTCAATCACATTCATGAACTCTATCATTTTGATTTTCCTCACAATTATAATGATCAACTTTTTCATGATTTCCATAATCCCCGCAACCATGTTCATCAATATTTCCATCGTTTTCATCATTCCATAATCATATTCATCAGCGTTTCCATCATTTGCAATCGCAAGTGCGATGATTGGAGGTTTCAGTGCGTTGTTATCGTTTACATCCTGAAGCGATCCGTTTCCATATTCGTCACCGTCATTTGCTTTTAAGATTCTTTTGATGGATCCGGTGGCATGGTCTTTTACCACATTTCTTACTTTCTCCTTTTCTTCGATATTTTCGCTTTTAATCAAGTCGATATCCAATTTTTTATCCTTACCACCTTCGATAGTCAGAGCCAGCATGAAATATACCATCAGCGGTACAATATAAGTTCCATCGCTGATGACAATCAGTCCAAACAGTCCCCAAATCCAAGGGAATAAGTATAGCCACGCCACAATAGTTGTTTTATTCATATTTAAATCACTAGAAAATCGTCAAACGAGTTATAATATTTGCCGACTCAAGTGAAGTAAATCGATTGCTTGTGTGATCTTATTCTTAAAAACACCGCTGAAGAAGGAACTATTGTTGAAAGAGGGCATATTGTTGTACCCCTTTATTACGTCTGTAGTTTAATTACTAACAATGTAAGGCATTCAACTTGAAGATCTTTGAGAAACAACACTGATCAACAATTGAAATATATAATCAATACTCCTTAGTAAGATCTGGATTCAAATTCACAATATTTATGAGAATACTCTCTAAATCAAATAAACTAAATAAAAAACACTTTTAAATACAATTTTTATTTAATGCTTTTGGAGCATTCAAATTAATGTTCGTATTTTTTGTAATGTTTCCTTGCTGAAACTTAGAAACTATTGACTGCTCCATATAGTCACGTCTTTCCATAGAAGGTTCAGTGCCTTTGAGATGTCACATCATTTATCTGAATCTGGGGAAAAGTTAATAAAATCCGTTACCCCTCCTGGTATGGTCTACGAAGTATCTCATCATTGGCAAAACTGACCAGATCTTGAGAACTACGTTAGCCCATTTGGGAGGGTAACGGATTAGCAACCAGAGGGTTACGAGATCGAACCAAAGACCGTTAACAGTGGTGGTGCGCGTTAAATCTACCGTGTCCTCAATGTCCTCATGTTGGCGTATTGTGGACGTTCGGAGAGTAGGGTGCCAGTTTAGGTGTTCATCTCGTCATCTGACCGTGAAACAAAATTATTAGGTGATGTCCTCGCATCTTTCACAGGGCTGCGGTATCCCAGTTGGCACAGTAACGGAATAGCAACTGGAGGGTTGTGAGTACGAATCCAACCAAAGACCGTCGTGTACAAAGGAGCCTTGTGCATGTTAAATTTGTCGTGGCTTCAAATGTCCTCACGTTGGTGTGGAGTAGAGGTTTGGAGAGTGGGGTGCCATTCAGGTGTGACCTCGTCATCTGACCGTGGTGAAAAATTAACCCGCTGTGTTACTCCAGTGCCACGTTAACTACCTACCTACCTGATCTTGATGGACGAGATATCTTGCCCTTAGGGTAAAAAACTGATCAGATCTTGACCTCGTTATAAAAATTGACTGTATCCTGATGACGAGATATCTCGACCTAAACAAAATCGGTCAGATCTTAATTGACGAGATATCTCGTCGAAACCACCTAGAGGGCAGCTTAAAGTCGAATTCGTAGCGTCAACTTGGGGTAATTAGTGTGGGTTGCACATGCTTCATATACACAGGGTGTTTTAACTTTCTATTGACAAAATGCTCATTTATAAAACTATGCTCAGACCGATAATCAGCTACGCCAGTCATGTCCTGGGATATGCAGCTAAAACCAACCTTAACGGACTTGAAAGAATTCACACAAAATTCTACCCTACGTATTATCAGTGGTTATCTCTGGTTTTACAGAAATGTTAAAATTCGCGAAGATCTTGAAATTATTGAACTGAAGAAATTCAGTAAAGCTGCAACTAAATTGTATGCCAACCTTGACAATATTGACAACAAATCCATACAGCATATCTACAGGTATGACTTTCGTCAACCTGAAAATAGTAAAAGACCTAGAGCCGTCCTAAATGGTAATCATAGCTAATGACTTTTAAACCTTTTCTTAGCTTTCTCATTCTTTTATTTAATTTTTAACTTATAATTAAATCTAATTAACTTTTATTTAATTTTTTATCTTCCTGGTACCAAATTCCGACTCTCTTGGATGACGAGCTTCGATTATTTCAGACGCTGAGTTTGTATGGATAAAATGTATCACTTCACGAATGCTGAGATACCTGTCATACACCTAGCCTATAGGTCAGCTGACGGAAACAGACGAGCTTCTGTGAGATTGAGTTGAATGGTACCCCGACAGACCTGTCCCGGTGTTGTCCTCGGATCTTTCCGTTTGGGATTCATCCCAGACCGTCACCAATAGCCTGTTGTGTTGTCCAAGTGTTATGTTAATTAAATACCTACCTGACGCAGGAGAGAAAAATACACCCAGTGAGGAATTCACTTGATAGGAATCAAACCTGCGCCGTCTACAGCTTGCAGGTTGCTAGCGCAGTGGGCAACCCCCACTGTGCCCCTGATATCCAGGAATGGCTCTAGAGGGGTGGTGAGAGCCTCACGTGTCAACAGAATAGAATTTTCAAAACAGCATTCAACGTCTTTCACATCTGCCATTTCCCTTTCAACGAGTCGACTTACTGCGCCCCAAGCAAACATTTTATTTACTACAGCCCGTAGGTAGGTATTTAATTAACGTCGCACTGGAACATCATAACTGGCTATTGGCGACGGTCCGAGATAAACTCCCGAAGGGGGGGGCAAATCCGAGGACACTACGTAAATTTGAATCACGGTCAGATGACGAGGTCATACCTGAGCCTGCATACCACTCCAAACATCAATACCACGCCAACGTGAGGACATTTGAGGCCACTACAGATTTAACATGCACCAGCCCCCGTGTACACGACGGTCTTTGGCTGGACTAAGTTTCGAACTCGCAACCCTTCGGTTGCTTAATCCGTTGCTAGGATTTTGAAATGTTAAAAGTAAAACCCCTCCGAAACATACTCTCGAAAGCAGAACTGTAATCGCTCCATGAAGGATAAAGTAAAATTTAAAAAGTGAAAAAAGTTTATCGCGAAATGCGAGTAAAACACGACCAGCAATCGTCGTTTCTCAGAAAGAATACGAGTTTTACACCCTTCAGTTCTCACCCAATGAATGGAGAATCAAGGCCTGTGGGAAACTCTCCCCATCCCACAAAATTTGTGGGATGGGGATAATGGATTCGAAGAAGCCGAGGTCCCCCTTCACAAGTCAAAGAAACACGGAAAAGTGCTGAAATGTATCAACAGATGGCGCTGCATGTACCGGAAAACCAGAGTGAGGTGTTTCAGGTGAACGAATCTTTTTACTGACACGATTCAAATGATTCGAAACTTTGAAAATAATCGATTTGCCCATCACTATCCTGTGTAGTTGCGCCTTCTGCATTTACTTAATCTAATTGGAATGGGAAACCTGACTTTTCATGAACTAATTTATCTGAATAGTTAAGTTATAAATTTCTTTTATTGTTTAGTGGTGGAAACAATTAGTTTATTTCGAAATAAAATGAATTTGTTGAACTTATAAGTGTTTCCCACATTTTCATTTAGCTGATATTTTCTTTCAATTTTTGTTCAGCCAATCCAATCGTGAACTGAAGATTCAGATAAATTTTTTTGGGATAGCACGGAAGCAATTTTGATCGAATTTAAAAAATTTTAAATTAGAAAGGCTATTGGGTAAAAATGAAAAGTTGAAATTACTACTCATTTTATCATTATGTCATAGCTATTTAAAGCAGTTTATAACTATATGTTGCTAAAATAGCTTTCGATGATCAGGCCCTTACACCAGTAGCGCCTTCTGCATTTACGTAATCTAATTGGAATGGAGAAAACTGACCTTTCATGAACTATGCCATTTGAATAGCTAACCACTAGCGCTATCTGTATATCATGGAGCAGTAAGAAAACCAAAAAAGTCTTAACAAAATATGAGAATACGTAATTGTGTCTTAGCTCCTAATAATTGGGGCCTCATCACCTCTGTAATCAAGTTGAAGTTCCAATATCGATTGTAGTTGAGACAATGCATTGAATGGGATACAGTAGCTTGTGCATCATCGAGAGCGGATCAAGACGTTTTCTGTTTGGCATTGGAAACAAAAGACGCCTTCTCACTTTCGCTACCCTTTAGTTTTTGTTGAGATATAATTTTCCATGGAGCTCCTGGGCCGAAGGCCATCTGTCTAGATAACAAAGTCCTGTTCCGAATACGTTTAGGTTATCAGAAACTTTCAACGGTGTAGCAAAGTCTTGGGTGTCAGGTTATCAAATGGGGTGTAGTTGGTGCGGTAAGAGAAGGCGTAACAAAGAGCGGTATCACTTCAAGCCTACCTCTTCAGTGAGATCTCAGATTATCAAAGTTCAGCATACGTGTGGCTACTGCGGTTAAAAGTAGTATTAAATTATGAATTTATTAGAAGGCTGGAAAACTACATGATTTAAAAAGGGAAATTAGATTATATTTTTAAAAAACAAATTTGAATTTTAAATCAAAAGTATGAGTTTAAGTTATTGTTTACATTTTTAGCATAATTCATAATTACTATAAGCTACTTTTTCGTAAGTTCGTACTACTGTGTGTACTTTGCCGTGATTTTTTAATAGATTCAAACTTTTGCATGAATGAGAGACACGTGGTTTTGTTTAATTTTCGCGTCAATGTTATTTTCTGTCACCAAGCCGCACCGTTATGCATACGTATGCTAATACTCTTTTTATCTATGTCATAATTAATTAATTATACTTAGTTCAATGTAAGATGCTTAGGAGATAATTTTTGGGGTCCGGGCTCTCGTCTTATAAAAATGAATCTATAATCCGCAGTCTCAAAAGTTGAGAACTATTGCACTAGAGATCTTATGTCTGTTATAAAAAGAAATATTGGTAAAATGACGCTTATGGGTCTCTGACCCCCACCGATATTTTCATAGCAAAGCATCGATCCCCAACATGAGGAATGAAAATTAGATTTTTGGGAAATTAATTCGTTTCTATAAAAGTTTAACTTCAACATTGTTGAAAAAATATTTTTGTTTTCTTTAATACTGAAGAACGGCGCTTTAGTAACCTTGATGCGATGTTTAACAGTGTTTTGTGCGGGAAACTAACTGATATGATGTTGAAGCCTTATTTTTACGATATGGAACATCAATACTGGTATTTAAGCTCTTGTTCATATCATAACCAATTGCTATAGATTATATGGACCTGATTTTTAAGTTGTCTTAGGTCATTGAATCTATTATGTTCTAATTATTTAGTTGACAAACCAAATTTGCTTCGTCATTAAAACTCATTAAAGTGTAACTTTTCTAAATGTAAAACCTGAATTTTGCTTCGAAATTACAATTATAGCAAGTTTTCCTTTGTGACGATGAATGGAATTGTAAATTTGCTTTTATTATCTTGCTCAAAGCGCCCTCTTAGCAATTATCACAATCTCCACCTGGGTTTGTGAGACACTTTCAAATAGAGCCCGGATGATGACTAAAGTTGTGTAAGGAGTAGATGGTTGGATTTGACTCTTCACTCAAAAATCTGGTTTGAGAAACAGTAATTGTATCACGGTTGTAAAACAATTAATAGTGAAAACTTTATTTCAATATAAAACAGAGTTTGAAAACCTAAACAAACTTGGAAAAATATCATTTTAATCTAGCACCTCATAATTCCTGGTCTAATGTGTATACCTATCGTTCTGTAATCAAGTCAAAGTTCCAATAGAGATATGTGTATCAAAGGCAATTTGATTAGTCATTTGAAACCGAAAAGATCCTCACTACCCTGTTCTCTTCCTTCTTTCCCTCTGTGTATAGATAACACGATGTTCATGTAAAATTTATGCAAAAGACATTTTCTCTTGGAATTCTCCGTGAAACTAACTGTAGTCACTTATTTAAAAGACTCACAGGATTGATATGATAAGAGTCTGGAAACTACGTTTTACTTATAGATTTCTTCTTCTATAATTTAGCGGTAGAAATAAATCCTTTGTTTCGTATTCCGAAATACATGTATTTATTGAACTTTCTATATATATATATATATATTTAATTTTCCAAAGCAATTATAAAATCAAGCGTTTTCCACCTTTACATTTTGCGCATATTTTCTTTAAATTTTTGTCCAGGCAATCAAGACAGGAACTGAAGTTTCCGAAAAAATTGATTGGGATAGCAAGGAAGTAATTTTGATTGGATTACTTTTTTAATTGGTAAGAATATTTGTCAAACAAACAGTTGAAATTGCTACTCATCACACCGAGGTATATATAAGTTAGGGACCAGGGAATATCCTTTCCGAACAGCTGGACAGGTGGTGGTAGGTTTCGCGTTTTAGTAAGCATAGCCGCTTGACATTTGTCAACATTGATTTAGATCCTCCAATCAATAAGCCAGGACTCAAGTGAATGTAGGTAGCGTGTAAGTGACTTACAGATATTCGTGAGATTGTTGCTTTTTGCTAGTATTGCAGTGTCATCTGCAAACATACAGAGAGTAGTGCAGAGTTGCTTCTAGGTATGTCGTTCAGATAGATGTTAAATAATTTAGGCCCTAGTATGGAGCCCTGTGGAGTGCCTGTCTGAATGGCGTGGCATGTAGAAAATGTTTTATTTATGCGAACAAATTGCCTACTTGTCAGGTAGGAATGAATTAGATGTATAAGTGAGGCAGGGAAGCCGAATATAATCAGTTTGTGGATTAGACCACTAACCCAAACTCGATCAAAAGCTTTCGCTACATCAAGGAAAACCGCACCAATGCTATTTCTAATTTGAAATCCATCAATAATAAATTTAGTTATTCTGAGGAGTTGATGTGATGTGGACAGCTATTTTCTGAAGCCAAATTGCTGAGGAATAAACAGATTAACCCTTTGGCAATATTTATCTAATCTATCACTAATAATGTACTCGGCTGTTTTGCTGAAAAGTCAGTAAACTGATCGGCTTGTAGCTGTCAGACTTAGCTGGACTTTTATTTGGCTTCAGTATAGGGACAATAACAGCTGTCTTCCAAGAAGCGGGGAAAAGTCGGGGTGAAAATGCAGTTTATAAGAAAAGTTATTTGAAGGATCGTTTTAAGTGGAACTTTCTCTGTAGCATTTTATTAGAAATATCATCAATTCCAGGGCTATTTTTTGGTTTGAGCTTTCCAATGTAGTTCAAGACTTCCGATGGTTCCGCAGGCTCAATAAAGTTAGTAGGTGTAGAATTTAGAAAATGTTAAAGTGATGTATTAACTTTATTGATTATGTCTGGATTGTTGATCTTGTTTTCACGGAATTGCAGTTCAAGGCTATCGGCTATGATTTCGGCTTTCTCAGTGTCCGTGTATGCAATACCAGCAGGCCCTTTAAGGGGCGGAATTTTATTAGATACTCTTTAAATTTTTTAATAGCTCTCCAGACTGATCCATTCTCCGCAGAAAGCGAAGTGATGTAATCACTCCAGACTTGCTGAGTGTGACTATGAATTGAGTCCTTAAACATTTGTTGTGCTTGGTTCATTAACCTTTTATCAGCGGCTGACCTGGTGTGGTGACATGTTTTACGAGCTCTATTTTTTATTTTGATGAGCTCTCTTAAGTGGGTAGATAATTTATTCGCGTTTCGCACACAACTTTTCCAGTCTCAAGATATGTACTATTTATCGTGTTCATGAGGGTTTAGTGTAGGAGTTAAGCTCAGATTCTGTTTTGATTGTGGTAGTGTATGGAATGCTAGATTGAGCTTGGGAAAATGTTTCCCAGTTTGGTTTAAAGGCTCCAGTGTTCCCTAGTACGGGTTGATTAGTATCGAAAACCATCATGACTGGATTGTGGTCGTTACACATCGAGTCACAATCGAGTAGGAATAAGGAAAACCTTTAATCAATAATGGAGAAGCACTAGTATCTCCGTACCGTGTGGGGGTGTCCGGTGCAACAATCTTTACTCGTGCATGATTCGCAAAGGAATAAAGTTGTAATCCTTGTTGGTTTGCTTTGCTGCAATTATGTCTGTTTAGCGTTCATGTCTCCACCAATAATAATTGATGAATTTAAGGCAAGTAGAGACTCAAGGTCCCAAGTGTTGGTGAGTGGTTTTTAATGTAGGTAGAGACAAATGTTGGAGGATTAAGAGAGTGTAACTTAATTGTCACTGCCGTGGTTTCAATTACATGTAGTCTAGGTGTTGTTTCTAGATAGTGTGGGTTGGCCCTTTTAACAAAGATTCCAGTACCGCTTCCGCAGCCAATGGCTCTGGGAGTGCTGCAAAAGTCGAAGTTAGGCAGCGCGACCTTCTGACCAGCCTTTAGGAACGTTTCTTGCACAAGAATAACATCAGGGCCATGCTCATATACAAATTCCCTTAGCCCATGAATGCGTTTAGGGTGACCAGTAGCACAACTTCAGACCAGTAAGGTGTCCGCTCATGGTGCAGTGCAGTTATTTTTATTTAAGCTCGTCACTAAGACGAAAAGTCTGTCGATTGGGCTACTGCTTTTTTGCAGATCCCGGAGAATGCCCTGCATGTTATTAAAAGCCTTAAATATTATGTGGACTTCCTTGAGAAGGTCCATCAGTGATTTAAAATCTAAGTGGAGGGATGCTAGCGCTGGTCTGAATTGTGGGATGTTCAAAGATCGGACTAGTAGGGGATACCTGAGCTGCAGGCTTAGGAGCGGGTGGAACCACCGGTCCTGTTGTGCGTATGAGATCCCAGATTGAATGGGCTTGTACGCTCTAGGTTTGTTTGGCTTTGGGTACTTAGAGCACCCTCGGTAATTTACGGTGTGTTATTCATGACAGTTGGCACACCGTGGGTTCTATTAGTGCAGTCCGCAGACTTATGCCCCTGTCCACATACAACACCATCGGGGTCCCATCTTACAGTTCTCACTGTTATGGCCAAACAACTGGTAATTATAACATTAGGGTTAGTAAACCTCTACTTCCACGAAAAGGCTCATCAGGTGCTTTAGCTCGAAAATTTTATTTGCCCTTTCGCCAGGAAAGAGATGAATTTGGTAGATAGGTAGCGGGTTCTTAGATTTGTAACGTTTACCTTATCAACCGGGAAATCAAGTTCTAATAATTCATCTTTAATGTCTTGACATGGGGTGGAGGCAGGTAGGCCTTTAATTACCACCTTAAGTGATTTTTGACTTTTAGCAGTTCGGAAAAAGTAGTGGATTTGGTTACTATCCAGTACTTAGTAATGGCTCAGTGTTCATCCGAAGAGCTAACGTGAAGTTTTTGAGAAACTCCGGCGAGACTTCCAGTAACAAGAAATCCTAACTCTTAGTTCAGTTCTTTAAGTAGGACTCGTTAATCCTCATTAAGAGCCATAATAATCGAGGTATTTTTTCCGATCTCTCAACATCAGCTACGGCATCGTCAATATCAATAGCACTTAGTACATCAAAAGAATTACTAGTAGCCACTGGGGCCAGTTGGGTCATTATGGTATTAACAGAACATGTACATTAAAATTAGCCTTATTAGGCGTACTGTCCGAATTGCTGGCGCGTGTTCGCGATCCAACTTGTTTAGATCTAGCGTTATCACAAGTAGGGTTATGGGTTATGAATCAGGCCTACACTATTGGCGGCAGCAATGCATTCTAGAACTCTAATATTAGCCAAGTCCCACTGACCTTCTAATTCCGCGATGTGGTCTTTTCTTCTGGATAAGTTGAAGTATAGCTGGCGCAGTAATTTTGTCGATACGGTTCTCGTAAAGCAGACTTAAGTTCGTCAATCATATAGGAACAACTAGTAATATCCTTGTCAAGTTCTTAGCGTAACTCAAAAACTTTTTCGTAGCTTGCATTTTTGAGATTTTCAGAAGTAATCTCCATAACGCTTTCATAGTCACTTTTCGCCATCGCAATTAAGCCTAGTCAGCCCTAATAAGGGCTCAAGTATTTGAATAGGCCTAATTTTTGATCAAGTACTTGAATGATAGAGATCGCACAGAAAACGCGTCGCTGTGTTTACTTTAATATTTGGATCAGTGCACAGAGTAAATATCTACGCATATAGAGTGATCACTACCATAGTAAGCAATTGTCTGCTAAATAACATGGGAAATCGCATAGACGGTGGCTCCCTCGGTGGGTGTGTCAATACTACCATGGCAACAGATCTAGCTTCGTTTCCATAACAACCGAACTATGTGAGGTTTGTTTATTTATTGTTTAGGTATTTGTTTATTTATTGTTTTGGTATTTGTTTATTTATTTCGTATGTACATTTTGAGTTTATGCTACAGTGGTGGGTTGTTTATTCAAAGATGTCACCATATTTGTTTTAATTCTGGAATAGATGTAGCACAATCTTCAAATATACGATAAAGTATAAAGCTTTTTTATTTAAGAACATCCCCATCCGTTAGCTATTTATTTACTTTGGCTGTTTCATTCTCTACGATTTGAAAGGCCATTTGCATTTTTGTTCTGTATTTCTAATTAAGAGCTAAGTATTCTTTATATATTTTTAGCATAAATATTTTAAATTATCAATTTTTAATGTCTTCTGAAATTAAAAAGAACCTCAATTTATGAAAGCTATTTGTGAATTATAAAATTTTACTTATGTGCGAACTTGTTTCATCACTTTTGTTTCTTTTTTAAGTGAATGGCTTTCTAAAAGTACGAAACTATTAAAAAACAAGCCCTTTCGATTTATTATTTTCAAGATTGTTAATCTCTGTAGTCTGAAAAATTATCTGAACAGAGAACATTAGAATTTTTTTATTCACACATAATCAGGTATTTAATCTGTAATCAGGTACATCATCCATTTTTGAACAAATTATACAATTTGAAAAAGGAACAGAAATGAAGTATTCATATCCGGAACTAATCAGAATGTTGAATATCGTTCGCAGTTGAGTATAAAGAAGAAAAAGTAATAAATTACTCTTTTCCGCTGCTAGGCGCCACAGTTCCTCAGCACTCAAGCGATTTCCTTCTCTTATGTAATCACTAGAACTCTAATAAGGGCAGTACGCAATATGAAGTGCAATGAAATTGCCTGCTCATTTTTTGTACTCTCCAGCTAACTTGTAAATATATTAATGTTTTAATGTCAATAAATTCTTTTATTCGAACCTTGAGAAACCGATGAGTTGCTCAACACAACACAGGCCACTGGGAAGGGTAATACGGAACATAAAATCCAGCTTTCAAATGTCTGGCACCTCGATGTAGGAAGAGAGAGAACACGACACATTAAGACGACATCAATGCATTCTGTCAATTTAGTCTGGCATTTTTCCACTGAAATTCTAGACAATCGCATCAGTAGTTGGCCACCAAAATCCACACTAGTTGCTCCATTTTCACACCGCTCGAGCATCTGGCACCCTCTAACATAGCATCATATAACAAATTATACAATAACATCACAAAAGGGAAAAGTTTATTAGATCTTAACATAAAAAATACAAATGTATATTAATTAAATGTGTGATGAAATTTTTAATTATTTTTATAATTCTTATCTTCTAATGTGTAATGCATTTAATATTTTTACTTTCTGTTTGACAATCATACGACCAAATGCTGGCATAAAATACGCAGCCATTTTATGTTCTTAATGGCTTGAGAAAAATGAAATTCAAGTTCTTAGAAAAAAATTCAGTTTCTTAGCAAGGCTCTTAACTACAAATACTCTATGAAAGTATGCATAAAGCATTACACAATTTTGCACATAAATCTTTATAATTGTATTTATAAAATAGGTTATAATTCAGAAAAAAATCAATTTTAATTACATAAAAACAGTATGTACAGGATGTTTCATGAAGGACCCCTAACTTTGAGAATAAATAACTCGGAAACGGTGATAGATAGAAGCATGAAACCAGTGGTACGTTTATTAAAAAAACCGTAAGAATCTGATACAGAAATCTCAAAATGTTAGTTACAAATTGCGCCAATAGATGGCGCTGCAGGCGGCATTACCATAACTCGGCTGTACATAGTGGGTAATGCAAGCCCTCGTTGCATCCACATCAAAAGCGATTCAAAATGTGCACCTTTCACACAACACATGTCGCAAACGAAGAATGAAATTGTCAGTGACTCTCTTGTGTGTCACCGGAAATCGACACACAAGCTTGAAAAATAGCCTACTCCAGCTCGTCGAGTGTTAAAGGATTGTTGCGGTAAACAATGTCCTTCAGTGTGCCCCACAGAAAGTAATTACAGGGGGTGAGGTCGGGTGAATACGGAGGCCAGTCCATGCCTTTTCCCTTAACTGTCAAATAGTTCAACGCATCGAAGTGTTCGTCCAGAAAGTCAAAAACGTCTTGTGTACTGTGTGGGCGAACCCCATCTTGCATGAACCACGCCGTGCCTGGTCGATCGTCCAACGCTTGTTGGGTGGCGACAAAGTGTTTCAAAAGCGCAATATACCGGTCAGTCGTCACCGTTTCTCGAAAGGAAAAGGGCCCAATGATGCCTTTGCAGGAGATTGCAGCCCAAACGGTAAGTTTTAGGCAATGGAGTGGTCGTGCGTGAGATAAATGTGAGTTTTCGGTACCCCAAAATCGCCAATTGTGTCTGTTAACGACACCATCCAGATGAAAATGGGCCTCGGCTGTAAACCTTATTTGGCCGACATTGAAACCAGAACCATCGATCATGTCGAGCATCTCGTTAGCGAAATCCTCTCGCTGTCGTTCAACTCGATATGGCGCGCCAGCATTGAATCTTGTACGGAAACATGTGTAATGTCTTCCGCAGGATTCTGTACGTGCTGGATGGCGTGATTCCGGATTCAGCTGCAAGTCTGCTGACAGATTTATTCGGATGACGCTCAATAACTGCAGCAAGTGTCGTTGAATTTCCAGGTGTAACGACGGAGTGGTGGGACCCATATTTCTCTCTCCGACTAACGCATCGGCCACGTTGCTTGTCTGTTGAAATTTTTTGAATAGCTCACGAATTGTTTTCCCATCTGGGCCTTTTGCGAGAAATCGCGTTTGAAAACTTCTTGTGGCAGTAGGGCTGTGATTTAATTGGTGGTATTCCAACACAGTAAACACACGTTCCTTTACGGAATACATCACTTCCGGAATTTCTTTCACTATACGCTAATAGTGATCACGTTTCAACGGCGAAATGTTCGACGACTGATCGTTCTCTGGACTGGACATATCACTTACGGAGCACCTGCTGTAAACAGCTTATCTCCCCATCATAATGTATACATAAAAATAAAAATACATAAAGATTTGTTTATTAAAATTTAAAAGCTGTGCGGCAGAAAGATGATCAGCTTTTCAAATATAGGGGGCGCTCCTAACAGCGGATCGACAGGTCGGTCGGTTTATCCTTCCTAGTGTCGTCCGCTGCAGATAGGGGCGAGCATTTGATGGTCCGTGCAGCTGGGAGGCGGTTCACCTATCAGTCTGCTTAAGAAGTCTATTAAAAAGATAATTTAAGACATGATTAGAATATTTTGTGTAAAGAACATGGTGAAAAGAATTTAAAGAAAAACTAATTGATGTTTTTGTGATATAATTAAGGGTCCAGTCGAGTCCTAATGCTCGACATTACGAGTGACAACTGTCGCGGTCGATTCAAGTTGGATATTGCAATTGATTTACAGGGGGTGGGTGGGATTAATGGAACTCAAGTCGAAAGCCTCAGGATCCAAACGAAAAACTCCACATTGACGTTTGGGTCTGTGGGATGGTCTGAAGATTTTGCTGCAGAAAGGCTCTTGGTCTTTTCTGCGAGCTTTTGATCGAAGGGTCGTATGCTGATATTGCTCTTAATGCCTCATTTGGCACCTGAGGTAGTTTTTGGAAGAATTTGAAAGATATGCGCTGTAGGAATTCAGCTATAGGTTTAATTTTGGTGTCCGAATGGATGACTTCATTCCTGACATAAAAAGGGGCTCCAGTGATAGTACGTAAAGTGCGGTTCTGAAAGATCTCCAGCCTTTTCATATTTTTTGAGCTGGTCGATGCCCATACTTGGGAACCGTAGGTAAGGGTAGGCCGAATGATGGCTTCATAGAGAAGAACTGATCGTTCTCGGCGTCTGAGCTCTTTATAGGGATTCGTAATGCCGCCTGCAACGCCATCTATAGGCACAATTTGTAACTAAAACTTTGAGGTTTCTGTATCAGATTTTTACGGTTTTTTTTTAATAAACATACCACTGGTTTCATGCTTCTATCTATCCCCGTTTCCGAATTATTTATTTTCAAAGTTAGGGGTCCTTCATGAAACACCATGTGAATAAAATCATGAACGAATAGCACAAAATAAAACATATTAAAGAGCACAATTGTACAGAATTCTGAATACCACATTTTTCGTAAGTTTAATTACGATCGATTTTAATTAAATAAAAAATGCACAAATTAACACTGAAAGATTGTTAACAAAAATCAATAATCTTGGGCGAATAATGTCTTAACACTAAATAGAACGATTTCGTTTTTTCTTCTATCAAACAAAATCGATTTAAAATATTAGCGTAATTCATTTAACTTGATTGTAAAACAATTTTTAAAATGACATACAATTTCACATTAGTGGTTTTGTAATTTATGAATATATTTTATGATAAACTAAAAAGAAACTTACCTTTCAAGAGAAGCGGGAAACATGAACAGAAGTCTTCGTTTACATTAGCAACAAAATGGATACTGCTCTGAGTGCAACATGTCCGCCTACAATTAGGGTCACACACTCCCACCAAGGGCGCTGTAAGTCATGCCTTTAGTGAAGCTTCTGTATCTTTTAACTCTGTGATCTAAACGTATTCGGAACACAATGATTTTGTTATCTGGGGACAGGGCCTTCGGTTCAGGAGCTCCATGGAAAATTCACTTTCTCGATAGTTTGTTGAAGAACACTTGGAGTAGTGGCTGCCCAAAATCCAAATTCTTTGTTAGCGCTGACTAAAAAAGGATAATGAGAAGTGATTCGAGTTCAGATAAACACAGCTGGTGAAGAAAAATACTTCTCGTTAAGACACAATTTGAAATTAATTTCCAATATAAACGGATAATACTGAAAATTCCACGACGTAACCCCAACACATCAGCGCTCTCTGTACTGTTCTTTACAGAAAAGACTTATCACAGCAGAGACACTTAATACTAAAACCGACACTTATTAACCCTTTATTGTTTTGAATTCGATGTAGAAAGTATTGTTACCTATTATTTACAACAGTTTTCTTTCTACTGTGTCCATGAAAAATTGTATTCCAGAATAATATTGATTCCAGATTAATTGAAACATTTTCATACGCACATTGTTAAAATTCTGCATGGGGTACCTGTACTGTATGGCTATGTGGGTTATTTGGACTTTCGTTAATTAATAAAAATGACAAGTTTTGACATGTATCGAACAAATCATATTCGAAGACCCTGCAGTAGCTACTGCCAATTTTTGAAGCCTAAAATATCACTTTCCTCACCCTTCTTTCCAGTGAAAAGGTAACTCAAGGGTCATGTAAAATTTGTGTAAAGGTATGGTTGCAGTTCTTCACGAAAACATTTTTACCTTTGAAATTACCGTGACGCCATTTGGAGTAGGGATGTTAAGCGAATCACAGAACTGCTACTCAATCACAGATATTTTTGAATCACAGTTCTTACCTGTTACTGGAATATCAAAATAACAGTGATTTGGTAGCAGTGATTGAGAGTATCGGTGATTCTGATTGAGCTGATATCGCTTAGCTGATATCTTGGCTGATATCGATACTGCGACTGCGACCGGGATCTGTGATTCGTTATCAGTGAAAACTGTGACAGAGTATCGGTGATTTGGTAGGGGTGGCAGCTGGTTTATTGGTGATTCCCTCGATGGAGTGTGGGCCGTGGGGTGGGGCTCTGTGACGGATTCGGGTTTTTTAGAGGATTAGGATTTTCAACCGGATGGTAAAAGAGGCTTTATGACACACCAGGTTGCCGCGCATTTGGCTACATAAATAAGATCCACAGTTTAAAGGAAAGTTCAGAAGAAAGCGTTTTTAAAATTCGCTATTTTAAATGGCAAATTAATTATTGTTCTTCAACTTTCTCTGATTATTTATTAAGTTGTATTTTTATAAAGAACACATGAGCTAGAAATTTTTTTTTCTATTTTTGGTTTTGTTAAAACAAAAATTTTCTTTTCAACCTCTTGTAAATTGTCTTTAATTCTAAAAAAATGAATAATGTGTGTAAAAGTAGGTGCTTCTGAAAGACTTTATACATTGAATGAGCACATTCCTTATTCTGCGGTGTGACAGTAGCGCAGCTATCGATGATACGCTGCCGCAGATCCAGCAAAATTGTCGACGGAACTTCATACACCCGATCTTTGATGTAAACCCAGAGGAAGAAATCGAGAGGGGTAAGATCTGGAAAGGGATAAGAAAAACTGTATAGCACCGGAGAACATGTTTTTGAATTTCTGGACGACCCCCTTTTCAAGGCATGGAATAGCTCAAATTTCAATCGCGAGTATCTCCTCGAATTTTACAAACTCCATGAAACTTCTTCCTGTGCTTTTATTATGGTATTGCGCACATTTTTCTAATTCAACTTTTTGGCCGATCTCCTTTAGTTTTCGAGTTATTTTTTTGGCTTCCTTATTTTGCCGCTAGGAGCGCTGTAAGCTGTCTCAATAAATTCAGCATGGTCACTTTACTATTGGTACACGTTACTTCCTTGACTATACGAGACACTGTTTTAAATTTAAAGGACTTAAAGGGACTTTACAGGTCACCCTGTATCTACTAAAGGATTTTAAAACATCAATACGAGCATTCGTTGCTACGAGTGGCTAAGAGATACTTTACAATCAACCAATCAGATTCAGTCCCAGTTTAGAATCACAATCACAGTTTAGAATCGCAGATATTCTTCAGTAGCAGTCACTGTTACTGTGAAATCACTCTGTACCATCTCTAATTTGGAGTCACTTTTATTTAACGTGATCTTACAAATAGTTGTTTCAAATCTCTAAGTTTGACTTACATATCTCTTGTATTATATAGTGGTAGAAATAATTGGTTTATTTGGTATTTCGAAATACGTGTGGTTTATTGAAACCTACGTTTGTAGTTAATTTTTCCAGAAGATAAACAATTGTTTCCCATATTTTATTTTTCGGATATTTTGTTTTAATTTTTGTCCAGACAATCCAGATGTGGACTGGTTTCCAAAAAAGTTGATTGTGATAGCAGGAAAGCTAATTTGATTGGAATACTTTTTTAATTGCCATGAATATTTGGTAAACAAACAATTGAAATTTCTATTCATTTTAAAATAGTGTAATAGCTATTTTAAACAATTAATAACTTAAAAATTAGTGTCAATTTCTTGTATTCGATAACTTAAAATTAGTTGCTAAATAAAATGTTAAAAATATATCGTGTATTAATAATAACAGCAGTTAATGCTGTCATCGTGAAACAACATTTCTACCCATGTACAGCAAATTGCATGGAAAGCACATGGTTGCTATTCCAAACATAATTCTTTCAAGTGATCTCTAACAAGAGTCACTTATACGTACTACATGTACAGAATAAAACGTGTGGGTATAGACCTTTTATTTTAATATCCTGTGGTGTAATAAATTTCGTATTCCGAAACTCCAGGGTATTTGAAAATCGTGTACCAGGTGTCCCATAAATTCGTATACAACATTGTGTTGCTCCAGTGCGACGTTATATAATTTCCATTACCCATAAATTTTTTTAAAATTTCAAAAATTTGAAAAAACTGAAGAATTTTGTATATTTGTATGTGGTTTTCGGAAAGCATTATTCCAACGAAGGAGGGATTATTTTTGGTGAGAAAAAAATTTAGTTCAAATTTTTGTTGACAGGGCGATCAGTGGGTATTCTAATAACAGTAAATATGCAAATAAGAGTCATAAATTGCAGGTTGTACAGCTTATAACTCATTTACAGGGGATTTCCACCCAGCCCCGATCACACTCGGGTCACAAATCTTGTCATTACCGGAGATTAGGGCCCCTTTGGGGTCCACGTGCTCCATCATCATTCCCGATATCATCATAGCTCATTTCTCAATTTTCCTGTTACTGGCGCAGACGTACGTTTCTAAGTGATGTTTGGGGATGAAACACTACTGGAGTTGTTTTACCTGAGCTCCGAACCGACTGGTGAAGTTTCACAAAGGTTTCGGAAATTAACAGTGTAGAAAGGCAAAGGTCCAATCATTCCCGCCGGATTGCTCTCGCTCGTACGATATTTCCAAGAAAGGGAAGATTGTGGGATAGCCCTCGCAGTTTATCATAGGCCAGTACCTCCAACGTGGCCTTGAAAATGGAGACTCTAACCCAGGGGTCACCAAACTTTGACCATCGACCCTTCAAAAATTTCTTGACTTTCTATCGACCCCCTCTACTTTGCTATTACGTAATTATAATATGACAAGCAAAAAAAGACGTTTGTGTGAGTTTTTAGATTGCTTATTTTATACTTAGTGTTTATTGTATGTGTAATATAGCAAAATTATTATATTGGTTTAACGTCAAGGGGACACCTTTTTCGTTTTTGACGCCCTTCTTAACATTGCATATTGGGTAGGAGGGATAAATAATGTATAAAACATAAAATTAATTTAGGTAACAACGATATTACAATCTTCCTTATATTATGTGAAACTAAGACTTTTATTAACTTAGTACACAGTTTACCAACGTTGTCAACGTGTAGGATTTGCTTCGTAACTCTTAACAAGATTAGCAATGTTGGATTCAAAATGAGTCAGTTTCGGCCTTCAATCGCCACGAAATTCTAGATTCACTCTTAATTGCGTTGTCATTCAGGATGGACATATCGCATCTCCAGTGAAACAGTTCAAGACAAACACATTTTCTGAACACCGACTAATCAAACGTTCAGGCAGTATTCCCAAGTCTTCTATTTAATTTAAAACTTTAATACTACTTTTAACCGCAGAAGCCGCAGGTATTCTGAACTCTGATATTTTCGCTCACTGGAATGATAGGTTTGCCTACCAGCTCACTGTAAGCCTTCTCTTACAGCACCAAGTGCAACTGCACCCCTCTTGATAACCTGACACCCGAGACTTTGCTACACCGTTGAAAGTTTCTCATAACTTAAATGCATTCGGAACACAAGGACTTTGTTATTTGGAGACTACTTTCAGCCCAGGAACTCGATGGAAAATTCACTCTCAATGGTATTGTTCTGAGTTCAAATACCTGCCAATAATCCAGTTCAAATACCTGCGATGTAAAGACGGAAATTGTAGTGACCGCAGTTAACTAACTAGTGGCAATCTATACGTATAAAGGCATGAGGGGATTGAGTGGTACCATTATAACAAATTTTTACTTTTAAGTTTGAAATACTGGAAGATCTTCGGAACAATACCTTTTTGGTCCGATCACACTCAAACCATTCTAAATTTACAATGCGGGAGCCTTGGGAACCATGTATCCAACCTCTCATTCAATTGATCTAAATCAAATTTTTATGGTTTGGTGATGCTAAATTTAAAAATCTATTAAATCCTGCTAGAATCGGAATTTAGAAGGTGTTCAGTTTTGCCACAGATGTGATCACGATTTTGTGATTTAAGAGCTACTCCATGGATTAATCGAGGGGTCGATATAACATTGTTATTGGTCGATAGAAAAATATAACACTTAATTTATTGAATTGTCAGTTGATCTTGAAGCTAAGATGCATTTTAAAAATAGGACTTTAAGTTACTTTTGGACGCGAATATAAACGTGGAAAAATATCCAAAACTTTCTGAAGTGATATTCCACTTTCTGCTTGGATTTCCAAGCTCGTACAGGGTTGAAGCTGGTTTCAGCCATGTTAATTTCATTTTAACAAAACAGAAAAAGGTTAGATATAAAATTCCATGACGATTTAAGACCGAAATTTACTCATTTTGAACTCAACATTGCTAATCTTGTCGACAGTTACGAAGCACATCATTCGCATTGACAATGTTAGTACATTGTATACTAAGTTTCTCATCTCATCGAAAAAGGGTAAAAATCGGAAAGGAAAGTGCTTAAATGTGTTATTTTCAAACAAAAAAATATGTGGAAAAGGGGCTGGATATTTTAAAAGATCAGTGGAGCCAAGTTAAAGTATGCCATATATCGGAGCGTGAAGGCACTAAATAGGATAAAAGTCTTATTTTCATATATATATATGACTTTATTATTGTTATGTTGTTACCTAAATTAAATTTTATATATTATTCATCCCTACTATCCAGTATGTAATGTTAAGAAGGACAACAAAAACGTATACCTTTGTATATATATAGCCAATATAATATATACTACACTGCTGTCCACCGTAAATGCAACACCCTGAAGGAAGCATGCAAATAATATGAAATTTACAACATGCATTAGCGGAGGTGATATATGCAAATGATTAGAATTTCAGCGCAGACGCACATCACGCGCGCCTGTGGCGCCACTTCAAAGCGCTATTTAAGGCTTGGAGATTTCAAGTACGGTAATTGTGTTTTTTTCAAAAAACGATCAATTATGCCTCGTAGAAAACAGCGATCATCTTTTGATCAAGTACACTTATTCTTTGGAACCCTGCTGGTAACGTAGGTTACATATTAACCCTATCTTGGATGTGCAGAGGGGTGCAACGTCCCGTCATCCTGGACAGAGCACTTGCACTCCGGTCTGGCTGTGCATATGACGTCAGAATATCTACAGGAGTTGCCTCTCAAGATGACCTTAGAGATTTTAGAATCTAAGAGTATGATGCAATCACAGATGGGTGCGGCTGCGCTGAAAATCGCTCAGTGTCATATCGTTTATGTATCCCGTCTTTAAATTATTAAACTGTAGCTTTTTATTGGAAAATAAATTTTTATAATAATATAAGATTATTTTCATAGAAAGGGGTATTTTTTTATCGTCGATATGGTACAGGGCTAAAGACAATTCGAAATCCTCATAGGAATAACATTGCGTATTTATACGATCAATGTCACACCAATTCACACTAAATTTGGTACGTTAATCATGTAGAATTCTGCGGGATACATAGGCTATATATTAACCCCGTTGGATTTTTCCTGGATCTGCAGTGGGCTAAAAACAATTCGAAATTTCCATTGGAATAATATTGAGTAATATTACGATTAATTAAACAATTCAACCCGAGCAATGCCGTTAATTCAGTTAGTCTATATAATACGCCAACTCTGCTTTATATCTTGTACATATAAAGAAGAGTTGGCGTCTGTCTACCTGTATGTTCTCCATACAATCTACACCGTTTTACCAATCCACACCAAATATGGTATACTTATACTTTGGAAGCCTGCGAGTAACGCAAGCTACCCTTTTTAAACTAGGTGGGGCTAAAACAATTCGAAATTGCCATAGGAAAAACATTGAGCATAAAGCGATTGCGGTAAGGAACTCAGTTTGTTTTACCAGTATTGATCGAAAATCAAATTTTCTAATAAAATTATTTTACCAGTATTGCTCGAAAAACAATTTTTTCTGAAACATTATATTTAAACAACTTAAAATTCTAATTATGTTTGAACTGATTTTTTATTTCTTTCCACAGTATAAATAATTTAGGAATATTTGATTGATGAAAAATGGATATTTAAAATACTTAATTTTACAGAACTTGCATTTTGTAATGGAACACGAAAAGCCAAAACAAAAACGCATTGATCATAAAAGCGTAATTTTGCAATTCGGTATCTGGCAACGCCAGAATTAATGTTTTATTTTATAAATTAGATTTAGATTTTGTGTATTTGAGTTAAGACAGAAATGTTGCGGTCGTGTATGAGCATTTCTAAGTTTTGTAAACTTGTGTTCTTTTTGTAAATAATTCATTATTGTCTATCAATATTTTTCAAGCGTCTTTTTCGAATTTCTCTATGTCAGAATATTCTCATGACGTCGAAATTCGACACGCTTGCTCAGATCTTTTGTTTTTCAGAATTCTACATTTTTCAATGACCAGAATTTCGTTTCTGTTTGTATTTATTTGTTTCATTACTCTACATATTAAAGATATATTATTTAGGAGTTAAATTGTAATGAATTATTTTATTTTCTGCCAAATACCACTAGACAGGGAAATTTCTTGGTGGTATATGTATATTTCGACGAACTTTCCTTAAGTCTGGTTAAATATGTTATGTAGCGCGGACATTAATACCACGCCATCTAAGACTTTAAGGACGCGCAGGCGCAGAACAGCTCCCCTGCGTGAATCTGAATGAGACCCGTCAGTTAGGACAAAGTAGTGAGGGAGAACAGTTGTCCCTTCTTCCCCGAGAATCTTTTTAAACTTAAATATTATGATACAGTGCCCATATAACGATTGTTTCTAATTAATGTCAAATGTTTAGTGTTCGTGTTTGTAAAAATGTAATGTCTTTTGTTAGTAAGAATAAACTTAATTGCCTGAGAGAGCTAGCCTTGTGTTATAATTGGCGCCCAACCCGCGGCCATGTTTTCCTTCTCTTCCTCTTTGTCCTAACTCACTTTAATTTTTAGACTCCCCTGTCTGAAGAATTGCAATATACACCATCCAGGTGCCCAGGTTATTTGATGTGATATAAAGTCTGATTTTTAGATAAGTACATTTATGTATTTTATTTTAATATCCGTAATCTTGTTGATTTATATTATGCTACTTTCCATTCATTATCTTATCATTGATAAGTATATGTGAATTACGTTAAAGCATTTTATTATCTTGCCAACCAGGCATATTTTATTATGAAGCACACCCAGTGCTATCCTTATTAGTATGTTATGTTATGATTTCGAAAACGGAAGTAGATCGAGTAGCTTATTACTTAGTTTTGTAAAGTAGCATGACCAGTTAAGCATTTTGCAATCCATGCATATCTCGTATAAATGCACATCCAATGCTATTTTGAAAACATGTTAAGTTAAATTTAATTTGATTACTCTTAAAAATTGTGATATTGAAAAATTGATTCTTCAAGCAGTAAGAATATTTCTTTTACTTGTGTACCGGAAACATTCCGAAAAAGAAAACCAGTGACTCATTTTATACTATGGCTCATTTTATTCGTGTTGATTAACCTTGAGTTTTGATCTATGATTTTTCGAAGTGTATTTATGTGTTCCTTTTAAATAACACTGTGTTAAGAATGTATCTTCGTAGTTGAGTCAGAAAAAGTATTACATTTGGGATTGTTTATAAACATTAATATTCAGTTTCGGTTTCACTTCTTACTGGGTTGAACTGCGGATATTTTATCTGTGGATTTCATTTAGTATTTTATTAATATCTTGGTAAACTCTGAAAATTGATTTAAATACTGTGGAATTTGAAAACTATTTATATAAATGTGTCATTATAACTGAATGTTTATAAAATAACTTAAAGTCAAAACTTTGCATTTGGTCTCAATAAATAAATAATCATGGCGTTTCTGGGGAAAGGTAGAAAAGAAGATCTCAGAAATTTGGCTAAGGAAATGGGACTGGACATTACTGATGACTTAAAAATTATAGATCTTAAGAACCTTATAACTAAATCCGAAGACTTCGAAGAGGAACTTGTAAAAAATATGCTATCAACTGTTATCGAGGAACGGGTTGATAAAGAAAAAGCAGCTGAATTAGAAAGACTGGCGACAGATAGAGCGGCTGAAATAAAACGAATCGAAAAAGAGAGAGACTATGAATTAGAAAAACTTCAATTAGAAGCAGAATCCCAACTCGTTGCCAAAAATAACGTGTCAGCAAGCGTTCCAGATGTTGAACACCCAAGATTTTAACTGCATAAGTTAATTCCTAACTTCAATCCCGACATTGATGATATCTCTATTTTCTTACACCTATTTGAAAGACAAGTGAAATTTCTAAAAGTTCCGGAAGTACAGTGGGTACCTTACTTAATTGCTGTTTTACCAAGTGAAATTACTAAAATCATCGCACGTGAACCTGATGACAGAGCTCAAGACTATGAATATGTTAAAGACATTCTCCTCAAAAGATTTAAGATGAGTGCTGAACGCTTTCGACAACTCTTTGCGCCTCATAAGAAGAGTGCTGAATCCACTTGGAAGGATTACTATTTTGAACTCAGAACTTATTTTGAAAGTTGGATCAAAGAAGTTAATGTGGATACGTTCGAAAAACTTAAAGACCTAGTAATAACGGACCAAATTAAGAAGAAATGTCCTTCTGACTTTAAAGACCACCATATAGATGAATGGGGATACCTCTGTTCGCCTGTGGAACTGGTGGAAAAGTTGGATTCCTTCGAGAATCACCGAAATAACTTCAAGAAAGAAGGAATTATTACAAATAAAAGAAAACCATTCTTCAAACCTGTAGAAAGAACGGAAAGATACTTGCATCCCAAAAAAGAGTTCCATGAAAAGAAATTTGAGAATACAAAACCGAAAGAAACATCTACTATCCACTGTTATGGTTGTGGCACACCTGGCGTAACCAAGCCCAAATGTCCAACCTGTTCTCCTGCAAAGGGCAGAACCGAATTCAGTGCTGTTACGACCTCCGAGTCACCTTCTACTTTGGTTGCTTTCCTTCCTGTCCGAATCAACCAAGTTAATGGAATTGTCTGTGCTGATTCCGGAGCCACACGCTCCATTGCTGGAGAGGGTTTGTCCAAAATTCTTCAGAAACAAGGTGCGAAGTTTGAAAAAGAATCGATCAACTTGACGTTTGCTGATGGACGATCTTCTGTTGCTGAAGTCCTCACCACCCAGGTGAATGTCCAGATAAAAAATAGAAAAATTTTAACCTCTTTTATAGTTTTGCCTGACACCAAAGGAAACAGAACATTGCTAGGACTTGACTTCTTACATAATGCAGGCCTGGTTCTTGACCTTAAGAGCCACAAATGGTATTTTTCTGATAGCCCTTACAGAAAATACCCTTTCGAAAAGGACATTCACCTACCTCCGTCTCCACACTCGGAATACGTTTCTGAAGTAAAAGCTGAATCCTTACGAGAAAATGAGGGAACCATTCTTACCACACAGCAGAGAACCACTCTCAGTGTTGTATTAAAGGAATTGTTCAAACTAGGGGGAGATCCTACACCCTATATCGAACACCATATTGACACACAAAACAGACCACCTGTTGCTGTTCCTCCATATAGAGTTTCTCCAGCCAGAAGAGAAATTCTAGAAGCTGAGATTAACAGACTTCTACATGAAGGTATCATCGAACCTTGTGAATCACCGTATGCTGCTCCTGTTGTTTTGGTCCCCAAACCGAATGGAACTTTTCGTCTTTGCGTCGATTACAGGAAGCTGAATTCTATCACCAAAACTGATGCATATCCCTTACCAAGGATAGACGATCTTCTCCACACTGCCAAACACACACAGTACATGAGCACCATTGATTTAAAAGCCGGATATCACCAAGTGAACGTTTCTATTGCTGACAGAAACAAAACTGCTTTTACATGTCCTTTTGGAACCTACCGTTTTGTGCGCATGCCCTTTGGACTAAAGAATGCACCAGCAACTTTCCAAAGATTGATTGATGCCTTCAAAAATGGTCTGAAAGATGTGAGTATCCTGTCCTACCTGGACGATATTATTGTACTATCTCAGACCTTTGAAGAGCACATAGAAGATCTGAAAAAAGTCTTCCAAAGACTGATGCATTACAACTTGCGAGCAAATCGCGAAAAGTGCAATTTTGCATGCTCAAAAGTTAAATATTTGGGACACTTCATAACTTCAGATGGTATACAAGTCGATCCTGAGAAGACATCCGCCATCCAGGCTATGCCTGAACCCAAAAATGTGAAGCAAGTGCAGTCTTTTGTACAAACATGTAGCTGGTACAGACGCTTCATTCCGAATTTCTCTAATGTTGCTAGACCCCTTAGCAATCTTACCAAGAAGACCAGTCTTTGGCATTGGGAACAAGAGGAACAAAAGGCTTTCAACACCTTGAAACAGTTGCTAATTTCCCCTCCTGTTTTGAAGCAATGTGATCCTGCCAAACCGTACATGCTTCGGACGGATGCGAGCAGTTTTGCTGTGGGAGCTGTACTCTCTCAAGGTGAAGTTCCAGATGAACACCCCATTGAATATGCCAGCCGTCTTCTGACCGCAGCAGAAAACAATTATAGCACAACTGAACGAGAAGCACTAGCTGTGGTGTGGGCTCTTCAGAAATTTCGTGGATATATAGAAGGTGCTGAGATCACTGTAGCATCAGACCACCAGCCTCTACGATGGTTGATGAGCTTGAAATCCCCTTCCGGTCGACTAGCTCGGTGGGCTCTCCAAATACAAGAGTTCAATCTTAAGATCTGCTACACACCTGGAAAATCCAATGTCATAGCGGACATGCTGTCAAGACCCTTTGCCGAAAGTCAAAGTGACAAGTGTGAAGTTGATCACTTCTTCGCAGCAGACCTACCTTCTAAAAGTACTAAAGAAGTACGTGAGTCCCAATTGAAAGATGACAACCTGCGTCAGATTGTTGAAAGTTTTGAGTCTTCCCAGAAGGATGAAAATTTTGCCAATTGGACTGAGCGAGGATTTGTAATGACTCAAGGAGTACTATATCGTTACGTTCCAGATGCCGACACCGAGGAGGCACAACTTGTTGTTCCTTCCCATGAAATAAGTGACGTTTTAAAGCAATACCACGATGCTCCTACTGCTGGCCACTATGGTGAAGAAGGAACCTATCACCGACTCGCACAACGTTATTATTGGTCAGGAATGCGGTCTTCCATTGCTGACTATGTGAAGAAATGCCCAGAATGTGCCCGATATAAATCAACCAATTTGAAACCCGCAGGACTGTTAAGAACACCTGTCCAGTCACAAAGGTTCGAGACTCTATCAATTGACTTGTTCGGACCCTTGCCCGAAGGGGCCACTAATAAACGTTGGATATTTATAGTTGAAGATTGTGCTACCAGATGGATAGAGCTCTTTGCTCTCGAATCAGCTACTGCTAAAGAGTGTGCCATCACGCTCGTGGAAGAAATATTTCTCAGATATGGCATTCCCAGACGAATGATAAGTGACAATGGACCACAATTTATAAGTTCTGTCTTACAACAAGTATGTTTCATCCTTAAAATCGACCAATGTCTCACGCCTGTTTATCACCCTCAGGCAAACCCAGTAGAACGCAAGAATCGAGATCTTAAACCACGATTGGCTATTCTCGTGGGCAACGAACACGATAGCGGGGAAACAAAACTTCCGTGTATTCGCTTTGCAATGAATACTCATAAATGTGAAACTACAGGATTTACTCCTGCCTTTCTACATTTTGGCCGAGAACTACGTACCATCTATGATGTAATGAATAATTTAACGTCTGTTATCGAAAACGACAACTTCGTTCCGGAGATAACGCCATACTTAAAACGTTTTTCGAAACTCTCCACCGAAATCAGAGATAGGATCGAGAAGAAGCAAGATCAAAGACAACAACAGTTTGATCATCGCAGAGGACCGTTGTACTTCTCTCCTGGAGATAAAGTATGGATTACCCTACATCCTGTTAGCAAGGCTCACTCAAAGCATACTGCCAAGTTAGTTCCAAAAAGGGATGGTCCATATATCATCCTAACACAGAAATCGCCGACAACATACGTAGTCTCAAGACTCGAATCTCCCGAAGAACCTCTTGGAACATACCATATATCTGCACTAACTCCTGCTCAGAGCAGAGACACTCAGCCGGTGGCTCCACTAAAGAAACGAGGACGTCCACCAAAGACTAAAACTACCTCTTCACTTTCTGGAGTGCGATCACCTCAACAGAGCTGTCCACCACGCCGCCCTGGCAAACAAGACTGTTCTGGTTCCTTATCGGGACGCTTTCGCAACCAGAGGGGAAGATTGTAGCGCGGACATTAATACCACGCCATCTAAGACTTTAAAGACGCGCAGGCGCAGAACAGCTCCCCTGCGTGAATCTGAATGAGACCCGTCAGTTAGGACAAAGTAGTGAGGGAGAACAGTTGTCCCTTCTTCCCCGAGAATCTTTTTAAACTTAAATATTATGATACAGTGCCCATATAACGATTGTTTCTAATTAATGTCAAATGTTTAGTGTTCGTGTTTGTAAAAATGTAATGTCTTTTGTTAGTAAGAATAAACTTAATTGCCTGAGAGAGCTAGCCTTGTGTTATAGTTATAGTTTGTAGAATTCTGTTTCATAAAAATAAATGGAAACCTTTTTAAGTAAGGTGTATAACTTCTTATTTTAAAGTGACTGGTAAAGTTAAAATAAAGTTATTCTAAAATAAGATATGTTACGTTAAATCAAAACGGGTAGCTATACGTTATAGTTCAAAAGATATTTCTAAATTTTGACATATTTTCATTACAAGACGATTAAAATCAATTGAATTTACATTTGTTTTTCATGTTTCATGGGTATTATTGAAAGCTGTACTCCATAGTCAAGTAACTACATCTACCATTCTAAATAGGTACGTGGTTTCCATATATATTATACTACAATCAACACTAACTGTACTATATTATACATACAATAAACAATCTTAAAACTAACATAAACGTTTTTTGCTTGTCCTATTATAATGACGTAATAGTAAAATAGAGGGATCGATAAAAAGAAGTTTGGTTAACCCCTGGATTAATATATTACGATCTTCTTGAAATGTCGCTTTAAAAGGCCCTAATTTTTCTTTTGCTTGAAGAGTGAAAGTTATATATAATTATGATGTGCTTTAAACAATATCATTGTCGATAAAATGTCAAAATCAGTTACATCCACTTTTGTAAAATTTGAAAAGTAAAATCCCGATTTTAAGTAGTCTTCGAAGATGCGATGGATTTTTCGTAGCATACGCTCTTGGCGCGTTCTTTGGCACACTTTGAGTAGCGAGTTATGTCAGGTGAAGGCAATACATTTTTATTAGAGTTATTCCCGTTTCTATGGCAACCTTGGCAAGCGGAAAGTTTAAATTTTCATTTAGAATATTGTAGAACGTTTTCATTTCCGTTAAATTGTCCTTTGATTTCATGGGTTCTTTGAAATTTTTTCCCCAATTCTTTTCCATTTAATGTATGGAAGAATTCAAACGTTCAGTTTGATCCAGTGAGCCGCATCAAGTTGTATCGTTTCTTGCTATTTTCATTTTAAAATCGTCACCTTTTTCTTTCTGAACATGCCTTCTGTGTTTAGTGTTGTAGATTAAGTTGCAGAGAATTCTTTTGCGAAATTTGAAGTTTATTTTCCGCTGAAAAACAGATTTTTTCTAACAAAAAACACGCAAAGAGCGTTGCCAAAACACGAGGCGTATGATACAGCTGTACCTATTCAGGACACAATATTTTCTGTTCATAGTCGACCCAACTTTCCCATCAAATGCAAATACAAGTGCGCTATAATACGATCAATTGGAAAATACCAAGTTCAGTCACCACTATTTTTTACCAATTTTAAATTTAAAGTATAAAAGGCTACAATCAACATAATCTCTCAGGAATTGTACCAAAGGCAGACCAGACAGTTCAAAAACCGTCGAGTTTGGTACAATTCCTTTTGATGTTCTGTTTGGCGAAAGTCATGAATTACGTTTTGAATTTTTGGCATTATGTCTTCAAAACTTTAGAGGAATGGAAATTTTTGAAATAAAAAAAACTTTTGTAACAGAAAAAGGAACTATATTTTGATGTCTTTTCTCATTCAAAGCGGAAATTAAAGTGCTTGTAAATGTCTTTCAGATTGCTTATTTAATAAGATTTCTTTGTTTACTTTTAAATTGTGTGTTTAAATTGCAAATAAGTAATTATTATTTTGGGATTTATTTAATTTTTTATAATTATGATGATTTGGTAATTTCATAGCCATATTACTGATCTAGTACATTTATTTTCGATTTGTATAATCAATGTGCATTTATTTGTTTATCATTAATGCTTATGGAATTTGGAGAAGTATTATAGTACTCGATGTATGAGAGCAATGTTATAGATGTATTGATATGAGAGAGATTTTAATTGCAACATTTTTGTTATAATTCCTTCTGCGATGGTGAGATCTTGGGCATAGGTGAGACGTCCATCTTGCATGGGGCATCCAAGCCAGAGGGCGCAGCATATTTATTTGATTAAAAAAGTAGATTAATAAGGCGATTAACTTCTGACACCGGTGTGCTTAGTCGGTTGTATATGATGTGAATAAAATTTGTTTTTGTGGGTACGAAAGCATTTTGGAGTGAGAGGCATAACCTGCCATTACAGATTTAAGGTCCATGATTTATTTTCAGATTTATGAGTGAGTGTAGAGGACGCTGAATGTCAAAATTCCCGAATGGAGAGCTTATGAGGATCGCGGCATGAATATGTGCTTAGTGTAGGTAAATAAATTGTGCTTTTCTTTCGTTTTTAAGCCATACGAGTTGTTTTCCCCAGTTTAAAAGTATTGTTCGTTACTTGAAAAAAGAAAAATCGCGAGTTGAGCTGTGCCACTTTTCTTGGGAAGATGCGTTTTATTTAGAAATTACATGCAGAAACATTTATTCGGTTAAGCATTGTTGCCACAAAACATCTTTAAATGCACATATTAGTGCAGCTAAATTTCGTTTTGTGGATTAGCAACTAATTTTGTTTGCTCTGAAAAATGTTTACATTCTATTTTAAACAATCTCTTCACTCCTATTTTTAGTTTTCATTACTAGAGGCAAACTTTGTATAAAATTTCTACTTAATTTATAAAAATTATTTGCATCAACTTATCTTGTATTCAAACACCTTATCATCCCCTTATTGATTTATGAAAAGTAAAATGGATAATGGAAAGTAGAATATGATTAGTAAAATGTTCTATCGAAGTTCTACTTTTTAATAACAGACCTTCCATTTTAAATGTGAAATAACTATTTATGAGAATTTAATTTCAATGCAAAACCATCACAATTTCTATACTAAATATTAAAAATTCTAAACTGTACACGTTGCTGATATTAATATTTTTTGCCGTGAAAATAATTTTTGTGTGCCATGGACTTACTAATTGAATTTCAAAGTTATTGGTTCTTACAGTATTGCGTAACTGTTTTATGCAAATAAGGATAAGAATTTTAAATATCACGATTGTTGCAATAATTCATATCCCCTTGCAGGCACACGATTTTAAAGAAAAAAAAAACCAGGTTGCACAGAATTGTTTATTTACTTATTCTGCTTCAAAATTAGTATAAAACATCATATAACATGTTTTTATTTATTCACTCATAATAATTTTTACGAAAAAACAACATTTACCGTTATGAAAGACAAAAATTCGCCAAACTTAATCACAACAGTGTCAACAACTTATTAATACGTTGACATGTGTAAATTTTTATTTTCAGTTATTTACACATTTAGCATTAGTTCATAGCATTGCCAACTCAATGAAAAACTTTAAATAACATATTCAATTGTATGACTAAGTAATTTCAACTTTTTGAAGTGGGTTAAAAAATACACAACACCATGCATAAAAGCTAATCAAAGTGTGACAGTTTTTAACCCCACCCTAAACCCTAAAGAGGTAAACAAAAAATCACATACTAAGCAAGCTAACGAAAATAGAATAATCTGATGAACTATCTCAAAGTAATTACTGCTTGACTACGAAAATACGTAACGTGATTTTTGTTCTTTTTTTGTAGAACACTTCAGCACTGATAACGATTCTGTTCAGGTCCCTGTGCCATGTGCGAATTACACAAAGTATTCTATTTCATCTCAGACGTTGCTATTTCTTTTCTCATCACATTTTTATGAGACTTTAATCTTTTTTTCCGATTTAAGGTAGTCTGCAGTCTTTCCATTTTAAGACAGAAAAGCCTATGATAAAATAAAAAGGATGAATGGACGTGATCACACAAAATCTATACATATAAAGCATAGTTGGCATCTGTCTGTCTGTTCTCTATACAAATCTACACCGTTCGACCAATCTGCACCAAATTTGGTACACTTATTCTTTGGAACCCTGCGGGTAACGTAGGCTACATATTAAACCCCGTTCTATTTGTCTTGAGTCTGCAGAGGGATGTAACGTCGCGTCATCGTGGACCGAGTACTTGCTAGGGGGCGCTCTCTCCCGGTCTGGCTGTGCAGATGACGTCAGAACATCTACAGAAGTCACCCCTCAAGATGACCTTGTAGGTTTTTAGAATCTTAACAGTATGATGGCAATCTCGGGTGCGATTACGCTGAAAATCGTTCCGTATCATATCATTTTTTCCCGTCTGTAAATTCTTAAACTATAGCTTCTTTGGAATGTAAATTTTTATGATTTTTAAGATTATTTTCATAGAAAGTGGTATTTTTTTATCGTCGATATGGTACAGGGGGCTAAAGACAATTCGAAATCCTCATAGGAACAACATTGCGTATTTATACGATCAATGTCAGACCCATTCACACTAAATATGGTACATTCATCCTGTAGAATTCTGAGGGACACTTAGGCTATATATTAACCCCATTCGATTTGTCCTGGGTCTGCAGGGGGGCTAAAAACAATTCGAAATCTCCATAGGAATAACATTACGATGAATTATAAACAATTCAACCCGAGCGACGCCGGGTAATTCAGCTAGTACTACATAAAGATAAAAATAAATTTTTAGTGACTTTAATGAAAAATTAATGCATTATCTACCTACATAGTTAAATCGTCACGCAACCGTGGTTCAAAAGTACGTGGTGTTGTCTTCGGATCTTGTCCTTGGCCGCCAATAGCCCGTTGTGCTGCTCTAGTGCGACATTAATTAATTACAAATTACCATTACTTCAAAAATGTCGTAATTGAAAATTTCATTTTGCTATCTGCAGTTTGACATCAATTAATTTTGAATGCTAAAATAAAAAAAAAACATTTTTCGATCGATTTTGGTTCGGATCTCTCTTCGGGTTTGATCCCGGAGCGTCGCCAGTAACCCATTATGTTGCTCCAGTGCGATGTTGATTAACTACCTACCTCGATCTATTTTGGTGATTTTGAAATCCCGCTGTCCCCTTAAAGAATTCAGATTCAATTTTTCTCATGCATGCTTCTGATTAAGTAATACAAGGGTGAAGCAGACTCAAGTTGGACAAGTGAATCCCCTCAATCTATCGGAGGACAAGTGATAGATCAAGGGCCAAGAAAAATGTCCTTTGAAAAAAAGCACACATCGAATTACGCGGCCGTTTTTTTCGTTACATAAAACTTCCCACTAAAACGATGGTAAAACCTTTCAAAATAATACTTATAACGGCCAGTGTAGTATTTTTGAAAACAGAAATTCCTTTTCAGGCAACAAACCGCAGGGTTGGGAGTTCGAATCCAATAAAAGACCGTCGTGTGCAAAGGGGGCTGGTGCACGTTAAATCTGTCTTCAAATTGACGTGGTGTTGTCCTCGGATTTGACTGCGGACCGTCACCAATAGCCCGTTGCGTTGCTTCAGTGCGACTTTAACTACCTACCTACATCCACCCTGGGTATATTTCTTCTGTGTCAGTAAAACTTTCATTGTGGTGTCTATTACTTGATACTGTATGTCTTGTGTCAGTATGGCCAGATATGACCTTTGCGCCATGAAACCCCAACAAACCAATTAGAAACTACTCCACCAAACGTTTGAAAAACGTATACAACACACGTAATACCAATTTTTATTCATAAACAAAGTTTCTTTGAAAAACAAATGCGTTCTTTTGAAGTAAGTTGACAGAGTGCTGAGAATGTCGTGTATTTATATCATTTCACATATTTATTATAAATAAATTTTCAAATATGTCGAGGACCTTCCGTTCTTTGCCGGGGCCGCCCAGTTGGAAGAGTAACGGATTAGCAACCGGAGGGTTGCTAATCCGTTAAACCTGTTAAGCACGTTAATAAACCTGCCGTGGCCTCAAATGTCCTCACGTTGGCGTGGCCTAGAAGTTTGGAAAGTGGGGTGCCAGTTCAGGTGTGATCTCGTGATCTGACCGTGGTTACAAATGACGGTGTTGTCCTCGGATCTTTCACTTGGGATCCTGAACCGTCGCCAATAGCCCGTTGTATTGCCACAATGCGACGTTAATTAAATACCTACCTTTTTCACAATTACTTAATATTGTCTTATGTTTGTGCGTATGGCCAAATATGGCCCTTGCGACCACGAAACCCCAAAAAACAAAATCGAACCTCTATCCATTCGTAAATGTTTAGTAAGTAGTTAAAATCTTGACAAACTTTTTGGGGATTTTTTAAAAATCTATGTGATTAAAACAGAAGAATAACTCTTAAAATTCCTTGGAGTTATTACTCATCACTATCTCAATTCAAAACTATTCATGTAAAGTGATTCTAGTAACCTGCTAAACTATCTAATCCCCAACACGAAAATATCTTTTGGGAAATATCCTTATTACAGAAATCTATTTTTTCCTCATTGACAACCATTCTATTAATTTTATTCACTTTCCACTAGACTCGTCGCGAGGCCGTCATGGCTCAGTGGGTATGCCCTGTAAAGACTTCAGACTAAGATAGATGGCGCTCTTGCGCATGCCCAGAAGGACTTTGAGAAAGGAAAGAGTTGAGAACGAGTGTGGCGAGAGACGTGTGGGTTGTGTTTTTTGGAGAGTGATCGAGACTGAGATGTTTCGTTTTTGATATTTACTACCTTTATTATTTTGTGTTGTGTGTCGTGCCTGTACTGTGTCCTGTGAGTTCATTAAAATGGTTTGAACCAAAAAAAAGGAGTATTCCTTGTGATGATAATTTAAAATTTTGAGCAAGTCAGTACAGACGACGAAGAAATGGTGGCAGCGGTGGGATACGATCCTGGTATTGCTGATATCTCCAGTGCAAATTATTGGGTGAGTACCAGATTTCATTAGCAACAGTGCCTTTTTAATTGTAATTTGTAAAGTTTTGCATGTTGAGTTTTGGTTCATTGAAGAATCGTTGTTTTGGTTTCATGCAGTTTTGGTTTTGTAAAAGGCAGTTGTAATATGCAAAAGTGTTCTTATTTTAACTAGGCTGATATAGTTAAAATTTTGTTTGGTGAAAGGTAGTTGCAATTTTGCAAGTGTTCTTATTTTAACTAGGCTGATATAGTTAAAATTTTGTTTGGTAAAATTCAGTGGTAATTTTGAAAAAGTGTTCTTATTTTAACTAGGTTGATATAGTTAAAATTTTGTCTGATTTTGAAAGGCAAATTTATTCTGTTGATTTGCAAAACTATTCTTATTTTAGCTAGACTGATATAGTTAAAATTTTGTTTGATTGTAAAAAAAGAAAATTTAGGACACTCATGTGGTATACAAAAAAAAAAGAATTTTCTGTTCTGAATGGTTAGAATTAGAACTATTCAAATGGTCAGTTTGAGTTTTGTTTTCTGAGAAAAGAGAATTATTTTAAAATTTTAAATTGAGATAGCCTAGTTTGTTTTGTGTTCTTTTGTATGATGCTATCTGATGACAATTGAAGTGTTGTTAAAATTTGATTTGATTCTGTTGTATGATTCAAAATAGAATTACAAATTTGGTGTAGAAGTATATAGTTTGAATTACAAGTATAATTCTTTTTGATGAGTGTTGTCAACAGCACCAAATGCCTAGAATTTTCAATATTTAGTGCGTCTTGGGTTATTTTGCTTTGGAAAATATTTTGTTATATTTCTGAATGAATCGGAAATTCATTTAAAAGAGTTTTGGAGTGTTTTGAAATTGTCATTTTCATTTGTTGCTCATTTAAATAACTAAGAAACCCCTTAGAATTGTTTATTTATTTTGCGGAATTTTGAATGTCTAACTTGTGTACTTAAGGAAATTTTTGTTAGTAATTTGAAATTGCTTTGTGTAACTAATTTGGCAAATGTGAGACCATTTTGTGTTCAGAAAAAGAACTCGAAAAAAAAAAAAAATCCGAAAGTGTGGATTTGAATTATTCACTTCCTGTGTTCGTTGACGAAAAAAAAAAAAGGAAAAGAATGATATTCTGTTTTATATTTTTGTGTGTGCATTTATGCTTCTGAGTGTGAATCAATTGTTCATAGAGAAAAGGGAATTCTTTTGAACTGCAATACCTTTTCTTGATTAGACAGGAAAGTTGAGTTTATATTCTGAATAGTATTTTAATTGTAGTATTATTTTCAAAACAGCTGTTCTTTAGTTGAACTTTTCTTTAACTGTTTATTTTCTTCTCAATTTGAAAACATCTTTAAAAAAAAATATTGTTTTAATGAATGAAAATTTTAATTTGTTTATGTGTTCGAAAATTATTTCTATTGATTTTTGGTTGTTCGGTAAGAAAGTTGTAACGTAGAATTAGCGAATTTAATTCTTTGATAAAGTCTTGTGAAATCTGTTGGAATTTAATACCTTAATATAGGTTTTTGATAGTGTTTCCCCTGGCCCTTAATCATGGCATTTCTTGCAATTGGTAGAAAGCAGGACTTAATTGCTGTTGCGGAAGAAATTGGTGAGAAGGTACCAGCTTCGTGCAAGGTTGCAGATATTAAACAAATAATTTTAAAAAGCCCAAATTTCGATCGGGAGGAGGTAACGATAATCATGGAACGAGTCATAAAAGATAGACTGGAAGAGGAAGAATTAGCTAGACAAGAAAAAATTCGTGAGGAAGAATTAGCTAGACAAGAAAAAATTCGTGAAGAAGAACGACAAGAGCGGGAAAGGGTCAGACAACATGAGCTCGAAATTAAAAAACTAGAAGTGGCTCAGAAGGAATTTCGCCGGTCTGAAGAGGAATCTGAAAATGGGGCGGATAGAAACAGAAAAATCCAACTTACCCAAATCACTCCCAAATTTGACGAAAAAGGGGATGAAATGGGATTGTATTTGATCAATTTCGAGAGGAAAGCAGAGATGGCTCGAGTGCCGAAGGAGGACTGGGTGGCTTATTTGCTGGCCGTTTTGCCAGCCGAGTTATCTAACATGCTTGCCCGAGAACCTCCTGAAGTGGCCAACAATTATGATGTTGTGAAAGATCTCATTCTGAAACGATACAAAATGAACGCTGAAAAATTGAAACAGTGTTTCTACAGACATCAGAAAACAGCAGAGAAAACATGGAGAAATTATGCTCATGAACTGTACAGCTACTTCACTGAATGGCTTGCTGAATTGGAAATTGAAACCTTTCAGCAACTAAAAGATTTAATCGTTGCCGAGCAATTGAAGTATCGTGTACCAGATCAAATCAAGGAGCATTTTCTTGACAAATGGATGAAGTTGAAGACACCTTTTGAATTGGCAGAAGTGATCGAGGAGTACGAAACCATCAGGCAGAGTTTCAGGAAGAAGGAATTTCCAAAGAAGTATGGCTATCAAGGTTCAAAGGGACATTTTAGTGGAAGTAGACCCAAAGTACCATTCAAGGATGACAAGAACAAACATCCGGTCAAAACCGAACCCGCAAGCAACGAAAACCGTGAAAGAGAGTTTGAAAAGAGAAGACAGCTCCGATGCTATGAATGCGGTTCGTTATCACATTTGAGACCCCAATGCCCGAAGCTCAAGAGATCTGAAGTAGTAGCTGCCAATGAAGTCTTTGGAAGACACGTGCCTGAGTTGATGTCTCCTTATACTAGTGCTGGGACAGTAAATGGAGCCCAAATGTCTATCTTGAGAGATACTGGTGCCAGCATCGATCTTATTCCCAGAAAATTTATCAAACCACATATGTACACAGGTGAGCATGTGTGGCTCGCTTCTCCATTAGTAGACAGCCCGGTCTGCTTGCCCATTGCAGAAGTTGATTTGAACTGCGAATTGGGACATGTCCTTACGAAAGCTGCTGTAAGAGACAGTTTTCTGGATCAAGAGCATTACCTACTAAGTAACAAAACCGTTGCTCTGATCGAGAGTATGAAAAAAGATAAGGAGCTGGAGATCCAAGTTATTAATGCAGTTCAGACGAGAGCTCAGAAAAGTCTTTTGACAGCCGAAGTTGAAGAGTATCCAGTTGAGTCGAGTCCTGGAGAAGAGAATGACAGTACCGTGTTAACAGAGGAAGACGGAGAGGTATTGCCTATGGCGGAAGAAGCCTCACTTCCAGATCTGATTAAAGCCTCACGGAATGATTTTGTCGAAGAGCAGCGCAAGAGTAAAGAGTTGAAACCACTTTTCCTAGAAGCTGAGGAGTTAGCAAAGGAAACCAAGTATGCAATCGTTAATCAAATGCTGTTCTATCTGAAAAGTGACAAGGATGGTACGCAGAGAAAACTGCTGATTGTTCCAGAGAAGTTTCGGGACCAATTAAAGAAACTGTCTCATGAAGGAACAGCGGCTCACTTAGGAGTGACCAAGACTAAAGATGCTCTTTTTAAAACTTTTTTTTGGCCGAATTGTTACAAAGATGTTGAAGAATTTGTCAGATCTTGTGACCAATGTCAGCGAGTCGGGAAACCTCGGGATAAGAAGAAGGCACCCATGAAGATCGTTCCTGTCATCTCGGAGATCTTCACAAAGATTAATGTGGATGCTTGTGGTCCTTTACCTACTACACCATCTGGAAACCGGTATCTCATCACTGCAATTTGCATGTCTTCCAACTATCCCGATGCAGTTCCTGTCCCAAATCTTAGTTCTTCAACCGTGGTCGATAGTTTCCTGCAAATCGTTAGTCGGATGGGTTTCCCGAGGGAGCTGCAAAGCGATCAAGGAACGTCGTTTACAAGTGCACTCACAACGGAGTTCCTGGAGAAATTTGGAGTTAAAGTAGTGCGAAGTTCCGTACATCATCCCCAGAGCAATCCTGTGGAGAGACTACATAGAACTTTGAAGAGAATTCTTCGAGTCCTGTGTCTGGAGTCAGGACCTGATTGGGAGAAAATCTTGCCTCATGCCCTGTTTGCTCTACGAGTTGTTACTCATGACAGTACTGGATATACTCCAGCTGAGCTGGTTCATGGACAGAATTTGAGGACTCCCATGACTCTACTGTACGAGAACTTGACGGAAAGCGAGGAAGAGAAGACTAGCGTAGTATCATATGTCTTCAAGCTACTAAACCGCATGAAAAGGTGTCAAGAATTAGCCGTCCAAAACATGGAGAACGCCAAAGACAAACAAAAACTATGGTATGATCGCAAGGCTGTGAAGCGTAAATTTTGTGAAGGCGACCTTGTGCTGGTTGTCGCTACATCTAGGCCTAACAAAATGGCAGTTCATTGGATCGGCCCAGGGAAAGTCGTTAAACAGCTTTCCGAAACCAACTACATTGTGCAGTTTCCAGAAAAAGACAAATCCCATGTGAACATGCTCAAGCCATATTTCCAGAGACCCGAAAATGTGAATTTAATCTGTCTAAAAGAGATTAGGAACTGTGACAACGAGGAGGACATTCCAAGTCTCGAGCAGAAGCCTGAAGTCTCGGAAATGACACAAATTTGGCAAGACATAGAACAAAATGGTCGCTTGTCAGAAGATCAGAAGGAGCAGCTGAGAGAGTTGCTATCAAAATACTCTAGCTCATTCTCAAACCAGCCGGGGTGTACTGATCTTACTGAACATGACATTGAGCTTGAATCTGAGAGGCCCATCTGTGCCAAACCTTACAAGATGTCTCCACGCCAAACAGAAATTTTGAAGATGGAAGTGGAGAAGATGCTGTCGCTCAAAGTCATTGAGCCAGGAGAATCTGATTTTACTTCTCCTCTTATTCTGGTAGAAGTACCAGGAAAGGATGCAAGACCGTGCATCGACTATCGAAGACTCAACAAGGTCACTAGAACCCAGTACTTTCCTCTGCCAAACATTGAGCAGCTTGTTGAAAAAGTGTCAGCTGCCAAGTATATCACCGTTCTAGATTTGACCCGAGGTTATTGGCAAATACCTCTGAGTAAACGAGCCCAAAGATATTCAGCTTTTGTAACCAGTTTTGGGACATTTCGACCGTTGAGATTGCCATTCGGTTTGAAAAATGCCCCTTATGATTTTAGTCGTTTGATGGCCGAACTGTTGAAAGACTGTGGAGAATTTGCATGCCCTTACTTGGATGATGTAGCCATCTATTCCCTAAGTTGGGAAGATCATTTACAACATTTGAAAACCGTCTTAGAAAAGATGAATGCAGCTCATCTGCACATCAAGCCTTCTAAGTGCCAGTTTGCTCGTGCGTACGTAAAGTATCTTGGGCACTTGGTTGGTCAGGGCCAGAGAACACCTGGAGAATTGAAGATCCAAACTGTAAAGGACTTTCCGACCCCTGCGACTAAGACGCAGATCCGATCTTTCTTAGGACTTGCGGGGTATTATCGAAAATACATTCCTGACTTTTCAGTCCTCTCAGCACCAATTACAGATCTGCTGAAAGGAAAAAATCGTCGTGCTGCTGTCATATGGACTGATGCTTGTCAAGAGGCGTTTGACAATTTAAAGAAACGGTTGTCGGAGAATCCGGTGTTGTACAGTCCAGATTTCTCGAGACAGTTTCTCGTCCAATGTGACGCGTCAAATCTTGGGATTGGCATCGTTTTGTCCCAAATTAATGACATTGGTGAGGAACATCCTGTCATGTACTTGAGTCGGAAGTTCTCAAATGCAGAACAAAAGTACAGTACCATCGAGAGAGAGTGCGCAGCTATCGTGTTCGCCATCCAAAAGCTGCGATGTTATTTGGATGGACACCAGAAGTTCATCATCCAGACGGACCATAATCCCCTTGTTTGGCTGGACAAAAATACGGGAACCAACCCTAGACTTTTACGTTGGGCTTTGATCCTGCAGCCATTCAATTATGAGGTTGTCCATAAGAGGGGGAAACAGCATCAAAATGCTGATTCATTAAGTCGCATCCCATAAACCTCATATCCTTTTATTTTATATTAGTAAGTTTATTGTTTATTTTGATATTTGTATTATGTGTGAAAATTTTAAATTTTTCTTATCATTAGTGTAAATTGTTTTCCTAAATTTTTAATAAGTATATAATTTTTTGTATAATATTTTTGAGTTCAAGGCACTGATTGCTATAATCTGGTACATGTGCAGTGTATTTTGTGTACTTGAACTCTTGAACTTTTCCAATGACTGCACCTATCTGGAGACTTTTTCAGGCAGTGGAGTCATCAAAACTTTTCCCTCATTCTTCGAGAAAAGTTTCCTCCTTGTGGGGAGGAGTTTATAAGTCTGTAAAGACTTCAGACTAAGATAGATGGCGCTCTTGCGCATGCCCAGAAGGACTTTGAGAAAGGAAAGAGTTGAGAACGAGTGTGGCGAGAGACGTGTGGGTTGTGTTTTTTGGAGAGTGATCGAGACTGAGATGTTTCGTTTTTGATATTTACTACCTTTATTATTTTGTGTTGTGTGTCGTGCCTGTACTGTGTCCTGTGAGTTCATTAAAATGGTTTGAACCAAAAAAAAGGAGTATTCCTTGTGATGATAATTTAAAATTTTGAGCAAGTCAGTACAGCCCACTGCGCTAGTAACCTTCGAGTTGTAGGCGGCGCAGGTTCGATTCCTGCCACGTGCATTCCTCCCTGGGTATATTTCTCTCTTCTGTCTCAGTAAAGCTTCCATTGTATCTCTATTACTTGATGTTGTATAGTGTCTGGCGCAGCATGGCCAAATGTGGTCCTTGCGCCAAAAAAAACCCGACATTAGAATTATGAAATTTTGTACTTATCAGTTTCTTAATTGAATTTTTGCATGGTCAAATGTAATTGCCTCCAAAAAGCATGAGACATCCTTGCAGTAATACTACTCCGCGTAATATAGAATTGCACTATATGCTAGATAAATCATTCCAAACATAATTTTCATGGTATGAAACGCCCTCAGGAGCACGTACTCTTAGGTGTGTACGGGCGTCACTGACTCGAGTTACCCTTGTGATCTTTTCTCCATGGACTTTACTGTCTTAAGTAAACACAGGAGTTGAAAAAGTTCGTTTGTTTTGGTGCTAGATTGCATTGCATCGCAAAACCGAAGCGTTATCTACTTCACACGTGTAAAGTTTTGATGTTTGAAAGGTATTTCAGAGGGTATTTGGGAAAAAAATTGTATTTTGGGGTTGTGTCTTTTAAATTTTGTAAGCATTAAAAATGTCAGAAAGTAAGGAGCATTTTCGGCCAAAGCTTTTTTAAAAAAGAATGTAAGGAAAGAACGTGTAGCAGACGCTATGTATTGAGCAGGGTGAGGGGCGGTTCCACATGTCGTAAGGGGTTCAGAAACTTTCGTCACCTGGATCAGTTCTTTAGCCAGAAACCTCAGAATTTAAACAAGCTCGGGATTGTGCAGCTATCGGAGAGATGGAAAAAGGTCATCGAACAGAACGGCACGTACTATTGGGTCATCCGGAAAGTTCTGTGGTTTTTCAAATCGAAGCGCGCTTTCTTATTATAAATATAAGCTTTGATAAATTTAAGCGCGGAAATTTCAGCCTCGAAGATGATGCCAGCTTTGTGCGACCATCCTCTGTAAACGAGGACCTATTAAAAGATGCCATCGCTGAAAATCCACGTTCGGGAACTATCACACAGACTAAATATTCCAAAAAGTACAGTTCATGATCATCTGAAGAAGATTGGGTATGTAAGACTCTACGATGTATGGGTACCCCATACTTTAACACAACAGAATATGCTTGCTCGAATTTCGGCATGGGATTCTTTACTGAAACGAAATGAAGAAGCTCCTTTTTTCAAACGGCTCATTACTGGAGATGAGAAGTGGATACTATACATTAATGTTACAAGAAAAAGATCATGGGGTAAGCCAAATGAACCTCCTCAACTAACATCGAGAGGGGGCTGCATCCCAAAAAGTAATGCTTTGTATATGGTGGGACTACAAAGGAATTGTTCATTATGAATTGTTACCACAAAATCAGACAATAAATTCGGAAAAATACTGTTCTCAAATGTCAGTATTAAAAGCAGAAATCGAAGCAAAGCGGACAGAACTGACCAATCGTCGAGGTGTTGTCTTCCAGCATGACAATCAATATCAGACAAATACTTATTGAGCTGAGATGTTTTGTGTCACCCCCAAATACACCAGACCTTGCCCCCTCAGATTTTCACCTCTTCAGGTCACTTCAAAATTCTCTGAACGGCCTGGAGTTCAATTCTTTGGAGAATGTCAAACAGTACCTCGATAACTTCTTTACAAATAAGCCTAATGACTTTAAAAAAGGATTTTTCCAGCTGCCGGAAAGATGTCAAAAAGCCATAGAACAAAATGATGCTTATGTGATTCAATAACATTTTCTTAAGTTTTTGTACTGCTTCGTTGATTATTTATCTTAAAAAAACCGCAGAACTTTCCGGTTGACCCAATATATTGATTCGATGTAATTTTTACTAAATAAAATGTTTCTTCAATTTTTGTCAAACAAACGGGACGAACTTTTTCATCAACCTAATACAATGCTACCTCGTAACCCTTTATGCTGCCGTATGCGGTATGAAGTCGCGTGGAAATTGCCAGAATGCGCTTTCCGTGTACCAAGAAGCGATAAGCACGTGTCTCAGATCAGCAGCCGGTGTATGGACCGCCGTGGTACGACCGGGCGGAATTCGATGATTCCGGAGATACGGGTCCACTCTTGAGACCACGTGATGGTCACGTACGGTGGCTTCGCGATAAGGTCTCTTCGTTGCACCTCTGTACCACTTAGTGTAATGCTGGAGACTGCGATGGCTAAGCACGCGTCGTTTCAGCATCACCGAACTAGCATCCAGCACTGAAGTGAGGTGAGTCCTCATTCGATAGTTCGAAATTGGTTTATTTTGCATCGAAAGGTAGCGAGCCCGAAACAGATCCAGTCAAAGACCGTTGCGTGTGTGCGTCATCTGACCGTGGTTCGAAATGATGAGGTGCTGTTCTCGAATCTTTAATTTCGGGATGGATCCCGGACCAACGCCAATAGCCCGTTGTGTAGCTACAGTGTGACGTAAATCAACTACCTACCGTCGTGCACGTGAGGGTTGGTGAACGTTAAATCTGCCATGGACCAACACGTCCTTATGTTGGGAGTGAGGTGTTAGCTCAGGTGTTGACCTCGTCATCTGATTGGTGAACGTTAATTCTGTCGTGGCATCAAATGTCCTCGTTTTGGTGTGGTGTGGGAGTTTGGAGAGTGGCATGCCAGCTCATGTGTTGACCACGTCATCTTACTGCTTCAAAATGACGAGATGATGTCCTTGTATCTTTCCCTTCGGGATGGATGCCTGACCGTCGCCAATAGCCCGTTGTGGTGCGATGTTAATTAACTGCCTACCGTCGTGTGCAAAGGGGGCTAATGAACGTTCAATCTCCCTATGCCTAAGACGTCCTCTCGTTAGCATGGTGGGGAAAATAAGGTGCTAGATCAGGTGTTGACCTCGTCATCTGACTGGAGTACAAAGTGCCGGTCCTCACTTAAAAACGTCACTGTAAGCATAGAAAGGGAAAACAACGGTTGATATAAGTTACACGAATCACTGTATACAGTGTTTATCTGCAGGACGTACAATATCTTACGTGAAATAACATTAAGCAAATATAACCTTGTTTCTACGAATTCTCTTTACTTATGTGTCGCGTTGGAGGATTGATGATACATAGATGTGCGGAGGTGTTTGAGTCAAGGCAGAATAGATAATGCCCACAAATCATAGCTTTCGTACTTCATAACGATTAAACTATTATAAATATTAATTCATAAAACAATATTTAAGAATACGAGTTCTGGAAATTTGTTAAAAAATTTTATTTGATTAACTTTCGTCTCTATATTACAATGTTTATACATACCTTATATATCTTTCGTATACATATAGTTCCGTCTACATATTAATTTTTCAGTATAATTTCCGTTTAATTGTCTGCACTTGACACAGCACGAAACTAATTCTTTTAGGGGCAGTTTTAAAACGTGTCTGGAGTCGTTTATATTTCGACCGCTGTAGCCCGGTAGGAAGAGTAAAGGATTAGCAACCGGAGGGTTACGAGTTCAAATCCATCCAAAGACCGTCGTGTACATTTGGTCTAGTGCACTTTAAATCTGTCGTGGCCTAAAACGTTCTCTTGAGCGGGGAAATTCCCCACTCAAATTCTTGCGAAGCATAACATTTTTAAATTTCATTTAATGTTTTAATCTTTCATGTCGAAAACTTCATCAAAACTTTTAACTATGACGAGAGAATCAACATCTATATTATTTCTATAGTACAGATCCCTTTTATGCCTCTTACAAGCGACGAATTATTTATTTATGTATTGAACTGGTTTTTCATTTCTTTCCATAATATCAATAATTTATGAATGTGATTGGATGCTATAAGGATATTAAACGACGCATGTTCCACGCGAGGTTAAGATTAGAAAAAAGAATTAAAAATTTACAACTTAACAATTTTTGTGAATTCTAGAGACTTAAAATAACTTTATTATGACTTTCGGCGGAAGAATTACGTGATTTACACAAATGGTTGGAACAACGCTAACAGTGATTGAATAAACTTTTTTGATATTTTGGATATAAAAAAATTTGCTTACATCTTTCACCCTTACAACGGATGGAGAGGGATGGAATTGTTCATGCGAGAATTCTCGCACGGGCCGCTAGTAACCTCATATTTTCCTATTTAATCGGGCCGCGGTGGCCCGGTTGGAAGAGTAACGGACTAGCAACCGAAGGGTTGCGAGTTCGAATCCAGCCAAACACCGTCGTGTACAAAGGGGGCTGGTGCACGTTAAATCTGTCGTGGCCTCAAATGTCCTCACGTTGGCGTGGTGTGGAAGTTTGGAGAGTGGGGTGCCAGGTGAGGTGTTGCCTCGTCATCTGACCGTGGTTCAAAATTACGTGGTGTTGTCCTCGGATCTTTCCCTCTGGGATTGATCCCGGACCGTCACCAATAGCCCGTTGTGTTGCTCCAGTGTGACGTTAATTGAAAATACCAATACCTATTGGGTTACATTCTGTCATGTGTTTGGCGCAGTTTGTCGACCTTGCACTATTAAACTCAAATCAACCAACCAACTTAAAATGTCCTCACGTTGGTGTGGTGTGGAAGTTTGGACAGTCGGGTGCCAGCTCAGATGTGACCTCGTCATCTGACCGTGGTTCGAAATGACGCGGCGTTGTTATGGATCTTTCCCTTCGGGACGCATCCCGGACCGTCGCCAATGGCCCGTAGTGTTGCTCCAGTGCGTCTACCTACCATATTTATATTTAAACAGGGACTTTTGTATGGATCTGTAATTTGGTATCCTTATTACGATTGCTCTATCACATATTTATTGAACGAATAAATGTTTGAGATTCATTGATATAGAGTTATAAATCTTGTGTTCATTCCTCTGAATTGCGAAATTATTTCGGTTTTATTACTTTGAAATGTAGATATTGTTTTAACAAATTTTTTTTTCCATCCTCTTATTTATATATATATATATATATATATATATATATATATATATATATATATATATATATATATATATATATATATATATATATATATATATATACGTATTTGCTTTTTGTTTTGTTTTAAAAATGAATGCATGTAACAATTTTGCAACAAAAATAGATTTTTAACTAATTATGTCTCGGAGGTTGATATATTTTTAGAGGTTTCAATTCAATAAGTAATCTGTTTCAATGAAATGTTTTGTTTGATCCAACTGTATTTGTGGTATATCTTTTCTTGCATGTTTGGGATGATATATATTTGTTTTCTGTTATTGAATATTTTTCTGTAAAGAAAAACTATAAAATAAACAAAACTATTTCCTGATTAATTTTTATGCTTTCGAGTTAAAGAAATAAAATCCTCTTACAAGTAGTCCCTTTTTTCTCGTTGGTGCTGATTGTGTGTGTCTCTTACTTGATATTGTATGTCTCGTGTCTGGCGCATCATGGCCAAATATGGCCCTTGCGCCATAAAACCCCCAACCAACCAACTTAGCAGGTGCTGCATGTAGTCTGGTCTTACTATTATACAACTGTGCTCTACCTCTTGTATATGTTGTGATTTATTATTTGATGAAACAAAAAAATTTCGTTTAAATGAAATGGAACTCCATTACATTTAATTTTCATCTTAAAAGTTCTAAATTTTATTGAACCGTCGAATGATTTTTAGGCCATTGGCAACATAAACAGCGGGAAAGAATTCATCGAACGTTTCTGCCTCTCGTAGTTTCCGCACTCGTGCAAATTCGTAAAAAACGATGATCGGCATTAACAGACACCAAGCGATCGCTGAATCGAGTGAAATTTCGCTGAACCCAATTAAAAACCGGTAAATTAGAAGATTGACTCGAGTATAAAAAATCTGCGATTTTGCATTGATTGTGTGGCACAGGTCTCCATCACTTATCGCGTCTGAAATCAAGACGCTGATCCACCAAAGAGAAGATAAGGGAACGGTATATAACACGGATCTATCCACTTGGAAGGGTACAGTTTGGACACACACAAACAGTAATCATGTTGTGGAAGTTCTTACTTGCTCTCCTGGCTTTTTTCCAGCCCTCCCAGAGGGATGACACGAACCAACATTTGTCTCCAATAGGGCCTCAAAGCGAGCCTGACCTTGGTAAGTTCATTATTACCTTTATAGTAAAATTACCTTTGACTCTTTTAAGATAAACGAATGCATAAAGAATATTATTCAGAATTTTTTTAAGAACCAAATACCAATTATCGTACAGTGTATGTTTGTATGCGTATTATCAGCGTTGAAAGGTACAGCTTTAATATAGACCTTTTTATGGCAACACTTTTGGCGAGCTTTTCAGGAGAATTTCTTAGAAAGGGGACTTAGAAAGGGATCGATTCTCTTTCAACATAAATGAATGCATTAAAGGAATATTATTCAGAATTTTTTCAAGAACCAAATTGTAACTAGCACAGTATATGGATTACTAGCGTTGAAGGGTGCAGCTTTGATATGAAGACTTTATTGTGGCAACGCTTTTGGCGAGCTTTTTAGATCGCCGAGGAAGAATTTCTTAGAAAGGGGACCTCTTCTCTTAACATAAACGAACGCATAAAGAATATAAATCAGAATTTTTCAAGAACCAAATTGTAACTCGTACAGTATATGGATTATTAGCGTCGAAGGGTACCAGCTTTTGTATCCTTCGACGGAGAGCATCGGATTAGCAATCGGAGAGTTGGCAGTTCGGAACTAGGTTCAGCCAAAGACCGTCGTGTACACGGGGGCCAGTGCACGTTAAATCTGTCGTGGCCTTAAAAATGTCCTCACATGGTGTGGAAATTTGGAGATTGGGGTGCTATAGCTCAGGTGGTCTAGTCATCTGACCGTGGTTCAGAATTACGAGTTGTCATTGGATTAGGGATTGATCCCGGACCGTCGCCAATACACCGTTGTATTGCTCCAGTGCGACGTTAATTGACTATTTACTCAAAATTGAAATTATTTTTCACAATTTGTTACAAATTTGTTCATTTCTTGCAGCTCGGGCCCACGAAGCTCTCTACGGAGAACATTACGGAGGTGACATGCTCGGTAACGTCATGGACGTAAGTGAAGTTTTTATCTCTGTATATTCAGTATTGCTTGATGCTGTTCTAACTAATCTTAATTAATCCTAAAACTATCCGGTCCGTGGTTGCCCGGTTGGAAGAGTAACGTATAAGCAACCGGAGGGTTGCGAGTTCGAATCCAACAAAAGACTGTCGTGTACAAAGGGGCTGGTGCAAGTGAAATCTATGGCTATCTTAAATATCCTCACGTTGGCGTTGTGTGGATGTTTGTAGAGTGCGGTGCCAGATTAGGTCATCTGACAGTGATTCAACATGACGAAGCGTTGTTCTTAGCTCGTTCCCTTGGAGATAGATCCCGGACCATCGCCACTAGCCCGTTGCGTCGCTCCAGCGCGAGTTAATTAACTACCTATCTATATCATGGAATATAAAATGATAGCAGTATCCTTTTTAAATGCTTGACTAAAAATATCTTGCTTTGGTTTGTTACTTTGACATTAAAGAAACAAATTTAGAAGTTAAGGTCTGTAAAGTCCCGTAGAGTTTGTAAATGACTTGTCTTTATTGTGAACAACCTAGTATTGTGGTAGGTTGTTAAGTAACGTCGCGCTGGAGCAACACAAAGGGCTATTGGCGAAGGTCCGGGATCTGTTTCCAAGGGAAAGATTCCAAGACAGCACCTTATCATTTTGAACCACGGTCAGATGACGAGGTCAACACCCGAGCTAAATGCAGCATAATTAAAATTAAGATCCCAGGACAGCGCCTTGTCATTTTGAACCACGGTCAGATGACGAGGTCAACACCCGAGCTAAATGCAGCATAATTAAAATTAAGATCCCAGGACAGCGCCTTGTCATTTTGAACCACGGTCAGATGACGAGGTCAACACCCGAGCTAAATGCAGCATAATTAAAATTAAGATCCCAGGACAGCGCCTTGTCATTTTGAACCACGGTCAGATGACGAGGTCAACACCCGAGCTAAATGCAGCATAATTAAAATTAAGATCCCAGGACAGCGCCTTGTCATTTTGAACCACGGTCAGATGACGAGGTCAACACCCGAGCTAAATGCAGCATAATTAAAATTAAGATCCCAGGACAGCGCCTTGTCATTTTGAACCACGGTCAGATGACGAGGTCAACGCCCGAGCTAAATGCAGCATGAAATAAAATTAATTTATAATATCTTGCAGGCCGGAATTAAGGACACCCGATACCGATGGCCCGGATACCCAGGAAAAGGCATTATCCCATACGTGATCGACGCCCCTCTATGTAAGACTTGCAATTCTACATTGAAATTCCTCCGAGCAGCTTTCGTTCAGTTTTGAAATGTTGAACTTTTATATTTTTAGCTGGCATCAAGAACAAAATCGAGCAAGCAATACAGCAATACACCAAGCTCACTTGCATCAGTTTCGTTCCAAGGACGAACGAGAAGAACTACATCCGAATGGTCAAGGGCAGAGGGTAAGAACATATCTCTAATTCTTGTATTAAAGCAAAATCGTGAATGACTTGGTTAGAACTTGGAGATCTCTTGATTTCCGATGAGCGCGATGGCCCAGTTGGAAGAGCAACGGAAGGTTGCGAGTTCGAAACTCTGTCCATCCAAAGACCGTCGTGTACAAAGGGGGCTGTTGCACGTTAAATCTGTTGGGGCCTCCGATGTCCTCACGTCGGCGTGGAAGCCTTTTAGAGTGATGTGCCAGCTCAGGTGTTGATCTCGTCATCTGACCGAGGTTCAAAATGACGAGGTGTTGTCCTCGGATATTTTCCTTCGAGTTGTAGTGGTTCAAAATTACGTGATGTTGTCCTCGATCTTTCCCTTTGGGATTGATTCCGGACCGTCACCAATAGCCCGTTGTGTTGCTCCAGTGTGACGTTAATTGAAAAATACCAATACCTTCGAGTTGTAGGCTGCGCAGGTTCGATTCCAGCCGGGTGCATTCCTCCCTGGGTGTACTTCTCTCTTCTGCGTCAGTAGTACTTTCATTGTGTGTATGTCTATTACACGATATTGCGTCTTGTCTGGCGCAGCATGGCCAAACATGGCCCTTGGGGTCCGTGAAACCCCCCAAACCAACCTCGGATCTTTCCCTTAGTGATTGATCCCGGACCGCTGCCAATAGCCCGTTGTGTTTGTTGCTCCAGTGCGACGCTAATTAACTACCTAACCTAACCTCTTGATTTCCCACCATATATTTTGCTGATATGCTTTGTGGCTGGCATGCCAATGTAATAATATGTACGTTAATATGAAGTTAAACTAATGTAATAATATATACTATATTATGCATACAATAAACACTAACTATAAGATAAACAATCTAAAAGCTGACACAAACGTCTTTTTAGCTAGTCCTATTATAATTACATAAAGGTAAAAGAGAGGGGGTTGATGGAAAAACTCTTGACGGTGTCGACGGTCAAAGTTTTGCGACACCTGTTCTAGAGGATGACCCGGCTCTAAAAAGTTTTTTAAAATCATCCCATTAATTTTTCCAATTAGCAACTAAATTGAGTTGTTAATGGTAGAACGACAGATCTCTTACGGATCGAGGCATTTATTTCAACATTCTAAGCACACAAATATTCTGAGATTTCAAACTGAGTTTTTTCCTACAGTTGTTCATCCTACGTGGGTAAGGTTGGCGGTGCCCAACCCGTCAACTTGGGTACTGGTTGCGAATACTTGGGAACAATCGTCCACGAACTTGGACATGCTCTCGGTCTGTACCACGAACATCAGCGATCTGACAGAGATTCTTACGTCACCATTTACAAGAATAACGTCACAGCCGGTAAGTGCCATTTCCTTGAACCTTTCCTATTTTCACCAGATCTGACCTTTACATCATGAAAAGATACTAGCCATCCACCTTCTAATTATTGGCTCCGTTGGAAGAGAAACGGATTAACAACCGGCGGGTTAAGAGTTCGAATCCAACCAAAGACCTTGTACAAAGGGGGTTGGTGCACGTTTAATGTCATGACCTGAAATGTCCTCCATTGGCCTGGAGAGTTAGGTGCCAACTCAGGTGTTGACGTCATCATCTGACCGTGGTTCATAATTACGTTGTGTTGTCCTCGGATATTTACATTCGGGATGGATCCAGGATCGTCACCAGCTCAGGTGTGACCTCGTCATCTGACCGTGGTTCATAATGACGTGGTAATATCCTCGGATATTTCCCTTTGGGATGGATCCAGGATCGTCACCAGCTCAGAAGTGACCTCGTCAACTGACCGTGGTTCATAATGACGTGGTAATATCCTCGGATATTTCCCTTTGGGATGGTCACGTTGGCATGGTGTGGAAGTTTGGAGAGTGGGGTGCCAGCTCAGGTGTTGCCTCGTCATCTGACCGTGGTTCAAAATTACGTGGTGTTGTCCTCGGATCTTTCCCTTTGGGAGTGATCCCGGACCGTCACCAATAGCCCATTGTGTTGCTCCAGTGTGACGTTAATTGAAATTCCCCCCCCTTTGGGATGGATCCAGGATCGTCACTAGCTCAGGTGTGACCTCGTCATCTGACCGTGGTTCATAATGACGTGGTAATATCCTCGGATATTTCCCTTTGGGATGGATCCAGGATCGTCACCAGCTCAGGTGTGACCTCGTCATCTGACCGTGGTTCATAATGACGTGGTAATATCCTCGGATATTTCTATTTGGGATGGATCCCGGACCGTTGCCAATAGCCCGTTGTGTTGCTCCATTGAATCAACAACCCCTCCCAGACATAATTGACGTTTTCACTGTTAATTCGTGAAGATTTCTGACTCGGTCTTATATCCGCAGGCCAATTCCACAACTTCAACCGCACCGACCCCAGCAAAGAGCTGATCTTCACCCAGTACGACTACAGCTCCATCATGCACTACGGCAACTACGCCTTCTCCAAGCAACCCAAGAGACTCATGACTATGGAGGCCAAGAACAAACAGCAATTGCTCGACCCCTACTCGAAACCAGGACTCACCATCACCGACGTCACACTGGTGAAGAAGCTCTACAAGTGCAAATGAGGACGGACTATTTTTTGTATTTTCCTATTTATTGATGACCTTTAGGATAAAAAATGAAAAATAAAGAGTCATGTCGCAAATTGAGTAGCTTGTCATGTGCCCGTTTGTTCTTTACAGTTGCTTGTGATCTGAAATTCGGTCCAGCCCAAACCCGTCGTGTACACGGGGGTGGTGCACGTTAAATCTGTCGTGGCCTCAAATGTACCCACGTTGGCATGGTGTGGAAGCTTGGAGAGTGGGATACCAGCTCATGAGTGACCTCGTCATCTGACCGTGGTTCAAAATTACGTGGCGTTGTCCTCGGATCTTTCCCCTTGGTTTTGATCCCGGACAGTAGTCAGTAGCCTGTTCTGTTCCAGTGCGACGTTAATTAAAATACCTACCGATCAGAATATTTTCCCTCTTGGAAAATTTATGAAGGAAATGTAGCCCAAAAAATGTTTTCAATCCCTTTCCTATTTATTAATAAGTATGTAGCCATGGTAGGAAATGTTTTCGATCTCTTTACTATTTATTAATAAATATGTAGTCATGGTAGGAAATGTTTTCGATCCCTTTCCTGTTTATTTAATTCTTTAATTAATTTAATTAATTTTTTCTTTTCCTGTTTATTTAATTTCTTTGTCTTGATTTATATAATACTTATTTTTAAGATAAATTACATCAATAAATAATTTTTTTGATAACTTAACACCCCTTAAAAAAAGTAATAAATTATTATATATATATATAGATAGATAGATATATATAGATATAGATAGGCAATTAAAACTTCCAATTTTGACTCTTCAATTTTTTTTTATTGATATAAAACCGTGGTGCCTTTCTCTGTAAGTGAAATAGTGCTCTAAAATTTCTTTCATATCTTAAGACATGTTTAACAAAATTGTGTTTGTCTAAGACTAATGAAATTCAAGATTTATATTTTTAGAAGTTATCAGTATATAACAGTGGAGTAGCCTGTCAAAATATAATTACTTTTCCTATAAAAATGTTTTAACTAAAGAAAATATATCTAAAAATTCGTGTATTGGTTGAACATTCGATATTTTCTCAAATGCTGTTGTATACATCAAAACGTCTGGACTGATCTCTAAAATACTCCATTCTGAAAACCCTATCACAATTTTACGATAACAATTGAAAGATTGGTTCAAAAATTATCACAGCCTGATTTTTAAAATTGAAATCATGTTCCTTTGAATTCTAACGTGTCGTCTCGTCCAAGTTCAATCAAACGTAAAAGATTGTGCCGTAATAATATAGAGTAGCATAAATGCCTATAGTAATTAATACTGATTGAAAAATAAAACAATACAAGATAGTTAAACCCTAATTTAAGCTATATAATGAACCAAATTACAAACCGCAATGAAAAATAAATAAAACGGAGTTTTTTAATATATGGGAGAAGTGGGATAGGGAAGTAGTTTAAGTAAAGATCTTGATCAACACATTGCTATATTCAGCTATCGTAATTTTTTCATTAAGCTCTTGGTCCCAAAAAAACGGGCCTAAAGTAAATTTTAACAAGTTTAATTAAACATGCAGTCGCAGAAAAAAAAAAAACCACCCTTCTTCCTTCAAACAATTTTAACAGCAAATTCGAAGATAGCATTCGACAGGGAATAACTTCTCTAAATTAATATGCATAAAATTTGCATAAGGGATCGTCTTCATATTAAATTGAGCACCAACTTCATAATTTCCAATAGAAACTCCCTATTTCGACACACAATTTAGAATCTATTATGATTTAACTTCAGATACTAAGTTTCATGTCATTCAGAATACAGAAAGTTTGAAGCTCCTAATGTTAAATCAGTTTTCCAGCTGATATTTTGTAGCATGTCCTTAAGGTACCCAGATAAAATATGCATGTTTTAGTTTTCAAATAATTTTTAGTTTGCAATATTAATTAAATTAATATACGAAACAATTATGAATAGGATCCTTGATATATTTTGACAGAAATCGATTCAAAAAGAGTTAATATTGCCATACAAAATTTCACGTGTCTTCTGGATATTTTTGGTGCTACACTTAAATTTTCGTCACTGAGATTTTAGGGGGCATCCAAAAAGTGAAAAAATTTATGACAAACCTGAGGAATGTAATTTTTTTGTTATGTTTGGATGTAATATAACGGACATTGTCTTCTACCTATCATGTGTGGTACATCTGAATAAAGATCCATCTAATTGTAGAGATGGGCAAAACTGTTTTTACAATAAGACTTAAAGGCTATTGCCAACTTGTGATAACAGTTATTATTAACTGTTATTATGAAAAGCGTATTTAATAGTTACTGAATAAGTTTATCAGTTATCATTAAATGTTAAAAATTGAAGTTGACGGTGAAGTTAAAAGTAAATATTGATTATTATTGTTTCCAAATTTCTTCCAAGATCTGGTCAATTTTGCTAATGACGAGATACCTTGTCGAGACAACCAGCAGGAGGGTTAAGGTTCTTTGTAATCTTTTAGTCAAGCAACAAATGAACAGATCCTGATTAACTACAAATAATCTCGATTACGAATTCAATGTGGAAATGATCCCCGAAACGGACAACTTTAACAATGAACACTTCTGGATATAACGATAGTAAATTCATGAAATTTCATATTTAGACTAATTTGACGATGTAGAATCTGATTAAGGCATCAAAACATGGTGTTGCCACTGAAAATTTGTTAATGCAAAATTTGATATGTAGTCTGTCCCTTATACAATGTTTTTGCATTTAAATTTGTAGAGGACGTTATTCCTTATTGAATTTACTCTAGTATGAATAGTGTTTGAAATAAATGGGGATTAGTTTTTCCCCAACTACATTTTCCTCCATTCTCAAGCAGCTATTTAGCCCCTGCTACCATTAAGTGTCCCAACAAAATATTAAGTAAACCATTTGTTAAGTTTAATACTTCATAGTACGCAGTGGTACGCAAACTATTTTCATTTCAGGCCCCAATTTTGTGTACTATTTTGTCGCGACCCCTGGATAGACAATAGACGTTTTTCTAATCATCAACGTAGTTAAAGTTGAATTATTTTTTGGGATTTGCGCTTATGTTTGTGCCTTATTAGAGGTCTGAATAAAACAGATAATTTTATGAAGCAATGGTTTTATTTATGCATATGGGTATAAATATTTTTTAAATGGAAAATACTTTAAAAAAAACTTATTACATAAGAATTCAATGTAAGGTATGCGCTTGCAAAGTGTTCATGATTGCTTCTATGTTCGGATCTGTATTGGAAATCGCAAGTCATCCTCTGGATCCAATCCTGATCGATATTTTGTTTTAATGGCAACTAATTTTAAAAGCCGGTTTCACATAAGCAACTGAATCAAAATATTAATTGCCCTTTTCTTCAAATCAGCATATTCCTTTCCAATCGATAACCAAAATTTTTGCCAAGTCAGAGACTTAAATTGATTGCGCAGTGTTTCGTCGTTTGAAACATCAGTTAACTTTTCTTTCTCATTTAAAGAGATTGGATTTAAAAATATCAAACGAAAATGGAACATGTATCCAACCTAATTCATTATCCGGAAATTTTTCGAACCTTTTCGAAAAGTTTTCTTCCAATTTTATCATCTGACGAGAAATGGTGTTTCTAAATATCAAGAAATCTATATTATTTTCTTTAGTAAATTCTGAAAAGCACGGGAACATGTCTGTTGTTTTTGTTCAATTCTCCTGGCCAATGTATCAGCTTATTCTTAAAAGCTTCAATTTTACTGCTCGATGTTAAAATGTTTGTATTCTCTCTCTGTGGACTTAAGTTCAAATCGTTAAGTTTTTCGAAAATGTCAACCATGTATCTGAGTTTTCCGAGCCAATCTTCATTAATGAATGAACTTGCCAATATATGTTTATTTTCTACCAAAAAAATGCAAACTTCGTTTCTCAAATCGAAAATACGTCGCAGTATTAAGCCGCATCATAATGTCTCAAACACAGAACCCATCTCATTACAGAGTATTGAAAAGAGACGACTGTTGCTTTTAATGTAATTAATTACAATAACATCCTGAAAAATCTTGTGCAATTCTTCATCAATGTCTTTTGCAACAAGAGCTTGTCTATGTATCATGCAATGGTTGAATACTATACATGGGGAGCAATTTTCTTTATTAACCTTCTTATTCTTTATTACTACTTGTTAAAGCTGCAGCACCATCAGTGCAAACCGCGACACAATGTGTCCAGGTTAGGTCATTTGTTTAAAAATATCTTAATAATTTCGAATATTTTCTCTCCATTTGTTTTTCCTTCCAATTTTTTACAACATAAAAAAATCTTCTGATATGTCTTCATAAACGTATCTCACATAAACAATTAATTGAGACAGTTTAGAAATGTCAGTAGTTTCGTCAAGTTGTAGAGCAAATACAGGAGAGTTTTGTAATCGATTTAACAGAACTGATTCTATATTACGTAATATGGCGGAAATTCGGCGAGAAACGGTATCTCTTGATAATGGTATCGTTTTTAAATCGTTACCATATTTTTCTCCAAGCATAATTGATGTCATTTTAATTGCTGAAGGAAGAATGAGTGATTCTCCAATTGCATTTGGTTTCAAATTTTTCGCTATTAAATATAAAACTTCTAAGGATGCCTTCTCAGGAATTGTGTATTTTTTTTCAAAAGTACATTTTGATTTTTCATACTTTCAGCTCGTTTTTTTAAAAAATGTTTCAGATTTATTTGTTAGTTCTTTATGTTTGGTTCCAAATGTCTTTTAATTTAGCTGGTTTCATACTTTCATTTGCTAATTTATTCCTTCAATTAACACACAACGAATGTTCTTTTCCATTAACAACGCAATATGTAAATCCATATTTAATAAACTCTTCTAGACATTTTCTCAATTTTTCATTAGATAGCACATTTCGTTCGATATTTTTTGATGTAGAAACAGTGCCATTGGATTCATTCACAATTTTTCTAAGTTCATTGGATGTTGGTTCATCATTCTCATTTGTATTGTCATTCTTTTCATTTTCTGGACGTTGGGTACCTATTTTTATCCATTTATCCATCATGAGGGTATTAAAAATAAAAATAAAACAAAATTATAAATATACGATATTTAATTTTTTTGCGTTTGTTCAATCACGTGCGGCTACCACGTCGGAAGAAAATAAAGTCCGGGATTACTCTGTATAAATCATGTTTATTGGTAGCTTATTCAGAGGAGAATTAAAGAAAAGAAATCTTAATTTTTAAGGAAACATCTCTTAATACCAATTGCACATGCTCGCTACTTAAAATAAAAAATACAACGCTCAAGTAAAAATTTACACATGGTAATCGAGGCAAGTAAATATCTCAGCTGGTATTGCCAGTCGAGCGCACATCTATATTGTACACAGAGGTTACAATGAATCATAACATACAAATATTGGATCTTACTTTAAAAAAATACGAAACATGTGCAAATTAATTATAGTGATTTAATGTAATTATGCTTAACATTACTTACTCCAAAAAAGGGAAAATATATATTTAAAAATTACAATTTGCGTCTATTTTTCAAAATTCATCTTACTATGATCTTAAATTTGTACTCGGACTTAAACTGCAAAAGCAGGCTTTGTTTAGTGTGCGCCATCTGTAATCCAAAAACAGAACTAACTATTCCCTTACACGTTTTAAAATAGTAACTATCCTGGTAGCGTTTCCAACGAAATGTCAGTTGAGGATAAGTGATTTTCGAAAAAATCAAAAACGAAAAAAATAATACAAAATTTTTTTAAAAAAAGCCGTTTTTCTGTATAAACATTTTAATATCTATATTGATTTTTTAATTAATTGTTTATTATTGTCCTCTGAGCACGATAATGAACTGTTCTATATTTAAAAAATACGTTATGTACATACCCGATTGCAAATTTTCCTTAAATTAGCAAAAGCAGTATATAAACAGAATTACAGAATGCACTTGAATGAACGTAAGACGCAGCAAAACCGAACAACTGAGGCACAGACGGAAAGAACTGCACGGTCCTAGCTGTGATCACAGTATAAAGACTAAATAGCAGGGCGCACACCTACTTTGAAAAAGCTGTCGTAAAGATGGCCACTGCTAAACATCAGACCGACCCAAGTTGCATATGAATCCCACCGGAGAGCAGGCATATCAAATTGACAATTATCGTTTATCACTGTCTGTTCGCCTGGTTGCCGAAGTATAGGTATTACATACTAATACAGAATCGTTTTCGTACAAAAATATAGTTCTTTTTTATAAATAATATTATCTCATTTCACTATTTTACTGGTACCTGATACTTGTGGTAGAAAAGCCTTATATTTTTTATTGTCAAATAAATTTCTTTGAATTTGGCAACCCACAAAAATTTTCAAGCGACCCCCAGAAGGGTCGCGACCCACGGTTTGCGCACCACTGAACTACAGAACGACTGCACCCTCGCTTCTTAACACAACAGACACTAGCACTTTCAAACGGGGCACATGCGCAGAAGACAGCACGAACATGCGTCCTTCGCTATAGCTCTCTTGTTATACATTACTTTAAATTTTCCATATTTGTAAAAATATATTTATGGCTCTCGAATAATTTTTAAATTGTTGTAAAGGACAATCCGCATCAAAAGTTTACCGACCCCTGCTCTAGCATGACAAATATGTTTCATGATGAATCATATTTGAAAATTTCGTCATCCACTGAATTGTTTTTCCACAATGTAAGTGGAAACAGTCGAAACGGACCACAGAAATGATATTTCATGATATAGCTCAATTTAACATGTTTCGAAAGTTCTGTAAAACTTCCGAAACGGTTTTAAGGACCAAATCAGTACGGCATATTATTTTCATTCTTATATTTATTTAAAGAAAAGTTTCTTATTCACTAGTGGTGGATGTGACGCTCCAAAATTGACATCTCAAATTGTTATTTGATGTGGATTCGTTAAGAATCTGTATTCGATTTACAGCCACAACATTTATTATCACAAAACAAGGACAGACATTAAGACATTTTGCAGTTAACTTGTTACATCATTGCCTGATCTCTCTCAGCACAACAGCGCCGGCCAATTCTCTACACTTCAAAACTTCAGAGGCGCGCACAGCGCCCTCTTGCTCATTCTCATTGACCGTAATAGTAGATAAGTGAACAAAAAAAGGGAATTAGACTAAACGCACTACTGATATCTTCTCGCACGACACATTTAGGGGTTACCTTAAAGTGAAATTTATTCTCGTTTTCGCAACATTTGGCGTTTAATTTAATTAGCCTTGACCAATTGAATATCAGATATACATTCGGAATTCATTCTTCGACATTCGTAAAACAAGACATCTGACGTCCCATTCAGAATACGAACAGAAAACACATTTCGCCTTCATACGATACCGCCACCTACATTCGGTGAAACAGTAGATGCCTCTAAGAACGTTTCTTGTCCTTTACTATCACAGTTTGTGAACTTATCTTTTCTCAAGTAGAAGTTAAACGACCTTCATAATTCATTGCTTACGAATACCACGAATAAAAAGAAGGGGAATTAAAATAGGCTTGTGACTCAATATTTCACATCACGTTTCTAAACAGCGTTTCCAGATTTACATGAGAAAGTGCCCAACTTTGCACTTAAAAAACCCAAAAAATGTGTCCAAGCAATTTAGTCAACAGTAGCAACAATATTTTGTCAAAAAAGAGTATAGTGAAACTTCGATTAACCGTCACTCTTTTAACTTTCAGTTTCTGTTAACCGTCAGTCCGTTATTAAAAGTTAATTAAATATTAAAAGTTATTAGTAAGTACACACATACATATATATATATATATATATACTGTACTCTATGTACAGTAACCAGATTGCCGCGAAAAATGTACCGAAGGCTGAAGACACAACGCCAGCAGAAGTAACAGAGTGGTTGGGATGTGACAAATTGGACGGAGGCTTTGACATTTTGAACGACAATGAAATTGTTTCCCGTGTGATTGACATCGAAGAAGAAATTGACGAAGACGAGTGTTATATTATGAATGAAAAACTACGTTTAGCCATGCAGAAGCAGAAACAATATTATCAAAATGTATTGAGGGGCAAGAGGAAAACGCAACGCAGATACTTCTATGTAATGTACGGAACATTGCAGCTCAGAAAGCACACGAGCCTCGAAGAAACAAAAATAAATGATAGACTATTTTAAAATTTGAATATGTATGTACTTCTAAAGCGTAAGTTCATATAACAGCATGTACTGTACTTAATGTAAATTGTAAATTATTTGTTTCTGAAAATAAAATACATGTACAGTGTATTTCCAGTTTGTAAACGTCACGGTCCCGACCCTGTCGGTTAATCGAAATTTCACTGTAATTTCTTTAGGGGACATTTTTAGTGTAACGAAGACGTAAGACCAACGAAGACTTCCGGTTAAGAACTAGTTGCCATTTAGTGATGAGGACGTCAATTTCCTGCGAGACCGTAAATCACACGTGTGGAACAATTAGACTCGGACTTCAAGGAGCAACAACTTGCATTCGATAACAATCAAAGTTGTCACTTCCGGAAAGAAGCAGCAAGTGCCTACTACAAGAATGTTTGATAAAAGCATCATCTATATTAACCTTTACTTTTTACACCCTCTTATACCCAAAAGAGCTGTAATGTAATTAGTGTATTGATAACAATTGTTAAAAATCTGATTCAGAAGTTTAAAAATTTGTTACAAATGTTACGACCCGATCTTACCCCCTGCGTCTACTTTTTATGGGGCCCAGTTTGTGTTGCAGAAGTTTATTAATTTTATTTGTGCAACTTGGAACTTGAGAGGTGGAAGGGGTGCCGAGGACTAGAAGGAAAGTGATAAGTAGGTGGTGATATGAAAAAAGATACAGTGAGAATACGAAAACCAGAGTTTCGGAGTGAAAAATTGCTGCATTAAATCAAAAATAATTTTTAAAAAAGTATATTTCTAAAATATAATATATGTAATAAAATAATATAGAAAAATGGAACAATACGAAGAATATTTACTAATTTTAAAAAATAGAGAAAGACGAAAAGTTAAAAATATCCGCCAGCCTGGCCCGAATTCAGGTCACCCTCTCCAGTACTGACAACGACTGAAGGTGCTTCCGAGTGGGCTTTACCCACCACTCCGTTTTCTATAATAAGGAATCGCGTTTAGAAAAGATCTAATGAATGCGATGTTTTGTTCACTGCGAAACTTAGAATGGCTCTGGGTCTGTTTATATTTGCTGGGAGACGATGGTCACACCTGAGGAGGTTTAAACTATATTATTATTACATTTCGAAATAGTTGTCAAGTAAATTTTTATTGACTTTTTCTTAATTTGTTAGGGGGTGAAAATATCAAGATTTTTGTTCAAGTAATATCTACAGTTTAAAATGGTAATATATCAGTTTGAGTTCCGAGAAAAGGAAAAGCCGTGTTCTTTAGATAGGCAGAGAAAGAGTGAATTTTGCATGGAGCTCCTGGTTCGAAGGCCCTGTCTCCAGATAAGAAGTCCTTGTGTTCCGAATACATTTAGGTTATCAGAAACTTTCAACGATGTAGCAGTCTTGAGTGTTTGGTTATAAAGGAGGTTGTAGTTGCAGTTGGGGTGGTTGGAGAAGGCGTTACAATGAGCGGTAGCCAAGCCTATCTCTTGAGTGAAATCTCATAAAATATTAGAGTTCAGAATACCTGTTAAAAGTCGTATTAAGATTATGAATTAATTAGAAGACTTGGAAGCAAATACTTTGATAATTTATAGTGGAGTACAATGTAGTAATTAAGGAAATCACCGAATGGAGGCGCCTCGGTCGGGTGAAGGCAATTTGGGATTTTTCCTTAATGTAATTTATTTCTCACATTTTCTGGTATGCTTCTGATATTGTTTGGGAATTTTATATGGTTTCTATCGGAAGTTTCAGAGCTTGCTCTCAGAGCATTTATGCATATATTTCTTTGTCATACTCATACTATTGAGAGCATTAATGCAGTTATTTCGAATTCACGTTGACTATATAGAAAGAAACGTTTCAGGATGAAAATTGCATAAAGCAAAAGTTAAATGAAATATTTATTTATTAACAAATGCCGGCCGCTTGCGAGCTAACCATTAGCTTATTGCTTCCCAATGTCTCTCGACAATATATTCAAACCCACTAAGTGCAGAATGCATGTCCAAATGTTCCTTATTCGTGGGTTAACCAAACGTACAATTAGTTGAATTCTTAGTTCAGATTCGAAATAAATAGGGATTGAGACAATCGTGATACAAGCACACATTTTAAAAGGAACTATAAGTATTTTTGAAAACTGGCTGTTTATAATAGCAGCGGTTTTCGCAATTTACTGTAAAAGTGATACTTTGAAAACGATAAAAAATTTGCAAGTGTCGGAAAGCGCAGAGAATTGGCGTAACTTCCATATAAACATCATCAGAGAGAATATTTCTAAAAATGTTATTATCCTTCAACTTTTTGTATAACTACTTTTCTGAGCAAAAATTCTGATAAAATGAGATTCGCAACTCATACGAAACGAATAAGAAATAATCATACTTGGAAAATTACAGCAGTTCGCAAAAAAATATTTGATGTTTTTGCCGTTCAATGAAAGTACAGAAGCGTTTTTAACTGTGGACTTGTATTACTTACGAAGATCAATTTCAAAGATTAGTTATATAGATTTTAGGATAGATAGATGGAGAAAAAGAGTATTCTTCCTCAACACAGAACTCTAGTATGAAGAATATGTTTCAAAAGTATTCTTAGTTAAAAAAATTTCCCCCGTTTCACTATACGTATTTCCAAAATTTACATTGAAACAGTATAAATCAACCAGACAAACAAATTTTTTGAAGAAAAACATTGGTTTCTTTATCTCCTTCAAGTTGATATACGTTTCGGAAATTCGATAGAACTTCCAAAACGTTTTTTAAAAGGTACTAGATGAAATAGAATTTTGTAATTGTTCAAATATTAATTTATAGAAATATTTCTTATTCACAAGTGGTAGATAAGTGAGAAAAACGGTATTAGACTAAACGTTCTCCAAAGATTTTTACTACCATACCTCAAACGACACTTATCGAGGGAAAACGTCTTTTAAAATTAGACGCGTAATTAGTTTTGATCAGCGAAAACATTAAATTAAAGTGGCACACACACACACAGAAATAAATGGAGTAATGAAACAAATTCACCGCTACGTGACGCTTTTTTATTCGGTCCGCTTTTCTTATTTAAGCCTAACATCCTTAGAAAGGGTCGGTTTGACTACTCTGCAGCGAGTTCATTTCGCTTGGAAAGGATTTCTTCGCTGTTCATCTCCAATGGAAGTTTGCCAACAGAAAGCTGTGTTAGAAAAAATTCATAATTTAGTGGCAGACCAATGCATTAATTAAAGTAATCACAAAGTAAGGGTAGGACCGACGGTATTTTTAATTTATTCGTTATTTTTCCGTTATATGCTTTTAATCCGATCTTGGTATCCTCAGTAATCCATCGCTTGGCTACTGTTTGGAGAATTTTCGATTTGAATCAATTTCGCTTCTATATTTAACTTTTTTTCTCATCTGGAAGGGCATTCGATTAATAAGCAAGCAATGTTACTTCCAGAAAAAAAATAAGAATTAGGTACTACTAGAATGACTCCAGCGTACTCTATATTTAGATTCACAGGGAACGCCCTCTAATACCTGACAGAGCAGTGTTATGCAATCTGTGTAATGATTTGTGAATTGATTGTAGATTATAATGGATAGAGCAAGTAAAATCAAATGTTTTTATGTAGTTCATCTTTGAAAAGTTGATTTTGATGGTACAAAAATACTGCTGCATAACATTTAATTTTTTGCCTCAAAATGCGATCCAAAGTAATATCCTTAACAGAGTAAAACGTAGCCGATAGGGAACAATTACGCCCAATCTGTAACATTTCTGCTCATGTTGCCAAGTTCCACATGTTTAATTAGATTAGATTATCCAGGGGTTCATTCGAACTTCCGAAACTGTAACAATTATTCAGTAGGTAATTAAATTAACGTCGCTCTGGAGCAAAACAAGGATCTATAAGCTACGGGCCAGGATCAATCCAGGAGGGAAAGACCCGAGGCCGACATCTCATAATTTTGAACTACAGAACAGAAGAGGTCAATACCTGAGGAGGCACCCACTCTCCAAAATTGCATACCACGTCAACGTGAATACATTTGACACCACGACAAATTTAACGTTCTCTCAAGTACACGACGGCCTTAATGACCACCGGCCCGACGGTTTTTGGTTTTAATCTCGCAATACTCCTGTTGGTAATTCGCGACTCTAACAACCGGACGAACGCGGCCTCTATAATTAATCGGAATTAAATTTGCTTGCAAATGATTTTTACCGAAGGTAACCTATTACGCACGGTCCGCTAAGTTCGTTTTAGCTCGGTAACAGTCGGAATCTCTGCTGCTCATCGCAAATGGAATATTGCCAACAGAATGTGGGATAATCCAAATCGAAACATTCTTCTGTTGTTTGTTTAGGCAGCATGGAACAAGTTGTAATCAACGCATTATTGCTTCGAAATAGGAACTGTAGGATGTACACTAAGGACATTAGAGAGACTGAATGACAGAATACATCTAGAATATTCTTTAGAACGTCTGGTTTTCAAAAAACATGAAATTTTCTTAGAATCCTTCCACTGTGACTCCCCCAAATCAAAATAAATGATTAGACTCGTATACCAGTTGGTCTCGCGTTTCCACATTTGGGATTGAGACCTCCCTCGACTAACAAACAAGTTGTCAACACCTAAATTATCTTGGGCCCTCCATAAGAAAAATGCAGACGGGCCACTCAGACAAACACTTGTGATGACAGTTCTGTGGAAGGAAGACATTAAATCTGTCCTCGGGTCGGAATGTAATTCGACTTCTTGTTCCCTTTCCGTTAGTATTCAGAAGGGGATTGGTAACAAGTCTTTTTTAACAATTCTGAGATCCAAAGAAATGGTCTCGCAGCTGTGGAGGTTCTCATCACCTTTCGTTGCAGGTGGCGTTGAGACCACAGGGATGAACATCCCAAGACTGAGACGGACTCCCCCTCAAAAGATCAGAGCATCAGAGTAGACTGAATCCTCGAAAGGAGCACACGCATCCCTCAGATTGTCAGATTTTGGCGAGCCTCCTGGCTCCTTGGCAGATTCGATAATTTTATAGCTGTGCACTCATAGTTTTAAATGATTCTTATTAACTTGTAAATAATCTTCAAATTCCTTTTAAACAAATGTTTTATTGCGCTTTGACCAGTGTTACGTCTAAATATAGACCAAAAAAGTTACACTCGAAACTTATTCTATACTATTATCAAGCCAATGTGTATATCAAGTATTCTAACTAAATTATTAATTCTCATTTCTTTAGATCGGTATCGAAGTCCTTTGTTGTAAACAAACTGAACCATGCCGTACGGAATACGATCATTAGTATAAATTGCCTTGTTCTTAAAAACTTTACGAGCACAGGGCTCGAGTGCTTTGATTTAAGCCGCCAACAGGTAGAGGAATTTTCAGCTACTGTTCATCGGAAATACGCTCACTTTCCGATGTAAGTTAAGAAACCAATCAAATGCTTCTCCAACATCTGAGAGAGCTATCTGTTTAGCAATGAAAGGTATTCGATATTTACAAAGCGAATAGGGCGATTGCATTGCAACAGTTTGTTTGCACTGAAGATTAAATGGAGCGTGCCACCTGGCGGGCTTCTTACGGTCAAAATCAAAGACGTTGAAATCAAAACTGACATCTCATCCAGATTAATATAAAAGAAAGCCCTGGTTTTGCTTCACGTGTTATCAATGTCTTCTAAAAAATGCAATACTTTTTGCTGGGTTTACAGTTTGCAATTTGCTTTTCGTTTCCAAAGTATCACTTTTACAATAGCTCGAGAAAACAGCCAGATTCCAAAATATAGCTATGGTTATCTATTATAATGTGGGATCTTGTATCACGGTTTAATACATAATGTTACTTCTATGAATATAATTTAACTTATGGTTTTAAAACAAAACAAGGGTTTTTGATCAAAGCATTTCAGGTTTTACCCATGGTTTTAGATGCGTTGTATTATATAGTATTAATCTTTATTTTCTTTATGAAAGAACGCACCTCTCAGCTTAGAAAACTACTGCTTCAGAATTGATGAAAGAGCTTTCATTCTGTGAAGCTTCAAATTCACTTGGGAGTTGCATGCTGCATTCACTTGTTTTGATTGTATTGTTCAGAGATATTGGGTAGCAAGAAATGAATGATTTGGCTCGGAAACGATCTAAGATTTTAATCTTGAAAAGTCTCTTCCGATAGAGTCAACGAAAATTAGTAATAAATGCCATTCATGCTCTCAAAAGTATAATGCTGTGTTGCTCCAGTGCGACGTTAATTGGGTGCGTGCGAATTAGTACCTACTTTCCTCAAAAATAAAATATATGAATAACTATGGATAAAATGCTCTGAGAGTATGCTCTAACGCTAACTTCCGATATATCCATGTCAAATTCACAAACAATGAATAAATGCCCTCAAAGCATACAAGAAAATTTGAGAAATGGAGTGAAATAACAAAAAGCCATCACACCGACCGAGACGCCTCCATACGGTGATTACTTTAATTACTACTTTGGACTACTGCTATAAATTATCAATATTTTCGCTGATGTAAAGAATACGCAGTCTTATTTTGAAAAAGTGTTTACTTGTCTCAAGTGAATTCAGACTTGTTTATTGCCATTTGCAACTGCATCTATTCTCAAAATAAAAAATTTGAGATTTCCTCACCCCTAGCAAATTAATAAAAATGTTATTTAAGGTTTTTCTATATTTTTATGATATTGCTTAAGACAAGGCTTAAAATAGTTTCTGCAGTTGAATAAACCGCTGAAACAAATAATTAAAATTATACAGGGTGATTTAAAGCTTAACTTACAAACTTTGAGGGGGTAGAAAACCCAAAATCAAAACAGAATCACATAGGAATGTGTGACCGGAAACTCCAACCTGATCATCTGGAGGATAACGAAGACGCAGAAATGACAAGTCAATAATGGGTGGAAAAACTCTTCATTTAGCGATACTTTACACTAGGACAATACGTGTACACGTTAAGTTTCACAACAACCGCTCAAGTTCTTATCATCCACAGTTATGCATGCTTGAGGGCGCTGTTATTCGCTGGAGGGCGCTGTTATCCGCTGGAGAGCTCTGTTGGCCAGCGCCGTAGTTGGAAGGCAGCGCTAGTCTTTTAAAGTTCCGATTACTACGGAGAACTTGCAGCAATTTACGAAAGCTGAAATGGCGGACATTCACATTGTGTATGGTGCAGTTGACGGCAACGGAAGGGCTGCGGCACGGTTGTATGCCGAACGGTACCCAAACAGACGTGTACCGCATCACCAAATGTTTGGGAATTTGCATAACTGTGGATGGTAAGAACTTGGAGCACTTGTTGTGAAACTTAATGTGTACACGTACTGTCCTAGTGTAAAGTATCGCTAGATAAAGAGTTTTTCCACCCATTATTGACTTGTCATTTCTGCATCTTCGTTTATCCTCCAGCTGATCAGTTTGGGATTTCTTGTCATACATTCCTCCTATGTGATTCTGTTCTGTTTTTGTGTTTTCAACCTCCTTAAAAGTTTGTACATTGAGTTTTGAATCACCCTGTATAATATTGTTACAAGTAGTATTGGCAGATTGAGAGCAATTGTGCTCTTACGGCTGCCTTTTGCTTTGTCTTTGTACGCGGTTTGGGTCTAAGAATGAAATTCTATGTGGTACCATTTTTGTACTGTCAGAATGATCTGCTCAAAATGGAATTGCCCATATCTTTTTGCATTTCTTTCACGATTATAATATTTTTACTATTGTTGTCTATACACTATTCTGGGTATAAGAGGGTGTTTACCGTAAAGTATATTCAGAGGGTCCTAGTGTGAAGCAATAAGTTAAAAAGGAGCCCAAAAGGCGCAATTGTGCAGTTTTCAATTAGGCATGAAGGATCCAAACGCTGTCGCAAAGAGTGAGATTGTCTTCTTTAAAGGCGGGAAATGAATCTAGTTGCTTAAAGGTACTCAATGCGCATGACAAATACCATCAATTCATCATATTAATGTTACTTTTTAAAGTTTTAGATAAAAAAGAACTTTTGGTTAAAAGCTTTTCCTATTTCACATATATTGAAAACTATCATAGTAGGTAGTATTATAATTTTTCTTTTATTTTATTAAACTTTTATAAATTTTAATGCAGAAAAAACTTTACGATACAGTCAACTTTGAAGGAGTAAAGGAACAAAGGAGTAAAAGAAAATTTTCCAAAGCAAACTTTTCAGATAAAATCGATATAAAAATCAGCAGCAATGCGTAAATGTCATAAAAAGCATACGAGAAAATGTATATCCATAATTGAGAAATGACGTAACGAATATATTGCGACAATAATAAAAGAAGTAAGAGAAATGAAGTAACGAATATAATAATGACAATATTGCCTTGTAGAATGTTACTCGGTAGAGACAACAAAAACTGCCTATCCCAAAACAGTTTCTTGCAACAATAATTTCTTATCGTCAGTACGAATTTTTCCCAATCTTAAAAGTTCGAAAAATAATTCTCCAAATCTATTCGACTTGGCTCAAGAAACTCGGGGCCAGTTAAGTATTCATTTAGAGGTAACCGAACGTGCTCAATTTCTAAATGTATTGTTCCGGCCCTTCGAAATAGAAATATTTCCCGTCCTTTTTGTTTTCACAGTGGAAGCAGAACCGTTTAAACGACTGATAAGCGCAAATATTTTTATTTTCTTATTCTCGATTTGTTATTTCCTCTTTCCACGAGATTATTTTTTACACCCGGTTCCTTCAGACTTTTTCATAAGTCTGAAGGAACCGGGTGTCCTTTTCCATAATGCCAGATCCTGATATTTTATCTAGTATTTTTTAGTTCCCCAAACAGCAGCACCACTAGCTGCTCCAAGGCCTAAAGATGCTAAAATAGGAATTAAAAAAGTTTAAAAGTTAAACTCTTTTCCTTTCTTAATTTGAGTTTTAGTTAAATACATTTCATAATTGGGTGTTTTAGATGCATCTATTTATAATGTTAGTTCTCCATTTTTTAAAACAGATTTCAAATTACTAATCTGACATCACTCAAATATATTTTTTTCTTAATATAACTCATTTATTTAGGAAGAATTCCTTTGTAGAAGAAATTGCTTATTTAATGGTTCTACAATTGAATTTAATATTTTATCTTAAGATAACATCTATTATTGCATTTACTTGATCAATTAATTTTCTTGACTTACTTCACATATTTTTTCAATTAATAATTTCAAATGGTTTAATCCCTTTACCTATCTTTATTTCTTTACTACTTTCGATTGTAGCTAATCTATACAAATATTTTTACAACGCATCTTTAAATTCAATTTCTTCTACTTCAATCTTTTTCTGAGTTATTTCAACATCTGTTAATTTTTTAGCTCTATTAATTGTACTTTTTAAGGTACCTCTTTTCAGTGATAATTCTTCTTTTAACAGCTTGGCCTTTGGATACATTTCATCTAATTTTTCTTGATCATCTAAGAGTTTTGAAGGTCTGTATAGTATTTCAGATTTTAAATATTTTATATCTAAACCTTGATCAACATTATAAGTAGGTTCTCTATATAATTCTTTCACATCTTCTATAGATTCAGACCACGATATCGGTGGAAATGAAATATTTCAACAGCATCTGCAAATGCATTCATGCTTTCTTTTCTACTCTCTTGCTGTGCTAATATCTCAATAACGGGTCTATTATTTGCTTTTTAAGCTTTTTTCTCGTTCTTTTTCGTTTAGATTAATTTATGAGTATTTAGGATGATTTTACTAGTAGTTAAATTATTTTTGCTGGCAGTAAAAATATATTTTCTGACATTAAAACCATCCTAAATAAACGATACAAATAAAAAAATCATAGTGAACCAGAAGAATTTATAAATCGAAATCAAAATCCTCATTTACCTGTTCATCCATTTAGATTACTTATAGTAGGAGCATCGGGTTCTGGGAAGACCAATTTACTACTCAATTTGGTTTACGATCATTTAAATTTTGATGGTTTATTTGATTGTGCTAAAGATTTATTTGAATCAAAATATTCTAAATTATATTGTTTCAAGATATTGAAAGAGAAGACATTATAAAATGTAGAGATCAAAAACAGAAAACAATTATTAAAATTATATGATGAATACAAGAAGTATTATTTTCATCTGATTTAAATGAGTTTATCACTGTGATGATAGATCCTTCTAAAAAAATTTAGTTATTTTTGACGACTGTGTTACTGAAGAAGATAAAAAAAATTACTGAAGAATTTATTTATCAGAGGAAGAAATAAAAATACATCCATTATCTATCTATCAGTCTTATTATTTCTCCTATTAACATCAAAGAGAACTGCAATTACTTTATATTTTTTAATCTTCAACCAAGAGAAATTTGGCAAATAATAAGAGAAATGGATGGTAAATTAAGCGTTGAAGTATTTAAACAAATGTATAATAAATGAGTTAAAAAACATGATTTTTCATGTTGGATTTAGTGAACCCAAAAATGAGATATAGAAATAAGTTTTATCCTATATAAATGGAAGAATATTTAGAAAACGAATTTATATTTACAGAAAGAGCTTCAATTGTTTTAAAAAATAAGCATATCTTTATCAGTGAGTAAGTTTATTTTAACGGAACAGGCTTATCTGCTTTCGTTTTCATACCTCTAGCTGCTTTGAGTCTAAGTGCAGGAATCGTTGAAATCGTACATAAATCTTTAAACATTTCGGAAAGAAAAGAAGAATACAGACAAGCTTTTAAATTTTATAAACAATTGCTAAATTCCAAAACGTTATCAGATCAAGAAACATATAAGAGTAGACGAATTTATTCAAATTTTAAAGTTTTTCCTGTAGAAAAGTATGTAAAACAAACACAATTGAATGGATATAAATATGTGAATCAATAGGGTGTGGGTTATTGACCCAAGGGGCGATGTTTCACAGCCCCCTTATATTCAATTTCACACCCTTTTGAAATGGCTACTAAAGAGACCATGATTTCACCCTAAATAAATGGTTTGCAAGTGCAAAACGTTTGTTATTCAATCCTTATCTACAAATAGGAAATTTAAAGTAGGATGTAAAAAATGTGGTCAAGTTGAATCGGGTGTATTTCAATCTGGCTTCGTTAAATTATAACCTGATTTAATCAAATTAATATCTGAATTAAGTGAACCAAAAACAGTAAAATACGGTACTGGTTTTATCAATACAGCCATTAACAATTTACCTTCTGAAATGCATTTACACCAGGTCACCAATTTACGGGTCCGGGTACTCAGCTATTATGGGATAAAACAAGATTAAATCCTGATTTAACTTATAAAGAATAGAATAAGCCTGTAGATCAAGTAGATGAAACAGCGTATAGACAATTGGACTACTCATATTATCTGTATATCTATTAGATTTAGTCCTTGTATTTTGAACTGTTAGATTTAGTCCGACGTGTAAAGGGGCTGGTGTACGTCCAATGTGTCGTAGCCTTAAATGTCCTCACATTGGCGTGGTGTGGAAGTTTAGAGAGTGGGGTGCAGATCAGGTGTTGACCTCGTCATCTGACCATGGTTCAAAATTACTTGGGCTGTCCTCGGATCTTTAACTTCGGGATCGTTCATGGAGGAGATGTAAAAGTAGAGTGAGCTATGGCAACCTTTTAATGTCTCCATGATCATGTGACCAAAAACAGTAGTCACGTGATACCTATACACTTTTCTCCAACGCGCATATAATTTTCACATTCCTTCTATAGCAGATGCATTGAAAGTGGAAGCTAACATGGTTCTATCGTACTGTGTATATGGATGTAATTACAAATTTATTAAAGGTGGAAACATTACATTTCACAGGTGAACGATTTATTTGCATTTTACATTTGTTTTTTGTGTTTTTCAGTATTTGCTACTACCATAAAAGTAGATGTTCTAATTTAGGAATTCTTAATACAACCTGGACATTTCCCGCTCTATAAAAAAGATTTCATATATTTGCTATCAATATATATCTAAAATAATGTTCAAAATAAAATAACTGATGTTCGAATGTGTTTTTTATTGCAAATTGTATATCTGTAAGGGCTTAAAATATTACAAATAAACCAAACTTTAAAAACTTGTGAAGTCGTTCTCCGTCTTGGCGATGATTTTTTTTGGCGCTAACTAGGATCACTATATTCTTTCGTGTCTTACACAATAAAAATATTATGAATTGAAAACATGAACTTAAGTACATAATTTAAATTGTTATTCCTTGCTGAACAGAATTGTTTTGTATGCACCCTTCTGTGGAATTAATACTTAAAATAAAAGATAAATTTTAAAACTTTTAAGAATTATAAATTAAATAAAATCGATTTGTTAAAAATAGGATTAAATCATTTCCTAAACCGTATTATAAATGTGTACCACATTTAGACACTTTAGGGAACCATTTTGTTCATATTTTAAAATATTTGTAAAATCTTTCATTATAAGATTGTGCATTTAACAAAAACATTTTTCAAATAATTTCCCTTGAACCTATAACTTTCTACTGGAATGGCAAAAAACAATTTGCCGTTCTCTTATGTGAAAAACAAAAATAGCGCATGAACGGAAATTGAAATATTGTACTTGTTTTGACGTATTTTTATTCTTGTTAATGAAACATGCAATATAGCAAATTGGAAAAGCAAACAATTAGAGAACGAAATGAAACTTTTTTGTATTAATTCTGAACAATCCGCGCAGCTGGAAAGTTCCTTTTCTAAAAACATCTGTTTGACATCCTGATTTTTCTTGCTTCGTATTTAAATAAACCTAACATTAAAATTTAATTATTTTCCACTTTTAAGTCAGTTTTATCATTTTTCCTTATCTTTTTTAATCTTGAGATAAATCATACTGAATTAGATTGTTTCTAACAACATTTGTGAGCATTTCAATGTTTATATCGTTCTTTAACTCGATAAAAAAGCATGGTAGTGATAAAAACACATTGCACAGCGAAATGAAATCCTTCACTCTTTTGTTTTCTACCTAAAAAGGGGACACTTCGATTTTTTCCTAAGTAGAGTATTTGAGCGAATTAAATACATTTGTGAAAATTTATGCACACATCAACGTGCTCCTCAATAATCGAGCGAAACGTTTATTTCCTACAATTTTTTAAGTCTGAAAAAAACTATTTAAAAGCATTAAATTTGTAATAACTTAAATTCTTAAGGTATTTCCTTCAAACTATAAACATAATTTTTTATTTATGATTTTTAGACCTATAAGTAAAATAATTTATATTTATACTTGTAATAAGAGCTTGTAAAGATGTGTACCTGCTAAAAATTCATTTATTCAAAAATTCATCTTATGTATTTAAAATTATTATTTTGTTCCATTTATTAGTTTTCCCAAAGAGGAAGAAAGAAGATGGATAGTAAATTGCTACATGTTTCTATGAGATTTATTCAGTGGCTTTAAAATGTGATAAATGTGACAATAAATTTTATGTTTACTGTTTCTTATTTATCTTTCGTATTTATAAAATATTTATTTCACACACACATTAATTAATACAAATTTAATATTAAAAATCCAGCACAGAACTTTTGCACACTTAAAATTATAAAATTTGTCAAGAATTATTTACTTGAACACTGATAAATTTAAAATCCATATATAGACACACAGGTGTAACTTATTTAGTTTTGAACCAAAAATCTAAAATTGGGTAAAATAGCTAACAGCTTTAAGTACATGGTTTATAAAAGTTGCCTTCCATTTTGTAAACATTAAATGTACAACTTTTCACATTAATAATACTTCTACGCGTAATTGTCCTAAAATAAATTTGCGTTTACAAAAACAAGCAATTAATGATCCATAATATAAATGAAAGCTTTTAGTGGTGACCCAGACGTGATTTGAGCACGCAACCTTATCTGTTTTTGCTATTTTTATTTTATGCATCAGTAAAATATTTATTGAGTCAGTCATTTCTTGTGCATTTATTTTTCAATTTATTCCAACTCGTGTTAACCTCATTAAGTTTAAAAAAGAAAGTTATAATTATTTTCTGCTATTAAATCTTTAAGATAATTTTCACACCTAATACAGTTGTTAAAGAAAAATATATAACATAATGAATTAAAGGTCAGGTTTCGGACAACTATCTTACACAAAATTTTAACCAGTGACGATATACTTGTGAGCATCCCCTAACCCTTTTGACGTTTTCTCTTAATATACATTTCCAAAAGGTAACTCACGTTGGCGTAGTGTGGAAGTTTGGAGAGTGGGGTGCCAGCTCAGGTGTTGCCTCGTCATCTGACCGTGGTTCAAAAATACGTGGTATTGTCCTCGGATCTTTCCCTTTGGGATTGATCCCGGACCGTCACCAATATCCCATTGTGTTGCTCCAGTGTGACGTTAATTGAAATACCCCCCCCAAAAGGTAACAAACAGTCCAGCGATAAATTAAACCAGCACTACTGTACCGATCTCGACTGCGGGTATGGTAAACTGCGGAGGATTGTATCTGGACTGCATGCTGGTTAAGCCGATTTGGAGGACCGGGCCTGATAAAAAAATATTTGGAGGATTGTATCTGGATTGCGGGCTAAGTAAACTGTCCTGAGGGCCGTATCTTGCCAGCGGGCAGGTTAAACATGTCCAGTATCTGGTCTGCTGTCCTAATAAACATATTTGGTGGACTATATATAGACTTTGGGCCGGGTAAACCTGGAAACCGTATCTAAACTGCAGTCCTGATAAAAATTTGGAGGGCCATATCTGGTCTACGAGCCGGATAAACATATCCGACGGGGCTTATTCGGCTTGAGGGCCAGTTAAACCTGTTCAGAGGGCGGTATCTGAACTCCGGGCCTGCAATCAATCTATTCACTACAACGTATTTATCTTACGCGTAGGGATTTTTGTTGTATACGTGCTAGTTAAACTTGATCCCAATGCGAACTTAAGCTAATTATATAACAGCTCAAATTGCTAAAAATGTTAAAACGTAACTCAAATTCAAGAACTATTCAGTGTTATACACATTCACATCACTAACTTTTTATAAGTAAATGTTATGTCGCCAAGATAAGCGATAAAAAATCAAATCAATCAACCAAGCTGAACTTTCGAGTAGCAGTCATGTGACTACTAGCGACATGTTGCTCCCACTTTTTTAAGCTCTTCTCAATACGATGCTCAGTCTACTTATATTTCACGTCTATGGGATCGATCCCGCACCCTCGCCAGTAGCCCGTTGTGTTGCTCCAGTGCGACGTCCATTAACGATCTATCTACTTACCTGCCTGCCACGTGGCATCTATAGCACATGAGGAAAAAGAATTGGTAGGTTATGTTGAGAACACAAATAGTATTTTGGTACAGATGTATCTGGCACCTCGTATGTTGACAACGCTCTTGGCGCGTTTTTTGGCGCACTTTTTGTGTCGCAAAGGAAAGAAACCCCCTTTTTTCTTAGAATTTTTTATCATAAATCTATAAATATACTATCTTTATAAATCTTTCCGCTTGCCGAGGTTGCCACAAAAACTGGAGTAACTCTAATACAGATGGATTATCTTCACCTGCCACAACTCGCTACTAAAAGGGCGCCAAGAACGTTGCCACCAGACGAGGCGCTAGATACATCTGTACCCGTATTTTAGCGTGAATGCTCGGATCTGATGTTGAATGAAACTCATTTAGGAAGTTTGAACGATTGTTCATTGTGTGATTATTCAAAATCAATTAACATTTTGAATTAAAGTGCGGTTTGATATTAATATTGTATGATAAGGGTTAGATATCTTCGTATACGTTGTTTGCGAAGGGTATTCAATAATCTGAGCCTAGGTAGCAGTACTATTTTTTATCTCAGATAACAAAATCACGCAAATAAGTTAGAAAGTGGCTCAGCACTTGTAGAGATTCTTGACGGTGGTGATATCCGCGGAGGTGAAACCGGTTTTGTCGTAGGGCTCGAGCAGTTGCTGTCCGGTCTTGGCCGCCATAGTAACGAGTTTTCCGGGCAGCTTGGAGAAGGCGTAGTTGCCGTAGTGCATGATGGAGTTGTAGTCGTAGGGGGTGAGGAGCAGTTCCTCGCTCGGGTCGATCTTGTTGAAGGCAAACACGAATGCTGTGAAGAAGACAAACAACGGTTCAGTTGAGCAGGGATTGCAAGGTTTACTGTCGGGCATAAGAACCATGACAAGGCGTGTAGGTTCGAATTGTGAAGGTCGCTTAAGAAAGGCATAGATAGCTGTCTGGGCTCACAAAAATACAAACTTTAGTGGACTAGTTACGCTTGTTTACATTGATTGCTGAACTATCGTAAATACAAAGACAGAGATGTACTATCCTAAGTGGGCCGCGGTAGTCCGGTTGGAAGAGTAACAAATTAGCAACCGGAGGGTTGCGAGTTCGAATCCAACCAAAGACAAAGGGGGATGGTGCACGTTCAATCTGTCTCGGCCTCGAATGTCCTCACTTTGGCGTGGTTGTTTGGCGCGGAAGTTTGGAGAGTGGGGTGCCAGCTCAGGTGTGGCCTAGTCATCTGACCGTGGTTCAAAATTATACGGTGTTGTCCTAGGATCTTTCCCTTCGGGTTTGATCCAGGACCGTCACCAATATCCCGTTGTGTCGTTCCAGTGCGATTTCAATTCACTACCTGCCTGATTGGTCCGTTGATTGTTCGTCTGACAGTAGCAGACTTTGGCGATTTGACCACTTTTGTCACCATTCGCATTATACGATCATGATATGCTACATCGCCAAACGAAGCGGTAAGATCGATCAACAGAATCGATGTTTCACAGAGCAGTCACGTGACCGCTAGTCAACATGTTAGTCACACTTCGTGCACTCCTTTCGATAGCTCCCTCAGGGTCCTCTAAAGATGCGTACGGACATCACAATCCTGAGGCACCCGAGTGATCCTTTCATTTCCACCCTCGCCTACCCTTCTGCTTTTTCTTCATCGCTCATTGAGTTTCTGATCTCGTGAGTGGCCAAATAGGAACCATAAAACCAGAAAACAACCACCCAGCCTCTCAATAGCAATGGTCTGCCTGTTTACTCTTGATCAATAGAAACAGAGTGGGTAGCTGCGCATGCGTAGCTATTTACTCGGGATCGGATCTTTCAATCGATATGTAAATCGGACCAGTTTTGGATGAGAAACGTCCCTATATTCTGATTGGTCAGAGAGTGACCATATAAGCGGAATTCATTTATACAAAATACTGGTCATGTCCTTTTGGTGAGCCGTGTTGGCTCCCGTTTCTAATTTCCATAAAATATTTTATGTATTGTCCGAAGTTCTATTTCTACAAAGTACTGATCATATCCTTTTGTTTGTGAGCCGTGTTGGGTCCCGTTTCTTATTTCCATACAATATTTTATGTATGGTTTTGATGCTGGCTTTTTATATATATTTTATTCTAATAAATTTTTAAGTCTCACCGTGCTGTGTTCGTTTTTAACTGCTAAAACCACGCATTTTCCGCTACGACCTTACTGTCCTAAATTGTTAACCAGTTAACAGTTTCGGAAAGCTGCTTACCGGGAATGACGTTGGTCTTGTAGACGTTCAAGTATTTTTCTCTGTCGGACCTCTGGTGCTCGTGGTGCAGTCCGATGGCATGTCCCAATTCGTGCACAATGGTCCCGAGATATTCGCAGCCGCTTCCCAAGTTGACGATCTGCCGACCACCCTGCCTTCCAACGTACGAGTTGCATCTGTTGGGGAAGAAAAGAAATCAAAATTCATTTCCCTGGAATCTATATATACAGGATGAGTCCAAATTATTTTTACAAAATAAGAGGGGTGATAGTACCCATCCAGACGAACAATAATTACCATGGAACCTAGGGTCGCGTTCCACTCTGAGAGGCAGAAAAGAGTCAAATTAGAATTTCAACATGAACAGTGTTGGGAAAGCGAATGAACGATACCAAAAGTATCTGATTTATTGATCAGAGAAAAACTCACAGCAAGTGCTCAAAGTGGTTGCACAGTTCACACCGACGAAGGAATGACTGGCTCTCGAAGATTCCTGGTGTTGTGTTCATTTTGTCTGCGGCAACACCGATTCTCGCTACGAGATCTTCAGCCGAGTCCACAGGCGTCTGGTACACTAAAGATTTCATGTGCACCAGAAGAAAAAGTCCAGTGGGTTGAGGTCCGGTGAGGCCAAGCCACAGGTCCGCCACGTCCGATCCATCTTGCTTAGGAGATATGCTACGTAGGCAAGTACAAAACGACGTCAGAAGCGATGACTTATTCATGCTCGCCGCGTTTCGACTTTACTCTTTTCTGCCTCTCAGAGTGGAATGGGACCCTATGTTCCATGGTAATTATGGCTCGTCTGGATGGGTAGTATCACCCCTCTTATTTTGTAAAAACAATTTAGACTCACCCTGTACACAAAGCAGAGTTCCCATATGTCTGTCTGTTCTCTATACAAATCTACACAGTTTGACCAATCACACCAAATTTGGTACACTTATTATTTGTAACCCTGTGGGTAACATAGGCTACATAGTAACTCCCGTACTATCTGACTTGGGTGAGCAGAGGGGGCTTAAAACACTATTCGAAATCCCCATAGGAATAAATAGCGTATTTATACGATGAATCTCAGACCAATCCACACCAAATTTGGCTCATTCATTCTTTAGAATCCTACTGGAAACATAATATAAGTATTACCCTGTTCTATTTTTCCTGGTTCTATATAGGGGGCTAAAAACAATTTAGATTCCCCTAGGATTAACAGTGAGTAATATTACGATGAATTACCAACAAATCAATCCGAACAACGCCGGGTAATTCAGCTAGTGGATAATAAATAAATTGAAATTATATGTATTCCAGCTTCCCTCCGTGTCTCCTAATGTATTTAAGTGCCACGGTAGCCCGGTTGGAAGAGTAGCGGATTAACAATCGAAGGGTTGCAAGTTAGACACTCGATCCAACCAAAGCCGTTGCGTACGTGGGGCTGGTGCCTGTTAAATCTGCGGAGGCCTTAAACATCCGTTGGGGAGGTGTGGAAGTTTGGAGAGTGGAGTTCTAGCTCAGGTGCTGACCTCTTCATCTGACCATGGTTCAAAATTACGATTCCGTCGCCAGTAGCCCATTGTGTTACTTACTCCAGTGCGACGTCAACTACCCACCAACCTATCGAATGTCTAACTTTGTAGACCCAGACGAAAGAATTTTTAGTTTGTTTAAATTTAGCCACCTCAGGATGTCTTATATTGTTATCTTTTAACTTCGAGCGTCCTTGAGGTATGTACGGGCTTCATGGTCCTGAGGTACTCTAGTGGTCTTTTCTTTTCCCAAGGGGTTTACTGCCTTGAGTAAAAACGGGAGTCGCGCGTCCGGGATACCCAAGCGTTCTTTTTTGTTTTCATAGAACTACTCTATTTCCCAATCCCTCTTCTTTTCGGGGACTGTTGTGGCTTCCTCTGCGCTAGCAACCTGCGAGTTTTAGACGAAGCAGATTGGATTCCTCTAGGTGTATTTCTCTCTTCTGTGTCAGTAAAACTTTCTTTGTGCGTGCAAATGTCCATTATTTGATGTTGTCTGTCTTGTGTTTGGCGCAGCATGGCCCTTGCGCCATAAAACCTAAAAACAACTAACCCTTTGAACGTCGCAGGATTCCCGAGTCATGCAGAACTGCCTTTTACCCTACAAAAACACTTAATGATTCAACCACATCGAATCCATGGATACTTGCAACCTTTAGAAAGAATCTATAGGTTCTTTCCTTACAAAATAATTATTTGGAATGATTCTATTTCCCCATTCTGTAGAATAGACTCCTTTGGAAGGAACGATTCTATTTCCCCATTCTGTAGAACAGACTCCTTTGGAAGGAACGATTCTATTTCCCCATTCTGTAGAACAGACTCCTTTGAAAGGAACGATTCTATTTCCCCATTATGTAGAACAGACTCCTTTGGAACTATTCTATTTCCCCATTCTGTAGAATAGACTCCTTTGAATGATTCTAATGTCCTATTGTGTAGAACAGTATACTTTGGAAAGATTCTGTTAGTGAAAGTCAAAACCGGTTAGAAGTGATACAGGAAGAATTGCAGGTTTCGAAGTGGAATTATATATGTGAACTCCTCATAGGGTTAGACATTGAGTATTATTATCCACGAGAAATAAGTCACTTCTAAAACACCTATCGGCCGCGGTAGCCTAGTTGGAAAACAGTAACAGGATGGTTGTGATTTCGAAACTAGGTTCAACCCAAGACCGTGTACACGGGTGATGGCGCACGTTAAATCTGTGTTGACCTCAAATGTTCTCACGTTGGCATGGTACGGGAGTTAGGAGAAGGGGTGCTAGCTCAGGTGTTGACCTCGTCATCTGACCGTGGTTCAAAATGACGGGGCGTTGTCCTCGGAAGTTTCCTTTCGGGATTGATCCCAGTCCTTCGCCAATAACCCATTGTGTTAATTCAACTACCATTACCACATATGTTATTGCAGCGTCAAAGACCAACGAGAGACCAGTGGTCAAGAGAAAGAAATGGGAGCTTTAACCCTCCTGGTGGTTGTCTCGTCTCTCATTAGCATTACTGTTTATCATAGTTTAATTATATGTCCTGATTTTAATCATCATCGCCAAAAATGTTTTAAAAATACATTTTTAAACTTGCAAGATTTGGTTGGGGAAATTCCCCATTGAAACTTTTTTGCACTTTTACCTTCAGTTGGTTTTCTAAATCTCATCTAAATTTTTCCAAATTCAAAATGACCCATCAATCTGTTTTATCAAATTCTTTTGTAATTTAATCTTTTAAATTTTATGCATATGTAAATTAAATCCATCAGTTATGCTGCAGTAAATGGTCTTGTTTACATCTTCTGACTATGACCGCGTTCGTAAACAACTCTGAAAAAAGTGCAAACCAAAAAATAATCCGTCACATGACCTCCGTTTCACCAGTTCTGAAGTTGCATTTACGAACGATTAGGTTTTTTCAGTTTCATTCGCCATGTAATTGGCAATTTCTTTTGATAAATTTAATCTGAAAATGAGCCTAAACCATGAGTAGAGATGCATTACAACATTCGCATCTACCTTTTCGGTCGCCAACTTCTGAACTGACAAAACCAAGAACAATCTCGGTTCGTTTCAAGCGATTATTTTTTCGTTTTCAGTGACATGAAACAGGCTTGTTTTTTTTTCACACTACAAAATCTGAGACTCTTGAAACGCTCGGTTCAAAAAACTCGTACAATCGGTGCGATTTATTCGCGTTTACGAACGAGCCCTGTGTGTGCATTTTTATTCTGATCTCCACATTTTACATGTTTCAAATCTATCTTTTATCTTTGTCATGGAGTTAATTTTTCAATGTTGTATTTTTATTGGGTTACATTCTGTCCTGTGTCTTGCGCAGCTTCTCTTTTGGTCCTTGCGTCATAAAACCCTAGCATCCAATCCAAGCCTCGTCATCCTAAGCAAAACTGACCAGATCTTGATGGGCGAGAATGCTCGTCATTGCAAAAACCGACCTGATATTGATCTCGTCATCTTCAAAAACCGGCAATGTCTTCACTATTCGGAAATCTATCGATTTTATTGACGACGAGGCACCTCGTCGAACCTCTCGGAAGGTTAAGAAGTCTTACCCAGTTCCTTTCGTGAGTTCGATCCAATCACGGTGAGTCTGGTTCTTCGGAACAAACTGGACGCAGTTATGGCTGTGGTATTTGTTCATAGCTTGAACGATGAGTGGCCTGATCGAATCTGGAAAGAAAAGCCATTTTATAACGTACTTTATTTTACTTATGGTGATCAAAAACCAAACACAAATGCTTTTCCAAACAGTTAATTCAGGGGTGTTTTTCGTTGGGTTTTACGGCGCATCGGTAGCCCAGTTGGAACAGCAACAGGTTAGCAACCGGGCAGCGGTATCCCGGTTGGAAGAGTAACATATTAACAAATCGGAGGATTGCGAGTTCGAATCCAACCGAAGACCGTCGTGTACAAAAGGGCTGGTACACGTTAAATCTGTCGTGCCTTAAATGTCCTCACATTGGCGTGGTGTGGAAGTTTGGGGGGCCAGCTCAGGTGTGATCTCGTCATCTAACCGTGGTTCACAATAACGTGGTGTTGCCCTCGATCTTTCCCTTCGGGATTGATCCCGTTGCCAATAGCACGTTGTGTGCTCCAGCACAAAAAAAAGTTCATTTCCGAGCACCCCTACCTCCCTTTAACTTTGCAAGTGGCTTCGACGAGATATTTCGTCCATCAAGATCTTGCCAATTTAGTGACGAAACATCTCGTCATCAAGATATTTATTGCCGAGGTTTTTATGATGACCAGATCAAGATATGAACAGTTTTCTTCTAATGACGAGATATCTCGTCCATCAAGATCTGCTCATGGTTTTGCTAATGACGAGATAACTCGTCAAGACAGCCACGAGGAAAGTTACAGTTATGCATCGGAATTTTTGGTCAACCTGTTTAATAATATATTTCCAGTATCACAAGTTCGAAAGACTTTTTGGTCCAGAAGCAGAAGAAATCCTAAGTTTCCTTTCATACAGATTTAAATTCGCGTTTCTTGGAGAATCGATGACCAAGTATGACCCTCGCGCCATTAACCCCAAAAGACCAACCAACCATCCTAGAGAATCTAAGGGACACGTTAGCCCAGTCGGAAGAGTAACGGAATAGCAACCGCAGGGTTGCGAGTTCGAAACTCGATCCAACCAAAGACGTTGTTCGTGGGGGCTGGTGTACGTGTCTGTCTTGGCCTCAAATGTTCTCACGTTTTCGTGGTGTGGAAGCTTGGAGAGTGGGGTGCCAGCTGTAGTGTTGACCTCGTCATATGGTGCTGGTTCAAAATTACGTAATGTTTACTTCGGATCTTTTCCTACTGTCAAAGGAGCAATAATAAACATCAATCAAAACTTGCGGTAGGTAGGTATTTAATTAGCGTAGCTTTCTTGGAGAAGCACAACGGGCTATTGGCGACGGTCCGGGATTGAACCCGAAGGGAAATATCTTATATATAACAACACCGCGTCATATTGAACCACGGTCAGTTGACGAGGTCACACCTGAGCTGGCATCCACTCTCGAAATTTTCACACCACGACAACGTGAGGACATTTGAGGCCACGGCAGATGTCACGTGTATCCGCCCCCTTTGTACACGACGGTCTTTGCTTGGATTCGAACTCTCAACCCTCCGGTTGCTTAATCCGTTACTCTTCCAACTGGACTACCTCAAACCTTACGAAAGTCCCGGAATTGGAATTGGAATTGGAATTTCAATTAACGTCACACTGGAGCAACACAATGGGCTATTGGTGACGGTCCGGGATCAATCCCAAAGGGAAAGATCCGAGGACAACACCACGTAATTTTGAACCACGGTCAGATGACGAGGCAACACCTGAGCTGGCACCCCACTCTCCAAACTTCCACACCACGCCAACGTGAGGACATTTGAGGCCACGACAGATTTAACGTGCACCAGCCCCCTTTGTACACGACGGTGTTTGGCTGGATTCGAACTCGCAACCCTTCGGTTGCAAGTCCGTTACTCTTCCAACCGGGCCACCGCGGCCCCCGAAAGTCCCGGAGTGAATACGAGGTATGGTATTTTGGTAACTTACTCAGATTTGGGTTGATGACGTATGGGACAATTCCCTTTCCTGGGTACCCGAACCATCTGAATCGGGTGTTCTTAATGCCGTCCTATAATAATAAGTAAATAACAATAAGTAAAGTAATAATATAAAGATAAGTAAGGTAAGCAAAAAAGTAAAGATATTAATATTATATTCGATTCAAATTCTTCAGATAAAATTTTAAAGTAATACCCTCTCGTAAAGGGCAGAATAAATTTAAGACGTGCTTTCCCATCCTATTGTGATGGACGCGGTAGTCCGGTTGGTGGAGTAGCGGATTAGCTACCGGAGGGTTGAGAATTCGAAACTCGATCCAATCAAAGAGCTACGCGCGTGTGGGGAGTGGTGAACGTTAAATATATCGTGGAAAGTTGTAGTCGGTGCAGGTTCGACTTATCCTGGGTATATTTCTCTTTTCTGTATCAGTGAAACTTTTCCCGAGTGTGTATGTTCATCACCAGACGCCGCCTGCCTTGTGTTTGGCGCAGCTTGGCCAAATATGACCCTTGCGTCATCAGACTCAACCAAGCAATCCTTATTATGTGTAGGAAATCATCGTACAATTTTAATTAATTCCGAATTAATTAAGAATATTGATTTCGTAATCCCTGCGCGCTAACTCAAACTCGCTAGCATATCCTTGTTCCCTCAGCTATCCAATGACCCTAGGTTGGTTTGGTTCATAGATTCATAAGATTCATTAGATTCATAAGCAACGCTCAACCATTCATAAGCAACGCTCAACCATTCATAAGCAACGCTCAACCATTCATAAGCAACGCTCAACCATTCAAAGCAACGCTCAACCATTCATAAGCAACGCTCAACCATTCACAAGCAACGCTCAACCATTCACAAGCAACGCTCAACCATTCATAAGCAACGCTCAACCATTCATAAGCAACGCTCAACCATTCAAAGCAACGCTCAACCATTCATAAGCAACGCTCAACCATTCATAAGCAACGCTCAACCATTCAAAGCAACGCTCAACCATTCAAAGCAACGCTCAACCATTCATAAGCAACGCTCAACCATTCATAAGCAACGCTCAACCATTCAAAGCAACGCTCAACCATTCATAAGCAACGCTCAACCATTCAAAGCAACGCTCAACCATTCATAAGCAACGCTCAACCATTCATAAGCAACGCTCAACCATTCAAAGCAACGCTCAACCATTCAAAGCAACGCTCAACCATTCATAAGCAACGCTCAACCATTCATAAGCAACGCTCAACCATTCAAAGCAACGCTCAACCATTCATAAGCAACGCTCAACCATTCAAAGCAACGCTCAACCATTCAAAGCAACGCTCAACCATTCATAAGCAACGCTCAACCATTCAAAGCAACGCTCAACCATTCATAAGCAACGCTCAACCATTCAAAGCAACGCTCAACCATTCACAAGCAACGCTCAACCATTCACAAGCAACGCTCAACCATTCATAAGCAACGCTCAACCATTCAAAGCAACGCTCAACCATTCAAAGCAACGCTCAACCATTCATAAGCAACGCTCAACCATTCATAAGCAACGCTCAACCATTCATAAGCAACGCTCAACCATTCAAAGCAACGCTCAACCATTCAAAGCAACGCTCAACCATTCATAAGCAACGCTCAACCATTCATAAGCAACGCTCAACCATTCAAAGCAACGCTCAACCATTCATAAGCAACGCTCAACCATTCATAAGCAACGCTCAACCATTCATAAGCAACGCTCAACCATTCAAAGCAACGCTCAACCATTCATAAGCAACGCTCAACCATTCAAAGCAACGCTCAACCATTCAAAGCAACGCTCAACCATTCATAAGCAACGCTCAACCATTCATAAGCAACGCTCAACCATTCAAAGCAACGCTCAACCATTCAAAGCAACGCTCAACCATTCATAAGCAACGCTCAACCATTCAAAGCAACGCTCAACCATTCATAAGCAACGCTCAACCATTCATAAGCAACGCTCAACCATTCATAAGCAACGCTCAACCATTCATAAGCAACGCTCAACCATTCAAAGCAACGCTCAACCATTCAAAGCAACGCTCAACCATTCATAAGCAACGCTCAACCATTCATAAGCAACGCTCAACCATTCAAAGCAACGCTCAACCATTCATAAGCAACGCTCAACCATTCATAAGCAACGCTCAACCATTCATAAGCAACGCTCAACCATTCAAAGCAACGCTCAACCATTCATAAGCAACGCTCAACCATTCAAAGCAACGCTCAACCATTCAAAGCAACGCTCAACCATTCATAAGCAACGCTCAACCATTCATAAGCAACGCTCAACCATTCAAAGCAACGCTCAACCATTCATAAGCAACGCTCAACCATTCATAAGCAACGCTCAACCATTCAAAGCAACGCTCAACCATTCACAAGCAACGCTCAACCATTCACAAGCAACGCTCAACCATTCATAAGCAACGCTCAACCATTCATAAGCAACGCTCAACCATTCAAAGCAACGCTCAACCATTCATAAGCAACGCTCAACCATTCATAAGCAACGCTCAACCATTCATAAGCAACGCTCAACCATTCATAAGCAACGCTCAACCATTCATAAGCAACGCTCAACCATTCAAAGCAACGCTCAACCATTCAAAGCAACGCTCAACCATTCATAAGCAACGCTCAACCATTCATAAGCAACGCTCAACCATTCATAAGCAACGCTCAACCATTCATAAGCAACGCTCAACCATTCAAAGCAACGCTCAACCATTCAAAGCAACGCTCAACCATTCATAAGCAACGCTCAACCATTCATAAGCAACGCTCAACCATTCATAAGCAACGCTCAACCATTCATAAGCAACGCTCAACCATTCAAAGCAACGCTCAACCATTCAAAGCAACGCTCAACCATTCATAAGCAACGCTCAACCATTCATAAGCAACGCTCAACCATTCAAAGCAACGCTCAACCATTCATAAGCAACGCTCAACCATTCAAAGCAACGCTCAACCATTCATAAGCAACGCTCAACCATTCATAAGCAACGCTCAACCATTCAAAGCAACGCTCAACCATTCAAAGCAACGCTCAACCATTCATAAGCAACGCTCAACCATTCATAAGCAACGCTCAACCATTCAAAGCAACGCTCAACCATTCATAAGCAACGCTCAACCATTCAAAGCAACGCTCAACCATTCAAAGCAACGCTCAACCATTCATAAGCAACGCTCAACCATTCAAAGCAACGCTCAACCATTCATAAGCAACGCTCAACCATTCAAAGCAACGCTCAACCATTCACAAGCAACGCTCAACCATTCACAAGCAACGCTCAACCATTCATAAGCAACGCTCAACCATTCAAAGCAACGCTCAACCATTCAAAGCAACGCTCAACCATTCATAAGCAACGCTCAACCATTCATAAGCAACGCTCAACCATTCATAAGCAACGCTCAACCATTCAAAGCAACGCTCAACCATTCAAAGCAACGCTCAACCATTCATAAGCAACGCTCAACCATTCATAAGCAACGCTCAACCATTCATAAGCAACGCTCAACCATTCATAAGCAACGCTCAACCATTCATAAGCAACGCTCAACCATTCATAAGCAACGCTCAACCATTCAAAGCAACGCTCAACCATTCATAAGCAACGCTCAACCATTCAAAGCAACGCTCAACCATTCAAAGCAACGCTCAACCATTCATAAGCAACGCTCAACCATTCATAAGCAACGCTCAACCATTCATAAGCAACGCTCAACCATTCAAAGCAACGCTCAACCATTCATAAGCAACGCTCAACCATTCAAAGCAACGCTCAACCATTCATAAGCAACGCTCAACCATTCATAAGCAACGCTCAACCATTCATAAGCAACGCTCAACCATTCATAAGCAACGCTCAACCATTCATAAGCAACGCTCAACCATTCATAAGCAACGCTCAACCATTCATAAGCAACGCTCAACCATTCATAAGCAACGCTCAACCATTCATAAGCAACGCTCAACCATTCATAAGCAACGCTCAACCATTCATAAGCAACGCTCAACCATTCATAAGCAACGCTCAACCATTCATAAGCAACGCTCAACCATTCATAAGCAACGCTCAACCATTCAAAGCAACGCTCAACCATTCAAAGCAACGCTCAACCATTCATAAGCAACGCTCAACCATTCATAAGCAACGCTCAACCATTCAAAGCAACGCTCAACCATTCAAAGCAACGCTCAACCATTCATAAGCAACGCTCAACCATTCAAAGCAACGCTCAACCATTCATAAGCACAACGCTCAACCATTCATAAGCAACGCTCAACCATTCATAAGCAACGCTCAACCATTCAAAGCAACGCTCAACCATTCATAAGCAACGCTCAACCATTCATAAGCAACGCTCAACCATTCATAAGCAACGCTCAACCATTCATAAGCAACGCTCAACCATTCATAAGCAACGCTCAACCATTCATAAGCAACGCTCAACCATTCATAAGCAACGCTCAACCATTCATAAGCAACGCTCAACCATTCAAAGCAACGCTCAACCATTCATAAGCAACGCTCAACCATTCAAAGCAACGCTCAACCATTCACAAGCAACGCTCAACCATTCACAAGCAACGCTCAACCATTCAAAGCAACGCTCAACCATTCATAAGCAACGCTCAACCATTCATAAGCAACGCTCAACCATTCAAAGCAACGCTCAACCATTCATAAGCAACGCTCAACCATTCATAAGCAACGCTCAACCATTCACAAGCAACGCTCAACCATTCAAAGCAACGCTCAACCATTCATAAGCAACGCTCAACCATTCAAAGCAACGCTCAACCATTCAAAGCAACGCTCAACCATTCATAAGCAACGCTCAACCATTCAAAGCAACGCTCAACCATTCATAAGCAACGCTCAACCATTCATAAGCAACGCTCAACCATTCACAAGCAACGCTCAACCATTCAAAGCAACGCTCAACCATTCATAAGCAACGCTCAACCATTCAAAGCAACGCTCAACCATTCAAAGCAACGCTCAACCATTCATAAGCAACGCTCAACCATTCAAAGCAACGCTCAACCATTCATAAGCAACGCTCAACCATTCATAAGCAACGCTCAACCATTCATAAGCAACGCTCAACCATTCAAAGCAACGCTCAACCATTCATAAGCAACGCTCAACCATTCAAAGCAACGCTCAACCATTCATAAGCAACGCTCAACCATTCATAAGCAACGCTCAACCATTCACAAGCAACGCTCAACCATTCATAAGCAACGCTCAACCATTCAAAGCAACGCTCAACCATTCAAAGCAACGCTCAACCATTCATAAGCAACGCTCAACCATTCAAAGCAACGCTCAACCATTCATTCAAAGCAACGCTCAACCATTCATAAGCAACGCTCAACCATTCAAAGCAACGCTCAACCATTCATAAGCAACGCTCAACCATTCATAAGCAACGCTCAACCATTCATAAGCAACGCTCAACCATTCAAAAGCAACGCTCAACCATTCAAAGCAACGCTCAACCATTCATAAGCAACGCTCAACCATTCATAAGCAACGCTCAACCATTCATAAGCAACGCTCAACCATTCATAAGCAACGCTCAACCATTCAAAGCAACGCTCAACCATTCATAAGCAACGCTCAACCATTCATAAGCAACGCTCAACCATTCATAAGCAACGCTCAACCATTCATAAGCAACGCTCAACCATTCAAAGCAACGCTCAACCATTCATAAGCAACGCTCAACCATTCATAAGCAACGCTCAACCATTCATAAGCAACGCTCAACCATTCATAAGCAACGCTCAACCATTCATAAGCAACGCTCAACCATTCATAAGCAACGCTCAACCATTCATAAGCAACGCTCAACCATTCATAAGCAACGCTCAACCATTCAAAGCAACGCTCAACCATTCAAAGCAACGCTCAACCATTCATAAGCAACGCTCAACCATTCAAAGCAACGCTCAACCATTCATAAGCAACGCTCAACCATTCATAAGCAACGCTCAACCATTCAAAGCAACGCTCAACCATTCAAAGCAACGCTCAACCATTCATAAGCAACGCTCAACCATTCAAAGCAACGCTCAACCATTCAAAGCAACGCTCAACCATTCATAAGCAACGCTCAACCATTCAAAGCAACGCTCAACCATTCATAAGCAACGCTCAACCATTCATAAGCAACGCTCAACCATTCAAAGCAACGCTCAACCATTCAAAGCAACGCTCAACCATTCATAAGCAACGCTCAACCATTCAAAGCAACGCTCAACCATTCATAAGCAACGCTCAACCATTCAAAGCAACGCTCAACCATTCATAAGCAACGCTCAACCATTCATAAGCAACGCTCAACCATTCATAAGCAACGCTCAACCATTCATAAGCAACGCTCAACCATTCAAAGCAACGCTCAACCATTCATAAGCAACGCTCAACCATTCAAAGCAACGCTCAACCATTCATAAGCAACGCTCAACCATTCAAAGCAACGCTCAACCATTCAAAGCAACGCTCAACCATTCATAAGCAACGCTCAACCATTCAAAGCAACGCTCAACCATTCATAAGCAACGCTCAACCATTCAAAGCAACGCTCAACCATTCATAAGCAACGCTCAACCATTCAAAGCAACGCTCAACCATTCAAAGCAACGCTCAACCATTCATAAGCAACGCTCAACCATTCATAAGCAACGCTCAACCATTCATAAGCAACGCTCAACCATTCATAAGCAACGCTCAACCATTCAAAGCAACGCTCAACCATTCAAAGCAACGCTCAACCATTCATAAGCAACGCTCAACCATTCATAAGCAACGCTCAACCATTCAAAGCAACGCTCAACCATTCATAAGCAACGCTCAACCATTCAAAGCAACGCTCAACCATTCATAAGCAACGCTCAACCATTCAAAGCAACGCTCAACCATTCAAAGCAACGCTCAACCATTCAAAGCAACGCTCAACCATTCATAAGCAACGCTCAACCATTCAAAGCAACGCTCAACCATTCATAAGCAACGCTCAACCATTCACAAGCAACGCTCAACCATTCAAAGCAACGCTCAACCATTCATAAGCAACGCTCAACCATTCAAAGCAACGCTCAACCATTCAAAGCAACGCTCAACCATTCACAAGCAACGCTCAACCATTCAAAGCAACGCTCAACCATTCACAAGCAACGCTCAACCATTCACAAGCAACGCTCAACCATTCAAAGCAACGCTCAACCATTCACAAGCAACGCTCAACCATTCAAAGCAACGCTCAACCATTCATAAGCAACGCTCAACCATTCAAAGCAACGCTCAACCATTCATAAGCAACGCTCAACCATTCAAAGCAACGCTCAACCATTCAAAGCAACGCTCAACCATTCAAAGCAACGCTCAACCATTCATAAGCAACGCTCAACCATTCAAAGCAACGCTCAACCATTCATAAGCAACGCTCAACCATTCAAAGCAACGCTCAACCATTCATAAGCAACGCTCAACCATTCAAAGCAACGCTCAACCATTCAAAGCAACGCTCAACCATTCATAAGCAACGCTCAACCATTCAAAGCAACGCTCAACCATTCATAAGCAACGCTCAACCATTCAAAGCAACGCTCAACCATTCATAAGCAACGCTCAACCATTCATAAGCAACGCTCAACCATTCAAAGCAACGCTCAACCATTCATAAGCAACGCTCAACCATTCACAAGCAACGCTCAACCATTCACAAGCAACGCTCAACCATTCACAAGCAACGCTCAACCATTCACAAGCAACGCTCAACCATTCATAAGCAACGCTCAACCATTCACAAGCAACGCTCAACCATTCACAAGCAACGCTCAACCATTCACAAGCAACGCTCAACCATTCACAAGCAACGCTCAACCATTCAAAGCAACGCTCAACCATTCAAAGCAACGCTCAACCATTCAAAGCAACGCTCAACCATTCATAAGCAACGCTCAACCATTCAAAGCAACGCTCAACCATTCAAAGCAACGCTCAACCATTCAAAGCAACGCTCAACCATTCATAAGCAACGCTCAACCATTCAAAGCAACGCTCAACCATTCAAAGCAACGCTCAACCATTCAAAGCAACGCTCAACCATTCATAAGCAACGCTCAACCATTCATAAGCAACGCTCAACCATTCATAAGCAACGCTCAACCATTCATAAGCAACGCTCAACCATTCAAAGCAACGCTCAACCATTCAAAGCAACGCTCAACCATTCAAAGCAACGCTCAACCATTCAAAGCAACGCTCAACCATTCAAAGCAACGCTCAACCATTCAAAGCAACGCTCAACCATTCATAAGCAACGCTCAACCATTCACAAGCAACGCTCAACCATTCAAAGCAACGCTCAACCATTCACAAGCAACGCTCAACCATTCAAAGCAACGCTCAACCATTCAAAGCAACGCTCAACCATTCAAAGCAACGCTCAACCATTCATAAGCAACGCTCAACCATTCATAAGCAACGCTCAACCATTCACAAGCAACGCTCAACCATTCAAAGCAACGCTCAACCATTCAAAGCAACGCTCAACCATTCAAAGCAACGCTCAACCATTCAAAGCAACGCTCAACCATTCATAAGCAACGCTCAACCATTCATAAGCAACGCTCAACCATTCACAAGCAACGCTCAACCATTCAAAGCAACGCTCAACCATTCACAAGCAACGCTCAACCATTCATAAGCAACGCTCAACCATTCATAAGCAACGCTCAACCATTCATAAGCAACGCTCAACCATTCACAAGCAACGCTCAACCATTCACAAGCAACGCTCAACCATTCACAAGCAACGCTCAACCATTCAAAGCAACGCTCAACCATTCAAAGCAACGCTCAACCATTCAAAGCAACGCTCAACCATTCACAAGCAACGCTCAACCATTCACAAGCAACGCTCAACCATTCAAAGCAACGCTCAACCATTCACAAGCAACGCTCAACCATTCAAAGCAACGCTCAACCATTCATAAGCAACGCTCAACCATTCAAAGCAACGCTCAACCATTCAAAGCAACGCTCAACCATTCATAAGCAACGCTCAACCATTCATAGCAACGCTCAACCATTCAAAGCAACGCTCAACCATTCATAAGCAACGCTCAACCATTCATAAGCAACGCTCAACCATTCAAAGCAACGCTCAACCATTCAAAGCAACGCTCAACCATTCAAAGCAACGCTCAACCATTCAAAGCAACGCTCAACCATTCAAAGCAACGCTCAACCATTCATAAGCAACGCTCAACCATTCAAAGCAACGCTCAACCATTCAAAGCAACGCTCAACCATTCACAAGCAACGCTCAACCATTCACAAGCAACGCTCAACCATTCAAAGCAACGCTCAACCATTCAAAGCAACGCTCAACCATTCATAAGCAACGCTCAACCATTCATAAGCAACGCTCAACCATTCAAAGCAACGCTCAACCATTCAAAGCAACGCTCAACCATTCATAAGCAACGCTCAACCATTCAAAGCAACGCTCAACCATTCAAAGCAACGCTCAACCATTCAAAGCAACGCTCAACCATTCAAAGCAACGCTCAACCATTCATAAGCAACGCTCAACCATTCAAAGCAACGCTCAACCATTCATAAGCAACGCTCAACCATTCAAAGCAACGCTCAACCATTCAAAGCAACGCTCAACCATTCACAAGCAACGCTCAACCATTCATAAGCAACGCTCAACCATTCATAAGCAACGCTCAACCATTCACAAGCAACGCTCAACCATTCATAAGCAACGCTCAACCATTCAAAGCAACGCTCAACCATTCAAAGCAACGCTCAACCATTCAAAGCAACGCTCAACCATTCATAAGCAACGCTCAACCATTCATAAGCAACGCTCAACCATTCATAAGCAACGCTCAACCATTCATAAGCAACGCTCAACCATTCAAAGCAACGCTCAACCATTCATAAGCAACGCTCAACCATTCATAAGCAACGCTCAACCATTCAAAGCAACGCTCAACCATTCAAAGCAACGCTCAACCATTCAAAGCAACGCTCAACCATTCAAAGCAACGCTCAACCATTCATAAGCAACGCTCAACCATTCATAAGCAACGCTCAACCATTCAAAGCAACGCTCAACCATTCAAAGCAACGCTCAACCATTCAAAGCAACGCTCAACCATTCATAAGCAACGCTCAACCATTCAAAGCAACGCTCAACCATTCATAAGCAACGCTCAACCATTCATAAGCAACGCTCAACCATTCATAAGCAACGCTCAACCATTCAAAGCAACGCTCAACCATTCATAAGCAACGCTCAACCATTCATAAGCAACGCTCAACCATTCATAAGCAACGCTCAACCATTCATAAGCAACGCTCAACCATTCATAAGCAACGCTCAACCATTCATAAGCAACGCTCAACCATTCAAAGCAACGCTCAACCATTCAAAGCAACGCTCAACCATTCATAAGCAACGCTCAACCATTCAAAGCAACGCTCAACCATTCATAAGCAACGCTCAACCATTCATAAGCAACGCTCAACCATTCATAAGCAACGCTCAACCATTCATAAGCAACGCTCAACCATTCACAAGCAACGCTCAACCATTCACAAGCAACGCTCAACCATTCACAAGCAACGCTCAACCATTCATAAGCAACGCTCAACCATTCAAAGCAACGCTCAACCATTCAAAGCAACGCTCAACCATTCAAAGCAACGCTCAACCATTCATAAGCAACGCTCAACCATTCATAAGCAACGCTCAACCATTCATAAGCAACGCTCAACCATTCAAAGCAACGCTCAACCATTCATAAGCAACGCTCAACCATTCATAAGCAACGCTCAACCATTCAAAGCAACGCTCAACCATTCATAAGCAACGCTCAACCATTCATAAGCAACGCTCAACCATTCAAAGCAACGCTCAACCATTCATAAGCAACGCTCAACCATTCATAAGCAACGCTCAACCATTCACAAGCAACGCTCAACCATTCAAAGCAACGCTCAACCATTCATAAGCAACGCTCAACCATTCACAAGCAACGCTCAACCATTCACAAGCAACGCTCAACCATTCACAAGCAACGCTCAACCATTCATAAGCAACGCTCAACCATTCAAAGCAACGCTCAACCATTCATAAGCAACGCTCAACCATTCATAAGCAACGCTCAACCATTCATAAGCAACGCTCAACCATTCAAAGCAACGCTCAACCATTCATAAGCAACGCTCAACCATTCATAAGCAACGCTCAACCATTCATAAGCAACGCTCAACCATTCAAAGCAACGCTCAACCATTCAAAGCAACGCTCAACCATTCAAAGCAACGCTCAACCATTCATAAGCAACGCTCAACCATTCAAAGCAACGCTCAACCATTCAAAGCAACGCTCAACCATTCATAAGCAACGCTCAACCATTCAAAGCAACGCTCAACCATTCAAAGCAACGCTCAACCATTCATAAGCAAACGCTCAACCATTCATAAGCAACGCTCAACCATTCAAAGCAACGCTCAACCATTCAAAGCAACGCTCAACCATTCATAAGCAACGCTCAACCATTCAAAGCAACGCTCAACCATTCATAAGCAACGCTCAACCATTCATAAGCAACGCTCAACCATTCAAAGCAACGCTCAACCATTCATAAGCAACGCTCAACCATTCATAAGCAACGCTCAACCATTCAAAGCAACGCTCAACCATTCATAAGCAACGCTCAACCATTCATAAGCAACGCTCAACCATTCACAAGCAACGCTCAACCATTCATAAGCAACGCTCAACCATTCAAAGCAACGCTCAACCATTCAAAGCAACGCTCAACCATTCATAAGCAACGCTCAACCATTCAAAGCAACGCTCAACCATTCAAAGCAACGCTCAACCATTCATAAGCAACGCTCAACCATTCATAAGCAACGCTCAACCATTCAAAGCAACGCTCAACCATTCATAAGCAACGCTCAACCATTCATAAGCAACGCTCAACCATTCATAGCAACGCTCAACCATTCATAAGCAACGCTCAACCATTCATAAGCAACGCTCAACCATTCATAAGCAACGCTCAACCATTCATAAGCAACGCTCAACCATTCATAAGCAACGCTCAACCATTCATAAGCAACGCTCAACCATTCATAAGCAACGCTCAACCATTCATAAGCAACGCTCAACCATTCACAAGCAACGCTCAACCATTCATAAGCAACGCTCAACCATTCACAAGCAACGCTCAACCATTCAAAGCAACGCTCAACCATTCATAAGCAACGCTCAACCATTCAAAGCAACGCTCAACCATTCATAAGCAACGCTCAACCATTCATAAGCAACGCTCAACCATTCAAAGCAACGCTCAACCATTCACAAGCAACGCTCAACCATTCATAAGCAACGCTCAACCATTCAAAGCAACGCTCAACCATTCAAAGCAACGCTCAACCATTCATAAGCAACGCTCAACCATTCATAAGCAACGCTCAACCATTCATAAGCAACGCTCAACCATTCAAAGCAACGCTCAACCATTCATAAGCAACGCTCAACCATTCATAAGCAACGCTCAACCATTCAAAGCAACGCTCAACCATTCACAAGCAACGCTCAACCATTCACAAGCAACGCTCAACCATTCACAAGCAACGCTCAACCATTCATAAGCAACGCTCAACCATTCATAAGCAACGCTCAACCATTCAAAGCAACGCTCAACCATTCATAAGCAACGCTCAACCATTCATAAGCAACGCTCAACCATTCAAAGCAACGCTCAACCATTCAAAGCAACGCTCAACCATTCACAAGCAACGCTCAACCATTCACAAGCAACGCTCAACCATTCAAAGCAACGCTCAACCATTCACAAGCAACGCTCAACCATTCATAAGCAACGCTCAACCATTCACAAGCAACGCTCAACCATTCACAAGCAACGCTCAACCATTCATAAGCAACGCTCAACCATTCATAAGCAACGCTCAACCATTCATAAGCAACGCTCAACCATTCATAAGCAACGCTCAACCATTCAAAGCAACGCTCAACCATTCATAAGCAACGCTCAACCATTCATAAGCAACGCTCAACCATTCATAAGCAACGCTCAACCATTCAAAGCAACGCTCAACCATTCAAAGCAACGCTCAACCATTCATAAGCAACGCTCAACCATTCATAAGCAACGCTCAACCATTCAAAGCAACGCTCAACCATTCAAAGCAACGCTCAACCATTCATAAGCAACGCTCAACCATTCATAAGCAACGCTCAACCATTCATAAGCAACGCTCAACCATTCATAAGCAACGCTCAACCATTCAAAGCAACGCTCAACCATTCATAAGCAACGCTCAACCATTCATAAGCAACGCTCAACCATTCAAAGCAACGCTCAACCATTCAAAGCAACGCTCAACCATTCATAAGCAACGCTCAACCATTCAAAGCAACGCTCAACCATTCAAAGCAACGCTCAACCATTCATAAGCAACGCTCAACCATTCATAAGCAACGCTCAACCATTCATAAGCAACGCTCAACCATTCATAAGCAACGCTCAACCATTCAAAGCAACGCTCAACCATTCATAAGCAACGCTCAACCATTCAAAGCAACGCTCAACCATTCATAAGCAACGCTCAACCATTCAAAGCAACGCTCAACCATTCATAAGCAACGCTCAACCATTCATAAGCAACGCTCAACCATTCATAAGCAACGCTCAACCATTCAAAGCAACGCTCAACCATTCATAAGCAACGCTCAACCATTCAAAGCAACGCTCAACCATTCAAAGCAACGCTCAACCATTCATAAGCAACGCTCAACCATTCATAAGCAACGCTCAACCATTCATAAGCAACGCTCAACCATTCATAAGCAACGCTCAACCATTCATAAGCAACGCTCAACCATTCATAAGCAACGCTCAACCATTCAAAGCAACGCTCAACCATTCATAAGCAACGCTCAACCATTCAAAGCAACGCTCAACCATTCAAAGCAACGCTCAACCATTCAAAGCAACGCTCAACCATTCATAAGCAACGCTCAACCATTCATAAGCAACGCTCAACCATTCATAAGCAACGCTCAACCATTCACAGCAACGCTCAACCATTCATAAGCAACGCTCAACCATTCATAAGCAACGCTCAACCATTCACAAGCAACGCTCAACCATTCAAAGCAACGCTCAACCATTCATAAGCAACGCTCAACCATTCATAAGCAACGCTCAACCATTCAAAGCAACGCTCAACCATTCATAAGCAACGCTCAACCATTCACAAGCAACGCTCAACCATTCATAAGCAACGCTCAACCATTCAAAGCAACGCTCAACCATTCATAAGCAACGCTCAACCATTCATAAGCAACGCTCAACCATTCATAAGCAACGCTCAACCATTCAAAGCAACGCTCAACCATTCAAAGCAACGCTCAACCATTCACAAGCAACGCTCAACCATTCACAAGCAACGCTCAACCATTCACAAGCAACGCTCAACCATTCATAAGCAACGCTCAACCATTCAAAGCAACGCTCAACCATTCATAAGCAACGCTCAACCATTCATAAGCAACGCTCAACCATTCATAAGCAACGCTCAACCATTCATAAGCAACGCTCAACCATTCAAAGCAACGCTCAACCATTCATAAGCAACGCTCAACCATTCATAAGCAACGCTCAACCATTCAAAGCAACGCTCAACCATTCAAAGCAACGCTCAACCATTCATAAGCAACGCTCAACCATTCAAAGCAACGCTCAACCATTCAAAGCAACGCTCAACCATTCAAAGCAACGCTCAACCATTCACAAGCAACGCTCAACCATTCATAAGCAACGCTCAACCATTCACAAGCAACGCTCAACCATTCACAAGCAACGCTCAACCATTCAAAGCAACGCTCAACCATTCAAAGCAACGCTCAACCATTCACAAGCAACGCTCAACCATTCATAAGCAACGCTCAACCATTCAAAGCAACGCTCAACCATTCACAAGCAACGCTCAACCATTCACAAGCAACGCTCAACCATTCAAAGCAACGCTCAACCATTCATAAGCAACGCTCAACCATTCATAAGCAACGCTCAACCATTCACAAGCAACGCTCAACCATTCACAAGCAACGCTCAACCATTCAAAGCAACGCTCAACCATTCAAAGCAACGCTCAACCATTCATAAGCAACGCTCAACCATTCATAAGCAACGCTCAACCATTCACAAGCAACGCTCAACCATTCACAAGCAACGCTCAACCATTCATAAGCAACGCTCAACCATTCAAAGCAACGCTCAACCATTCATAAGCAACGCTCAACCATTCACAAGCAACGCTCAACCATTCAAAGCAACGCTCAACCATTCATAAGCAACGCTCAACCATTCAAAGCAACGCTCAACCATTCAAAGCAACGCTCAACCATTCAAAGCAACGCTCAACCATTCATAAGCAACGCTCAACCATTCATAAGCAACGCTCAACCATTCATAAGCAACGCTCAACCATTCAAAGCAACGCTCAACCATTCATAAGCAACGCTCAACCATTCAAAGCAACGCTCAACCATTCAAAGCAACGCTCAACCATTCACAAGCAACGCTCAACCATTCATAAGCAACGCTCAACCATTCATAAGCAACGCTCAACCATTCAAAGCAACGCTCAACCATTCATAAGCAACGCTCAACCATTCATAAGCAACGCTCAACCATTCATAAGCAACGCTCAACCATTCACAAGCAACGCTCAACCATTCAAAGCAACGCTCAACCATTCATAAGCAACGCTCAACCATTCATAAGCAACGCTCAACCATTCACAAGCAACGCTCAACCATTCATAAGCAACGCTCAACCATTCATAAGCAACGCTCAACCATTCATAAGCAACGCTCAACCATTCATAAGCAACGCTCAACCATTCAAAGCAACGCTCAACCATTCATAAGCAACGCTCAACCATTCAAAGCAACGCTCAACCATTCATAAGCAACGCTCAACCATTCATAAGCAACGCTCAACCATTCACAAGCAACGCTCAACCATTCACAAGCAACGCTAAACCATTCATAAGCAACGCTCAACCATTCACAAGCAACGCTCAACCATTCACAAGCAACGCTCAACCATTCATAAGCAACGCTCAACCATTCAAAGCAACGCTCAACCATTCATAAGCAACGCTCAACCATTCATAAGCAACGCTCAACCATTCATAAGCAACGCTCAACCATTCATAAGCAACGCTCAACCATTCAAAGCAACGCTCAACCATTCATAAGCAACGCTCAACCATTCATAAGCAACGCTCAACCATTCATAAGCAACGCTCAACCATTCAAAGCAACGCTCAACCATTCAAAGCAACGCTCAACCATTCATAAGCAACGCTCAACCATTCAAAGCAACGCTCAACCATTCAAAGCAACGCTCAACCATTCAAAGCAACGCTCAACCATTCACAAGCAACGCTCAACCATTCATAAGCAACGCTCAACCATTCATAAGCAACGCTCAACCATTCACAAGCAACGCTCAACCATTCAAAGCAACGCTCAACCATTCAAAGCAACGCTCAACCATTCACAAGCAACGCTCAACCATTCATAAGCAACGCTCAACCATTCATAAGCAACGCTCAACCATTCAAAGCAACGCTCAACCATTCATAAGCAACGCTCAACCATTCACAAGCAACGCTCAACCATTCAAAGCAACGCTCAACCATTCATAAGCAACGCTCAACCATTCATAAGCAACGCTCAACCATTCAAAGCAACGCTCAACCATTCAAAGCAACGCTCAACCATTCACAAGCAACGCTCAACCATTCATAAGCAACGCTCAACCATTCATAAGCAACGCTCAACCATTCAAAGCAACGCTCAACCATTCATAAGCAACGCTCAACCATTCACAAGCAACGCTCAACCATTCACAAGCAACGCTCAACCATTCACAAGCAACGCTCAACCATTCAAAGCAACGCTCAACCATTCATAAGCAACGCTCAACCATTCAAAGCAACGCTCAACCATTCATAAGCAACGCTCAACCATTCAAAGCAACGCTCAACCATTCATAAGCAACGCTCAACCATTCAAAGCAACGCTCAACCATTCATAAGCAACGCTCAACCATTCATAAGCAACGCTCAACCATTCATAAGCAACGCTCAACCATTCATAAGCAACGCTCAACCATTCAAAGCAACGCTCAACCATTCATAAGCAACGCTCAACCATTCAAAGCAACGCTCAACCATTCACAAGCAACGCTCAACCATTCAAAGCAACGCTCAACCATTCATAAGCAACGCTCAACCATTCAAAGCAACGCTCAACCATTCAAAGCAACGCTCAACCATTCATAAGCAACGCTCAACCATTCACAAGCAACGCTCAACCATTCATAAGCAACGCTCAACCATTCAAAGCAACGCTCAACCATTCATAAGCAACGCTCAACCATTCATAAGCAACGCTCAACCATTCATAAGCAACGCTCAACCATTCATAAGCAACGCTCAACCATTCATAAGCAACGCTCAACCATTCATAAGCAACGCTCAACCATTCAAAGCAACGCTCAACCATTCATAAGCAACGCTCAACCATTCATAAGCAACGCTCAACCATTCATAAGCAACGCTCAACCATTCAAAGCAACGCTCAACCATTCATAAGCAACGCTCAACCATTCAAAGCAACGCTCAACCATTCATAAGCAACGCTCAACCATTCAAAGCAACGCTCAACCATTCATAAGCAACGCTCAACCATTCATAAGCAACGCTCAACCATTCATAAGCAACGCTCAACCATTCATAAGCAACGCTCAACCATTCATAAGCAACGCTCAACCATTCAAAGCAACGCTCAACCATTCATAAGCAACGCTCAACCATTCAAAGCAACGCTCAACCATTCATAAGCAACGCTCAACCATTCAAAGCAACGCTCAACCATTCATAAGCAACGCTCAACCATTCAAAAGCAACGCTCAACCATTCAAAGCAACGCTCAACCATTCATAAGCAACGCTCAACCATTCATAAGCAACGCTCAACCATTCATAAGCAACGCTCAACCATTCAAAGCAACGCTCAACCATTCAAAGCAACGCTCAACCATTCATAAGCAACGCTCAACCATTCATAAGCAACGCTCAACCATTCATAAGCAACGCTCAACCATTCAAAGCAACGCTCAACCATTCATAAGCAACGCTCAACCATTCAAAGCAACGCTCAACCATTCATAAGCAACGCTCAACCATTCATAAGCAACGCTCAACCATTCATAAGCAACGCTCAACCATTCATAAGCAACGCTCAACCATTCATAAGCAACGCTCAACCATTCATAAGCAACGCTCAACCATTCATAAGCAACGCTCAACCATTCATAAGCAACGCTCAACCATTCATAAGCAACGCTCAACCATTCATAAGCAACGCTCAACCATTCATAAGCAACGCTCAACCATTCATAAGCAACGCTCAACCATTCATAAGCAACGCTCAACCATTCAAAGCAACGCTCAACCATTCATAAGCAACGCTCAACCATTCATAAGCAACGCTCAACCATTCATAAGCAACGCTCAACCATTCATAAGCAACGCTCAACCATTCAAAGCAACGCTCAACCATTCATAAGCAACGCTCAACCATTCATAAGCAACGCTCAACCATTCATAAGCAACGCTCAACCATTCATAAGCAACGCTCAACCATTCAAAGCAACGCTCAACCATTCAAAGCAACGCTCAACCATTCATAAGCAACGCTCAACCATTCATAAGCAACGCTCAACCATTCACAAGCAACGCTCAACCATTCACAAGCAACGCTCAACCATTCACAAGCAACGCTCAACCATTCAAAGCAACGCTCAACCATTCATAAGCAACGCTCAACCATTCAAAGCAACGCTCAACCATTCATAAGCAACGCTCAACCATTCATAAGCAACGCTCAACCATTCAAAGCAACGCTCAACCATTCAAAGCAACGCTCAACCATTCATAAGCAACGCTCAACCATTCATAAGCAACGCTCAACCATTCATAAGCAACGCTCAACCATTCAAAGCAACGCTCAACCATTCATAAGCAACGCTCAACCATTCATAAGCAACGCTCAACCATTCAAAGCAACGCTCAACCATTCAAAGCAACGCTCAACCATTCACAAGCAACGCTCAACCATTCAAAGCAACGCTCAACCATTCATAAGCAAAGCTCAACCATTCAAAGCAACGCTCAACCATTCACAAGCAACGCTCAACCATTCATAAGCAACGCTCAACCATTCATAAGCAACGCTCAACCATTCAAAGCAACGCTCAACCATTCAAAGCAACGCTCAACCATTCACAAGCAACGCTCAACCATTCATAAGCAACGCTCAACCATTCATAAGCAACGCTCAACCATTCAAAGCAACGCTCAACCATTCATAAGCAACGCTCAACCATTCATAAGCAACGCTCAACCATTCATAAGCAACGCTCAACCATTCACAAGCAACGCTCAACCATTCACAAGCAACGCTCAACCATTCATAAGCAACGCTCAACCATTCAAAGCAACGCTCAACCATTCATAAGCAACGCTCAACCATTCACAAGCAACGCTCAACCATTCAAAGCAACGCTCAACCATTCAAAGCAACGCTCAACCATTCAAAGCAACGCTCAACCATTCATAAGCAACGCTCAACCATTCACAAGCAACGCTCAACCATTCAAAGCAACGCTCAACCATTCAAAGCAACGCTCAACCATTCATAAGCAACGCTCAACCATTCACAAGCAACGCTCAACCATTCACAAGCAACGCTCAACCATTCAAAGCAACGCTCAACCATTCAAAGCAACGCTCAACCATTCAAAGCAACGCTCAACCATTCATAAGCAACGCTCAACCATTCAAAGCAACGCTCAACCATTCATAAGCAACGCTCAACCATTCACAAGCAACGCTCAACCATTCAAAGCAACGCTCAACCATTCATAAGCAACGCTCAACCATTCATAAGCAACGCTCAACCATTCATAAGCAACGCTCAACCATTCACAAGCAACGCTCAACCATTCACAAGCAACGCTCAACCATTCATAAGCAACGCTCAACCATTCAAAGCAACGCTCAACCATTCATAAGCAACGCTCAACCATTCACAAGCAACGCTCAACCATTCAAAGCAACGCTCAACCATTCAAAGCAACGCTCAACCATTCAAAGCAACGCTCAACCATTCATAAGCAACGCTCAACCATTCACAAGCAACGCTCAACCATTCAAAGCAACGCTCAACCATTCAAAGCAACGCTCAACCATTCATAAGCAACGCTCAACCATTCACAAGCAACGCTCAACCATTCACAAGCAACGCTCAACCATTCAAAGCAACGCTCAACCATTCAAAGCAACGCTCAACCATTCATAAGCAACGCTCAACCATTCAAAGCAACGCTCAACCATTCATAAGCAACGCTCAACCATTCACAAGCAACGCTCAACCATTCAAAGCAACGCTCAACCATTCAAAGCAACGCTCAACCATTCATAAGCAACGCTCAACCATTCACAAGCAACGCTCAACCATTCAAAGCAACGCTCAACCATTCAAAGCAACGCTCAACCATTCAAAGCAACGCTCAACCATTCATAAGCAACGCTCAACCATTCATAAGCAACGCTCAACCATTCATAAGCAACGCTCAACCATTCATAAGCAACGTCGTTGACTGGAACCAGGTTAGAAGTGTAACGGATTAACAATCGGAGAATGACGAGTTCGATACTCGGTCTAACCACAGATCGTCGTGTGGGAGGGCGCTTATGCTAAATCTGTCGTGGCCTCCAATGTCTTCACTTTGGCTTGGTGGAGAGTGGTGGATTGGAGAATGGGTGCCAGCTCATGTGTTGACCTCGTCATCTGACCGTGGTTCAAAATGACGAGGTGTTGTCCTCGGCTGGTAGGTATTTTAATTAACGTCGCACTGGGGCAACACAACGGGCTATTGGCGACGGTCAGGGATGACACCCGAAGGGAAAGATCCGAGGACAACACCACGTAATTTTGAACCACGGTCAGATGCCGAGATCACACCTGAACTGGCATCCCTCTCTCCAAACTTCCACACCACGCCCACGTGAGGACATTTGAGGCCACGGCAGATTTAGCATGCACCATCGCCCTTTGTACACGACGATCATTGGTTGGATTCGAACTCGCAAAAGTCCGGTTACTAATCCGTACCCTTCCAACCGGGCTACCTCGGCCCGGGTTGTCCTCGAATGTTTCTTTTGGGATGGATTCCGGAGCGTCACTAATAGCCCTTTGTTTTGATTCAGTGCGACTTTAATTAACTGCCTACCTACCCAACTTTCCGTACTGGTCTGATTTTGAAGGCTTAATTTAGGTCAAAACGGACACTTCTTCGGATAGGTATTGAACACGGAATCGCTTCGTGCTATGTTCAATGTGCTATAAATTCTGACCACCTGTTTGCTAACTAGGAAGCATACTTACTCCAGATTGGCGCTCGTCGACGAGTATGTCACCTCCTTTGTGGAGTCCGTGAAGAGCTTCTTGGGCCCGATCTGAAACACACCGAATCGAGACTTGAGAATCGAAAAAGCACATGGAAAAGGAAACGATTTTTGTTTCATACTTTTACACAAATTAGTATTTCAAGAATAAAAATCCACATTTTTCAAATTAAGGTGGATAGTCAAAAATTATGCCCACTTTATTTTTTCAATTTATTTACGCTAATGAAAGGGTTGAGCAAGTTCGACATTTTTCTAGTCTCCTTCCTTTTCGATGCACTTGGTGCAGCGATCCACAAGCCTGCGTATTCCCTCCAAGAAGGTTTTCAGTGGGTCGCCTAGCAACTTATGCACCGCTTCCCCCATCTCTTTGTCCGTCTGATCTGCAGAGGACACGCCACATTGTCTATGGCAACTCGTCGGTTTGCCAGTACCATTTCTAGAGCTTGCTGAATCTTCTCGTCATTGGTGGAGATTGACGGGCTTCTTCGCGCATCACGCATGTCCGACCTCTTTTAAGCTTCTCGATCCTCTCATACACACTTCTACGAGGTACAGCACTACCCTCGTATTGTGTTGTAAGCCTTCGATGAATTTCAGCCCCTGGCACACCTTCCGATCCTAGAAATCGGATCTTTACTCCTCTTTAGTGCATACTGCTAGCGGAGCGGCCATGTTTACACTGAAACAGAAGCGAGAAAAATGACGCTATCGAGATCCAACTTCGGTAACGTGACCACAGTAGTATCAACTCTAAGCATGCATGCGCAGGTGGCATTGTGACACACCTAAAGACGTGTTATAGCGGAAGTGCGGATAATTTTTGACTTACCCTCGCATAGATCTCGACACCCTTACATTGCATAGATCTGGTATTTTCAAATTAATTGATGACCAATAGAGAACAGGAAAAGTATCCTCCAATTGCACCAGTGAATAGTTTCGAAGCTATAAATAAGGTACCGGTCAGGGATTTAAAAAATGTTCATGCAAAACGAAGTGTCAACAAAAAATTTGTTTGCTTTAGAAATAATATTCTATGCAATTCCAAATGCCATTTTAGTAATCCCTGTTGTAGCAAATGATTTTATTGTGTCTTTGTATAAATAACATTTTGTATGCTGTATAATTCAGTCAAATTGTTTATTTTACGCTTTAACTGTCTATCATTAGTTAATTTATAGAATAACTAGTTATTTTATAGAACAACTAATTAAAGTGTGGAATTATTAATTTATTACACACTTTAACTGACTTGATCAGTTATTTCATGAAATAACTAGGTATATATTCTATGAAATAACTGAATTATACATTTTAATGGTAACATATATACACAGGCTAAATTCGATAATTGCTACCACCCTGACAGATTGCCGGTTTCGTGAAACCTTATAGTTATAACACCTGCCATTCGTGGGGACGAGGAAGCGTTCAAGCGCCAGGATGACGCGACAGACTGGCGAGCGAGTCAGTTCCCACAGAGAAAACGCAAAATGACCCTATAGAAGGTAGAATACGGCACCTCACAATGGAACGATCATGTCCTGTAAATAGTTTCCTCCTATCAATTGCAGTTAAACATCGTTCATTGTAAAGAACATCTCTTTCATTCCCTTTACCAACAAATAAAAGTTATGCATGGGCCCGTGCTTTTCCAAGCTTTACCCTTCCCTTGACAAAACCGCCGCAGAATGAAAGAAATACAGATTCACCACGTTAATAAAGCGGATTTTGAGTGATGAACAATCTTGCAGAAGTGCTCAATGAACCTTTTGTGATGTATATGTTACGGAACGTATGAAAAGCAAGCATTGTATAGAGTGCCTAGGCCTTATATAGAATGACAAATGCTATTTAGGTAAAAGTATTAAAAGAGTCATGAAAAGGCTTTTATTGAAAAAACGTATATAAAAAAGAAAGAAATACGAAAAAAGTATAGGACTTTCTTACTGAGGAAAAAAAGAGAAAATAAAATATGAACCTATTTGTTGCAACTAGGAAGGAAAGAATTTTATTTCAAATTGCACTTAATTGTCTCTTAAGTTTTTCATAATTTGACGTCCCATTTACGGCATTCTACAGATTTCCTAGACATTATATACAATATCTAATTTCACACATTGAAGGTGACATATATAATACATAGACATTGCACAGAATGACGAGTAATATTGAGGCAAAGTTTTGAAATATAGTCATGATTTTATGCTTTGCCGGTTTGCCTTTTGGCATTGTATACAATGCCTAGTAAATGTTTGAAATATCAATCGCATGCTTTGGCGTCCCATTTACGGCATTCCATATATTTCCTATGTATTATATATAATGCCTAATTTCACATATTGACGCTAACATATATTCGAAACCGAAAGAACACTCGATTGGATTACCAAGCTGTGAAACCGTCTAAACTATTGTGATAATGTTCTTTTCCGATTTCGTATCCAGCAGGAGGACCTTGCTGTATCAGGATACCCGAGAGTGGGTATCTGGTTATGAAAGACACCTGTTAGTGCGAGGGAACGGCGAAGAGTTCAAGCGCCAGGATGAAGCGACAGACTGGCGAGCGAAACAGATCTCAGAGAGAGAGAGAGAGAGAGACGCAGAAGGACCCTAAAGAAGGTGGCATACGACACAGCACGATGTAACGATGATCCCCGGAAAATAGTTTCCCCCATCTATTGTAATTAAATTCTTAAAAAGAAACTGCGCAGATCATCTCCAGTACCCTTTCATCAATGATACCTCAGCGGAACACCAGGAGAGCTGCTTGCCTTCAATTTCAATTTGCCTCGGAAAATGCCTCGGAAAATCTCTATGCTTGCCAGGCTCCGTTCTGGCCATTTGAAAAAGATGATGTTCTTTGATGGCCAGAAATCTTTTCCCACCTGTACAAAGTGCAGCTTATTACCGACCTCTCCCTCACACATCCTGAATTGCATTGGAACCATACATGAAGACATTTCTAAGGACCCATTTGCCATTGCTCAAAAGGGGCCGTCGTGGCTCAGTGGGTATGCCCACTGCGCTAACAACCTTCGAGTTGTAGGCTGCGCAGGTACGATTCCTGTCAGGTGCATTCCTCCCTGGGTGTATTTCTCTCTTCTGTGTCTGTAAAACTTCCATTGTGTGTGTATATCTATACTTGCCATTATGTCTTGTGTCTGGTGCAGCATGGCCAAATATGGACCTTTCGCCATAAAACTACAAGCAACCAACCAACCATTGCCCCAAAACTTTTTTTTGCAGACTCGATAATTTAGCGTAATTTTTTTACTGGGATAAAAAAGAAGATGTTATTAAAGATTACTAATTGTAAAGAACGTCTTCACCAAAAATATACGAGTTCTACGTGCATAAATCGATTTGTTTAAAAGTTGAAAACTTACTGGCTTCTTCAACAGTCTGGGGTCCGACGTTGGAAGCAACCTCCCACTGAGAAGCGTGTTCGTTTTTCTCCAAGGGGTGGAAGAAGGCCAGAAGGGCGAGGAGAAGCTTCCACATCATGGTCACAGGTGGTCTGGAGACGATTGCAATGCACGGAACACGAGGCGGCCACTTAAATGGAAATCCATTATCTGTCCATCGAGAGACCGAATTACCGATGACAGACGATAAAATCCTGGAAAACAAAAAATTCAGTATTTTTCACCACTCGCTGAATCTAGGAGAAATACAAAATATCCCTAACGCTGTCTTTTTTCCAATCAGGTCCGTCTGCTAATAATTCGCGATTCACGGCCGACTATCAATATCAGATTCCTTATTAGGCTGAAATGCGGAAGACGACGAACAAGTTTGCGTATTATTTTTTAACCTAGTATGGTATAATGTTTCCCCTCTTGTTTTGACTAGAAGATTCTCTGGAAGATTAGAGGTTGATAAGGTGAGAGGTGGGTAGGTGGTGAATGAACGTCGCATCGGAGCACCCCAACGGGCCATTGGCGACGGTCCGGGATCCATCCCGAAGGGTTGGTTGATTGATTTGGGGCTTCATGGCGCAAGGGCCATATTTAGCCATGCTGCGCCAGACTCAAGGCATAGAATATTAAGTAATAGACACACTATGAAAGTTTTTACTGACACAGAAGATAGAAATACACTCGGGGAGGAATGCACATGACAGGAATCGCCTACAACTCGAAGGTTGCCAGCGCAGTGGGAATACTGTTGGGTTTGATCTATTTTAGCCAGAGATTATTAAAGTTCTCAAGACTTTATTTAAAAAATCATCTTTATTGATAGTAACTCTTATTTACGAGTATACATTTAAAATCAAGACATCTTATATCTCCATCACATCATTTCCTCTTCGATCTTTTATACACACAAGGGGGTATTTCAATTAACGTCACACTAGAGCAACCCAACGGGCTATATACACTAGAGCAACCCAACGGGCTATATACACTAGAGCAACCCAACGGGCTATATACACTCAGGGAAAAAGATCAACATAACTTTCCATTTCCATACGCCCCATACGGCACTATAATTTTAAATTATCTGAAGAGGTTTAGAGACCGATTCCAACGAATAGAGCCACGACGGCCCCTCATTCCGAAGGGAAAGAAGATTCGAGGACAACACCACGTAATTTTGAACCACCGTCAGATGACGAGAAGAACACCTGTGCTGGCCCCCATGATATTAAAAGATGTGAGAAATTCCTGTCTTTCGTAATGTTAATGCTGGAGAAAAATGTTCTGGATGAAGCCCCTACCATTCAAGAGAACATACGACATGTTTCGGAGTTGTAAAGAATTTCTACGGCAGTCGGGTAGCAGTGGGTTTTGCCCCATGCGCTAGCAACCTCCGAGTTGAAGTCGGCGCAGGTTCGATTCCTGTCAGGTGCATTCCTATCTGGGTGTATTCTATTGTGTTTGTATATTACTTGATCTTGTGTCCGGCACAACATGGCCAAATAGGGCCCAACCAACCAAACTTTTGTGTGGCATATGGAAAATATAGTATCTTAAAATAAACCCTTCTTATTCTCTTAGGATGACACTAAGAACGCTTTGACGATACGTGTTTAAAAGCTTTCCTATTATTTAGCTTCCGCTGAAACTATTTGTTCAACTGAATATGGAGAATTCAACTTAATATGGAGAAGACGCCTAGGAGAATTCTATACAGTGGTACCTGGAGATACGAGTTTAATTCTTCCCATGACCGAGCTCGTAAGTCAAAATGGTCGTATCTAAAATCAATTTTCTTCATTGAAATGAGATTAATTCGTACCAGTCCCCAAAAAACCACTCCAATTTTTCCATAGTACTGTATTTATAATGAACAAATAGTGTAGCTGGAGTTATAGCCTTTATCCAGTCCTACTTCAGAATAGTACATATCGTAGTAGTGTGATCGTACTGCGTTGCCAAGTCTATTACCCTTACGCCCTGCTCATGTTTGTCTATTATCTCACTCTTTAATTCCATGGATATTATCTTTTCCCTTTTCTCACCACTGTTCTTTACACTCACCTTCTTTGGACTCATGGTTATACGAAAAAAATTAGCTAAATTAATAATTATCACCCCGTTTTTCCGTTTTCAGAATTGACGCATCTGATCGAAGAAATTAATTAAGAAAGGGACTCTGGCCTCTCGGTGGCAGTTGACAGTAAATGTCAAACCAAATTAAGAAATTGATTGATTTTGTGACAGGCGTTAACTGTCATCAGGTAAGGTGAACTGAACGACGCGCAAGACTCGGGAATTTCAACGGAGTGGTGGTTGTGACGTCACCGAAGCAGGCTCCTATCCAAATTCTGGTTCGTAACTCAAGGCAAAATATCGACCTACTGACGGCTCGTATCTCAAAAGACTCGTATGTTGGGGCACTCGTATCTCGAAGTACCACTGTATAACTTAAAATAAAAGGCAGGTGGGTTGTTTTGACTACACTAGACAAAGACAAATACAAAAATTTCACGATAGAAAAAGAGGGCTTGGGAAGTAGAGTAGTGGGATCAAAGCAAAGATCCCTTGGGTATCCCGTGAGCACGACTCTCGTGTTTACCAAAGATAGTAATCCCCATGGGAAATGAAAAGTTCACTAGTGTACCTTGTTTCTGTGAAGCACGTATACAACTAAAGGAGATGTGCCCGAGGGCATAAAAATGAAGGAAATCGTAAATTTTTTACGAATGGCATTGAAGCGCCCAAGAGACTCCTTCCACAGTGTGGTCGGAATCGACCACAAGTCACACCACACGATTCCTTGTCGAAAATTAACCTCCAAAAGTATCCGCTTTTGGACTCGACGGGGCATTCCGGAGCTGCGTACCTACGACTGATGGGCCACGGTGCCTGGTTAGAAGAATAACGTCCTAGCAACCGGAGGGTTGCGAGTTCGAATCCAACCAAAGACCATCGTGCACGTTAAATCTGTTCTGGCCTCAAATGTCCTCACGTTGGCGTGGTGTGGAAGTTTGGAATGTGGGGTGCCAGCTCAGGTGTGACCTCGTCATCTGACCGTGGTTCAAAACTACGTCGTGTTCTCTGATCTTTCCCTTCGGGGGATGATCCCAGACCGTCGCCAATAGCCCGTTGTATTGCTCCAGTGCGACGTTATTTAAATACCCCCCCCCCTCCCTATGACTGATAGCTTAATGCTCATGTTTGCAAATGCATCTGGTTCTTTAGTATTTTCTCGATTGGCTCTCAGCAATCCAAGTACGCCGAAAGGAGTTTGCTGGGTAGGTAGGTATTTTAATTAACGTCACACTGCAGCAACACGATGGGCTATTGTTGACGGTCCGGGATCAATCCCAAAGGAAAATATCCGAGGACAACACCACATATATTTGAACCACGGTCAGATGACGTGGAGTGCTGGATGCTTGCTTTTAGTGCTCGGTTTATTTTAAATGACCGGTCATAAAATCTTCGACTCGAATATATGAAACGCCACGTCCAATCGAAAAACGGTCGCTATCGGGGGTAAGTTTTCGACAAGGAATCGAGTGGTGTGATTACGTTAACTAAAAGGCAACGGTAGCACGGTTGGAAGAGTAACGGATTAGCAATCGTACGGTTGCGTGTTCGAAACTAGGTCCAGCCAGACCGTCGTGTACACGGGGGCGGGTGTGCGTTGAATCTGTTGTGACTTTAAATGTCCTCTCGGTGGCGAGGAAGTTTCGAAAATGGGGAGCTTAGGTTATGACCTCGTCCTCTGACCGTGGATCAAAATTACTTGGTGTTGTCCTCGGATTTTTCCCTTCCAGATCCCCTCCCCCTCCCAACTCAACAGTGGTGTAGTCTTATATGGGGGTGGCTTTCCCTTGGGGATGGTTCCCAGACCGTCGCCAAAAGCCCGTTGTGTTGCTCCAGTGCGACGTTAATCAAAATACCTACCTACTACTCGAAAAACGGTCACTTTTGGGGGCTAGTTTTCGACAAGGAATCGTGTGGCACGATTACTGTGATCGTAACCATATACATCTTGTATAATTCAATGTTACATGAAGGTTTACTCTTTAGTGAAATGAAAATAAAAAAAACCCTATAATTTAGGCTATATAACCAGGCAGATATAAAATGAACTTGGAACTAAAAATGAATGAATTTTCGGCCTCATTTTCTGCGTGGTCCCTGTATTTATAAAACTTCTTACTTTTTTGCGAGGATAAATGCTGCTGTCGTTTACTTGTTACTTCAGCAAGGTACTCGGTTTGTGTTTCTCTGGTGGAGAATGAAGTATTTGAGTCGCCTTTGAATGCCGCTCTTCGATAGCTCTCCCACTGATCCGTCATATTTACAGGTATTTCGATGGAATGGGGACTCACCTGGTTTGGATGGTCTCTCGATGAGTAGTGGCGCCATCTCTTGCTGTAGAACAGACCAAGAAGGAAAAGAGTTGGACCCACTTCCGAGAAATACGAGTATATGGGAAATTCCATGTGACTCACGTAACAATCAGACATCAATTTTCAATAACAAATTTCATGTAAGTAAAGAATGGATTAAGTTACTAAACAAAAATTGGTTTGTCAACTCATTGATAAATCTCTAAAGCATCTGTGTCATAATTTAGAACTTTAGTGTGAATTAAGTTTACTAATGGCAACATTTCGGACGGTGACTCACGTTACACAAAAAAGGACATCAATTTTTTGAACTTTCAAAAATGACAGTTTTTCTCTTCTTGAACAAGTTAATAGGAAGAAAGAATTTGGATGCTTCACTGAGAGTATTAGGTCATGTCAAATCTAAGAAAAATGAAATTGCTGCATCTATACATATAAAAAGTTGGCGTCTGTCTGTATGTTGTCTATACAAATCTACACCGTTTGACCAATCCACACCAAATTTGGTATACTTATACTTTGGAACCCTGCGAGTAAGCAAGCTGCCCCCTTCTCTTTAACCTAGGTGGGGGCTAAATCAATTCGAAATTGCCATAGGAAAAACATTAAACATAAAACGATTGCGGTACGCAACTCAGTTTGTTTTACCAGCATTGATCAAAAATCAAATTTTATAATAAAATTATTTTACCAGTATTGCTCGAAAAACAATTTTTTCCGAAATGTTATATTTAAACAATTTAAAATTCTTATTATGTCTGAAGTGATTTTTTATTTCTTTCCACAATATAAATAATTTAGGAATATTTCAATGATGAAAAATAAATATTAAAAATACTTAATTTTACACAATTTGCATTTTGTAATGGAAAACGAAAAGCCAAAACAAAAGAACTCATTGACGATAAAAGCGTAATTTTTCAATTCGGTATCTGGCAACGCCAGAGTTAATGTTTTATTTTATAAATTAGGTTTAAACTTCCGTGTTTGTGTATTTGAGTTAAGACAGAAATATTGCGATCATATTTGAGCATTTCTAAGTTTTGTAAATAATTCATTATTGTCTATCAATATTTTTCAAGCGTCTCTTTTTTACTTTCCCTATTTCAGAATATTCTTATGACGTCGAAATTCAACATGCTTGCTCAGATCTTTTGTTTTTCAGAATTCTACATTTTTCAATGACCAGAATTTCGTTTCTGTTTGTATTTATGTGTTCCATTACTTTCCATAATACAGATATATTATTTAGGAGTTAAATTGTAATGAATTATTTTTATTTTCTGCCAAATACCACTAGACATGGGTAATTTCTGGGTTGTATATGTCTATTTCGTTGAACTTTCCTTAAGTCTTTGGTTAAATACGTTATAGTTTGTAGAATTTTGTTTCATAAAAATAAATAGAAACCTTTTTTAAGTAAGGTGTATAACTTCTTAATTTCAAATGACTGGTAAAGTTAAAATAAACTTATTCTAAAATAAGATATTTTACGTTAAATCAAAACGGTTAGACATACGTTGTAGTTCAAAGATATTTCTAAATTTTGACATATTTTCATTACAAGACAATTAAAATCAATTTAATTTACATTTGTTTTTCATGTTTTATGGGTATTTTTGAAAGCTGTACTCCCATAGTCTACTACATCTATCATTCTAAATATATAGTACGTGGTTTCCATTTAGAAACCGAATCTCTCAATTGAAAAAAGTATCTTAATTCGATTCAAAACTAAATTTTTCTGATGGAGGAAAGCGAATTTTAAATAAGACTTTGCTGATCTTGGCATAATATCATAGTAAGGAAGTATGTAAAGTAGGACCGTTGAAAAATAGAAATTTCTTCCCTTAAGTGGCAGAAGGTCCAGGTTGCTTACTTGAAGTTGAAACTGTTCGTATACAACTTAGATACCTGTGAAACATTCATTGAAAGCAGTGGTTTTGTAAAAAGTGTAATCGATTTTGAGTTTGCTTTGTCTACACTGATAACATTTGTTTTAAACAAGCTCCGTTATTCCACGTGCGGCTGAATAGAATTTTCAAGAAAAAAATGTGTGCTTCAAAGTAAATTAACCACGAATGCCGTAACAGTTTAATTTGCCATCCTTTCACAATGATAACGTAATTCGAAAACATCGAATCCATGGTGCAAGAGTACCACAAATAATAAATATTGATTGGATAACTGAGTGCAAGACTATACCCTGAAAGTTCCTCATTTTTACTGAAAATGAACTTAATTGGCATTCGTAATCACTACAAAACTCAAAATCGACTTCTGAAGAAGTTATCCCAGAAAAAGCTTTTGTAGTTTGTCTTACAGCAAGAGTGATGAATATGAAATTGATTATATGGATGGATATATTATGTCTACATATTTGCGTCCGAAGTAAATTGTAGAAGCTATGAAAAAGTTAAAACGATGTTAAAAAATATTTTCTGTACACTTAAATGATACTTGTATTTTTCTATGAAATAGAATCAACATTTAACCAATTCAACCCTAGCATCGCCGGGTAATTCTGCTAGTCTATATATATAAAATAGGATGTGTGTGTGTGTGTGTATATTTTCTATACAAATCTACACCGTTTGACCAATCCACACCAAATTTGGTACACTTATACTTTAGAACACTGCGGTCAGCATAGGCTAGCTCTTAACCCCCGTTCTATTGGCCCTGGGGGGCTAAAAACTATTCGAAATCGCCATAGAAATAACATTGAGCATAGATTAATTGCTTTAGGCAGCGATGGGTGCTTTACCACTGTTGATCGAAAAACAATTTTTTCCGAAACAAATTAAATTACAGTTATGTTTGAACTGACTTTTTAGTTCTTCCCATGATGTAAATAAATTATAGATATTTTATTGATGAAGGGAAAGAATATTTTAAAATATTTATGCTTGCAAGGAAATTCAAGGAAAGGTTTTCAGGAGTTCAAGGATTATTTTCAAGGAAAGTTGGTGTATATTTCGACCAACTTTCCTTAAATAATTTATTGAATACGTAATGATTTGTAGAATTCTGTTTCACAAGCTTTTTAGGTAAGGCGTGTAACTTATTTTAAAATGTCCGGAATAGATACATGTGAATCCTCCGTTGAAAGCAGTGATTTTCTTTCTGAAAGAGGCAAATGGGTATTGCCGGTGACAAGTCTTTGCAAGTTGGTAAGCAACGACGCGATTCACGCAATCAGGCATGTTTCGACAAAAATATGGGAGCTTGTTATGACTTGTTTACAGAGCAAGTGCACCGGCATCGCAAACAAGTGAATGAGTTGATGCGTGCACGACATCAAATCTATAATAGACGTGAATAGCTAGGAATGTCTCCTTATTTTTGTGAGTGATAAGTGATAGAAGTCATTAGCCATTATATTATATCTATAAATCTGTTGAAAAGTTAATTTATTGAAACCGTGGCAAATTTTCTCTTTCAACATGTCATAATGGCATGTTATGTCTGAATCTACTAAGAAGAAATGCCGGCAGTACAGTATTGAATATTTGAAATATGGATTTACGCACTCTCCTACGAAACAATCATTAGCTATGTGTTTAATTTGCCAAAACGTTTTTCAAATGAAGCCATGAAGCCTTCTAGGCTACAAGAGCATTTGAATAAAATGCATGCTGATAAAAAGGACAAAGAATTATCATATTTTCAAGGACTGGAAAAGAAATATTTAAAACAGCCAACTATATTAAATCTTGTTGCGTCGTCTTCTAAACAAGATGATGGACTACGAGCTTCATATAATATTTGATTGTTAATCGCAAAAGCGGGAAAACCACACACAATTGGCGAGGAATTAATCTCGCCGGCAGTCAGAGAAGTAATAAAAACTGTTCTTCATCATAAGACACCATCAGATATCATCAAGAAAATACCTCTGAGTAATAATTCAGCGCAAAGAATAGATGAAATGGCTAAAGACGTTGAAATATCATTATGCGATTACGTGAAGACTTGCAAATTTTCCATTCAACTCGATGAATCAACTCTACCAAATAACGAAGCACTAATCTTATCATACGTACGAGTCATAAAAGAAGAAAAAATTTGTCAAGAGTTATTTGCTAAAAAAATGGAAACCGATACAAAGGGAGAATCGATATTTAATACCATGAACAAGTTTTTTCAAGAGAAAGAAATTCCTTTTCGTAATATTTTATCAGCTGCTACTGATTGTGTCCAGCAATGACGGGGCGTCATAAGGGTTTCATGGCGCATTTGAAACAAGCAGTACCAAATGTACTCGCTGTCATCGTCAGCATTTGGTTGCAAAAAATCTGAATGAACGCCTGCATACGTCGCTTGATTACGTTATTAGAGAAGTCAATAAGATTAGAAGCAATTCATTGAGTGGCAGACTATTGGCCAACTTTGTAGTGAAAATGATGAAGATTATTATCGCTTTCTGTTGCACACAGAAGTTCGTTGGCTCTCAAAAGATACTTTTCTGAATCGTTTTTACAATCTATTTGACTCAGTACTAGATTTCCTAGAAAACAGAGACGAAAAACTGCGCGCAAACCTAATGACATCGCTTATTTGACAGACCAGTTTAAAATATTTAATGAAGTAAATTTGCAATTGCAAGGTGATGAGTTGAATTTAATTAAAACGAAAAACGTCACAGCTGCTTTTGTGGGGAAACTTCTGTTCAAACGAAATTTAGGTAGAGGTGAATACAGCTACTTTCCCACGTTATCAGCAGTCTCTGCAAAACAGGAAGATTTACTTACTGCCAACACTTGGTCGTTCTTCATGCTGATTTTAAGGAGCGATTCCAGGATATTTTAGGCATGAATATACCGAGTTGGGTTTTAGATCCTTTCGCAAATGCAGATACAGCAGAATCATCAAATTTAGAACTCGTAGAACTCACAACTAACGAAGAACTAAAAGTAAAATTCAGAAATGGATAACAAGGGTTCTGGCTTCAAAAATCAATACCAGCACTCTACCCTGGATTGTGGGAAATAGTAGAGAAATTTTTAATTGCATTTCCTTCATCGTATTTGGCTGAGCGTGGGTTCAGTGCAGTAGCAAATTTACTTTCTAAGAAAAGGAACATACTGCAGATCACTGAGCGTGGCGATTTGCGACTTATGATGACAAAATTGGAACCCGACATTAACAAATTGATAAAACTTCACCAGCCTCAACCATCTCATTAATTTTTTTATTACTATTTTTGTGTTAAATTTTAAATTTTTAATAAACAATTTTCTACTTTTTCTTTTTAATTTCTACTTTATGATTCTTAATGGATAGATAGATAATGTGCAACAATATTTTAATATTTGGTATAACTATTATGGGAGAGGGGGCGTTGAAAAGTTTTTGTCTTGTAAAGGGGCGGTAGTCCAGAAAAGGTTGGGAACCTCTGGTTTAAATCAATATATTGATTAATAATGGATACATCGATTAACAATTAATGAATCGATAACTGTTATGTGGTATGTAGGCAAATTCGCAAGAACATTAGAAAAGGCTTAGAAGGCGGAATAGTGCCAACTTTTTGCAATATTTTGACGAGCTCATATCGATTCAACCAATTGTTTGAACCGAAGTATCGATTATTAATGATAAATAATCGATATCTGTCGAATGGCATGTAAAATTTACAATTCAGTAGAAGGCCCAGAAGGTGGAAAAGGTCCAATTTTTACGAACGTATTCACGAGCACGATTATTTTTTTAAGCTTGAAATTAATGAACGATTAATTGATAATTGTTAAATTGTTCTGAACTATTAAAAAAAAACGTTTTGTTTGGTTTGGTAGGTATTTAATTAACGTCGCACTGGAGCAACACAATGGGCTATTGGTGGCGGTCCGTGATCAACCCCCGAAGGAAAAGATCCGAGGACAACACCTCGTAATTTTGAACCTCGATCAGATGACGAGGTCACACCTGAGCTGGCATCCCACTCTCCAAACTTCTACACCACGCCAACGTGAATCAATTGGTTTGGTAGGTAGGTATTTTAATAAACGTCGCACTGTAGCAAAACAGCGGGCTATTGGCGACGGTCCGGGATCAACCCCCATGCTGCGAGTAATAGACATAACACAATGAAAGTTTTGTTGACACAGAAGAGAGAAATATACCCAGGGAGGGATGCACCTGACACGAAATGAACCTGCTCCGCCTACAACTCGAAGGTTGCTAGCGCAGTGGGCATACTCACTGAGCCACGACGGCACATTGAATGATTTGGAGAAATAAATTACTTATTTTGCTTCGTATAGCTGAATGGTGTGATGCCAATTATCGTCCTTCTCTCTAACGCGCGAAATATACTTTGACCCTTATGTGTAGTTTCTTTCGTATGTCAAAAAATGTTTAATTTCAAATTGCAATATGAAATTAAACAAGTTCAGGTAAATCATATGAAAGGCGAATTTCTTTTAAAGGTATTTTGCCAGACCTAAAGTTAGAAAACAAGCTTCCGCCTTATGAAATTTTTGGGTAGGTAGGTATTTTAACGTCCCACTGGAGTAACAGAACGAGCCATTGGCGACGGTCCGGTATCGATCCCAAAGGGAAAGATCCAAGGGCAACACCACATAATTTTGAACTATATGAAATTTTTGGAAAGCATCTGGTTGTGGTTCTTTCTGAACCGCCCAGAAAAGTTTGAACTGAGTCTTGGACATTTCTTGCATCTCGGTTGGTAATTTAATGAAGGTCGCACTGGAGCAACACAGCGGTCTATTGACGAAGGTCCGGGATCAATCCCGAAAGGAAAGATCCAAGGAAAATGCCTCGTGATTTTGAACCACGGTAGGATGACGATCTTACAACTCGGAAGAGGCTCCAGTAAAGAACCGTTCTTGATCTGTTCTACTGCAATCGAGAAGTTTGGGGACCATTCGAAGCGCGTGACACCCCATTCCAAAGAATCATTCATACCTGTAGTTTAGAAGAATCAGTATTACCCAGGAGCGCACTTTTAACATTCACAAAATAATAGACGAGTCAAGCGTGTCATCAGTATCAATGAGAGGAATAAAAATGAAGTAGCTTGCAACGCAACAGGAAAACGATACATACAATTATTCTTGCATAAAAGTTAAACGTTTTGATGTTAATACGTGTTTAAATTAGATAGGTAGTTAATTAACGTCGCACTGGAACCACGGTCAGATGAGGAGAACAGCAACTGAGCTGGCAGCCAACTCTCCAAACTTCCACACCAAAGTGAGGAAAATCAAGGCCATTATAGATTTAATTTGTATCAGCCCTCGTGTACACGCGTTGCCACCGAGATAACAAGGCCAGACCGCTCTGACGTTTCAATCACGTGACTCGCTAATGGTAGTCATAACAAACATCGCGGGCTACTAATGGATTGCCTTAATGTAGCGTAAGAAATTAGATTTTTTTTATACTATTTTATACCGGAAAGTAAGTGCAGTTGCAGTTAAATATTATTATATAACATCTGTGGAACATTACAGTGTCAAGGTGTTAAAGGCTTTCGGACGATACATTCCGGACGATATCATCGTTTTGAAAATGAAGTTCGCAGACTTTGCTGCGTTTTGATGGTATAAAGTCGGCTCATGGAATCGCCCTGAGCCATCTTTTTCTAATATTTTCATCGTCTGGAAAGGAGAAAACCGCCACTTTTGGTGCGTCACCATATCCATAATTTCCAGAGCAAGAAGGTACACAGCATCTAAAGGGCATTTTGGATAGTCTCGTGGTTAAGCCTAAAGAAATCGATCTGGACACACGTTAAACGTGTTGTTTGACGAAAGCCACCTTGACACTGTAATGTTCCACAAATGTTATATAACAATATTTAACTGCAACTGCACTTACTTTCCGGTATAAAATAGTATAAAAAACCTAATTTCTTACGCTACATTAAAGGCAATCCATTAGCAGCCGGCCATGCGGCGATGTTTGTTATGACTACTAATTAGCGAGTCACGTAATTGAAACGTCAGAGCGGTCTGGCCTTGTTATCTCGGGGGTAACGGTACACGACGGTCTTTGGCTGGACCTAGTTTTGAACTCGCAACCCTCCGGTTGCTGATCTGCTGCTTTTCCAACTGGGCTACCGTGGCCCAGAATATGATAGGTTGGTTAGTTTAAGGGTTTTATGGCGCAATGGCCATATTTGGTCACGCTGCGCCAGACACAAGACATAAATATCAAGTAATAGACATACACACAATGAAAGTTTTACTGACACAGAAGAGAGAAATACACCCAGGGAGGAATGCATCTGAAAGGAATCGAACTTACATCTACCTACACCTCGAAAGTTGCTAGCGCAGTGGGCATACGTACCGAGCCAGAGAATAACAGGATCCACAATATTATTTAGCATTGATAACTGATAAATTAAAATTTGTTATTTATAAGCTGATAAGTGTGCCGAGTTGAAGAAAATTTTCATTAAGTCGAAAAAATTGCAAAGTAAACATGAACAGATCATATATAATTGTAAAAAAATTAGAAAGGAAGAAAAACCCAGTGACTAATGCAGGTTGCATGTGGGGCAGCGGTAGTCCGGTTGGAAGAGTTACGGATTAGCAACCGGAGGGTTACGAGTTTGAATCCAACCGAAGACCGTCATGTTCAAAGGGGACTGGTGCATGTTATATGACCGTGGTTCAAAATTACGTGGTGTTGTCCTCGGATATTTCCCTTGGGGATGGATCCCAGACCGTCTCCAATAGCCTGTCGTGCTCCAGTGTGACGTTAATTAAATTATCATCATTGATTTAAGTATTGTTACTTTGATGTTTTATAATGAAACTTGCTTAAATATGTAAGCAAAGGAATTTTAAATAACGTAATCACTTAACTAAAATATGTAAGTAGTTAATTACCGTCTCGCTGGAGCAACACATCGGGCTATTGGCGAAGGTCCGGGATCAATCCCGAAGGGAAAGATCGTGGACAACTAAAATTGGTTTTTTATCAAATATAGAACATTGTATTAAAATGTTAAATAAATTTTATATGATACTTGTACAAACTCCCAAATGCAAAACAAGGCAGAAAGCAGACGGACAGACTAACGTAACCAAGTGCAGTTATTAAATAATAATGTAAATAAATGTATTATTAAATAAAGTACTCACACACACACAGAGTATGCAAAGTTTCATGAAAATATATTCAACCGTTTGGACGTAGTACGGGCACACACATACATACAGACAGATGGACAGACACCAAACGTACGGGACACCGATTTTGCATCAGAAGTGCCCAAAATGAATAAATAACTTGAAATGGGTTGAAAATATTCGATGTACTTACACTCCATTTTTATTTATATATTTATACATTATTTTAATACCCCATTTTCTCTCTATTTCATTGTCACATTTTTATGTCCTACTGTGGTGCCCCTACAAGCCTTTAAAATTTGTCCAGAAATTTCGAATCATTCCGTACTTGAATCACAGCATGTTAGGTTCAAATAAAAGTAACTTAAATGTATGCTCCTAGATGGCAGCACGTAGAATTCTTAGAACCTATTCAGAATTTGAAACGAAATGAGAATTTTTAAAATTATTTTTAAGTGGCATAACGTTGGAAATACAAACAAAACTGAGCCTCTTATTGTGATTTTTATTATTTGCAAAGATTTACGATGAAACCATTTCCATCTGCTCAATACTATAACCTCTAGGTTATATCGCGCATCGATATATCACGCAATGTTTTTTGTAATCGGTAAAATTATTTTGGTTTGAGGACAGAAGAGGGGAAATGTCAATTTGTTTCTTCAGAATTTTGAGTTCTAAGGTCACTTGTCTGAAACATTTATCCTAAACTGATTTGGTAAAAAAAGATTCGGGTATTTGTTTTTCAAACATATTCTTCCATATTTAATATTGCTTTAAAAAATTTGTCTTTAATTCTACGTTTCTTACTTAAAGTATGTAGTTTTAACAAAATAAATGGAGTTTATGATTTTATGGAATTGAAATGGGTGTAATATGTTCACTTAGCAACAGTGTTTGGGGGTGAATCCATTCAAATCCAGGTAAGGCTGTTCACCTCACCATCTTCGAAATGAATATTTTCCATACAGGAACATTTTGGGCCACCTTGAATCAACATATTTTTTATAATCTCGAAAATTTTTTCTTCTTCGAGATACAAGGGCGTAAAAGTGACGTCTCACCTGGTTAAAAAATCGCATATCTCCTAAAGTATTTAAAATAATCCAATTTGTTTTTTTCGAAACAACTGTAAGACTTTAGAGCAATTATTGACACTAATTTCATTAGTGGTACGTAAATAGTATTGGTAAATGAAATTTTCAATTTGAAGAATTTTAAATTAATTTTTCTCAAAAAACCATCTTTTAAAAATCTGATTTTATTTTTCTGAGTTCCTATATAAATATTCTATTAGAGTGTTGAGTACTTTTTGAATATTTAAGCATAAATAAATTATTTTGTGTAATGATCCTGATCGGAAAACCCGACGCGATCAGAAAATAATGAAATACCGTCAAATTCCCTTTCGAAGTACGAAAAATTCCTAAGCGCATGTCAAATTCCCTATAAAAGAACGAAAATGTTTTCGAAATCCCAAAATTAAATCGGGATTCCCTTACACAGCCAATGGGAACTACGCTTTCTGTATTTGCTTAAAAATACTTTTTTACTCAACGCTAATCGAATAATTTGAATAATAAAAAAAATTATTTACTTAATTTAAATAAATTATCCATCACAAAATTATAAATTAAACATGTACTCAGAATTTCGCAAAAATATCATGATTTTGCTGTTCACCTCATTACAAAACCAAATTTAAAAAATAAGCTGTAATTGTTTTGATAAAAAGGTTCAGAGTAATAAACTACATATTTAAAATATTAATAAATTCCTATAAATACACTGCTGGCCACCGTAAATGCAACACCCTGAAGGAAGCATGCAAATAATATGAAATTTACAACATGCATTAGCGGAGGTGAGATATGCAAATGATTAGAATTTCAGCGCAGACGCACATCACGCGCGCCTGTGGCGCCATTCAAAGCGCTATTTAAGGCTTGGAGATTTCGACGATTTCAAGTATGGCAATTGTGTTTTTCTTGTGGTTTTTTCAAAAAAACGATCAATTATGCCTCGTAGAAAACAGCGATCATCTTTTGATCAAGTATCCGAGTTCGACAGAGGAAGGATAGTGGCCTACCGAGATTGTGGATTATCTTTCAGGGAAATCGGTAGTCGTGTTGGACGAAACCAAACAACTGTAATGCGGATATGTGATCGTTGGATGCAGGAGGGTACGACGGACCGACGTGTTCGATCGCATCCACCTCAGTGCACCACTTCACGTGATGACAGACATATTGTGCGTATGGCAGTGACGGATCGCTCAGCCACATCACGAACCATAGCACAGCACATTCAGTCTGTACCGCATCATCCAGTGTCTGCGCGTACCATTCGACGCCGTTTACAGCAGAGTGGTCTGTCCGCAAGACGTCCATTGCTCCGTCTACCCTTGACGCAGAACCACAGACGTTTCCGCCGTCAATGGTGCGATGAAAGAAGGATGTGGACGGCAGAATGGAATGAAATTGTCTTTACTGACGAGTCACGCTTCTGTCTGCAACACCACGATGGTCGGATTCGAGTCTGGAGACACCGTGGAGAGAGGATGCTGAACAGCTGCGTTATGCACCGCCACACTGGTCCTGCACCGGGTATTATGGTATGGGGCGGTATTGGATATCACTCTCGCACTCCTCTAGTACGCATTGCCGGTACTTTAAACAGCCAGCGCTACATCTCCGAGGTGTTGGAGCCAGTTGTCCTTCCTTACCTTCAGGGCTTGCCCACAGCCATATTTCAACAGGATAATGCGCGACCACACGTGGCACGCATTGTCCAAGGGTTCTTCGTCAACCGCCAGATTGAATTGCTTCCCTGGCCAGCTCGCTCTCCGGATCTTTCGCCGATAGAAAACATGTGGTCCATGGTTGCTCAACGATTGACCCAGAATACATCCCCAGCTGCCACACCAGATCAACTTTGGCAACGTGTGGAAGCTGCTTGGTCTGCTGTACCCCAAGAACACATCCAAAGTCTCTTTGAATCAATGCCGAGACGTGTGGCAGCGGTGATCTCCAACAATGGCGGCTACTCTGGCTACTGATTTTGGCAGGAACCACACTTCACAGAAGTCTATAAATTTAATCATTTGATACTTGGCCAACATGTTATCTACAAAATAAATTTTGTTGTGATATCTCTTGTCTTTCTTGGTGTTGCAATTTGGGTGGCCAGCAGTGTATATTAAAATATTTGGATAGTATTGAAACTAGTAGCACAGAACTTAGTGCCCCATAAATCCTCATAAAACACTTCTAAAAGTGCATAGATAAGAAAAATGTGAAGCTCAGAAATATTTAACAACTCAGATAAAATAATGATATAATTTTTTTTATTTAAACCACAAGAAAAGTTGCTATTTGAAAACTAGTTATGTTAAATAAAATATTAATTAAAAATAAATTGGAAGATTCGTTAAATTCGGCGAAAGTAAATCTGTTCTTTCTGCCACTTAAAATTCCAAGAAAGCATTCAACGGATTCTTCAATAAATGATTATTTCAATGTTAAATTTTACGAATGCAATTCATAACTAAATATACAGTTTCATAAATACACTTACTTTCAATCATCTTCGTTTCCTGAAAAGTCGAACTCTCATGTCACAATGTTGGATCGGATTTTTGTGTATGACAAGAGGCCGACTTTGTCATATAAACGCACCTTATAAAACTTCCAACAAGAGTGAACTTGCTAGCTATTTAAAAACTATTTTTTGATATTGCAGGAAAATTTTCATGTGCCATCCTCCGTAATTACAATTAAATTAATTTGTCTCTTCTGAATCCACGAAATTGCTTTTTACTTACCATATAGAGTTGTTTGAAAGATTAATTTCACAAAATCCCAGAATAACTTATACCCAAATCCAAGAATGAATTAAGAGTAAATGAGTATTATATACTAAATAATTTGAAATGTATAGGAATATGCTTTAATCAGACAAAGGTAATGATGATTGGTACATTAAAAAGCTACTTTTTCACTATATAAATCATCTTTCCATGTAAGCAACTGGGTGGATAAAAAGTAGCTGTTTGTAGAATATAAATAATCAACACTCCTAGAGCCCTCAGAATAGTATATCTGGTAACTTTATTTTGTAATTTGTTGCAGCAGATGTGCTATATTATAACCAGGTGAAAATTTTAATGCAAAGTCCTGAAGCAATATGCAGCCCAAATATTTCTCCTGTAAATAATTAGAAATAGAATTTGACTGATTTCTTTTTTAAAACTATAACACATTAGAATTATTGTAACAAAAATCGTAGTTTCATACACTTTATTGATATATGTATAGAAATAATGAATCGTTAAAATATCGCATCGAAAGGTGCTTAAGTTGCTGGTTGGGGAAGATTCAAGCACTTATTTACTAGTGGAGGAAAAATCTTGAATGCGCACGTTGAGCGCGCGTTAGCGGTTGAAATTTCGATGATCTTACGTTGAAGGCTCTTAAAAATCAATCTTTGAGAAACTGCATCAGCTATATAGGATGCTACATTAACAACCATTCTAATGAAATTAAACAAAAAGTTTCAAACATTTTAAAGATGGCTCTTTTTATTAAATTTTAATCAAACTTCAGCAAGTTCCGTGCCAAATTGTTAAAAAACTAATCTGATTTTAAAAGATATTTTACTTATTATTACGAACAGTACATTTAAGTATCACTAGCAAAAAACAAAACAAGTTTAACTCCAATAGTTTAAGCGTAGCAAAATTTTAAGTGCTAAGTAACGTTCTTGAAATTGTATTCAGTTCAGTAAAATTCAAGTAAAATTAGTCAGGTTCAAAATTATTCAGTAAAATTGAACATTTTTGAAAATTGAACTTGAATTATTCAGTAAAATTGAACATTTTTGAGTGACTTCTAAAGGGTCTTATTTCCATGAAAAAAAATTATTTTGCAAAAATTAAACGTGGCATAGTTTAACATACGCCATTGGCCATCATATACCATATTTGAAAAAAAAATCAAAGGTGGTGAGGAAAACATATTTTTTTATTGCCTGAATTTGAATGGTTCACCCTTAGTTACATTACGAAACACAAATGCTCTATAGCTTCACACAGGCTTTTACATATGCTATAGCGAAGGTAACTTATGGTTTGTATTTGACTCTGATTTTCTTGTAATACTTGTACACCAAACGTTGAAATCCAACAAGAAAAAGGGGGTGGTTTTCCATCGCAAAAAGATAGCAGATATCTCATACACGTCGTGATGACAGAAATTTACCAACAATTAAGTATTTATAACATATTTTATGCCACTTGCTTTAAACGCATCGCGTCGTCGCAAAACACCACCACTACAGGTAGGTAGTTAAATAATTTAGCACTGGAGTAACACAACTGCCTATTGACGATGGTCCGTGATCAATCCCGAAGAGAAAGATCCAAGGTAGGTAGGTATGGTATTTTAATTAAAGTCGCACTGGAGCAACACAACGGGCTATTGTTGATGGTGCGGGATCAAACCCCGAAGGGAAAGACCCGAGGACAACACCACGTAATTTTAAACCACGGTCAGATGATGAGGTCACACCCGAGCTGGCACCCCACTCTCCAAACTTCCTCACCATGTCAACGTGAGGATATTTGAGGCCACGATGAATTTGACGTGCACCAGCCCCCCCCCCCCCGTGTACACGACAGTCTTTGGCTCGAACGAGTTTCAAACTCGCAACCCTCCTGTTACTCTTCCAACTGGGGTACCGCTGCCCCCTCGTCGGAAATCAACCCGAAAAAGTGTCCGTTTTTCGATCGGCATTCTGGCGATGTTATTCGCGTCGGAAGTTTTATGATCTCTCTTTTGGACATTGTTAATTTCAGCGCACAACAAACTATGCTTTCGGAATACATTACCAGTGCCCGAGAGCCAATGGAGACGAAACCAAAGCACAAGAAGAATATGCCAATCCATAGAGTAGAGTGAACAATGCTAAACTTTCGAAGTGACAAAAACTAGTTGTAACGTGACCCTTAGACGACTTTCGTCTGCGGGTGGAAACGGACATTCATCATCTGATTGGTCCACGCGACATAGTAGTTTGTCAATTTCACCACTTTTGACGTGATTATAGAAATGCGTATTCACATACGCTCTGTCATATGATGTTATATCGCCAAACGAGGCGATTGCCAAATCGGCCAACCAAGTCAATTTGTCACATAGCAGTCATTTGGTCATTTTTTGAAGCTCCTCGCAATAAGGTCATTCCACGTGATCACGTTGGCGTGGTGTGGAAGTTTGGAGAGTGGGGTGCCAGCTCAGGTGTTGCCTCGTCATCTGACCGTGGTTCAAAATTACGTGGTGTTGTCCTCGGATCTTTCCCTTTGGGATTGATCCCGGACCGTCACCAATAGCCCATTGTGTTGCTGCAGTGTGACGTTAATTGAAACCCCCCCCCATTCCACGTGAAATATTGGCGAGGTGTGAAAGTTTGGAGAATCCAGTGCCTTCTCACGTGTGACCTCGTCATCTGACCGTGGTTCGAAATCACGTGGTATCGTTCTCGGATCTTTCCCTTCGGGGTTTGAATCCGGACCCCTCGCCAATAGCCCGTATTGTTGCTCCAGTGCGACGTCAAGTAACTACCTAACCTAACCTACAATACTTGGATTGCTTAGGAGAGCGCTAAGAGTACTGAAAAAGGTTACTACATTCAAACCAAGCAACCATCCGAAGCTGATCCCATTTCACGGTGTAGTAAGCGAAGTATCCTCCCTTTCCTCTTGTGTTTGGCATGCTGTTTGTGCCAGGTGTCCCAACCTCCGCTTCCATAAATCACAGTAGCAAAGTAACCGGAACTCATCAAGCCGCATAAACACCACCCTCCGAAATTGGTTTCGTAGCCCTTTCGAAACTTGAAAATAGTTCGGATCAACAACTGATGTCGGATATTCTGCGGGAAGGTCGTTCACTTTGCGGAGGGATGCTCTGGCATCCAGAGGCGGGTTCGAGAATAGAATCTGGAGCAGGCAGGAGGAGTGGGAGTGAGTCATCCCGAGAGACAAAGGGCTGTAAACACCGCTACTGCTGGAAGCGTGCTCTTGATCCAAGACAATCGCCTGCACCAAGAAACGGTGGATCTGAAGCAGGCCTCTGTGGAACGATCTATCTGAGCGCGAAATTGCGGTAGAGTGGGACAGTGGATTTGGTATTTTTAAATTAACGTCGCACTGGAACAACACAAAGGGCTATTGGCGACGGTCCGGGATCAAACCCGAAGCGAAAGATCCGAGGATAACACCACGTTATTTTGAATCACGTTCAGATGACGAGGTAACACCTGAGCTGGCACCCCACTCTCCAAACTTCCGCCAACGTGAGGACATTGGATTCCACCACAGATTTAACGTTCCCCCTTTGTACCCGACGGTCTTTGTTTGGATTCGAACTCGCAACCCTCCGGTTGCTAATCCGTTACTCTTTCAACCGGGATACCGCGGTTTTGTGGGAAAAGGAAATATATCTATCTCTTTTCTGAATAGTAATGCAATCGCAGGGGCTTACATGAGAAATGGAAAATGGAATTGGTGTTTTAGAGCAGAAAGTGTGGAGTGTATGAGAGCACTCACACATAGAACAGGAAAACACTTCTGTAACGAGGGTAACTTTTCAATATTCTGATTTACCGACCCTTTTCAATCTCCCCTTAACCCTTTCGGGTCTAATGGGCATATACGTCCCAGAGATTAGATTGGGTAAATAAATCCTACTTTTGAATGGGTTTTTACGTTTTCAGTGTTCTTAAGGAATTAGGGAATAAAAATATGACTAAAGAAACCTGGCAATACTTTCAGATTGCAAATGGCGGACTTATGGTTTTGTGTTTTTATTTATTATTTTATTATTTCAATTAACGTCACACTGGAGCAACACAATGGGCTATTGGTGACGGTCCGGGATCAATCCCAAAGGGAAAGATCCGAGGACAACACCACGTAATTTTGAACCACGGTCAGATGACGAGGCAACACCTGAGCTGGCACCCCACTCTCCAAACTTCCACACCACGCCAACGTGAGGACATTTGGTATTTTGGTATTTTTGGTATTTTCAATTAACGTCACACTGGAGCAACACAACGGGCTATTGGTGACGGTCCGGGATCAATCCCAGAGGGAAAGATCCGAGGACAGCACCACGTAATTTTGAACCACGGTCAGATGACGAGGCAACACCTGAGCTGGCACCCCACTCTCCAAACTTCCACACCACGCCAACGTGAGGACATTTGAGGCCACGACAGATTTAACGTGCACCAGCCCCCTTTGTACACGACGGTGTTTGGCTGGATTCGAACTCGCAACCCTTCGGTTGCTAGTTCGTTACTCTTCCAACCGGGCCACCGCGGCCCCTTATGGTTTTGAGCACGCCCATTCATTCTGATGAATTAGTGACCGTAGTTCGGAAACAAAGAGATGGTACAAAATGAGACGTTAGTTGCCCAGAAGCCATTTTTTCATCACAATATGTACATGAATGGAGTTGACCGCTTTGATGAAATGGCTACTTTTTGTGGTCTTGGCAGAAAATCAGACAAGTGGTGGAAAAATATTTTTAGTTATGATTTCTGTTGTGAATGCATGGATTACGAAGTGTGATATGGAACATAAAACAGAACCACTATTATCACTCATGGTCCCCTTAGCTGAGCAACTAATAAATGTTGGAAGGGAGAAAGCAAACACAAAAAGAACGCGAAAGTACGGTCGTCCGTCAAAAAGAGCAAAAACTACTAAACTACTAAATTAAACTACTTTTTAGAATTAAATTTTAATCATGCAAAAGTCGGGGCGAAAGGGTTAACCTAAGCAGTGCAGTAAACGAACTTCATTCCACTTCGTTTCCGTCATGGGCCGCGGAAGCGCTGTTGGAAGAGTAAAGGATTAGCAAACGGAGAGTTCCGAGTTCAAATCCAACCAAAGACCGTCATCTACAAAGGGGACTGGTGCACGTTAAATCTGTCGTGGCTTCAAATGTCCTCACGTTGGTGTGGTGTTGAGAGTGGGGTGCCAGCTCAGGTGTGACGTCGTCATCTGACCGTGGTTCAAAATGACGTGTTGTCCTCGGATATTTCCTTCGGGTTTGATCCCGGACCGTCGCCAATAGCCCTTGGTGCTCCAACTCATATAAAGGAGTGGCCCGGTCGAGAGAGAAGTGGATTTGAAACTGGAGGGGATTGCGAGTTCGAGACTCGATACATCCGAAGACCGTCGTGTGACACAGTCGCTTTTGTCGATGTGGAATTGTGTTCAACTCTTAAGAACCTTTTTCTGCGAGCTTCTAAGAGTGGCATCATAATGACTGTATTGATGAATGCAAATGCGATGGACGTTTTTAACAAACTTCTTTAATTGTTTTTCTCGTTACAGCCAAAGGCCGTCGTGTATCCGGGTGCTGCTGCACATCAAATCGGTCGTGGCCTGAAATGTCCTCACGTTGGCGGGTAATTTTAAGAATATTCAATATTAATTATGATATTAATATTGCATACTGATTCGAAACCTACGAATTGTAAATCGATTTAGAATTGATATGATTCTGCAAAATTTCAACTCATTCGGATAGTTATTTCTTCAAAATTAAATCTATTTATAGGATAAGCATAGTTGGCGTCTTTCTGTCTGTCTGTTCTCTATTCGAAACTACACCGTGTGACCAATCCACACCAAATTCGGTACACATATTCTTTAGAACCCTGTTGGTAACGTAGGCTACATATTAACACCCGTTCTATTTATACTATGTGTGCAAAGGGGGCTAAAAAGAATTGGAAATCTTCACATGTATAACATTATTACCACGATTGTGGCTCACAACGAAAAATTAAAAAACAATTTTATAAAAATATTACATTCAAACAATTTAAATTAAATTATAATATTTATGTTTTACTGATTTTTTGTATATTTCCATAATATAAATAGTTTATGATTTGATTGATGATATAAGGATACTTAAAATACTTAATTTTACATAACTTACATTTTATAGTGAAACACGAGAAGCCCAGTCGAAAAACTCATTGATCATATAAACGTAATTTTGCTTCTCGGAATCTGGCAAAGCTATAATTAATGTTTTATTTTTTTAATTTAATTTAGAATGTTGTGTTTGTGTATTTGCGTTAAGACAACGAAATGTTGCGGCCATATTTGAGCATTTTTAAGTATCATGAATATGTGTTCTTTTTGTAAATAAATCAATATTGTCTTTATCAATATTGTTCAAACGTCTTTTTTCGAATTGCTCTATTTCAGAATAAATTCAGGAAGTCGAAATTCGACATGGTTGCTCATATCTTTAGTTTTTTAGAATTCTGATCGGAATTTCGTTTCAATGACAGGAATTTCGTTCGTTTGTATTTATGTGTTCCATTATTTTACATATTGCAGATATATTATTAAAGAGTTGGATTTTAATGAATTATCTCTATTTTCTGCAAAATATCACTAGACAGGGTTAATGTCTAAGCAATGTATGAATATTTCGACCAACTTTCCTTAAGTCTGGTTGAATGCGTAAAGGTCTGTAGAATTGTGTTTTATGAAAATAAATAAAATATAGAAAGCAAAAGTTCTTTTTAGTAAGGTGTGTAACTTCTTATTTTAAAATGACCGGTATAAAATTAAAAGCATTTTAAAATAAGATAGGTTTAAATAACAAGATGGGATTAAGATAGAATTAAAACCAATTACATTTACATTTGTTTTTCATGTTTCATGGGTATTATTGAAAGCTGTACCCCGTAGTCTACTACATCTGTCATTCTAAATATGTACGTGGTTTCCATTTAGAAACCGAATCTCAGTTGAAAAAGTACCATAAGGATTCGATTTAAAACTGAATTTCTGTTTTATTAAAGCTAATTTTAAACAAGACTTTGCTGAATCTTGTTATGTCACAATTAGGAAGTATTTGAAATAGTTCTTTTGAAGAATTGAGATTTTGTGTCTTAAGTGTCAGCAACGGTCTAATTTGCTTACTTTACAAGCTGAAGCTGTTCCTATGCAACATTCGTTGAATGCAGTGATTTTTTTAAATGCTGTAAAATCGACCTTCTCCTATAAAAAAAATGTCATCGATTTTGAGTTTGCTTTGTCTACACTGATAACGTTTATTCTTAAAACAAACTCCGCTATTCCACATGCCTCTGAATGGAATTTTCAAGAAAAAAAATGTGTTTACTTCAAAATAAATTAATAACGCATACAGTAACGATTTAATTTGCCATCCTCTCATAATGATGAAATTCGAAAACATCATTTCTGTAACAAGAGTGTCACAAGTCAAAAAATATTAATAGGAAAACTGAGTGGAAGACTACGCGCCAGAAGTTTGTTATTTTTACTGAAAATGAACTCACGGGGCATTCGCAATCACTCAAAAACTCAAATTCGACGACTGTAGTAGTCACCTTAGGGAAAAACGTTTGTAATTTGTTTTACATCAGCAGTGTGATGAATATGAAATGGTCTATATGGAGGCAAACATATTTGCATCCGAATTAAATTGAAGAAGCTATGGAAAAGTTAAAACGATCTTAAGTAATTATTTTCCGTACCCTTAAATGATGCTTGCATTTTTCTATGAAAGAGAAGTGATTAATCTGATCACTTTACAATCAACATTTAACCAGTTCAACCCGAGCAACGCCGGTTAATTCTGCTAGCTTATTATGAGATAAGTTTTTCTTTGTAATAAATTTATACTTATTCAATTTATTTATTATTATAGATTACTGGCAGAATTACCAGGTGTTACTCAGGTTGAATTGGTCTATTAACTCCCACTTTCGTTAATATAAATTGTATATCCTATTCATCACATGAAACAACTACCACACTCTAATAAAGGTGCACAATTGTTAAATACACAATTTCACAAATGTAAATGAATGTTATATTTAATATTGTACATTTTTGTAGAATTTAAATTTTTAGTAAGAAAGAAAAGTCTTTAGAGAGTGTGTCAATGTTACATAGAATGCATAGGATAGAGTATGCATATAAATGCCTTGTATGTCATTTGAAAACAAAAGTGTTTCCCAAAATTATTATACATTGATTAATTTTACTTACCTTATTACAGTTATTGAAGGAAGAACATCAAATTGAATATCCAGAAATACATCTTAAAACAGACAAAAATACTTCGAATGAAAAGTAATGAATGTATCTGTATTTTCACTACAAAATTTTTATTATAAACGGACACAAATTTAAAAAAAGCAAACGATTATAAAAATGCCAAGATTGCCATATTAGCTACCACTCCTATTTTAAAAGGTCTTGTTCTGTATATTTTATTTGTGTTTTATTCTCTTTATCGTCTGTCTCAAATATTCAGAATTTTTTATATTTCGTAAAGAAAAATTAAGGCTCAAAATAAATAAATATTAGAATTTAAATTCCGTAAAAATAGTTTTTGAAAAAAATTGATTTTTCAGCAGCATTGGTAAAACAATCCAAGTAATTGCAATGCTCAATATACCTTCTAGTTACTCCAAACCTACCAAATTATGGTTGATTTAAGTATAGTTACTCAGATGTTTTAGCATGAAACTTGATTAAATATGTAAGCAAAGGAACACAAAATAATGTATTTACTAAACTAAAATACAATGTATAAACTATAGCATTAAAAGCATTAATGTATAAAATATTTAATTAAAATATGTTGAAAAAACTTTGTGATACTTGTACAAACACACAAACACAAAATCAAACATAGAATAGGAAGACGGACAGACAAACGCAACCAAGTTCAGTCACTAAATGAATGTAAGTACTCACAAGTATGCAAAGTTTCATGAAAATATATTCAAACTTTTGGACGTATCACGGGCACATAGACGGGCATACAGACACCAAACGCCCAAGAGACGGAGTTTGCATCAGAAGGGCCGAAAACGGATAGAAAACTTGAAATGGGTCGAAAATGTTTAATGTACAAACACTCCATTCCTATTTATATAGATTTCGTACAATGTTAAAAAAAATGTTAATGTCGTACGGGCAGAGATTAACCAACCCACAATATCAAACTGGAGTGCAATATAATTTTCGCTTTGGTCTTTAGACGTCGCATTGGGAAATTCTTAATAGAAATTGTTTTCACAATCCCGGGAAAAATGAGGTCAAAATTCGAACTCTACCTGAATGTAATCATAATGCTCTATGTATTTTTCTGTACAAAAACAGCAATATATATATATATATATATATATATATATATATATATATATATATATATATATATATATATATATATATATATATATATATATATATACCCCTTATACGTTTAAATCTTTTCCATTGAATTGTGTAATACTCTGAAACTGTATCCGACTTAATCGACGCTCATCGCTGTGAAAAAGGTAGGACGAAAGAAAAGAAGGTATTTGAGATTTGCAAATCATGCACTAATCAAAACTTCATTGTCTGAAAACCCAAATATAACGTACAAGACTTCGCAAACCCAAAAAGTTTTAAAATGTGATGTCTAAGGCTCAATTTGAGTCATAAAAGTTATGTTTCTAAATTTGGGCCCCCTCCAAAATATAATCCTGACTATGCTATTGGGTATAAGTTATTGTGGTTACTGCTATACGATTTCACCAGGGAGTTTTTGCTGCTTCAGACAAACTAAGTAGAGACTGTTTTTTCAGCAGTTTTGTTTTCCAGGGTGGAACAGCTTTTTGAGCTTTGTTCGGTCCGCGTGCTTGTGTCCTTTCCTCCTTCGATTGCTCGACTCGTGACAGCTTTTCATGTTCTACGTTGATTCGAGTGTGATTAAAAATGTCTCTTTCTTTATGTTCATACATAATGTTACTTTTATGGTTCGAAAGGAAACTGGAAATAGTTGCGTTCTCTTAAAAATTCTAGGGGTTGTCGTGGCTCAGTGGGTATGCCCACTGTGCTAGAAACCTTCGAGTTGTAGGTGGTGCAGTCAGGTTCATTCCTTCCTGGGTGTATTTCTCACTTCTGTGTCAGTGAAACCTTTATTGTGTGTGTTTGTCAATTAGTTGATATTTTATGTCTTGCGTCTGGCGCAGCATGGCCAAATATGGCCCTTGCGCCATAAAACCCCAAACACCAACCAACCAACCTAGAAATTCTAGACTGAGCAAGCTGGGTAAATGTCACGACGCGTTCAGGAGTTTTGATGCTTCAGACACATTTCTGCCTCGTACATTCGATGTTGTAAAAGATCAAATCGCTTCGAAGCTGTGTCAATGTCATAAGTTTTCCTAAAGACAGCAAGATTGATTAGCACTCTGAAATTAGACGTCCCTGAAACGGTAACTCTTCCGCCATCTGGTGACAGCCAGAAACTCTAGCACGTCTTCGAAGAATGCGCTTGCCAAAAAGCCCGAAAACGAAATCTTAATTCTCTCGGTTCACGCCAAAATATCGCATCACCCCGAGTTCAAGAAACCAAAACGACTCGTTTTCGTGTTAAAGAACTTTCACACACAAGCTAAGCCTAAAGCAGGGCGATTCCTCCCATCGCAAAATCGCTTCCGGTCCATGCGGCAGCGGCGAGGGAGCAGCGCGGCTGCGTGAGAGGGTGCCTTGCCGCGGATGCTTCCGCTTCTATAAAAGGTTGGCGAGTTCTGTAATCCGAGCTTTGTCATTGAAGGCGAAGAACAAAGGAATGAGAGAATTTAGGGCAGCGCGAGAGACGACAGCGACATCCTTGTTGGAGATGTTTTCGAGGCGGACTTTTTTCTTCTTGCTGGGATGTTTATCCTCTGTAGGGGGTTAAGCGACCAGATTCGTTTCTGGTATTTTCACCTCGAATCCTTTCTTAATTCCAAGGAAGGGATCCCAATCAAGCGTACGGGGTGGTTAAGTGTTTCGTTTGGCTCGTTGAACTCCATTTGTTTCGCGGCTAAAGTGGGATAAGTCTTAAGGTAGGTCGTTAATCGACGTCACACTGCAGCAACACAACGGGCTATTGGCGGAGGTCCGGGATCCATCCCGAAGGGAACGATCCGAAGAGGACAATTCCTCCTTTCGAACAGCGGTCAGATGACAAGGTCAACACCTGAGCTGGCACCCCACTCTCCAAACTTCCACGCCAACGTGAGGGCATTTGAGGCCATGACAGATTTAACGTGCACCAGCCCCTTTGTATACGACGGTCTTTGGTTGGATTCGAACTCGCAACCCTCCGGTTGCTAATCCGGTACTATGCCAACTGGCCTGGAGTCAGTTGGAAGAACAACGGATTAGCAAACGGAAAATTGAGAGTTCGATGCTCGGTCCAGCCAAAGACCGCTGTGTACACGGGGGCTGGTGCACGTTAAATCTGTCGGGGCCTCAAATGTTCTCACGTTGGGGTGGTGTGAAAGTTTGGAGAGCTTAGGTGTTGACCTCGTCGTCTGACCTCTGTTCGAAAAGAGGAATTGTTGTCTTTGGATCTTTCCCTTGGGAATTGATCCCGTACCTTCGCCAATAGTCGGTTGTGTTGCTCCAGTTCGATGTTGATTAACTACCCTACTACTCATAAATTGATCCCCCATTAACTAACATCTCTCTGATAATCAATAACTAAGGTAACGGATACGATAGTTATATCACTACTGTTAAAGTAAATTAAATCTGTTTTAATCTCACTTAATTTAACTAAAATGTTAACTATCTCTTTTATATTAAATGTTAATACTCTAACTACAAGGGTATTTAGCAGAACAGGAGATAAGTACCGATCAAGAATGGATTACCAAAACCTCGCGATGGGTAGTTGTATAGTAAATTTATTCATATCTGCCTGTGCGACATTAATAGTTTTAACATTGGGCTAAATAATCTATAATAATAAATGAATTGAATAAGTATAAATTTATATAAAGAAATCATTTATTTTATAAGCTAGCAGAATTAACCGGCGCTGCTCGGGTTGAACTGGTTAAATGTCGATTGTGAAAAGTGATCAGATTAATCACTTCTCTTTCATAGAAAAATGCAAGCATTGTTGAAGAGTATGGAAAATAATTTCTTAAGGTGTATGTATACACTAGAAATCACGAAAATTGACCAAAATGTCGATCGATTTTTTTTAATAATTCAAAATATTGTCCAACTCCTTAGCTTTCAAACGATACCAAGATCTTGTAAATATTCGAAATAGTTTTCAAGTTACAAGGGTTTGGGTTAGGTACTGACCATAGACAAACACATTTCGCAAACTTTAAACTCGATTTCTGAAGAACTATGTTTTTACAATAGGATGCTTCTTTCGAACAGTGATAAGTAAACAATGAATTGATCTATTATAATTACTTTTATGTCATTATAATCTATATAATACAATTGATGTTTAGACCCTCAGTCGAAATTATTGGTTAAGAAATGAATTTTTAATTGATTTTTAAATGTTGAAATTCCTGAGAAAATCTTGATTTTTTAGACTTCCTTCGTAAAAAAAATTGTATAAAAAACCTATTCCCTCTAGCAACTTGATGGAAGGTCAAAACATGAAGAATAATATTAAGAATAATTTCCTACAGGAATTGTCCTTCTGAGCACATTAGAATTTGAGATATCACTGTAAAAAAACATGCTACTTAGCTAATTATATCTAAATTAGAGAATTAATGAGTAGCTTAATCAGAATTTTTCCCACTAAAATGAGTTTAACTACAAACCAATGACCTATTGTGAAAGAACTGAATTTTTAAAGTCAAAATTGAAAAAAAAAATGTTCTAGTGCATACATACACCTTAAGATTGCTTTAACTTTTTCATAGCTTCTACAATTTACTATGGATGCAAATATGTATACCTGATACATTAATCCATATAGTCCATTTCATATTCACACTCCTGCTGTAAGACAAACTACAAAAGTTTCCTCTAAGTTGACTACTACAGTAATCGAATTTGAGTTTTTGAGTGATTACGAATGCCCCGTGAGTTCATTTTCAGTAAAAATGACAAACTTCTTTTTGTCGTGTAGTCTTCCACTCAGTTTTCCTATTAACATTTTTTGACTTGTGACACTCTTGTAAAAGGGATATGTTTTCGAATTTCATCATTAATGAGAGGATGGCAAATTGAATCGTTACTGTATGCGTTATTTATTTTGAAGAAAATTTATTTTGAAGAAAAGAAATTTTTTTCTTGAAAATTCCATTCAGCGGCACTTTACAATTTGAAATAAAACAGACGGTCGATTTTACAGCGTTTTTCAAAACACTACTTCAGAAAATGTTTCATAGGTATCTAAGTTGCATAGGAACAGCTTCAGCTTGTAAAGTAAGCAAATTAGACCTTTTCTGACACTTAAGACACAATTTCAATTTTTCAAATCCTAGTTTAAATACTTTCTAATTGTGATGTAACAAGATTCAGCAGTCTTGTTTAAAATTAGCTTTACTAAAACAAAAATTCAGTTTTAAATCGAATTCTTATGGTACTTTTTCAACTGAGATTCGGTTTCTAAATGGAAACCACGTACATATTTAGAATGATAGATGTAGTAGACTAAAGAGTACAGCTGTCAATAATACCTATGAAATATGAAAAAACAAATGTAAATTTAATTGGTTTTAATTGCCTAAAAAATCTATGTCAAGATCAAGTGATGAAAATCTATGTCAAGATTTAGGAATATCTTTTAACTACAACGTACGGCTACCCGTTTTAATTGAACGCAATCTATCGTATTTTAAAATATTATTTTAACTTTGTATCGGTAATTTTGAAATAAGAAATTACAAACCTTATGTAAAAAGGTTTTTTGTTTTATATATTTTATTTATTTTTATGAAACAAAATTCTTTAAACCATTGCGTATTCAACCAGACTTACTATTGGTCGAAATGTACACATACGGCTAAGAAATTACCCATGTCTAGTGATATATTTTGCAGAAAATATAAATAATTCATTAAAATATAACTGCTAAATAATATATTTACAATATGTAAAATTCTGTAGCACCAATACAAACAGAAATGAAATTCCGGTCCTTGAAAAAATGCAGAATTCTGAAAAACGAAAGCTATGAACAAGCGTGTTGATTTTCGAATTTCTGAAATATATTGAAATAGAGCAATTCGAAAAGTCTTAAACAATATTGATCAAGACGATACTAATTCATTTACGAATAGAACGCATATTTATAATACTTAGGAAAAAATAAAACATATTTAGTAATTAATAACCTCATTTTAGTCGGTTTCAACCATGACCCAGGGCCTTTGATCCTAAGGTTAATCCACTCTCCGGCTCTCTCCTAATGAACTTGCGGGGTAACCTGGTTGGAAGAGTAACGGATTAACCAAAGACCGTCGTGTACAAAGGGGGCTGGTGCACGTTAAATCAGTCGTGGCCTCAAATGTACTCACGTTGGCGTGGTGTGGAAGTTTGGAGAGTGGGGTGTCGCTCAGGTGTTACCTTGTCATCTGACCATGGTTCAAAATTACGTGGTGTTGTCCTCGTATCTTTCCCTTTGATTTGATCCCGGACCGTCACCAATAGCCCGTTGTGTTGCTCTTGCGCGACGCTATTTAAAATACCTACCTAATGGACTTGCGGATATTAGTATAGTGATATGTCGATGAATCGACTAACTTAACCTTTTAATATCGAATAATTGAAATGCTGCGACAAATTTTCAAGTTCTTATTTTCCTGTGTTATAAATCTTACAACCACGATCAAACTTTCAACTTAGATATCAAGAATTCTAAAACAGTCATGCTTTTATTTTAAGCTTGCTTGTTGATTAGATGTTTAAAATTAAAACGAACTCAATCGGTAATTTTAGTACTTTTCATAAACAAATTATATTTTTAAACATTTATTTTTTTAACGAATATTTATTGGCGTTTTTTATTTGAAGCGAAAATTCCTAATCGTAAGATCAATTTTCACATCGACTTACTAAATAATCTAAATTACATTCAATTACAATTTTTAAAACTGTTTTTCTTCGACAAAAATTATTGATTGCAGATAGCAAATTAGCGAGGAATTTGTTAGCGAATTGAAATTGTTTAAAATGAACTTTCAGTTTAACCTTTACACAAAACATCGAATAACTATGTCATAAAAAATACTAATGTAATAAAAAGAAACATGACGAGCAAATGAAAATTGTTAATATTATACGCTCATGACAGTGTAAACAGGTAATTCCTATTATCAGCAGAGTGGTGTTATCTAGCATCAAAGGAGAATTCAGAGCAGAAGGCTTTTCAAAAATAGATCCGTTCTCTTAAAAGGAATCCAAAAATAACGTCATTGGCACACCAAACAGAATTCCAAATTCGCGATTTCATCTACAATAGAAAATGCTTTTATATAAGCAGGCCAATTTTCTTTAGAAATTATAATTATTTTCAATAAAAAGTCTTAAAATACGTTTTAATAGAAAATATTTATTCTCTTTCAGATTATCGAATTTATGTTAGCAAAGAATATACAGTGGCTCCCAAAAGTGTTCGTACACTTTAAAAATTTGTAGAAAAAGCGCTGTACCTGGACTTGAATTCGAATATAAAGTTCAATATTTTTTCATATCATCTCCATGTGATTCTGAATAAAACCCAACATTCTTTAAAAAAATATTGACTTATTTTCTTTTTGTAAAAATGAAGATGCAAGGAGGCACAGAAAGAGCACGTCACAAAAGTGATCGTACACCGAAACATTTTTGGATAAATTCATAAATAAAATTATCGTTTATCGCTTTTTTTTATTTTTGCATTGTGGTGACATTTAAAAAATCGTTTGGCTTTAATCTTTCCTTGCTTACTTTGTAATATTCTATTTATTATTTAAAAATGGCTCGTAGTCGTAAGGAAACAACGAACAGCATTCGAAAATTGTTATATTTTATCATAGTAGTGGTAAATCAGTTCGGAATATCGTTAAATTAGTACATTTATCCCATTCTTCGGTGCAGTATGTGATAAAACGCGCTTTAAAGAAAATCGGATCGAAAACAAGGTAAGGAAAGGTCGTCCGGCAAAGTTAACTCAACGTGATCAGAGATTTATAGTAAGAAAATTTGTGAAAAATCCACGTTTGAGTGCTGTAAAAATTTCTACAGAATTTACTGAAAAATTTTCTACTTCAATTTCATCTGAAACTGTCCGACGAGTGCTCAGATCAACTGGATTAAATGGGCATTCTGCCCGAAGAAATTTTTTTGTAAGTGCGAAAAATAGAAAGCTTAGGCTTTCCTTCGCAAAATCAATGATAAATAAGCCCGAAACGTATTGGAATCACGTCTTATTTGCAGATGAAAGCAAATTTAACATGTTTGGTTCCGATGGGCGTATAATTGTATGGAGAAGAAAAAATGAGGAACTTAATCTCAAGAACTTAGCTGGAAGAGTAAAGCATGGCGGTGGAGGTGTCCTTGTGTGGGGGTGCATGTCAGCATCAGAACTACGTAATTTGGTATTTATTGATGGCATAATGAATCATGCTCTTTATTTAAATATTTTAAAAGACAATTTAAAATTATTAGCCCAAAATTTGGGTATTGGGAACAACTTTGTTTTTTTATCAAGATAACGATCCTAAGCACACGGTTCTCAACGTTCGCCTCTGGTGTTTCTATAATTGTCCACAAGTTCTGAAAACACCACCTCAGTCGCCGGATTTAAACCCAATAGAACACATTTGGAGAGAACTGGAGGTTAGAGTACGAAGACACGACATTAAAACGAAAAGCGAACTAAAAACAGTAATGATTGAAGAATGGAGGAACAGTGATGCAGAAATTACAAAAAAACTAGTGAACTCTATTCCCAGACGTTTAAAAGCTGTTGTGGATGCTATAGGTTATCCTACTAAGTACTAATTTACCGAAATATTACAATATTTGCTAGTATATAGATATTTCTTTAAAGTGTACGAAGACTTTTGTGAGGTAACGTTTTTGTTACTTTTTGATTATTGATTTTCCAAAAAAAATGTTTTACTATATTTTCAAAATATTTTATGTAGTTTTGTTAAGAACAAGTTATAGATATTATTAAAAAATTCCCATTCTGAAATATTAATTTTTATTAATAGATAGAGCCCAAATCATTGATATAGCAAAAATCATTGAAATTCGCAAGTGTACGAACACTTTTGGGAGCCACTGTAGCTTATTTTTAAAGATTGGAATGTAAGCATAAAAAGTGCTAGTTATCTTCGTATATCGCAAATACGGAATAATTCCATAACATTGAAAAAAAGAACTCAAGTTTATTATATGAATTCAAGACTAACATACAACCCGATCGGAATCACCGATGCATAAAGAAAAAAGAATAACTTTTAAAATTTATACATATACGTATACTATATGTATATTGCCATTCAGGGAGGAAGAAATTTGCCTGAACTAACTAGAAGCATAAACATAAATCTCCCTTAGGCACAAATAATACGGAATAATAAATCAGTGAAATAATTCTTGATACGAACTGTTTTGAATAAGAACAAATTCTGAAAACCAATAAGTTATTGTTATGTTTAGTCAGAAATTAGTTTTTATTTTAACGAAGTCTTTAAAATAAACTATCCAGTTTGGACATTATTTGATCAAAAATTCAGTATTAAATTCCATTTTATCGCTTATTGATACGAGAGGCCATTTCTGTAAAGCTAAAATGGCATTTGTGTTTTAGTGGTAAAACATACTTCCTGTCTGTTTTGTATTTGACAATAGGAAGTAAAATCCTCGTCTTCCGGTGGCTTCTCAGCACTGAAAATCCCTCTAATCTAAGATTAATTATTATGTAATTTTGTATTGTACACATGCACGCACAAAACAAATCTGAGTGTTTTAAGTACCCTGTAAGGTTTTCATCTGCATGAGTATTTAATGAACTTAAAATTGAGTATTTAACTTTTTTCTTTCAATCTTTAAAATTCTTCTACATCTTAATTTTTCTCAATTATGATTTATGGTAATAAATTAAGTCTATTTTAGACACAGAGAAATAAAGCACACACAAAGATAAAAATATATAAAGATACTTAAAAGAACTTAACATAAAAAAAAAAGAAAATTGAGACTTTCATATAGATATTGTTTGTAAATTAAATATTCTTCGGAACACCTTGTTTTAATTAATATTTGCATTTTTAAACAGATTTACTCTGGATGTAGAGAATTTAGCTGAACCCGCATTTCAATCTCAACCACAATTATTTAAATCAGAGAAATAAAAACTACTTATAAGCTTACATGTGAACGCCATTTTCTCTGATTGTTGCTTTCATAATGCTTGTGGAATTATTTATTCCAATTCTTGACGGGAGAAATAATTTTGTCGTGTGAAATATTTTAAATATTTTGGCTAGTCGGGAAACCAAATGTTCTCCAGTACACATGTCACAAAATAAGGTGATATAGAATTAATAATTCTGTAGATCCAACACAAAATTTATTCGTATGAAATATGGATGAGAGTGAAAAATATTTTAAACATATCCACACACAACAATGTTATTTAAGCTCACATGATATGTGAGAACCAATCAAATCAAAAGACAACACAATTCAAAATCAGATGTCAGAACGGTTGCCATTAGATCTTTTCATCAAACACTTTTTTACACATTTTAAGTACTTTTTATTCAACTTTAACTTTTCTAAGTCAACTCTCTTATTTCCCTTACATGCATCTAATCTAATATGATTTTTGTGCACGAATTAACTACTGTTAAACTTTTTTTATGCGTGTATGCTAAATACTTTTTCTCTGAATATCGATAGATGGTTAGAGTTATAATACAGCACTCTGCTGGTGCACATTAAATCTGTCGTTACTTCAAATGTCATCACGTTGATGTGGTGTGGAAGTTTGGAGAGTGGGGTGCCAGCTCAGGTGTTCTCGTCATCTGATCGTGCTTCAAAATGGCTAGGCGTTGTCCTTGGATCTTTCCTTTGGGGATTGATCCCGGGCAGTTGCCAATAGCCCGTTGTGTTGCCCCAGTGCGTGGTTAATTAACTACCTACCCAAAACACTCTTAAATCGTAGAACAAAAAACGAAAACTTAAACCATTCGCGTACTTTATCTATTCAATTCATTGTGAATGAATGGCTATGAAACGAAGTTTTTAAGTACGGGAAAAAACACATTTTTCTTCTAATCTAACACGAATACTTATAAAAAATTACCAAAGAATTAGATCCAAATGTTCGAATGCAAAGCATGGTTTATTATTTGGAATATCGATTGAGTGTTATATATCCAAATCCGTATTTAGAATTATGTATAATATGCAAATGGTGTAAGTGAAATTTGCGCCATTTTATTTAATTTATAACATTGCAATTGCGTATTTAAAGTACTAACTTCCATCTGCATTAAATAGGGGCTGGTGCACGTTAAATCTGTCGTGGCCTCAATTGTCCTCACGGTGTCGTGCTGTGGAAGTTTCGAGAGTGGGGTCAGGTGTGACCTCATCATCTGACCGTTGTTCAAAATTACGCGATGTTGTCCTCGGATATTTCCTTCAGAGATTGATCCGGACCAACGCCAATATCTCTTTATGTTAAATGCGATGTAGGTAGAAGAAATACTACACTACTCGGAAATGTTTTGCCGCTCATTGTTTAGCAATGTGTAGTCAACTGTATTTAAATAACTTATTTTCCTATCGAGTTTCTAAATGCTGCGAATTAATCATCAACATTCAGCTCCATTGACTCGACTGTATTTAAAGTTGTTGAAAAATATTGCATAGCTTCCAATGTGTTTCCAAAGAAACTCCATTACTCATCGTCGAACCTTATTGGAATACTTGGTAAGGAGGATGAGCCACTCGAAAAGCAATGCCCCAATGGGATCTGGTTCATACTACCACCCGAATCCCACAAAACCGAATGGGATGCCTCGGTGTTGATGAAGAGGAGGAATGATTAGAGTGCGTTCCCCCCACTCGTGGACATTTTTAACCCCTTTGTCAACCTTCTCGCGGAAGGAAAGGTTGAGTCGGGTGTGATTGAATTAAGCTGCCTGACTCACTGCCTCCGAAATGTCGCAATGAAATGAGGAGAACTTAAATTCAAACAGACCTAAGAAGGAAAAGAGTGGGAAAGGGTGCCAAGAACAATAGACGTGCAACAACGAATCGCCTCTAATCGCTGTGACGTGGTCTCAAATTTTTGATATAGGAACTTTGGTTTGAATCAACGGATCTAGAATCTTATCGATTGTAGCAATTAGAATAATTAGTTGAATTAACGTCGCACTGGAGCAACACAACGGGCTATTAGCGGCGGTTTGGATCAATCCACCAAGCGAAAGATCCGAGGACAACTCGTAATTTTGAATCACGGTCAGATGACGAGGTCAACACCTGATCTGGCACCCCACTCTATAAACTTACACTTGGATTAGGACTTGTTTGGATTAGGACTCGAAACCCTCAGGTTGCTAATCCATTACTCTTCCATCGGAGTTAGCGTAGCCCTTAAAAAGTTTGATAGCGAAGAAAATGTTAAGCTCATTCGAAGTACATTTATGTGTGAGCTAACTTTTTCACTTTTCAACCTTCTTAAGAGTAACTTGCTTAATAACGGGGGATATTTTGAGGATGTCTAAAATTGGTAAGTACTTAATTAACGATCCGAGGACAAAGCGTCGTAATTTTGAACCACGGTCAGATGACGAGGTCAGCACCTGAGCTGGCACCCCACTCTTCAAACTTCCACACCACGCCAACGTGAGGACATTTGAGGAAACGACAGATTAAAGTGCACCAGCCCCCGTGTACACGACCGTCTTTGACTGGACCTAGTTCCGAACCGGAGGGGTTGCTAATCTGTTGCTCTTCCAACTGGGATACCTCAGCTCATCTACAACTGGATTAACCACAAGTTTTGGTATTGAAAAACTATAACATATCAAATTGATATTTTATTAACAATTCCCCATACAAACGGATTATTGTTGTCAGTTCTCCCCTCTCGACACATTTCCCTTTCTTCAAGCTAATACATACGGCCCGTCTTCTTCACAATCCGATTCGCAGTACCAGAAGCTGTGTACACCTGAAACAGAGACATCTTATTGACTCATCCAGGAGTTATAACTTGGCCGATCTTGGGATGCAGAAATAAAATAAAGTAAAAATGAATGGCTTTTGTATCGGGGAACACTTTAAGAGGACAGTGGACTTTCAAAAATCACCGAAATTGACTATCAAAGTACTATTCTACGGCGGGCTGCGGTAGCCCGGTTGAAAGAGTAACGGACTAGCAACCGGTGGGCTGCCAGTTCGATTCCAACCAAAGACTATCATGTACAAAGGGGGCTAGTTGCACGTTAAATCTATCGTGGCCTCAAATGTCCTCAAGTTGGCGTGGTGTGGAAGTTTGGAGAGTGGGGTGCCAGCTCAGATGTGGACTCGTCATCTGACCGTGGTTTAAAATGGCGTGGTGTTGTCCTCGGATCTTTCCCTTCGGGGGTTGGTCTCGGACCGTTGCCAATAGCCCGTTGTGTGGCTCCAATGTGACGTTAATTAAATACAAGGTTTGTTCAAAAAATATCCGACTTTTATTCATAAAAAAATACTCGTATTCAGATACAACAGTCTTACACTAATCTCCTTCAAAATAGTCTCTCCTTGGGCTGCCACACATTTCTCACAACGGTTCTGCCACTGTCGGAAGCAGAGCTGGAACGCCTCTTTTGAGATGGACCGCAGCTGGTTCGTCGCATTCTGCATGGTGTCTTCTCTGGACTGAAATCTGGTTCCTTTCAGGGGCATTTTCAGCTTGGGGAAAAGCCAGAAGTCACCCGGAGCCATGTCGGGAGAGTAGCGAGCCTGACGAAGCACAGGTATGTTGTGTTTGACCAGGAAACTGTATCAAATGTGAAGAATGGGTGGGTGCGTTATCGTGATGGAGTTGCCAATTGCCCACAGGTCCGTCTGTTAGCGTCTCACAGCGCCACGAAGGCGACGCAGAACCTCTTGGTAGTACTCCTTGGTGATGGTTGTGCCATGTGGTGTGTACTCGTGATGAACCACGCCACTGAAGTCAAAGACGGTCAACATGACTTTGACATTGCTGCGGACCTGCCTTGCTTTTATTGGCCTCGGGGATGTTGGATGCTTCCATTGTGATGAATGCAACTTGGTTTCTGGATCGTAACTCATCACCAGTGATCACTGTGTTGAGGTAGTTGGGTTCACTGTTCAGTCTCCAGCATGTCCTGTGCGATCTAAAAATGGAGTTGCTTCTGCTCGATCGTTAGCAGCTTTGGCACGAACTTCGCTGAGATTCTCCTGAAGCCCAAATCCTCAGTCAAAATGGAATGAACGGAACCAATGCCGATGCTTGCCTCGTCTGCAAGTTCTCTGATCGTAATTCGACAATCCTGCATCACCAGGATCCTCACTTGGTCAATGACGATCTCATTTCTGGATGTTGAGGGCCTACCAGAGCGTGCTTCACTCTCCACTGATGTGCGGCCATCTTGAAGCGGTTATACCACTCCTTTATGTGTCCCATTGAGCCCATTGCTTCGTCCCCGAAGGCCTGTTGAATCTTGCGGATTGTTTCCACTTGGTAATGGCCAAGCTTTACACGAAATTTAATGCAGTAGGGTCATTCCACGCAAAATGAGCAAATCGGCTTTGGCTGACATACCACCGATTTTAATGAAAATCAGTTTTTAAATAGGTCACAGATAGTAATGACCAAATGCTAAATATTATGTTTCATAAATCTATATTTTGTTAATTATTGACGTTTAAAGTTCAAGGTCACACAAATTTAGATTTTTTAGCACTAAAAGTGGCCTGTTTGCGATTTTAATAAGTTATTGACACAAATTAAAAATTTTTATATCGTTGCATTCTTCAGAAAAGGGTCTCTTAGAAAACGTCAGATTATAATTTAATAGCTGACATTGCTGAATCTGAGATCGACGAAAATAGAAATTTTGCCAATTTGCTACAAATTTCAAATTTTTGCTCTGGTATCTCTAGAAATGTAAAGACATTAAAAATTATCCTTAATGAAGAGCCTTTCGTAACAAATAGCGTGGCTTAATTTGGCGATTGTACGAGGGGTGTCCGATATTAATGGTACAAGCCAAAATTACATTAACACTTACAATTAAAGAAAATATTTAATACATTCCACAAAAAATTACATACTTTTGTTTATTTCTCGACATAATCTCCGCAAACGTTGAGACATTTATCCCAGCGCGACATTAGTTTGAACATCCCTTCACGGTATTGCTGTTTTCAAGTTGCTTGAAGTAATCCACAAGGGTGTCTTGCAATTCCTCTTGATCCGCAAAGCGTTTCCCCGCCAAAAATTTCTTTAAAGGTCCGAAAAAATGAAAATCCGAGGGGGCTAAGTCTGGACTATACGGAGGATGTTGCAGGTCCTCTCAATTCCGCTGTGCCAACAACAGTTTGGTTTGATTTGAAGTGTGGGGTCTTGTGCCATCGTGCAAAAGTTTAATTCTTTCGCGTAATCGTCCAGGCCTTTCCCTTCTAATGACTGTATGCAATTTCTGGAGAGTTTCGCAATATCTGTCACTGTTAATGGTTGTGCGCGGTTCGAGGAATTCACACAGCAGAGGCCTTCACTATCCCAGAAGATGGTGGCCATGGTTTTGCGGGAAGATGGTTGAGTTTTGAATTTGTTGCAACTGGGGAAACTGGATGTTTCCATATCATGGACTATTGTTTCGTCTCTGGAGTGAACTCACAAACCCAGGTTTCATCTCTGGTAATAATGCTTTCAATGGAAGTGATGAAATATAAGTATACTGAACATCGCTATTGAGAAGAGCTTCAAAAAGTGGTACCAACATGTCGCTAGAAGTAACGTGACTGATACGCGAAAGTTCGGCTTGGTTGATTGATTAGGCTTTTTATCGCTCTTCTTGGCGACATAAAATTTTTTTATTATAAGTTAGCGATGCGAATGTGTCTGAATATTTTTTAAATTTGAGTTACCCTTTAACGTTTTTAGCTATTTGAGTCGTTATATAATTAGCTGAAGTACTCGTTGGGATCATGTTTAACTAGCACGTGTACAAAAAACCGTACGCGTAAGATAAATAAGTTGTAGTGTATAGATTGATCACAGGCCTGGAGTTCAGCTACGGCCACCAAATATTTTTATCAGGCCCGCAGACCAGGCCGGGCCCTCTAGATCAGTTTAAGCTACCCGCAGTTCAGATACTGTCTTGCGGACAGGTTTGAACCCGATTTCTGGTATGCAGACCTGAACCCGGCCTGCATATCCGATACGGCCCCCGAAAGGTTTAACCTGCCCGCTATCCAGATACAGCCCTCAGGACAGTTTTACCCAGCCCGCAATCCAGATACAGTCCTCCGAATATTTTTATCAGACCCGGCCCTCCAAATCAGTTTAACCAGCCTGCAGTTCAGATACGGTCCTCCGCACAGGTTTACCAGGCCCACAGTTGAGATCGGCCCAGTAGTTGAATTGGTTTTTTGTTCATCGGAGAGCATTTTCGGCACCCAACGAGCCGAAACTTTGCGGAAGTTTAGGTCGCGTTAGTTAGTGAACACGACGCTTAGGAATACCAGTCATTTCAGCAATTCCACGAACTTTAAAGCGACGACCTTCCCTAATCAAACTTTCGACACTTGTGCAGTTGTCATCCGAGTGTGAGATTCTTGGTCTGCCTCTTTTCTTCTCCGGATCATCATTCAGCTCCGTTCGTCCATCTTTAAATTTTTGGCACCATACGCTGACTTCTTTTCGGCTTAAAACGTTCGGTCCACAAACGCCCTGTAATCTGCGATGAATTTCGCTCTGATTAACTCCTTCGGCATGCAAAAATCTGATAACTCCACGTACCTCACACTTCGAGCACTCTGCGTTTTTTGCTCATGTTTGTTTGCTGCCCGGAAGCCTAAATTGAGTCTTGAACAAAACAAAGCTCCAGACTCAACTACTACACGCATGAACGTGGCTAGTTATGAATATGGCGCCAATATTGCGCATGCGCAGTTCGTATAACAGCCACCTGTACCTTTAATATCGGACACCCCTCTTATTTCTCTCTCTCTCTCTCTCTCTCTCTCTCTCTCTCTACTCCTTTATCAAGAAAAAAACATTTAAAAGTAAAAATTATGGAAAAGTACGATTTTTCAATTTTTAAAAGTGCATATTTCACTGTGAAGGAAAGCTCCAAAAACATCAAAACTTTACAACATAAAAGAGCAAGATGTCTTATATGTCCTGAAATTTTCATAATTGTAATTTGATTATTTTTGTCTCAGGAAAATCTTTTAATTAGACGTAAGTTTTACTTTTTTATCGTAACAGATAATGGGTTATAAACTCCGATAGTATAAAAAATGCGATATAAGAATGAAATATAACTATTATTATGATGCAAGTGCAAAATTTCATATGAAATTTCTTTTTATAGTCTTTTTGCTTAATTCAAGGAGTGCCCATCAGTGAAATAATTAGGTGGAAAGTTAATTTTGTTAGAGAAGTCTTTTTGATTTGCTTTTTCCTTAGGAAACGTAAGTATTAAATACTACTACTTGTGAATATTAAATGCGTTTTGTAAATATTAAGCATTATTATTCAGGTAAACACTAATTTTGAGAGTAAAAAAATTAAACATCGTTATTATACTCGATTCTCCCAAATGTACATAACTCACGAATCCTTGTTCCATATTTATCACAATCACTAGTGAAATAAGTAAAGATTTCAAGAATCGGCAACACTAGGAAAACTTTAATTTAAGCAACTACGAAATTGAACAAGAGAACCTTTATCAGATTGAAAGGGAATTTGAAGACAATGAAGTAAAGGTTTTAAATGTTTAAGCTTTTTTAATCTTCCTTCAAAAGTTAAAAATAATTTGGTGTTTGTTGATTTGGGGTTTCATTGTTGCCATTTAAAACGAGTAATATGCATAGAATGGGAAGGAAATGCCATGATTGGCGATAATAAACTTTGCCAATTAGTACGATACTGTTGGATATAACCCGTCGTAGAACATCGGAATAGTCGTTTGGCGACGAAACTTTCAGTCACCAATTGATTGGAAGACAAGAACGTGTTTTTACGGTTTACTATAATTCTGTTATTGTTACTTCGGGACACAAAATACAATTCTGAATTTTTTTACAAGTAATAGACATATTAAACTATATTTTTCAAAAATATAGTTTTCGTCAGAGCTGTCCTTCATTTTATTCTGCGTGCCTATTTTAAGTGGAAAATAGTCATTTTATAATTTTCCTTTGCTGTTTGGAAGATGAAGGAAATAAAAGCCGAGTTCCAAACTTCAGCAGTAGTTTTATCATACCTAGAACTGTATCTGGTTTGAATTTTAAAGATACAATTTCCTTTAGCCCATAGAAACCTTTTTAATTCTATCAAAATCGACTATTTTCCATTTTTCGCTACTCATTTTTAGATTAAATATGATGTTTAAAATTATTGTTTTCAAATAGATAAAAAGTGAATTCTTCATAGATTACAAAAATATGAAATATTCTTGTCTACGTTATGTAGTTTTTCAGAAAGAGATCTTCAAAACATGCAACATCAAGCGATTTCACGACTGCTCTTCAAAGTTGCAAGTCTTTAAAATGCCTCAAACTTCCAAAATTTTTCATTTTGAGCCAAAATATTTTGGATATCGTTATTTATGCATAAACTTAACCATTGTAGCAAATTTCGTGAAAATCCGTCACCCTACCGCCACAGGTTTTTTCTGATTTTTGCTCATTTCACATGGAATGACCCAGTAGCGTTGTTCAAGTTTTTCTGTCATTTTGTCAAAAACGAAAATCCGACGACGCTCACTTACACTTCCTCACTCATCGGCGGTCTGCCGGAGACTGATAGCTTCTGCAGGCAGGAAAAAATTCGAGCATGCGCATTAGTATCGCCTACATACGTGCACCAAACCACGCCGCCCTAGCTTCATTTGTTTACGCACGAAAAATTATGGTCGGATATTTTTTAACAAACCTCGTACCTGTCTGCCAATCCTATGGCCTCATCATGGCAAGAGGATGAAACGGGTAGCACAGGTGAAGTACGTCGCGGGAGTATATACTCCTAGTAGGGCCACCCAAGGCGTGAAGGCTGTGCTGCTTTACCTAGTTAACATAGGAAGGTGAACAGGTGGCTAAGTCGGACTGCTACAGTGATAGCTCCCAGATCTTATGATCAATAGCAGACTACTCATTTAATGGAATTGTGCAAATACTCTTAGAGGACGACCTCCTGTCCGTACTTAAAGAGCAATTGCGCAGATCATCTCCAGTACCTTTTCATCACTGGTACCTCAGTAAAACACCAGGAGAGCTGCTTGCCTTCAATTTGCCTCTTTCTCTATACTTGCCAGGCTACGATATGGCCATTTGAAAAAGATGATATTCTTGGGTGGCCAGAAATCCTTTTCCACCTTTATAATATGCAGCTTATTACCAGCCTGTCCCTCCCACATTATGAATTACATTGGAGGTCATGCATGAAGACATTTTTAAGGAAACATCCGCCGTTGCACAAAAACGTTTTATAGACTGAATGACTTAGTGTAACCTTTTTTACACCGAGATAAGAAAGACCAAAATTATTTTTTCAATTACGATCATTTTAGGCGATTTTACATTTGCAACATAAAACAGCATATGTGCATGTGAGTGTAGCAAGTCTACAGCAAAACCGCGTTTTTCACCGATTGAAATGTTTCGACATTCTTCAAATTTCGAACTGTTCCTTACGCATCTGCCTTCTTGATTCTTTTGAATTTTTTTGCATAATCCTTGTCAATTATATCGAAGTGCAGATGAGAAATTCATCGTGCTTCCAAGTTTAGAAATTTCTGTTTAAAATGGTGCTAAACCTTTGCAAAGTTTTAGATGTTTGAGGACAATTTTTATTTTTTGCTTTACAATTGAGTGATACATTTACCAAATGAAGTTAACCTTATAAACACGTATTCAAACAATTATGTGAATTAAAATATTGAAAATGCATGGACGACTAACGCGCGTGGAACGTATTAATTTTTGGGGCCGCGGTAGCCCGGTTGGAAGAGTGAAGGATTATCAACCGGAGGGTTGCGAGTTCGAATCCAACCAAATACCGTCGTGTACAAAGGGGGCTGGTGCACAATTCAATCCGCCTTGGTCTCCAATGTCCTCACGTTGGTGTGGTGTGGAAGTTTGGAGAGTGGGGTGCCAGCTCAGGTGTGACCTCGTCATCTGACCGTGGTACAAAATGAAGTGCTCAGATCTTTCCCTTCGGGTTTGATCCTGGACTGTCGCCAATAACCCGTCGTGTTGCTCCAGTGCGACGTTAATTAAATACCATACCTATTAATGTTTGCCTTTGCATCAAAATGTTTGATCACGTATTATGCAATAACTTCAGCTCGACTTGCTGTTTTTGGACCAAACTCTATATGTAGGCATAACAAACAGTACGTACCAATTTTTATAGCAATCGGATTATAAATACAAAAGTTTTTTTTGAAAATTCGTTGTCCCCGTAAACTTCTGGATGGAAAGACTTCTCACAGTAAATAACACCGCGATTCAAACAAAGAGTTCGTTGTTCCATTGAAACGAACACGAACACAATCTCACTTCATCGCTTTCCCCTTTCAATAGCGGTTAAGGAGCTTTTCGTGGCTCACATTTCATAACCGAACGGATGCATCGTCGGAACAAAACGAAAAACCACCCCAGCTATGTTTCCAAACTATCCAGATCTCTCGAGACCACGGTTTTCTCGTTGAGCGCTTATTCAAAGTTCAGAAATCTGCATGTCAAGCAAACCTCGGCTTCAAGAACACGGTCCTAAGAATAGACCTCTCTTTCTTTAGCCTCGTGCCTCATCCCCCTGTGATGCACCCTCCCCCCACACTCTGTGAAGCCGACCCCGTTCCTCGCGCACTTGCAAGCGAAAACGCTCCTCCAAGAGAGTTGCAGGAAGAAAGGACTCTTGTGTGTTCCACTAACTTCACAAGCGCGATCCAAGCGGTGCTTTGCGGGGAAGCCTCCTCTACAGTGTGCGCGCGGGGAGTTCTTCGGTGGAAAGCTCTCTCTCTCTCTCTCAATCTCGTTTTTCGGCGATTCCTCTCGACTGTGAGAAAACAGAAGGATGTCCTCGACGGTCAAGACCACCAAGTACACCTACAAGTCCAGCACTGGGGGTACCTCCAGTGACGTCACTATGGAGTACGGGACGGATATCGGTGCCTTTACTAGGCTAGAGGTAGGTCCGAAACTTCCCAACTCACTTTGGACGACACTTTACAGATTTATTTCACCGAAAAATGATACAAGATGCCTACTTTGTTATTAAACCGTGGCTTTGTTATCCACATAGTGTTGCTCCATAAAAACTCCACATAGTGTTGCTATGCCAATTTTCCTTAAGAGATCATTGCCTGCATTCTTAAAAAACTATTATTTTATATACATTATTTTTCAATTTCAAACTTCTTTGGACGATACTTTAAAGAGATTTCTTTCACCGAAAATGATAAAAGATGCCTGGTTTGTTATTAAACCGTGGCTTTGTTATCCACATAGTGTTGCTCCATAAAAACTCCGCATAGTGTTGCTATGCCAATTTTCCATACGAGATCATTGCCTGCACTCTTAAAAAAACCTTTTTTTATATACATTATTTTTCAATTTGAAACTCACTTTGGACGACACTTTAAAGAGATTTCTTTCACCGAAAAATGATAAAAGATGCCGTGGCTTTGTTATTAAAAACTCCACATAGTGTTGCTACGCCAATTTTCCTTACGAGATTCGTTGCCTGCATTCTTAAAAACTATTATTTTATATACATTATTTTTCAATTTCAAACTCCTTTGGACGACACTTTAAAGAGATTTAAAGAGATATGGTTTCTAATTATGTGGAAATTTATTTTTGAAAAATTTGATTGTTATTCTTTGATATTAAAAAGTAGAGGACATTTTTTAGGTAACAATTAATCCTTTTATTTAGAGCAAATAATCTGGTTTTACTCTCGAATCAAATAATAGTTTTTCTACATAAATTCCATACCATGAAGAAATTCCAACATAATATTTAAATACATTCTCTGCCTTAATTACAATAGTTTATCAAAAATTTAAATGTCGACCTTAAGACTTTATTTTGAGTTGTGGAATTAAAATTTTGACTATCAACTAAGTGTTTTGTAGTAAAAAATAACAATTTTTGTTTCATTCATAAAATTCTTTACTTACATTGTGTCATCAAATGCTTCGTATTTAGGTCAAAATCACTTTCAGCTACCAATGGATTAGCCAAAATACGGATTAACCTTACTTTAGTTCCCGTTTTTAAAAGTTCTGAAAGTTATTCGAAAAAGCGTCAAGGTGGCAGTAAAAAGATATTGTGGATAATATTTATTCAAATATACGTTAGAGAAAATGTGGAGATAATTGAGCTAATAAAAGTAATTATAAATTATAAAAATTTATCGAAAGAATAACGTTTTGAATTTGAAGATTTACACGAATAAAATTTTTTTCCGATATCAGAGGAATGTATTTATGTTAGAATTAAAACTAAATTTTGTTTCTTTGATAAATAAGATATATGTATTTATAGATATACTAAATAAATGAATTTTTTTTTAATATTTGAGGATTTTAATTGCATTTAACATTTTCGCATAAATCACTTTTGTTTTACGAAATTAAAATTGCGTGTTCAGTACAGCAATTTTTGGTAGTTAAAACAACTGATTAAATAGACTAAATTTTTATATAGAGATTTTTTAACACAAACTAATAAAAAATTAGAATAAATTAAAATTCTATATTACATACTTTTAAATTTGGTTAATAGAGTTAGTGCACAGTAGTATATGCTAGACTACTAGTATAGTATGTTAATTGCAAACACTCATGTACAAAAATATATCAATTATAAATACAGTTAATTCACACAAAAAGTATTTATTAATCGGGATAAACAAGTTTCCGTATTTTGAATATGAAATGTTTTCAGTGTAAATTAAAATAAGTTTATTACTTTTTATGCTATTTTAATATTTTTGAGATCAGTAAAAGCTATCCATATTTTTTCATTTAACAGTATCATTAAAGTGTATGTCTGTTTCACATTTAAATTATTTAAAAAGGATTTAGAAAAAAGGATTTATTATTTTTTTAATTCTTGATGTTTTATAGTGTTGCATTCTCCATAACTACCTTTCCGCATCTAGTAAAATAAAAATAGGGAACGATTGCTAAATTTTCTATTCATTTCTAATTTTTATTCTCAAAATTATTTTAAAACAAATTTCTTTTCGAGTCGAGTCGAAGCTTTCTATAAAAGTGTTTTTCCTGGTAACCTAGTTGCCTCGCAGTGAAGCAATACTAGCTTGCACTACCTTGCGCAATAAAATGAAACATTGTTGCTTGAAATTAAACGAAAGACGATAGGTATTTGGAATATGTGAATCAATATTGAATGCAATTTACTCGCAGGTAAAATAAAATGACAAAATTTGAGTCCAACGTTTAAGAGTCACAATTGATACAATTTTCCTCTTGGATGATTTACTTTGTCAGGTTCTATTGTTCTCAAAATAGTTATATTCTTCCGATCATTTGTGCTTAAATTAGAAGTTGGAATAGTGCTTAACGTACAGTTGAAGGCAATCTTCATGAATGACTTTTTACAACCTTCTTTTCATTGAACACAGCTCAAGGTGAATGTGAACTCTTGACTTGAAAACTTAAATCTTTAAGTGGGGCAGCGGTAGCCCGGTTGGAAGAGTAACGGATTAGCATCCGGAGGGTTGCGAGTTCGCATCTAACCAAAGACCGTCGTGTACAGGGGGACTGGTGTACGTTAAATCTGTCATAGCCTCCAATGTCCTCACGTTGGCGTGGTGTGGAAGTTCGGAGAGTGGGGTGCCAGCTCAGGCGTGAACTCATCATCTGACCGAGGCTCAAAATTACGTGGTATTGTCCTCGGATCTTTCCCTTCGGGTTAGATCCCGGACCGTCGTCCATAGCCCGTTGTGTTGCTCCAGTGCGAAGTTAAATACCTACCTACCTAAATCTATGTTATGTCCAAAGAATCCTCATCCCTCCTTGTGATTATCTTTACGAGGTATCTCGTCATTAGCAAAACTGACCAGATCTAGTTGGACGATATATCTCGTCATTAGACGAAATCACGATCATTATAAAAACGATCATAAAAAGTCGACACTATCTTGATGAATTTGCAGATCAGACAATTTTTTTTTAATTTAAAATCAGACCAATTTTGCTAATGACGAGATATCTCGTCATTAGCAAAATTGGTCTGATCTTGATGGATGAGATATCTAATCGAAACCACTTGAGGGTTTATGCATAATTTCATTTCAACTTACGAAGTAGTTGAATATTTGTTTCATAATTGTTTGTCTTAGAAACTGATCTACAATTAAAAAAATTATATATCCCACGTCATATACAAATGTTAAGCCATTCATTCGTTTCCCAAAGGATCCTATACGTTTAAATACGTAAATACGAACTGTCTACAGGTACCCAACAAGATACAACCAATATAATTTTTTATTGCATCTGATTAGTCAAATATGAAATCATATTCCCGAATATTCATGAAGAGATATTACAACTTAAATTTTGATTTAAATCACTTTATTTGTGTGTGAAACCGTATTACGATTTACGTATACGATTACGATGACGAAATCGCATCACGAAAGTTAACGTGAGAGCTATTTTATCGCCTTTGGGATGCTCACTATAATTTTAGCTATAAATAATAAAATCTGAATTCATATCTCAGCATATATTTCGTTAGGAGAGATGGACTTTTTATCGGACATGGTATAGACCGGGGTCGTCAAACGTCTTTGACGGTCGACCCCTTCAACAATTTCCTGATTTCTTATCGATCCCCGCTATTTTACTATTACGTAATTATAATAGGACAAGCAAAAAAGACGTTTATTAGAGTTTTTAGATAGTTTATTTTATAGTTAGTGTATGTATAATATATATAAATATTGCTTAGCGTCAAAGGGATACGATTTTGTTTTTAACGTCCTTCTTAACATTACATATTGGATAGGAGGCATATATAATGTATAAAATTTAATTTAGATAACAAAATAAGAATAATACAATATTCCTTACATATATGAAAATAATACTTATTAACTTAGTACTCAATTTACTAACGTTATCAATGTAATGTGTGTTCTGGGTGACTCTTGACAATATTAGCAATGTTGGTTTCAAAATTAGTAGATTTCAAGCTTAAATAGATAGAATTTTATATCCAGCTTATTTCTTTGTTTTGTTAAAATAGAATTAAAATGGCTGAAACTAGCTTCAACTCTGTACGAGCCTGGAAATGCAAGCAAAAAGGGAGTACCACTTCAGAATATTGGATACTTTTCTACATATATTCGTCTAAAAGTAACTTAAAGTCCTATTTTTAAAAAGTGTCTTAACCTTCAAGATCAACTGGCAATTCAATAAGTTCATCTTCTAAGTAACATTTAATATTTTCAATATCGGATTCGAATTTTCTATCGACTCCTGAGCCCGAATCGACCCCTAACAATGTTATATCGACCCCTGGGGTCGATATAGATTATTTTAGCAACCACTGTTCTGGATTAAGAGAATTTAGCAACATTCACCAGTTTCATTCTACGATAAATTCTGTCGGAATGTAGCGTGGGGATCCGAGTCTAATTTACCTACGAGATGAAGACTCACTCAATTCACTTCTAGGGTGATCAGAATATCAGCTCGATTTCATTAAATAGTTTTAGATAAGCTTTTCGGTTGCATACATGGAGATGAATGCTCGCTTAAAAAAATTCAGCGTTTATTAAAACTAAAGACGATACAAAAATAAAAAGCACAATGATCAGCTTTCTCACTTCGTCTCGAATTATTCTGAATTCCAAATTAGTTTTTAATCACATTCCATATCATTATTACAGTTTGACCGTCCAAAATTAAAAATATATTCACAACATTATCGTTTGCGCATGCATAGTGCACATAATGAAAAATATATTTACCAATATTATAGTTTGCACGCGTTTAATAAATATAACCTTTAAAAATAGTGATATTATCGTTTGCATCTGCATAGTAAAAATATATTCACGAATATTATCGTTTGCACATGCTTAATAAGTATAATAACGTTTACAAATACGATTATAATCGTTTGCGCGTGCATAGTAAAAAATACAATAACTAATACCGTTTGCATGTGCTTAATAAATATAATAACGTTTACAAATGCGAACGAATCAGTTGCACGCTCGCAATGAAAATTAAATTCTGGGATCTGTTGCACGCAATCACACTCTAAGAAAGAATATAAATTATTTTTTTAATGAGATGCAATGGAGTTCAATATTTATTATTTCTGTCATTCCAGTATACGTTCTTACAGGACAGTATGAATGCTTTTTGTTTGAAAGGAAATCCCGCTGATTGCAAATGTGGGGCCTCGGTCTTTGTACGTTGGCTTCTGACTCGACGCTAACGAATTGTTGGGCTAACTTGTTAGCCGCTGCCAAAAAAAATTTCACAAGTCTGTTTCCATAGCTATTTAAGCTGTCAGTATTACAACCGATTCTCGGAAAGCGACACGGCGTTTTGGGTGATGTTTATGAGACGGGAACACCTGCGAAAACAACATTTCTGACAGCCAGTCACTTACTTCCCGAGGCTTATTCCAACAAACTCGCTTATCTGTCGGCGCTTCCCCTCATTTGCTACTTATCACGAGATGGATCTTCATAAACACACAATTTTTTGCTTCTTTTTGCGAAACGACGAACCTTCTTTTTGTTCCGTTCCAGAACTTTGGAACATCTTTAGGCGGATCGGATCGGATGATCTATCTACCCCAAATGAGCACTTCGAATTGTAAATAGTAAATACGAAATGGTAAACGATTTGACACCTCGTAAATGAGGCTCAGATTTTAGCTACGTTTCCAAGGAAATGACACCTTTTTGAGGTATGGTACGGTATTTTTAATTAACGTCGCACTGGAGCAACACAACAGACTATTGGCAACGGTCCGGGATCAAAACCCGAAGGGAAAAATCCGAGAACAACACCACGTAATTTTGAACCACGGTCAGATGACTAGGCAACACCTGCGCTGCTACCCCACTCTCCAAACTTCCACACCACGCCAATGCCAGAACTTTTGAGGCCACGACAGATTGAACATGAACCAGCCAACTCTGTACACGACGGTCTTTGGTTGGATTCGAACTCGCAACCATCCGGTTGCTAATCCGTTACTTTTTCATGTTGGCGTGGTGTGGAAGTTCGGGGAGTAGTGTGCCAGCTCAGTTGTGACCTCGTCATCTGACCGTGGTTCAAAATTACATGACGTTGTGCTCGGATCTTTTCCTTCGGGGGATGATCCCGGACCGTCGCCAATAGCCCGTTGTGTTGCTCCAGTGCGACGCTAAGTAAATACCTACCTACCATTACACACTTGTTTCTAAATCACAGCTTTACATAGGATAAATGCGCAATCGGTTCTCGGAGTAATTTTATTTATGTCCGTGAATACAACAGTATTGCGAGAGATAAATTTTTATTATTTATGAATTTATTTATATGAACAGACTGTCAAACAGCTTAATCCAATTTATAAAAGAGAAAATATCAGGGGGGGGGAATTTCAATTAACGTCACACTGGAGCAACACAATGGGCTATTGGTGACGGTCCGGGATCACTCCCAAAGGGAAAGATCCGAGGACAACACCACGTAATTTTGAACCACGGTCAGATGACGAGGCAACACCTGAGCTGGCACCCCACTCTCCAAACTTCCACACCACGCCAACGTGAGGACATTTGAGGCCACGACAGATTTAACGTGCACCAGCCCCCTTTGTACACGACGGTGTTTGGCTGGATTCGAACTCGCAACCCTTCGGTTGCAAGTCCGTTACTCTTCCAACCGGGCCACCGCGGCCCTGAAAATATCAGGAAGATAGGTAGTTAATTAACATCTCACTGGAGCAACACAATGAGCTTTTGGCGACGGTCCAGGATCCATCCCTAATGGAGAGATCCAAGGACAATGCCTTGTAATTTTAAACCACCGTCATATGATTAGAAGAACACCTGAGCTGGCACCCCACTCTCCAAACTTCTTTGGTTGGATTCGAAATCAAACGGAAACTAGTAACTGGCAAAACGAAAATTTGCTGTAGAGGTTCTAAAAGACTTACTTTCAAAACCTAACATTAAAAACGATAAGAGAGAGAGAGAGAGAGAGAGAGAATTTTGATAGTATTATATATCTTTTAAACACAGATTGCAATATGAGAATGTAGGTCTAATCTTCATGAAAATAAGCATTTAGTGTATCCGAAATAATATCAGCCCGGTTGGTAGAGTAATGCATCGTCGTGCACATGGGGGCTGATGCGCATTAAATCTGTCGTGATCGAATCTCGAATGCCCTCACGTTGGCGTGGTGTGGAAGTTTGGAGAGTGGGGTGCCAGCTCAGGTGTCGGCCGGATCGTGGATCAAAATTACGCCTTCGGGTGTGATCCCGGGCCGTCGCCTATAACCCGTTATATTGCTCCAGAACGACGTTAATTAAATACCTACCACTCTCACGCGAACAGACGATCTCAATCTCTCGTTTAAGTCGCGTGTTGAGGACTACCCTCTTACAGGCCGGAAAAGAGAAGATCCCAAAATAATCTTCAGCTTCTATTTCGCTTCTATTTCGACCCAAGCGCCGCTGTTCCTTCCCGTGGATACAATGGGAGGTTTCCCCGCTGTTCGCTCGAAGGGGTGCTTTGGCAGGAATCACTGCAAACGGCACACATTCCACTTGGGGAGGAGAGTGCCAGCTCCGACTCGGGTTTCGCCATAATTCTTCCTGCATCTGTTCCGCGAATGGAATACACCGTGCACCGAACGAATGGAAACAGGCCCAAGACGAGTGGGGAAAAGCGTTCAATTCGGGAAGGGTTCCTGTTGGAAACGGTCCTCAGGTCAAAATGTGGTATCGGGTGATGCAAAAGTTCGTCCCGGTTTTTTGACAAAAATTGAAGACAAATTTTATTTACTAAAAATTGCATTCAAATCGATATAGTATGTACCATTCTGTTCGATGACCTTTCCCCATCCCTCCGGTAGCTGCATAATCCAGCGCTCATACAAGTTCTGAGGCTTCTGGCTAAAGAACTCATCCAGATGACGAAACTTTCTGAACCACTTACGACACGTGTAATCGTGCACCCCCACCCTACACAACACCTATTGTACCGGATGAGATGGAGTGATGAAAATTACAAATGGTAGCGTAAAACACTACAACATTTATTCCTACATCCTACAGCTATTATATACAAATTTACAGATATTTTGTGACAAGGGTTCGGCTGAGGTCCGCTCGCTTCTCTGACTGGATCGCAACTCCCTGATTTTCCCAGAGTTTCTTCGGCAACGTATAAGGAAAAATCCACTTGAATATGGAGTTTTGAGTGTAGTCAAGAGGCTTGATGTGTTTATGTGATCATGAATTTCAGTATAACGTCAGATGAAGATGCATGCTTTATGTGAATGCTTGAAACTTTATAACCGATGTAATGTCAGATGAAGTGCTGTAAGAGTACTTCCAGAGTAAGTTACGGACAGTTGGTTACTTGAGAAGAATTTTACGATCTCCAATTTAGATAATTACTGAACATGGCGTTTTGATCAGAAAAGCCGCTTTATTAGAGAGGGTTAAATGGGAAGTGCTACAATATCTTCTTTTGCGTCTGTGAAGCATTCTCGCCTTTTCGGAAATAAAAAAAGCATATGTCGAAAATGCTTCTTATTTTCTGCCATTTTCAAAGCTTAACAAAATTTAAAAACACAACCCAATAACACAATTTTTTTCCCAAGTACTCGCTGAAGTTCCTTCTTTCAAACGATATCAAAACTTAACACGTGTGAAGTAGATAACACTTCGGTTTTGCGATGCAATGCCATTTAACGCCTAAAACGGGACGAAATTTTGCATCAATCCAATACAAATTTATTCCTTCCAGGTCAGGAGTCGCTAAGCTTCTTTCACCGTCGACCCCTTCAAGAGTTTCTGACTTTTCATCAACCCCCTCTGTTTTACTATTACATAATTATAATAGGACAAGCAAAAAAAGACGTTTACGTTTTTAAGATTGTTTATTTTTTATTGTGTTTATTGTATTTATAATATGGTATATATTTTTATATTGGCTTAACGTCAAAGCAATACATTTTTGTTTTCGACATCCTTCTTAACATTACATATAGAATGGGAGGGATAAATAATATATAAAATATAATTCAGATAAGAATAATACAATCTTCCTTATATATATATATATGAAAATAAGACTTATTAATTTAGTATACAATTTACTAAAGCTGTCAATGCAGAGGGTGTGCTTCGTGACTCGACACGATAAGCAATGTTGGTTTCAAAATGAGTCAGTTTCGGCCTTCAATCTCCACGGAATTCTATATTCACTCTCAATTGCGTTGTCATTCAGGATGGAAGTAATCCAAGTGAACCGAATTCAATATTACTCGTACAATGTCTCATAACTGGGGGGGGGGGGGGGGTTATAGATAACTTTGGCGACCACTGTGCTTTAGGTTCTCAGGGGCATACCTTCTTTAGGTTCACAACCCCGAGGAACCCGAGAGATATTTTCTTTTTCTCCCAGAAGGTTTACTATCTTTTGTAAACGGGGTCGCGCTCCCGGGACACCCGAACAATTTTCCTCCATCTTCATCCCCCTGCCTTTTTCTTCGACTCCTCCGTTTTTCACATTCCACGTCTTGCGTATCGAAAAATTATCGTGGAAATGGTACTTAAATATTTTGATATGGTTAAAATCATAAGTCATAAAATATAAACGATGCCTTGCGCCCTTGCGCAATTAAAACTAACCTTCCTCTAGTTTTTTGGCCATGATGACCATATTTGGCCGTTGTCTGTCTTGTCAGGCAGACAACGTCAAGTAATAGACGTACACATTCAAGGAAAGTTTTTACTGCCATAGAAGGGAGAAATACACCCAGAGAGGAACGGAACCTACGCCCTACAATTCGCAGGTTGCTAGCGGCGGAACCCACTGAGCAACGGCGACACCCCGTGCTTCTGGAGGTAGGTAGTTAATTAACGTCGCAATGGAGCAACACAACGGGCTATTGGGATCCATCAACACCACGCAATTTTGAAGCACGATCAGATGACGAGGTCAACACATGAGCTGGCACTCCACTCTCCAAACTCCCACACCACGCCAACCTGAGGACATTTGAGGCCACGACATATTTAACGTGCGCCAGCCCCACTGTACATGACGGTCTTTGGTTGGATTGGTCTTCCAATTGGGCTACCACGGCTCCCTTGGAAGACTGAAAAGATTCTGGAATTTATGTGCACATTCCACGCATAAGAACAATCGCAATGACTAAAAAGCCTATTTTTAAATCATTCATAAGCAAACATAAGTAACCATGGATATAAATCTGTAAATGCTTTTATATTTATAAAATATAAGCTATAGACAGTACTTGTAAACTAATGATATTATAAACAGCATTTGCTATTGAGGGAGCCAAAGTGCTAAGCTCCCCCTTACGTGACTGGGGACCCGGAAAATTCTTTTGGTGTCAAATAATGGACTGTAGGAGACACAAGAAACCTATATAAATAAAACAGTTGGCGTCTGTGTTATACTCTATACAAATATACATTTGACCGATCTACACCAAATTTGGTACAGGTATACTTTAGAACCCTGCGGGTAACGTAGGCTACATATTAAACCCGTTCTATTTGTCCTAGGTGTGCAGAGGGGGCTACTAACAATTCGAAATCCCCAGAGGAATAGAGCATAAAGCTATTGCGGTACGCAACTCAGTTTGTTTTAAAATAACCAGTAAAGTAAAATAAAATTATTTTAAAATAAGATAGGTTACGCTAAATCGAAACAGGTAGCCACATGTTTCAGTTCAGAGATATTTCTAAATCGACTTCTGAAGTCACCTGAGGGAAACTTCTGTAGTTTGTCTTACATCAGAAGTGCGATGAATATGAAATGGATTAATATGGATGGATATATCATTTATACATATTTGTGCTTCCGAAGTAAATTGTAAAAGTTATGGAAAAGTTAAAACGATGTTAAAAAATTATTTTCCGTACACTTAAATGATGTTCGCATTTTTGTATGAAAGAAGAGATACGTCTAATCATTTTTCAATCAAAAATTAACCAATTCAACTTGAGCAACGCCGGGTAATTTTGCTAGTAACTTATAGATAACGAATTTGCAAATTATAAATTATTCATACACGATCAATTGGATAAAAGCCGCTCAATAGTAAACAAGATGTGCGCGTCCGCAGAGAACGAAGGTCTGAATTTATAGTTGGAAATATTTCGCCTCATTGGCGCACTTGCTTGCTCGCCAAGTAACACTAGGCGCCAACAGCTATCAGATTCTATTTTCAACTTACGCGTTCTAAATAGAGTAGTGAACAAATTAATTATGTGAATTTGCCATTCAAATTCGTGATCTTCTTTCAAAGAGGCGGGCCGTGGTAGCTCGGTTGGAAGAGTAACTGATTGGTATTGGTGTATTTAATTAACGTCACACTGGAACCAACACAACGGGTCACACTGGACCAACACAACGGGATGTTGGTGACGTAACGGATTGGCAACCGGAGGGTTGCGAATTCGAATTCAACCAAAGACCGTCGTATACAAGGGTGGGGCTGGTGCACGTTAAATCTGTCGTGGTCCTAAATGTCCTCACGTTGTCGTGGTGAGGAAGTTTGAAGAGTTGGATGCCAGCACAGGTGTTGTTCTCGTCATCTGACCGTGATTCAAAATTACGTGGTGTTGTCTTCCGATCTTTCCCTTCGGGTTTGATCCCGAACCGTCGCCAATAGTCCGTTGTGTTTCTCCGGTGCGACGTTAATTAAAATACCTACCTATCTGAAAATGTGAATTTATTCTAAACATGCGTTTTGTCTCCTGTGCAAAAAAGAAATGGCGAAGATCTAAAACAAGTATTCTCTTAGGAACACTCCGTACAAATAATTGCCTCCTATTTTTATCCAAACACCAACTTTTCAACTTCTGGGGCACTTGCTTTGTTGTCTTCCGCTTGCTTCTGAAACCGTGCATTATTTGTAGAAGGGAGGGAGAAAAACCACCCATGACGAGATTGACTTTTGTTCCTACTAAATGCACGAGAAGACTTCCAAGCAAAACAAGAGACTTCCGCCATTTCTACACACTGCCTGGGGATTTAAAATAGACGCCCAACAAAAAGCCGCAGCTGCATTAAAAATAGACGCCCCTTTCACAGCAGTATGCACTCGGATATCTTGCACACGAGACCGCAAAGATTATCCAAGTTTTTTCGGCGTATAAAAAGATTTAACTTTTCTGCATTTCATACTTAAATAAAAGTCTCTTTTGAACACTGCTTAAACTATAAGATTTACTAAAGTTTTTACGTAGGTAGATATTATTAGAATTAATAGAATTAACCTTTACGATACGGCGGCCAAATTTCGTTAACGCCTCGTAGAACGGCATATTTCGCTTAACTTCCTTCCCCCTATAGAATTTGGGCGAGAGTCTTGAATGACTTTTACAACTGACCACCTAGAGCGATTTCCTTTCATAGTGTTGCCCTATGCAGCTCAATGGAAATTAGGGGAATGGTTGTTTGAAAAATTCTCGGGTCTCACTTTCCCACCCGGGGCCACTTTCTATCTTTCCCATAGAATTCCCACAATGAACAGGGGACGCACCGAACAAAAGGATGGACCCTCTTAAAGGCCAGTCGCTGATAGCTCGTAAATGGTGATCGATGACAGCGGTCACTTAAAAAGGGGGATTCCAAGGTACACCATCAGTACCAAGCAACTCTAGGAAGGAAAATTCTCACGGTACAACTGTTGCACCTGCCGTAGTCTAAAGTTTAACGCCGCACTAGAGCAACACACGGACTATTGGCGACAGTTCAGGAACAAACTCGAACTAAAGTATTAACCTTTACGATACGGCGCCCAAATTTCGTTACTAGCGTCTAAGAACGGCAGATTCCTCTTGACCTCCTTCCCCCTACAGAATTTGTGAGAGAGTTGTGAATGACTTTTACGACTAGCGCGCTTTCCTTTCGTAGTATTTGGCATGCTAGAGGTATCACCGGCGCGACTTTCTGTATTTCGCCGCGTTCACAGAATGATCGACAGGGTAGGGGGGCTTTGAACAAAAGGACCGTCCTTCTTTAGGGCCAGTCGCCGACAGCTCGCAAATGATGGTCGATGTCAGCGGTCACTTAAAAGGGGGATAAAATCGCATCTGTCCCAAGCCGCTTTAGGAAGGAAAAATCTCACGGTAGAACTGTTGTACTGCCCGTAGTCTAAAGGTTAAGGATCTGTAATGGAACTGAGATTTTAAATAATTATTTACCATAGAAATTTCCGGGTAGCGGTAGACCAGTTAGTAAGGTAAGGTATTTTAATTAACGTCGCACTGGGAGCAACACAATGGGCTATTGGCGACGGTCCGAGATCAAACCCGAAGAGAAAGACCCGAGGACTACACCACGTAATTTTGGACCACGGTCAGATGACGAGGTCACAAAGGACCGTCGCCAATAGCCCGTCGTGTGGCTCCAGAGCGACGTTAATTAACTACCTACCATGCAAATTTCCTTAAATACACAGAATTAACTACAGATCTCTATTTTATCTATAACAATGTATGTACAAACTGATCTTTTTGTTAATTAAATGGAATTTCTTTTTTAACTTTTAAAGTTTCGAAGTAATTATTTAAGGATATTAAAAATTTTCCGACCATAGTAATAAGCACCCTATGTTTTATGAATTAAAAAAACTTCAATTAATTATTTAAGACAATTAAAAATTGCATCAAGCGGTGAAAAGTAACCATTGTATTTTAAGAAACTGGAATCAAATAAAAATTATAATACTTGTATTCTCCATGCATTTTAACTGCAAACATTTTATGTATTGTAGTTAAACAGACTATATAATAAAATCTGAATACTATACCATGAGTACTTTTGACTACTCCACATGCATACTAATTTTTAATTACAAATCGTATGTTACAAATTCAGGCGTGACCTCGTCATCCGACCGTGGTTCAAAATTACGTGGTATTGTCTTCAGATCTTTCACTTCGGGTTTGGTCCGGACCGTCGCCAATAGCCCATAGTGTTGCACAGGTGCGACGTTAATTAAAATACCTACTTTCCTACCGAGGACAACACCACGTAATTTTGAACCACGGTCAGATGACGAGGTCAAACCCCACTCTCCAAACTTCCACACCACGCCAACGTGAGGAGATTTGAGGCCACGACAAATTTAAAGTGTACCAGCCCCATTTGCACACGACGGTCTTGGGTTTGATTCGAACCATCCGGTTGCTAGTCCGTTGCTCTTCCAACTGGGCTACCCATACATGAAGTAGAGGTAGAAAAGAGTAGTTCTGCTTAAAGTAAAGGATTCCCCTCCTTCAAGGAATCCATTTCACGCTCGGAATTCAGTTTGACACCTTGTAGTCGTTCCATCTTCCGTAGTCGCCAATTCGGGAGCGACCGAACCTTCACGAAAAGCTGCCTGTCAATGGAGTCGACTTATTAATAGCAGCAGTCGAGAACAGAAGGTCTGCTTTGTCCTCTAATATGACCTTGGCCCACTTATCCTTGGAGGAGAGGGCCTCTTATCGCGCTGACTCACCTGTGTTCTAGGCACCGGGGCTAGGGGGCGCCTGGACGCACAAATTTAGACGAAGGAACACCTGAGACAGGTAGCAGGGGAGAATGTGCAGCCTTGTCCTTCCTCTTTTGTCTTGTCTGGTTGACATTCTCACAGGGAAGAATGGGGTCTTTGGAACACTCGAACCGTATTTGAAAACTCAGTAGGCTAATTTTAAAGGTGCCACTTAAACACTGTTGAAGTGATGTAATTGTAATGGTAGGTAGGTGTTTTTAATTAACGTCGGAGCAACACAATGAGGTATTGGCGACTGTCCTGGATCAACCCCAAGGGAAAGATCCGAGGACAAAACCACGTAATTTTGTCTTGTCTGAGAGGGTTGACATTCCCACAGGGAAGAATGAGGTCTTTGGAATATTCGAACCTTATATGAAAACAGTCAGTAGGTTAATTTTAAAGATGCGATAACACTTAAGGTGTAAGTATAACTAGAAGATTTTTTTTTAAATTTTGACTTTAATAATTCAATTTTTTTTACGAAAGGTCATTGGTTTGTGTTTGAACTCGTTTCAGTGTGAAAAATTCAGTTTGAGCTAATTATTAATTATTTAATTTAGATATAATTAACTAATTAGCATGTTTTTTAGCAGCGATATCCTAAATTCTAATTTGTTCAGAAAGACAATTCCTGTTGGAAATTATTCCTAATATTATTCGAGCCGCGGTGGCCCGGTTGGAAGAGTAACGGACTAGCAACCGAAGGATGTCCTCACGTTGGCGTGGTGTGGAAGTTTGGAGAGTGGGGTGCCAGCTCAGGGGGGTGTTGCCTCGTCATCTGACCGTGGTTCAAAATTACGTGGTGTTGTCCTCGGATCTTTCCCTTTGGGATTGATCCCGGACCGTCACCAATAGCCCATTGTGTTGCTCCAGTGTGACGTTAATTGAAATACCCCCCTAATATTATTCTTCACGTTTTGACTCTCAATCAAGCTGCTAGAGAGAATAGGTTTTTTTAACAATTTTTTTCTAAGGAAGTCTAAAAAAATTCAAAAATTCAAGAATTTCGACATTTAAAAATCAACTAAAAATTCATTTCTTAACCAATAACTTTGACTAAGAGTCAAAACATCTACTGTATTATATAGATTAGAATGATACAAAAATAATCATAATAGATCAATTCATTGTTGAGTTATCACTTTGAACAAATTATTTTATTGCGCAAAAACAGTTCTTCAGAAAATGATTTTAAATTTGAAAACTTGTTTGTATGGTGACAGTACTTAAGTTAAAACCCTTATAACTAGAAAAGTATTCCGAATATTTACAAGATCTTGGTATTGTTTAAAATCTCAGAAATTGGGAAATATTTTGAAGTAATAAAAACAAAATCGATATTCTGGTCAATTTTCGCGATTTCTAGTAGTTTCGACGAGATATCTCATCCATCAAGATCTGACCAATTTTGCTAATGATGGGATATATCGTCATCGATTTGCCGATTATTTTTATGATGACGGGATCAAGATCTGGTCAGATTTTTTCTAATGACATCTCGTCCGTCCAGATCTGGTCAGTTTGGGTCAGACACCTCGTCGAAACAACCACCAGTAGGGTTAAGCTATAGTGCTGCTTCGACTAGAAGACAATCGATCTTGGTCAATCGAGTTTTAAAAGGGTGTGAAAGTTCGTTAAGAATGCTATAGTCTATGTTAACGTTAAAGTATGAAATCCGTTATTTCATAGAATACCTAGTTATTTCATGAAATAACTGATCAAGTCAGTTAAAGTGTAAAACTCACTTTAATTCTATAGTTTAACTAGTTATTTCATAGAATAACGATCCACACCCCGTTAAAGTGTAAAATAACCGAGTAAATAAAGTTCCGAATTCAAATGGCTGTAAAGTGAGAACCACTGGTCAGATATTTTTGTAACTAACTATAATTTGATGAACTTAATATACTATATAGATTACTGTAGCCGAATATTTTTTTGCATCACTCTCAGAACATCAACGAGAAACACATTTACCTTCCACCCCTACTGAATTTATGAACTCTTCCAGACCGTAGGGGGACTTGTTTGGTAGACCGTCATGTAATGTTCATGTAAAACGCAGTGTGTCAACAAAAAATGTATTTATGAACGTTCTGGTGCTCGTTCAATCTGTCGGGGCCTCAAATGTCCTCACGTTGGCATGGCGTGGAAGTTTGAAGTGGGGTGACAGCTCGTGTGTTGCCTCGTCATCTGACCGTGGTTCAAAATTACGTGGCGTTGTCCTCAATCTTTCCCTTGGGGATTGATCCCGGATAGTCGCCAATAGCCGCTTGTGTTGCTCTAGTGCGACGTAATTAATTACCTATCTACTTACCTTTTCAATATCCGAATGTTGTGTTGCGGCAATACTAGTATTAATTTTGCAATAGGTACTGGTATTGCGATGATAATCGCGTGGAAAAAATAAAACTAAATTTTAAGTTACTTTACGTTATGTGCACAATGCAATAAAGCGATTTGTACAATAGGGGGTTTACAACGTGTAGTACGTGATACATTTTTTGGGATTGGAGAAAACCTTCAAATTACCAACATTCCAAAATGAACAATGCGTTGCAAGAGTGAATGGAATTGGTGGATTGGAAAGATTTTTGGATTGTTGTGAAGACTGTAATGATTACAAAATTATGTTCAAGCATCCTCATAGACCAAGTGCATCATATATATGGCCAGAGCCTTTAGACGCATGTTGGATTCCTTAAGAATACTTAGTAAAATTCTTATCTACAACATTAAGAACTTAACCATAATATGCTTTTCCAAAGACACCACGTGATAAAATAAATTACAAATTACATTGGACTGTAATTCGATGTTGTATTAACATTTTTCCATTCAATATTTAGTTTCTGCTTTGAATTAATTAGTACTTCATAAAAATGCAAATTTGACCATTGTTTTAAGCTATGGTCAATTTTACACTGTAAGTTGACCACCGTTTTGAAATACACGTACTCTTATTAGAATAGCTTTTATTGAGAAATTAAAAACTTACCTCTCTGAATTTTTGCCAGATTAAAGTGCATATATTAATTAATACTTCTACAAAGTTTCAGAGAAAAATTTGAATGTCTAATTCTATAACTCTTTAAAATCGACTGTTTTCAAAAGTGATTTTTTCACTTTACATGTAAAAAATCTATAAAGTAAAATTTCCATTACTTTTGTAGTTTATATACACTCCTGAAATAAATGGCTTATATTTGGTACCAAAATTACTATATTTGAACGATTAATTCTCAAGTTAGGGTCATTTATAGACAGTATGGCAAATCCAAAATGGCCGTCATTTTGTAAAATTGACCAATTTTTAAATTCCTGTATTTCTCAGCTAATATTGGGCGAGATATTCATAAAATTGAAATTGATAGGTTTCGCTGCCTATATCTATGATAAAAGTTTGAAAAAAGTACCCTGATTATGAAGCAAAATTTTTTTCTTAAAATGGGTATTTTCACTTGGTTGGTAGCTATTGGCGCTATTGGGATCAAACCCGAAGGGTAAAATTCGAAGACAATAGCGGTTTTCACATTGAATGCCACAATGCTGTCTGTCTACCACGAGAATTTCAAACAGGTAAAATTTTTTCAAGTGTAAATTAACGAATTTATACGATGTTTGATCGTGTTTATTGAAAACCTATTTAACAGTCCCTAAAAATCTATTCGTGCTGCCATTCAACGAATTCTAATAATATGCAGGAGAGAAATTGTAGTGGTGCCATCTGATGGGATGGATGGAATATGAGAAATAGTCCAGAGCTTAGTCCAAATATTCGAAATTAACAGAGGGATCCAAACAAAAAAATATGTTTTTCAAACACATGAAATGTCAAAATTTAGAAGTACCTTTGCTATTGAGTGCACTCACAGAAAACAATTATTTTCAGAGATATGAAAACAGTTACTTTTTGCCAACTATTTGTTGAGAAGTTAAAAAATGAATAAATGTTGCCAAACTCAATTAAGACCGCTCAGTCCAGCCAAAGTCGTGTACACGGCGGCTGGTGCAAGTTAAATCTGCCGTGGCTTCAAATGTCCTCACGTTGGCGTGGTGTGGAAGTTTGGAGAGTAGTGTGCCAGCTCAGGTGTTGATCTCGTCATCAGACCGTGGTTCAAAATGACGAGGCGTTGTCCACGTATCTTTCCCTTCGGGATGGATTTCGGACTGTCACCAATAGCCCGTTGTGTTGCTCTAACTTCTTGAATAACTGGTCAAATTCAAAACTGAAAGTTGATTTGGGAGGTTTTTTTAATTAATTTTGTATTTCCGATTAAATGAATTACAAAAGTTTTCATAAATTCGATCGTACCTATTATTTAGTTATATAATAATACACATGCGTCATAATTTTCTTTGACACTATCTACCTTGTAGACTTTTTATAGGAAAGGGAGTTTAAAGAAAATATTTTAAAATGCTGTTTTAAATGCTTCTTCAAATTATGGTGTTCAAATAATTCATTTTCGAGTAACACTTGTCAAAGCAACTTCAACAAATCATCACTTGATTGCAACCAACCTTAACAAATCGGTTTTTCAACCGCAATGGTTTATTAGATTGAATCTTCCTGCTTAAAGTTTATTTTATGGTAGAAATCCATTATTTGGGTTTTGGATAGCTGTTTTCAAAGAAGTAAAACTTAATTAAACGTATTTTTGCTTTTATTTATCTTACTAATTGAGAATAAGTGCAATAGGTATCTTAACTACTTGGAATCTGAAAAACGCTTAGAATTTTTCATTTATATGCAATGAGTGAGAAAACCAAACTGCTTTAATACTGTTTTCAGTTTGAGGTATCTGTATACATTTGAAATGCCATTTTCCCCCCAATTTCACATTTTTAAATTTTACATATACTACAACTCTAATCACTTCGGATTTTACTTCTACGACCATTAGAACTATAGATATAAAATTTGTAAAAAGTATTGATATCTATGTTTGACATGGAGGTTTAATATTTTTAGCTTTTTCACGAAATGCAATGTTCGCTAAGCGTTACTCTCCGCAAAACGCAATGTCAGATTGCTCAATTAAATACTTTTGAACTTTTTTATACATGTTCTGGAGATTATACAGAAGCGTTTGAACAATCATTATTAAGAAATATGCATTTAAAAAATTGACCAGGATTTAAACCTGATTGTTTTTTTTGCATTTTGTTCTTTTTTCGTTATTTTTTCAGGGATGACTGACGTTAAAGTCCACAAATTAATTTAAATATAACGATATAGCAATGGTTATAGTTCAATACCTGAATCAATGTTTTTAGAAGATAATTAGATAATAACTTATTTTAGATAATTAATTTAGATTTTCCACTTTGCAAACTGGAAAAATGTTAACTACTTTTTAAAATACGACGTTTTGCGTAAATGGTATTTTTTGGCTGTTTTTTTTTAACATTTTATTCCATTTTCATAAAAAATAAATTTGAAACGCAGTTTTTTCTTCATTAAAGTGCTTTTTTTAGTAGTAGAAATTAAAAACAAAATCTATAAAAATTTGAGTTCCGTGATAATTTTAAAAAATTGCCTTCGCGTAGTTTTCAGATATCTTTAGGATATTTTGGCACGTAATCATTTCCTTGTTCGCTCGTTTTGAGAAGTCTTCCAAATTTACCCTTCACACTGTGATTTCGTTATTAAAAACTCCACATAGTGTTGCTACGCCAATTTCCCTTACGAGATTAGGTGCCTGCATTCTCAAAAAACTGGATTATTTTATATACATTATTTTTCAGTTTAAGATTTTCTAATGAGTGTTTAATTGCAAATTAGTTGCTGAGGAATCGTATTTTTTAGTCTGAAAACGTAATCAAATTACTTCTGTATTACTTTATAATATTAATGGCTAATTTTTTCTTATCGCGTCTTTAAACCTTTGAATTCAGTGCGAAAGACACCACGAGATGGCGCCACATCTAAGTAATTTTTCTTAGATCTGTTTCATTGCATCACAGGGGGATGTGACCTTTTCAAACGTGTGACTCAAACTGAAACCTTTGCTAAAATTTTATGATTCCACTTTGATGGTTTTTAAATTTAGATTTGTGCTGGAGATGAAACAGTTGCTTCTTCCAAAAGCGTTTTCCGAGACTAAATTAAAAAAGCGACGAAAGAAATAGGAACTTTACTTTTCCTAACTCAAGATAGGGGCAACGGTAGCCCAGTTGGAAGAGCATCTGATTAGCAAACTCGGTCCAGCCAAAGACCGTCATGTACAAAGGGGGCTGGTGCACGTTAAATCTATTATGCCTCAAATATCCTCACGCTGGCGCGGTGTGCTCATCTGATCGCGGTTCATAATTACAAGGCGTTGTCCCCTTCGGAATTGATCCAATAGCTCACTGTGTTGCTCCAGTGCGGCGTTAATTAACTACCCACCCTAACTCAAAACTACAACTTGCAAATTCGGTAGGTAGTGGAATCAACGTCGCACTAGAGCAGCACACGGGCTATTGACGAAGGTCCGGGATCCGAAGGGGAGGATCTGAAGACGCCTCGTAATTTCGAATCACGGTCAGATGACGAGATCCACCCCTCTCCAAACTTTCACACCACGCTACTTCTACATGTGCACTGTACTTTATGTTTGTGTGTTGTTGCATTATAATTGTATTGTTCTGAAGTATTGAGGTGGTGTCCTTGATCTTTCCCTTTGGGTTTGATCCCGAACCGTCGCCAATAACCCGTTGTGTTGCTCTAGTGCGACGTTAATTTAAATACCAACTGAAGTATTAAAAGGCTAGAGAAGGCCTTGGGCCTGTTATTTGTAAATAATTATTCACGAATAAAGTGCAGAATATATTTTAATAACGAGTAGTGAGTTAAACGTATCTTAAATTAAAACTTAATGATTACAATATATATGTTTGCGTTTTATTTGTCGAGTTAAAATTCTGGTCTTATTGAAGCTTTTGATTCACGTATACTAGTGGTTGTTTACCTTTCTAGTGATCGGCACCCCTTTTAATCTAAAAATAAGTTCTCGCGCCCCCTTGGAAAATGTGTTCCTATTTCTTTATTTAGAAAATTACTTCTATTGCAAGATTATTTATTGAAAAATAAACACATACATTTAAATGTATATATGAAACAATATCTCAACTTTTAATGGCTATATTATTGTTTATTTATAATAATAATTTGAAGCGAGGCTCCTTTTTTGACTGAGTCATGCGTAAGTCATTTTTATTGAAGCGATTTCTGGCTTTAGTTTTTATGTGCAAAAGTGATGAAAATCCCATTTCACACAGGTAGGTGGTGGCAAATGGTAAAAGTGTCTTCAATGCTGCATTTACCAGCTGTGGATAAGGTTCTAACTGTGTACCCCAGAATTGTTCCAAGTCCAGTTTTCAAATTCCCTTTGAATACGTGCATTGGCTCGCATTTCAATAAGATCGTCTTTTATTAAATCGCTGTCGTCCATTGAAACTTGTCTCGCACCTCTGGAAATGCTTACTCACACCCCCAGGGGTGCACACACCCCAGGTTAAGAACCACTGACGTACAGGAATATTTTTTAAACATGTTTAATAGATTCATTTTAAAAAATAACTTAAATGTAGTCTGCACGATATTAATACTTGTTTCTTTTTTCCAGGACAAAAACCGTCTGCTTCACGAGGACTTGGAATACGAAAGAGAACTTCGACAAAGAGTGAGTTTGCAAAAATATATACGCACGGATCTAAATTTTAAGTACCACTAAATCCACTGAAGGATTACACATTACGAAATGATAGAAATATACTACTTTCACATCTGGTGAAACTATGTATTCTAAATAATTGTACTAGGAAATACTTTTAGATATATTGATTTAAAAGTCCCTTACATAACTAGCTGAATTACCCGGCGTTGCTCGGGTTGAATTGTTTAGAATTCATCGTAATATTACTCAATATTATTCCTATGGAAATTTCGAATTGTTTTTTAGCCCCCTGCAGACCCAAGACAAATCGAAAGGGATTAATATATAGCCTATATGTATCGTAGAATTCTACAGGATGAATGTACCAAATTTAGTGTGAATTGGTCTGACATTGATCGTTTGAATACGCAATGTTATTCCTATGAGGATTTCGAATTGTCTTTAGCCCCCTGTACCATATCAAAGATAAAAGAAAAATCACTTTCTATAAAAATAATCTTATATTATAAAAATTTGCATTCCAATAATAAAGCTACAGTTTAAGAATTTACAGACGGGATACATAAACGATATGATACTGAGCGATTTTTAGGCATTTAGAATATTTAAAGTATCCTTATAGATATGTCACCAATAGCCAGTTTGATGTTAATTAAAATACCTACCTACCTTATAGATATCTCATATTGCTATAGAACTAAGCTGAAATGCTTTAGCGTTTAACATAAGGTGCTCTTATTTTGATTACCTTTCCTTGGTCCTTGTAATCGCCCTGGGAGCTAGATTACCCCGTATAACCTTTATTTAACCCTCCTGGTGGTTGTCTGGTCGAGGTATCTCGCCATTAGCAAAACTGACCAGACCTTGATGAACGAGATATTTCACGAGAAAACCCCGTGTTGCCTTGATTTAATGGATATTTACGGGATCATTCGAAAATTGATCAGATCTTCACCTTGTCATCATCATTTATTTCTTGATGACGATGTAATATGTCGTCATCAAGACATAATTGTTGGTATATTAACCCCAAATTGATCTGATCTTGATGAACGAGATACCTTGTCGAAACCACTTGAAGGGTTAATGGATATTTACGAGATCACCGTGTGTAACCTTTATTTAACGTATATTTCCCAGATCACCCCGTATAACCTTTATTTAACGTATATTTACCAGATCACCGCGGGTAACCTTTATTTTGTTAAAAATGCCTATCTTAATGGTATTGTTAATTATGTATTGTACCTTTGATGAATCTGGCAGCATTTCTTTTTTTTGTGTGCGTGCTTTTTGAGTTGCTATGGCAATATAAAAAGAAGTCATCTTTCGAACAACGGTCTGTGATCATCTTTCAAATGCATCATTGTACCGCCTTTTATAACGCCTTAAATATATATTCGAAACCAGATGTTGTGTATGTCTTTGTAAATTTACCGTCTAAAATATTTAACGTATACTTACCAGATCATCCTTTGTAACCTTTATTTAAAGGATACGAGATCACCTCGTATAGCCTTTATTTAATGGATATTTATGAGCTCGTATCCCATTGTATATACTAACAGTCCCTTTCGCCGCGTTCTTTCCAAACGCATCGACGATCCAATGCTAGGTTTCTCCGATAGCTCCTATCGTCATCTGACCGTGATTCAAAATTACGTTGTGTTATCCAAGGATCTTTCCCTTCGGGATTGATCCCGGACCGTCGCCAATAGCCCGTTGTGTTGCTCCAGGGCGACGCTAATTAACTACCTACCCGGCAGTTTAATCGATTTGAGTCATCACCGGAAATCTCCGATAATCTGGACATGATCCATAAGCGACTGCGCGATATTATCTTATTTTTAAGGAAAAGCAAAATGAGATATTCCCAAAAATTTAGGATGAGCTTACTTGAAGGAACGATAGTTTAAGTTCACAAGAGTTTTTTTTATTAATGTATAAGACTATTTTCATGACTAAAATCTGTACGATACACAGCGAAACGTCTCGGTAGTTAAATGCGATTTATAAAATGAAACCGCAGCAGAAGGGAAAGACTTTCAGAAAAATTGTTCTAACCTATAGATTGCATAACTAATGAGTCGAATAACTGTCTGCATTCTTTGTTACAGATCGAACGCGAGAAATCCGACCTCACAGTCCACTTGATGCAGATAATGGAGAGATTAGACGAAGCAGAAGGATCATCGGAATCACAAGTGAGTCTATTTCGAAAGATTTTTTGTGAAATAAAAGTTCTATTTTAAAAATATTCTATTCTATTTTCTAATATTCTATTCTCGGCCGTATTCTATTCACAAGGCTCGAGTTAATCCTTGGATCAGAAATCCGTCAGAGTTAAACCAGGGATTATCGAAGAATTGTATTCACAAAACACGAATTAAGTGATCCACCGGTTACAACTATAAGCTCGCTGTGATTGGCTAGTCTCCTCTCTCTCGACCATGTTACGTTGTTTGCATTTCTTATGACACATTTCATTCAACATTCCATACTTCGTCGGCAGAATTGAATTCCGATTACTTTATTCTCGTCGGTATTGGTGTGTTGATGCAGAGTGAAGTAACTTGCATTGACCTTTTTCTTTTATACGTAATAAATCAAAGGCATTTTTGTTCTGCTACGAATTTGCATCTGCCGTGGTCAACGCAACTGTATGTTTACGAATCAACTATATTCTGAACTATTCCTAGCGATTCCGAAAGCTGATAACATCATCAGTTTTATCACACGAATAAATTTTACAAATTCGGTACCAAACGTAATATTTGAGAACCTTAGTCAGAATTCTGTAGTTTAGCACAGAATGAAAGGCATCGTCCATTCTGTATTGAGGGCCGCGGTGGCCCGGTTGGAAGAGTAACGAACTAGCAACCGAAGGGTTGCGAGTTCGAATCCAGCCAAACACCGTCGTGTACAAAGGGGGGCTGGTGCACGTTAAATCTGTCGTGGCCTCAAATGTCCTCACGTTGGCGTGGCGTGGAAGTTTGGAGAGTGGGGTGCCAGCTCAGGTGTTGCCTCGTCATCTGACCATGGTTCAAAATTACGTGGTGTTGTCCTCGGATCTTTCCCTTTGGGATTGATCCCGGACCGTCACCAATAGCCCATTGTGTTGCTCCAGTGTGACGTTAATTGAAATACCCCCCCCCCATTCTGTATTGTTGATGGACGACGCAAGAAGCTAGCACTGCGCATGCGTTAACCCTCACGCAAGTGTCAAACCTCTGATCTCGGGGGGCTGTCTTGGCTCAGTGTGTATGTCCACTGTGCTAGCAGCCTTCGAGTTATAGGCGGCGCAGGCTCCATTCCTACCAGGTGCATTCCTCCCTTGGTGTATTTCTCTCTTCTTTCAGTAACTTTCATTATGTGTGTCTATTACTTGATGTTGTATGTCTCGTGTGGCGTAGCATGGCCAAAAATGGTCCTTGCGCCATAAAACCCAAAAAACCAACCAACCTATTTCGGAGGATCAAAATTTAACACCAAGACGGCAATTTAAAACTCAAATCAGGCATTGTGAATACGGTTTCTTCGATAATCAGGCGATCATCGTTGATCCATGGCTTAACTCGGACTTGTGAATACAGCCGTTAGAATTCGAAAGGTTACATTTAAAACTTCAACTCTATATATTATTATAGTCGCGTCGTTTAATATAAATATTTCAAACATGATCGGCCTTGTTTTACACAACCATACAACTAAATAGACTTGAATGCTTATAACTTATTTTTGAGAGAATTATATACATTTAAAACAATGAAAAACTATATACAATCTACAAACTTGAAATGTAAAACTTTCGTTAAAGATAACAAATTTAAAGTAGAAAGCACTTCTACTGGCAAAGCAAAATGTAGTATTTGCCTTTGAAATAAGCTGGGTTCGGCATTTTTGTAATGAGATGTATAAATAGATTAGGCGATTTTAGCCCAAAAAAGTTCAATTCTTCATTAGCCCAAACTTCATAAATTTAAGTTATTTCTAGATTGGGTTGAACTTAAGCTTTACTTAAGTTTTGTTCTTCCGATTGAACTTTAAGGATGAGAAGGCACTTTCTTAACTACAAAATAAACTTATGGGTTGATATACTTCATTGCATGAGGCTGTGTCTAAATAGTCACAAGATTTTAAAACGTATGGATTATTAACTCGTCGAAACTCAATTCAATCAATTTCACAGATACTGCAGAGTGGCTCAAAACTTACCTACCAAGTTTAAATCCAAATTTCTCTGCAACTAGGTAGATAATTTGAAGAAACTGCTGACGCATCAAGCTACACTGCTGGCCACCCAAATTGCAACACCAAGAAAGACAAGAGATATCACAACAAAATTTATTTTGTAGATAACATGTTGACCAAGTATCAAATGATTAAATTTATAGACTTCTGTGAAGTGTGGTTCCAGCCAAAATCAGTAGCCAGAGTAGCCGCCATTGTTGGAGATCACCGCTGCCACACGCCTCGGCATTGATTCAAAGAGACTTTGGATGTGTTCTTGGGGTACAGCAGACCAAGCAGCTTCCACACGTTGCCAAAGTTGATCTGGTGTGGCAGCTGGGGATGCATTCTGGGTCAATCGTTGAGCAACCATGGACCACATGTTTTCTATCGGCGAAAGATCCGGAGAGCGAGCTGGCCAGGGAAGCAATTCAATCTGGCGATTGACGAAGAACCCTTGGACAATGCGTGCCACGTGAGGTCGATCATTATCCTGTTGAAATATGGCTGTGGGCAAGCCCTGAAGGTAAGGAAGGACAACTGGCTCCAACACCTCGGAGATGTAGCGCTGGCTGTTTAAAGTACCGGCAATGCGTACTAGAGGAGTGCGAGAGTGATATCCAATACCGCCCCATACCATAATACCCGGTGCAGGACCAGTGTGGCGGTGCATAACGCAGCTGTTCAGCATCCTCTCTCCACGGTGTCTCCAGACTCGAATCCGACCATCGTGGTGTTGCAGACAGAAGCGTGACTCGTCAGTAAAAACAATTTCATTCCATTCTGCCGTCCACATCCTTCTTTCATCGCACCATTGGCGGCGGAAACGTCTGTGGTTCTGCGTCTAGGGTAGACGAAGCAATGGACGTCTTGCGGACAGACCACTCTGCTGTAAACGGCGTCGAATGGTAAGCGCAGACACTGGATGATGCGGTAGACTGAATGTGCTGTGCTATGGTTCGTGATGTGGCTGAGCGATCCGTCACTGCCATACGCACAATATGCCTGTCATCACGTGAAGTGGTGCACTGAGGTGGATGCGATCGAACACGTCGGTCCGTCGTACCCTCCTGCATCCAACGATCACATATCCGCATTACAGTTGTTTGGTTTCGTCCAACACGACTACCGATTTCCCTGAAAGATAATCCACAATCTCGGTAGGCCACTATCCTTCCTCTGTCGAACTCGGATACTTGATCAAAAGATGATCGCTGTTTTCTACGAGGCATAATTGATCGTTTTTTTGAAAACACCACAAGAAAAACACAATTGCCGTACTTGAAATCGTCGAAATCTCCAAGCCTTAAATAGCGCTTTGAAGTGGCGCCACAGGCGCGCGTGATGTGCGTCTGCGCTGAAATTCTAATCAGTTGCATATCTCACCTCCGCTAATGCATGTTGTAAATTTCATATTATTTGCATGCTTCCTTCAGGGTGTTGCATTTACGGTGGCCAGCAGTGTATTTGCTTCTCGTTTTCTTTTAATTTGGCTGGAGATGAAAAACGGCAACCAACTACTGAGAAACTGATATTCATCAGTAAAGTACATTCGATCACTAAACAACCCCGAAATGCCAGAAGAGCGTTTTAAATAAAGTTTGATGTCAAAGTTGAACTGGGTGGACAGGCACACAATATCAAACTTGGGCAAGAAATTTCGCAGGATGGCCAGTGTTGGACGATCAAATAAAACGCCCTCAAAGCAAGGGCTGAAAAAAGCACCCACAAAATTCGAGAAACTTTTACAAGATGACCGAAAAAAGTCTACCAGAACGCCTCAGGGATGAAATCGCAGCTAGCGCCGTCCTTTCGGGTTTTGATCCCATAGCCCTTTGTGTTGCTCTAGTGGGACGGTAATTAAATACCTACCTGTATCGCACAATAAGATGTAAAAAAATAACCTAAACGTGTGATCGAAGACGATCCAGTGTTATGTATAAAATTAAATGTAGAAATATTGATGTTGTATTAACGATTTCTCAGAGCGAAATGAACAAGAAGCGAGACTCCGAGCTGTCCAAACTGCGGAAGCTGTTGGAGGACGTCCACCTGGAGAGCGAGGAGACAGCTCACCACCTGAGGAAGAAGCACCAGGAGGTCATCCAGGAGATGCAAGACCAGGTGGATGCCGCCAACAAGAACAGGCAGAGGTATGGCACATCCTCTTGCTTCAGCGTTTCCCAACCTTTATTCGCCCAGATGAAGAGCAACGGATTAGCAGCCTGAGGATTGCGAGTTCGGAACTCGGTCCAGCCAAGACCGTCGTGTGCATTGGTGCTCGGTAAATCTGTCGCGGTCTCAAACGTCCTCGCGTTGACGTGGTGTGGAAGTTTGGAGAGTGGGGTGCCAGCTCAGGTGTGACCTCGTCATCTGACAGTGATTAAAAATTACGTGATGTTTTCGGATCTTTACTTTGGGGATTGATCCCAGACCGTCACTAATAACCCGTTGTGTTGCTCCAGTGTGATGTTAATTGAAATGCATTGGTACCTTGAGTTACGAGTGCCCTAACATACGAGTTTTTTTATATACGAGCCGTCACTAGGTCGATCTTTTGCCTCGAGTTACGAGCTAGAATTTGAGATACGAGCCTGCTTCGGTGACGTCACACCCACCACTCCGCTCAGATTCCCGAGTCTTGCGCGTCGTTCAGTTTACATGTTTACCTCACCTGATGACAGTTAACGCCTGTCACAAAATCAATCAATTTCTTAATTTGGTTTGACATTTACTGTTGCCACCGGGTGGCCAGAGAGTCCCTTTCTTAATTAATTTCTTATCTCCGACCAGATGCATCAATTCTGAAAATGGAAAAACGGGGTGTACAGTTATTTAGCTAATTTTTTTCGTATAACCATGAGTCCAAAGAAGGTGAGTGTAAAGAACAGTGGTGAGAAAAGGAAAAAGGTAATATCCATGGAATTAAAGAGTGAGATATGAGACAAACATGATCAAGGCGTAAGAGTAATAGACTTGGCAACGAGTACGATCGCATTATTTCTACGATATGTACTATTTTGAAGCATGACTCAATAAAGGCTAACTCCAGTTACACTATTTGTTCATTATAAACACATTATTATAAAACTATTGAACTGGTTTTATGGGGGCTGGTACGAATTAATCTCATTTCAATTAATTTCAATGGGGAAAATTGATTTGAGATACGAGCATTTTGGAGTTACGATCTCGGTCATGAGATGAATTAAAGTCGTATCTCAAGGTACCACTACCTTCCTTCCTCGGATCTTTCCCTTCGAGTTTGATCCCGGACCGTCGCCAGTAACCCGTTGTGTTGCTCCAGTGTGACGCTAATTCAATTACCTACCCGTGTTCTTTAGATGTACTTGTTTGACTTAAGTTTGTGATTGTATCTAATATCGAGTTTCGCTCGCATCTAGGATCGAGAAAGAAAAACAAAAATTTCAAGCTGAAGTCTACGACCTCCTGGCTCAAGTGGACAGTGCTCACAAAGACACGGTATGCTTCACAATATATTTTACTTATTCTTTCCATACGCTCATAATTTCTATTAAGATGGTTAAATTATTTAGTTCAGCGATACATTTTCCAAAGTGGGAAAATCGCTTATTTTTAATTGGATCCTGCAGTAAAAACATACAAGTTGATTCATGGGACGAACTTCAAGGGGTGTTTACACTAAAGGAGGCACGCACTAAAAGAACCATTTTATGTATAGGAATGAGTGGTTGCGCACAAGAATTGCGCAGGAAATGAAACAAAATGTTTATTTACATTACATGATGTTTAGTAGTATTTGTTCAAAGGTGCGATCACCATCAATACAAACTTGGTAGAGCAGCGTGTCAAGCTTGCCCGCCTTTCGCGGTGGGTTCCAGCAAGGGAACGGAGCCGTGGTAGCCCGGTTGGAAGAGTAGCAGACTAGCAACCGGAGTGTTGCAAGTTCGAATCCAACCCAAGACCGTCGTGTACAAAGGGGCTAGTGCACGTTGAATTTGTCGTGGCTTCCAATGTCCTCACGTTGGAAGTTTGGAGAATGGGATGCCAGCTCAGGTGTTGCATTCGTCATCTGACCGTGATTAAAAATTACGTGGTGTTGTCCTCGATCTTTCCCTTCGGGATGGATCCCGAACCAACCCCAATAGCCCATTGTGTTGCTCCAATGTAACTTTTATTAAAATACTTACCTACCAGCAAAGGTACGATGTTCACGCTGCCAAAGCAAACAGTGCCCTCTAGTGGCGAAAATGTCCGCCAATCCATTTATCTAAGCTGACAAGTTTGCATTAACGTTGGTGGTCGCAATTTTGAGCAGTTATAAAAAAATCATTGTAAATAAGTAATTGGAAAATAATGATGTAAATAAGCATATTTCGTTTCATTTCCTGCGCAATTCTGTTTGCGCCTAAACGCGTCACTAGTGCTCATACATTGCTGTACAAAAAATGATTTTTTAGTGTATCCTTGAAGTTTGCACCATATATATGAGTTCCGCATCACCCCGTATAGTCTGTTGAATTAAAACCTTGCAAGTTGGATATTTTATTTTTATGTGTTTCTATGTGCTGAGAATCTGACTTCACAAAACATAAAGTTTTCTCCTTTCTTATCCCAGGATAAAAAGCAAAATAAATTACACTAAGGTATTAAGTCTGCAAAAAAGTTTTTGGGCTATGATAGACGGGTCCTTAAATATATCATGTATGGCTTCAATGCAATTCATGATATGCGAGGGAGAGGCTGGTAATAAGCCGCACTTTGTACAGGTGGGAAAGGATTTCTGGCCATCCATGAATATCATCTTTTTCAAATGGTCAGATCGGAGCCTGGCAAGCATAGAGAAAGTTTTCTGGGGCAAATATAAGGCAAGCAACTCTCCTGGTGTTCCACTGAGGTACCAGTGATAGATGATCTGCGCAATTTCTTTTTATGTACGGACAAGTGATCGTCCTCTGAGATCAGGACGGTACTTTCTCTTGTGTCAGATTATTTATTTGCTCCAGCTTTTGCCAATAAGTCAGCTCTTATTACCCGAAATGCCAACATGTGATAGGATCCATTGAAGATTTATTTCAGAATTTTTATTGAAACTTAATATCAGAAAGGCTATTTTTTCGAAAGAGGATCAAAACTGGTGAGACAATTTTAAATTGCTAGAATTGCTGCCTGCGAATCAATGTAAATATTTATTTTAAGTGGCTGATTTTTAGGGACTTAAAGTCTGATACCAAGGAATATAACTTTGGTAAGACGAGGGTTCATTTTCGTTTCAAGTGAAATTGATTTAAAGAGAAAAAATAATTGTTTTAAGTGACCATTTTACGAAATTAAAGCCAAATCTCTTTTCTGATACCACTTGTATGATTAGAAATTGCCAGTGGATAAATTGAATTTGATATATGTAGTGTAACTAATCAGTAGCATATTCCGATATCTTAGTAATATAGCAACTTATCAGGTCAGCTATATAAAAAAATCAAATCAAATTACGGATGAGACGTAAATTTATTTGCAGACAAGAAACGAAAACGGCAAAATTGTCGAAAGCATCAATTTTATTTTTTTACATCCAGCGTTGCGGTTCGACAGTAAGCAAATAAACTCGATTTATGTCCGATAGTGAAATATTTATTAAGGTGGTGTTTCAAAAATAGAGGAAATTTAGTTTTTGTATTCTTTGCCCCAAGCCCTGATGTGTGTATCTATGTGTTTCAGCTGACTGCCCAAAAGACGGTGGAGAAATACGAGGTGACTATTCACGAGATGAACATCCGCATCGAGGAACTGTCTCGCTCCATCACCGAGGTGACCGCCCAGAGGAGTCGCCTCAGCTCCGAGAACTCTGACCTGATGAAGGAGGTGCAGGAGTACAAGATCTCCCTCGACAACACAAACCACATCAAGTCGCAACTCGCCGTGCAGCTCGAGGACCTGAGGAGGAAGCACGAGGACGAAGAGAGGGTAAGTCACTGCTCTGTGCCAAAACATAACACTATAACGTTCTGTGCCAAAACATAACACTATAACGTTCTGGGACAAAACATAACACTCTACAACGTTCTGGGCAAACCAAAAATACTCTACAATGTTCTGGGCAAACCAAAAACACTCTACTACGTTCTAAGCCATACCAAAACACTCTACTACGTTCTAAGTCATACCAAAACACTCTACAACGTTCTGGTCTAAATCAAAATACTCTACTACGTTCTAGGCTAAACCAAAACACTCTACTACGTTCTGTGCCAAACCAAAACACTACAACGTTCTGGGCAAAACTAAAACATTTTACAACGTTATGGGCCAAAAAAGTCCATTCTATAACGTTCTGGGCAAAAAAAAACATTCTTCAACGTTCTGGGCAAACCAAAACACTCTACAATGTTCTGGGCCAAAAAACTAGTCTTCAACTTTGTGGGCAAACCAAAACACTCTACAACGTTCTGGGCCATACCAAAACGCTACAACATTCTGAACCATACCAAAACACTCTACTACGTTCTGGGCACAAACTAAAACACCTTTTGGCACTAAACACTTTTTGTGCCAAAAAACCCCATTCTATAACGTTCTGGGCCAAAAAACCATTCTTCAACGTTCTGGGCAAATCAAAACACTCTACAATGTTCTGGGTAAAACCAAAATACTCTTCAGTGTTCTGCGCAAAACCAAAACACTACAATATTCTAGGCCATACCAAAACACTCTACTACGTTCTGCGCCATACCAAAACACTACAACGTTCTGGGTCATACCAAAACACTACATTATTCTGGGCTATATCAAAACACAACATTCTGGGCCAAACAAAAACCCTACTCTGCAACGTTCTAGGCCAAAAGAAAGAAAAAACGACGACACAACCAAAATGCAATTAAACTAGATATTTATTTTAAAACACAAGGATTTTACATAATTTATCAGGAGATTGTATCCCTTGGTTGTGGACGCTGCAAAAGGGAAGTAGGAACCGACTCAAAAATTGCCGTCGACCGAGTTCAAAACTACAAGACTTTGGTATCGTTTGAAAGCAAAAGAATTGGAGAATATTTTAAAGCACAACACATTATATTATATTTTGATGCAAAAACACAGTTCTTCACAAATTGAGTTAAAAGTTTTGGAAACATGTTTGTACAGTAGCGGAAAAAAACCCGAACCACCCCACTTCGTTCGAACAATTTTAACTGTAGAGAAAATTCAAAGATGGCGTATAATAATTCTCGGATCATTTGCACTTGCATAATAAATATAATAACAAAATTCAAATTTGAAATTCGAGTAGCTATAATTACAATTAATCTCGACCTACGAATAGCGATTTTCAATGTGAAGATGATCCCTGAAGTGGACAGCAACTTTAATATCCAATATCTCCTTATATAAAGATAGTAGTCATGAAATTTCATATTTAGACAAATTTAACGACGCAGAATCTTATTAAGGCATCAAAACGGTGTTTCTATTGAAAATTTTGTTTTTGTGTAATATTTGATATGAAGACGTTCCCTTATGCATTTTGAATTTCTAGTTGATGGTATTTCCTATTGAATGACATCTTTGAATTGGCTATTCTATGAATAGTGCTCGAAATAAAGAAGGTGGTTCGTTTTTTTCTTCCGCGACTGTACCTGGGTAACTATACCTAACGAAAAACCCTTGTAACTCGAAAACTATTCCGAATATTTACAAGATCTTGGTATCGTTTTAAAGCTAAGGAGTTGGAAAATATTTTGAAACTATAAAACATATTGATATTCTGGTCAATTTTCATGATTTCTAGTGTGTACAGTACGGCGCTCCAATCTACTTTTGAATAGTCTTCAAATTGGACACGTTTTACTCACATGCATCTTTTACTAAGAGACTGTGTGGTCCCTTTTACTGTCCACCATATTTTGGTTGATTGTCCTGTTTTTAACCCTCACCCCGTCAATACGTTTTTCATAAATCAATTTCAAACCTGCAGGATTTGATTGGGAAAAATGCCCACCCAAATCTTTTTTAATTTTTACAAGCCATAAAATTTTTAAATTCCATATAAAATTTTATATTTCATATTTATTTCACTACGCCAAAACGTTTTACTATCATTCATATTTTCTATTTAATCATCTCGCTTCAATATTTATTTTTATTTTTCACATTTAGTTTATTTTTAGCGTTGTATTTTTTAAATCTACCATTTATTGTTGGCTTGAAAATTAATCGTAGTTATTTCATCTACTTGGTTAAGCTCTATCTTGTGTTTGGAGCAGCTTGTCCGCTTTTGGACCTTGCGCCATAAAACCCAAATCAACCAACTAACCATCTAGTGTATATGTTACCGGCAAAGTATGTAAAGCAGACATTGTATAGAATGCCTAGGCAATATTTAGAATGCCTGGTGTTTTGGGGCAAAGTATGAAATGATTAATATTTCACACATTTCCTAGGTATTTTATGCAATGCCAAAAGACAAACCGGCCAAGTACATAAAACGGCCATAAAACACTCCCGCTAATGCCACAATCATGCAGAAAATGTCGTCAAAAAAATTCATATTTTATTTTCTCTTGTTTTACTCAGTAAGAAAGTCCTATGCTTTATTTTGTATTTTTCTTTTTCATATACTTCTTTTCAATAAAATACTTTTCATGACTCTCTTTTAATACTTTACCTAAATAGCATTTGGCATTCTATATAATACCTAGGTATTACATACAATGCCTAGAGAAAATAGTTATAATATTAAAATAATTCCGATATTTCATACTTTGCCCCAAAACGCTGGGCATTCTATATATTGCCTAGGCATTCTATACAATGCCTGCTTTTCATACATTCCCGGTAACATGTACATATACCTTGTCATAAGTCGCTTACTTAAAGACTTACTTTCATCCGATTGGTGTGGAATTTTTGTTAACGAATCTAAACACCAATTGGTAACGTCGATTGACCCTTTGAGGTTTCGTTGCTTTTGGTGTGGCTGAAGCCTCAGTGAACTCTACAGTTCCAAAAGTTCAGCATTCGGAAGGAAGAGTCTGATCTCGGTGTTTTTGTCGTCTTCCAGAGACGTTCTCTGCTCGAGCAGACCGTGCACACCCTGGAAATGGAACTGGAGTCGTACAAGACGCAACTGGACGAGGAGTCAGAACTGAGGATCGACATCGAGAGGCAGCTGGTCAAGGCCAACGGAGAGTGCGCCACCTACAAGACCAAGTACGAGACCGAGTGCCTCGCCCACGCCGACGAAGTCGAAGAACTCAGGTAAGGAAACCAATCTCACTTACACCCAAGATTCGCACATTTCTGGTTATTAAGCCTCCCTCCTCGGCCACCAACATCTGACCCATTTTGCTAACGACGAGATATCTCGTTCGTTTTCATATCATAAACCGTTATGGAGGAACCCTGTAGGTAGTTCTAACTGGAAACTCTGAAGCTATCTCGTCCATCAAGATCTGACCAATTTTGCTTACGACGTGATATTTCGTCCACCAAGATCTGGTCAGTTTTTGCTAAAGACGAGATATCTCGATCAAGACCTGACCAATGTTCCTAACGACAATATTGATATTGTGATAGGATTGATAATAGTATTTTGTGAAGTAAACTTAACGTTAACATATCATTAAACCGTCCTGTTGGTAGTTCTAGTTAGTCCTGGGTCTGTAGAGAGGGCTAAAAACAATTCCAAATCCCCACAGGAATAACATTGAGAATTTTTATGATCACTGTCCGACGAATTCCCACCAAATTTGGTATATTCATTCTTTAGAATACTGCGGGAAACATACGTTATCTATTAACCCCAATCAAATTTGTTCTGGGCCTGCAGTGGGTGCTAAAAACAATTCGAAATCCCCATAGGAATAACATTATTTTTACGATCACTCTCAGGCTAATTAACGCCAAATTTAATGCATTCATTTTTTAGAATCCTGCGGGAAACATAGGCTATAAATCAACCCCAATTGGATTGGTCCTGTGTCTGTAGAGGTTGCTAAAACAATCCAAAATCCCCATAAGAACAACATTGAGTATTTTTAGGATCACTGTCAGATAATTTCACTCCAAATTTGGTATATTCATTCTTTAGAATCCTGCGGAAGACTTAGGCTATATAATGTGGCTTAGGCTATTTAATGTGTCCTGTGCCTGCAGAGGGGACTAAAATTCGAATTCCCTATAGGAATAACATTGAATATTTTTTTACGATCATGTCCGACCAATTAATACTAAATTTGGTATATTCATTCTTCAGAATCCTTTTGGAAACATAGGCGATATATTAACCCCCTTCGGTTTTGTTCTGGTCTACGGAGAGGGGTAAAAACAATTAGAAAACCCCATAGGAATAACATTAAATATTTTTACGATCACTGTCCGATTAATTCATACCAAATTTGTTATATTCATTCTTCAAAATCCTGCGGGAAACGTAGGCGATATATTAACCCCGTTCGGATTTGACCTGGGTCTGTAGAGTGGACTAAAATTCGAAATCCCCATAGGGAATAACATTGAACATTTTTACGATCACTGTCAGACCATTTCGCATCAAATTTGGTATAGTCATTCTTTATAGATACACAGGTTAGATATTAACTCCCATTCGGGGATTTGCCCTGTCTGCAGAGGGGGCTAAAACAATTCGAAGTTCCTATAAGTATAACTATTTTTATGATCACTGACCAATTAACACCAAATTTGTTTCATTCTTTAGAATCTAGCGGGAAAAATAATATAGATATTAAAACCCATTTTATTTTCCTGGGTCTGTAGACGAGGCTAAAAATAATATGAAATCCCCATAGTAATACCTTTGAGCAATATTACGATGAATTACAAACAATTCAACCAGAGCAACGCCGGGTAATTCAGCTAGTGTATATATATATATATATATGTGGGGGTGCTGGTTTGTGGGCGATTGGCAACATTACGAAAGTTTTAAAGAATAACTAAATTTAATGAGATTTATGAATATTTACAATGAATTTGGTTTAGACAATTAAAGTTAAGTGCACAGCACAGACATCATAAACTCCATCGGCGCTCGTCGCCCGTCAACATTACACAGTCTAACGCTACGTCCGTCTTGTAGCTTCGTCGTCTTCCTTCTGTGTTGCTTTTTGACTGTGTTCCTCCAATGCGAGGAATGGCTGCGCAGTGGTCGGAGATGACATCAGCGCGGAGGTGCCCTCTAGTGGCAGTCTGGGCACCACAGATCGGCCATCCTGGGTTCGACTGGTCCACCAGGCGTTTCTGAAAATATACAAAAAAGGCAAAAGCAGAAGCAAAGTTCCAAAATCTGTCAGTCTCTGTAAAGCAAATGTATCTAGGTTATAGAGCTCTGAATCGTCCTTCAGCTCTGGAAATGATTAAATGAGCCAAATCGTCTTCTAGCTTCATTTGTCGTCTTTAAACGTCGTTTCTCGTCTTTCTTTAAACGTCTTTCGTCTTTCTTCTTCGTCTTTAACTTCTTTTTTCTTCGTCTTTAACTTCTTTCTTCTTCGTCTTTAACTTCTTTCAACGTCTTAGCAAACCCTTAAATCCAATTCCACGGTTTAAGAAATTCAGCGCATGTTGTAGTGAGGTTGGGTCCTTCATGACATCCCTCTTTTACAACGTCGTATGTATTTCCTCCTTTAATTCTGGTGATTCTATAGGGTCCAAGGTACTTTGGTTTTAGCTTCAAGTGCGGACCAAACTGAGTTCTCTTGATGGCAACAAAATCATTAACTGCATAAGGTTTTGGTTCCTTTCTTCTTAAATTGTACGTCTTCTTATTCTCTTCTTGAATTTTAAAGATTTGTTGTTTTGCATGCTTCCTGAATTCTTCTCTTTGTGTTTCAAAACTTGCTTGAAATTCAACTTCGATCATTTCTTTGAACTTGTCCAGACCCTTTATTTTCACTTTTTTTAATCTTCTATAGTCTATGTACATACGAGGGGTTCCATCCTTTTTCTTCACAATTACAACGGGGCAACAATATTCTGAAGAACTTGGTTCTACTATCCCTTGATCTAACCATTCAGTAACTTGTGTCTCGACGATCTTTTTCTCTGAAAATGGTAACCTACGTGGCTGATGAGATACGGGTTCATTATTTTTTACCAAAATATTCAATTCAACATTTGTTGTTTTTGTTTTGTGTGGTACATAATTCAAAACTAACTGTTGTACCTTATCCTTTAAGATATTTGGAACGCCAGGTTCAATATTTACATCAGCATCGCCTTCAGTTGACAAATCAATTGGTAAAATAGACAAAGTATTTTTTTCCTCAACACACTGGGATTTATTTTTCAGAGTAATTCCGTTTTCATTAATTAGTGTTTCACCCAACATTAACACATTTAGTCCTATAATAGCGTCATAAGTCATAACATCGTTTCCTACTACGCATATATCTGAATCTCCCTCAAAATTATCTATTTGAATGTTTCCTTTGAAATAGCCTAACGGTTTTACACGGCATTTTCCAAAACCAGTCAAAGTAGAATTCAACGGGCATAGTTCCTTAACATTTAATTTGTCAAAAACAGATTTACGAATCAAAGTAGCTTGACTTCCAGTATCTATCAATGAATTAACACTTAAACCATTAATCATTACAATTTTCCTTACTTTCGATTCTACGCCAACATCAAACATGGCTACTTCTGGTTTCGAATTCATTCCGCATTCCGAAGCCTTGTGACCAAACGTGCCACATCGAAAGCATTTAAGTCCCTTATCTTTATGAATACAAAATCTAGAAATATGATCTTTTGATCCACAATTAAAACAAATCTTATTGTTACGATTTTCTGGACCATTGTATTTCATTCTATCAAACTTGACTCTATCTCTGTTTACAGTTTCGTTTTTAGAATTAAATCTATTACTGTACTCATTTTTTGTTCTATCAAAAGAGTTAATTCTACCGTGATCATCATGTTTGGTTTTCATTCTATCAAAATTCTTATTATCATAATTAATCCTATCGAAATTCCTTCTATCGAAATTTTTTCTGTCGAAAGCACTTTTACCATATGCAGAATCAGCTTTCATTATTTCATACACTTTCAGTTTTTCCTTAAACTCAAACACATTTTTACAACCGTACAGAATAGTTTTGTTTTCCTGTTTGTCATTTATTCCTTTAATCACATAGTGCATCAAAGCAGCGTCATCGATTTTTCCGCAACTGCACAATTCTTTCATCTTAAAAAAATATTCCTGAGTGGATTCAGAATCCCTCATTTTCCTTTTACTCAAAAGTTCATGTAAATTAGCAGAGTTTATCTCAAAAGAGAATTCGTCGATCAAGGCCTGTTTCAATTTTGACCATGAATTTATTTCTGGTTCTGTTCTAACAAACAAAGCAGCGTTACCACTAAGCGATCTCTTGCCAAAAATAAATTTTTGTAAATCTGACAAACAAAACAACTGAGAAATATTGTCGAAATGTTCGATCCAATGAAAAACATTTTCGTGCGGTTCTGCATTGTACTTAGTAAGGGTACTTTCGATATCAGAGTAATTTATACTGACATTTTGAATAGCATAATTACTATTATTCTTATTTCTACTTGTATATACATCATCACACTGAGAAACATGAGTATTACTTTTAAAATCATATTCACCACATTGCATAGAAAAATCATTACCATCAATCTTATTTCTACTACTATGCATATAATCACACTGAGAGTTATGAGTAACACTTTCAACATCACATTCATTGCACTGCATTGAAAAATCGTTTGTTTTGCGTATGTCTTCTTCTGATTCGGATTCAGACAGATCGGCGCGTTCGTTCTCGACGAAGCTTTCAAGGTTACATAACATAGATAGAATTCTTTTTGCTAGTTCCGTTTTCGTGCCTTCGAAAGAAATGCTTAGCAAACTAGATATTGCAATCAATTCGTTTAGAGAAAAGCTATCTTCTTTATTTTTTAATTTCTCATCAAATTCTTCACTATCCGTTCCGAAATTAAAGCCAGAAAAATTTTTAACGTGTCTTCTATTCGATCGATTGCCGTCATTTTCGAAAATGAATCTATGCAAAATTTTTATTTTGTCTGTCTTGCAATTTTTCAATGCAACGCTGACTTCTTTAATATCATTCAATATCATCTTGTATTATGGAATGTTCACGTACCTTTAAGATGCTTGGCAACAAGGAGCAGCTTGGAGACTGGAGAACATAGTTTTTTTTTTTTAAATATCCTTTCGAAAATACTGTCTGGAATCTTACTAGGCGTCTATCCCGCTTTTGAGATGTGGGGGTGCTGGTTTGTGGGCGATTGGCAACATTACGAAAGTTTTAAAGAATAACTAAATTTAATGAGATTTATGAATATTTACAATGAATTTGGTTTAGACAATTAAAGTTAAGTGCACAGCACATACATCATAAACTCCATCGGCGCTCGTCGCCCGTCAACATTACACAGTCTAACGCTACGTCCGTCTTGTAGCTTCGTCGTCTTCCTTCTGTGTCGCTTTTTGACTGCGTTCCTCCAATGCGCGGAATGGCTGCGCAGTGGTCGGAGATGACATCAGCGCGGAGGTGCCCTCTAGTGGCAGTCCGGGCACCACACATATATATATATATATATATATATATATATATATATATAAATATATATATATATATATATATATATATATATATACCATCACCACAGATCAAAAAGGAGAAACCAAATAAAAACAAAAACAAAATGCAAATAATAACAAGAACAAAAAATGGAGCAAAGTAACAACAATAATATTGACCCTTTAGATGAACAGCGCTGAAAGCCGCAGAGAACAAATAAAGGGAAATAATAAGTAAAACTACCCTAAGAATAGAATAGATTTCCCCGAGATTTCATCGCATTTTTAAGTGACAACCTGGCCTTGCTCCCCTTGAAAAAGTAGGCAGGCTCACTTAACATTTACATTTTTATTTCATCTTGTTTCTCGGGGAAATCTATTCTATTCTTAGGGTAGTTTTACTCATATATATATATATATATATATATATATATATTGAAACCCTGTGGGTAACATAGGCTACATATTAACACCCGTTCTATTTATCTTGGGTCTGTAGAGGGGACTAAAAACAATTTGAAATCCCCATAGGAATAACATTTAGTATTTTACTATCACTGTCAGACCAATGCACACCAAATTTGCTATAGTCATCCTATGGAATCCTGCGGGAAGAACCGACTACAAATAATTGAGTAGAGAATTAACCCTCCAATTGGTTTTGACGAGATATCTCGTCCATAAAGATCTGACGAATTTTGCTAAAGACGGGACAGCTAGATATTAAAAGTTTTGATGATGAGGAAATGAATAACTGATCATATTTTTGTTCTGAGATTCCATTATTATCTGGTCAGTTTTGCTAATGACCTCGTCGAGACAACCACCAGAAAGGTTATGGAGGTTGGTGACGACAATAGGAACTGATGCAGACTAATTTATATTAATTAACGATAATAGTGAGCAATCTAGTGTGTTTGTGTGCAATTTTGCACTTAATTTTAATAAATAGCTTTATAATTTCAATTTGAAGTTCTAAAATACAGATACAGCTGCACAAATAGTTTGGTGAAATTTAAAAATTGTAGGCACAGCTACACTTTCAATTTATTTTTAGTTGAAATAAAATTTACCCAGAGTTGGGCGTCAAAAAAAATCGAAAAAAGTTTGAAAAGGGACCCTTGAGACAAATAAGTTCGAGAAACTATTTTCGAAGGGATCACACTTGTCCGTCCTGGTGTAATCCTTGCCTGTTTGACTTCTCACCAGCTTTGACTTTAACCGATGTAATATTTCCTAGGATTCTTTTAACCAATATCGAAGTTATTTTATATTAAGTCATAAAATGGGATGTATTGCAAACGCAATGATATACATTACTCGGAGATCTCGTGACACTCAGAGTTAAAATATTCGTCAAGAATTGATTAAACCTTTTAATACATATATCAAGCCCGAAACGGTCCCAACTTGGGACCAATGCAGTCGTATAATTTTCAGTTAAGAATTCAAGTATTCGTATTTCAAAAAACTATTTATTGACGATGATGAGATGAAATATATTTCGGATGGGATATTTACAAAATTGATAACCAACATATGTGGTCTACCTATTACATGTCAAAATTCCGATGTTCTCCATCTAGAATTAATAATTTTCCCGCTCTGCTTTGAGCGTTTCCATCGTGACCAGAACGCTCGGAACTCCAACCAATCAGAACAGTGACCAGAACGCATGGAACTCCAACCAATTAGAAGATCGCTTTCGGAATGCGAATACGATTGAGTGTTCTAATAAGAATGGGGAAAGACTTTCGCTTCTCTTGCCTCACATATATTCTTGAATTTATGTTAACATTCAGAGGATACCTTTCCAAACTAAAATGCTGAAAAGCTATTTCGTTAATTCAGTAAGTACAATTAGAAAATTTTAGTTACTAAATTGAGATTGAATGTTACAATTAATTAAAATGTATAAATTTAGAAGTCTTATTAGGTGGTACTTTTAATAGTACGAGTTGGTAACCTCCAAATATTGATCTACCAATTCATCGATGTCGAAAAGTCTTCATGTAATTTATGTGAACTAATGCAACCAGCTATTTGTAAAAGATGAACTTTAATAACTCAATAAATGTTTCTATGATTTTGCATGTCGACGATTTTCAGATTTCTAAAAAGCAAATTATTTCCCGGATTCATTTAATCAAAGTCCTCGTGCTTTTCCAATCACCGCTCTAAATTAAATAATTTTATCTAATACTACTGCATCCCTCTGGGATTGATCCCGGACCGTCACCAATAGCCCGTTGTGTTGCTCCAGTGTGACGTTAATTGAAAATACCAATACCAAATACCAATACCCCTTCGGAATTGATCCAATAGCTCACTGTGTTGCTCCAGTGCGGCGTTAATTAACTACCTACCCTAACTCAAAACTACAACTTGTAAATTCGGTAGGCAGTACTAATACTACTGCATATAGCTTTCAGTTCCCATTGTAAATCATTATGGAGGAACTTTGTAGGTAGTTCTAATTGGATGTTCTGAAGCTTAACATTAATGACTTAACATTAATGATGGAAGCTTAACATTAATAATGGTTTGTAATGGCTTAACACCCACTACAAACCATTATTGAGAAACCCTCCTGGTAGTTCTAATTGGAAGCTGTGAAGATATCGTTACCACCATGCCAAAGTCACGTTTCTGCAAAATTGACATTTCTAGGAAAACGCGTTCAAAGTTTTGATGCCTCGGGGAAAATCGAGTTACGACTCAAAAGCGGTTTTCTCATGAAATTCGGCATTTCCTCTAAGAATCAAGATGATTCGTGGCTTTGTCATGGAGTAAAACATGAAACGGTGACAAGTGAAAATCACTAAAATGCAGATATGTGCCTTTGGAATGGTAGAAAAGATATCTTGTCTACCAAAATCTGACCAATTTTGATAACGACCAGATATCTCATCAAGATATTCGTGAATTTTTTTTGTAATGACGAGATCAGAATTGGAAACCCTAAAGCTTAACGTTCAAACACATATACCATTATGGAGGTACCCTGTAGGCAGTTCAGTTGAAGGCGGCGCAGGTTCGATTCCTGCCAGGTGCATTCCTCCCTGGGTGTATTTCTCTCTTCTGTGGCAGTAAAGCTTTAACTGTGTGTCAGTTACTTGATATTGTATGACTTGTGTCAATTACTCGATATCATATTGTGTCTGGCGCAGTATGGCCAAATATGCCCTTGCGCCATAAAAACCCAAAATAAACCAATCAATCAACCTGTAGGCAGTTCTAATGAGGTACTCTGAAGCTTAACGTTAACACATAACGGAGGAACACTGTAGGTAGTTCTGATAGGATATGTGAAGCTCAATATTAACACATTATAAACATTATGGAGGAACCCTGTAAGTATTTCTAATAGGATACTGTGAAGTAAGCTTATCGTTAATACATAAACCGTTATGGAGGAACCCTGTAGGTAGCTCTAATAGGATACTCTAAAGCTCAACATTAACACATTGTAAGCCATTATGGAGGAACACTGTAGGTAGTTCTAATAGGATATTGTGAAGCAAGCTAATGACCAGGTATATCGTCACCAGTTTTGCCATTTTTTTATGATGAGATCAAGATCAGGTCAGTTATCTTCTAATGACGAGATACCTCGTCCATCAAGATCTGACCAATTTTGTTTATGACGAGATATCTCGTCACCAAGATATTGATCAAGCTCTGGTCAGTTTTCTTCCACTGACGAGATATCTTGCCCACTGCTCTGGTAAGTTCTTGCTAATGACGATATACCTTGTCGATACAACCACCAGGAAGGTTAAGAACGAGAATGACAAAATCCCAGAGCGCGTTGCAGGTTCGATTCATATTAAGTTCCTTCCTCCCTGGGTGTATTTCACTCTTCTGTCAGTAAAATTTTCATAGTGTGTGTGTCTATTACTTGATGTTGTATATCTTGTGTCTGTCGCAGCATGGCCAAATATGGCCCTTGCTCCATAAAACCCTCAATCTAACCAACCCATAGTAGGTGGTACTTGATCGTCTTGTCTTTCGTCCTCAGGCGCAAGATCACCCAGAAGACCGCCGAGTACGAGGAACAGCTGGAGATCCTCCTCAACAAATGCAGCTCCCTGGAGAAGGCCAAGTCCAGGCTCCAGAGCGAGGTCGAAGTCCTCGTCATTGACGTCGAAAAGGTACGCATCTCCTCGTATATGGGGCATCATGACTTCGAAATACCCTGGTCATCTGTCCTCCCTTTCGTGATTCAAAATTATCGAATCTTTCCCTTTGGGTTTGATCCCGGACCGTCGTCAGTTGTAGGCGGCGCAGGTTCGATTCCTGTCAGGCTCATTCCTCCTTGGGTGTATTTCTCTCTTCTGTGTCAGTAAACTTTCGTTGCGTTTGTATGTCTATTACCTGATACTGTATGTCTTGTGCCTGGCGAAAATATGGCCCACGTTAAATCTCGTGGCCTCAAATGTCCTCACGTTGGCGTGGTGTGGAAGTTTAGAGAGTGGGGTGCCGGGTCAGGTGTTCTCGTCGTCTGACCGTGGTTCAAAATTACGAGGCGTTTTCCTTGGATCTTTCTCTTCGGAATGATCGCGCACCGTCGCCAATAGCCCGTTCTGTTTTTTCAGTACGACGCTAATTCAACTACCTACCAACCTACTCATTACGCGTTGGTATGGTGTGGAAGTTTGGAGTGTGGGGTGCCAGCTCACCCCGTCATCTGACCGGGGCTCAAAATTAAGAGGTGTTGTCCTGGGATCTTTCCCTTTGCGATGAGTCCCAGACCGTCGCCAATAGCACGTTTTGCTGCTCCATTACGACATGGAGTCAACTATGTACATCCTCCCTTTATTCAGTTCTATGGCTTATTTGGTCTTATGTCTGGCGCATCTTGTCCTATTTTGGACCTTTTGGACATAAAACTCAGGAGAACCCGTCAACTATGGATGAGTTTAAGGCCAATGAATGCATCGCTAATATGGGATTAAATTTGTTTTACATGAGGAGTCTAAAATGAAAATGAGTTCATTTTATGCAAAGTGAAGAATTTAAAATGTGATAAATAAGTGATTGTATATACACAAAACACAACTCCATGGTTTATTGTTTATGCATGTACCTGTGATGTAACTTGTACTTTATACCGAAATCAAAAGGTAGTGCATTTATCATAGTTTAGAAATCTTTTTTAATCACCTGACTGATTATTCCAACGGTTTAATATATAATAATAAACGGTATAATATTAACGATTTATATTATGCACGCTACTTTAAAGAAGAAAATGGATTACATATCTGGATAGCATGTCAACTGTATGGAAATATATATATATAGCGACTCCTGTTAAAACAGATTTTATTTGCTTTGTCAATGTTAGAAATACCAAGAATTCGTGCTTAGTAACTGCGAGGTTAGTTTAACAAGCTTTGGGTTCGAATCCCGGTCTGGGGATGGATGTTCGTGGAGAAGAGAACAATCAGCTCTTTTTCACCTGTCATTCAAAAAGAACAGGAACAGCCTGTTCTCACTTTCACAAAAACCTGTTCTCTGTTCTTTTTAAAGAAACATTCCTCTTTTTCTACTCCGAATTTAATATTATGGAATAAAATTAGAATTGTGAAAAGAAAATATTTTCTCATTTCTCGAATTTTCCTCTACTATAACTTGCTCCATACGCCTTTTGTTCAATCATGCTAAGTTAGGAGTACAACTGTTCATCCTACAGTTTCTCGACTAGCTCCGTTTCCTGTTCTTGATTTATTCCTCACTCTGCTTTTCATACCCGTTATTCTGCTCTAAGCTGCTTCCTGTTCTTTTACTTCTTCCTGCTCTAACTGTTCTACATCTGCTTCCTACTCTAACTTTTCCTGTTCTCTAACTATTCCAAAACTGCTTTGGCTCTACTCTTGAACTATTCTTACTCTGTTCTTGAATTGTTCTCGCTCTGTTCTGTAACTGCTTGCTGTTCTCTAACTGTTCCTAAACTGCTCTTGCCCTATTATTGAACTGTTCCCGGATCTGGCCCTTGCGTCATAAAATATCAATTGATTAACGATTCGAAACCCCCAGATCTTTCGATTTTTTCTGTCAAAACTAAATCAAACCCACACATGAAAAAGCTATCAGATGAGTCATTTGCATTATGTTAAAATGAGCATAACAACATCGACCTTCTAATGAAATAGACGAAGCATATGGGCGGTGTCGCTCTCGTAAGATCTCTGTAGGGTAAATCACAAATCGACTTATCTGATTGGCTGTCGAATCGCAGACTAATGTTTTTGATCACGGTGGATAATCACTTTAACCAATCAATAATTTAGGATTCAAGTTTTTACCCACAACCACGTGACAGATCTTCAAACCGAGCAAATAGAAGAAATAACATGCTTCTACGGACACATGCCCCGTCTATTACTCTTATCTCCGTTCATTAGAAGGTCGATGACTAACAAAAGATGACATGTCAACGAAATCCAGGCCGAATATGTCTATCATGAAAAACACATAGTCTAGGACAGGGATGGGCCAACTACGGCCCGCCGGAAGGTTTTATGCGGCCCGCGGATAGAATTTTAATTTGCCGGTCCGACGGAAATTAAAAGAAAATATGATTTATATATTATATATCCATCTCCTTTTCTACTTTGTTTAAATATTATTTTTTTTCTTCCTTTTTTTTCAAAGGACTGATGATCTTTTTACTTTCTCTATTTTTGTTCTACAAAACATAAATCGACGGAAATAGCAAGCACAGACAGCTTTCAATAGGTAAAGTGTTAAAAGCGGAAGTTCTTTGTTAGTTATAGCTGTAGACTGGCGCCAACAAGCGTTATCTCTTTCTCGGGGAGCAGACATATGGGAATCCAATATAGGTGAATTAGACCTCACATATGGCAGACTGCGCATTTTAAGCTCCATCCAGCGGCTTTTTCTTTTGGCGCGAGTTTTAATATTATTGATTGCGTATGGAAAGATTGCGGACATATAGCATCATTGTGAATAGTGGTGAAAGTATAAAAAGTATAGCGTAGCTAGTGCTTGTTTGGGTTATTCGTAAAATATTTCAACCCCAAAATGGCTACTAAAAAACGTTAAGTTGATTCAGAGAGCCGTGTTTTTAATGATGAATGGACCTGGAAATATTTTTTTACAGTTGTTAAAGATAAACCAGTGTGTCTCATCTGCAATGAAGCTGTAGCAGTCTTCAAAGAATATAACATTTCCCGTCATTTCACATCTAAGCATAAGAATTCCAATTACGAAGCAATGTCCGAATATGAAAAAAAACAAAATGTAGAAAGTCTTTGTAAAAAATTATCAGGCCGACAAAATTTTTTCAAGAAGGTAAACACTATCCAAGAAGCAGCTACACATACAAGTTACATTGTAGCATACAATATTGCTAAAAATAATAAAGCTCTCAGTGATGGGGAGTTCGTTAAACAATGCATGCTCCAAGTTTGTGATGTTTTATGTCCAGACAAGAAAAATAATTTTGAGACTGTAAGCTTATCTCGAAAAACGGTGACTTCTAGAATCGAAGCCATCGATAAAAATTTGACATCACAATTAGAGTCAAAGATTGGCCAGTTTAAATTTTGCTCCATAGCTATGGATGAAAGCACTGATATAAATGATACTGCTCAATTAGTATTATTTATAAGAGGTGTTGATGAGAACTTTGAAATTACCGAGGAACTGGCGTGCATGCGTTCTTTAAAGGGAACTACAACGGGATGTGATATTTTTCGTGAATTTCAGGAAGGGCTTTTAACTTTGAAAGTGCCTATAACAAATATATGTAATATTACGACCGATGGAGCACCAAATATGAAAGGAAAAAAAATCTGGATTTCTTGGACTCTTTAATCAAAACTATCCCGGGAACAATGTTGTTTTTCTACATTGTGTTATACATCAAGATGCTCTGTGTAAATCTGCATTGAATATGAAACCCGTGCTTGATGCAGTCGTGAAGCTTGTAAACACTATTCGATCTCGTGGGCTTACTCACAGGCAATTTCGAGATTTTCTTCAGTCCGTGCAATCTGAATACTCTGATGTACTGTATTACACGAAAGTAAGGTGGCTTAGTGCAGGATGTGTTTTCGAGCGAGTTTGGCAGCTGAAAGACGACATTGTGTCGTTCTTCAATGAAAAACAGTGTTCTGCGGAGTGCGAAATGTTAGAAGATACAGAATGGCTTTCGGACTTTGCATTTTTCACAGATCTTCTTTGTCATATGAGCAACTTGAATGTCAAGATGCAAGGGAAAAATCAATTTATCGACGATATCTGGGCCCATCTCAAAGCTTTTAAACTAAAACTTAATCTGTTTGCTGGGCAGCTAGCTAAGAACGACTTGTCTCATTTCTCGAGGTTAAATTCAATACCCTCAGTAAATGAAGAGAAGCTTAAGAATTATGAAAATGGCTTGAAAAACTGCATTTTGAGTTCGAACGCAGATTTCAAGATTTCAGTGCCATTCAAACAGAATTGGATATTTTTACCATGCCTTTCAACGTAAATTGTGAAGCAGTGAGGTCAGATTTGCAGCTTGAATTAATTGAGTTGCAATCTAACAATCATCTCAAGCAGCTGTTTCTAAATATGCCAAAGTTAGAGTTTTACAAATCATTATCGAAAGTAAGTTTCCCAAATTTAATATCTCACGCCCAGAAAATCAGTGCTATGTTTGCTTCATCTTATATATGTGAACAAGTGTTTTCAACTATGAGCCTTAGAAAGAATTATTTCAGAAGTAGACTGACAGATGAGCATTTAGCCTCGTTCCTTAGAATCAGTACATCTCACTTCGAACCTCAATATAAGGAACTTTTAAAAATGAAATCGCAATTTCATTCATCTCATTAACATATTTAAATTGTAATACTTGTATATTGTTTTTAAAATTTTAGAAAAATTTATCTTGGCCCGCCAAACATTTTTTTTTCGATTTTTGGCCCGCGACCGAAAAAGTTTGCCCATCCCTGGTCTAGGAGGTAGAACAGGGTTGTTCATTTTGAGTAGAGTGAGGTATTTGAGAACAGTAGCAGGTTGAAGAACAGTTATTTTAAAACGAAACAGGAACACCAAAGAACTGCTCACCCAAAAGAACAGTAATTACCATTCCGGGTGAGATGTCGAATCCGAGACCGTGGCGATTTATCGCCAAGTATGGTAACCTTACAGTTTTGCTCCAAATTTATGGCAACCCTATGGAAAAGGTTGGTTTTTCGGAAGGAAAGAGCGCTTCTTTTTTTTTTTTAACGAACGCATTTTTTTAACAAAATATCGATGTATTGCGTTCTATGATTGGTTACCGTTTTAAAATTTGAATGCTTTTTGTGTTAGTTGATGTCTTAGCTTTTAAGAATGATTTTAATTGGTTACCGCTTAACCGGGTCGTAACGGAATATATCACCGGGTCGCAACGGAATATATCAGTGCATCTTTAAATTTCGTACTTGCCGTTGGGTTTCTGAAATTGTGATTTATATCTTTAAAAGTGGCACACATTTCTATTGATATTTTGGGGGTTTTAATTAGAAATTAAATTAATTATTGCTTATTTGTGCATTCCTAATTTGTTATTGCCCTATACAAAAGGTTGTTCGCGTTTTTTTAAGAACATCTTCAGGATTAATTAGACCGTAAATTTAATTTTTTAAAAATTATTATTGCTTATTTGTGCATTCCTCATTTATTATTGCCCTTTACAAAAGGTATGCGTAGGAAAGTCCGCGTTTTTTTTAAGAACATCTACAGGATTAATTAGACCGTAAATTTAATTTTTTAAAATTATTATTGCTTATTTGTGCATTCCTCATTTATTATTGCCCTATACAAAAGGTTGTTCGCGTAGGAAAGTCCGCGTTTTTTTTTTTAAGAACATCCTGGCTTTGGACGCCATCTTGATTTGGCGACAAACATGTCTCGGATTCTACATCTTTACCCCCATTCCTATTCGTAGTGGTTCGGAATCCACTATAGTTGCCTGGCGCAACTTGGACAAAACATGGCCATAAAACCCTACGGAAAGCACTTTGAGCCCGGTCTTAAGGTACATTTTGTAGTATGGCGTATGTTTACATACTTTTTTGTAATACACTCCAACTCTTCACTTAAATGTCCTCACGTTGGTGTGGAATGGAAGTTTGTAAAGTGGGGTGCCACCATTAACTAAAAAAATACTTTTCAATGCTATTCAACGGGGTCGCCCTTGTCCCACCTAAGGCACGTGCATACCATTGACACTGTGAATGCGTTTTCTTGTTTGCAATGCGATAGTATTGTTGGTGGGGCATGAACCAATCATCAATTCGTGCTCTTTTCTGGTCTGCAACTTTCCTGCCGAAATTCGGAGCTTTGTAGGGGTGAACAGTATCTGTAGGACTCCTTCATGCATTCCAGCAGGTGGCAGTCTACTGTAACTAACAAGACTCGTTTTGAATTCAATGAAAACAAACACTTACCCAATTTTACAAATATTACGATAACACTAATATATTGCAGACGGTGTGTAGGGTGTGATAAAGATGTAAAGCTGGATGCCACGGAGATGAGGACTAACACAACATTTAATTATTCTAAAAATTATGCATAGAAGAGATTACATGGATCACGGCGCAGCCTACACGCTGACACATGAGTTGTATGGACGGCGCTCCAACTGCGCGTGGAAACGTGTCGACCAGTCACTCACAACTCCAACTCTGAGTTTTTAAAAAGTGAAGTTACAGTTCTGTTCCGCGCGCTTGGCCGGACCTCTGGTGGCGGTATGGGGAATGAATTTGCTATGTCTTGTGATACTGAAATAAGAATGTAACTCTAAGTGCACAAGACATTTAATAATTATAGAGACATCGCAACAGACAAGCATACAGGACGATACGAACAGCGACAATACAACAAACAAACAGAACTGGCAAGAATACGTATATACAGGAAACAGTTATGTAAACACAGGATCCCATAAATATGAACGCAGGAAAGAGTGATATAAACATTAGTGTTTTACTACGCATTCATATAAACACTGAAAGTCATTAATATTAACACTAGTGATTTGCAGCACTCAGTAATATAAATAGTGGAAGGAAACATGCAACAGGATTCTATATATTTGTTACGGTACTTGTCACCTCCAGGGACGCATCTTTAGGTGTGTACGGGCTTCACAAACCCGAGATACTTTTGTGATCTTTTCTTCTAACATAAGGTTTAATATCTTTAGTAAACACGGGGGTTGCACTCCAGGGATACCCAAGCGATCTTTTCCAGTTTCCTTCCCAGCACTCTTTTGGGCCACAGCCCAGTTGTGAGAGCAACGGATCAGCAATCGGAGGGATCTAAGCTAAGTCTAGCCGAAGACCGTCGTGTACACGGGGGCTGGTGCACGTCAAATCTGTCGTGGCCTTAAATGCCCTCACGTCGGCGTAGTGAGAAACTTTCGAGATTGTTGTTCCAGCTCATGTGTTCTCGTCATCTGAAAGCGATTCAAAATGAGGAGGTGCTGTCTTCGGGATTGATGCCGGACGGTTGCAAGAAGACCGTCGTGTTGCTCCAGTGCGACTAACTACCTACCTAAATTAACTACCTACCCACCACTATCTCCAAATCCCTCAGTTTTTCCCTTTCATATTTTTTTACTTGATGTCTTGTGTTTGGCGTGGCTTGGCCGAGCGTGACCCTTGCGCTATGAAACATAAAAACAACCAACCTCGGTCCTTGTGAAACTGAGAATTAGCCCCCATATTTGGCCATGCTGCGACAGACACAATACAATATCGAGTAATTGACACAAGTCATAAAATATCAAGTAATTGACATCACACAGTGAAAGCTTTACTGACACAGAAGAGAGAAATACACACAGGAAGGAATGCACCTGACAGGAATCGAACCTGCGCAGCCTCAAATCTACATAAACCGTGCTTTTTCTTAACTGCAGCTCCTCCAATTGATTTCGATTTGTAGCACAAAAACACCTTTATCAAGTTACGTTCTGGGATGCCTAAAATAGGCTCTACAGAGTGTTACATATGTCGTGGCTCAGTGGGTACGGCGCTAGCAACCTTCGAGTTGTAGACGTTTGATTCCTGTCAGTGCATTCCTCCCTGTTCAGTAAACCTTTCGTTGTGCGTGTATATTACTTGATGTTGTATGTCTTGTGTCTGGCGCTGCATGGCCAAATAGGTTCTTTGAGCCATAAAACCCAAACACAACAAACCAAGGATTGCAGCGGACACGAGCAGAAATACTGGGGAGCTCGTGATCTAATGGCGTAATTGCCAAATGCTCGGCATTTGCCCACAACTTGCAATATACTAGTGTAACCTATCTCCGCCATGTAGTAATTTTTCTTACACACCTTGCTTAAAGATATGCTTTGAAAAATTGAAGGTTATTGTAGATGAAAAGTGTGCTGTCCATCTGTTAGCCGGGTCGCGGTAGCCTGGTTGGTAGAGCAACGGATTGGTACTGGAGAATTGCGAGTTCGGATTCAACCAGACTCGTGTACCAAGGGGGGTGGTCCACGTTAAACCCGTCGTGGCCTCAAATGTCCTGACGTTGGCGGGGTGTGGAAGTTTGGGGAGGGATTCCAGCTCAGGTGTTGATCTTGTCATCTGATCGTGGTTCAAAATTACGTGGTGGTGATCTCGGATCTTTCCCTTTGGGATTGGTCCCGGGCCGTCACCAATAGTCCGTTCTGTTGCTCCAGTGTGACGTTAATTAAAATACCTGCGTACAATCTGTAGTCCTTTATTCATGTACAGTGGTACCTTGAGATACGAGTGCCCCAACATACGAGTTTTTTGAGATACGAGCCGTCACTAAGACGATTTTTTGCCTTGAGTTACAAGCCAGAATTTGAGATAGGAGCCTGCTTCGGTGACGTCACAACCACCACTCCGCTCAGATTCCCGAGTCTTGCGCGTCATTCAGTTCACATGTTTACCTCACCTGATGACAGTTAACGTCTGTCACACAAATCAATCAGTTTCTTAATTTGGTTTGACATGTACTGCCAACTGCCCCCCGTGAGGGCCTGAATCCCTTTCTAATTTTTTTCCGTTTTTCTTTTCTCCGACCCGATGCGTCAATTCTGAAAACGGAAAAACTGGGTGATGTACAGTTATTTAGCTAATTTTTTTCGAATCACCATGGATCTAAAGAACTGTGGTGGGAAAAGGGAAAAAGGTAATATCCATGGAATTAAAGAGTGAGATAAAAGACAAGCATGAGCAAGGCGTAAGAGTAATAGACTCGGCAACGCAGTACGATCGCACTACTTCTACGATGTGTACTATTCTGAAGCAGGACTCGATAAAGGCTATAAATCCAGCTACACTATTTGTTCATTATACATACAGTATTATGGAAAAATTGGAGTGTTTTTTGGGGGTTGTTACGAATTAATCTCATTTCAATTAATTTCAATGGGGAAAATTGATTTCAAATACGAGCATTTTGATTTACGAGCTCGGTCATGGAACGTATTAAACTCGTATCTCTAAGTACAACTGTATCTATAATTTCTGGTTGTGGGAGCGGCCGTTGTGGCTCAGTGGGTATAACTACTGCTCTAGCAACCTTCGAGTTGCAGGCGGCGCAGGTTCGATTCCTGCAGGTGCTTCCTCCTTGAGTGTATTTCTCTCTGCTGTGCCAGTAAAACTTTCACTGTGTCTATTATTTGATGTTGTATGACGTGCGTCATAAAACCCCCAAATCGACTAACGGGACACCTCTCTCTGAACAGGCCACCACCCACATCCAGGTGCTGGAGAAGCGCGTCGTGCAGATCGAGAAGATCAACGTGGAGCTCAAGACAAAGGTCGAGGAGGTCACCGTGCTGTTCGAGACTTCCCAACGGGACCTGCGCGTCAAGGTCCAGGACCTACAGAAGTCCCAGCACGAGAACGAGAAACTCAGGGACCAACTGGCTGCTCTCACCAGGGAGAACAAGAAGCTCACGGGTGAGTCTCCTCCTTTTCCTATAGGATATAAGCGGACTGTACATGAAACCTTAGGCAAACTGGTAGTCAAGACTATCCGTCTCCACATAATATTAAAGGGCTGCCCGGTTGGTAGAGCAACGGATTAGCAACCGGAGCGTTGCGAGTTCGAATCCAACCAAAGACCGTCGTGTATAAGGGTGGCTGGTGCACGTCAAATCTGTCGTGGCCTCAAATGTCCTCACGTTGGCGTGGTGTGGAAGTCTGGAGAGGGGATGCCAGCTCAGGTGTTGACCTCGTCATCTGACCGTGATTCAAAATTACGAGGCGTTGACCTATGATCTTTCCCTTCGTTAATGAACCCGGACCGTCGCCAATAGCCCGTTGTGTTGCTTCTGTGTGACGTTAATCGACTACCTACCTAGCAAAAGTTACTGCTGTTTACGTATCGTTGATGACTTCCCATCCTGCGAGGAATTTGAGTCTTGTTAATAATGAATTGAATTCATTTGCATTGGCGAAAGAGACGGATCAAACAATAGACTTTACTACGTTGAATTTTGCAATTTCGAACAGACCGTCGTGTTAAGTTGTAAGCGAATGGAATCGGGAAATATTTTTAAACAAAAATTCATGTCCCTAACTGTCGCCAATAGCCCGCTGTGTTGCTCCAGTGCGACGTTAATTAAATACCTACATATCTATCATGTCCCACACTTAAAATTGGTCATTTAAAAAGTAGATGAAAAGAGTTATAGTATTCTTTAATTTTGTTAACTAAATGTTAGATACCTTGCTTTCTCTTTATTTCTTTAGAAATTAATGTTAAGGTACATAATAGAATTTTGAGCGTAAAAGCATTACCACATAGATGTAGATATGAGAAAACCATATCATTTTTACGAAGTTTGAAGACAACTAACGTTAAAAACAACTGAGAAAGTTTTATCTCTTATTGTGTACATACACTAGATTTTTTTAAAATTTTGACTTTAAAAATCCAATTTTTTACGATAGGTCATTGGTGTGTGCTTAGTATCCTTTTAGTGTGAAAAAATCAGATTAAGCTAATTATTAATTTTCTAATTTCGATATAATTGGCTAATCAGCATGTTTTTTGAACAGTGATACCTCAAATTCTAATTTGTTCAGAGTGACAATTCCTTTTAGAAATTATTCCTAATATTATTCTTCATGTTTTGACCGTCCATCAAGTTGCTAGAGGGAATAGGTTATTTTTTACAATTTTTTCATGAAGGAAGTCTAAAAAAATCAAGATTTTTTTCAGGAATTTTAACATTTAAAAATCAACTAGAAATTCATTTCTTAACTTGTAATTCTGACTGACGGTCAAAACAGCCACTGTATTATATAGATCATAATGATACAAAAATAATTATAATGGATCCTTTCATCACTATATTATCACTGTTCAAACGAAACATCGTATTTCAATAGCGCGGTAAGTTTATATAGAGTGAATACAGCTATGATTGCATTTTGATGCATGAGTTCATTGTATTAACTCCAATTTCACGATGTATTCTATAAACCAACGAAGCAATATATATAAAATGAACATTAGAAGAAACAGTAAGAATAGAAGACAATCACAAATTTTCTTTGAGATAGTTCTAAAAATGTTCTCTTCGGTACAGTCGAACAAGATACGCTCCAGTCTCTTCCTCATCAACACACATAAGGCACCTGTTGGTCAGCAAAGTGAAAATGATTCAAGTAGGCTTGGATTTAATAAAACTATGAAAAAATTACAATATCAGTACATGTTTTAGCTTCTGAATCCCTATTTTGATTAATTACAAGGGAAATTCAAAAATTGTCAGCACTTTATTTTTCAATCTATTTACACAAATGTAGGGGTTGAGTAAGTTTGTCATTTTTCTACATTAGTCTCCTTTTTCGATGCACTTGGTCCAACGGTTGATAAGTTTGCGTATTCCCTCCAAAATGGTTTTCGGTGTGTCGTCCAACCGTTTATGCACCCTTTCCCAAACTTTGTCCATCTAATCTGCAGAGAAATCGTTACATTGTCGACGGTAACTCGCCGGTTTGCCAGTACCATTCCTCGATCTTGCTGAATCTTCTAGGCTGGTGGAGATTGAATAGCGTCCTGCTCATTCGTGCACTACGCTTGTCCGGTCTCTTAAGTTTCTCGATCCACTCCTACACACTTCTACGTGGTAGAGCACTGTCCCCGTATTGTGTTATAAGCCTTCGATGAATTTCAGCCCTGGCACACCTTCCACACCTTCCACCTTCCCATATCAGATATTTATTCCTCCTTGGTGCACACTGCTAGCGGAGCGGCCATGTTTACACTGAAGCAGAAGCGAGTAAAATCGAGGTCAAACTTCGGTAACGTGATCACAGTAGTATCAACTCTTAAGTATACACGCGCAAAAGGCTGTGCGACAAATCTAAAGATGTCTTATAGCGAAAGTGCGGATTATTTTTTGACTCTTCCTCGTATTATTTCTAAATTTGCGAGTTCTTGTGACTTTGCGAGAATCGCAGAAGAAATGTTTCACAAGATCCCACAAAGTCTCGATGAACTCGAAAACTGCAAACAACGACAACCCCAGCCAGAGCCCCAATTCTCCTCCCAGATGACTGAAAATTTCCGTCTGGTCAAACATCGGTTTCTGTTCATAAACTTCTTGCTGGAGCGTCGAATAATACACTCTCAATTTAGCCGCGCTGCTTTGCGTAGCATCCGACGGAACTTTGAGCAACATCGCCTTGGAAGGCCATCTCGCAAACGACACTTTCTCTTGGTAGTCGACTGAGACGCAGGGCAGAGGACAGACACAGGCTTTACCACCTGCTTTTAAGTTTTCGAGGACGCGATCTAAACAGCAGATGTCAGAGATCTTGGTCAGATTGCAGCGCATATGGTCTGCTATGGACGGAAGCGTCGGGTCCATGCAACCACATAACTCGACGCTTTTCTCTTGGACACACGCTCTCAGGCACTCGCTTTGACTGCCGCGATGGGGTTGTCCTGGCAGGTAGTCTACGCACCGGTCTCGGTATGGCGATCGCAGGCGTCTGGTCAGCACCTGCTTCAACGCTATCGAGGTTTCGAATCCCGGGCCGATAACAGTCCCTCTCTCTTCCGGCTTTGGTTCTTCCGCGGCGTCGTGGACGACGATCTTGGCACCCACAGTGCTCGTCACTTCCAGGTAGTCGTCGATTTGCAAGTCGAGGGTGAGTGCCAGGCCGGACCTGCTGCCCATTTTGGAAGTGGACTTCCCGTCGCGCTTGTTAAAGGTGAAGCAGTTTCCGTACTGGAGGTTCTGGAAGAGACTGAAGCTGTCCGGAGAGCAAGTTTCGCCGTCAAAGGAACAGTCCACGACGATTTCGTTCGCTAGGATTCCGACCGCGGCGCTTACGGGTGCGTCCATCTCTGAATACTTCTGAAGGAATTTCATCATCATGTCCTTCTGCTCGTCGTATTTCCCACTGAGTGTGGACCTTCTTCGCTCGGACAACGACCCAGAGAATAATCTTTCTTCAAAATGATTGAGACACTCAAGCAGCTCCAATCTCTCGGTCAGACATTTCATGTAGTTGATTTTCATCCGGTTCAGATTGCAGATGGTCACCGCTGGAAAACCCAGAATCTCCTCTTGCTCTATTTCCAGATTCACTATCACAGGGTATTGGAAATACAAGACTAGGAATCGGTATATCTGGTGGCTGCATCCAATAACTCCCAACGTCAGTACCATCAACCACAGAATCTTGCGCAAATGGTTGTGCGAATGTCCCATCCGAGATATAGCAGAGATGGACGATTTTTGGAGCAGTTTCTTAGGCACATCTGGACTCTTTCTTTGAGGTTCCTTTTTGGGAATTTTGCTCCGACTTTTGGCCTCTTCGATTGAAATTCTCCTGAAGTTCTGGTTCCGATTCATGGGCGTAAAGAACGTGATATTACCACATCAGACACGGGGATCTTATGAAGTTGCAATGTCTGGTTCTCCTAAAGAGAAGGGCCGTGGTAGCCCGGTTGGAAGAGAAAGGATTAGCAATCAGAGGGTTGCGAGTTCGAATCCAACCACCGTCGTGAACAAAGGGGGCTGGTTCGCGTTAAATCCGTCGTGTCCTCGCGTTGGCGTGGTGTGGAGATTGGGGTGCCAGCTCTGGTGTTGTCATCGTCATCTGACCGTGATTCAAAATGAACGTGGTATTATCCTCGGATCTTTCCCTTCGGGTTTGATCCGGACCTTTGATAATAGCTTGTTGTGTTGCTCCAGTGCGACGTTAATTAAATACCTACCTACCTAAAGTGATCCTCCGAGGCTGTATTTTCATGTTTTCATAACCACGAACTGAGAATACGAATAGATGTGATCTCTCTTGTTCTCTGTTCAAGTGAATAAAACTGAAGGAAGCTCAGAATTTGATTGGCCAACTGCTTCGTTTAATCGATGAAATGGTGCTTTACTTCAATTTGGACTTCTAATAACAAAATGCCTTCAATGGCGACTAAATTCACGACAAGGGACAAGTTTTCCCTTTCGAGGGCTTTCAGACATTGGATAGCTTTTGAAACATGTTTCTAATGTTTTGAAATTGGGGCTTGGCATCATTATTATAGGACGTATTACCTTATTGCTTTTTAATTGCTCTCTGGCTGGTTTCATCCATTATATTTAGAAATATTGATTCGTGAAAGTGAAAGCGAAAGAAAATTATCTCCGGCACAATAGGCAGCAATATCTTCATTACCTCTATTAACATGTCAATAAATATTCGGAATACAAAGTATTGTAATGATCTGCGCAAAAGTTACTGCTGTTTAAGTATCGTTGATGAATTCCAATCGTGCGATGGAATTGAGTCTTATTTATAATGAATCGAATTCATTTGCATTAGTGAAAGAGACTGATCAAATAGGATTGAAAGTGGCACGTGAATGGAATGATACATGTACAGCAGGTAAACTCTATTGCGCGAAATCATGATTTGGTGATTTCGGGTAACAAAGTTTAGAGGATTTACTTGCGTGTACATGTATAATACAACCAAATGTAGTTCAAAACATGTAAATACATAGAGAGTGAATAAGCAGGAATAGAAAACAGATTCTTGAAAATAAATGGCTTCTTTTATGATGCGTTTTTCGTTTAGAATTAGGTCCACGGTAGCCCGAATGGAAAGGTTACGAGTTCAAATTTAACCAAAAGACCGTCATATACATTAGGTGCATATTAAATCTGTCGTTGCCTCAAATGTCCTCACGTTGGCGTGGTGTGGAAGTTTGGAGAGTGGGGTGCCAGCTCAGGAGTTGCCTCGTCATCTGACCGTGGTTCAAAAGTACGTGGTGTTGTCCTTGGATCTTTCCCTTTGGGAGGGCCGCGGTGGCCCGGTTGGAAGAGTAACGGACTAGCAACCGAAGGGTTGCGAGTTCGAATCCAGCCAAACACCGTCGTGTACAAAGGGGGCTGGTGCACGTTAAATCTGTCGTGGCCTCAAATGTCCTCACGTTGGCGTGGTGTGGAAGTTTGGAGAGTGGGGTGCCAGCTCAGGTGTTGCCTCGTCATCTGACCGTGGTTCAAAATTACGTGGTGTTGTCCTCGGATCTTTCCCTTTGGGATTGATCCCGGACCGTCACCAATAGCCCGTTGTGTTGCTCCAGTGTGACGTTAATTGAATTAAATAAATAAATAAATAACTTTCCCTTTGGGATTGATCCCAGACCGTCGCCAATAGCCCGTTGTGTTGCTTCAGTGCGACGTTAATTAATACCTACCTCTTGGACATTGGATACAAGAGGACTAGATGTAGGTATTTTGATTAACGTCACACTATCGGCTATTGGTGACGGTTCGGGATCAATCCCAAAGGGAAAGATCCGAGACTTGATGAAACCCAAGACAAACTGGCAGTAATGGCCATCCGTCTCTATATTATTAAAAAGGTAAAGCTTTAATGTACGCATACTTTTCTGGCAACGCTTTTGGCACACTGAATGTTGCTAAGGGAGAAATTCTTAGAAAAAAATTGCTTTTCTTGACTGAAAATATTTATCCTTATTATCACGGTGCCGCGGTTGGAAAGGTAACGGACTCGCAACCGTAGGGTTGCGATTTCGAATCCAACCAAAGACCGTCGTGTACATGGAGGGCTGGTGCTGCTTAAATCTGCCGTGGCCTCAAATGGGACATTGGCGTGGTGTGGAAGTCTGGAGAGTGGGGTGCCAGCTCGGGTGTTGACCTCATCATCTGATCATGGTTCAAAATTCCGTGGTGTTTTCCTCGAACTTTCCCTTCGGAGTTGATCCCGGGCGGTCGTCGTCAATAGCCCACTGCGTTGCTACAGTACGACGTTAATTCGACTACCTACCTGAGGTGAGCTATAAATAATTTAAGAACTCACGTTGCCTAGCGAGCGCTCGAGTTAATGGATTTTTGATTAATTCTCTCTTCGTCTGCGAATTCTGCCGTTGCCAAAACCAGCAGCAAAATAGCTGTGCGACGAAACTAAGACCGCAGAAGTTGAGGGATCGGAAACTTAAATCTGATGTCTGGCTTTAAAGATCCGGGAAATGGTTTTAAAATAGCGAATTGATAAGCTGGCTCTGGCAACAATCACGACCGGGAGGCCAAGTCCTTTGTGGAAAAATAGAGATAATTTGAATTCGAGTTCCGAAAAGCAGCTTAACTATTTTTAAGTTGAAAGGCCATGGAACGGGTGCTTTGAGTTGGCCCTGTTATAAAGGTGGAGGTAGGTATTTAATTATCGTCGCTCTAGAGCAACACAACCGGGCTATTGGTGACGGTCCAGGATCAATTCCCGAGGTGAAAGATCCGAGAACATCACTACGTAATTTTGATTAATGGTCAGGTGACGAGGCAACACCTGAGCTGGCACAGCACACTTTAAGCTTCCACACCAAGCTAACGTTACGATATTTGACGCCACGACAGATTTAACGTGCAAGAGCCAACTTTCTACACGACGGTCTTTGGTTGGATTCAAACTCGCTAACCTCCGGTTGCTAGTCCGTTACTCTTCCTACCGGGCTACCGCGGCCTGTTTTTATGGTGGAGAAATGACAGACTTAGAAGATAGAGGATTGGATGTTGGGGTCTTATGGCGCAAGGTGGACAAGATGGCGCCAAACACGAGACAGAATATAACCTAATAAAAGCCCAAAATATTTAAAAGCACAAAGTACGATTTATTAAGTATATGTTGAAACGTTGTGAGAGAGTCAAATTTAAGTGGCGAGTGGTTTTCAACAATTGAAAACAGCTTAAAACAAACACATTTAATTAGATTAAAATTCTACAGTAAATACGAGGTTAACAAACTAAGGCAAATTCGAGGCTAAATTAGTAAAATACGAAATGGTTTCAGTCAGCGGTTTCATCGGAGCAAACCAGACCGTCCGTCCTTGTCTAACCAAAAATCGGGCCTCGAATTTTGGTTGGAAAAACAACGGACTAGCAATTGGAGAACTGCGGGTTCCAATCCAACCTTTCGCATTTTAGCGTTCAGTTTGTTTTCTAAATCTCATCTAATTTTTTCCAAATTCGACATGACTCATGAATCTATTTCATCAAATTTTATAATTCAATCCTTTAAATTTCACGCTCTCCAAAATTTATGCATATGTAAATTAAATTCTTCACTCATTAGTTATGCTGCAGACGATGATGGTCTTGATTTTATTATCTGACTATCTAAATGTTTTTATTTTCATCTACACACATTTTGCATGTTTTAAATCTACCTTTATCTTTGTCTTTGACTAGATTTTTAAATGTTTTCTACTTGTATTGGGCGATATTCTATCTTGTGTTTGGCGCATCTTTGACCTTGCGCCATAAAACTCCAACATCCAATCCAATCCGTCCAAAAATCAAACGGTTTTCTCTATCGAGGGGCCAGTACCCAACGTCACCTATCCACCTGTACCTCGTTTACTAAGCTGGACAGTTCAAAAACGAAGGGGTTGCAGGACATTCCTTTACCTCATCCCGTTGTAAACTCATCCCCTGGCGAATTCACGTTTGAGAGGAATTTAAACCCCGAAGAAGGGAAACCATGACGCTAAAAGCCATTTGTTATTGTTGTGTCCATTTCCAAGTCAGATGTCGCCGTGTGCATTTCGCGCAGCTTTGACGATGTCGATTATTTTCTCGCTGTAAAGCTGTTCTGGATGGTAATCGATGGTTTGAAGAGCTGCTACTATTACAGGGCAGGTGAATGTACGATTAGGTGTGAGTTGAACGCCCAGACAGTTGTTACAATATCTGTACGTTCTGGTTCCATCACTGTTATTTTTCATGCCTGTAAAATGTTCTCAGTAATGTGGTGGTGGTTTTTCTTATCGGTGTTTAATTTCACAAATTTGTTGTTTTATTTTAATTTTTCTGCCATGTGAATGTGAATTTCAACAAAGCGTTCGCATCAGTGAGAGCTATTGGGGTTCGTTGCATATTCCATATACTGCTAAGTATTACGTGTAAAAGAATATAATAATTATTCTAATTTCCTATAGCTAAGTTATAAGGGTGAGTCTAAACTAATAATACAAACTTCAGGGGGTGATAGAACACAACGAAACACTTTTTTCACCATAGAATGTATGTTCGAAAGTGCAACGATTGGCCGCTAGAGAGCGCAGTCAAACACTTGTATAAAAGCATTACGTCGGCGATGATGTGGTGGTCGACATTTTGAACAGCTTCTGTAATTGTGCATTTGCGTTGTACTTACCGACTGATGTTTATACATGTCGTTTCATTTCCATGTGAAAAGTTTCAAGTTTCTCACGTTTTGTATGTCATTTCTTTCTTACCCGTTTCTTGTACTTATCTCTAATTTATGCAAATCTAATTGTATTATTTCGTTTTGTCAAGCAGTTATTGATATTTATTTATCATTAAAGCGTTGTTTCCATATTTCATGCCTTTTCTCCTTTCCAACTTGCATAGGACCGTGTGTTTGTGCCGAAATGGAAAGCGCTCTCTAGCGGCCAACCGCTGCACTTGCGACCATACATTCTATGGTAAAAAGTGTTTGTTTCGTTGTGTTCTAGCACCCCCTGAATTTTGTATTAGTTTAGAATCACCCTGTTTGTTGAAAATGTTGCCGATAGCAATAGACTTTACTACGTTGAATTTTGGAATTTCGAACAGACCGTCGTATTAAGTTGTAAGCGAATGGAATCGGGAAATATTTTTAAACTGTAAAATTCATGTCTCTCCCTGTCGCCAATAGCCCGTTGTGTTGCTCCAGTGCGACGTTAATTATATACCTACTTATCTATCATGTCCCTCACTTGAAATTGGTCCTTTAAAAAGTAGATGAAAAGGGGATAGTATTCTTTTATTTTGTTCACTAAATGTTAGATACCCTACTTTCTCCTTATTTCTTTAGAAATTAATGTTAAGGTGCATAATAGAATTTTGAGCTTGAAAGCATTACCACATAGATGTAGACATGAGAAAACAATATCATTTTTACGAAGTTTGAAAACAACTAACGTTAAAAATTAATTGAGAATGTTTTATCTCTTATTGTGTACATACACTAGATTTTTTTCTATTTTGATTTTAAAAATCCAATTTTTTACAATAGGTCATTGGTTTGTGCTTAGTATCATTTTAGTGTGAAAAAATCAGATTAAGCTAATTATTAATTTTCTAATTTCGATATAATTGGCTAATCAGTATGTTTTTTGAACAGTAATATCTCAAATTCTAATTTGTTCAGAGTGACAATTCCTTTTAGAAATTATTCCTATTATTATTCTTCATGTTTTGACCCTCCATAAAGTTGCTAGAGGGAATAGGTTATTTTTTGCAATTTTTTCATGAAGGAAGTCTAAAAAAATCAAGATTTTTTTCAGGAATTTTAACATTTAAAAATCAACTAGAAATTCATTTCTTAACTTGTAATTCTGACTGACGGTCAAAACAGCCACTGTATTATATAGATCATAATGATACAAAAATAATTATAGTGGATCCTTTCATCACTATATTATCACTGTTCAAACGAAACATCGTATTTCAATAGCGCGGTAAGTTTATATAGAGTGAATACAGCTATGATTGCATTTTGATGCATGAGTTCATTGTATTAACTCCAATTTCACGATGTATTCTATAAACCAACGAAGCAATATATATAAAATGAACATTAGAAGAAACAGTAAGAATAGAAGACAATCACAAATTTTCTTTGAGATAGTTCTAAAAATGTTCTCTTCGGTACAGTCGAACAAGATACGCTCCAGTCTCTTCCTCATCAACACACATAAGGCACCTGTTGGTCAGCAAAGTGAAAATGATTCAAGTAGGCTTGGATTTAATAAAACTATGAAAAAATTACAATATCAGTACATGTTTTAGCTTCTGAATCCCTATTTTGATTAATTACAAGGGAAATTCAAAAATTGTCAGCACTTTATTTTTCAATCTATTTACACAAATGTAGGGGTTGAGTAAGTTTGTCATTTTTCTACATTAGTCTCCTTTTTCGATGCACTTGGTCCAACGGTTGATAAGTTTGCGTATTCCCTCCAAAATGGTTTTCGGTGTGTCGTCCAACCGTTTATGCACCCTTTCCCAAACTTTGTCCATCTAATCTGCAGAGAAATCGTTACATTGTCGACGGTAACTCGCCGGTTTGCCAGTACCATTCCTCGATCTTGCTGAATCTTCTAGGCTGGTGGAGATTGAATAGCGTCCTGCTCATTCGTGCACTACGCTTGTCCGGTCTCTTAAGTTTCTCGATCCACTCCTACACACTTCTACGTGGTAGAGCACTGTCCCCGTATTGTGTTATAAGCCTTCGATGAATTTCAGCCCTGGCACACCTTCCACACCTTCCACCTTCCCATATCAGATATTTATTCCTCCTTGGTGCACACTGCTAGCGGAGCGGCCATGTTTACACTGAAGCAGAAGCGAGTAAAATCGAGGTCAAACTTCGGTAACGTGATCACAGTAGTATCAACTCTTAAGTATACACGCGCAAAAGGCTGTGCGACAAATCTAAAGATGTCTTATAGCGAAAGTGCGGATTATTTTTTGACTCTTCCTCGTATTATTTCTAAATTTGCGAGTTCTTGTGACTTTGCGAGAATCGCAGAAGAAATGTTTCACAAGATCCCACAAAGTCTCGATGAACTCGAAAACTGCAAACAACGACAACCCCAGCCAGAGCCCCAATTCTCCTCCCAGATGACTGAAAATTTCCGTCTGGTCAAACATCGGTTTCTGTTCATAAACTTCTTGCTGGAGCGTCGAATAATACACTCTCAATTTAGCCGCGCTGCTTTGCGTAGCATCCGACGGAACTTTGAGCAACATCGCCTTGGAAGGCCATCTCGCAAACGACACTTTCTCTTGGTAGTCGACTGAGACGCAGGGCAGAGGACAGACACAGGCTTTACCACCTGCTTTTAAGTTTTCGAGGACGCGATCTAAACAGCAGATGTCAGAGATCTTGGTCAGATTGCAGCGCATATGGTCTGCTATGGACGGAAGCGTCGGGTCCATGCAACCACATAACTCGACGCTTTTCTCTTGGACACACGCTCTCAGGCACTCGCTTTGACTGCCGCGATGGGGTTGTCCTGGCAGGTAGTCTACGCACCGGTCTCGGTATGGCGATCGCAGGCGTCTGGTCAGCACCTGCTTCAACGCTATCGAGGTTTCGAATCCCGGGCCGATAACAGTCCCTCTCTCTTCCGGCTTTGGTTCTTCCGCGGCGTCGTGGACGACGATCTTGGCACCCACAGTGCTCGTCACTTCCAGGTAGTCGTCGATTTGCAAGTCGAGGGTGAGTGCCAGGCCGGACCTGCTGCCCATTTTGGAAGTGGACTTCCCGTCGCGCTTGTTAAAGGTGAAGCAGTTTCCGTACTGGAGGTTCTGGAAGAGACTGAAGCTGTCCGGAGAGCAAGTTTCGCCGTCAAAGGAACAGTCCACGACGATTTCGTTCGCTAGGATTCCGACCGCGGCGCTTACGGGTGCGTCCATCTCTGAATACTTCTGAAGGAATTTCATCATCATGTCCTTCTGCTCGTCGTATTTCCCACTGAGTGTGGACCTTCTTCGCTCGGACAACGACCCAGAGAATAATCTTTCTTCAAAATGATTGAGACACTCAAGCAGCTCCAATCTCTCGGTCAGACATTTCATGTAGTTGATTTTCATCCGGTTCAGATTGCAGATGGTCACCGCTGGAAAACCCAGAATCTCCTCTTGCTCTATTTCCAGATTCACTATCACAGGGTATTGGAAATACAAGACTAGGAATCGGTATATCTGGTGGCTGCATCCAATAACTCCCAACGTCAGTACCATCAACCACAGAATCTTGCGCAAATGGTTGTGCGAATGTCCCATCCGAGATATAGCAGAGATGGACGATTTTTGGAGCAGTTTCTTAGGCACATCTGGACTCTTTCTTTGAGGTTCCTTTTTGGGAATTTTGCTCCGACTTTTGGCCTCTTCGATTGAAATTCTCCTGAAGTTCTGGTTCCGATTCATGGGCGTAAAGAACGTGATATTACCACATCAGACACGGGGATCTTATGAAGTTGCAATGTCTGGTTCTCCTAAAGAGAAGGGCCGTGGTAGCCCGGTTGGAAGAGAAAGGATTAGCAATCAGAGGGTTGCGAGTTCGAATCCAACCACCGTCGTGAACAAAGGGGGCTGGTTCGCGTTAAATCCGTCGTGTCCTCGCGTTGGCGTGGTGTGGAGATTGGGGTGCCAGCTCTGGTGTTGTCATCGTCATCTGACCGTGATTCAAAATGAACGTGGTATTATCCTCGGATCTTTCCCTTCGGGTTTGATCCGGACCTTTGATAATAGCTTGTTGTGTTGCTCCAGTGCGACGTTAATTAAATACCTACCTACCTAAAGTGATCCTCCGAGGCTGTATTTTCATGTTTTCATAACCACGAACTGAGAATACGAATAGATGTGATCTCTCTTGTTCTCTGTTCAAGTGAATAAAACTGAAGGAAGCTCAGAATTTGATTGGCCAACTGCTTCGTTTAATCGATGAAATGGTGCTTTACTTCAATTTGGACTTCTAATAACAAAATGCCTTCAATGGCGACTAAATTCACGACAAGGGACAAGTTTTCCCTTTCGAGGGCTTTCAGACATTGGATAGCTTTTGAAACATGTTTCTAATGTTTTGAAATTGGGGCTTGGCATCATTATTATAGGACGTATTACCTTATTGCTTTTTAATTGCTCTCTGGCTGGTTTCATCCATTATATTTAGAAATATTGATTCGTGAAAGTGAAAGCGAAAGAAAATTATCTCCGGCACAATAGGCAGCAATATCTTCATTACCTCTATTAACATGTCAATAAATATTCGGAATACAAAGTATTGTAATGATCTGCGCAAAAGTTACTGCTGTTTAAGTATCGTTGATGAATTCCAATCGTGCGATGGAATTGAGTCTTATTTATAATGAATCGAATTCATTTGCATTAGTGAAAGAGACTGATCAAATAGGATTGAAAGTGGCACGTGAATGGAATGATACATGTACAGCAGGTAAACTCTATTGCGCGAAATCATGATTTGGTGATTTCGGGTAACAAAGTTTAGAGGATTTACTTGCGTGTACATGTATAATACAACCAAATGTAGTTCAAAACATGTAAATACATAGAGAGTGAATAAGCAGGAATAGAAAACAGATTCTTGAAAATAAATGGCTTCTTTTATGATGCGTTTTTCGTTTAGAATTAGGTCCACGGTAGCCCGAATGGAAAGGTTACGAGTTCAAATTTAACCAAAAGACCGTCATATACATTAGGTGCATATTAAATCTGTCGTTGCCTCAAATGTCCTCACGTTGGCGTGGTGTGGAAGTTTGGAGAGTGGGGTGCCAGCTCAGGAGTTGCCTCGTCATCTGACCGTGGTTCAAAAGTACGTGGTGTTGTCCTTGGATCTTTCCCTTTGGGATTGATCCCAGACCGTCGCCAATAGCCCGTTGTGTTGCTTCAGTGCGACGTTAATTAATACCTACCTCTTGGACATTGGATACAAGAGGACTAGATGTAGGTATTTTGATTAACGTCACACTATCGGCTATTGGTGACGGTTCGGGATCAATCCCAAAGGGAAAGATCCGAGACTTGATGAAACCCAAGACAAACTGGCAGTAATGGCCATCCGTCTCTATATTATTAAAAAGGTAAAGCTTTAATGTACGCATACTTTTCTGGCAACGCTTTTGGCACACTGAATGTTGCTAAGGGAGAAATTCTTAGAAAAAAATTGCTTTTCTTGACTGAAAATATTTATCCTTATTATCACGGTGCCGCGGTTGGAAAGGTAACGGACTCGCAACCGTAGGGTTGCGATTTCGAATCCAACCAAAGACCGTCGTGTACATGGAGGGCTGGTGCTGCTTAAATCTGCCGTGGCCTCAAATGGGACATTGGCGTGGTGTGGAAGTCTGGAGAGTGGGGTGCCAGCTCGGGTGTTGACCTCATCATCTGATCATGGTTCAAAATTCCGTGGTGTTTTCCTCGAACTTTCCCTTCGGAGTTGATCCCGGGCGGTCGTCGTCAATAGCCCACTGCGTTGCTACAGTACGACGTTAATTCGACTACCTACCTGAGGTGAGCTATAAATAATTTAAGAACTCACGTTGCCTAGCGAGCGCTCGAGTTAATGGATTTTTGATTAATTCTCTCTTCGTCTGCGAATTCTGCCGTTGCCAAAACCAGCAGCAAAATAGCTGTGCGACGAAACTAAGACCGCAGAAGTTGAGGGATCGGAAACTTAAATCTGATGTCTGGCTTTAAAGATCCGGGAAATGGTTTTAAAATAGCGAATTGATAAGCTGGCTCTGGCAACAATCACGACCGGGAGGCCAAGTCCTTTGTGGAAAAATAGAGATAATTTGAATTCGAGTTCCGAAAAGCAGCTTAACTATTTTTAAGTTGAAAGGCCATGGAACGGGTGCTTTGAGTTGGCCCTGTTATAAAGGTGGAGGTAGGTATTTAATTATCGTCGCTCTAGAGCAACACAACCGGGCTATTGGTGACGGTCCAGGATCAATTCCCGAGGTGAAAGATCCGAGAACATCACTACGTAATTTTGATTAATGGTCAGGTGACGAGGCAACACCTGAGCTGGCACAGCACACTTTAAGCTTCCACACCAAGCTAACGTTACGATATTTGACGCCACGACAGATTTAACGTGCAAGAGCCAACTTTCTACACGACGGTCTTTGGTTGGATTCAAACTCGCTAACCTCCGGTTGCTAGTCCGTTACTCTTCCTACCGGGCTACCGCGGCCTGTTTTTATGGTGGAGAAATGACAGACTTAGAAGATAGAGGATTGGATGTTGGGGTCTTATGGCGCAAGGTGGACAAGATGGCGCCAAACACGAGACAGAATATAACCTAATAAAAGCCCAAAATATTTAAAAGCACAAAGTACGATTTATTAAGTATATGTTGAAACGTTGTGAGAGAGTCAAATTTAAGTGGCGAGTGGTTTTCAACAATTGAAAACAGCTTAAAACAAACACATTTAATTAGATTAAAATTCTACAGTAAATACGAGGTTAACAAACTAAGGCAAATTCGAGGCTAAATTAGTAAAATACGAAATGGTTTCAGTCAGCGGTTTCATCGGAGCAAACCAGACCGTCCGTCCTTGTCTAACCAAAAATCGGGCCTCGAATTTTGGTTGGAAAAACAACGGACTAGCAATTGGAGAACTGCGGGTTCCAATCCAACCTTTCGCATTTTAGCGTTCAGTTTGTTTTCTAAATCTCATCTAATTTTTTCCAAATTCGACATGACTCATGAATCTATTTCATCAAATTTTATAATTCAATCCTTTAAATTTCACGCTCTCCAAAATTTATGCATATGTAAATTAAATTCTTCACTCATTAGTTATGCTGCAGACGATGATGGTCTTGATTTTATTATCTGACTATCTAAATGTTTTTATTTTCATCTACACACATTTTGCATGTTTTAAATCTACCTTTATCTTTGTCTTTGACTAGATTTTTAAATGTTTTCTACTTGTATTGGGCGATATTCTATCTTGTGTTTGGCGCATCTTTGACCTTGCGCCATAAAACTCCAACATCCAATCCAATCCGTCCAAAAATCAAACGGTTTTCTCTATCGAGGGGCCAGTACCCAACGTCACCTATCCACCTGTACCTCGTTTACTAAGCTGGACAGTTCAAAAACGAAGGGGTTGCAGGACATTCCTTTACCTCATCCCGTTGTAAACTCATCCCCTGGCGAATTCACGTTTGAGAGGAATTTAAACCCCGAAGAAGGGAAACCATGACGCTAAAAGCCATTTGTTATTGTTGTGTCCATTTCCAAGTCAGATGTCGCCGTGTGCATTTCGCGCAGCTTTGACGATGTCGATTATTTTCTCGCTGTAAAGCTGTTCTGGATGGTAATCGATGGTTTGAAGAGCTGCTACTATTACAGGGCAGGTGAATGTACGATTAGGTGTGAGTTGAACGCCCAGACAGTTGTTACAATATCTGTACGTTCTGGTTCCATCACTGTTATTTTTCATGCCTGTAAAATGTTCTCAGTAATGTGGTGGTGGTTTTTCTTATCGGTGTTTAATTTCACAAATTTGTTGTTTTATTTTAATTTTTCTGCCATGTGAATGTGAATTTCAACAAAGCGTTCGCATCAGTGAGAGCTATTGGGGTTCGTTGCATATTCCATATACTGCTAAGTATTACGTGTAAAAGAATATAATAATTATTCTAATTTCCTATAGCTAAGTTATAAGGGTGAGTCTAAACTAATAATACAAACTTCAGGGGGTGATAGAACACAACGAAACACTTTTTTCACCATAGAATGTATGTTCGAAAGTGCAACGATTGGCCGCTAGAGAGCGCAGTCAAACACTTGTATAAAAGCATTACGTCGGCGATGATGTGGTGGTCGACATTTTGAACAGCTTCTGTAATTGTGCATTTGCGTTGTACTTACCGACTGATGTTTATACATGTCGTTTCATTTCCATGTGAAAAGTTTCAAGTTTCTCACGTTTTGTATGTCATTTCTTTCTTACCCGTTTCTTGTACTTATCTCTAATTTATGCAAATCTAATTGTATTATTTCGTTTTGTCAAGCAGTTATTGATATTTATTTATCATTAAAGCGTTGTTTCCATATTTCATGCCTTTTCTCCTTTCCAACTTGCATAGGACCGTGTGTTTGTGCCGAAATGGAAAGCGCTCTCTAGCGGCCAACCGCTGCACTTGCGACCATACATTCTATGGTAAAAAGTGTTTGTTTCGTTGTGTTCTAGCACCCCCTGAATTTTGTATTAGTTTAGAATCACCCTGTTTGTTGAAAATGTTGCCGATAGCAATAGACTTTACTACGTTGAATTTTGGAATTTCGAACAGACCGTCGTATTAAGTTGTAAGCGAATGGAATCGGGAAATATTTTTAAACTGTAAAATTCATGTCTCTCCCTGTCGCCAATAGCCCGTTGTGTTGCTCCAGTGCGACGTTAATTATATACCTACTTATCTATCATGTCCCTCACTTGAAATTGGTCCTTTAAAAAGTAGATGAAAAGGGGATAGTATTCTTTTATTTTGTTCACTAAATGTTAGATACCCTACTTTCTCCTTATTTCTTTAGAAATTAATGTTAAGGTGCATAATAGAATTTTGAGCTTGAAAGCATTACCACATAGATGTAGACATGAGAAAACAATATCATTTTTACGAAGTTTGAAAACAACTAACGTTAAAAATTAATTGAGAATGTTTTATCTCTTATTGTGTACATACACTAGATTTTTTTCTATTTTGATTTTAAAAATCCAATTTTTTACAATAGGTCATTGGTTTGTGCTTAGTATCATTTTAGTGTGAAAAAATCAGATTAAGCTAATTATTAATTTTCTAATTTCGATATAATTGGCTAATCAGTATGTTTTTTGAACAGTAATATCTCAAATTCTAATTTGTTCAGAGTGACAATTCCTTTTAGAAATTATTCCTATTATTATTCTTCATGTTTTGACCCTCCATAAAGTTGCTAGAGGGAATAGGTTATTTTTTGCAATTTTTTCATGAAGGAAGTCTAAAAAAATCAAGATTTTTTTCAGGAATTTTAACATTTAAAAATCAACTAGAAATTCATTTCTTAACTTGTAATTCTGACTGACGGTCAAAACAGCCACTGTATTATATAGATCATAATGATACAAAAATAATTATAGTGGATCCTTTCATCACTATATTATCACTGTTCAAACGAAACATCGTATTTCAATAGCGCGGTAAGTTTATATAGAGTGAATACAGCTATGATTGCATTTTGATGCATGAGTTCATTGTATTAACTCCAATTTCACGATGTATTCTATAAACCAACGAAGCAATATATATAAAATGAACATTAGAAGAAACAGTAAGAATAGAAGACAATCACAAATTTTCTTTGAGATAGTTCTAAAAATGTTCTCTTCGGTACAGTCGAACAAGATACGCTCCAGTCTCTTCCTCATCAACACACATAAGGCACCTGTTGGTCAGCAAAGTGAAAATGATTCAAGTAGGCTTGGATTTAATAAAACTATGAAAAAATTACAATATCAGTACATGTTTTAGCTTCTGAATCCCTATTTTGATTAATTACAAGGGAAATTCAAAAATTGTCAGCACTTTATTTTTCAATCTATTTACACAAATGTAGGGGTTGAGTAAGTTTGTCATTTTTCTACATTAGTCTCCTTTTTCGATGCACTTGGTCCAACGGTTGATAAGTTTGCGTATTCCCTCCAAAATGGTTTTCGGTGTGTCGTCCAACCGTTTATGCACCCTTTCCCAAACTTTGTCCATCTAATCTGCAGAGAAATCGTTACATTGTCGACGGTAACTCGCCGGTTTGCCAGTACCATTCCTCGATCTTGCTGAATCTTCTAGGCTGGTGGAGATTGAATAGCGTCCTGCTCATTCGTGCACTACGCTTGTCCGGTCTCTTAAGTTTCTCGATCCACTCCTACACACTTCTACGTGGTAGAGCACTGTCCCCGTATTGTGTTATAAGCCTTCGATGAATTTCAGCCCTGGCACACCTTCCACACCTTCCACCTTCCCATATCAGATATTTATTCCTCCTTGGTGCACACTGCTAGCGGAGCGGCCATGTTTACACTGAAGCAGAAGCGAGTAAAATCGAGGTCAAACTTCGGTAACGTGATCACAGTAGTATCAACTCTTAAGTATACACGCGCAAAAGGCTGTGCGACAAATCTAAAGATGTCTTATAGCGAAAGTGCGGATTATTTTTTGACTCTTCCTCGTATTATTTCTAAATTTGCGAGTTCTTGTGACTTTGCGAGAATCGCAGAAGAAATGTTTCACAAGATCCCACAAAGTCTCGATGAACTCGAAAACTGCAAACAACGACAACCCCAGCCAGAGCCCCAATTCTCCTCCCAGATGACTGAAAATTTCCGTCTGGTCAAACATCGGTTTCTGTTCATAAACTTCTTGCTGGAGCGTCGAATAATACACTCTCAATTTAGCCGCGCTGCTTTGCGTAGCATCCGACGGAACTTTGAGCAACATCGCCTTGGAAGGCCATCTCGCAAACGACACTTTCTCTTGGTAGTCGACTGAGACGCAGGGCAGAGGACAGACACAGGCTTTACCACCTGCTTTTAAGTTTTCGAGGACGCGATCTAAACAGCAGATGTCAGAGATCTTGGTCAGATTGCAGCGCATATGGTCTGCTATGGACGGAAGCGTCGGGTCCATGCAACCACATAACTCGACGCTTTTCTCTTGGACACACGCTCTCAGGCACTCGCTTTGACTGCCGCGATGGGGTTGTCCTGGCAGGTAGTCTACGCACCGGTCTCGGTATGGCGATCGCAGGCGTCTGGTCAGCACCTGCTTCAACGCTATCGAGGTTTCGAATCCCGGGCCGATAACAGTCCCTCTCTCTTCCGGCTTTGGTTCTTCCGCGGCGTCGTGGACGACGATCTTGGCACCCACAGTGCTCGTCACTTCCAGGTAGTCGTCGATTTGCAAGTCGAGGGTGAGTGCCAGGCCGGACCTGCTGCCCATTTTGGAAGTGGACTTCCCGTCGCGCTTGTTAAAGGTGAAGCAGTTTCCGTACTGGAGGTTCTGGAAGAGACTGAAGCTGTCCGGAGAGCAAGTTTCGCCGTCAAAGGAACAGTCCACGACGATTTCGTTCGCTAGGATTCCGACCGCGGCGCGTACGGGTGCGTCCATCTCTGAATACTTCTGAAGGAATTTCATCATCATGTCCTTCTGCTCGTCGTATTTCCCACTGAGTGTGGACCTGCAAGAGCTTAGGCTTCTTCGCTCGGACAACGACCCAGAGAATAATCTTTCTTCAAAATGATTGAGACACTCAAGCAGCTCCAATCTCTCGGTCAGACATTTCATGTAGTTGATTTTCATCCGGTTCAGATTGCAGATGGTCACCGCTGGAAAACCCAGAATCTCCTCTTGCTCTATTTCCAGATTCACTATCACAGGGTACTGGAAATACAAGACTAGGAATCGGTATATCTGGTGGCTGCATCCAATAACTCCCAACGTCAGTACCATCAACCACAGAATCTTGCGCAAATGGTTGTGCGAATGTCCCATCCGAGATATAGCAGAGATGGACGATTTTTGGAGCAGTTTCTTAGGCACATCTGGACTCTTTCTTTGAGGTTTCTTTTTGGGAATTTTGCTCCGACTTATGATTTTTTTGATTGAAATTCTGGAGAAGTTCTCGTTCCGGTTCATGGGCGTAAACAGAACGTGATATTACCACGTTCTTATCAGACACGGGGATCTTATGAAGTTGCAATATCTTTGGTTCTCCTAAAGAGAAGGGCCGTGGTAGCCCGGTTGGAGGAGCAACGGATTAGCAATCAGAGGGTTGCAAGTTCGAATCCAATCACCGTCGTGAACAAAGGGGGCTGGTGCGCGTTAAATCCGTCGTGTCCTCACGTTGGCGTGGTGTGGAGATTGGGGTGCCAGCTCAGGTGTCAGGATCTTTCCCTTCGGGTTTGATTCGGACCTTTGCCAATAGCTTGTTGTGTTGCTTCAATGCGACGTTAATTAAATACCTACCTACCTAAAGAGATCCTCCGAGGCTGTATTTTCATGTTCTCATAACCACGAACAGAGAATATGAATAGATCTGACTTCTCTTGTTCTATGTTCAAGTGAATGAAACTGAAGAAAGCTCAGAATTTGATTGGCCAACTGCTTCGTTTAATCGATGAAATGGTGCTTTACTTCAATTTGGACTTCTAATAACAAAATGCCTTTAATGGCGACTAAATTCACGACAAGGGACAAGTTTTCCCTTTCGAGGGCTTTCAGACATTGGATAGCTTTTGTTACATGTTTCTAATGTTTTGAAATTGGGGCTTGGCATCTTTGTTATAGGACGTATAACTTTATTGCTTTTTCATTGCTCTCTGGCTGGTTTCATCCATTGTATTTAGGAATATTGATTCGTGAAAGCGAAAGTGAAAGAAAATTATCTCCGGAATAATAGGCAGCAATATCTTTCTTCATTACCTCTATTAACACGTCAATAAATGTTCGGAATACAGAGTCGAAATAAAGTATTTTAATGATCTGCGCAAAAGTTACTGCTGTTTAAGTATCGTTGATGCAGTCCAATCGTGCGATGGATTTGAGTCTTATTTATAATGAATCGAATTCATTTGCATTAGTGAAAGAGACGGATCAAATAGGATTGAAAGTGGCACGTGAATGGAATGATACAAGTACAACAAGTAAACTCTATTGCACAAAATTATGATTTGGTGATTTCGTGCAACAAAGTTTACAGGTTGTACTTGCGTGTACATGTATAATACAACCAAATGTAGTTCAAAACATGTAAATACATAGAAAGTGTATAAGCAGGAATAGAAAACAGATTTTTGAAAATAATAAATGGCTTTTATGATGCGTTTTTCGTTTAGAATTAGGTCCACGGTAGCTCGATTGGAATGGTTGCGAGTTCAAATTCAATCAAAAGACCGTCATATACATGGGGTGCATATTAAATCTGCCATGGCCTCAAATGTCCTCACGTTGGCGTGGTGTGGAAGTTTGGAGCGTGGGGTGCCAGCTCAGGTGTTGACCTCGTCATCTGACCGTGGTTCAAAATTACGTGGTGTTGTCCTCGGTCTTTCCCGTCGAGTTTGATCCCGGACCGTCGCCTATAGCCACTTGTGTTACTCCAGTGTGATGTTAATTAAATACCTACCTATCCTCCCTCATTTCGTCACTCTTCGCCACTCTCCAAAGTTCCACACAACAACGTGAGGACATTTGAGGCTCGACAGATTGAACCTGCTCCAGCCCCCATGTACACGACGATCTATGCTTGGATTCGAACTCGCAACCCTCCTGTTGGTAATCCGTTACTCTTCGAAACCAGTTACAGCTACTTCGAGACCAGAGGGGCCTTGCTAGGAAGATAGGTAGTTAATTAACCTCACACTGTAGTCTTAATTAACGTCACGCTAGTGTTTGCGAGCAAGCAAACTTTTAATAGCATGTGGAAATCAAGGATTGGCCAGAAAGTTAGTTTGTTTATTCATACACAATGAAACCGCACCGGTAGGAAGTTAGGTAATTAACGTCGCACAGGACAAACATAACGGGTTATTGGCGACAGTCAGGGATCCATCCCGAAGGGAAAGATCCAAGGAAAGCGCTGCGGAAATTTGAACCACGGTCAGACGAATTGAACGCCTGAACTGGCACCCCATTCTCTAAACCACCCACGACAAGATTGAGTGAACGGTACCCTCCTCCCAGACTTGAAGATGAGGAAAAATGATTAAAAACTTCACTTCTCCTTTCGAGATATAAATGGAGAATGGAAGGTGATGGATTACCTCCTCTGGAGGTTGCAAAACTTTGGTGTGCCAAGACTCTACCTGTCTTGGCTCTGAGCCAGTCTCAACAAAGACCCGCGGCGTTTTCACAGATCCACCTGGGCTATTATGAAATCAGGAAGCTTAATTATGTAGGTATAATGAACACAAGGGCGGGCTCGGGTTGACTTGGGCACACGGCCTTCACATGTCCATGAAGGTTATTTTGGGAAGTTCTTCAGTATCCCTTACACCATTAGAGAAGGCAGCTTCATGGTTCTTACTTCGAACGGGACATTTTTCAAAATCCCACTGACGGTCGCGGTAGCCCGGTTGGATGAGTAACTGATTCGCAATCGGAGGGTTTCGAGTTCGAAATTCCAAGCCGAAGACCGTCTGGGGCTGATGCACGTTTAATCTGTCACGGCCTCAAATGTCCTCACGTTGGCGTGGTGTAGAAGAGTGGGGTGCCAGCTGATCTGTTGACCTCGTCATCCGACCGTGGTTCAAAGTTGCGTGGTGTTGACCCTTGGGGATTGATCCCGGACCGTCGCCAATAGTCCGTTGTCTGGTTCCAGTGTGGCGTTAATTACTTACCAACCAATTTTAAAAATTCCACTGATGAATTTGTAGATAATTGCTCCGTAACTTTGCGTGACACTGAAAAGTCATAACACCTTGCAATTTCTCGAGTCGCGGTAGCCCTGTTGGAAGAGCAACGGATTAGTAATCGGAGAGTTGCGAATTTGAAACTAGGTCCAGCCAAAGGCCTTTAGCAAGCTCGTGAGAAATAGTGCAACCTTTGTCTACTAAAAAGTACTCCATTGGTAGAGTTGGGTTACTGCTATATATACTATTGCATCGTAAGTTAATTTTTGTAGTTGTGGCTAAGTTCGCCACAGGCCGTCGTACACACGGTGAATGGTGCACGTTAAATGTGTCGTGGCCCCAAATATCCTCACAGTGGCATGGTGTGGAAGTTTGGAGAATGGGGTGCCAGTTCAGATGTTGACCTCGTCATCTGACCGTGGTTCAAAGTTACGTGATGATGTCCTCGATCTTTCCCTTGGGGATGGATCCCCGGACCGTCGCCAATAACCCGTTGTGTTACTACAGTGTGACGTTAATTCATTACCATTACCTGACTTTGGTTCAGAATTACAAAGCCGTGACCGTTGGGTTGCTCCAGTGATTCGGACGTTGACTTGAAGAAAACGGAGTTAATTATTTTCGAAATTTCAATTTCCTTTTAGTATATTGTTTATATGTCAATGTAACAAAAACCAATTTTTCATGTGAATACACCAGGGGGTCTTCCTTCACTCTTATAAAGCGATTGCTATCAAACTTGAAAAAGAATTGATATTCATAGAAGGAAATCGTAAATTTCTGAACCCATTTTCACGGGTACCAAACGGCTTTCCCGGGTTAATTTCAACTACCTAAAAAACCACATGCACCGATTGGTTGAAAGATTCGCCAAAAAGGTTCAATTCGGCAAGAAGTTTAAAACTGGATAGAAATCACAGTGAAGACGTCAAGTTACAGAACAGGGTATCCGTATGAATCCCATCAAGGGGTTAAAAAATGAGTAGCAGGATAGCTGGCACCGAAGTTTAATGTTCGCATAACGGAGGAATCCAATCGTATTCACTGAATTCAAATCCAATGCTATCTATATAAGGGTAAGCATAATGACCGATAACCATTGGCTTCGGCTGTCCTACTCGAGACACCTGTTACAATTCACGATGCGTTCCAAATCGCTAACGAGTCCGAGGCTTTCGAGACAGTGCTTCGTTTCAGCACCGGCCATTTGCTCTGCGTCTTTGAAAGGTTGCCAACAAGCGTCAAGAGACGAATGACTTCGGGGTGTCTATAAATATGCCGTTGCGACAGACGGGGTCATCGAGTAACACTTCAAGGAACCAAACACAAGAGAGGAGCAGTCGATGGGTTCTAGATAAAAAAAAAAGTGGTCAACACTCGTCACCAGTGGTCCGATCTGCCATGGGCAGTCGGCGTGGCGCTGTTCCGGATCGCAACTGGGTACGACTACCTTGCTTGCCTACCTGCACAGGGTGCACGTGTTGCAATCCCCACAATATCCACAGGGCGTCATGGATGCTGACCACCTGCATCAGTGCCCGACCTTGGACCAAGAACCAGACACCGAAAAGGAGTCGAGGAAGCTTTCCATCAAATGTTAAGTAAACATGATATGCTGATTAATCTATCATCATAACGAGCTGTAACATAACGTGAAGAGACCCAACAGCTTGGTCTAATAATCGCAATCTTTTTATTGCTGCAGGCAAGCGATATACTTATGCATAGCGCGCACTCGCAGCATGACCGAGGGTAGGTATTTTAATTAACTACGGCACTGGAGCAACACAACGGACTATTGGCGATGGTTCGGGATCAAACCCGAAGGGGAAGATCCGAGGACAACACCCCGTAATTTTGAGCCACGGTCAGATGACGAGGTTACACCTGAGCTGGAACCCCACTCCAAATTTCCACACCACGCCAACGTGAGGACATTTGAGGCTACGACAGATTGAATGTGCACAAGCCTTCCTTGTATACTACGGTCTTCGGTTGGTTTTGGGGGTTTTATGGCGCAACTACCACATTTGGACATGCTGTGCCAGACACGAGACATGGAATATCAAGTAATAGACAAACAATGAAAGTTTTACAGATAAAGAACAAATACACCCAGGAAGCGCCTGACAGGAATTGAACCTGCGCCACCTACAACTCGAAGGTTGCTAGCGCAGTGGGCATACCCACTGAGCCACAACGGCCCCGGTCTTTGGTTGGATTCGAACTCGCAACCCTCCGGTTTCTAATCCGTTACTCTTCCAACTGGGCCACCGCGGCCCACAAGCTCTTCGGAAGAATTAAATTCATTTGTAAGAAGCAATAGAAATTGGAGCAACACATTTATCTGCCCGCAATTACCGCCTCCAGGGTTTCTTTTGCTAACTAGATGTAACTGATGATCTGATGCTCTACATTTTTTGAAGCGAAAGGAATTGCAGAAGTGAAACGCCTCACACCACGAATAATTCACAGCAAGCGCGATTCTAAGAAACTGCCATCTCGAAAAAAAATGCATATTCAACTCTCGGAGCCCAATACTATTCTTTACAGACTTGGACATCATCCAGACACAAGACATCAGCCAGACTGTTCACCTCAAGTTTGTTACTTTCTGCCATTCTATTTCGGAACATCTGTCTTTATCTTCCGTTGTAAGGACGTCGTAAACATGTCACAATGGCCGACCTGAAGTGTTGAAAAGCGAAACAATTAACTTCTAAAAGGCGACCGAAGCTGCTAAAGCATAAGTCGCCACGTCAGGTATAGCATGCTTTCGTTAAGAGTATCGAAATACGTAGGTTGGTGGCCTGTGCCTGCTGCAGAAGTGGAGAGAATTGTTTAGGCACAAAGGCATAGGATTGATGCTGTTATTGAACTTTGCATGATGACGTTCTGATTGGTTTATGGCCATATTTGGCCATGCTGCGCCAAACACAAGACATACAACATTAAGTGATAGACACACAATGAAAGTATTACTGGCACAGTAGAGAGAAATACACCCAGGGAGGTATGCGCCTGACAGGAATCGAACTTGCGCCGCCTGCAGCTCGAAGGTTGCTAGTGCAGTGGACATACCCACTACGCCACAACGGCCACGCTAACGCTCTGAAACTGACGCTGAACACAAAAGAGTACCAGTTACGAACCTATAAAAACGTCTCCTACTCTCATCTAAAAAAAAGAAACGAACCTCTTGAATTCACAGGGAAGACTTCTTAACCCTCCCGGTGGTTTATCTTTTCGTCCAAAACCACCCTCTAATGCCTGCCTCTGATGCAACATCCTTTTCCAAACTGTCACCAGTTCTAGGCCGGCCGCGGTAGCCCAGTTGGAAGAGCAACGGATTAACGGTGGAGAGTTCGAAACTCGGTTCAGCCAAAGCCCGTCGTGTGCATTGGGGCTGGTGCTCGTTAATTCTGCCGTGGTCTGATACGTCCTCGCGTTGGCGTAGTATGGAAGTTTGGAGAGTGGGGTGCCAGCTCAGGTGTTGTATTCGTCATCTGGCCGTGGTTGAAAATGACGAGGCGACATCCCTTGGGGATTGATCCCGGACCGTCGCCAATAGTCCTTTGTGTTGCTCCAGTGCGACTTTAATTACCTACCTACCATTTCTAGGCAAGGAACAATTTGTTTCTCTTAATCGGGTCTTGATTCTCCTTGGAGATCTTCATTCTCCTTTGTCTTGACGAGATATCTCGTCATTAGCAAAATTGACCAGATTATGGACGAGATATCTCGTAGAAGGCACTTTGAGGATTAATATTTAAGAATGAAATAATAAAAGGACGTTAAGCAGGGCTTGTTCTTGCTTGTACGGGAGGATCTGTATTTTAATCTTTTGCTCGTCTTGGACATTTTGAAAGTGCATGAACTTACGGACTTGGTCTAGCTTGTCTAGACCAAGTCCGTAAGTCCGTAAGTGAGGAACAACATGACCAAGGAACATTGAATAATGACTTCCTGTATCATTTTGCCATCGCTCTTACGTTTTTGTTATAAAGTAATTTTTACTTAAAAATATTTTGTGATTGCAAAATAAGTTTAATTCTTGAGAAATGTGAGTTATTTTGTTTAGTAAGTTTGCGAAATTTTATCCTAAATGACAGTCAACAATGAAATGTATTATATTCAATAAAAGAGCGTAAGAAAACAATTGTAAAATGTTGAATATCTTCGATAAGTAACCAGAAACGGGTTTTATATCCATGTTTAACAGTATGTAAGCTGGTAATTTTTGTTAATAACTTTCGTTCATCGAAATTGAATTTCCCAGAGAAAAACATCGACTGAAAGCATATTTCCATCTGGATGTCAAATACACCGAAGTCAGCTCAGTACTGATCTCATGCAGCTATTTATATATAACTGATACGGTTTTAAAAATTTTCGTTCCTGCTATTTTTTACTCCGGAAGTTCAAAAAGGGTGTTCTATAATTGTTCCGTTCGAAACTACAATGGAACAAACGAATGTCCGTCCCGCTATCATCGTTGCTTTTGGATGGACTATGTGTTTGTAACGCGAGTTGTGCTTGGAAGCAATTCAAGAGGAACAATTCCCTGAACGGTTTATTTTTCCAAACCTCAAGAAATCTCTTTTATCCCCAAAATAACACTTCCTCCCGCAATCCGTTGCACCTGCACTGCTCCAAGAAAACGCCACCCGCGCAAAGAATAGGCCCCTTTTTTTCCTCTTTCCCCTCATTGCCTTTTCTTTTGAAACGCCCTCCGCAATGACGTCAACCATCACGTGCACGAGTTCTGAGACTTATCTACTGTCATTGGTCGAGAGAGGTAATCTTACTGAATGATCTTTCAGAATGAGTTCGGTTCTGAGCTCAAAGTGTTGAGAAGTGGAGCACTCAGTGCACCATTTGCATCTTCTGGAGTTGACATTCGGAAGCCTTCTATGCAACAACGATTCAGTTTGAATTTCATGGGTCATTTTTCCCAACCTATCGAACTTTGAATTTGATTTCTTCAGGAACGAAAGCTTTTCCAAGTTTGACGATTCTCGATCCTACTATATCGAGGACCGTGGACTGAAGGCCAAGGCAATACTTGGTCTGTACTCAGGAAAAATCTTGCATCATCCTCTGTTCCTGATAGTGTTCCTGATAGTGTTCCTGATAGTGTTCCTGATAGTTCCAGTCTTGCCGAGTTGATCGATTCTTGCTCCAACTTTACCGTAGATTCTAAAAGCTAAGGAAAGATTCAAGCCAAAGCCGATAAGATCAAGGCTATTGTGAATCCATCCGATTGAGTTCCAGAAGGCTCACCAATGGTGGTCGGCGAAGAGCGACCCAATGTCCAGATCCCTTCCCCTACATCGTCTCCAGAGCTGGGCGAGAGACCCTGTAACGGGTCCGAATCCCCTGTCATCAAAGTGGTTCCTCTCGCTGAACTAAGCAACATATTTGCGAATGGCCTTCCCAAAGATGACAAAACGAGTGACGAGTCTGACGCGTCCCCTAACTGCACTCCCTCTCCCCAGCCCATCGATGGGCAAATGGAAGTCTCCGGAAACATTGACAGTAATGGGGAGTTTCAAGAACATTCAAATGACAAGTCCACCGAAGTGGTGTCTTCAGATGTCGCTGGCGGTAAGTAGGAAACTGTTTCAACAAGTAGGAAACTGTTTCAACAAGTAGGAAACTGTTTCAACAAGTAGGATCGCGCGGAAACTCTTACGTGGCTAGTACTGATGCTTTCGGTGTGTTTACTTCCAAAGTATTCATATTCTTTTGTAGCGAAAGTTTCAACCAGATTTCAGAGATTTGTTGGATAAAAATCCAGATTTTGGAGTTCAAATTGAAGCTAAATTAATGCCTTTTACATTTATTGAGTTATTCTTACTTCCTATGTGAGATATTTTACTGTGTTGTGCAGACTAATGAAATACAAAACTAATTTATTTGAATTTAAGAATGTTTCCTCGTTATTTTATCTCAATCCAATACCTTTATTCTTGTTTCTACTCTCAATCCCTCACAAGTTAACAGAAATGCTTACGCGTCTGTGGTGACGTACTGAAAATTGATATATTTAAATATTTTTAAATAGTATATTTTAAACGATAGAGAATATAAGTTCCATTCCAATAGTATTGAAATACTTTTTTCCGAGAAAACAAGTTTTTGATAGAAAATTATTTCTTAATAAGATTTTGCCTTTGTATACGTAAGTTTGTTCTGATTGTAACTTGAAATGGTAGTCTACTTCTTTCATTTCATACTAAATTTTGAAATAAATTTCATTTTTAAATAAAATTATAAGTTTTTGTACTTGGTAGCAATTTAAAATTTAGGTACAAAACTTATAATTTTGTTTTTCTTAATTCGCCAGATTTCAAATTAGTACATTAAGTTTTATGTTGATAATTTTAAATGTATTTTACAGTGCATGTTTCAAGTTTTTTATCGTCGTGATTTTTCTTTAAGGGATGAATTCTATCTGTCAGTCGAGGATTAGTATTGAGGTTACAAGTACTTTTTTGCCTTCTAGTTAAGGATTATTTTCTGTGAAAATTTGTAATATTTTAATTAGCTGTTATAATTTCTTTTCAACTATGCGAGATAAACGTGAGTAAGAAAGTTCGGAACAACTAGAAACGACACTCGTTTTTGTTAAATAATAAAAAAATAATTATTGCTCTTATAAAGTGTTTAAACTATCTAAATAGTGATCGCGTTACAAGTGTAGAAGTATAAAAAGTTTTATCTCTTATTTTATTCTTCAGAATGTTAGGTCGGATCTTTCCCTTTGGGATTGATCGCGGACCTTCCCCAATACCCCGTTGTGTTGCTCCAGTGCGACGTTAATTACCTGCCTACCTATTCGTCGGCTGATTTTATCCTGATATATTATATATATTATCACTGATGTCTAGAGAATAGATTATTATTTTTTATTAAATTATAATTGTAAAAGCATTATATTAAACTAAAAGTTTTACTTGCTTTTATATTACAATGTGCCCCGGGAGGACACAGTGCCAATAAATATCCAACCAAGCAACTGAACAACCCAAAGAGACTAAATAAAGGTCTTATGTTTGGTAATAAGTTGTTGAATTCAAAATCCCCACAAAGATCTATCAGGACAGATGTGCAGATCTTAGCCTGTTTTGGTTTGTGGATTTTAACTTCAACAATTTAACTTCGTTGGATACTGTTGAAATGTCCCTTTAGGTAGAAACTTACCATAGGGTTAAGGATTGGATGTTGGGGTTTATGGCGCAAGGTTTAAAAGTGGACAAGCTGTACCATAGGGTTAAGAGCCGGATGGGGAATATAAAATCAGAATATTTGGTGGTCCTGTTGGGTTTTGTGAAAATTTTACCGCTCCCTCGAGATCAGTTGAAAGGTCCAAAACCTCTCAACCTGCATCAGATTTTATCCCTCCAAGTGGTTTTGACGAGTTATCTCGTCCATCAGGTTATTGGCAATTCTTTTATGACGAGATCAAGATCTGGTCAGTTTTCTAATGACGACAGACGACGAGATCTTGATGGACGAGATATATCGTCTGTTAAGATCTGGAAAGTTTTGCTACTGACGAGGAACCTCGTCCAGACAACCACAAGAAGGGTTAAGACTAATTAACCACATCGATTAGTTGGAAGTCAGGAAAGATTCCATTGGTCAAGAAGATGAAAAGTTAGAAGTCATGTTAATCCTCCAAGTGGCTTCGACTATGTATATCGTCCATCAAGATCTGGCCCAGTGTGCCAATGACGAGATATCTCGTCATCAAGACATTGCGGATTTTTTTATGATGAAGCAAAATTGACCAGCTTTTTAAAGATTTTTTTTAATGATGATTAGCAAAATTGACCAGATCTTGATCTCGTGACCAAGATCTGGTCAATTTTGCTAATGACGAGATGCCTCGTCGAGAGAACCACCAGAAGGGTTGACTAAATAACTGCATCGATTGTGTCGAAGGGTTCAGATTATTAACCACCAGAAGGATTAATACTAAATAACCACATGGATTGGCTGAGTCTTTCCATTGGTCAAGAAGATGAAAAGTGGTTAGAAGTCATGCAGGGAAGACTAGTTATGTGTGTGCGAGGGCTAGTTTTGAACGATACTAGGAATTGTAACGTGGGTTTGGGGTCTTATTAAACGACTGTTTGAGTCTTTTGATGTTCGACTGACGTTGTTGTTTTGTCCACTTGCAGACGATCTGAACGACGCCAAGGCCCACCTGAGCGATGCCAGCCGCCGCATCCACGACATGGACATCGAGATCAAGAGGCTGGAGAACGAGCGCGAGGAGTTGAGCATTGCCTACCGAGAGGCCGAGACCCTCCGAAAGCAGGAAGAGCAGAAGGCGCAGAGGTTGAGCTCCGAGCTCGCCTCCGTTAGACACGAGTACGAGAGGAGGCTCACCGCCAAGGAAGAGGAACTCGATGCACTCAGGTCAGTCCACCCTCTCTCTCAATCCCTCTACACCAGTGGTTCTTAAGCTTTTTAGTGATCGGCACACCCTTGAATCTAAAAATAAGTTCTCACTTCCTTAAAATATGTGTTTCTATTTCTTTTTTGGGGGAAATTACTTCTATATTGCAAGATAATTTATTTATTGAAAACTAAATACATACAATTAAATATACATGCAAAACAATATCTCAATTTTAATGGCTATGTTATTGTTGTTTATTCATAATAATACTTTTGAAGCGAGGCACCTTTTTTGAAAGAGCCACGCGTAAGTCATCGCTTGCATTGAAGCGATTTTGTTTTTATGTGCAAAAGTGATGAAAATCCCCTTTCACGCAGGTAGGTGGTGACAAATGGTAAAAATGTCTACAATGCTGCTTTTGCCAGCTGTGGATAAGGTTCGAACTGTGTGCACCAGAATTGTTCCGAGTCCAGTTTTTCAAATTCCATTTGAATACGTGCATTGGCTCATATTTCAATAAGATTGTCTTTTATTAAATCGCTGTCGTCCATCGAAACTTCTCTCGTACCCCTGGAAATGTTTTCTCGCACCCCCAGGGGTGCACACACCCCAGGTTAAGAACCACTGCCCTAAAGGTAATCGCACACTATTCCACATCGGACGGCCGGCACGGATTAATTTAGTGTACTGAGCACACTGCTTTTGGAGCATCGGTATTTCACTTAGAAACTGACAGGAAAATGCCGGCGTCGTCGACATTCCTTGGAGGCATTACTTCCTTTTTTGTTTAGTAGAAAAGGAATATCTTCAAAAATATTCGTTACGACCATTGAAAAAATAGCAATTTTTTAAAAAAATCATGTTTTTGTTATCGATCTGACGTAAAATTTAAGCAGATTTGAAATCCTTTGAAATTTTCACTCTATCTTGAACCATCGCAAAGATAGAAACTTGGATTAGGGGAATAAAAATCGCAATTGAATGTATAACGTCAACATCCGTTGCCCACACGACTCGGAAATTTCGGATGAGTTATCCTTATTGTACGGACGGAACGGATTTTATTATCTCTCCGGAATCATCGTGAAAATGGCCGATACGTACGATGCGAATAGGTGTGCACAGTCTCATTTAAAACAATGTAAGTAATTCTAAAATCCGATCCGTGCGATGGCGCGTCGTAGGTACGATGCGGAATTGTGTGCGCCTACCTTTTTTCTTAAACTTTTTCTTTCGTTTCACGAAGTCATACACGGCGACAGAACGAAGTGGGCAGAGTGGTGTGCATATGAACACGGCGACACACCATAAATTACAAAAAGCTCACGTTTATTTACGTTAAAACAGTATCTACATAAAATGCGATCAGAGAATTGTATCCCTAAGTTGGGGGTTGCGAGTTCGAATCCAACCAAAGACCGTCGTGTACGAGGGGACTGGTGCACGTTCAATCCGTCGTGGCCTCAAATGTCCTCACGTTGGCGTGGTGTGGAAGTTTGGAAAGTGGGGTTACAGCTCAGGTGGGACATCGTCATCTAACCGTGATTCAAAATTACGTGGTGTTGTCCCTGTGTCTTTCCCTTCCGGTTCGACCCCGGACCCAATAGCTCTTTGTGTTGTTGCAGTGCGACGTTAATTAAATACCTACCTTCAGTGACTTTATAGATTGGACATTATTGAATTGTTTTCTCCCTCCAGGAAGCAGATGGCCATAGAGATCGACCAACTGAGCCAGCGATTGGCAGAGGCCGAAGCCAAGGTGAAGACGGAAGTCGCCCGCATCAAGAAGAAGATGCAGATCCAGATCACCGAGTTGGAAATGAGCCTCGACGTCTCCAACAAGCAGAACATCGACATGCAGAAGACCATCAAGATCCAATCCACCAAGATCACGGTAGGATCGAATAGCAACCAATTAATGTCCTTCACATTACAAATCGAGATTACCACTTTTGCTTCCTATAGATTAATTTTTGTGAATTATAAATGAATATTTCGGAACCGATCGTATCTACAGGGTGAGTCTAAATTGTTTTTACAAAATAAGAGGGGTGATAGTACCCATCCAGACGAGCAATAATTACCATGGAACATGGGGTCGCATTCCACTCTGAGAGGAAGAAAAGAGTAGTCGAAACGCGTCGAGCATGAACAAGTCATCTCCTCTGACTCGCTAAGTCATCTGGGGGCACATGAAATCTTTAGTGTACCAGACGCCTGTGGACTCGGCTGAAGATCTCGTAGCGAGAATAGGTTCAGACAAAATTAACACAACACCAGGAATCTTCGAGAGCCAGTCATTCCTTCGCCGGTGTGAACTGTGCAACGACACGCGCCACTTTGAGCACTTGCTGTGAGTTTTTCTCTGATCAATCAATCAGATTGTTTGGTATCGTTCATTCGCTCTCCCAAAACTGTTGTAAGTTCATGTTGAAATTCTAATTTGACTCTTTTGTGCCTCTCAGAGTGGAATGCGACCTTATGTTCCATGGTAATTATGGCTCGTCTGGATGGGTACTATCACCCCTCTTATTTTGTAAAAACAATTATAAAGCAGAGTTGGGGTCTGTTTTCTCTAAAAATCTACACCGTTTGACCAATTCGCACCAAATTGGTATATTTGAAATTGTGCGTCGAAATAGGGGATATTTTCTATTGGAAATTATGAAGTTGGCGCTCAATTTAATATGAAGACGGCCCCTTATGCAAATTTGATGCATTTGAATTTATAGAAGACGTTAGTTCCTGTCAAACACCATCTTTGAATTTTCTCTACTGTTGAAATTGCTCGAATGAGGAGGGGTGGTTTCTTTTTTTTCCGCGACTGCACATTTATTCTTTAAAATGCAGCGGTAAACAGGCTATATATTAAACCAACGTTCGGGATTTGTCCTAGGTCTGCAAAGGGATAAAAATCAATTTGAAATACCCATCGGAATAACATTGAGGTATCCTTATTATCAGTTGAATGCTATGATGAATTTACATTAAATTTGTTACACTCATTCTTTAGAATCCAGCGGGAAACAGGCTAGATATTAATCCCCGTTGACCTGAGTCTAGATGGGACTAAAAACAATTCAAAATCCCCATAGGAATAACCTTTAGTAATGTATTACGATGAATTACAAGTTAATTCAACCGAGCAATGGCGGGTAATTCAGATAGTAAAATATACAATCGAAAAAGCACGAATATTAGAAAATTAATATATTTTTGTCAGATCAGACTTATTTTTCTATTATCAGATAATAGATTACAAATCAGACAGTGAGTTGCAAATAAAAGAAGCTCCAATCTAATTGGACAGGTTGATTCGATCCTCCGAGGGTCACGTGATTTCAGAGCAGTGTACGTATTTTCTGCTTTGACCCCACAACGTACACAATGGGTGCAGATGTATCTAGCACCTCGTCTGGGGGCAACGCTCTTGGCGCACTTTTTATGTCGCCAAGGAAAGGAATCTTAGAAAAAATAGCTTTTTATCTTTATAAATCTATAAATATAGTATCTTTTGATTAATCTTTTCAATTGCCGAGGTTTCCATAAAAACGTGAATACCCCTAATAAAGATGGGTTACCTTTACCTGCTATAACTCGCTTCTAAAAGTGCGCCAAGAGTGTTGCCACCAGGCAAAAGGCACTAGATATATCTGTACAGCACAATGACTCAATTGTCACATCTATTGGTTGAATCCATAGATTATTTCCCAACCTTTAGAAATATTCTATTGGGATATATACTTTTCTTTTAATAAAATCCTTTGGAAAAATTCTATTATTTCTTTCCTTATAATCGAAAAATAGCCCGTTCTGTTGCTCCAACAAAAGATCGTCGTGTACAAAGGAGGCTGGTGCACGTTCAATCAGTCGTGGCCGCAAACATCCTTACGTTGGCGTGGTGTGGAAGCTCGGAGGATGGGGTGCCAGCTCAGTCGTTGACCTCGTCATCTGATCATGCTTCAAAATTACGTGGTGTCGTCCTCGGACCTTTCCCTTTGGGGATTGATCCCGGACCGTCGCCAATGGCCCGTTGTGTTGTCTCCAGTGCGACATTAATTAAATACCATCTTCTCAAGCGGGATATAGCGAGGGGTTAATGTAACGGCGCGTTTATGTAATGGCGCGTTAATGCAAAATGTATACATAAAGATTGCTCAATCGCAGCACTGAAAAACGTTTTCTTTGCAGGAACTGCAAGCGCACTACGACGACGCCACTCGCCAGCTGCAACAAGCCATCGACCAACTGGGCATGTCCCAAAGGAGGTGCCAGGGCCTGATGGCAGAACTGGAAGAGATCAGAGTGTCTCTGGAACAGGTAAATCACGTTCTGATCTCAATGTCTCCAACAGAGAATGACTCCAAGAAGGAGTTCGTGGACTCTTTGTCCTGCAAGTCACCAACAAGTTATATTCCATAAAACCCATCCATAAAATCCAACCATAGTTATATTCCATAAAATCCAACAGAGAATGACTCCACGAAGGAGTTCGTGGACTCTTTGTCCTGCAAGTCACCAACAAGTTATATTCCATAAAACCCATCATTCTTCAGTGACCAGTGTTTCCAGTGCGGAGGATTGATGTCAAATTGACCCGCTTTCGCATCGGACACACGATTAACCCATCGTCATCTACTAGGAGAGAGCACACCCATTTGCAACTCATGCTCGACTCCTCCTGTCCTGTCTTTAATCATCTACGTCTCAATTTTTTAAAAGTACAATTTTGAATCTGCGAGATTCGATTGGGGAAAATCCCCATTGAAACCTTTTCGCATTTTTACGTTCAATTGGTTTCTTAAGTCTAATTTTTTTCCAATTTCAAAATGACCTCCAATCTATTTTTATCAAATTCTTTTATAATCCAATCTTTTAAATTTCACTTTCAAAATTTTATGTACATGTAAGTTAAATTCATTAGTTATGCTACAAAGGATGATGGTCTTGTTTTATCATCTGACTATTGTTTGAATATTTTTATTCTCATCTACACATTTTTTCATGTTTAAAACCTACCTTTTATCTCTGTCTTGGACTTTTAGTTCTTAAATTATTTTTTACTTTTATTGGGTTACTTTCAGTCTTCTGTTTGGCGCAGCTTGTCTTCTTTTGGACCTCGCGCCATAAAACACTAACATCCAATGCATTCAGCGTGAGAGGTTTTAAGGGGCAAACCATGAAGGGCCTTCTGTTGACGCATTTTTTCTTTTCAGACCCAGCGATCCAAGCGTGCCCTGGAGCAATCTCTCGACGAGTCCCACACCAAGGTGTCCGAGCTGACCACCATCAACGTCAACTTGACCTCAGCAAAGGGCAAGCTCGAGAACGAGTACCTTACTCTCCACACCGACTACGAAGAGATCTCCAAGGAACTCAGAGTAAGTTGGCTCTCTTCCACAAACTCAAGCAGGGAGTGCACGTGCGTAGATTTAACCCTCTAAGTAGTTTCGACGAGATATCTCGTCCATCAAGATCTGATCAATTTGCATAACGACGAGATGTCTCATCATCATTGCTGATTTTTTTATGTCGACGAGATCAAGATCTGTGGTCAGTTTTCTTCTAATGACGAGATATCTCGTCCATCAAGATGAGACCACTTTTTATAATGACGAGATATCTCGTCCATCGAGATATTGCTGATTTTTCATGTTAACGAGATCGAGATCTTGTCAGTTTTCTAATGGACGAGAGACGACAAGATCTTGACGGACGAGACATCTCGTGTATCAAGATCTGATCAGTTTTGATAATGATGAGATACCTCGTTGAGACAACCACCAGAAGGGTTAAGACTAAATAACCACATCGATTGGCTGAGTCTTAGGAAAGTCTTCATTGGTCAAGAAGATTAAAAGAGGTTAGAAGTCATGTTAAACTCTTCATGTGGTTTCGACGAGACATTTCGTCCATCAAAATCTGACCGATTTCGCTCATGACGACATATCTCGTCATTAAAATATTGCAGATTTTTTTATTATGACGAGATCGAGATCTGGTCATTTTTTTCTAATGACAAGGTATCTTGTCCATCAAGATCTGGTCAGTTTTGCGAGATACCTAATCGAGACAACCGCCAGGAGGGTTAAAAGATTAGCATCGTCATTTGGTGTAAAATTTATATTTAACTTCTGGCCCGAAATAGAATCCACCGAATGACCACCCACTTGTTGCAGGTGTCGGACGAACGTTACAACCGCGTCATTGTCGAGCTGAAGTCCACCAAGGACCTGCTGGTGGAGGAACAGGAGAGGATCTTGAAGATCGAGTCCATCAAGAAGTCACTGGAGGTTGAAGTGAGGAACTTACAGATCAGGATCGAGGAGGTGGAGACCAATGCCTTGGCCGGAGGAAGACGGGTCGTCAGCAAGTTGGAAGCCAGGGTACGCACCCCTTACTTATATATTTCACAAAGACATCTAAAATTGCTTAGGACATTGAGATTCGTAGGAGGCCTACGGAACTTGATTCATTTGAATAGCTAATATTATATTTCGAAAGACATCTAAAATTGCTGAGGACATTGATTCGTAGGAGTATTTGAATAGCTAATATTGTATACTTGATTCATTTGAATAGCTAATATTGTATGCTTGATTCATTTGAATAGCTAATATTGTATACTTGATTCATTTGAATAGCTAATAGTTATATTTCGAAAAGACATCTAAAGTTGCTGAGGACATCGATTCGTAGAAGGGTTGCACACTTGACGGTCTTTTGGCTTTCTGAAATGCATATTGGTCATCTGACCGTAGTTCAAAATGACATATTGTCCTAGGGTCTTTCCCTTTGCGATTGATCCCGGACCCTCGCCAATGGCCCGTTGTGTTGTTCCAGTGCGACGCCAATTAAAATATCTACCTACCTCATATGCATATTATGCATGCGGTTTAATAATTTCTCGAAGAGCATGATTGGAGAAGCAAGAATAAAATTAAATAATACAATAAAGATAACCAATTGTGGATCTTGATTATTAAGGTGTCATGATAAAGATGTCTAAATTTTCATAACATGAACTATTGAAATGAATCAACCATATCTTCAAATCCAGAGATTCCCAACCTTTTTTACTCGCGGAGCCCTGTTTAGAATTAATTTCTATGGCAGGGCCCCTTAGGCCTACCCTATGTTTCACAACTGAATGGTGTTTAGGAGTAATGTTACAGGGGGGAAAGGGGATAGATAGTAAAGAAATATTTAAACAATTGCGCAATGTCAATGCAATGAAATTATGTTTTAAAAGCTTTGAAATTTATCATACTATCTCAATGTATTCTCAATTACCACCGATACACATGATAGTGTCAAAACTTGGCCATACATAAAAGTTCTTCAATAAATCAATTTTACAGCTATTGGCAGCAGAATGACCAAGCGTCGTCTGCTAGATGAGGCGCGAAATCAAACTTGGCAAATTACCGTTCAGAATGCAATTTCTAGTTTTCTTACTTTGATTCTACTTTTTGTGTCGTATTCTTTATTTCCTTTAATTTTTATTTATTTTATTTTCCTGGAGCGGACGCGTGCCCTGGAAAGGCACGCGAAGCACAGGTTGGGAACCACTAGTCTAAATGATTTGGAAAATGGGCGTATTCAGAGAGGGATAGGGAGGGATCCCCCGAAATGCTCCCGATCTTACAAGAATAAATAGTCCTGAAGTTACCTTAATACATATAATTTGTTTCGTTGAACCCATGAGTAGAATAAACGTAGACAGGTTTCAATGGAAAATATCGAAGCAATAAAAATGAAATAAACAATAGCAAATGAAACAAAATGCTCATTCAGCATGATAGCAATAGGTTACTGAAACCCAGAACCCGTTTGGTCTTTGAAGGGATAGAATGGAGGAAATAACTCCATGCTTAGCTTCTTGTCCATTCTCATAGAAGGTGGGACCTTATTCAAGGGAAATACCGATGAAGTTCGAGCACTCCACAACCTATGTTATATATTAAAAAGCAATTAATAAACAGAATTTGATTAATCATACTAGTAAAGAATACTTAGATACGTAATTCATACAAGTAAAACATACATAGTAGAGATCGTTCTTCGCACAGGTGAAATACGTAGATCAAATACGTAGATTAAATACGTAGATCGTTATTTGAACAAGTAAAACAAACAGATCGCTAATTGAATAAATAAAACATATTTAGATCGTTATTTACACAAGTAAAACATGCGTAAATCGTTATTCGCACAGGTAAAACCTACGTCGATCATTATTTGAACAAGAAAAGCATACATATATCGTTATTCGCACAGATAAAACATGCGTGGATCGATATTTGCACAAGTAAAACCTACGTAGATATTTATTTACACAAGTAAAACATGTAGATCGTTATTGAACGTTACTTGAACAAGAATATGACGTTACTTGAACAAGTAAAACATACATAGATTGCTAATTGAACAAATAAAACATATTTAGATCATTATTACACAAGTAAAACATGTAGATCGTTACTTGAACAAGTAAACATGCATAGATCGCTAATTGAACAAATAAAACATATTTAGATCATTATTACACAAGTAAAACATATGTAGATCGTTATTTGAACAAGTAAAACATACGTAGATATCTACTTATGTCTTGTGTAAATAAATATTTATTTACACAAGTAAAACATACGTAGATCGTTATTTCAACAAGTAAACCATACTTAGATCGTTATATTTACCCAAGTAAAACACTCGTTGATCGTTATTCACATAAGTAAAACAAACGGTGAGAAGACTACAACACACGAAATTACAAAGTTTATTTCCTGAATAGATGCGTGGAAGTAGAGCTAATAATTTCCGATAAGAGATGCGGGGTGGGTGATGACATTGTGAACCAAACACACACTTATTTTTTCGACCCGAGAGGAAAATTCATCACCGATGCGTGTTGGAACTTTGAAAAGCAACGCTTTCTTGTGTTTCAGATCCGCGACATCGAGCTTGAGTTTGAGGAGGAGAAACGCCGCCACGGAGAGACACAGAAGATGATGCGAAAGAAGGAGCACCGCGTGAAGGAGCTGATGCTCCAGACCGAGGAGGACCACAAGACCATCTCCATGCTCAACGACGCCGTAGAGAAGCTCACGGAAAAGGTCAAGGTCTACAAGAGGCAACTCTCCGAACAGGTAAACCAAACCACCATTCCATGAACCTCACTCCGCGGTAGGAAAAGCAACGGATGGTTGCGAGTTCCAAACAAGGTCCAACCAGAGACTGTTCGTGTACATGGGGGTTGGTGCACTTTAAATCTGTCGTGGATTCCAATGTCCTCACTTTGGCGTGGTGTGGAAGTTTGGAGAGTGGGGCGTCAGCTCAGGTGTTTACCTGTTAGTGGGTCCAAATGATGAGGCGTTGTCATTGGATCTTTCCCTTCGGGATGGATCCCAGACCGTCGCCAATAGCCCGTTTTGTGGTTCCAGTGCGACGTTAATTAAATACCTACCTACCAATGTTTGGTGAGAGTTCAGGTGTTGACCTCCTCATCTAACAGTGGTTCAAAATTACGTGGTGTTGTCATCGGATCTTTCCCTTCGTGAGATGATCCCAGACCGTCGCCAATATCCCGTTGCGTTGCTCCGGTGCGACTTTAATTAAATACCTACCTATAATAAAAAGTGAGCATTTTGATTATTCAATTTCACTGATCCATCTTTAAAATTATAACTTGAAAAGTTCTTCCAAAGTCGAATCGTAACAATGTCATTTTGAATATATTTCTCTACATTTTCCGTTACAGCTTTGATAAAAGACCTTTCCGTGGCAACTCTTTTGGCCCGCTTCTGGGCGTGCTTTTGATTGCGAGTTAATTAAATACCTATCTGCCAATGTTTGGAGAGTAGGGTGCCAACACGCGTTGGCCTCGTCATCTGACAGTGGTTCGAAATTTCGTGCCAATAGCCGGTCCGGTGCGACTTTAATTGTCTACCTTCGATTGGACTCATTTTCATGTCTGTTTTCAGGAGGGAATGACCCAACAGAACCTGACCCGCGTCCGTCGCTTCCAGCGGGAGCTGGAGACGGCCGAGGACCGGGCCGAGCAGGCCGAGAGCAACCTTTCCTTCCTCCGATCGCGGCACAGGACCATTGTCACCGGCCCAGCCTCGGTCAAGCAGGTCCTGGTCACCACCACGGAAGAGACCTCCAGCAGTTCCATGCAGTACTAAGCAACCCCCAAATGACTGAACTATTGTACTTATACGTGATTCCTTGTTGTGTCTTATGATGTCTTCAGATTCCTGGACGGAGAGCTTTCGCCAACTCACAATTCGGACACTTTTGGGCGACTACTTATTCGACAATTAAACTCTTATTCGAGGGCATTGAGAGAATGAGAACCACCATTGGGTTCGCTCGTACCTCTCTATTCGCATTTTTGAAATGGACGGTTAGCAGCTGCGCGATTTCTCGCAATGATAGTGGTTGAAAATTTATCTTTTTAGTGATATAAACTCGGACTTTTTTTTTTACAAAATCTTGGTCCGAAGCTCTCCGTCTGCATCTACTTCGATACGAACTGTGAAAAGAATCTGACTCCTGTTTCTTATTATACTCAATATGTTGATTTTTTTAAAAATGGACATTATATATAAAAACACCGACTCTATAAAAGTTGAGAATATACAACTTTCTCCCCGTCCTCTTATTCTTGTGTTCACGCTTTTATTCAAAATTAAATTTAAAAAAGATTTCTTACTTTAACACGGATATCCCTGGAGGATTTGGATCGAAAGGAAAACATGTTTTGAGTGTGGTTCAAGAGATTTTTACTGTGAGAACTGCTTGTTGGATAGGTGGAACACTTTGGACATTTCGCTGCTTGTTGGAAGGACATCGCAGAACGCGATGGAACGTTGGAAGATCTTTTACTTTAACATCTTTTTTAGCTATGGATGATTAAAGCGACGCGTTTTTACTAATTTCTCATGAATAGAGTCGTACCACAATCGCTCATAAGGAACCGCATCGGAGCTTTTTCTGTAGAGTTTTGCTGTCTATTTTGCTGTTGCTTTGCGAGAATATAATCATGAAATTCTGTCTTCTGCTAACTTGTCTGTACGAAATTCTATTCTGTATCGCGTGGTGTCAATGGAACGTCTAACATTTTGTAAAATAAGTTTGAATTACTGTCGTGCAGCTGTATAACGCTCATTAAATCTTTGCATGCTTGGTCGCTGCTCGTGCTCTTTGTTTTCCATTGGTATACTCTATTACAAAATAAAAACTAAATTCTGTAGACATTTTTGGTTTCTCTTTTCTTATCGCTTTGCTTCTTTTATTGCCGTGGCCAAAAAGTTCGTTTTGGAGAGTGGGGTGCCAGTTCAGGTGTTACCTCGTCATCTGACCGTGGTTCCAAATTACGTGGTGTTGTCCTCGGATCTTTCCCTTCGGAATGGATCCCGGACCGTCGCCAATAACCCGTTATGTTTGTCCTGTGCGCCGTTAATTAATTAACTTCCTACCGGAGCGGTTTCATTGCGTTTGAATAGCCAAACGAACTTTCTGGCCAACCCTTGATTTCCACATGCTATTAAAAGCTTGCTTGCTCGCAAACACTAAACAATGCACCACACAATATCATGATTTCTTTAAAGGTATGAATTTTCATTTTTATTCTAATAAACTAAGTTTTTTAAGATTATAGGGAACTAGCTGAATAACCCGCTTTCCTCGGGTTTGATTGGTTATAATTCATCGTAATATTACTCAATATTATTCCTTTGGAAATTTCGTATTGTTTTTAGCCCCTGCCGACCCAGAACAAATCGAACGGGGTTAATATACAGGGTGTCCCAAACAGGTTGTTCCGCAATTTATCTTTTTACCATTTGGAGATAGGTAGGCAATGTAAAATGCAAAAGTACACCAAATAAGGTAAGTAATTAAGATATATGAATTAAATTATCACGTGATAACAATTTAAGCGGATTCAGTTTTTAATTTACATAATTTTTTTGTATACATACAACCCCTCTAGATAAAAATCCGAGATAGCAAAAATGTTCCTTACCTGCATCCCTATCGTTAGCAGAAAACTGCATTTCTGTAGGTTGAACAGTAACGGAGGCATAATGACGCAAAAAAGTTGACTTATACCGCTTGTGCACAGCTGTTCAAGCAGTCAGATTAGGGACCTATACATTATGCTAAAAATATTTTTTTTTCGGTCAGAAAGTGCAACATTGTGCAAAGTAATGTAGTATTGCAACTGCAGATGAAAATCGCAATGAATAATAGTAGACAATGTAATCTTTAAAAAAAATATTGTATAAAAAATGGTTTAAATAAAAATAAAAGGAAATTTACAACGCATGTTCAAAATGTTCTCCATCTGCAGCAATGCAGAACTTAGCTCTTCGTTTTTGGCCATGGGTCAGTTTCCGTCCTAAATTTAGATAAGGACCCCTTAAAATGAAACCTCTTGTATCTCAGTTAATATTCAACCTATAGAAATGCAGTTTTCTGCTAACGATAGGTGATACAGGTAAGGAACATTTTTGCTATCGGATTTTTATCTAGAGGGGTCGAATAAAAATTAAAAACTGAATCCGCTTAAATTGTTATCACGTGATAATTTTATTCACATATCTTAATTACTTACCTTATTTGGTGTACTTTTGCAATTTACATTGCCTACCTATCTCCAAATGGTAAAAAGATAAATTGCGGAACAAACTTTTTGGGGCACGCTGTATAACCCATGTGTCCCGCAGAATCTACAGGATGACTACCAAATTTGGTGTCAATTGGTCTGACATTGATCGTATAAATACGCAATGTTATTCCTATGAAGATTTGGAATTGTCTTTAGCCCCCTGTACCATATCGACGGTAAAAAAGACCACTTTCTATAAAAATATTATCATAAATATTTACATTCCAATGATAAAGCTAGTTTAAGAATTTATAGACGGGATACATAAACGATATGATACTGAGCGATTTTCAGCGCAACCGCACCCGAGATTGCATCATTCTCTTAAGATTCTAAAAAAACTCCAAGGTCATCTTATACTCCTATAGATGTTCTGACATCATCTGTACAGCCAGACGGAGAGAGAGAGCCTCCTAGCAAGTGCTCTGTCCAGGATGACGGGACGTTACACCCCTCTGCACACCCAAGACAAATAGAACGGAGGTTAATATGCAGCCTACGTTACCCGCAGGATTCCAAAGAATAAGTGTACCAAATTTAGTGTAGATTGGTCAAACAGTGTAGATTTGTATAGAGAACAGACAGACAAATGCCAATTCTGCTTTATATGTATAGATATACGCTTCTAAACATAGTATTAAGTCAAACTTTATTCTTAGCACTTTTTTCAATCAATTTCCGTGGTGTCAAGAACTAAAGCTTGAATGCTTATATGTTGACGTCCATTTTTTTCGAGAACTTACGATACGTCAGTCATAAAATGATGATTTTCACTTGGTAACGTAACGGGTTTTTTTCAAGGCTGATTGGATATTGAATAAGAATTTTTAACCCTGCGATTGGTTTCTTCGAGATCAACATCTGCTCAGTTTTCTAAGGACGACAGACGACGAGATCTTGATGGTCGAGATATATCGTCTATTAAGATCTGGTCAGTTTTGCTACTGACGAGGAACCTCGTCCAGAGAACCACAAGAAGGGTTGAGACTAATTACCCACATCGATTGGTTGAAAGTCAGGAAAGATTCCATTGGTCAAGATGGAAAGTGGTTAGAAGTCATGTTAACCCTCCAACTGCTATGTATATCGTTCATCAAGATCTGGCCCAGTGTGCCAATGACGAGATTTCTCGTCAAGATATTGCGGATTTTTTTATGATGCAGCAAAGTTGACCAGATTTGACCGATTTTCTTTATGATGATTAGCAAAATTGACCAGATCTTGATCTCGTGATCAAGATCTGGTCAATTTTTTAATGACGAGATACCTCGTCAAGACAACCACCAGGAGGGTTAAGGCGCACCAAAGCTTTTGTCACGGCTTAAGTTAAGAACTCTTGCTGTTTTATAGGGTCGCTGTATCCCGGTTGGAAGAGTAACGGATTAGCAACCGGAAAGTTGCGAGTTCGAATCCAACCAAAGACCGTCGTGTACAAAGTGGCCTGGTGCACGTTCAATCTGTCGTGGCCTCCAATGTCCTCACGTTGGAGTAGTGTGGAAGTTTGGAGAGTGGGGTGCCAGTTCAAGTGTAACTTCGTCATCTGACCGTGATTCAAAATTACGAAGCTTTGTCCGGGATCTTTCCTTTAAGGGTTGGATCCCGGACCTTCGCCAATAGCCCTTTGTGTAGCTGCACTGCGACGTTAATTAAAATACTTACCAACCAAATTTTGAAATTTTGGTTTAAAATGTTGCTTAACCTATGCTTTTTTGCCAAATTTTAAGTGCTTTAGTATAATTTTTTGCTTACGATTAAGCGATACTTACGAAACGAAGTTAATTTCATATATAAGCACAAACACTATTATATTAATTAAATTTTTCACAGTACATAGAAAATGAACGTCATGAAACCTATCCATTTTTGCGAATTGATCAAAAAATATTTGGCCACGTTTGCTGCAAGTGCTCAATTTAATATTTTTGGACAAAAATTTATGTATAGGTTTTTGTAAAAACAATCTAAATTTCATAAAAAAAAATATTTTTTTGAGTCAACTGTTTCCCTAAAAGTGTCTAATCGAAATGGTTCGTTGGTTTGGGGGTTTTATGGCCCAAGGGCCATATTTGGCCATTCTGCGCCAGATACAAGAATACAATATCAAGTAATAGACACTCACAATGAAAGTTTTACTGACACGAGAAATACACCCAGCTAAAGGAAACGAAATCTACTTAATCGTAATGATACTTCACATGACAAAACGGTTCGATCCAAGCATATCTGGCTTCTGAATTGAACCCAACCAATAGCCCTTTCTGTAGCTCCAGTATGACGCTAATTAATTACGCACCTACCAATCTGGTGGCCGTCGTGGCTCAGTGGGTATGTCCACCGCGCTAGCAACCTTCGAGTTACTCGGATCTTTCCCTTTGGGATTGATCCCGGACCGTCACCAATAGCCCGTTGTGTTGCTCCAGTGTGACGTTAATTGAAATACCCCCCTTCGAGTTGTAGGTAGGCGTCGCAGGTTCCTGTCAGGTGTATTCTTCCCTGGGTGTATTTCTGTCTATTCTGTGCCAATAAAGTTATATTTAACCAAGGTCCAATGAAGTGGTCAACTCCTGTGAGCTGGCACCTTACTCTCTCAACTTCCACACTACGCCGATGTAAGGACATTTTAATGCACGACAGATTTAATGTGCATCAATCCCCGCGTATACAGTCTTTGGTTGGATTCGATATCGCAACCTTCCGGTTGCTAATCCGTTAGCTCTTCCGACTGGGCTACCGTGGCCCTCCTGGTGTTTACCTCGATCTTGGATATCTCGTCATTAGCAATTCTGACCAGAACATGACGGACGAGATATCTCGTCATTAGAAAAAAATCTGCCCAGATCTTGATCTCGTCATCATAAAAATGTCGCCAACATCTTAGTTTTGCTAATGACGAAAAATCTCGACATCAGCAAAATTGGTTAGATCTTGATGAAGGAGATATCTCGTCGAAACCACCTGAATGGTTGAAAAATGGGAAGGCGTTCAGCTGAAAGTTTTGATCCTTACTGGATTGATTTCAAGTCATTAGTGTAAGTGCTTACACTTAGTCATTTAGTCTATTATAATAATTGTTACTTTACAATAGAAGCAGAGAAAGTTTAGTATTGCAATGACTATAATAATATTAAGTCTGATTAACCGTCCGGGAAACGAATTCACTTGGGATACCATGACAAAGCAGTCTTGAAATTGCTTAATATATTGATGACATAAATGTAATGACATTCTTTGTGTGGTCCGTAAAAGGATATTATTTTCTATAAAGCTTTTATGGGGAATGCACGACATTGTTAAGAACAGTTAAAGAAGGATGATATAGATGTGGGAACGATTTTATGTCGTTACGAAAATTAGTTTGAAATTGAAAATCGAGTTTGAGAGAAACTCCTCCATATTTCTGAAACATTAATTTATGATGAGGAAACAAAACGTGTATATATCGCTCAGACCAGGGGTTCCCAAACTTAGGGTTCCGCGGCCACTCCAGGAAAATAAAAAAAATTAAATTAAATAAAGAATAAAAGTAGAATCAAAATAAAAAACTAGGTTCGATACCTCCCTGGGTGTATTTTACTTTCCTTGCGTGTGTATGCCCATTACTTGATATTGCATGTCTTGTGTTTGGCGAAGCGTCACCAAATATGGTCCTTGCGCCATAAAACTCAACCAGCTCAATTGAACAAAAAAGTTTCCTCGTGTGCGTTTTTGTGATTCAAAACCACATGGTGTTGTCTTCGGATCTTTCCTTTCGGGATAGCCGGGCCGCGGTAACCCGGTTGGAAAAGTCAGGGATTAGCAACCAGAGGGTTGCGAGTTCGAATCCAACCAAAGACCGTAGCGTACATAGGGGGCTGGTGCTATCTGCCGTGGCCTCAAATGTCCTCATGTTGGCATGGTGTGGAAGCTTGGAGAGTGGGGTGCCAGATCAGGTGTAACCTCGTCATCTGACCGTGGTTCAAAATTACGTGGTGTCGTTCTCGGATTGGATTTCGGAGTTTTATATCGCAAGGTCCGATGTTGTCCTCGGATTTGATCCCGAACGGTCGTCAATAGCCCGTTGTGTTGCTCCAGTGACAAGCTAATGAAATAGCTACCTACATATAATAGTATTTTTTGGTATTTTCAATTAACGTCACACTGGAGCAACACAACGGGCTATTGGTGACGGTCCGGGATCAATCCCAGAGGGAAAGATCCGAGGACAGCACCACGTAATTTTGAACCACGGTCAGATGACGAGGCAACACCTGAGCTGGCACCCCACTCTCCAAACTTCCACACCACGCCAACGTGAGGACATTTGAGGCCACGACAGATTTAACGTGCACCAGCCCCCTTTGTACACGACGGTGTTTGGCTGGATTCGAACTCGCAACCCTTCGGTTGCTAGTCCGTTACTCTTCCAACCGGGCCACCGTGGCCCCTACATATAATAGAAAGTGAGCATTTTGTTTATTCAATTTCACTGATTCATCTTTAAAATTATAACTTGAAAAGTTATTCCAAAGTTGAATTATACAACGTAACGATGTCATTTTTAATATATTTCTTGACGTTTTCCGGTACAGCTTTGACATTAAGACCTTTTTGTGGCAACTCTTTTGGAACATTTCTTGGCGTGCAATTTGTTGCGAGATGTGGCAGGCAAAGGCAACCCCGTTTTATTGCGATTATAGCAACCTCGCCCCCGATTACTTGAATATCTTAATTTTTGTAAATCTTTATCCTTTTCGATCTTGCCATGCCTAAATAACTCTAGTTTGCTAGAATTAATGTGATCGTTTAAGGCATTCATATTATATAGCATTCATAGTATAGCATTCATATTATACAGCGTCACCAATAGCCAATAGCCCATTGTGTTGCTCCAGAGTGACGTTAATTAAAATACCTACCTACATATTATATAGCCTGGTTCCATTATACTTAAAACCGGGATTGATCCCGGACCGTCACCAATAACCCGCTGTGTTGCTGCAGTATGACGTTAATTAAAATACCTACCTACCTAGACTTCAAACTAATAAATTATTGAACTTGGACAAGCTTCTATAACAATGTTTCAGAAAAAGTAAATATTTTTTTCATTGAAATACATACTTAGGTAGGAAGAATAATCAGTTGTGTGATTTTTATGTTTTTAAAATTATTTTCCGCTACGCCTAAAATGATTTTCTTTTCCTTTTTTTCCTTGGCTACATAAAAAAACATGCCTAAAGCGTTGCCTCGAAAAGTCTTTATATCAAAGCTGTCCCCGTTTTCCTTACAAGTATCCGAAATAACTCTCCCAACCGAAGACCGTCGTGTGCAAAGGGGGCTGGTGCACGTTAAATCTCTCGTGGCCTCAAATGTCCTCACGTTGGAGTGGTGTTGAAGTTTGGAAAGTGGGGTGCCATCTCAGGTGTCGACCTGGTCATCTGACCGTGGTTCGAAATTAAGTGGTGTCCTCGGATCTTTCCCTTTGGGATTGATCCCGGACCGTTACCCAATGTGTTGCTCTAGTGTGACGTTATTTAAAATACCTACACAAAGGAAAAGATCCGAAGCCTCGTCAGCTGAAAGTGATTCAAAATTACGTGGTGTTGTCTGTATGTCGGTAAATATTTAATTAACGTCACACTGGAGCAACACAACAGGTTATTCCGGGATCACACCCGAAGGGAAAGACCGGGACAACATAAGTTTAAACCACGGTCAGATGACGAGGTCACACCTGAGCTGCTGGCATCCCACTCCAAACTTCCACACGGTATTGTCCTCGGTCTTTCACTTCTTGATTGATCCCGGGCCGTCACCAATAACCCGTTGTGTTGCTCCAGCATGATGTTAATTAGTACCTACAGCCCACATGGTCAATCTCTTTCATTAGAAGGTCGATGTATCAAAGCAGCTGACGAGTGTTAAAAAGTTTTGTAAGTAACGACCTTATCAAGTCCAATACTATCTCCAAAATCTCAACCACGGCAAACATCGATAGGCCCAACCACAAACCCAGCTCACCTCCCCAGTGACTCAGGAACTCCGAATTTTCATACCTCGCTTTCTGCTCATACAAACGTCTTTCATAGTTATAAAATATATCCACCTTCGCGTGAGAGTTTTTGTATTTTGTATATTGCCCATTCCTGCCCAGGCCATTTTCGAAACAAGAACGCGAAGGCCACTTTGCTGTTTGCAGGACCCTATCGTATTTGACTGACTCACACGACAACGGACAGTCGCAGGGGGGTCCACGGCTGTCTAGGTGTTCTTTCGCCTTCTCCAGACAACAAACCTCTTTCGGTTCCAACAAATCACATTTTTTTCTGGTCTTCATCAACAGCACAGTCGGGTCTATGCAGCCACACTTGGAAAAGCCGTTGTCTTGAACGCACGATTTTATGCATTCGTTCTGGTTGCTCATATACGGCCTTCCGGAAGACTGGTAAACCAGGCAGCGGTCCTTGTAGGGAGACGGCAGTCTTCTGGTCACTGTCTCCTTCAAGACCACCGATGTTTCAAAGCCCGGATAGACGTTGAAACCATCTTCTTTGGGAACCGGGTTTTCTGGAGGTCTGTGGACGACGATCCTTGCTCCCACGGTTTTCGTCATCGGTGAATAGTAATCTGGCTCTAAGTTCAACACCAGCGTCAATCGACCGTGGTTCGAGTATCCGAAGCTTTGGTTGGTGGCTTCGAGAGGGAAGCAGTTTCCGTAGCGAACGTTGCGAAGTGTCGTGAAGTTTTCTGGGGAACAGACGACGCCGTTGAAGGAACACTTTTCGATGAATCTTTGCTTTTGGTGGCCATATTTTTCACGAGTCTCTTCATCCAATGAATAGAATTTTTTTAGATCTTTGTACCACGGCGCCAATCTCGCAGAACTCTGAGATTTTTTGCATAAATCTAACATCCGGCTCTCAGTCATTATTTTTATCGGTCGTCCTACTGGCGGTACCAGTACATCGTATTGATTTCGCATACGGTTCAAATTGCAGACAGTGACAGTTGGAAACTGTCGGTTCGTTACCCGCTCCACTCGGAAGCTCACGACCACTGGATACTGGAAGTATGACTTCGAAAAACGGTGTAGCTGGTAGCTGCTCGCAAGAAGACCTGAGAACAAGACGAGTAGCCACATCACTCTTCGAAATGGCGAAGAACACTTCCCGATAATGGACACTACATGAATGGATGAATTCTCGAAATATTCAGTTAGGATAGTTTTTATTGAATAATTACTATCCAACTTTCTGATTTTATACATACCCCTAGTCATTAGCGTTTCGCGGTAGCCCGTTGGAAGAGTAACGGATTAGAAACAAGGTTGCGTGTTCGAATCGAACCACGGACCGTTGTATACAAGGGGAGCTGATGCACGTTCAATCTCTCGTGTCCTCAAATGCCCTCACGTTGGCGTGGTGTGGAAGTTTGACGAGAGTGGGGTGCCAGCTCAGGTGTTGCCTCGTCATCACACCGTGGTTCAAAATTACGTGATGTTAACCTCGGATCTGCTTTGGAGATAGATCTCGGACAGTCGCCAAAACTCCGTTGTGTTTCTCCAGTACGACGTTCATTAATAACCACTACCACCTAGTCATTAGCATTTTAGAGCAACATTAACGTCATATTCCTGTCTTAATTATTTAGGGAGGAGATTTTGAAACATTTGCATTAATCTTAGACGCAATTCATTTTTGGTTCTTAATACAATTTTTCGTTTAGTTGCCAGATGTAATGTAAGGTTCAATCAAAAATAAACTAAACCAGTTTTTTAAATCCGAATCTGTACCATTTAGGGGAAACATGTGGTTTAGGTTACCCATAAGATGAATATAAAAGTAATGAGGGGTTTTATAATTTGTAGATGGATTGACTATTAATAAGTCATTGTTCGGTAGCCTAGATACCTAGTTTGTTTCCTTAACTGCAAAGAAAACGAATACTCAGTTTGAAAAATGATATTTCTCTACTTTGCAATTACTTCAAATTTTATTTCAAATCAATTACTAAATTGGCTTTCAGAATAATTCCATTCTTTCATTCCAGAAAATCCATTTTCTCATTGAACTTCTGTCCATAAATTTTAGTTCATAAATTTTACATTCATCCCTGAGTGTATTAGGTCTTGTGTCTGGCGCAGCATGGCCAAGTGCGCCATAAAACCCCAAAGTAAACCCATCATAGAAATTACTAATTAATAAAATTTCAGTGTTATATCACAAAGATCATATTTTACTTTTAATTATTTAATGAAGAAAATGCCCGAAAACGAAAATATTTTCATTTGGAAAAGGTTTTTCTCTTTAATATAATGATTACGCCTCTAATATAAGTGAGTATTTCAGCAAAAGTTTGGTGATGGCAGATGATCATACGGTTAAACTAAAAGATAGGTATGTATTTAATGAACGTCGCACTGAAGCAAACAACGGGCTATTGACGACTACTGTACGGGATCAAACCCGAAGGGAAAGATCCGAAGATTAAACAATAGCCCGTTGTGTTACTCCAGTGCGGTATGGGGGGCTCCATGAAGTAGTTAAATATTTGATCTATGGATACAAAATTTTCTTTGTGCTCTAGAGGAGGCCTAAATCCCTTTCACAGCAATGATAATTGCTCAATACCTAAATTTTTAATAATCAATAACCCTGAAGGGAAACTTTCAACCTTTTCACCACTTGCTGTACAAAAGTATATTCAGCTTGCTGCTGGCGAATGAAACGCAATAAAGAAATTGCGGTCTAGTAATCTTTTTATAGAAACTGTATCTATATATCAATCCGAACAATTAATGAAATTAAACCAAATTGGTGAACTAAATGTTAATGCAACTATACAAAACTCTAAATTCTAGTCGTGGCGTTATATCTGAATCTGATCTCTTTAATGTGTCTAAACAGGTATTTATGGAAGAATTGAAATCTCAACATGTTTGTTGAGTCAAACGCATTTGCATCAGAAGAGATGATGAAAGTATTGACACAAAGCATGTAATATTAACATTCAACACACCATACATGCCGACATCCATTAAAGCAGGATACTTAAATTGTAGCGTTAGACCGTTCATTCGAAACCCCCAAAGATGCTTCAAATGTCAAAGGTTTGGACATTCCCAGGCTTCATACTATCACCTGTAATTTGTGCCAAATGCTCAAAATCCAAACATGGCTAAAACTGTTTTGATGAACCTCTAAGCTTCAATTGTATGGGAAATCATCCTTCTTTCAGGTCTTGTCCTCAATGGAAAAGAAAATGAAATCCAAAGTATAAAAATAAAACAAGAGATTTCATATCTCGAAGCAAAAAAAACTAGTAGAAAGTCAGACACCAAGAGCAAATGCACTCATGTCCAAATTGATCTTTACATATCCCAAAATAATGATATTCCATGAAATATCCAATCGATGTAATCCATTTTTACAGGGAATATGTGAAAGACAAGCCTAATTAGCATTATCCAATCAAAAGTGATCAAACGTTTTCTGATATGCAAATCAAGGCATTACGTCATCCGACGGCGAATCAAGCGCTTTGCGCTAAGTGAATATCTGAGTGAATTTCTGCAATACACAGCGTTTGATTTCAGTGTGTAAGGACTTAAAACGATTTCTTATGGCTCCGAAGTATCATTTGGAAGAATCTGTGAAGTGGCGAATTATCGGCCGTTTAGAAGCAGGGCAGACAATCATGGAAGCAGCGAGATGTGTGAATATTTCAAGACAGACAGTCTCTACGCTATGGAAACAATTTCAGAACTCTGTAACTGTTGCAAGGAGGCCTTTACAAGGTCGTAAACGAATAACAACTGCTCCTCAAGATCGAAATCTGTCAATAACTGCCCTTCGTATCAGGAAGTCTACTGCTCGGCGGAAAAGTTCAGAGGTTGCAGCCGCCACTGAAACTGTTGTATCACGGCAAACTGTATACAGAAGGCTTAATGAGAAAGGCCTTTATGCCAGAAAGCCAAGGGTATGTGTTTCACTGTCTTCAAAACAAAAGAGGGATCGCTTTAATAGGTGCAAAGAACACCAGAACTGGAGTGAATACCAATGGACCCATGTTCTCTTTACTGATGAGTCGAGGTTTAGTTTACAAATGATTCTAAACGTGTTACATCTGGAGGGAGTCAGGAACGCGAAATCTTCCTTCGAGCATTATGGAAGCGACCGTTTCGGTAGTGCAGGTGTGATGGTATGGGGAGGAACCTGTAGGGCGTACGTCTATGGACGTACGCCCCTACAGGTTTCCAACAGCGGATCTGTGACCGGCCAGAGATATCGAGATGAGGTCTTAGAACCTTATGTAAGACTTTTCAGAGGTGCATATGGATATGACTTTTTATTTATGGACGATAATGGTCGTCCACATCGAGCAAACCTCGTTGACGAATTCCTTGAAAGTGAAGCCATTGAGCGAATACGGTGGCCAGCAAAATCTCCTGATCTGAACCCGATAGATTACTTATGGGACTACCTTGGAAGAACAGTTGCACGGAGACATCCTCCTCCTAGAGATATAAATGCCCTGAAGACCGCATTGCTGGAGGAGTGGAACTTAATTCCCCAAACTGTGGTTAACAACACTATTGCCAACATTAAAACACGTTGTGATATGTGTGTACACGTCAGGGAGATCACATTCGATATTAAATACATAAGCCTTAATTTTTTCTGAGTTATCCTTTTTTTCTGAATTCTTATCACAATATTATTGCCATTTTTATTGTTTCATGCTACAGTTTTATATCATATGCAGTGGTCTTTCCTTTGTATTTATGATGTTATGTATCATTTCACACAAATTCATAAAATTATAGTTCACAGTTTCTGAGAAATCCGTGATTTTATGCATGTAAAGATAATTTTGGACATGAGGGTATTTAGTTTCGCAGCATCAGTTTCAAGGATCTCATTAATAATTAATTAAAGGTCATATAATAGACTTTATATTTAATTTTCTTCAATTTAAGCAGATTCCGCACTAGTAGGCGCTGTATCAATGGAGAGGCAGAAATGCAGCATCAAATTAAATTTTCAGTGTATTATAAACATATGCAAAGTATAAATAAAAGGATAAATTTAACTACATATTTTGACTAAACTTCCATTCAAAAATTACGAGTACTTTGCAGTTGCGCTAAATTAAGGTACTGCGAACTTGTGGGCGGTAAGAAAATTTTACTACCAACAAAGATACAAAAGTGGGCTGTAGGTATAAAAAGGTTGACTACCCATGCTCTATTGCAACGTTTATTAATTCCCCACCTTCCTTTCTGCATCCATTGCATAAAAAAGTCTACGACAGTTTCTCCCTCAAAGCACAATACATAGGCCGACGGGGCCATAGAGGAAACATTAAATTAGAATAAGCAATAGTAACCTTTTTATGTGCCCATGGATCATGTGGCCAAAACTAGTAGCAACCTGACCCTTAGACTACTTTCGTTTGCCGTGTGGAAATAAGCATTCATCATCTGATTGGTCCGAGCGACGTAGAAGATTTCGGAGGTTTCACCATTTTCATCTTCACTAAAAAAATACATTTTGCATATCTGTCTGTTCATTTTGTATGTATGTTAAACATTTTATATATATGTCATACATTTGTATGTATTTGTATATTATACATTCGCATGTCCATTTTGTATGCTATAAATTTGTGTGTACATTTTGTATGCTGTACATTTGTGGAACATTTTGTGTGCATGTTATACATTTTTATTTCTGTTTGCTTCTGATTGGTCCGCGGAACGGGAGAAGATGACCATTCATTGATTCATCATCTGATTGGTCCCAGCGACTTAGTCGACTTTGTCTATTTCACCATTTTTATCACCACTCTATAGAAATGCGCATTCACATATCTATCCGGTCATCAGATGGAAATGCCCCTTTATATATTTCCCCCTGGCGGAGTTCTCCCCAAGTTGAAAATCACAGACCCTTATGTGGTGTTCCCACATTTCGGTACAGAGAAAATGATGCACCAGCTGTATCTAAGCCTACAGCTTCAATTTACACTTGTACGAGAAAACATATATGGAGGAGAATCTTCATTTTTTTACGAAGCCCTTGATATTTATCTATACAGGGTGATTCTACGGTCATGGGACAAACTTGGAGGGGTGGTACAGCTTACTAAAACATACATTTGTCGTATAGGAATGTATGGTCGGAATTGACGCGTGGAGGCACGAACACAAAAAATGAGGCATGAACAGAGAAACATTGTTTATTTACAGAACCTTGCAAAGTGCTTCTTTGCAGCAATGTTTACAATACATGCTCAAAATTGCGAGCACCAACAGTAATACATGCTTGGTAGCGTCGAAGGAGTGATTGGCGAACAGTTCCAAAGAGATGCCAGGCATTTCGCGCACGCTTGCACTCACAATGGATAGTCGAGCAACGAGGTCCTCAATTGAGCCAACTGGAGTCCCGTAAACGATGGTCTACAGATAGATGCCCCCATAAGAAGTAATCGATGCTCGATAAATCTGGCGATCAGGGTGGCCATCGGACTGGTCCACCACGCCCAATCCATCGCCCCGCAAAACTGGTATCCAGGTAATTGCGGACAACCACGTTGAAATGGGCTGGCGCACCATCATGCTGAAACCACATGTGATTACGAACGACAGTTGGAACATCTTGCAGCAATTCTGGTAAAACTTCTTCCAGAAAAATACGATAATGCGAGCCATTGAGTCGCGTCGGTAGGAGATATGGACCTATGATGAAATCGTTCACAACACCCGCCCAAACAATCACAGAGAAGCGTTTTTGGAATGCATGTGGACGTGTTGCGTGTGGATTTTCTGTTGCCCACACATGAGTATTGTGCACATTGAAAACACCTTCCTGTGTAAAAGTCGCCTCATCTGTGAATAGCACAGAAGCTGGGAAATCCGGCTGCAACGCACACTGCTGCAAGAACCATTGGCAGAATTCTACGCGCAGCGGGTAATCACTTGCCTGCAACGCTTGGACTCTGAATATGGAATGGGTGTAAACGTTCTTCATTTAAGACTCTCCAAACGGTGGGTTGACTCGCATGTACACGACGTGCAATAACTATTGTACTTGTGTGGGGTGTTTCATCCACAATGTTCAAGATGGTTTCTTCCATGTTTGGATGTCGTACAGTTCTTGATCCAGTTCTTCCGTCAGAGTTGGCAATGAATGAACCATTTTCACAAAGGTACCGATGCAACGGCTCAAACATTTTGTGGTTCGGCATACGCCTGTTCGGAAGACCTTCCTGATGCAGCCGTAGCGCTGCTCTGCCGTTCCCATTAGCAGCACCGTACATCATGTATGTCCGCCTTTTCACTATTTGTAAAATCTCCCATCACGGCCGACAGCACAGTTGCAAATGACGTTTTCCTGCAGATGCATCAGATCACGGATGGCAAGGCACACTACTGCCCTCTGCCCACAGCATTGCCAGCCAATCACAGCTGCCGAGTTTGTATTACTGTTGATGGTCGCAATTTTGAGCAAATATTGCTGCAAAGAAACACTTTGCAAGGATTTTTTAAATAAACAATGTTTCTCTGTTCATGTCTCATTTTTTGTGTTCGTGCCTCCACGCGTCACTTCCGACCATACATTCCTATACGAAAAATGTGTGTTTTAGTAAGCTGTACCACCCCTCCAAGTTTGTCCCATGACCGTAGAATCACCCTGTATATTCAGGATGGTTATTTCGAGAATGTTTCGATTTAATTCTGTATGTAGTACTCCTTTTGCTACTTCCTGTATATGCATTCAGTAGATAAAAGTTTTAACTTCCTTCATTTTCTTGGGGCCGCGTAGCCCAGTTGGAAGAGCAACGGATAAGTAACCAGAGGGTTGCGAGTTCGAAACTAGGTCCAGCCGAAGACCGTCGTGTACGTGGAAGCTGGTCCACGTTAAATCTATCGTGTCTTCAAATGTCCTCACGTTGGCTTGGTGTGGAAGTTTGGAGTGCCATCTCAGGTGTTGACCTTATCATCTGATGCACTTTAAATCTGTTGGCCTCAACTGTCCTCACATTGGAGTGGTATGAGGTACCGGCTCAGTTGTTGATCTCGTCATTCGACTGTGGCTCAAAATTACGAGGCGTTGTCCTTGGATCTTTCCCTTGGGGATCTATCACGGACCGTCGCCTATAGCCCGTTGTGTTGCTCCAGTGTGACGTTAATTAACTACCTCCTACCCTTTGTTACTTTCTGTATATCAGGGATGCGCAAACTCGTTGAGATGGTAAGTAGGTAACTTAATTAACGTCACAGTGGAGCAACACAACGGGTTATTGGCAACGGGAAAAACCGAATGGGAAAGACCGAGGACTACATCACGCAGTTTTGAGCTACGATCAGATGACGAGGGCAACATCTGAGCTGGCACCCTACTCTCCAAACTTCTTAACCACGCTAACGTGAGGACATTTGAGGCCACGACAGATTTTATGTGAATCAGCCCCATCTATAGACGACTATCTTTGGTTGGATTCGAACGCAACCCTTCGGTTGCTAATACGTTACTCTACCAACCGAGCTACCGAGGCCCATTATTTATATAGATGCAGAAAGAGAAAGGTATTATATGCTCACCATTTCCTGAAAAAAGCTACTGAGACACAAAGTTGGATACCGATAAAGTTCAAATATGTCTTAAAGTTATCAAGATAAAAACAATGCACATAAAATGGAGTGAGATTAAAATATTTTTATTGATTTTAGAATTCAAAATCTCATGGGTTGTGTTTTTTTAGAAAAGTTAAAAGGAATAACTGTATGAGGTTCTCGTTCAGCCAAATGAAATTTCCAAAAGTCAGTGAAGTTTTGAAAACGGATTTCGGTGAAATATAGTTATGTACTTTTTGTTGATTCTCACACATTAACGGAGGTATGGAGTGCTGAAACAACGTTGAACTTGATTGTTTCCAAAGAAAGCATTGTCTTCCCATGGCTTGTACAACTTGTTGTCTGTCTTGACTTCTAGTCCCAAGAAAGTGTCGTAAAGAATGATGTATCCCATGTCGGCGTTGTTGGTTACGATGGCATAATTTCGTCCGAAAAGGAGAAGTCCACGGTTCATTCGATTCGAAATCAGATCCTGTTCAGAGTCTCCTCTTGTGAGACGGACAGAAGCACTTCGGTGCATCAGGACAGCATTTGGTGTCTTGTCACAGAGAGCCTTTTGACTTGAGCAGGGCTCTTCAGCATCTGGTGCTCCGGTGATCCTCTCCAACAGTTGGAGAGGTTGGGCCGACGTTCCGTTGCTTTCGGTGCCGTCCGGAGTCTTATTTCCAGAGGCCGTATTTTCAAGATCATCCAATCCCGTCTTCTGGGCAACAGGGCAAGTTGGATCGCCTATGGTTCTGCTTCTAACGAACATGACAAAGCCATCGTCATCTTCATTGAGATCTGTGGCAGATTCTTCACCTTCAGCTTCGTTGGTTTTGTCGATGGAATTCTTTTGCGCCTCGAGTAGAGCCCTATCCGCCATCTCGTCTTCGATGGTTCGCAGACGCAAGTCCATGAATTCCTCGGGATGTTCGGCATTCCACTCTGCGAGGTAGTCGCGCTCGACGTACGGCTCTTCTGCTTTCTGTTTCTTTGCCTCTTTCTTTGCTTGCTTCTTTCTGCTACGCTTTTCTCGAAACTTTTTCCTGAAATAGCAAGTTAGATTCAATTATTTTTCCTGGAAAGACACATCAAAGGGGAACAGAAGTAAAATTTATGTAAAACAGTAAATATTATTTAAAGACTACAATGTATGTAGAAAAATAAATTCGAAAAGAGTACGAGGCACAATTACATTTGTTTCCTGCACCAGTCCAGCATCTTGAAAGGTAGATAAGTCGTCGGTAATAATGACGTGAATAGCACTAAAAAGTACTGTTTGTAAGTAGCACTAAAAAGTACTGTTTGTAAGTAGCACTAAAAAGTACTGTTTGTAAGTAGCACTAAAAAGTACTGTTTGTTTGTAGATAGAACTGAAAAGTGCTGTTTGTTTGTAATGAGCACTAAAAAGTACTGTTTGCAAATAAGTTGCAGCGGAAGATTCCTCTAGAACCAAAAAATCGCTTTAATCAAACGTTTATAATCCAACTTGATCAGAGCTTTAAAAATCGCCAGTTAGCAGTTTGACAGACAAAGCATGAATGAAGAAATATTTTTGTAAGCGCGACTGTTTGCCTACAACAATACTTGATTAACAATCGAAAAGTAAAACACTGCTTTAAAACTATTTGTTTAAAAGCGTTCAGAAAAAAATGTATTGTTATAATTAAAATTAATTTATTGTTTAAAAAAAGACTGTTTTATTTCCATTGTTGCATTTTATACGTACGAATTTCACTGCTCGCTAATATGATGAAGGAATATATAATTTTAATACATGATTTGCTTTGATATTTAAATGTTTAGGCGTCATTAAATTCCAATTAAGTTAGAATCATTGTTATCATATTTGCGTTATAGTCTCATTTGTTTCACTTTATACTATTCTATCCATTTTTACGCCATAAAATCACTTTAAATTGGTAATACAAATAAAATCTGCAATTGAGCATTAGTACCCAATCGACTGAAGAAATGCTTTTAACCCTCCTGATGGTGTCTTGACGAGGCATCTCGTCATTAGAAAACTGACCAGATCTTGATCTTATCGTCATAAAAAATCAGCAATACCTTGATGTCAGTCTATCTCATCATTAGCAAAATTTGTCAGATTTTGATGGACGAGATATCTCATTGAAACTATTTGGAGGTTTAAGTAAATCTCATTAAAAATTACATTGCTCTATCAAACTTCAGGGACGTATGCAGTGGGGGCTTGGGGGCCCAGGCACCCCCGAAATATTCTTGATGTTATAAAACTAAATGCTGTGAGATTAGTTTAAAACTATGTAAATCGAAATTTTGTCAAGTTCATAAATAGAAAAATCGTAAACAGGTCTGAAAATACTCAAGTGCAGTAATTGCAAACGAAACAGTTATTTTGTATCGAATTATAGCAATTTGATTGGTTGCTAAACCAAGGCGACAATTTACCTGAAAGACAAATTTTCACGCTAATACATTTTGTAATGCGTTAACCCTCCTGATGGTTTTTCTTCCCGTCGTAAACCACCTGTAGTGGCCAGCCTCTGATGCAAAAACCTGTTCCAAACTGTCACCAGTTCTAGGCAAGAGACAATTTGTTTTCCCTGCTTGGATCTTCGTTCCCTTTGGAGTAATAGGGCAGTTTTGTCTCAACGAGGTATCTTTTTACTCAAGCATCTTCAAGTACAAACAAGACATCTGTCCCATGGGACTCGAACAGCCTCCTCAATCTCCAACGATATCATACAGCACTTAGCACAGACAAAACCCCCAATTCCAGCACTTTCTGTCATTGAGAAAACCACTTCCGTCCCCAGCAATCGGCAATCCACCCTGCGACAAAACCCCTCTTTGCTGAAAATTTGAACCAAGATCTGTGGCAATAGGGATACTTGCCACCATCCTGCTACTTGTCAACGATACGACCACTCTGTACTCGAGATCTATTAGCGGTTGCTTCTTATAGCCCTTTCTTCAAGGCGGAGAACCCCGTTTCTTCAAGTATTGCCATAAATCCCTTTCTAACCTAGGCCAGGTGGAATATGAATGAAACTCGAAATATATTTTCGGTTTGGGGGAGATACTGAGGGGTGGATTCTGAAGCACTCTGGGGTGGGGATTTATAGTTCGAATCGAAGGCTCAGAAGGAGGGGGGGTTGAGAATGGAACGATTTATTGACGGATGGGCAAGGTCAATGGACTTTTTTTATCCTGTTCTCCAAGACGTCGTTCGGTTTGGGATGAAAGGTATTTGTTGAGCTTGACGCGAGGGGGATTTGAAGGGGTTGATAATTTGGAAGGAAGGGAAGTGAAGCGATTTAAAATTTTAATGATTTTAAATGGTATTACGTGGAACTGTGCGTAAGACTGGGGTGTTGGATTAAGCGCTGTAATTTGGAGCTCTTTGTGGGGAAGGGGCAATGAGGGTGAGACGGTAGATACCGAATCTTTTTGGAACGTTACTTATTTATGAGGAAGGGTTGAAATGGATTGGGAACTGCTGTACTGAAAGTTTTGGGCAAATACGTGATGAAGTGAAGAGATCATAGAGACGTAGATGAAAAGTATAAGGGTTGGACCTACGCATCGAAATAAGATTCTGGATACGATACTATCAGCGATCGCGAATTCGACGACTCTAAACTAAAAGACAACAGTCTGTAATTCCATTGAATATGCTCAAACATAACACTCCGACTCAGGACACCTGTCAGATCAAATCGACAGACCTTACAACCACTACCCACATATCCGATCACCCCATTAGTCAAAAAAACCCCGTGAATTTGACAAAACTCAAAAAGCGAGAGATCTTCACGCGACGAAACCCCGACGTCCTAACGCAGTGGTAGTCAACCTCGTCCCTATCGCCCACGAGTGGTCGATTCAAGCCTTCATGGTGGGCGGTAAAGGTTTTGTCCGATGCTGAAGCCACTTTCCGTTATCACCGCGCACCTATGACTCAATGACAGAACAGGTTGTACTACACTGTAGTGCGCATGACGAGGGCGTGGTGTACCAGCGGCCATCACTCAAGTTTTCAAGGTGGGGCCAGTACGTAGTTAGATTTGTGAAAGTAAGCACAAGCCTACGGAGTAGTATACGGGTGCCTATACGGGGCGGAAGTGACGTCATACAACGTGACCAGAAGTGGGCGGGGCCGAGTGACGTCACGTTGTGACGTCATCCAAAAGCGGATGTGACGTATTGTTTGTATACATTTTGGACTTGAAATTTTTTTGTCGACTTCGTGCAGGCGTTGAGTTGTTTCAAGATGGCGTCGTTTTGTTGGAGTGGTGTTGCCATGGTGATGAATCAGTGGTGGTGACATCTGGTGGAGAATTCGAAACCCTATTATTTTTAATTAAAAAGGAATTTCGTGGATTAATAGGATCCGAAGTCAAGTGCGCTACTACTACTCCATTGGGACTATGGTGTCAATGGTGAATGAATGTAGTGTTTCTCTCTCTTTTGGACGTATTTTTCTTAGTATTAGGAATGGGCTATTTTTAGAAATGGTTTTAACAGTTGTGGTGGTTATTAAGTTTCTATATTTATTTCGAGAGGTACAGCCATCTAGTGGTAGAAGAAGTAACAATTAGTTTTAGAGGAATTTATTTCTTTTAGATTTAAATATATATTTTACTTAAATATATATTTGATCTTTTGCAAAAATGAAGTTTTTTATTTTTTACAAAACGACTTGTAGCGCCATCTAGTGATTTTAAAAGTAATTAATCTAAGGAACGAATTGATTTCTTAATGTTTTTACTTTATTCATGACCAGTGACGTCAGTGTGTTTACGTTTGGGACTTGGATTTTTTCCTTCTGAGATTTCGATGTGACGTCACGATTATGTCCATCGAGCAAGTCTGAACTTGAAAAAACCAAGTCTGAACTTGAAAAAGCCTACTCACAATTCTTTATGTTATGAGTATGGTAAATTGTTTACAGATCGTGAAGGCTGGGCATATTTCGGTCGATTGGAAAACGAATTAACGTATTAAAAAAAAGACGAATCTTGGAAATTTTAGGTCAAAAATATACTGTGCCTTCACAACATGTAGCATACGAAGACGAAGGAATAAGCTATACTTTTAGCGGGTCTCCTATTGCAGCCAAGCCTTGATCTCCTTTAGTATTGGAAATAAAGGGAGAAATCGAAACGAATAATTGGTGCAAGATTTAATTTTGAGTTGGTGAACCGTTATAAAGATGGTAAGGACTGCATGGGTGCCCATAAAAACAACGAGAAGGACTTGGAACTTTATGCACCCATAGCGTCTGTTTCATTTGGGCAGACAATTTTTGTTTTCTAACTACAATTGTTTAAAAATTGTTCTGGAAAATGAAAGTTTGCTTGGGATGAAGTATCCAACAAACCAATTTGGTTTCACAGCTTGCCCCGTGGGAATGCATCATGCCCTAGAATTAACTTAACGTTTCGTAAAATTCTAGCGTAAATAAGTAATAAACCACTTATGTGCTCCTAACTGGAACTTAGTGTCGATAGGGATGTGCACTGGACGGCATTTGGAAAACGCTACAATTAATCTTTGCCTTTCTGAATAGTATTTTTATAAATGCTTACATCTTATTTTAAATAAACTTTTTTGCGTGTCTTACCACATATACTGTATTTTGGGTTATTTTTTATTACATAGTTTTAGAAATTGTCTTTTAAAATGCAAGATCTGAAATGAAATTTTTCTTTGCTATAAAGATTTATGTTTTTTTAAGTTGGATGGTTTACTCAAAAATTAATTATACATTAGATGCTATAACACTTATTTTATAGCAGTAATTTTGTTTTAAACAATATGCACTTAAGTAAGAGTAAAATTTTTGAAACTTTACAAGACAAGTACTATGAATATGTTTTCTTGTACATTTGAAGAAGTTATAATGGTATAAAAAAACCATTTATTCTATAAATCTAAATTAAATGTTATTTTTTAATTAATCTTTCTTTGCATATTATTTTTTACTTTGAATAAATCTTCGTAAATTTTAGTGATTTAATTTATATTATATGGATTTACACACACAAACCTGTTTTTGGATGAAATATAAGGATTTTATATTATAAAAGTTAATGTTTTAACTCAAAAATTAATTATATATTAAATACTATTACACATATTTTTAATGTTGAAGATTTTTAGAAAAACATTTTACAATTGAAACATATACATTAAATATTATGACAAACACTTAAATGCAGATCCATAAGGGAATATTGGAAATCTTTTTAATGCTTACACCCTTCTATTTTAAATAAACTTTTTTGCTTGTCTTACCACATACACTGTATTTTGGATTATTTGTTTTTTTATTACATGGTCTTATAAATTTTCTTTTAAAATGCAAGATCTGAAATGAAATTTTCTTTGATTTTAAGTTTTATGTTTTACTCAAAAATTAATTATACATTAGATGCTATAGCACATATTTTATTGCAGAATTTTTTACTATTATACACTTAAGTGAGCGTAAAATTTTTAAAACTTTACAAGACCCATATTATGAACATGTTTCCTTACACATTTGAAGTAGTGAAAAATAGTATTAAAACCCTTTATCCTGTAAAATCTAAATTAAATATTATTTTTAATTAATTTTTTCTTGCATATTATTGTTTACTTTAAATAAATCTTCATAAATTTTGGTGATTTTATTTATATTCTAAAGATTTACAAACTGTTTTTAACGAAATTTTCTTTGATATAAGGATTTATATTTTAAAAGTTAGATAATTATACACAAAAATTAGTTATATATCAAATACTATTACACGAATTATAACATTGAAGATTTTTAGAAAACGTTGAACAATTGAAATATATACTTTAAATGTTATTACAAACATTTAAATGCAATTTGCTTTTATTTTTTAAGTTTACAATTGACATTTTTAAAAGTTTGATTCTTAAAGTGTGTTTTATGCGTAGTAAAAAAACAATACTAAAAACCTGTAAGAGTAAAAGAATTTTATACATTAATTTGAAACTTTACAAGACCCATACCATGTTTCCTTGCACATTTGAAGTAGTGAAAAATAGAATTAAAAACCATTTGTCCTTGAAGTTCTAAATTAAAAGTTCTTTTTCTTTAATGCTTTTGCAAACCACACATTTTACTAAATATGAACTTCCTTTTATTTATTTGAAACCTTATGCATATTGTACAGTTTAAATTGCACAGCAAAATACCAATACTGTACGAAGCTATGAAGTATTTTACAAGATACTTTGTGTACTGTTTTCTTAATTTTAAATGTTCTACACTGCTGGCCACCCAAATTGCAACACCAAGAAAGACAAGAGATATCACAACAAAATTTATTTTGTAGATAACATGTTGACCAAGTATCAAATGATTAAATTTATAGACTTCTGTGAAGTGTGGTTCCTGCCAAAATCAGTAGCCAGAGTAGCCGCCATTGTTGGAGATCACCGCTGCCACACGCCTCGGCATTGATTCAAAGAGACTTTGGATGTGTTCTTGGGGTACAGCAGACTAAGCAGCTTCCACACGTTGCCAAAGTTGATCTGGTGTGGCAGCTGGGGATGTATTCTGGGTCAATCGTTGAGCAACCATGGACCACATGTTTTCTATCGGCGAAAGATCCGGAGAGCGAGCTGGCCAGGGAAGCAATTCAATCTGGCGATTGACGAAGAACCCTTGGACAATGCGTGCCACGTGTGGGCACGCATTATCCTGTTGAAATATGGCTGTGGGCAAGCCCTGAAGGTAAGGAAGGACAACTGGCTCCAACACCTCGGAGATGTAGCGCTGGCTGTTTAAAGTACCGGCAATGCGTACTAGAGGAGTGCGAGAGTGATATCCAATACCGCCCCATACCATAATACCCGGTGCATGACCAGTGTGGCGGTGCATAACGCAGCTGTTCAGCATCCTCTCTCCACGGTGTCTCCAGACTCGAATACGACCATCGTGGTGTTGCAGACAGAAGCGTGACTCGTCAGTAAAGACAATTTAATTCCATTCTGCCGTCCACATCCTTCTTTCATCGCACCATTGGCGGCGGAAACGTCTGTGGTTCTGCGTCAAGGGTAGACGAAGCAATGAACGTCTTGCGGACAGACCACTCTGCTGTAAACGGCGTCGAATGGTACGCGCAGACACTGGATGATGCGGTACAGACTGAATGTGCTGTGCTATGGTTCGTGATGTGGCTGAGCGATCCGTCACTGCCATACGCACAATATGCCTGTCATCACGTGAAGTGGTGCACTGAGGTGGATGCGATCGAACACGTCGGTCCGTCGTACCCTCCTGCATCCAACGATCACATATCCGCATTACAGTTGTTTGGTTTCGTCCAACACGACTACCGATTTCCCTGAAAGATAATCCACAATCTCGGTAGGCCACTATCCTTCCTCTGTCGAACTCGGATACTTGATCAAAAGATGATCGCTGTTTTCTACGAGGCATAATTGATCGTTTTTTTGAAAAAACCACAAGAAAAACACAATTGCCGTACTTGAAATCGTCGAAATCTCCAAGCCTTAAATAGCGCTTTGAAGTGGCGCCACAGGCGCGCGTGATGTGCGTCTGCGCTGAAATTCTAATCATTTGCATATCTCACCTCCGCTAATGCATGTTGTAAATTTCATATTATTTGCATGCTTCCTTCAGGGTGTTGCATTTACTGTGGCCAGCAGTGTACATTGCTGTTAAATGGATAGTAAGTGGGTTTTCTGTTTTGAAAATAATGTGTGCACATGTGTGCTGCTAAGCAAGTTTACATTTTGGACTTGGAATTTTTTTGTCATCGACTTCGTGCAGGCGTTGAGTTGTTTCAAGATGGCGTCGTTTTGTTGGAGTGGTGTTGCCATGGTGATGAATTTCGAAACCCTATTATTTTTAATTAAAAAGGAATTTCTGGGATTCGAACCCGGGACCTTAGGATCCGAAGTCAAGTGCGCTACCACTAATCCAGTGGGACTTTGGTGTCAATGGTGAATGAATGTAGTGTTTCTCTCTCTTCTGGACCTATTTTTTCTTAGTATTAGGAATGGGCTATTTTCAGAAATGATTTTTAACAGTTGTGGTGGGTTTTTTAATTAAGTTTCTATTTTTATTTCGACAGGTACAGCCATCTAGTGGTAGAAGAAGTAACAATTAATTTTAAAGGAATTTATTTCTTTTAGATTTAAATATATATTTTACTTAAATATATATTTGATCTCTTGCAACAATTAAATGTTCTATTTTTTTTACAAAAGGACTTGTAGCGCCATCTAGTGATTTTAAAAGTAATTAAGGAACGAATTGATTTTAAAATCACTAGATGGCGCTACAAGTCCTTTTGTAAAAAAAATACAGTGTGTTTACATTTGGGACTTTGATTTTTTTCCTTCTGAGATTTCGATGTGACGTCACGATTATGTTCATCGAGCAAGTTTGAACTTGAAAAAGCCAAGTCTGAACTTGAAAAACCTTCTCACAGTACATTTCCTACGCAGGTTACGCGGAGGAATACATGAAATGGACCAATAGGAGGACAGGAATGTAACATCATTACCGTTTCGTCGAATCGGAGTAGCGGATATCTTTTAGTGAATCACAACACTTTTAACTACGTTGCAACTCGTTGCTAGTTTTCGCGTGTTTATACAACGGGATTTTTACTTTGAAAAAAAAATGAAGCGATCTATGGATGACACCAATATGGTGTCCCCAGTACTTTTCAATTTTTTTTTGAATAACCTTGTTTAGATTAATTAGAAACATTTAAAAATATATTTTAAAACAGAATTTCCTAGATATTTTCTTTAAACTCTCTTATTTTTATACCTGATTTTTTTAACATTGAAAGTACAGTATGTGAATATTTTAATCCAGTATGTATGCTAGTATGCCTACTAAATGCTCCATTTTTTGCCCTTATTCTTGTAGATTTTATTTGAAGACCCTGATTTTCCCATGAGGGATTCAGATGATGATGTAAGTTGCTTTTCCTGTAATATATTTTTCTGTTATTGATTATTTGGCCTATTTCTATTGTCCTTTTTAGTTATTAGATGAAACGTCTCAGATTTTTCTGGAAAACCCAATGCCTATTCCCTTGTGGGTTCAGGATTTGAGGTAATTTACATTTTTTTTTGTTTGAACTCCTGATCGTATGGAAAAGTGTACTTTTATTAATTGTTTTCGTTTATAGACTGGCCGCAGCGAGTCATCTGAAGTGGGACCCAGAAATATTGCTGATGACGAGGTTTCTAGTGTAATTACATATTTTGTCCACATTTTTAAGTACTAATTTATATTATTATTATCCTGTATGTTCTTATTTAGTTCTTATTCTGTTTTATTCCTCGTTTTCTTACAGATGGAAAGTGCGGTGATACTCGTCGAGCGATCGCGGTGGAGAAATAACAAGTATCAGGCAGAAGAAATCACGTACAGTGCTCGTGTGGATCCAGAAAGGCTTTCAGAAGGTGTGCGAGGCGTACCCTTGGCGGCGATCGTGGATGCTGTTCGCGAGCTTTTTGCTACATTAATTCGTCGGACTACCGAGGGGTTAGCTTCCTCGGACCTGGTACGCTTTTGCATCCAAGCTGAGGGGCTTGACAAACCCATCTCCACGCATTTGATGCCTGTTTCCGATTTAACAGAGGAGAAAGTAATAACTTCAGTCATGAAAGTCCTGCAGTCCAAGGAGGAAATTGCACTAGATTCAGGTTTCAATATTGATGTCATCACTGTCAGGAGAGAAATGGGTGGCGGTGGAGCAAGAAAAATTACGACGAAAAGTTATCAATAAGGAAGAAAAATAAAACATACAAAACTGCATATACAAAAAGAGTAAGGCAAGACAATTTTTCCACACTTCCATACGGATATTAATGTAAATACGTGTTGCAATTATTTGTAAAATGGTGTAAAAAATGTTATATATCTTGTCAAATAAATGTTGTTGCTTTCACTTTTCAAAAACGAGTATCTTTTATATGACCTTTTCTAAGATTTTTTTCTTTTGTTAAAATTTTAAAGTAAAAAAGTTAATTTATTGTGTAAAAAAATAAACTGACCTAACTATTAAATTTTATGAATATTTAACTTTAAAATAAAATTCACAAGTAAGTAATGGAAAAAAAGTATTTTATTCACAACTTTCAAGAAAAAATTACAAAGTTGCTTTTCATAACTTCAGCCATTTGCTCGAAGACAGTCTCTCTATGGATTTTTTAGGTTTGGCATACATAGTTTTCACATCAGTTAAATAAGTATTTTTCACAAATTCTCGAGGAAAATTGTTTAACGTCAGTATTTTCTCAAACTGTTCAAAGGCCGCTGGTCTTCGAATTCTGTTTCTCAAAAGAAAATTGATGAATTGAATAACATTTGAGCCTGGAATAATCTCATCGTTCACTTTGACTTCTTTGTTCTGACTCCAGGAAATTTTATGGTGTTTTAAGAACTCCATAATTTTCACTGCAGTTTCTTTATGTTTCACATGAACGGATCCAAGAACTTCATTTTCTATATCAAAATTGTTTTCAGGGTCTTTATCGGGAGGCTTCTCGTCGAGTGGTTTAGTTCTATTAACGTTTGGGAACGTGACATATTTTTGTTAAACTTGATTGTACAACTTCACTTTTTCATCGTCACTTAATTTCTTTTTCAAGATATATTGAATCTGTGCATCTATTTCGCTCAGATGATCCTGTTCCAATTCTTGCATACGGTCTAACGGTACCAGTGCAAACTTTTTGCTATGTTCCATGGATAAGGGATGATAGGACAGTTAGTGCCCAGCTGGAATAAGAAAGGATAAAAATCCTTCACCTTTTTGTACTAAAAGTCGTCTTTTTCTATAGAGAGGTACTCTTTTCTCAGCGAGTGTTTTTAAAGTTCTTTTAAATGGTACGAGTCGATTTTTGCTACACTTACTGATTGGAAGGTTTCCCTTTAAAAGATTTAATACAGATTCACAAATTAATTTAATGAGACAATTTGGGCGATTTTTCAATACAGCTACTTTTCTTGGGCTTTTCTGTAAGAGTTTCAGATATTCCACATCCTTCTGTGAAGGTATTCTGAATCGAAATGATTTCATCTGCTTGTACACTTTGTTTTATATAAGCTGCGTAAGCACCCGCTTTGTACAAAGCACAACAATGAAATCCAATCAGATGATGAGAACAAGTCACTGAAAGTTTTCTTGAAGATAAATCTTTGATCTTGGGGCAGTCCAAGCTTTCAATATTTCGTCCTAACAGATTTTATAAAAACTTGGTCTTTTCTAGTCCTTTCACATAAATAGCAGAATGAACCGATGACAAGTATTGTAAAATAATACGTAGAGTGCTATAGGGCAACGTACCACTGTTCCATTCCAGATGATGTCTGTTTCTTATAGCCCAGGCGAAACACCTTTGTTGAACCACCGATAAATTTTCCAAGGGTGAGGGGGAAGAAATGTCCAACAGGTATGATGTCCTTCGTTGATGGAATAAAAAGCTAATTCTTTTATAATGTAACACCCAGACTTAACTTGAAAACCTTCAAAATCAATCACTACAGGAGAAGACATATTACGTACGCAACGTCTAAAACACGAAATGACCTATCGAGGTTCATACACGAAATGCTTATCACCAGGAAATATTCCTGTACGTAACCGTAACCGTTCAGTCGTCTCGGGTCTTAAGTCAATGAGCAAATAACTAAAGGGCGTTGAGGTAGCATCGTCAAATATTTCTTGAAAAGCTTTGATTTTCCTAGGGAACATTTGCTGGCTAGATGCATTATTTGACTTTTATCTCTAGGATTTTTATACAAAACCACGTAATGTGAATTCAAATGAACATTTCTCATTTCTTTACCTTGATGAAAAAAGTTTTGCGTAATAAAAATGATTGAAAGATTTCGGTGATGACTATCTTTTGTAAAAAGATTGCTTAAGCGAGTATCACTTGATAACTCTACCATCAAATCATCTATGATAATTAAAGCATCTCGAATGGAGCTGAGATTGGAGGGCAAACCTTCTTCAAAATTAACATTTTTCATAGAATTAAAAATTGGTAACTTCAGTAGCAGTAGACAATATGTGTAGGCATTGGATGGAACATTTTGTGATCTATCAGTTTTTACGAAAACGGTTTTCCCTGATCCTGTAGGCCCACTGAGGAGGCATGTCGAAGGATGAACTAACCTGGGGAGTTCCATATTTTATAATAATAAATTTATTGCTGAGAGGTTTCCACTTTTATAGTTTGCAGAACATGTCTGTGCACCCTTTAATTGTGTTTGCTACGAGATCACACTCGCTGAACGAATCAACAATGTTTTGAATAAATTCAAAACAATGGTATTCAAAGACATTTAAAGAATTTTTAACGCAATCACATATTTCTTTCCCACAATCGGAGTTGTTGAAGTAAAGGTTGGAAAATTCGTTGCATTTGATGTATCCAACTGAATCAATGCTTTGATATATTTTATATATGTCAAGTGTCGTTTCATTCTGAAACAAGTTGTGTGATTGATCTTTAATCCGATAAAAACAGCTCCAGATAACAAAAACAGAAAAACAAACATAGGAAAAAATAAGTAATGTAACTAATATTATTTGACTTTTTGTGCTTTCCATTTTTGTAAGACTTACTCTGGTGAATATTTTTAACAAAGTGTTCTCTTTTTCCTACGTCAACCCTTTTAAAATCTTGGATTTTACCCCAAAAAACCATTTGTCAGAAAAAAAATAAAACACATCTAAAAAGTATCAAAAAGTAAATAAAAATGAGTCAATATCTGGCAATAAAACAAATTTTATTATTTTTTTAAAAATCATGGTTACACCGTTATCTGTGTTTGACAAATTGAAATATTCTAAAATCATTCTTCTTTCCTGCTAACTGATTGATAATAAATTTCATACAAAATCCTTGACATCGTTTAACAATAAAATAAATGCAATAGTGTCCCACATACATTAGACGTTAAGCTTTGAAGTTGAACCTTGTTCCATTGAACGTATTGAAATTTCTTGACAAATTTTGCGATGTCTTTTCCAAATGCGTCGGGTGGAAATCCATTCGAATCGAAAAATTCACGTCTTGTTATCTTGAACGTACACAGCAAGCCAATGAGTCCCCGTCTCATCATGTTTATCAGTATTGAGCACTATAGCAGAGGGAAACTTTTCAATAGTTGGTATTTTATCTAAGGGATAAACACCACCTGATATCTCGCCGAAATAGAATCACGAGATAAGATTCTATGAATCTGTGATGAAGTCATTAGTTCCCAAAATCATAAAGTATATTCCGAGCTTTGTTGATTTCGATTAAATTTTCAAACTCAGCATACACCAACAATGAAACTGTTTGCTGTAACGTAGTTCCAAATTTTATTTCTATTCTTAAGTTACTGTGTCGAACAAGATTTAAATGTGAACCATCGCACAAATCTGGGGATAAATCAAAGCAAAATAAAGAATAACTTTTCGAAAATTCTGACCTTGAGAGGTACAGGCATCTATTTTCTGCATTCGTAAATAAATTCTGATATGCTCTTACAAATTGATCTTTTTCAAAATTTGGTTGGAGTGGGTTATGAGGCACGGGCTGACCATCCACATAGACTCCTATAAAATTAATATTGTAATGTTTGAACTCAAAGGGTGACTTCTTATAGTGTCCGTTGAACGCGTCGTTATCGACACAGGCAATCACAATGCGGTTAGGCATCTGTCCCGTAAAAATGTTACCTTGAACAAAACTCATATTACCAGCCGGAATGGAATAAGCTTTACGCAGTACTCTGTTAATAGGGTATTTAGCTGCTGTTTTTTCCAAACCTTTTGCATGTCCTATAACAACACCGGGGCTCACTCTGACTTTACGAACAAACAAGGAAGCATATTCCAACGAAACTTTAAATTCCCCGTCTCCCAACAAACAAAATTCCGGTTTACTGCGTATAAGCTTAATTTTCACATCCACCATATTTAAAAGGAGTCTCTCTTGATGAAACATATCCAAGTGCAAACGGCCAATCATCCACCGATGCACCTAGCTTAAACATTTCAGCCCGTTTATTGAATCCATCGTTAGGTTGAGCATCTGCCGTACCAAAAACATTCATACGACCTGCGGTATCTTTAAAAAACAGTTCTGAACACAGTTGAGAAGTTTTAGTATCATAACCATGATTCAGTAATTTTTCTATCATGGCTCGGTATGGAAAAGTGTTATTACTGGAGGAAACGAGTCTTTCGTTTAGACTGATATCCACCTGAGAAAACATGGAATGAAGAAAGAGATTTACAGGGCCTACTTTATTTTCAGTTGTGATTGGTTTGCCGACACTTTTTAAAATTTTAACTTTAACATATAATTGGGTCTGTGACAAATCGAGGTATTCGTCTCCGCTTCCAGAGACATTGAATTCGATAGGGCTTCCACCAGAAACATTGGCTAGGGGATGAAATTCAACCCACTGACCTCTCTCGATGACAGTTTGTGTTGGAGGTAAAGAGAATAATTCTAGTTCTGATTTTACACATTCTGGAGAATCTTTTAGTAGAAAAGCCATGGTGTTACGAGTCAAAAATATCACGTCCTTGTACCTTCCTGACTTTAGATGAAATGACACGTTTCGAGGGTTTGCGCTTCCTTTTAAACTTTCCATGACCAATCATCTCATCTGCTTTCTGAACCGCCTTTCTTGCTAATTTTTTCCCAGTTTCTTTTGCACGCGTTTTAACTGATGTTTTGAAATTTTCGCCTGATAACACGTCATTAGCAACCATTGTTCCTGTCCGTAAAGCTTCTTTTCCAACCGTTTTTGCACCACTAATCAAAAAAGGTAATGCTCTGCGAAATAGTTTTGCAAAAAATCCTCCTATTCCGTGCCCTTTCTGAAAAACAACTCCTTTATTGTAAGGCAAGCCATTTCCAATTTGCTCTGAATAATAATCTTCAAACTTTTTACTACAACACGTGTAAGGCACCAACATTTTGCTACTTCTTTTCTTGAATGCGAAAATGAAGAAATGAATCAATTCAGAAAGGAACACTCTTTTATATGATTTGTTTCAAGCGAAAATGTAGTTTCACTATCAACTTTCGCGTTCAAATGAGACGTAACGATCAGTGTGCGTCCTTATAATGATTTCAATCGAGTCAAAATTTTTTCTGGAAACTGGTAAATAATGAGGCCTCTCAATTTGTTCCTGAATCATATCACCATCTCTTCCCTTCACTGTCAGAGTTCGTAAAAGAGGAGCTAGGATCCCACCAACAAATTCAGGCTGAATGATGTCGGTGTAAACGTACAAAAAATGTAAATCAACATTAGGATCCACAACAAAAGGACTCTCAGTGATTACTGTATCTGGGCCTCCATTTCCTGGAATAAAATTTTCTCCAATCACTTTATTAGGTTCAAAACCTAAGTTTTCAGCTAATCCCTTGGATAATTTCACCGTTGCACCGTTAGTGAGCTGCACCATCACCTTTTTTAGTGTGTTTGTTATATTTCATTTGAATTTTTATGTGCTTTGGAAATGCATTTAAAATGTCAATCGGAGAATCATAAAATCCGCACGCTATTTTACCATTAACTTTTACTCCGTTTCCTAAATCATATTCGAAAGAATTTTCACCATCAATGATGTTATTCCACATTCTGGGATAAATCATTTCAACTAATCCTACTTCCCATTCACCTGAGAGTTCCAGACGTTTAGGGAGTTTTGTGTAGAAGTGAGACATTGTATTGCCAGAATAAAACTCGATAGAGCTGTCCCTGGGAAGTGTAATGTAGAACGACATCGTACAGTGAAAATGAGAAGGTAAGTACGGTGACAGCTCTATTTATATCATTTTGACATTCTCAACCCAAGCATTAAATTTTTCAGGATAACCCTGAAATTTCACAAAGTATTCTATTTTTCCATGACGCTTTCTTTTCTTTAAAATTTTTTCTACTGGATAAAATCCAGAATCCGAAATCTTTTGCAATTCCTCTTTGTAAAAACTTCCTTGTATCACTTCCCCTGCTAAATCTTTCAGTTTATACACAACAGGTATCCGATGTATTATTTTATCAATAGTAAAAATTTCTTTTGTCCAGTTTTGTTCGTATCCTTTTTCAAAGTGCAATTTCTCCCGACTAATACGAACAGTATCGTCAACCTTTAACTCTGATCTGCTCTGTTTGACAACAGATTGCTGGCCGTATAACGTATCCCATACTTTTCCTTCATTTTGTAATGTCACTGATGAAGGCTCTATTTTAATACTACGATGTCAAGTATGGTTATAACTATGCATCAATTGGTCTATGACGTCAATATATCTCTTCGTATTTATTTCAGTAAAGTATTTCCACATTTTAGTTTTAAGGGTACGATTAAAGCGTTCAACGATTGAAGCTTTTGTTGAATTATGTGTGGTAAAGAAATGAACTTCTTTTTTAAGAAATTTTGCATTAGTTTATTGGTAAACTCTTTCCCAGCATCTGTCTGTAAGGATTGAGGAGTACGTTCGGAAAATATTTTTTCAAACGCGCTCATTACAGTTGTAGATTTTTCATCTAACAGAGGAATGGCCCATGCATATTTAGACAAAATATCAATACAAGTAAGTAAATACTTATACCCGTCGTTATGAGGGGCGAGAGATTGCATGTCCTCTAAATCAGATTGAAACTGATCGTTTAATCCTCCTACTATTACACGATTTCTCTGGAATTTGTGCCGTAAAGGCTTGTATAAAGTATACGAATCTTTTGTTTGTAGCCAATTCTTTATCTGTGTTCTTTTCATGCGACCTTTTAAAGACGCTGTAAAGCATTGATACCACCAAAGCTGCCGGGAAGTTTGGGATTCCGATATGTCTGATTCAGAATTTCTTCCATTGCAGCAGTGGTTGTGGTCTAACCTAAAGCTGATATTCATAATGACTGTTAAAATTTTAAGAAATATAGTATTTATATACTCCTCACGACAATCTCCACTACCAAGTACAAAAGGAAATAAAGTTTTTCTTTTAAGAGGTTAAAACTGAAAATAATCAAGTACAAAATAGTAAGACAATCAGTTATGAGAAAATAAAACACCAAAGAGAAAAGCTAGTACAATTATTTTATTTAAACATTGTGCACAGAAAAAAATACAATGAATCAGTTACAATCGTCAAAATATTCAAAGATGTATGGAGGACAGAGCATATTTCTTACCTCTCTCAGAACATCTTTTAATCGAATGTCCATTAAAAATTGTGATGTAACATACATTGCAGGTTTTGACAAGCACAAAAAGTCTTTATGTTCCCACAATCTGTGGTAAAAAGAATCGACGATTTCAGTAACTTCCAAAGAAAATGCTGCAGAATTAAAACTCTCAACTCTATTGGCCCATAGTTCCTCAGATAATAATTCGGGTTCTTTCAAACCTCTTTCTTTTAGGCAATGTCTCAATGAATCTTTCAGCAGTTCTATCAGGCATTGAGTCCCAAGACTAACATCTAAAGAGTCCGGCAAACTTTCATCGATGTTCACACATTGTTCGAAAGTCTTGTAGGCACTCAAAAGGTCCATAGCGCCATAAACATGATCCAAAACACTCGCAGCAATAAAATTATACTGCTGTTTCATTTCAGTCCACTGAGAAGACGAGAGAGTTATGCTTTTTTTCAAGGTATCACCACTTTGTGTAGTTTGGAATCGAGTGAATGTAAAGTTCTCGAAGTCCACACTATCAACTTTGAATTCATCTTCGGGTAAGAAAAAACTTCCTCTCAGATCACGGGGTTCTTGTGGTAAAGCACCAGGTTTCATGATGAATTCAATCCATCCAAGGTAGAGTGTCACACCTTCTTTCGTCGGATAGAAAGTTGATCCATACTTTGTAAACCGTCTGATGTGCACCAATACGTTTCCTCGAAAAGTATTTGGATAAACGTATATGGAATCTCCGATGTGAAACATCTCTTCTGGAATTCCATCTTCTGTAAAGATTCCACCCTGAAAAAATAAGATTAAAATAATAAGATATCAATTACATGTAAAACAAGTAAAAATTCATAAAGATTAAAATAATAACAAATCAAGACTATTACTTACTTTATGTACATTCTTAATTCTCTTGTGGCTTCCTTCAGTCGGCATATTTTCTGTAAGATTTCGCTTCTTATTATGGATAGTTGTGGTCATTTTACGAAAAGTCAAGGAACCAAGCAGCAAATATCACAATTAAAATGGACACGATGTGTGTGCACTCGGGCTCGACGACAGAACTGAATAGATTGACTGGTATAGCACAGTAACTAATTCTAATTCATGTTGTAATCATACGGTGTTGTGATTCACTAAAAGCTATCCGCTACTCCGATTCGACGAAACGGTAATGATCTCACATTCCTGTCCTCCTATTGGTCCATTTCATGTATTCCTCCGCGTAACCTGCGTAGGAAATGCACTGTGAGTAGGTTTTTCAAGTTCAGACTTGGCTTTTTCATGTTCAGACTTGCTCGATGGACATAATCATGACGTCACATCGAAATCTCAGAAGGAAAAAAAATCCAAGTCCCAAATGTAAACACACTGACGTCACTGGTTATGAATAAAGTAAAAACATTAAGAAATCAATTCGTTCCTTAGATTAATTGCTTTTAAAATCACTAGATGGCGCTACAAGTCCTTTTGTAAAAAAATAGAAAATTTAATTGTTGCAAGAGATCAAATATATATTTAAGTAAAATATATATTTAAATCTAAAAGAAATAAATTCCTTTAAAACTAATTGTTACTTCTTCTACCACTAGATGGCTGTACCTGTCAAAATAAAAATAGAAACTTAATTAAAAAACCCACCACAACTGTTAAAAACCATTTCTGGAAATAGCCCATTCCTAATACTAAGAAAAAATACAAGTCCAGAAGAGAGAGAAACACTACATTCATTCACCATTGACACCAAAGTCCCACTGGAGTAGTGGTAGCGCACTTGACTTCGGATCCTAGAAATTCCTTTTTAATTAAAAATAATAGGGTTTCGAATTTCTCCACCAGATGTCACCACCAGTGATTCATCACCATGGCAACACCACTCCAACAAATCGACGCCATCTTGAAAGAACTCAACCCTTGCACGAAGTCGATAGCAAAAAAATTTCAAGTCCAAAATGTAAACAAACAATACGTCACATCCGCTTTTGGATGACGTCACGTTGTGACGTCACTCGGCCCCGCCCACTTCTGGTCACGTGGTATGACGTCACTTCCGTCCCGTATAGGCACCCGTATGCTACTCTATGGCTTCAAACAAGTTTTATAAATTGTGACATATTGTGAGTCCATGTCTCAAAAAACGAAATACGCTCGTGGCTATTTACCGGAGTATCTGAAGATGGGTTTCATCGAATCTGTTGTAAATAAGCAACTCCCAACGTGTTTACTGTGTCATAAAACATTATCCAATGAAGCAATGAAGCCGTCAATTGCGAGAACATCTTGCTACTAAGCATCCAAAAGATAAAGGCAAATCTATTGAATATTTTTAGGAAATATATAAAAAAATTTGAAAATCGTCCAACAATCCTTGCATCATTTAAGAAACAACATGGAACGAACGAAGATGTATTAACTGCGGCATCACATTTCACAATTAATTCAAAAAGTGATAAAAGCTATAATATTGGAGAAACTTTAATAATACCCTCTATAAAAGAATTTATCTCAACAGTAATGCATCAGGATATACCTGAAGCTCTAAAAACTTTGCCCCTAAGCGATAGATCAGTAAAGCGACGAATTGAAGAAATGACAATTAAATGTTGAAAATAAACTTATAGGTATTCCCCAAAACTCTTCAATTTCTATACAATTGGAGTCTACCATTGCATATAATAATGTTTTATTGATGACATATGTACGTTATTTTGATGAAAACAAGACATTACGAGAAGAAATGCTATTCGCAATAAATCTCATTACAGATACAAGAGGATTATCAATACTTAATGCTGTGAAATTATACTTTGCAAAACAATAATATACCTTTGAACAATATTGTTGCATGCGCTATCGTGGATTTGTTGCTTATTTGAAGGAAGAAATGCCAAATGTTTTATGTATTCCTTGTGTGGTGCACAGACAACATCTTGTAGGAAGACATTTAAGTACAAGTCTCCATTCATCAATAACTATAATAATTAGAGCTGTAAATAAGTTTAAATCCAATCCAAACATGATAGAATGTTTCGACAGTTGTGCCAGGATAATAATGAGGAATTTATTAGGTTTACACACAGAAGTTCTGTGGCTGTCAAAGTATATAGGTTTGTCTCGTTTTGTAGCATTATATGATAGTGTCATACATTTTTTGACAGTATTAATGAGACCAATCTCTGTCAACAATTAAAAACAGTAAAGAATGATGCCTTTTATTTGGCAGATATTTCAAGAGATTTAATGAAATCAATTTATAGCTTCAAAGTGCTAATAAAACTCTTATCAATTGCCAAAATATTGTGTCATTAGTTATCGACAAACTTGATCTTCGTTATAATCTATTAAAGAGAGAATTTCATCAGTTTCCCGAATTATCTATAAAAGATGATGTAACTCCAGAGGAGATTAAAGATTCAGTAGCCACCTTAACGAACTTAAATTGGATATGGAAAAAACGATTTGAAGATATTTTGAACTTGAAGGTGTATGACTGGATGAAAAATCCTTTTACTGTTACTGAAAATATTGTGGAGGCTGGTAAAACTTGCCAAGAACTGTTAGAACTTAGATATGAAGAGAGTAAATATAATTTCGATAGTGGTGGATATGAAAACCTATGGCTAAATAAAAAAAATGTCTGCGTTATATCCAAATATGTGGAAAATGATATTCAATTTATTGATACCTTTCCCTACCTTTCCCATCTGACCGGATTTTGGGTTTTATGGTTCTAGGTCCCAGATTGAGTTCTTACACATATGTGCTTTCCAGGTTTATATTCATAAATCAACCATAAATAGAAACAGAATTTTCTCACTTGACCCTACCCCCCTGGTGGTTGTCTCGACGAGGTATCTCGACATTAGCAAAATTGGCCAGATCTTGAGGGAAAAGATACCTCTTCATTAGAAAAAACTGACCAGATCTTGATCTCGTCATCATCAAAAAATGAGAAATATCTTGTTGACGAGATACTCGTCATTAGCAATATTGCTCAGATCTTGATGGAGGAGATATCTCGTCAAAACCATTTTTACTTAACCCATTTAAGACTGAAGTTGCGAAAACGCAACATTAATTTCTACATTTTTTTAAAATATTGTTCTGGGTATTTTTTGTCTGAACTAATATTTTTATTTGATTTTTTGTACTTTAATTGTCAATTATAAATTAATTCTATTTTCCATTAGCAGGCCAAAATGATTTTCTTTTCATGTTTTGAAGAAAAAAGTGACTATTTTCAAATAATGATTACAGATGGCAGTGCTTGCTTAATCTTCAAATAAAAGCTTCTGCCGAATTTACCAAAGGCTTAAAAACGAAATGGCTTCAACAGGTAAGGAATAATTTTTGTTTTTATGCTTCTAAATTCATATTTTGAAAACGCAACACCAGTTCAAAGTGTGCTATTTGAGAAAATAATGCGTTGCGTTACGTTTTATGCAGTAATTTTGCACTTTTTTCCTTTCAGATAAGTTTGTGTGTGGAAAAAAGCGATGTTTAACGTTGGAAGAGGCCCTGGAGTATTTCCATGAGCTAGATGATGAAATTTCAGAATCATCTTCTACGGAAGATAATGAACAGACAGATTTTGCCATAATTCCTCCAGATCCAGATGAGATGACGGATGAAGAAGATTTTGATGATGATGTATTGAGAACAAAACAAAGTCATTAGACTTAGGTCTTGGAAGTCATTGTCAGCAAACTTTTGAAAGTAGTAGTACCATCAAATCATTTAACATATTTTGATAACTTCTTCACATCCCATTCTTTACTGACAAAGCTTACCAGCATGGGATTCTACGCAACTGGAACATTTAGGGGTAATAGAATAGGAAAATGTCCATTACAACCCGTAAAAAAAATTTTAAAAAGAAGCTAGAGGAACCTATGATTCAGCATTTGATAAAAAGAATAAAATTTGTGCCGTTCGTTGGAATGATAATGCAGTAGTTACAGTGGCATCCAACTGGGAAGCAGTTGAACCTATTATGGCAGCTAAAAGATACTCGGGGAGAAAAAAAGCACGTGACTATCCAGCAACTTAGATTAATTTCTGATTATAACAAGCATATGGGAGGGGTAGATCTTTTAGATAATTTCGTAGCAACACACAGAATAAATATAATTGGAAAGAAATGGTGGTTCCCAATTTTATTGATGTTGCAAAGTCAATTGCATGGAGGCTCTACGGGGACATAATGGATTCTAAGATAAGTTTATTAGACTTTCAGAGATCTCTTGCCTTATCTTTGATGAAAACTCCTGAAGAAATCCAGACAGATTTAAGTTTACCTACTGTTTCACATGTTGGAAGACCATCTGCTATCTAAAATTTAATTTTAAACGAAGCTCGGAAGAACCGTTTTGACCATATAATCACTAAGAACAGTCAAAATAAGAGAAAAAGATGTAAGTACTGCAGAAGTCAAACAATTACTATCTGTAATAAGTGCAATATACCTCTACATGCAAAATTTTTAAAAGACTTTCATGTTACTAAATGATAATTTTTTTTATATCACTTTGGCACTGACGTTGCGAAAACGCAACATTTTGTAACTCCTATTAAAATAAATATAATTTTCTGGAAACACCTTCATTGTATTACTTATGTTCTAATAAGTGAAAATTCAGTTTAGTGCAATTCCAACAGCGAAAATTAGGAGCGGTCTTTAATGGGTTAAAGTGTTGTAGAGTAAAAGTGGTGGTGGTTGCCTCTACGTCCTCAGCAAAACTTTATTAATGAATCGAACGCCTGTTGTAAATCACTTTGTGGAATGGCCTGCAAAGCACGCGTCGAAGCTTCTTGTATGGTCGAAATATCCTCAAAATAACACCACCCTTTTAACTTCATTTTAAGTTTTGGGAATAAGGAGTAGTCACAGGGTGCTAAATCAGGTGAATACGGTGAACTTCAAGAAGTTTGGATCGTTTTCAGCGACTGAAATGATGTCTCTGCAATGTGCACTTCTCATTGCTTTTTGTTCAGGGGTTAAAGTGTGTGGAACAAATTTAGCACACACTTTTGTTTTGCCCAAATCTTCATTCAGGATGGTTCGAATTGTTTCTTTGTTGATGTTTAAAGAGTCTTCCATCATTCTCAGTGACGCACAGCGATCGTTTGTTACGAAATTTCGTACTTTTTCAATAACTTCAGGTATCCTAGATGAAATTGGTCTTCCACTACGCTGATCATCTTCTACCGTATCTCTTCCGTCCAAAAAACGTTTGTGCCACACAAAAACATTTGATCTACTTAAACAACAGTCATCGTAAACTTGTTTCATGAGTTGGTATGTTTCCGAAGCACTTTTACCAAGTTTTGCGTTAAATTTAATTACAGCTCTTTTCTCCATCTTAAAAAATCAACATGAAAAAAATTCACTTCTGCAATGAACGCTCGCCTTCTCTCAGCTACTTAACGAAATGCGCACAACTTGTTCGCAGTGTGCCAGCAGACGATGGACGTTATGACGCATGCGCATTTACACTCACAGCGCCATTACAACCAGCGCTCTGGGACGAGTCTTAAAACTTATTTGACGCACTGTTTATATTTTATTGAAAACGAAAACAAATGAAAACTGACCAGAGGTGCGCCTACATCTCGGGAACAAGACGTCGGATTGTGTTAAACTTACAGAGGATGTTTCATGAGTACAATTATCTTATTAAACCATTTAAAACAGCAGTGGAACGTATGCCAACGGATGAATATAAAGTCATAAGAGCAGGCGAACACAAGCGGCGCTTCAATGCTCCTCAGGTAGTTGAATATCGGGCGATGAGTTTGATCGACGGGATATCGTAATTCAACGACGAGGCGAATCATTGCAGTGCATTTCAGAAACACATCACTCTTATGATGGTCTACAGTATCCAGCGATATTCCCCCGTGGTGAAGATGGATATCATTTTAATCTGAGGCAGGTCAACCCAAGAACAGGTGAAACAACGAGCAAGAAAGTTTCAGCGATGGATTTCTATGCGTACAGACTAATGGTTCGAGATACTAAACAGAACCACATATGAAACTGCAGACAATTGTTTCATCAATTCTTCGTTGATATGTATGCAAAAATCGAGAGTGAGCGTCTCCTTTACATTCGTCTAAATCAACGTAAACTGAGAGTTGAAGAATATATTCACCTGAGAGATGCTGTGGCAAATGAAGGGACCATTGAAAACCTCGGTGCCTTAGTCGTACTACCAGCTACATTTACAGGCAGTCCCAGACACGTGCACGAATACACACAAGATGCTATGACGTACGTGAGGACGTTCAGGAGACCAAGCTTATTTATCACCTTCACTTGCAATCCGACTTGACAGAGATCAAGGAGATGCTTACCAATGGTCAATTACCCAGTGAGCACCACGACTTGATTGCGAGAGTATTTAAACAGAAGCAGTTGAAACTAATTGACGCTATAACGAAGGGCCATGTCTTTGGAGTGTCAAGATGCTGGATGTACACGATTGAATGGCAAAAGCGAGGTCTGCCACACTCACACAATTTAATCTGGTTAGCCGACAAAATTCAGACACAAATCGATGACGTTATATGTGCTGAGTTGCCTGACCCAAAACAAGATCTTGAACTTTTCGCAGTGGTAACGAAAAATATGGTCCACGACCATGTGGAAATCTCAATCTCAGCACTCCGTGTATGAAAGACGGAAAATGTACCAAGAAATACCCAAGAAAATTGATTGATTAGAGATACAAACCGGAAATGACGGTTATCCTCTATTTAGACCAGGGCTTCTCAAACTTTTTAAATTTTGTACCACATAAATAAGAATCAAAAATATATATACCATCACAAAAGCATTTTCCGATTGAAAATCAATGTATTCTAAATGGAGTGTTTATAATCAAAGAATAAAACATTTTAAATGTATATATTATTAAATTATATTCGTAAATGAAACTCTTATATTATAATAAAATATAAATATACTATATATTGTAGGAAATAGTGGGTAAAAATACATAATAGCAAATATTAAGATTTATTATTGATGAAGAGCGACGCGAATGAGCCTGTTTCATTGTAACCAATTTCGATATGCCGGGCTTTATCTTCATTAATTTCAAGCGTAAGCCGGTTCAAGTTGCAATCGTGTCCTCTATTTATTTTTAATTAATAGCATGGCTGAAAATCCAGTTTCGCAAAGATATATGTTGAAAGGTATTAAAAATTTTATCGCTTTGTTAGAAATATACTTATATTCATCTCTTCTTTTTAACCAAAATTGCATAAGTTATCTTTTTTGAACTCATTCATGAGATTTCTGTCACATGAAATATCTAAAACTGATCTTTTTCTTGATCTGAAACATTATCTAGCATAGTATCCGAAATAGAAAACGGATCTCTTATCGAACTTTCATTTTCTAAATTTTCAGGAAAGTTGGAATGAAAACTGTTAACAAGTCATATGTAGCGTTTTTCTATATTTTCAGTTAGTTGTTCAGTCAGTGACAGATTATTTTCCAGGAGATACTCTTCTAATGTGGGTAATGAAGCAACTTTCTTGCTTTTCACGTCCTTAATTATATAGTCTAGTTTTTTCACAGCTGCATTTATTTTGTCATGTACAGTAACGACTGTTATATTGGAACCTCGTAAACTAGAATTCAGTTCGTTCAGTTTTCCAAAAATATCGGACAAATACGCTAAACGTGATAATCAGAGTTCATCAGTAAAACAATGACGTTCAAATTTGGATTCTGTCAGGAATACTTGGACTTCTGAACGCGTAATTCGAAGAGTCTAGTTAAAACTTTTCCCCTTGACAACCACCGCGCTTCAATGTGTAAAAGGAGCTTATTGTGGTTACTACCCATTTCATTGCACAAAATTGTAAGCAGTCGTGAATTAAGGGCCCGACATTTAATAAAATTCACTATCTTCACAGATTGATTTAAAACAGTCTTTAGTCCTGTGGGCACTGTTTTGGTAGCTAATGCTTCACGATGTATGCTGCAATGTGTGAACTTTGCATCTGGTGCAACTTCTTTAATTTTAGCGAAAACTCCACCACGACAACCTGTTATTGAACGTGCCCCATCAGCACACACTCCTACACATTTTTTCCAATTTATTACATGGCCAGTGATAAACTCATTAATTTTCTTAAAAATCTCATCCGCTATGGTATGATTTGGAAGCTCACAAAATAAGAATTCTTCATCTATGACTTGTTCTCTTTCATATCGAATATAAGCCATCAACTGTGCAAAGTTGGTTATGTCTACTACTCGTTTCAATATTAACCCATGCATGATTTTTTTATCTTTTAAAAATATTTTTTCTTTTATTCAAATGTTCCCAAACATAGAAAAAATGCTAAAAAAATTTATAAATACTGAAATAATATTGATCATACAAAAATTATCCCATACTTCATGATGTATCAAATTTGATACATCAATTTAAATGCCGAAAAAGTAAATAATAATTGAAATTAACGACTTAAAAGCTATTTAATGAAAAATACTTCAACACTGTTAAAACTAGTATTTTTTTTCGAAAATAAATGCTGATTTGATGAATATTACTATTTCTTAAAAAATGCTTATTATTCAATAACTCAGTCGCAGTACAATAAATGGCTTAGTTACAAAGAAATGCCAGAATAATTGGAGATAAATTGATGGATTTAGCAAGAGTCCCTACTGTAGTTAGTAGGAAACACAATTTCATTTAAAAAATTAACAATAGATAGCGGAAAGAGGAAAAAACTATGTATCAGAAATGATACACACACACTATGCATGTAAGGGTTTGAACATTCATTTAAATCTTTTGCCTCCGTGTACACGACGGTCTTTGTCTGGACCGAGTTTCGAATTCGCAACGCTCCGATTGCTAATCCGTTGCTCTTCCAACTGGGCTACCGCGGGTCCACTGAAAAGTTAGGAGTACAAGTGAAGGTTAAAGTAAGATTAAACTAAAGTAAAGAAAATTAATAACAAATTTATAGTATCGCATATATTATATGGTAATATATATTATATGGTAATATATATTATATGGTAATATATATATATGGTAATATATATATATATATATTATATATATATTACCATATAATATATATATATTATATACCATATAATATATATATATATATATATATATATATTATATGGTAATATATATATGGTAATATATATATATATTATATATATATTACCATATAATATATATATATACCATATAATATATATATATACCATATAATATATATATATATATAATGCAGTATAAGACATGAGAATTAAGTATTGTACAAAATCTAAATTTCCAATGCATTTTTAGAAATTTGTAATTGGGGGAACTACAGGTCCATATCATACATTACTCTTACCACGAAATATGCAATTATTTCCAACAATTCAATCACTGCAATCATAGATAGTCCCAACCACAAACCCAGTTCGCCACCCCAGTTACTGAAGAGTTCCGAAAACAAGTACTTTGGTTTCTGTTCATAAACAAACCTTTCAAAACTTTCGTAAAAAACATTCACTTTGGCATAAGTCTTTTTGCTAAAGTAATCTCTCGTCAAGAAAAACGGATCCGATGGCCAAACAGCAATATGTACTTGCTTGCCGTATTTAATGGAATCACACGGTAAGGGACACTCACACGGTGGTCCGCCGCTACTCAGATGTTCTATGACGTTGTCCAAGCAACAGACATCTGTCGCACTGGTCAAGTTGCAGAACTTTCGATCCTTCTTCAAAAGCAGGGTTGGGTCTATGCAGCCACATTCAGAAAAGTATTCGTCCTGGATACACGATCTCACGCATTCATTTGGGTTGCTCATGTGTGCTCTGTCTGAGGATTTGTAGACCACGCACAGGTCTTTGTAGGGAGACGGTAGCCTCCTGGTCACTGTCTTCCTTAAAGATACCCATGTTTCATATCCCGGATAGACATTGAAACCGTCCTCCTCTGGGATAGGAACATCGGAGGGGTTGTGGATGACAACTCTTGCACCTACTGTGTGAGATTCCTTTGCGTAAGACCATGTCTCTATGTCCATAAGAAGAGTCAATCCACTTTCGTACCTCGTGTGAAAGGGGCCGGAATGTTTCGAACTGCTGCTTTTGTTGGGGTTGTAAGTGTAACAGTTTCCGTAACGGATGCTTTGGAACGTTGTGAAGTGTTCCGGAAGGCAAGGCTTTCCGTCGAAAAAGCAATTCTCAATTAAATGTATTTTCTTGTGTCCTAAGAGTTCACGAGCATGGCCATCTTTGGATAGGTACTCGTTTAGGAAAGTAAGTTTTGAGTATTCTTTTTGATTGAACTTTCCTTTTAGAAGTTGCTCGCAAGAGAGCAATCCGTGAGCGCTCTGAAACTACAAGAGGAGCCCCTGTTTTACACTTTTTTCCATCTGCCGGATCTTTACCAATTATGCAGATTACTTTACCATGCGGTCGCATGACTGGATATTCCTACACTCTGTTTAAATTGCAAACTGTTACTGCTGGAAAATCCAAGTTAGGTTTTCGTTCCACCCCCAAGCTGACCACAACTGGATACAGGAAATACAAAGTCGAAAAGCGGTATATTTGGTAACTCGTGACGAAAATTCCTGCTACAAGTATGAACAGCCAAAGGATTCTTCGACTTGCAGAAGACGACTCTTCGATCATAGACACGACATGAATTGAAGAATTTTTGATTTTCATTGTTGTCGAACTGAATTATTTCATATAAGTTAGTAGGTAGAATGTTCAAAAACAATGACACAATATTCTGAAATTAATAAATTTTCCTTTTTGTAGGACAACATGCAAATCAAATCAACAAGACAACTGGGAGGATTAGTATTGCTGCGTCCATCTGAGGTTCATGTATGCTCTGGACTACGTTGCAATTCGCAGTTTCCCTTGCATGGCTGCTACACAGTTTTAGCCTTCTTGATGAATACAATGCTTCTTCGGAAGATTTTAGCCAATTGACGGTGACTGTTCAGTCGTTAACGTTGTTGTAGCAATCTTCTTGGAAACCTCGTGACGTTCAAAGAATCACCGGAAAATATTTATAAATTGACTGAAATAACAGTGGTAGCATGAGTAATATGCGCTAATGCATGTATACATTTCGTTTCATGTAGCAATCGTTCTCGTTGTCCTTACATTTTTGATAAACGCAATATATAATGGACTTAAATGAGAAAGTAATTGTGTGCGAAGGAGAGGATCAGTTTTTTTATGAATAAAATATGTTTTTTGTCCATTAATATTTCGGACTTTCCAACTGTAGTGAATGTGTTCTAGAGCTAATAAAGCAATTGAGTAACTCATTTCCGGTGGCACGCGAAAAAATTTATTTATTGAATTTATTTCCACAAGGCTAGCATTCTTATTATACAGTTGTCTTTACAAGATATCTCTCATACATTCATGTTTTCTAGGAGAGTTGGTTGGTTGGTTGGTTTGGGGTTTTACGGCGCAAGGGCCATATTTGACCATGCTGCTCCAGACACGACATACAATATCAAGTAATAGACAGACACTCACAATGAAAGTTTTACTGACAGAAGAGAGAAATACACACAGGGAAGAATGCACATGATTGGAATCGAATCTGCACCGCCTACAACTCGAAGGTTGCTAGTGTAGTGGGCATACCCACTGAGCCACGACGGCCCTGCTTACTAGGAGAGCGCGGGTCCAATTGCAACTCATTCTCTACTCCTTTTTTCTGTTTATCATATTTCAATTGTCTGTCCTGTTTTTAATCAACTCTCAAAGTTTTAAAAAGTACAATTTTGAATCTGCGAGATTTGATTGGGGAAAATCCCCGTTCAAACCTTTTCGAAAATTTTTACGTTCAGTTGGTTTCTTAAATCTTATCTAATTTTTTTCCAAATTCAAAATGACTCTTAAATCTATTTTATCCCCAAATTCTTTTATAATTCAGTCTTTTAAATTTAACACTTTCAAAATTTATTCATATGTAAATTAAATTCAGTAGTTATTCTGCAAACGATGATCTTGTTTTATCTGACTATTGTTTGAATATTTTTATTCTCATCCATACTTTTTCAATGTTTTAAATTTACCTTTTATCTTTGTCTTGGACTATTAATTTTTAAATATTTTATACTTTTATTGGGTCATATTCTGTGTTGTGTTTGGCGCATTTTGTCCACTTTCGGACCTCGTGCCATAAAACCCCAGCATCCAGTCCTAATGCATTCATGTTAGAAACTGGATCAATTCGCACTGGTTTGTTTGTAAAAAAGCAAATTGAAATAGTTTCGACTGTTTTGTATATTTATAAAGTTTATCGAAGATAAACATAATTTTAATAGTTATTTCGGTATGTCGCTGTGGTTGATGGGAAACAGTTCTTGTTTTCAAATAAGGATTATTTCAAAGTAATAGGAAATAATACCTCAGAACGAACTTATTTTAAGATTATCTAAGTATAAGAGAATAGAATAATATGAGTACGAATACGAAATAAAATAATTTTGTTTTCAAAAGTCATATTAATGTGAACTATTTTTTCAGTTTGTAAATTTGGTTGTTTGGGTTTTATGGCGCAAGTTTCATAATAGGATAAACTGCCGACAAAAACCAGATAAAATAATAAGTCATCGAAGATCGCAATGAAAAATAAAATTTGTAATATATGCTAAAAGTTAACTCGTGATCGTCTTAAAAATCTCTCCTTTCCATTTTCATGAAAACTTTATTTTTGAACGATTGGTCTTATTAACATATGAATTTCTCATTATTTCTTTAAAAAATACTGTTCTGGTAACGTACACCAGCCCCCTTTGTATACGACGGTCTTTGGTTGGATTCGAACTCGAAATCCTCCAGTTGCTAATCCGTTACTCTTCCGACCGGGCTACCGCGGCCCCTCGAAACTGCAGAAGGGAGAACAAATCCTCGTCGTTACACATATACATTGAATTCTCTGATAAAGCACAATATGGTGGAATAGAAATGACTAAAATGTAGTTTCTGTAAGTGTAATTCCAAATTATCATGCCTTCTACTTTCGTTTAATGGATTCTAGAACAATTCCGGATAGCTTTACATAATTCGTTTTCGAATCATTTGTGAATGCCTAAAAGCGCACTAATCATACGGATAAAATTACTTCACATAATCCTCTTGTACTCTTTTACATTTATTACTATAAAACCATTTCTTATCTAATAATTGGTTAGCACTACAAGAAACCGTAGTCATTGTTTTTGCAGTAAACCAATTTGGGGAACCCCAAAATTTTCCAATTAGCTACATTACAAAAAGGCCAACTGATGATCGAAACGATTCCAACTAGCTTTAATAACAAATCACAAGGGATTTGTAAACTGTCTATTTTCCCGATTTAGATCACGAGTACATGGAAGACACTAGAGTCAACTAAACAATGCTAAAATTATAAAAAACACGATGCATTATCGTAACTCATAAAAGATTAATTTCTTATATGAGACCTTTTCGCGAGTGCGTGTTACTGAAATGAGCTACTCTATTGCTTCATTAGATCCAGGACAAATTACTACAGTCGGAATTTTATAGACAAAAGACATATTTTATTCATATTCAAAGTGAACCAGTCTCATTATTTTTAAGTTGCAATTTGAAAAACCATAGTGACGAAACGAGAAGAACATGAGACAATGAAGTTTATAAATACATTAACTTATATTGGTTATATTAGGACTGGTACTTCAGCTCCGTATTGAAGTTAAGTGTACGGAATGTGTGATATTGTTTGGAATGTCACGAAATTTCCAAGGGAACGATTGCTTTTACCAACAACAAATTTAATGGCAGTCTCGTCAATTGGCTTAAAACCGTTAAGGAAGCATTCTATTGGTCAAGAAGGCTAAAGCTGGATAGCAGACATTCAAGGAAAACTACGGCTTGCAATGTGGTTTAAAGCATGAACCTCAGCGATGTTTTGGTAATACTCTTCCTCTAGCCATCTAGATCTTGTGAATTCTAGAATCTGCATGCTATCTTACAAACATGAACATTTATTAATTTCAAAATGTAGTGCCATTGTTTCTTTAAACATTCTACTATATAAGTTAAGATTAAATCAATATGAAATAATTTAGAAAAACTACAATGAAAGGATTTCAAAAGTCTTCAATTCATGTCGTGTCTATGATTGAAGAGTCGTCTTCTACAAGTCGAAGAATTCTTTGGCTCCTCATACTTGTAGCAGGCATTTTCGTTACAAGTTACCAGATATTTCGCTTTTCGACTTTGTATTTCCAATATCCAGTCGTGGTCAGCTTACGAGTGGAACGACACCCAAACTTGGTTTTTCCAGCAGTAACAGTTTGCAACTTAAACAGAGTGAAGAAATTATACAAACCTCCAATCATCCCTCTTAACCTACCTGGTCCACCAAGTGTTAAAGGATATGAAATAGGCGCCCCTCTTGTAGTTTCAGAGCGCCACGGATTGCTCTCTTGCGAGCAACTTCAAAAGGGAACGTTCAATCAAAAAGAATACTCAAAACTTAGCTTCCTCAACGAGTATTTATCCAAAGATGACCGTGCTCGTGAACTCTTAGGACACACAAAAATGTCTTTTATTAAAAATTGTTCTTTCGACGGGAAGCCCTGCCTTCCAGATCGCTTCACATCATTCCAGAGCATCCGTTACGGAAACTGTTTCACTTACAACTCCAACAAAAGCATCTGCTCAAAACCCTCCAGCCCCTTTCACACGATGTACGAAAGTGGATTGACGCTTATTCTGGATATGGAGACATTTTCTTACGAAAAGGAATCTCACACAGTAGGTGCAAGAGTTGTCATCCACAACCCCTCCGAAGTTCCTATTCCAGAAGAGGACGGTTTCAATGTCTATCCGGGATATGAAACATGGGTATCTTTAAGGCAGACAGTGACCAGGAGGCTACCGTCTCCCTACAAAGATCTGTGCGTGGTCTACAAATCCTCAGACAGAGCACACATGAGTAACCCAAATGAATGCGTGAGATCGTGTATCCAGGACGAATACTTTTCTGAATGTGGCTGCATAGACCCAACCCTGCTTTTGATGAAGGATCGAAAGTTCTGCAACTTGACCAGTGCGACAGATGTCTGTTGCTTGGACAACGTCATAGAACATCTGAGTAGCGGCGGACCACCGTGTGAGTGTCCCTTACCGTGTGATTCCATTAAATACGGCAAGCAAGTACATATTGCTGTTTGGCCATCGGATCCGTTTTTCTTGACGAGAGATTACTTTAGCAAAAAGGCTTATGCCAAAGTGAATGTTTTTTACGAAAGTTTTGAAAGGTTTGTTTATGAACAGAAACCAAAGTACTTGTTTTCGGAACTCTTCAGTAACTGGGGTGGCGAACTGGGTTTGTGGTTGGGACTATCTATGATTGCAGTGATTGAATTGTTGGAAATAATTGCATATTTCGTGGTAAGAGTAATGTATGATATGGACCTGTAGTTCCCCCAATTACAAATTTCTAAAAATGCATTGGAAATTTAGATTTTGTATAGTACTTATTGTTCATACCTTATACTGCCATTCTGTATATACAATTACCATGTGATATATGCCATACTGTATTTTTATTATTATATTTTTTACTTTTCTTTAATCTTATTTTAACATTCACTTGTACTCCTACCTTTAAAATCGTCATCTGACCGTGGTTCAAAATTACGTGGTGTTGTCCTCGGATCTTTCCCTTTGGGATTGATCCCGGACCGTCACCAATAGCCCGTTATGTTGCTCCAGTGTGACGTTAATTGAAATACCCCCCCCCCTACCTTTAAAGTGGTGCCGCGGTAGCCCAGTTGGAAGATCAGCGGATTAGCAACTAGTTGATTGCGAGTTTGAAACTAGGTCCAATCAAATACTGTCGTGTACATGGGGGCTGGTGCATAACGCAGCTGTTCAGCATCCTCTCTCCACGGTGTCTCCAGACTCGAATCCGACCATCGTGGTGTTGCAGACAGAAGCGTGACTCGTCAGTAAAGACATTTTCATTCCATTCTGCCGTCCACATCCTTCTTTCATCGCACCATTGGCGGCGGAAACGTCTGTGGTTCTGCGTCAAGGGTAGACGAAGCAATGGACGTCTTGCGGACAGACCACTCTGCTCTAAACGGCGTCGAATGGTACGCGCAGACACTGGATGATGCGGTACAGACTGAATGTGCTGTGCTATGGTTCGTGATGTGGCTGAGCGATCCGTCACTGCCATACGCACAATATGCCTGTCATCACGTGAAGTGGTGCACTGAGGTGGATGCGATCGAACACGTCGGTCCGTCGTACCCTCCTGCATCCAACGATCACATATCCGCATTACAGTTGTTTGGTTTCGTCCAACACGACTACCGATTTCCTTGAAAGATAATTCATAATCTCGGTAGGCCACTATCCTTCCTCTGTCGAACTCGGATACTTGATCGAAAGATGATCGCTGTTTTCTACGAGGCATAATTGATCGTTTTTTTGAAAAAACCACAAGAAAAACACAATTGCCGTACTTGAAATCGTCGAAATCTCCAAGCCTTAAATAGCGCTTTGAAGTGGCGCCACAGGCGCGCGTGATGTGCTTCTGCGCTGAAATTCTAATCATTTGCATATCTCACCTCCGCTAATGCATGTTGTAAATTTCATATTATTTGCATGCTTCCTTCAGGCTGTTGCATTTACGGTGGCCAGCAGTGTATTAAGTTCTAGTGCAACCTTGTTTTCACCATTCATAAAAACAACGAATTTATTAATGACCTCGTGTCTGAAATTGAATGTCTGATAAATATTCCATGTTTACAGCCATTAAGAATGAAAACTTTGTATCACTCTGTCGTACTTAAATTGCTAAGGAAATGATTTTATCTGACATTTTGTTGAATATATTATAACTCATAGTTTTGGTTCAATTTTAAGTACGAAATTGATCACTATTAATAAAACTAATTGATCTGGCAGACCGGATAAAAAGTTTTACTTCATTCTTTGAACAGTGAAAAAGAAGGTAAAATGTTATGTAATATAAAGAAATGAAATAAGATACGTTTAAATTTGATAGCATAAGATCATCGTTGCAATTCGTTTATTTTCTGTTCTGCTCAAAGGTGTAAAAAATTGTAGGGTTTGAAATCAAATACTACAATTCGATCACTAACGCTTTTGTAAACTCTTTCCATATAAAAATTTGAGTACCCCCAAATTTGAAGTTAGCCATAGTAACCCCCTAGGATTATAAATGATCTGCAACTGTTACAAAATAGCCTAAATTGCCACAGGTAGGTAGCTGATCAACGTCGCAATGGGGCAACACATTGGGCTATTGGAGACGGTCCGGGATCAATCCCCAAGGGAGAAATCCGAGGACCAAATTACGTAATTTTCAACCTCGTTCAGATGACGAGGTGAACATCTGAACAGGTACCCCACTCTCTTCAAACTTCCATACCACGCCAGAGTGAGGACATTTGAGGCCACGATCGATTTAGAGTCAGCCCCCGTGTACACGACGGTCTTCAGTTGGACCAAGTCTCGAACTCGCAACCCTCCGGTTGCTAATCCGTTACTCTTCCGACCGGTGCTACCGCGGCCCCTCGAAACTACAGAAGGGAGAACAAATCCTCATCGTTACACATATACATTGAATTCTCTGATAAAGCACGCTATGGTGGAATAGAAATGACTAAAATGAGGTTTCTGTACTGTTTTTCTTTATACATAATTCCAAATTATTGTGCCTTCTACTTTCGTTTAATTGATTCCAGATCAATTCTGGATTGCTTTGCATAATTCGTTTTCGAATCATTTTGTGAATGCCAAAAAGCGCACTAATCATACGGATAAAAATACTTCACCATAATCCTCTTGTATTCTTTTACATTTTATTACCATGAAACCATTTGTTATGAAATAATTGTTTAGCAGCACATGAAACAGTAGAGTGATTTCGTTTTTGCTGTAAACAATTTTGGGAGCCCCATAATATTTCCATTAGGTTCATGACGAAAAGATGGTCGAAACGACTCCAGCTAGCTTAAATAGCAAATCACAAATGATTTGTACATTGTCTATTTTGTATCACGAGTACAGGAAAGACACTATGGAGTGAACAGAACAATGCCAAAATTATTTTAAAAATGCAATGCACTATCGTAACACATAAAAACTTATTTTTTATTAAGTACCTATTTGTGCGTCTTACTGTTTCTTCAGCGTATAACTGAAATAAGTGACTATATTGCTTCATTAGATCCGGGAAAAGTGGGCTACAATCGGGAATTTATAAACAAAAGACATTTTATTCATATTCAAAGTGAACTACAGAATTATACTTTCTCATTATTTAAGTTGCAATTTGAAAAATTGTAGTGACGAAACGAGAAGGATGGTTATACGAAGCATGAAGTTTATAAATATATTAACGGGTATTAATTGTATTACGACTGGTGCTTCTGCTGCGGAAGGCCGAAAAATCAGTCGTAATGGAAACAGCTCCATTAAAGTCAAGTGTACGGATTCTGTGATATTTCTTTAAACGTCACGAGTTTTCCAAGAAGGGCACGATTGCTTTAACCCTAAAACGAATTTAATGAAAGTCACGTCAATTGGCTGAAAACCGTTAAGGAAGCATTCTATTGTTCAAGAAGGCTAAAACTGGATAGCAGACTATTCAAGGAAAACTGAGTCTTGCAACGTGGTTCAACCCATGCATGAACATCAGAGTTGTTTTAGTAATACTGTTCCTCTAGCCATCTAGATCTTCTGAATTCTAGAATCAGCATGCTGTCTTACAAACATGAACATTTATTAATTTCGAAATATAGTGTCATTGTTTCTTTAAACATTCTACGTTATAATTTGAAATTAAATCAATATAAAATAATTTAATGTCCACAATGAAAGGTTTTCAAAATTCTTCTATTCATACCGTGTCTATGATTGAAGAGTCGTCTTCTACAAGTCAAAGAATTCTTTGGCTCCTCATACTTGTTGCAGGCATTTTCGCTACGAGTTACCAGATATTTCGCTTTTCGACTTTATATTTCCAATATCCAGTCGTGGTCAGCTTGCGAGTGGAACGAAACCCAAACTTGGTTTTTCCAGCAGTAACAGTTTGCAACTTAAACAGAGTGAAGAATTACATCGATAATTTTATGATCCGTCATCCCCAACCACCTGACTCAAGTTCAGCATGTGCGGAAGGATGTGAAACAGGTGCCCCTCTTGTAGCTTCAGAGCGCCACGGATTACTCTCATGCGAGCAACTTCGAAAAGGAACGTTCAATCGAAAAGAATACTCGAAATTTAGCTTCCTCAACGAGTACTTATCCCAAAATGGCCATGCTTCTGAAATCTTGGGACACAACGAAAACTGTTACACTTACTACCCCAATAAAAGCAGCAGCTCGAAACATTCCAAAAGATGTGCCAGGAGCTGAAATTCATCGGAAGCTTACAGCACAATACGGGGACATTGCTCTATCATGTATGTAGAAGTGTGTATGAGTGAATCGGGGAGCTTAAAAAGGCCGGACAAGCGTAATGCACGAAGAAGGAGCAGTCGCTCGTTAACCTCCACCACTGACGAGAAGATTCAGCAAGCTCGAGGAATGGACTGGCAAACCGGCGAGTTACCATAGACAATGTGGCGTGTTCTCTGCAGATTGGACGGACAAAGAAGTGCAAGAAGCGGTGCTTAAGTTGTTAGGCGACCCACCGAAAACCTTTTAGGAGGGAATACGCTAGCTTGTGGACCGCTGACCCAAATGCATCGAAAAGGGAGGAGACTAGAAAAATGACAAACTTGTTCAACCCTTACATTTGTGTATATAGATTGAAAAGATAAAGTGCGAATAATTTTCGACTTTCCCTCGTACACAACAGACAGGTACAGACGTGTCTGGAATAATTCTTAGTGGACAGACTAGGCGAGTGTAATTGTTCGGTTTTTGGTTTACTTCCACAGGTGCTACTCAAGCCTGGTCGAGCTGGCGGCCCGCAACCCTTGTCCCTGGCAACCACGTCATTTTAAATCACGGTCAGATGACGAGGTAATACCTGAGCTGGTACCCTATTCTCTAAACTTCCACACCATGCCAACGTGAGGACATTTTAGGCCACGACAGATTTAAACGTACACGACGGCTTTTGGTTGGATCGAATTTTGAAATCGAAACTCTCCGGTTGCTAAGCCACTACTCTTCCAACCGAGCTACGGAGCTCAGTGGGTATGTACACTGCGCTAGCAACCTTGGAGTTGTTGGTGGCGCAGGTTCGATTCCTGTCAAGTATTCTTGTATGTCTTCTGTCGCTAAATATGGCCTTTGCACCATGAAACCCCAAAACACCACCACATCCAACCGGGCTACCGACCCCCGCGGATTAGCAACCGAAGGGTTGCGAGTTCGAATCCAACCATAGACCGTCGTGTACAAAGGGATGATGCACGTAAAATCTGTCGTGGCCTCAAATGTCCTCACGTTGATATGGTGTGGAAGTTTAGAGAATAGGGTGCAGCTCAAGTGTGACCTCGTCATCTAACCGTGGTTCAAATTACTTGGTGTTGTTCTTGGTATTGGTATTTTCAATTAACGTCACACTGGAACAATACAACGGTCTAAGGTGTTATTCTTGGATCTTACCCTTCAGGACTGATCCCGTACCGGCACCAATAGCCCGTTGTGTTTCTTCAGTGGGAAGTAAATTAAATACCTACCTACCTTTATTTGTAAAAGAAAGAAAATACCCGAGTGCAAGCTAATGAATCAGGCTTTGATATTGGTTTGATAATAAAAGGCTTTACTAAAAATACTATACTAAAAATTAAAAACAATTTAAATCGAATATCTTATTTTAGAGGTAGATGGGCATGGATAATTTTCTTGCTAATTTATGCCTTTAGTTTCTCCTGTACATGAAGATCGATAACCTTCATAGCAGGAAGATTTTCAAAAATAAGTTTAGCATAAAGCTCATTTGACGAAGTATGGTAAAGCGTACTGGTAATCATAGTGTACCAATCCCAAGCAATGTCCAATATCAAATGCTGTGCATCGATTGTTTGACTGCACGAAAGTAGTATACGGGTGCCTATACGGGACGGAAGTGACGTCATACCACGTGACCGGAAGTGGGTGGTGCCAAGTGACGTCATACCACGTGACCGGAAGTGGGCGGTGCCAAGTGACGTCACACCACGTGACCTGAAGTGGGCGTGTCCGAATGACGTGACGTATTGTTTGTTTACATTTTGGACTTGGAATTTTTTTTTGTCATCGACTTCGTGCAGGCGTTGAGTTGTTTCAAGATGGCGTCGTTTCGTTGCCATGGTGATGAATCACTCGCGTAGTGCCATCTGGTGGAGATATTCGAAACCCTATTATTTTTAATTAAAAAGCAATTTCGTGGATTCGAACCGAGGACCATAGGATCCGAAGTCAAGTGCGCTATCCGTTAGGCTGTAAGAGAGTTAACTTAAGATGGTGAATTAATGTAGTGTTTATTTCTCTCTCTTTTGGACTTGTATTTTTTCTTAGTATTAGGAATGGGTTATTTTTAGAAAATGGTTTGAATAATTGCATAGGGGTTTTAATAAATGCTTTTTCAAAATGACTTATGGCGCCATCTGGTGATTTTAAAAGTAATTAATCTAAGGAACGAATTGATTTCTTAATGTTTTTTACTTTATTCATGACCGGTGACGTCAGTGTGTTTACGTTTGGGACTTGGATTTTTTTTCCTTCTGAGATTTCGATGTGACGTCACGATTATGTCCATCGAGCAAGTCTGAACTTGAAAAAGTCTACTCACAATTCTTTATGTTATGAGTATGGTAAATTGTTTACAGATCGTGAAGGCTAGGCATATTTCCGTCGATTGGAAAACGAATTAACGTATTAAAAAAAGACGAAATTTAGAAATTTTAGGTCAAAAATATACTGTGCTTTGACAACTTGTAGCATACGAAGACGAAGGAATAAGCTATGCCTTTAGCGGATCTTGTATTGCAGCCAAGCCTTGGTCTCCTTTACTATTGGAAATTAAGGCAGAAGTGGAACAAATAATTGGTACAAGATTTAATTTTGTGTTGTTGAACCGTTATAAAGATGGTAAGGACTGTATAGGTGCCCATAAAAACAACGAGAAGGACTTGGAACTTTATGCACCCATAGCGTCTGTTTCATTTGGGCAGGAAAGACAATTTGTTTTCTAACTACAATTGTTTAAAAATTGTTCTGGAAAATGGAAGTTTGATTGGGATGAAGTATCCCACAATTTTGGTTTCACAGCTTGCCCCGTGGGAATGCATCATGCCCTAGAATAAACTTAACGTTTCGTAAAATTCTAGCGTAAAATAAGCAATAAACCACTTATGTGCCCCCCCCCCGAACTAGAACTCAGTGTCGTACACTAGACGATATTTGGACAACGTTGCAATTGATCTTTGCCTTTCTGAATAGTATTTTTATAAATGCTTACATCTTGTTGTTTTTAAATAAATTTTTTTTAGCGTGTCTTACCACATATACTGTATTTAGGACTTTTTTATTACATAGTTTTATAAATTGTTTTTAAAATGCAAGATCTGAAATGAAATTTTTCTTTGCTATAAAGATTTATGGTTTTTAAGTTAGATGTTTTTACTCAAAAATTAATTATACATTATATGCTATAACACCTATTTTATAGCAGAAATTTTGTTTTAAATAATATACACTTAAGTAAGAGTAAAATTTTTGAAACTTTACAAGACAAATACTATGAACGTGCACATTTTGAAGAAGTTTTAGTATAAAAACCATTTATCCTATAAATCTAAATTAAATGTTATTTTTTAATTAATCTTTCCTTGCCTATTATTTTTTTTTACTTTGAATAAATCTTCCTAAAATTTTAGTGATTTAATTCTTATTATACAGATTTACAAACTGTTTTTGGATAAAATATAAGGATTTTATATTTTAAAAGTTAATGTTTTTACTTAAAATTAATTATATATTAAATACTATTACACATATTTTTAATGTTGAAGATTTTTAGAAAACATTTTACAATTGAAACATATACATTAAATATTATGACAAACACTTAAATGCAGATCCATAAGGGAATATTGGAAATCTTTTTAATGCTTACACCTTTTCTATTCTAAATAAACTTTTGCTTGTCTTACCACATACACTGTATTTTGGATTATTTGATTTTTATTACATGGTCTTATAAATTTTCTTTTTAAAATGCAAGATCTGAAATGAAATTTTCCTTGATTTTAAGATTTATGTTTCACTCAAAAATTAATTATACATTAGATGCTATAGCACATATTTTATTGCAGAATTTTTTAATATTATACACATAAGTGAGCGTAAAATTTTTGAAACTTTACAAGACCCATATTATGAACATGTTTTCCTTACACATTTTAAGTAGTGAAAAATAGTATTAAAACCCTTTATCCTGTAAAATATAAATTAAATATTATTTTTTTAATTAATTTTTCCTTCCATATTATTGTTTACTTTAAATAAATTTTCATTCATTTTAGTGATTTTATTTATATTATAAAGATTTACAAACTGTTTTTAACGAAATTTTCTTTGATATAGGGATTTATATTTTAAAAGTTAGATGTTTTTACACAAAAATTAATTATATATCAAATACTATTGCACGTATTATAACATTGAAGATTTTTAGAAAACGTTTAACAATTGAGAGAGAGAGAGAGAGAAATATATACTTTAAATATTATTACAAACATTTAAATGCAATTTGCTTTTTATTTTTTAATTTTACAATTGAGACATTTTTAAAACTTTGGTTCTTAAAGTGCGTTTTATGCATAGTAAAAAAATTATTATAAAAACCTGTAAGAGTAAAAAGAATTGTATGCATTAATTTGAAACTTTACAAGACCCATACCATGTTTCCTTGCACATTTGAAGTAGTGAAATATAGAATTAAAAACCATTTGTCCTTGAAGATCTAAATTAAAAGTTCTTTTTCTTTAATGCTTTTGCAAACCACACATTTTACTAAATATGAACTTTTATTTATTTGAAAACCTTATGCACATCGTACAATTTAAATTGCACAGCAAAATACCAATACTGTACGAAGCTATGAAGTATTTTACAAGATACTTTGGTACTGTTTTCTTAATTTTAAGTGTTCTACATTGCTATGTTAAATGGATAGTAAGTGGTTTTTCTGTTTTTGAAAATAATGTGTGCACATCTGTGCTGCTAAGCAAATTAACTTTTGCCCTTTTCTTGATATTTAATGCATAATCTAAATATTTACTGACACCGCTGATAGTTTTACCCATGAGTAAAATTAAATAATAACTGAAAATTTTAAGTATTAATGTGAATTTTAAAATGAACAAATATTATTAAAATAATGGATTAAATCTGAATTTTATGTATTCTTAAAACAATCTCTGCAAAAACCAGCACAGACAATTCTTAAACAGATTGAAGGAAGCCACATGGAAACAAAGTTAATGGAAGCACTTTTTATAGAAAAAAACATAGTTCATATATTTTACACAAGTAATACATTGTAGTGTAAAAAATAACTTTAGTTTTTTACATACTTGCACAGACGCATATTTCCGACAAGCCAATTATTCGATGCCGCCACCTAAACTTTTGGGCAATGCAAATTATTTTTGTGATGACCACATGATAGTTTTTGGATATCTTTGTTGCTACTTAGAGCACAAAATGCATCGAATTTGGGAAACCCATATTGTTCTAAGTTGATATTCGGAATATTCAATGCATCTAAGCGTTTCTTTTCCACACAACCACCTTTGTAAGCAATTAGGTACTGAGTGGCCCTCTTGGTCTGCTCGTAATATTCTAAAAGCTTAGAGTCTAGATTTTCTAAGGGAGCACAATTTGCTATGTCATGGGACAGAAATGAAGTGCACATACGTAATTTTTAACATATCACACAGTTGTACGATCTTTGGCACTCAGTTTATGCTTAGACGATAAGTGAAAACGAATACTTGAAGCTACTTGCGATTTTTACAGCGATGTATGCGTATTTACGTACTAAGAAACTTTATTGAATCTGAAATCCATCAAAATCCACAATTGCACAAATATTAAGCATTGCTATTGAAAAGCGTTAGCTGTTCTTGGAAAAATAATTATAAACTGGAGGCCACGAAGAACTGGACTATATAACACCATACACTTACTAATCAGTAAAGTTAAAATTTATCTTTTGCGTTCCATAGTTACTCACAAAAGATAAGACTAAGTAAAGAATGTACATACTCAGAAAACATGTGTTTGTGATAATGCGCGAAATAAAATTTTGTGTTGTAATACAAGATTTTAACGAAAGGATATACTGAAAAATGTGCGTGTGATTTTTTTTTACTCTACCACGTTTATGCGCTGAATGCAATTCAATTCTACGACTAAACTTGAGCAAGAAAAAAAAACATAACCAAATATAATTTATAAGATAAACGTATTTTGACTTTCTTTAAAATGAGAATTTTAAAGTATACTGAATTCTCTTAATTCTGCAGTTTTATTTTTTCTAAAATTACATCAACAAATTGAATTATTTATTTGTGGGCACACACAAGTCTTTGCCTTTGTTGAAAGGAAACTAGTATCTCTGACAAGTATCAGATTTTTAAAAATTGAGTAAAAGAACCTTTTTTCATGGGATTTAACTCAATCTGCTCCATAATTTTATACTTAAAAGTAATAGAGCATAATATAGTTAAGGAAAATGAATAACCATTATGCAAATTTGAAGCCAAAAGTTCCAAGAATGTCTATGCGTCTATCTACGTTTAGAGATTGGCCAACGCACAGACGTTGACATTAGGGACCTAGCCAAAAACGGACTGTATTATACCTGTGTCTTGGACGTGATCAGGTGCTATTGGTATGGCGAAGGGCTTGAAAAATTGGTAAAAAGAAGATGTAGTGAGATACAAACCCAAGTTTTATCCAAAATGTTTGGTAGCCCATAGATGAAATTGTACAGGTGCTGGATGAAATCAACAATAATATCAATGGTTTTATAAAAAAACGATGTATAGCTTTACCCCTTATACAACGACAAGGACGAACGACTGTAAAATTTGCAAGGAATCGGAAAATGAATGCTACTTTACAGCCTTGCGGTCATCTGGTGACATGCATGAGATGTACGAAGAGTGTGCCTATGTGCCGAACCAATATTTTACATAAAATTAAAACGTACAATTGTCACTAAACTGTCTATTTATTAGTACATGTAGTAGATGCAATTTCAAGTGATATACTGAACATGGTGAGGAAGAAAATTCAATTGTAAAAGGGTGGTATTGAGTTGAAAATTGTTAAATTGGCACAAGTGCTTCAGTAAAAAGATTAGTAAGGAAGTTTGAGACTCTAAAACCTTAAGACTCTTTATTAAGGAAAAAAATCGTGTAGGAAAGACTTATACACCTTAAAAATATATTGACTATTTTAATTATTAGTCGTTTGTGGATTACATGTTAAACCTATTTACTAAAGAATTTTAAAGAGTGCCTTAAACAGGAGTTACTAAATGCTTTAGGAAAGATGTGTAAATGTACTCTGTAATGCAAGAAAGAATACTTGAATTAAATATTCATTTTGAGTGTTTCTTTCTTTTAGGGGGCTTATTAAAACTTTTGTTAAAAGCATTTTAAAATAATGTTTATTAATTTTTTAAAACTTTCTTACTTTACTGCTTAACTTTTTTTATTGTTACTGTTGAACTATGTTTTACTGCTTAACTTTTTTACTGTTTAACTCTTTCTGTTTAACTTTTTTAGTGTTTAACTTTTTCTCTTTAACTTTTTTTTTATTGTTTAATGTTTTTAACTTTTTCAATTGGTTTTTTACTGCTTAATGTTTTTTTTCTACCATAAAAATAGGTCTATAAGATTATTCAGGATATTTCGAAAATTCTTGTGAAAATGAATGTTACAAAAATGTTTGCTGAAAAGAATGCCTGGATTACAATATAGTAATTTTAAATAAAATATCATTTGTATGTATATCTATGTTCTATGATTATTTCTCCTTGGATTCATTATTCGAAACTTAGGTAAAATATATTTTGATTTAGAAAAGTGAGAATTCGAAAACACCGAGGATTGGATAAGACCAGAAAACAGGAGGATGGGAGGAAACAGTACATGGTCGATTATGAGGCAGGAAACCTAAAAAAAAAGTTAGATAGAAAAAATTAACCAATAAAAAAAGTTAAACAGTGAAAAAAGTTAAACAGGAAAAAAAGTTAAACAGAAAAAAAATTAAACAATAAAAAAAAGTTAAAGAGAAAAAGTTAAACACTAAAAAAGTTAAACAGAAAGAGTTAAACAGTAAAAAAGTTAAGCAGTAAAACATAGTTCAACAGTAACAATAAAAAAAGTTAAGCAGTAAAGTAAGAAAGTTTTAAAAAATTAATAAACATTATTTTAAAATGCTTTTAACAAAAGTTTTAATAAGCCCCCTAAAAGAAAGAAACACTCAAAATGAATATTTAATTCAAGTATTCTTTCTTGCATTACAGAGTACATTTACACATCTTTCCTAAAGCATTTAGTAACTCCTGTTTAAGGCACTCTTTAAAATTCTTTAGTAAATAGGTTTAACATGTAATCCACAAACGACTAATAATTAAAATAGTCAATATATTTTTAAGGTGTATAAGTCTTTCCTACACGATTTTTTTCCTTAATAAAGAGTCTTAAGGTTTTAGAGTCTCAAACTTCCTTACTAATCTTTTTACTGAAGCACTTGTGCCAATTTAACAATTTTCAACTCAATACCACCCTTTTACAATTGAATTTTCTTCCTCACCATGTTCAGTATATCACTTGAAATTGCATCTACTACATGTACTAATAAATAGACAGTTTAGTGACAATTGTACGTTTTAATTTTATGTAAAATATTGGTTCGGCACATAGGCACACTCTTCGTACATCTCATGCATGTCACCAGATGACCGCAAGGCTGTAAAGTAGCATTCATTTTCCGATTCCTTGCAAATTTTACAGTCGTTCGTCCTTGTCGTTGTATAAGGGGTAAAGCTATACATCGTTTTTTTATAAAACCATTGATATTATTGTTGATTTCATCCAGCACCTGTACAATTTCATCTATGGGCTACCAAACATTTTGGATAAAACTTGGGTTTGTATCTCACTACATCTTCTTTTTACCAATTTTTCAAGCCCTTCGCCATACCAATAGCACCTGATCACGTCCAAGACACAGGTATAATACAGTCCGTTTTTGGCTAGGTCCCTAATGTCAACGTCTGTGCGTTGGCCAATCTCTAAACGTAGATAGACGCATAGACATTCTTGGAACTTTTGGCTTCAAATTTGCATAATGGTTATTCATTTTCCTTAACTATATTATGCTCTATTACTTTTAAGTATAAAATTATGGAGCAGATTGAGTTAAATCCCATGAAAAAAGGTTCTTTTACTCAATTTTTAAAAATCTGATACTTGTCAGAGATACTAGTTTCCTTTCAACAAAGGCAAAGACTTGTGTGTGCCCACAAATAAATAATTCAATTTGTTGATGTAATTTTAGAAAAAATAAAACTGCAGAATTAAGAGAATTCAGTATACTTTAAAATTCTCATTTTAAAGAAAGTCAAAATACGTTTATCTTATAAATTATATTTGGTTATGTTTTTTTTCTTGCTCAAGTTTAGTCGTAGAATTGAATTGCATTCAGCGCATAAACGTGGTAGAGTAAAAAAAAATCACACGCACATTTTTCAGTATATCCTTTCGTTAAAATCTTGTATTACAACACAAAATTTTATTTCGCGCATTATCACAAACACATGTTTTCTGAGTATGTACATTCTTTACTTAGTCTTATCTTTTGTGAGTAACTATGGAACGCAAAAGATAAATTTTAACTTTACTGATTAGTAAGTGTATGGTGTTATATAGTCCAGTTCTTCGTGGCCTCCAGTTTATAATTATTTTTCCAAGAACAGCTAACGCTTTTCAATAGCAATGCTTAATATTTGTGCAATTGTGGATTTTGATGGATTTCAGATTCAATAAAGTTTCTTAGTACGTAAATACGCATACATCGCTGTAAAAATCGCAAGTAGCTTCAAGTATTCGTTTTCACTTATCGTCTAAGCATAAACTGAGTGCCAAAGATCGTACAACTGTGTGATATGTTAAAAATTACGTATGTGCACTTCATTTCTGTCCCATGACATAGCAAATTGTGCTCCCTTAGAAAATCTAGACTCTAAGCTTTTAGAATATTACGAGCAGACCAAGAGGGCCACTCAGTACCTAATTGCTTACAAAGGTGGTTGTGTGGAAAAGAAACGCTTAGATGCATTGAATATTCCGAATATCAACTTAGAACAATATGGGTTTCCCAAATTCGATGCATTTTGTGCTCTAAGTAGCAACAAAGATATCCAAAAACTATCATGTGGTCATCACAAAAATAATTTGCATTGCCCAAAAGTTTAGGTGGCGGCATCGAATAATTGGCTTGTCGGAAATATGCGTCTGTGCAAGTATGTAAAAAACTAAAGTTATTTTTTACACTACAATGTATTACTTGTGTAAAATATATGAACTATGTTTTTTTCTATAAAAAGTGCTTCCATTAACTTTGTTTCCATGTGGCTTCCTTCAATCTGTTTAAGAATTGTCTGTGCTGGTTTTTGCAGAGATTGTTTTAAGAATACATAAAATTCAGATTTAATCCATTATTTTAATAATATTTGTTCATTTTAAAATTCACATTAATACTTAAAATTTTCAGTTATTATTTAATTTTACTCATGGGTAAAACTATCAGCGGTGTCAGTAAATATTTAGATTATGCATTAAATATCAAGAAAAGGGCAAAAGTTAATTTGCTTAGCAGCACAGATGTGCACACATTATTTTCAAAAACAGAAAAACCACTTACTATCCATTTAACATAGCAATGTAGAACACTTAAAATTAAGAAAACAGTACCAAAGTATCTTGTAAAATACTTCATAGCTTCGTACAGTATTGGTATTTTGCTGTGCAATTTAAATTGTACGATGTGCATAAGGTTTTCAAATAAATAAAAGTTCATATTTAGTAAAATGTGTGGTTTGCAAAAGCATTAAAGAAAAAGAACTTTTAATTTAGATCTTCAAGGACAAATGGTTTTTAATTCTATATTTCACTACTTCAAATGTGCAAGGAAACATGGTATGGGTCTTGTAAAGTTTCAAATTAATGCATACAATTCTTTTTACTCTTACAGGTTTTTATAATAATTTTTTTACTATGCATAAAACGCACTTTAAGAACCAAAGTTTTAAAAATGTCTCAATTGTAAAATTAAAAAATAAAAAGCAAATTGCATTTAAATGTTTGTAATAATATTTAAAGTATATATTTCTCTCTCTCTCTCTCAATTGTTAAACGTTTTCTAAAAATCTTCAATGTTATAATACGTGCAATAGTATTTGATATATAATTAATTTTTGTGTAAAAACATCTAACTTTTAAAATATAAATCCCTATATCAAAGAAAATTTCGTTAAAAACAGTTTGTAAATCTTTATAATATAAATAAAATCACTAAAATGAATGAAAATTTATTTAAAGTAAACAATAATATGGAAGGAAAAATTAATTAAAAAAATAATATTTAATTTATATTTTACAGGATAAAGGGTTTTAATACTATTTTTCACTACTTAAAATGTGTAAGGAAAACATGTTCATAATATGGGTCTTGTAAAGTTTCAAAAATTTTACGCTCACTTATGTGTATAATATTAAAAAATTCTGCAATAAAATATGTGCTATAGCATCTAATGTATAATTAATTTTTGAGTGAAACATAAATCTTAAAATCAAGGAAAATTTCATTTCAGATCTTGCATTTTAAAAAGAAAATTTATAAGACCATGTAATAAAAATCAAATAATCCAAAATACAGTGTATGTGGTAAGACAAGCAAAAGTTTATTTAGAATAGAAAAGGTGTAAGCATTAAAAAGATTTCCAATATTCCCTTATGGATCTGCATTTAAGTGTTTGTCATAATATTTAATGTATATGTTTCAATTGTAAAATGTTTTCTAAAAATCTTCAACATTAAAAATATGTGTAATAGTATTTAATATATAATTAATTTTAAGTAAAAACATTAACTTTTAAAATATAAAATCCTTATATTTTATCCAAAAACAGTTTGTAAATCTGTATAATAAGAATTAAATCACTAAAATTTTAGGAAGATTTATTCAAAGTAAAAAAAAATAATAGGCAAGGAAAGATTAATTAAAAAATAACATTTAATTTAGATTTATAGGATAAATGGTTTTTATACTAAAACTTCTTCAAAATGTGCACGTTCATAGTATTTGTCTTGTAAAGTTTCAAAAATTTTACTCTTACTTAAGTGTATATTATTTAAAACAAAATTTCTGCTATAAAATAGGTGTTATAGCATATAATGTATAATTAATTTTTGAGTAAAAACATCTAACTTAAAAACCATAAATCTTTATAGCAAAGAAAAATTTCATTTCAGATCTTGCATTTTAAAAACAATTTATAAAACTATGTAATAAAAAAGTCCTAAATACAGTATATGTGGTAAGACACGCTAAAAAAAATTTATTTAAAAACAACAAGATGTAAGCATTTATAAAAATACTATTCAGAAAGGCAAAGATCAATTGCAACGTTGTCCAAATATCGTCTAGTGTACGACACTGAGTTCTAGTTCGGGGGGGGGGGGGCACATAAGTGGTTTATTGCTTATTTTACGCTAGAATTTTACGAAACGTTAAGTTTATTCTAGGGCATGATGCATTCCCACGGGGCAAGCTGTGAAACCAAAATTGTGGGATACTTCATCCCAATCAAACTTCCATTTTCCAGAACAATTTTTAAACAATTGTAGTTAGAAAACAAATTGTCTTTCCTGCCCAAATGAAACAGACGCTATGGGTGCATAAAGTTCCAAGTCCTTCTCGTTGTTTTTATGGGCACCTATACAGTCCTTACCATCTTTATAACGGTTCAACAACACAAAATTAAATCTTGTACCAATTATTTGTTCCACTTCTGCCTTAATTTCCAATAGTAAAGGAGACCAAGGCTTGGCTGCAATACAAGATCCGCTAAAGGCATAGCTTATTCCTTCGTCTTCGTATGCTACAAGTTGTCAAAGCACAGTATATTTTTGACCTAAAATTTCTAAATTTCGTCTTTTTTTAATACGTTAATTCGTTTTCCAATCGACGGAAATATGCCTAGCCTTCACGATCTGTAAACAATTTACCATACTCATAACATAAAGAATTGTGAGTAGACTTTTTCAAGTTCAGACTTGCTCGATGGACATAATCGTGACGTCACATCGAAATCTCAGAAGGAAAAAAAATCCAAGTCCCAAACGTAAACACACTGACGTCACCGGTCATGAATAAAGTAAAAAACATTAAGAAATCAATTCGTTCCTTAGATTAATTACTTTTAAAATCACCAGATGGCGCCATAAGTCATTTTGAAAAAGCATTTATTAAAACCCCTATGCAATTATTCAAACCATTTTCTAAAAATAACCCATTCCTAATACTAAGAAAAAATACAAGTCCAAAAGAGAGAGAAATAAACACTACATTAATTCACCATCTTAAGTTAACTCTCTTACAGCCTAACGGATAGCGCACTTGACTTCGGATCCTATGGTCCTCGGTTCGAATCCACGAAATTGCTTTTTAATTAAAAATAATAGGGTTTCGAATATCTCCACCAGATGGCACTACGCGAGTGATTCATCACCATGGCAACGAAACGACGCCATCTTGAAACAACTCAACGCCTGCACGAAGTCGATGACAAAAAAAAATTCCAAGTCCAAAATGTAAACAAACAATACGTCACGTCATTCGGACACGCCCACTTCAGGTCACGTGGTGTGACGTCACTTGGCACCGCCCACTTCCGGTCACGTGGTATGACGTCACTTGGCACCACCCACTTCCGGTCACGTGGTATGACGTCACTTCCGTCCCGTATAGGCACCCGTATACTACTCACGAAGTCTATAGAATAGTATTTTGTTTCTTCGCGATCAATACCAAATGGATGGTCGTTTCGCGCAATTACTAAGCCAATTGGTTGACTATTACCCTCTTTTAAACGAGCGCTTTGATTGAGACTCACTCAAAAGTAAGCCGACATTTAAATTTTGTTTCCAATTTATTTCGCTGCTCTGCTTACTGTTTGCTATTGAATGACCGATTTGTGCGTGCGTTTTCTGGAACTGAGCCGACTTCAACTGTATTTGCGGCACACTTCTTTCGTAATATCCTGCCCTTGATCTGTCTTGATCCCGGACCGTCACCAATAGCCCGTTGTGTTCCTCCATTTCGACGTTAATTGAAATAACTGAATACCCCAATTTGAAAAGTTTTTCGGTATTGATATTTTTAATTAACGTCACACTGGAGCAACACAACGGGCTATTAAAAAGTTTTTTCGGAGTGTAATTTATAGTTATTTTTCAGTATCGCACACGCACAGCACTGTTAAAACAAATTTATGTGGAAAGCACTAAAACATAATACTGTCCCTCCGTTGAACTGCGAAACAAATCAATCTTAATCACACCGTTATAGAGAAACACCTATTGTAGAAATGGGGTATTGAACAGAACAGAATTGATAGGGTGTAGCAAGAATTTGTTTCCGTCCTGTCCACACGCAATGTTCCAACTCTTATAGGGACACGCCCCTATGCGTTGATCTCCAATCATTGATCTGCGTTTGGAAAAAGAAACCTTACGCATCTGTCCGACCTTTTCCAATGCCTTTATGACTGTAATTTACATTTGACTGCGTAATGAACAGTCTGAATGCTTACTCTTTAACAGAATGAATATCAAACATTTGAATGCGTCGATTTTCCTGTTACTTTTTAAGCTGTTTCTCGCTCTTTGAATATGTAAATAAAAACAGGTGGCATTCACGCGCAGGTGGGGATGAATAACGATCGAATAAACGATTCGACGCTATTGTATTTCAATCCAAAATGGGTCATCGATGACCTTAAACAATTTCAGCAACAGCCATTCGGAGATTGTAACGAGAGCCAAAGATTTGAAATTATTTTGCATGAGGAAAAAACAGATTATTTTATACCTATTTATGAAAGTTGATGGCTTTCTATTTAAATTACGGAAGGTTGCGAGTTCGGAACTCGGTCCAGTCAAAGACCGTCGTGTACGCGGGGGCTGGTGTACGTTAAATCGGTCGTACCTCGAACATCCTCACGTTGGCGTGGTGAGGAAGTTTGGAGAGCGGGGTGCCAGCTTGACATCCGACTGCTGTTCAAAACGGCGAGGTGCTGTCCTCGTATCTTTCTCTTGGGGTGGATTCCGGACCGTCACCAATACCCCGTTGTGTTCCTCCAGCGGGATGTTAATTAAAATACCTACCAACCTAGCAACCGGAGGGTTGCGAGTTCGAGTCCAACCAAAGACCGTCGTGTACATGTGGCCTGGTGCGTGTTAAATACTCCGTGGCCTCAAATATCTACACGTTGGCGTGGTGTGGAAGTTTGGAGAGTGGGGTGCCAGCTCAGGTGTGACCTCGTCATCTGACCGCGGTTCAAAATTATGTGGCGTTATCCTTGGATCTTTCCCTTCAGGTTTGATTCGCCAATAGCCCGTTGTGTTGCTCTAGTGCGACGCTAATTAATCACCTACCTATTTAAATTTACAATGGGAAGAAAGAGATTTTTCTAATGGATCATTTATTATGAGAAGGAACAGGGAAAACCAGTTGGAAGAGTAACGAATTAGCAATAGAGTTCGAAACTCTATCCAACCAAAGACCGTCGTGTACAAATTGGGCTAGTGCGCGTTTAATCTGTCGTGGCCTCAAATGTCTTTACATTGGTATGATGGGGAAGCTTGGATATTGGACTGCTGGCTCAAGTGCTGTTCTCGCCGTCTGACCGCGGTACAAAATTACGAGACGTTGTCCTCGGATCTTTCCCTACGGGGTGGATCTCGGACCATCGCCAATAGCCCGTTGTGTTGCAGTGGTTACCAAAGAATGATTTACCGATTCCCAGGGCCCGTGGAAGACATTCGATGTTCTAAAAGACAAAGTAGAAATTTATAAAAATAATAAAACATTTCATTTTTTTCGCCGATTCTTTTGTGCTCTAAAAAGCATTATGTCCTAAAAATGATTGAGGAGTTCTCATATATACGGGGTGAGTCTAAATTGTTTTTACAAAATAAGAGGGGTGATAGTACCCATCCAGACGAGCAATAATTACCATGGAACATAGGGTCGCATTCCACTCTGAGAGGCACAAAAGAGTCAAATTAGAATTTCAACATGAACTTACAACAGTGTTGGGAAAGCGAATGAACGATACCAAAACAAACTGATTGATTGATCAGAGAAAAACTCACAGCAAGTGCTCAAAGTGGACCAGTGGCTTGGCCTCCTCGCTCACCGGACCTCAACCCACTGGACTTTTTCTTCTGGGGGCACATGAAATCTTTAGTGTACCAGACGCCTGTGGACTCGGCTGAAGATTTCGTAGCGAGAATCGGTGTTGATAAAATGAACACAACACCAGGAATCTTCGAGAGCCAGTCATTCCTTCGCCGGTGTGAACTGTGCAACGACACGCGCCATTTTGAGCACTTGCTGTGAGTTTTTCTCTGATCAATCAGATACTTTTGGTATCGTTCATTCGCTTTCCCAACACTGTTGTAAGTTCATGTTGAAATTCTAATTTGACTCTTTTGTGCCTCTCAGAGTGGAATGCCACCCTATATTCCATGGTAATTATGGCTCGTCTGGATGGGTATTATCACCCCTCTTATTTTGTAAAAACAATTTAGACTCACCCTGTATATCCGTTCTGTAACTTGCACGTTAAATCTGCCGTGGCCTCAAATGTCCTCACGTTGGCATGGTGTGAAAGTTTGGAAAGTGGGGAGCCAGCTCAGGTATTGACCTCGTCATTGTGATTCAAGATTGGGAGGTGCTGTCCTCGAATCTCCTTTCGGGTTTGATTTCGGACCGTCGCCAATAACCCGTTGTTTTGCTCCAGTGCGATGTTAATTACTGCCTATTATGAGTAGGTTTTTCTGTAAAGCGTAGGAGCCTACAGAGGGCGCTAGTCTTACCTCTTTCGTAGAGAGCCTATATAGATAGAGAGGTGACATAGAGAAAACGGCAGCCATGTTTTCCGACCGTTGCTGTGCCAACGCGGACTCTATATAAATGGACGGTTTCATTAGGGTTGCTAATCAGGTTATTTTGATATGAAGACTTCGGGTTTGGCGACAGTTTGGCGTTGGATTTTAAATATTGATAGATTGGATTTTCTCATGGCATAAGAGCTACTCATTTAGACCACAGACCAGTTTATAAACCAGTAATATATAGGACTTAATCTTGTGTTTTCTTGGGGGTCTGAATAAAAAAAGGCTTTTTTAATTTCATACATTGAGTTAGATTTGAATTACAATTACGTTCATGTTATTCCAATGTGGGGCAACGTATTTTGCCCTGTAATTTTCCGAATAAATTATTCATATACAATATTTTTTCATAAGATAAAAGAGCTTTAAATCCTTAATAGAAATACAGTAAAACTCCAATTATCACGACTGAGTGCTGGACGTAATCCGTATATGCAAGAATCCGGAGAATTGGGAGTCAAAAAAACGTTTATGTTGTGAAATAAAACGCGAATATTGATCTAAAATAATTTTTGTTTATTTTTATTACGAGAATACAGTATATTTGAATGGCAACTTAATAAAATAAATAGGCCTAATATACTGTATTTTGAAAATAAGGTAAATAATTAAGTATCTTAAATATCCATTTTTTTTATCATTCCAATATTCATAAATTATTTATATTGTGGAAAGAAATAAAAAATCGTTTAAACATAATTAGAATTTTAAATTGTTTAAATATAACGTTTCGGAAAAAATTGGTTTTTTTTGAGCAATACTAGAGTAAAACAATTTTATACGCCTTCCATTATTGGCGGAATATCGCATCGTTTGGCGACATTTTTCTGGTTTGGCGAGAATGATCTACGGAATTTTACACTTGTACCTTTACTTCTTTTTAGTTGTCTAAATTAATGTTATCAGCAGTTTACACCTTACTTTGTTCATTAAGTGGGTAGGTTGATCTATATTAAATGGAAAAAAAAGCGTTTTTACCTTCAAAATTATGTAAATTACAAGTGTATCCAAACAAAATTCCAAAATCGCAATCAGCAACGCACAACCGCCATGTTGAATTGACCTGAAAAGGAAAAACATGGCTGCCGACCGCATCAGCCAATCAGAAAATGTCGGGTGTATGTCACCTCTCTATCAATATAGGCTCCCTACTCTTTTGTAACTTGTGCCGTAATTTGGAAAACTTTCTGCTGTCACAATTCTTTTTCTTCGGGCTATTCTTTTCCTGCCCTTCACCACTATTCCAAAAACATATCACTATTCAAAATGTATGAGCACTGCTATAGTGACTACCACCTCCTATAGGATTTTGTTGACCACTTCATCCTTTAGTTAGTGCTTTGTATACAATATGCAGATGGACAAAACATAAATGACTCATCTGTCTCAGGTCACTCGGCAACTAGCCATCAAAGACCACCAGGGGCGCGGTAGCCCAGTTGGAAGAGCCACGGATTAGCAACCGGAGGTTTGAGAGATCGAAACAGCCAAAGACCGTCGAATATACCGGGGCTGGTGCACGTTAAATCTGTCATGGCCTTAAATGTCCTCATGTTGGTGTGGTATGGAAGTTCAGGTGTGACCTCGTCATCTGACCGTTTTTCAAAATGACTTGGCACTGTCTGGGATCCATCCCTTCGGGATGGATCCCAGACAGGCGCCAATAGCCCGTTGTGTTGCTCCATTGCTACGTTAATTACCTACCTACCAAGCAGCCTGGCAAGCAATTCCCCAAGAACACATTCAAAGCCTCTTTGATTCGATGCAATGACGTGTAGCAACTTCTGGAAGCTTCATAACAGATTGTTTCAAGTTATAATTGTGTTCTAAAATTCTGATCGTTTATGAACAGTACTGTGGCAAATTTCGTTATAATATCACGATCCTTTCATGGTGTTGCAATGTTCGTAAATTAACGACATAAAATTGCATAGATAAAATTTTCGTTTTGTGCATACGGCACTACTAACAACACTTTCCTTCATACCAGACAAATTAAAAGTTAAATCAAAATGTCTATAATTTGAATAATATCACATGAAATCACATTATTCTTGGAATAAATAAATTAAGCCATAGATTTATACACTGCCTTAAATATGAAAATCAATACAAATTCATACTGGGAAACAAGGATTCTAAAAATGTTTGTATATTACAATAGATATGCCATAAATATATTTCAAAGCGAAAAAATACGTGATATTGAAAAAGAGGCTATTCACAAACAATAGATTTGGAATGCTTGATTTTTAACCTTCAGCGTTTAAATAATTGAGTGAAACGAGCAGTTAAAAGTCAATGAATTACTCAATGATCATCTACTGACTGTTCAATTTAATGAATTAACTCAATAGTTAATGGTCATCTAAAAGATAATGCTGAATTTAATGAATTAACTCTATACTTAAAATCATAATCTAATGACTTAAATTTAATGAATTAAAATAGCTAATGATCATCTACACACTGACTGTTCAATTTAATGAATTATATCAATAGTTAATGATCATCTAATGACAATGCTGAATTCAATTTTTAACAAACGCTCATGGCAGTAAACGTAATATAAACAAAGAATTTTTAAACTGTTTTGTAAATAGTTATTTAATTTTTAAACTTTTGTAACATACAACTTTACATTTTGAATGAATCTCTTTATTTTAACATTTGAAGACTCAGCTACATAAAACACTCATCATTACAATCAATATTTGTGTAATCTTTTTTCTAGAATGAGTATCTCGCGATTGGAATTCCATTATAGCTTAACATTATCGAATATGTGCAGTTTTAAACTTTTTCTATAAAGCTAAATGTAGGTGGCGCTAGTGTTGTTGTAGCAGAACATGTTTCCTGTATCCATTCCGGAAGTAACACCTCTTGCGTACATTTTAAAGTTAACTTCGGATAACCTAAAGTGGAATTCACGTTTTCCAGTGGTTTGCACTGAAAATCCCTTTTTTAGATAAGTCAAGCAAGTCTACGCAAGAATATTGTAGAAAATTATGAAAAACCTGAAAATATGGTCGGTAGGTATTTTAATTAACGTCACACTGGAGCAACGCAACTGGCTATTGATGACGGTCCGGGATCAATCCCAAAGGGAAAGGTATTTGGTATTTTCAATTAACGTCACACTGGAGCAACACAACGACCCAAAGGGAAAGATCAAGGTATTGGTATTGGTATTTTTCAATTAACGTCACACTGGAGCAACACAACGGGTTATTGGTGACGGTCCGGGATCAATCCCAAAGGGAAAGTACCGAGGACAACACCACGTAATTTTGAACCACGGTCAGATGACGACTAAAAATATGAAATCGTTACCAAATTTTAATTGATAAACGGTCTTTTTAACACTATCCCTTCGTAAAATAATATAGTTCTGAATTTTGAGCAATCTTAAAAATACAAATCCATCATCATAAATCAAGTATTAAACGGGGCCGCGGTGGCCGAACTAGCAACCGAAGGGTTGCGAGTTGTAAACACCGTCGTGTACAAAGGGGGTTGGTGCACGTTAAATCTGTCGTGGCCTCAAATGTCCTCACGTTGGCGTGGTGTGGAAGTTTGGAGAGTGGGGTGCCAGCTCAGGTGTTACCTCGTCTCTGACCGTGGTTCAAAATTACGTGGTGTTGTCCTCGGATCTTTCCCTTTGGGATTGATCCCGGACCGTCATCAATAGCCCGTTGTGTTGCTCCAGTGTGACGTTAATTGAAAAATACCAATACCAATACCAAATATTAAATTTGTAAGCCAAACTGAATTCTATTTTTTACAAGGGATGCGATTTTTGTGTATATTTTACTTATGTAAGATGTTTAATTGAACTGTATTTACAGAAAACGCATGGTTTGTGGATAAGTCTGCAATACGAGTTTGATTCGATCTAACTCTAACGTTGGCGTGGATGGTATTTGATATTTTTTAATTAACTTCACATTAGAGCAACATAGCCGGCTATTGGTGTCGGTCCGGGATCAATCCCAAAGGGAAAGATCCGAGGACAACACTATGTAATTTTTAACCACGGTCAGATGACTGGAAACTGGCACCTCACTCTCCAAACTTCCCACAACGCCAACGTGAGGACATTTGAGACCACGACGGATTTCATATGCACCACGTACATATGAAATCCGATGTACACGATGGCTTCGTACACGTCCTTTGTACACGATGGCTTCGGTTGGATTCGAACTCGCAACCCTCCGGTTGCTAAACCGATACTCTTCCAACCGGGCTATCGCGGTCCATGACGTGGAAGTTTGGAGAGTGGGGTGCCAGCTCAGATGTGTCTCGTCATCTGACCGTGATTCAAAATGACGAGGTCTTGCCCTCTAGACATTCTTCCGGGACCGTCGCCTATAGCCCTTTGTCTTGCTCGACGTTAATTAACAACCTACCTAGGTAATTGTTTAATTAATGGTGGTTATCACAAGGCAATATGGTCCAAAGCAATACTCTGAAATCTCGTGACGCTCATGTTTAATCTTGCTAATGTGTTAAATATTCTCTCATTTAATATTCAAGTGTTTAGAAGTTATTCATATGGGCTATGGGAGCCTTTAAAAAATCTAAATTTGAGTTGTGCACTTTTCTAGTTTCGTGATTTTCTGTAGGTTAACTTTCTTTCCGCTTACAAGATGTTCCCACAATTCATGAATGTTGATGTTATGCAAGTGCAGGTCAAGCAGTTTTCTTTTTGTCTTGGTTTCAGAGTACAATGGTACCTTGAGATACGAGTTATTTCGTTCCATGACCGGGCTCGTAAATCAAAATACTCGTATCTCAAATCAATTTTCCACATTGAAATAAGATTAATTCACACCAGCCCCCCAAAAAACACTACAATTTTTTTAATAATGTATTTATAATGAAAAAGTATTGTAGCTGGACTTATAGCCTTTATCGAGTCCCGCTTCAGAATAATACATATCGTAGTAGTGCGATCGTACTGCGTTGCCAAATCTATTACTCTTACGCCTTCTCATGTTTGTCTATTATTTCACTCTTTAATTCCATGGATATTACCTTTTTTCTTTTCTCGCCACTGTTCTTTACACTCACCTTCTTTGGACTCGTGGTTATACGAAAAAAATTAGCTAAATAACTGTGCATCACCTCGTTTTTCCGTTTTAGGATTGACGCATCTGGTCGGAGAAAAGAAAAATGAAAAAAAAAATGGATTCGGGCTTCCCGGTGGCAGTTGACAATAAATGTCAAACCAAATTTTTTGTGACACGTTAACTGTCATCAGGTGAGGTAAACATGTGAACAGAACGACGCTCAAGACTCGGGAATCTGAGCGGAGTGGTGGTTGTGACGTCGCCGAAGTGGGCTCCTATCTCTCTCTCTCAGACTATGGCTCGTAACTCAAGGCAAAAAATCGACCTAGTGACGGCTCATATCTCAAAAAAACTCATATGCTGGTCCACTCGTATCTCAAGATACCATTGTACTCTCTTCTGTGAAAAATAATAAATATTAATTTTGATCTTGCCATACTAGTCAGTAGCATTTTGACCCTCTTGGAGGTTGTCTCGTCGAGGTACCTCGTCTCGTTTGCCAAACTGACCAGATCTTGTGGACGAGATATCTCGTCATTAGAAGAATAACTGCACGCGGATCCTGATCCCGTCATGATAAAAAAATCTACCATGGGATGCGATTGAGATCCTGTAGAATCAGACTAGACAAGTACTGTTTGAAAACTTAAATAGATTTATTTAACAAGGAGATTATAGCAGCGACAACAGACGTCCAGCGGCGACGCTAAAAGCGGATGAACAAGTGGTCGAAAAGGTTTAGAAATATTACGGGGGTAGGTAATTGAGGAAACAATTCCACCCCTAAGAAAGCTAAAAATAGAGTTGAAGAGGGGAAGAAAAGTAGCTATCGTTCATGGTGACCGTGGTAGCTTCGCTGAGACAGGCACTGTCTTGATGACGAGATGTCTCGTCTTTTGCAAAATTGGTCAGATCCCACGGACGAGATATTTCATCATAACCATTTGGAGGGATAATCGGAGGTTCACGAATGACTACACGTTGAGAGCTGAGATGAAAAATGCGGTTTTTCTCTTAAGCAATGATGCTCAGGTCTTCCTGCTGCGGTAGTGCCACAGGAGCACCATGTTCTCCAGACACTCGAACATGGCGGCGAGCGACAGCCCCAGCCACAGCCCCATCTGCCCTCCGATCTGGCTGAGGACCTCCGAGTCCTCGAACATGGGCTTCTGCTCGTACGTCAGCTGCTCCAGGGTGTCGTAGTACACCTTCAGCTTGACCCACGTCTCGCGCACGTCCTCCACTTTCTCGCTCTTGTGCTCCTCACCGAGGTTCTCGGGCCTCGCGGGCCACACTCCGCTCGACATCTTCATCTCGTAGTCGGATGACACACACTCCAGGGGGCAATCGCACGTCACGTTCGACTTGAGGTCGTCCTCCTCCTCCTTCTGGCCCCTGTAGACGCAGCAGAGGGCGTCCACGTCCGTCATGTCGCAGTAGCGCTTCGCCTCCAGCTTCGTGGACGGCATGCTGCAGGAGCAGAAGCGGGAGACCTTCTTCTGGAAGCAGACGCTGTCGCACAGGCGTTTGCTGTCGCCCACGCCGTATGCCTTGCACTGGTCTTTGTAGGGGTAGGGCAGTCGCCGCATCATGATCTTGGACAGCCCGATTGTGGTCTCGAACCCGGGACTGACGTTGACGCCTTGGTCTTGCGGGGTGGGCTCCTGGTGGGGGTCGTGGATGACGACCCGGGCCCCCACCGACTGCGTCAGCCACACGTATTCATCGCTCTGGACGTTCAGTTCCACCGTCAGGCCGGAGTTGGGGCCGACGAAGGAAGTGGTGTACGCGTCCTTACCGTCTCCGGCCTTGTTGAAAGTGTAGCAGTTGCCGTACATGGAGTCCTGGTGGATCGTGAAGTGGTCGTGGGTACACTCCTCTCCGTTGAAGGTGCAGGACTTGATGAAGTCTTGGACCTGGTGGCCGTACGTTCGCCTGGACGTCTCGTCCAGGGAGTAGAACAGGCTGATGAACTTCATGCGGTTCACGAACTCGTAGCTCAGCTCTCCGGAGTCGGTGAAGCAGTTGGATCCCTTCCAGTCCACGGCGTCTTCCAGTTCTTCCGGTCCGCCCGGGTCCTCATTGGCCGACTGCTCGCACGCCTGGTGGTTGACCTTGTCGAGGACGCACTTGAAGAAGGACTTTCGGATGTTGTTGAGGTTGCAGATGGTGACACCGGGAAATTGCTGGTTGAAGAGGTTGACCGAGTCGATGTTGATGACCACGGGATAGTCGTAGTAGGCGGAGAGGTAGCGGTACACCTGTGAACAGCACCCGATGAGGCCGCCGATCAGGATAAAGGACCAGAAGATCTTGCGCCGCAGGGTCTTGGAGTTGCCGATCTGGTTGAGGGCGTAGATGGACGACTTCTTGAAGAAGGAGGCGGCCAATGCCCTCAGATTCAGCGGCGGGGGATCGTTCCCGTCGTTGGGGTGCGGATGAGACGCCATCCGTTGCCGCGGGGGGCCGACGCGTTTAACGCCGATGCCGTTGTACATTCGAGAGGGCTCTTGGTGAGTATGGGTGAAACCGCGATTGGTGACGTTTGGAGGCTGTTCGTCGTCGATGATGAAGATCCTCCTTTCTCGGTTGGTGTCCATGTTCGAATTGGCCGGGTATATATGTAACTACAGAAAAGTATCAGATCAAACCACACTTGTAGTATCAGTTAGGCGGGTATACTTGTGACAACAAAAAAGTATCAGATTAATCACACTTGTAGTATCAGAGTTGAGCGGGTATATTTGTGATTACAGAAAAGTATCAGATTGATGACACTTGTATCAAATTAACCACACATAAGATTAACACCAATGCTGAAAATCGATGTGCCCCTTACTGAGGTTTATAGATTCAAGTTTATTGTAAACTGAAGTGCGACACTTGCGGAGTTAGTTTTTTATCAGACGTTTGATACGTTGAGTATGAGACAAAAATTTCGAAAACCACTGCCTTATATTTGAATTCGAAATAAATGTGAATCGATATTCAATGCCTCAGTTTGGATTCTCGATTAGCCATAGTATTATAATGTCTATACACCAGTTTCAGTGTCTACAACTTAAAAATTTTGAAGGTAATAATTTCAAACTATAACGATTATAATTTTTACAGCAACTACATAATATGAAGCATACATTGAAAGCATATACTTTTTAATTTCTTGCTCAATCTCTCCGATTTTGATACCTTAAAACTGAGTCCAACACGAGCTTTTCTATTTTTTAAATAAGGATTTTCGGCTTCCCATGAGTATTGCCGTTCTATCAAAACATCTTGAATGATACCCGATTTTTCTTTTGAAACGTATATCAAGGGCAGGTAAAGTTTTCACAAGACAAATGTTATTAACTTTAGTTAGTAAATAAGAACTTCAGAGAGCAGTAACAAGATTTAGAGCCGCGGTTCTAAGTCAGAATAAGTTTTAAACTCGTTTAGAAAATTATTTTATGTTGGTGTTGAAAGCGCGAGATAAGATGCGGCAAGAACTTCTAACACAGAGGGATGCCTTAATGATATTTGAATTCGAAATAAATGCAGAGATGCTCAACACCTCATGAGTTCGAACTCATGGTCAGTCGTTATTCCATAGCTCTTCAGTTTGAATACATGCGTAGCGATGCGGAATTTTACGGCAATGCAACAGGGAACTGTCGTCACAGAAAAGTCAATGATGAGTACAGCTGAAATCTACGTCACTTTCCGAAGATTTTAATAACTTAATGAACAAACTTGAAACCAGTCTAAGCTGCAGACTTCGGATTCCTTCAACAGTTCTAGCCCAGTGATGAGACACGCGTAGAAACACCAAGTCGCAGAAAGAACCAGATTCCCTTTCTCCAAGGCAGTTCGTAATGGAGATTCCCCACACGAAGCTGGAAACCGGAGATGATTTTCACCAATTGTGTCGCGTGATGATTCCTTTCGACAACCCTTCTGACGCTAGTGATGTGCAGATCGAATTCTGAAGCATTTGGTGACTTCCACCGACTTCTGCATCGATTGATGGCATCGAATAGACAAAAATGGCACCCCCCCCATTAACTGCTCAATTATTCCCCCATCTCTGCGGAAACCAATTGGCTGTTGCCTTCGACGGAACTTTTGTCCTCGTAAAAAGACTTAACTCGCCAATTTCCTTTGTATTGAGAGTGAATAACTGCGTTTCACAATGCAACACTGGAATAAATCACTGGCTTCGGTGGCGTGTGCAGATAATTGACTTTTCGTAATGGCGGACACACGTCCGAAGTTATCATTATTACCACCAATCGATGCGTTGGGAATAGATACATTAATCGGTATCGCCTCCTTTATGATTAAGATATTGATTGTCTTCGCTATGGACAGCCTTCTTTGAGTTATAGGCTAATTAGTAGTTCCGACGAGGTGACGAAGGATATTCAATAATCGCGTTCAGTAAAATGCGAAGGGCGGGTTCATCCTATAGTTCAGCTGCAAGGATTGGTTGGTTGGAGGGTTTTATGGCGCAAAGGCCATATTTGGCCATGTTGCGCCAGACACAAGACATACAACATCAAGTAATAGACACGCAATGAAAATTTTACTGACACAGAAGAGAGAGGGACCTTGAAGAAAACAAATGAGGTTTACGGGGTATTTGGGTATTTGGGTATTTCAATTAACGTCACACTGGAGCAACACAATGGGCTATTGGTGACGGTCCGGGATCAATCCCAAAGGGAAAGATCCGAGGACAACACCACGTAATTTTGAACCACGGTCAGATGACGAGGCAACACCTGAGCTGGCACCCCACTCTCCAAACTTCCACACCACGCCAACGTGAGGACATTTGAGGCCACGACAGATTTAACGTGCACCAGCCCCCTTTGTACACGACGGTGTTTGGCTGGATTCGAACTCGCAACCCTTCGGTTGCTAGTTCGTTACTCTTCCAACCGGGCCACCGCGGCCCGAGGTTTACGGGGACAGTGGTAGCTCGGTTGAAAGAATAACGGATTAGCAACCGGAGGGTTGCGAGTTCAAATCCAGCCAAACACCGTCGTGTACAAAGGGGGCTGGTGCACGTTAAATCTGTCGTGGCCTCAAATGTCCTCGCGTTGGCGTGGTGTGGAAGCTTGGAGAGTGGAGTGCCAGCTCAGGTGTGATCTCGTCATCTGACCATGGTTCAAAATTACGTGGTGTTGTCCTCGGTTCTTTCCCTTTGGGATTGATCCCGGACCGTCACCTTTAGCCTGTTGTGTTGCTCCAGTGTGATGTTAATTAAAATACCTACCTACTACACAGAAAAAGTGAGGTATGATCTGGTCTAATCGTCTTATACCAATATTCAGTTAAATCAATTTTTCAATGAAGAAAATTGTCTTTACAGAGTATATCGCATAACCTTTAGTAAGTACTAGCAAAATTGCCCGACCTCACGGGTTCGGACAGTTCGGGCTGAATTGGTTAACTATATATTGAAAAGTGCTAAAATAATAATTAATTAATAATTAGTGAGTAAAATAATTTTAACCTTTTCGACATTTTTATAATTTATACAACTTACTTTGGACAAAAATCCTATATATGCATATCTATCCATGTAATACATTTAACATATATCGCACCCCTGCCAAAGGTACGCTCGAACCAGGTTTGTGACATTTTCGAATTTCGACACCATTAAGGGAAAGATGAAAAATTATTTTCGTAAGATATTTATCACTTAGTTCGTTTAAAAGTGGACACTCATTGTTTCTTGAAAATTCCGTTTGCGGCAGGTGCAATAATAAAAGAACTTGTTCTAAAATTGAACGACTTCGGTACAAAGGTAACATATCATTTTTTAAAAATGATAAATTGATTTGATAGTCTCTTCGAAAAAATCATTATTTTAAGAAAAACTTCCTTACATAAGTTGCTTAAGTATAGCTTCAATTCATAAAATAAGACACCTTGACCTTCTGTCGCTATATGACAAAGAATTTGTGAAATTTCAAAAGTCCTAGTTCGGATTTTTTTAACGTTCTTTCAATATAATAACAAAATTCTACTTAAAATTTGCTTTATTCTAACTTATATGCCGCTTTAAATCAAATATTTTGCGGTGGTGTTACGTTTGATGAAAAGGAATTCGATATAAAAAAGTTCGATATAAATTCGTGATACTTTTCTTCCTCATGATCTCGCACAGTTGCCACACTTACAACTAAAAATTAGAACAATTTTTAAAATACGAAAATAATTCAGAGCGAAAGAAAGAAAATAACACTGCAAGTGGCAAACGAACGCGAGTTTTCGTTTTGTTGCAAATTATCGTCTGTTCCAAATATTCGGAAATACTTTATAGTTCGCAAAGAAAATAAATAAGGCTCAAAACACAAAAGTATCATAATTTGAATTCCATAAAAATAGTTTGGAAAGATAATTGATTTTTCAGCAATACTGATAAAACAATTCAAGTAATTGCAATGCTCAACATATACCTTCCAGCAACACCAAAACTACCAAATTATAGTTGATTTAAGTATGGTTACTCAGATGTCTTAACGTTAAAGTTGCCTAAATATGTAAGCAAAGAAATTTCAAATTATGCAGTCACTAGATTAAGATGTGGTGTATCAAACATTAAATTAAAATGTATTGAACAAATCTTATGTGATACTTGTACAGACACAAAATCAAACAGAACGGACAGACGTATGCAACCAAGTCCAGTCACTAAATGAATGTAGGAACTCACAGTATGCAAAGTTTCGTATATTCAACCGTTGGACGTAGTACGGACACACACATGAATAGACAGACGGATTTAGCATCAGAAGGGTCCAAAACGGATAGAAAACTTGAAATGGGTCGAAAATATTTAATGTACAAACAAGCACTCCATTCTTATTTATATAGATTCAATTTTTTAATTTTAATTTGGTTGTATTAGCCTTTTCATTTTACCTATTTTATTCAACATTTTTCCGGGTAGGTATGATAGGTATTTTAATTAACGTCACACTAGAACAACACAACGGACTATTAACACTTCTCCGGGATTCCATAATGACGTATTTACTTTTTCCATTCACTTGATTCGTTTCTTTTCAGACATTTACAAGTTCCTTTATATTTCGTACAGAACTTTTCGAAATTTGGTTTGGTATTGGTATTGGTATTTTCAATTAACGTCACACTGGAGCAACACAAAGGGCTATTGGTGACGGTCCGGGATCAATCCCATAGGGAAAGAACCGAGGACAACACCACGTAATTTTGAACCACGGTCAGATGACGAGGTCACACTTAAGCTGGCACCCCACTCTCCAAACCCACAACACGCCAACGTGAGGACATTTGAGGCCAGGACAGATTTAACGTGCATGAGCCCCCTTTGTACACGAAGGTTTTGGTTGGATTCGAACTTGCAACCCTCCGGTTGCTAACCCGCTACTCTTCCAACCGGGCTACCGCAGTCCATTGGCATTTTAGGAATTGCTTCAAACACGCGTATTCTAAATTGAACTTGTACTATAAGCTAAATACGCAAGTTGATTTCTGATGTTAAGAGAATGCAAACAATCACAACTTCGAAAGATAGAAAGGTCAAAATTCGAGTTAATTATATTTCCGGCTCAGTTACCGAATTAAAAAAATATTCAAGTATTGAAATTGGAAATAACTCGTGCGGAAATGTTAGATAAAATTTAATTCATAACTTTAAAGTCGCGTGTCTGCAGGTTAACCAGGAATGTTGTAGGGAAAAATTGGTACTTTTCCGTTATAGCCATACTAATAAACTTCGGCGTCAATTTGGCTCATTTTTGCTTATTTCTTGGCGCTATTTGTTTCCTACCAGCTTTTGTTTTGGGGCCATTTTAGCTGAATTACTCGGGATGAATTGTTTGTAATTCATATTAATATTGCTAGGGGTGTTAATATTGCAATGTTATTGCTAGGGTTTTTGAATTGTGTTTATCCCTTCAGCAGACCCAGGGAAATAGATATAGATGAATATCTAGCCCATGTTTCCGCAGAATTCTAAAGAATTAACCAAATTCGGTGTGAATTGGTTGAAAGCGATTGTGAAAACACTCCATGTTATTCCTACGGGGATTTCAAAGTGCTTTTAGCCCTTTGCAGACCTAGGTCCCATCGAACAGGGTTAATATAGTTCCCGATTCCTACAGGATTCTACTGAATGAATGTACCAATTTTGGTTTGAATTGGTCCGACAGCGATCCTGAAAATACTCAATGTTATTCCTATGGGGATTTCAAATTGTTTTCGAGCCCCTCTGCAAACCCAAGACAAATAGAAGGGGTTAATATTTAGCTTACGTTACCCGCAGGGTTCTATAGTATAAGTGTACAAAACTTGATGTGGATTGGCCAAACGGTGTAGATTTGTAGGGAACAGACACAGAAGCCAATTCTGCTTTGTTAAGATTTAACTCTCATCTAATTGAATTTATGTGGCGTTGGCTACATTCATGAGGAAATGTTCTTTGCTATGATAAATGCAATTTCTAATTTTATGCCTGCTGTTTAGTCTTATATAATTCATTTTTTCACTGCAATGTTTATTAATTTGTGTAGGTTAGTCATTTAAGATGCAATATTTAAAGCTGCCTCTTTTCTGTGTTTGCTTATTGTTAGTCGGGCCAGAAAGAAAACGATGTGTGGCTATAACGGAAGGGTACCAAAAAACGTAACACATCAGAAGTTCTTGTCGCTAGGATAGAGACGACCGAGTAAAACCAGCAAACTAATACCGTCAATTTTATTGCAACACAAATCTCGTCAATTCAGCATAATTGAAGATTAAAGGTACAAGTATAACACGTTACAGTTTGAGCTTGCACGCTAAAATGTTAATATTTCAATATGAAGTAATGAAAGAAGTGCTAAAGATAACGCGACATAAACAAAAAACAAGCAAAAGTTTAAAAAACGAACTCGTCGATTTCGTTCATTATATATAAAACCTCATCTTTAGTTTCTCCAGAAAAGAATGCTGGTTGTATTCTATCCAAAACACGACACTTAAAAAACTAGCAGGTTTCTACAGGGAGAGGATTTAAATGCGCACATGAAAACCCAAGACACGCTATAAAAAAATCACCATCCATTTAGGCCCATTCATGATCCAACAGCGAGAATAGAATTTCCTGTTGGAGTTCGTGTGTTCTGAACTTGAAAAACGCGGAGCACTCGAAAAACTGAACTCCGATTTCTTCCGCTATGGTGGAGCCCGAGAGGGTGGAGAGGAGATGCTCTGGTCTCGTGTTCCTGCGAAGGTCCCACTTGTTTCCCACCAGAAATATTGACGGCCAAATTCCAGCCGCATCGAGTATATTCATTCGGGAGATCCACTTCAGCAAGACGTTGACTAAACTATCGCAATCGTCGATGGCATACAGCAAGACGATGAAATCCAAAACGGGAAGTCGGCGAAACCACCAGCTGCGCTCGGGACCGTCGGGGTCGCCATCATTCGTAGGGATCACATAAACGCCCAACTGGACATCCTCCCATGTCCAGGCCACCCTGTTCTCCCTGTAGTAGAGGAACTCGTCCGCGTCGGTTTCGTTGACGAGGCGGGAGGCGAGAGTGTTCCGCCCGGTGCCTCTGTCGCCCATGATGGCCCCGCACTTGTAACCAAGACGTTTCGCTCTCGTGGGACAAGGGCGGTCGACCCCGAACGTTCCAGGTAGCAGATTGTCTAAAAGGCACTGCTCGATGTGTATCGTCTTGTTCAAATTACTCGCGGAACACTCGAAAAACTCCAAGGCACCGATGAATTCCGCCATCCGACGTCCGTTGTCGGTGGTAATGAACTTGTTCCGCTCTTCCCTGAACCGGACGTCTGTCTTGAGGTCCATCTTGTTGCCAACCAAGAAGATCAGCTTCAAGTTGGGGTGAAAGGCCTTGACCTTGGGCAACCAGTCTTCTGGCACGCAGACGAAGCTGTGATGGTCATCGACGGCATACAGGAAGATGATGGCGTCGAGGGCGTGCAGGGATGACCGTCGCTCCCACCACGTGGCGAGGTCCTCCCCTGGGTCCGCCGGGTCTGTCGGGACCACCACCACCGCCAGCTTTCTGTCTCTCTGCTCCCTGATGTAGACGCGGTCTTCCCCGTCGCGCGTTCCAGCTAGGCGGGCGGCCAGGGTGTTTCTGCCCGTGCCCCTCTTTCCGATGATGCCGATCATCTGATGTTTCGAGGTGGGTGACATTGGTGGAGGTAAGACGAACGATGAGGCGCTGTTGCACCTGGAGCCCTGCAAATCGTAATTGCTGCTTAAGGTGGATGACGTGCTACTACACGTCGAACTGGACCTGACGCTGCTCGATGAGCCACATCTGAACCTATCGACAATCGTACTCGACGTGCTACAAGGGTGTGCGGTATCACTACTCGCACCCTCCAGCCTGCCTCTACGTGCTATGACATCGCTCTGACTCAGGTATGAGCAGCTGGGCGATCCGGTGATGTTGCTACCCGATGCTGCGATACTCCCGCTTCCACTAGGTGCCGTGCTGCTACCCGATGCTGCGATACTCCCGCTTCCACTAGGTGCCGTGCTGCTACCCGATGTTGCGATACTCCCGCTTCCACTAGGTGCCGTGCTGCTACCCGATGCTGCGGTACTCCCGTTTCCACTAGGTGCCGTGCTGCTACCCGATGCTGCGGTACTCCCGCTTCCTCTAGGGACCGTTCTGCCACCCGATCTGGTGTTACTCCCGCTTCCGCTAGGGACCGTTCTGCCACCCGATCTGGTGTTACTCCCGCTTCCGCTAGGGACCATTCTGCCACCCGATCTGGTGTTACTCCCGCTTCCGCTAGGGACCGATCTGGTGGCACTCCCGCTTCCAATAAGCGTTGTGCTGCTGCCCGATCTGGTGGCACTCCCGCTTCCAATAGGCGTTGTGCTGCTGCCCGATCTGGGGGTACTCCCTCTTCCAATAGGCGTTGTGCTGCTGCCCGATCTGGGGGTACTCCCTCTTCCAATAGGCGTTGTGCTGCTGCCCGATCTGGGGGTACTCCCTCTTCCAATAGGCGTTGTGCTGCTGCCCGATCTGGGGGTACTCCCTCTTCCAATAGGCGTTGTGCTGCTGCCCGATCTGGGGGTACTCCCTCTTCCAATAGGCGTTGTGCTGCTGCCCGATCTGGGGGTACTCCCTCTTCCAATAGGCGTTGTGCTGCTGCCCGATCTGGGGGTACTCCCTCTTCCAATAGGCGTTGTGCTGCTGCCCGATCTGGTGTTACTCCCGCTTCCGCTAGGGACCGATCTGGTGGCACTCCCGCTTCCAATAGGCGTTGTGCTGCTGCCCGATCTGGGGGTACTCCCTCTTCCAATAGGCGTTGTGCTGCTGCCCGATCTGGGGGTACTCCCTCTTCCAATAGGCGTTGTGCTGCTGCCCGATCTGGGGGTACTCCCTCTTCCAATAGGCGTTGTGCTGCTGCCCGATCTGGGGGTACTCCCTCTTCCAATAGGCGTTGTGCTGCTGCCCGATGTGGTGGTACTCCCTCTTCCAATAGGCGCTGTGCTGCTGCCCGATGTGGTGGTACTCCCGCTTTCAATAGGCGCTGTGCTGCTGCCCGATGTGGTGGTACTCCCGCTTTCAATAGGCGTTGTGCTGCTACCCGATCTGGGGGTACTCCCTCTTCCAATAGGCGTTGTGCTGCTGCCCGATGTGGTGGTACTCCCTCTTCCAATAGGCGCTGTGCTGCTGCCCGATGTGGTGGTACTCCCTCTTCCAATAGGCGCTGTGCTGCTGCCCGATGTGGTGGTACTCCCGCTTTCAATAGGCGCTGTGCTGCTGCCCGATGTGGTGGTACTCCCGCTTTCAATAGGCGCTGTGCTGCTGCCCGATGTGGTGGTACTCCCGCTTTCAATAGGTGTTGTGCTGCTACCCGATGTGGTGGTACTCTCGCTTCCAATAGGTGTACCGCTGTTCGAGGTTGTACCGCTTCTCGTGTCCATACTTAGCAAAATACGACAACAGGTTCGTTTTGAATTGCTGATCCCGAATGAGACGGGTCGGCTCTTTATAGCCGTTTTCATGACCTCAGTATTGCCAACTTCGCAAATAACACTTTGGAATTAGCATACATTTTCATTGCCAGTTTCATACCAATGACCCGATTTTGAAGACTCTCGGGAGTCTTTCCGGCTCATTGGGTTTGCCCTAGCAGCCTGCGAACTGTAGGCGGAACAAGTTCGATTCCATCAACTACTGTGTATATACTCTCTTCTGTGTTAGTAAAACCTTACTTGTGTGTCTATTTACGCGAATCCAACCAAACACCGTCGTATACAAAGGGGGCTGGTGCACGTTAAATCTGTCGTGGCCTCAAATGTCCTCACGTTGGCGTGGTGTGGAAGTTTGGAGAGTGGGGTGCCAGCTCAGGTGTTGCCTCGTCATCTGACCGTGGTTCAAAATTACGTGGTTTTGTCCTCGGATCTTTCCCTTTGGGATTGATCCCGGACCGTCACCAATAGCCCATTGTGTTGCTCCAGTGTGACGTTAATTGAAATACCCCACCCCCAATGTCCTCACATTGGCTTGGTGTGAAAGTTTGGAGAATGGGGTGCCAGCTCAGGTGTGACCTCGTCATCTGACCGTGGTTCAAAATTACGCGGTGTTGTCTTCGGATCTTTTCCTTCGGGTTTGATCCCGGACCGTCGCTGATAGCCCGTTCTGCTGCTCCAGGACGACGTTAACAAAAATACCTATCAATCAATGGACCAATCGGTAGGTAGGTATTTAATTAACGTCACACTGGAGAAAAACAACGAGCTATTGGTTACGGTCCGGGATCAATCCCAACGGGAAAGGACCGTAATTTTGAGTCACGATCAGATGACGAATGGACTGATCGGATGATGAATCAATAGACGGGCATCTTCTCCCGTTCTATAGAAAAATCAGACGATGAATGTAGGGGTCCATCCAGCAGACGAAAACAATCTAGTCGCGATAATCCCTGGCACATGAATTCGTCATCTGACCGTGGTTCAAAATTACGTGGTGTTGTCCTCGGATCTTTCCCTTTGGGATTGATCCCGGACCGTCACCAATAGCCCATTGTGTTGCTCCAGTGTGACGTTAATTGAAATACCCCCCCTGGCACATGAAAAGGTTACTATTGCTCACTCTACTTTTATATTTTTTCTGTAAATCCACCGCCAAGCGGCGCTCAGGTAGCAAGTCAAGGCCTCTGGAATTCGAGGTAAGTAGGTGTTTAATTAACATCGCACTGGAGCAACACAACGGGCTATTATCAACGATCCATTGATTGATCATCTGGTAGTACCAGACTGGCGATTTCACCATTTCTGTCGCCACTCTATAAAAATGTGGATATACCTTGTCATAAGATGTTACATCGAGAAACGAGTTGATAATATACCAAATCGGCCAATTAAGCGAGTTTCATAGAGCAATCTGACTACTAGTTGACATGCTGGTTACACCTTTTGAAATACTCAATAGCAATGTTCAGTCTACTTCTATTTCACATCTATGGGTGACATCTAAAGGGAGGGGCGCAAACGAACCAAAGTGGAAATTGTCAGTACGCTCAGGCACACTTTACATTTCGTTTAATGCGTGGTTCATTCTTCTATCCAACGATATTGCCCTACTTCTCTGCGCCTTTGACTTTGCGAGCATTAAGGGCGAGAGTGGGTAACATTTCGTAACAGTCAATTCCCCTTATCGACTTAGGAGACTATCCGTGGTTCAAAATTACGTGCTATTGTCTTCGGTTCTTTCCCTTTGGGTTTGATCCCGAACCGTCGTCAATAGCCCGTTGTGTTGCTCCAGTGTGACGTTAATTGAAATACCTACCTAGTTAGGAGAAAGTTCAGGGTCAAAAATCAACTGAAAGATTAAGGTAGTTAAGTAACGTCGCGAGGTTATACACAGGCTATTGGCGACGGGTACGGTAGGTATCTTAACATCGCACTGGAGCAACACAATGGGGTACTAGCGACGGTCCGGGATCAAACCCGAAGGGAAAGATCCTAGGACACCACGTAATTTTGAACCACGATCAGATGACGGGCGACGGTCCGCAAAGGGAAAGATCCGAGATCAACACCACGTAATTTTGAGCCACGGTCAGATAACGAGGTGAACTCCTCACTTAAAGCACGGCAGACCATACCAAAGGACATTATGTGGAAGATGTAAGTTCCTTTCCGGCTGATTGTCCAGCGTATATTTTCACTAGATTCTAGGTTGGTTGGGTTTTATGGCGCAAGGGGCCATATTTGGTAGGTAGGTATTTTTAATTAACGTCACACTGGAGCAACACAATGGGCTAGTGAGGGCCATATTTGGGCATGCTGCGCTGGAGACAAGACAGATAATAATGGCCATGCACACACGAAGAAAGTTTAACTAACCCAGAAGAGAGTAATACACCCAATGAGGAATTGAACCTGCGTCCCCTACAACTCGCAGGATGCTAGGGCAGTGGGTATATTCACTAAGCCACGACGCCCCCACTAGATTCTAGGAGAGTCCGAGGTATTCCAGTTGATAGTCACGAATTAGCGACCGGGTCGGGAGTTCGTAATTCGATCCAACCGAAAACCGTCGTGTACTCAAATGTCCTCACGTTGGAGAGGAAGTTTAGAGAGTGATGTCCCCGCAAAGGTGTTGTTTTGATCTGACCGTGGTTCAAAACGACGAGACGTTGTCCTTGGATCTTTCCCTTCGGAATGGATCCCGGACCGTTGCCAATAGCACCTTGTGTTGCTCCAGTGTGACGTTTACTACCTACCCTATGCTCCAAATGCACCATCACAACTGCGCATGGTCTCGGGAAAATTTCTTTGCTCGGAGAAGTTAATTATTAATCCACATGATGTTGCCATATTATCTACCAGTCTTATTTTAAAAGGTTTTGTGCTGTATATTTTATTTAAAATGTTTTATTCTCTTTATCGCCTGTCCAAAATATTCAGAATTTTTTAAAATTAAGTAAGAAAAAATAGGCTAAAAATAAAGTATTTGAGTTTAAATTCTGTAAAAATAATTTTTGGAAAAGTAATTGCTTTTTCAGCAGTACTGATAAAACAATCCAAGTAATCGCACAATGCTCAATCTACTTTCCAGTTTCTCTACAACTACAAAATACGTTATTACTCAGATGTTTTAGCATGGAACTTGTCTAAATACACTGCTGGCCACCCAAATTGCAACACCAAGAAAGACAAGAGATATCACAACAAAATTTATTTGTAGATAACATGTTGACCAAGTATCAAATGATTAAATTTATAGACTTCTGTGAAGTGTGGTTCCTGCCAAAATCAGTAGTCAGAGTAGCCGCCATTGTTGGAGATCACCGCTGCCACACGCCTCGGCATTGATTCAAAGAGACTTTGGATGTGTTCTTGGGGTACAGCAGACCAAGCAGCTTCCACACGTTGCCAAAGTTGATCTGGTGTGGCAGCTGGGGATGTATTCTGGGTCAATCGTTGAGCAACCATGGACCACATGTTTTCTATCGGCGAAAGATCCGGAGAGCGAGCTGGCCAGGGAAGCAATTCAATCTGGCGATTGACGAAGAACCCTTGGACAATGCGTGCCACGTGTGGTCGCGCATTATCCTGTTGAAATATGGCTGTGGGCAAGCCCTGAAGGTAAGGAAGGACAACTGGCTCCAACACCTCGGAGATGTAGCGCTGGCTGTTTAAAGTACCGGCAATGCGTACTAGAGGAGTGCGAGAGTGATATCCAATACCGCCCCATACCATAATACCCGGTGCAGGACCAGTGTGGCGGTGCATAACGCAGCTGTTCAGCATCCTCTCTCCACGGTGTCTCCAGACTCGAATACGACCATCGTGGTGTTGCAGACAGAAGCGTGACTCGTCAGTAAAGAAAATTTAATTCCATTCTGCCGTCCACATCCTTCTTTCATCGCACCATTGGCGGCGGAAACGTCTGTGGTTCTGCGTCAAGGGTAGACGAAGCAATGGACGTCTTGCGGACAGACCACTCTGCTGTAAACGGCGTCGAATGGTACGCGCAGACACTGGATGATGCGGTACAGACTGAATGTGCTGTGCTATGGTTCGTGATGTGGCTGAGCGATCCGTCACTGCCATACGCACAATATGCCTGTCATCACGTGAAGTGGTGCACTGAGGTGGATGCGATCGAACACGTCGGTCCGTCGTACCCTCCTGCATCCAACGATCACATATCCGCATTACAGTTGTTTGGTTTCGTCCAACACGACTACCGATTTCCCTGAAAGATAATCCACAATCTCGGTAGGCCACTATCCTTCCTCTGTCGAACTCGGATACTTGATCAAAAGATGATCGCTGTTTTCTACGAGGCATAATTGATCGTTTTTTTGAAAAAACCACAAGAAAAACACAATTGCCGTACTTGAAATCGTCGAAATCTCCAAGCCTTAAATAGCGCTTTGAAGTGGCGCCACAGGCGCGCGTGATGTGCGTCTGCGCTGAAATTCTAATCATTTGCATATCTCACCTCCGCTAATGCATGTTGTAAATTTCATATTATTTGCATGCTTCCTTCAGGGTGTTGCATTTACGGTGGCCAGCAGTGTACATACTATGCGAGCAAGAAATTTCAAAAATGGGTGATATCGAATACGGGGCACTAGCTATTTATCGCCAAACATGGTAACCTTGGTGTTTTGATCCAGTTTTATGGCAAACCTATGCAAAAGGTTTTTTTACGAAGGAAAGCCCGTTTTTTTTAACGATGGCGTCCAAACCATACTGGCTTTGGATTTGACGACAAACATGCCCGGATTCGACATCTTTACCAAAAAATGTATTCACTAAATCAAGACACGACTTGTAAAATATAGAGCATTGTATATTATGTATAACATTGTATTGTTATGTGATACTCGCAGACATACGTATAAACAGGAAAACGGACCGACGCAACCAAGTTCAGTCACTAAATGAATGCAAGTACTCACAGTATGCAGTTTCATGAAAATATTCCCAGCCGTTTGAACGTAGTACGGGCAGACACCGATTTTGCATCAGAAGGGCCCAAAACGAATAAATATCCTGAATTGGGTCGAAAATATTCAATGTACAAGCACTCCATGTTTATTTAAAGATTTATTCTTTTAGTAAATTATGTGTAATATTCTTTTTCCTTACACGCAATAATACCACTAAGTATTCGATTTAAAGCGCATGGAAGTTGAATAAAGTACACTTTAAGTGGAATTTTGCAGTTATTGAAAGAATGTTAATGTTAAAAAAATCCGAACTAGGACTTTTGAAATATTAAAAATTCTTTGTCATAGTGACAGAAGGTCAAGGTGGCTTATTTTACGAATTGAAGCTATATTTAAGCAGCCATTGTGTATGCTGAAAGTTTTGAAAGAAATTTTCTTTTCAAAAACAAACGCTGTCAAATCGATTTACCATTTTTACAAAAATGGTAATAGGTTACCTTTGCTTTGCACTGAAGACATTTAATTTTAAAACAAGTTCGTTTATTATTGCACGTGCCACAAAATGGAATTTTCAAGAAAATGTATTCGCTTAAAAGCTTAGATAAGATAAATGTGCAATCTTTCTTTAATGATGACGAAATTTGAAAATGTCGCATACCTGGTGTGACATCTTAGCGCCTAAGAGTCTAGGATGGCCGGCTGCAGACCCGGAAGTTTCCTGTTAAAAAGTCCTTCAATACTGCGCTTGCGCATGTGAGGAGAATGAGAAACAGTTAGCTCACGGACTCCGTCTAGTTGAGACGTCTTCGTAGCAATTCGTAAATTTTAATATGAAAATAAGCATTTTTGTTTCGCGCGTCCATTGTAAACCCATTGTTTTGTCTGTGTTAAAATAAATGTTATTTTTTAATGTCCAACAAAAGTTCGGATTAATTCGTCACAGACTAGAGTTTTGGTGTCAGAAGTGGGATGGAAGCAAGAAAGCAGGAAATGCAGGTAGGCCCACCCTTGTATTAAATTAAATTTACTAAGGTTCTGGCTTACCGGAATTAGTGAGGCAAAGAGCCTAAATAGTTTTGGTTAAAAAAACAAACAAAAAGAAATGACTACATATCCAATTTTATTTTGTGGTTATTTAAATTTTGTCTTTATGAAAGTTAATAGAAGTTGATGATAAAGTGAATTTGCATGTTCTACTAAGTAGATATTATCAAGTTGATAAAGTCACGGCCAAAAAGTGCCAAATCGAAAGTGAACGAAAATTTAAATTTCGTTTTGATTTTACTGAAATTTTGTGTTTTGTGCATTTAATGATTTGAAAAGAATCAGATAATTTGAATTACATATGGTAATTACGCATTAGTAAAAGAAAACTAATATTTAATTGCAACTATTTATATTGCATCTTGTGTATTGTATATGCTACGATATAGTTTAAGATTCTGTTATTATATTTGAGAATTGTGTTTGATATTAAATCTTATCTAGTATTTGAAGCATATTTGGCATTGAGTATATTTTGTGAATCATATAGTTTATTAGAAAATATTGGTAACTATATTTATGATAACAAAATTGGATTGTTTACTAATAAGTTATTCATTGATCATGGCTTTTCTTTCTCGTGGGAGAAAAGAAGACCTCCTCGAACTCGCAGATGAACTTTGTGAAAAAGTATCGGATAATTGTAAACTGGTTGAGATAAGGAAAATTATCCTAAACAGTGAACACTATGAAGAAGAGGAAGTTAAAATTTCTTTAACTCGTATTATGGAAGATAGGATAAAGAGAGAGAAAGAAGCAAAAGAAGAAATTGCCAGACAAGAAGCAAAAGAAGAAATTGTCAGACGAGAAGCAAAAGAAAAGGAAGAAATTGCCAGACAAGAAGCAAAAGAAGAAATTGCCAGACAAGAAGCAAAAGAAGAAATTGCCAGACAAGAAGCAAAAGAAGAAATTGCCAGACAGGAAGCAAAAGAAGAATTTGCCAAAGAGAAAGAAAGGGAAGAACGTAATATTCGAATGGAAGAAATAGCTTTAGAGAAGAAAAAGCTAGAAATGCAAGCTGCAAGTGAGCTAGGACTATCTAATAGAGAACGGATGCCAAATCATAAAATTGAGCTCATCAAAATTACCCCGAAATTTGAGGACGTTGAAACTGAAAGTTCGGTTGGTGAAATAACTGAATGCTTAGACAAATCTAAAAGTCGTTTGAGGAAAGCATAAAAGTTACGAGACAAAGTTGAATTTACTGTGATCCAGAATTTCGAGGTAGTCCATAGAAAAGGAAAACAGCATATAACACTGATAATTTAAGTCGTACACCTCACGTACAAAAATAAAGTGCTATTTTTTTGTGTTTGTATTTGTGATATCTTGCATATATAAAAATATTTTATTCCTAGTGTACATTGATACATTTGAATTGCAAAAAAGTTTTAAATTTGAATTGAAAATCTAAATATTTTGAAATTGAATTTCTTCTTTGATGATTATCACTGAGCAAAATTTTGATTATACTTTGTTAAAATTATGATATGTTTTTTTAATTTAGAGTAGGCGGTACACAGCCAGGATCTTTAGGGTGTATGGTCTACTTGCATATTGCTTTGGGCATGAGTTGTTGCCTTCGCGAAAATTCTGTTGCTGCTGTTTTGTATCTTTTTTGCAGGTGTCTGTCTCTGCAGAAAAAGAATCTTGAGGAGGGAGGAAATAGACTGTGACATCTTAGCGCCTAAGAGTCTAGGATGGCCGGCTGCAGACCCGGAAGTTTCCTGTTAAAAAGTCCTTCAATACTGCGCTTGCGCATGTGAGGAGAATGAGAAACAGTTAGCTCACGGACTCCGTCTAGTTGAGACGTCTTCGTAGCAATTCGTAAATTTTAATATGAAAATAAGCATTTTTGTTTCGCGCGTCCATTGTAAACCCATTGTTTTGTCTGTGTTAAAATAAATGTTTTTTTTAATGTCCAACAAAAGTTCGGATTAATTCGTCACACTGGTGCAAGAGTGCCTCAAGCCAAAAAATATTGGTAGGTAAACTATTAGAGTATTTCGCCGTAGATTCGTTTTTTTTTTCGAATTGAGTTGAGCAATTTTACAGGAAAAGAACTTAAAAAGGGCATTCCTAATCCTCCCTCAAAATCGTCTTTTGTAGCAGTTATCGTAGTGTCAGTCATTTTGTAGCTTCGTCATATAGTAGGGGTGTGATGTATGTACAATGTATTAATTGTGTGATGTATGTACAATGTACAGGATTTGTGACCAAAGTTGTAGAAATTATAAAAGTATCGAAAAGGTGCTAAAAATTATTTTACTCACTTATGATTTGGTATTTTTCCTACGAAAGATTAGTGATTATTCTGGTCACTTTCAATCTATAGTTAAACAATTCAACCCGAGTAAGATTGGATAATTCTGCTAGTATTGAATAAAATTAAAAAGTTGAAATTATTAAATATTTTAAAATTCTTTAATGGCAGCAGGAATTAAAGCAGTTAATGATTATTCGAATTAACCGTCAATATCAATTTGTAGCAGTTCGCAACTGTTAAATTTTGTTGCTAACTGATAATAAAACTGTTATCGCAAATTAACAATAACAGTCAATACTGTTATCGTGAAATGAGTGTTTCCCATCTCTTACTAATCAGCAAAGGCGTACCGTCCATTGAAACCGGCATTCCCTGAAGTCATCCTGAATCAAGAATACATAATATTTAACTTTATTTTTGACGCAAATCTTAGCTGACCACAGGTGCCCCAACGCTGTCTTTCTTTGAATGATGATGAGAGGAGAAATGGTTAGCAACCGGAGGGTGGCATTTCAAAACTTCGTCCAGCTAAAGACCGTCGTATACACGGGGACTGGTGCACGTTAAATCTGCCGTGGCCTCAAATTGGCGTGGTGTGCAAGTTTCGAGAGGGGTGCCAGCTCAGTTGTTGACCTCGTCATCTGACCGTGGTTCGAAATTACAAGGAATTGTCCTCGGATCTTTCCCTTCGGGATTGATCCCAGACCGATGATGAGGTCAACACCTGAGCTGGCGTCCCACTCCCCGAGCTTCCACACCACGCCAACGTGATTATTTGAGGCCACGACAGATTTAACGTGCACTAGCCCCCACGTACACCACGCTCTTTGGTTGGATCGAGTTTCGAACTCGCAGCCCTCCGATTGAAAACCAGCGACTCTACCAATTGGGATGCCAAGGCCCCAAACTTTTTAAAGACTGTAAATACGAATTCTTTTCAAGGGCGTTTAAACACTAAAGTGAAAAAATCAGCCTTAAGGCTTGTTTGAACCCTGAACACAAAGCCAGCAAGCTGTTTTGAAAATAAAACTACATTTATTACAATGCGGCTGATACAAAAAGGTATAAAAGTTATACTTTAGGTCAGTGGTTCCCAAACATCTCAGCCCCCTTTGAAAATAGAAAAATTTCCCACGAGATTTCAAATTAAATAGGCCACATGGATAGGACCATAGTGGTCCTTATTTTTCACCCTCTAAACGTCACGAAATCTCGTATTGCTTCTTCCCCACAACACATACCACGCCAATTAAATTGAATGAATCCTATGGAGGATTCTATTCATCGAGGTTAAAATTGGTTAGAAGAGGTATGGGGAGTGTAGTTGAATTAAAGTCTCGCATGCTATTGTCGACGGTCCGGGATCCATCTCGAAGAGAAAGATCCGAGGACAACACCTCGTCATTTTGAACCACGGTCAGATGACAAGGTCAACATCTGACCTGGCACCCCACTCTCCAAACTTTCACAAAGTAATAATGGGAAGTTGCAGAACGGTAGGTAGTTAATTAACGTCGCACTAGACCAACGCAAAAGGCTATTGGCCTTTTGCGTTGGTCCAGTGCGAGGCAGTCCGGGATCCATTCAGAAGAGAAAGATCCGAGGACAAGACCTCGTCATTTTGAACCACGGTCAGATGACAAGACAACACCTGAGCTGGCACCCCACTCTTTAAACATCTACACCACGCCAACGTGAGGCCATGGCAGATTTAACGTGCATGTTGCAGAACGGATATATATGTGAACCGCTCAATCATTTTTAGGATACAACGCTTTTTAGAGAATAAAAGGATCAAAGAAAATAATGGAATATTTTATTATTTTTTAAGTTCTCTACTTAGTCTAGTAATGTTTTCCATGGGCCCCTGGGAATCGGTCAATCACTCTGGGAACCACTGATTTAAGAGAAAGAAAAGGTCTATTTGACATGCTTCTTCTTGTGCTTCTTCTTCGTGTTCTTCAGACCCTTCTGGAAGATCTGCCGCATTCTCTTGGCTTTCTGTTTGTTCAGCTTCTTCTGAGCGTTCTTGGCTTTGAACTGCACCGTGCTCTTCTGCAGCGTCTTGATGCGTTTCGTTTTCAGATCTTTGATCACCTTACGCAGCCTGGGAATAAATAATTGAACATTATATAATTCTATGTATTGTATGTATTTTTAATTAACGTCGCACTGGAGCATTACAACAGGTTGCCGACCGTCCCGATCAAACCCGAAGGGAAAGATCCGAGAATAATACTAGGTAATTTTGAACCACGGTCAGATGACGCTTTTATACAATGGTATATGCCTATTCCTGTGCCTTTTAATTTGAGAGCAGTAAGGGCGAGAGTGGGTAACATTTTTTCGTAACTAGTTGAGAAAGAGGACTTGTTTCACTAGAGTTGAAACTAGTAATTACTTAAAAGAAAGACATTGATTGAAAGACAAAGATCGCATTGGAGCAACACAACGGGTTATTGGCGACGTTCCGGGATCAATCCCTAAGGGACAATACCACGTAATTTTGAACCACGGTCAGATGACGAGGTCAACACCTGAGATCGAATCCCCACTCACCAAACTTCCACACCACGCCAACGTGAAGACATTTGAGGTCACGACAGATTTAACGTGCACCAGCCCTCTTTGTACACGATGGTCTTTGGTTGGGTTCGAACTCGCGACCCTCCGGATTATATAATTCTAAGGGGTTTACAACCTTAAAAACCTTAATTTTTGACAGAAAAATTGATTCTTTGAGCATCATGAAAGTTCATCTTTTTGGTATTTCCTTCCACGAGTCTTAAAATTGTTCAAATTTAGTAAACTTTATTTGAATTGGGTTTTCTCTATTTTGATTGTATTGCTTTGTATTATGCAAAAAATGAAATCTAGAAGTTAAGTTTCGCAATGCAATAACTTTGTATTTAAAGACACCAACAGTAAACATCTTATTTATTCTTTTAGCAACATCTTGTTAAACGTTCTTAACTAACAAAGATCAAAGTAATTGCAAACTCTGGGATCAATCCCGAAGGGAAAGATGCGAGGGCAACACCTCGTCATTTCGAACCAGTCAGATGACGAGGTTGGTTGGTGTGTTGTTCTGAGCTGAGCCAAACACAAGACAGGCAACACGATGAGGGACACAGGGTGTGCCGATTTCAATCAAGTGGTTTTTATAAAAAAAAATCATTGATTTAAATCATTTTTAATTTCATTTTCTTCAGTTTAATGTCGAAAATGAAGTAACGAACAAAATGGGACGATACACAAATCAGTTTAAAAGTTTGCTTCTATTCAGTACCACTCCAGATTGACCCTTTTTAAAACTGACAATTATTGGCCTCCCTACTTCGAGGACACTAAAGACAATTGCATTGATTGGGATGCACTGGGTTCCAACTTGGAGAAATTATTTGCTTCATTCTAAATGTTTTGGAATTCTTTATTTTGTTTATGTAAAACATTACCAGTATATTTTTGATATTATCTCATGTCGCAGGGTGGGATGGGCGCCAACTAAAAAAATTAGGAATCAAAGGTATTTTAATTCACGTCGCACTGGAGCAAGACAACGGGCTATTGGCGACGGTCCGAGATCAAATCAAGAGGAAAATCCAAGAACATCTCCTAATTTTGAATCACGGTCAGATGACTGAGCTGGCACCCTACTCTCCAAACACCCACAACTTGAGAACATTTGACGCCACAACAGATTTAACATGCACCAGCCCCCTTTGTACACGACGATCTTTGGCTGGATTCGAACTTGCAACCCTCCGGTTGCTAATCCGTCACTCTTCCAACCGGGCTACCGCAGCTCCATTAGGACCCAAAGAGCTCCGAGTCTATAACTTTACGACTCTTCTGATAAGTAACCTAAGATTGCATATTTAGTTACTCATATTATTTGCATATTTATTCCTTGTGTTTGGGCGTCCTAAGCCCTACCATAAAAATGTTAAATTGAAGTTCCTGAAAAAATCTTGATTTTTAGACTTCCTTCGTGAAAAAAAATTGTAAAAAAGAACGTATCTCTAGCAAGTTGATGTTGGGTCAAAACATGAAGAATATTAGGAATAATTTCCAACAGGAATTGTCTTTCTGAACACATTAGAATGAGATATCACTGTTAAAAAAACATGCTAATTAACTAATTACATCTAAATTAGATAATTAATGAGTAGCTTAATCAGAATTTTTCACACTAAAATGAGTTTAAGCACAAACCAATGACCTATTGTGAAAAAACTGGATTTTTAAAGTCAAAATTAAAATAAAAATGTTCTAGTGTATACATACACCGTAAATAAACACAAGGTCCCAGGATGATTTTTAATGTTTTAAACTTTCAAAAATTAGTCCTGCTATATTTCCTTAAATCATTTATATATTAATATTAACCATAACTATTTAACCCTCTTATCTATATATATAAAATAGGATGTGTGTGTGTATGTGTGTGTATATTTTCTATACAAATCTACACCGTTTGACCAATCCACACCAAATTTGGTACACTTATACTTTAGAACATTGCGGTCAGCATAGGCTAACTCTTAATCCCCGTTCTATTGGCCCTGGGGGGCTAAAAACTATTCGAAATCGCAATAGAAATAACATTGAGCATAGATTGATTGCTTTAGGCAGCGATGGTTGCTTTATCAGTGTTGATCGAAAAACAATTTTTTCCGAAACAAATTAAATTACAGAATTTATGTTTGAACTGACTTTTTAGTTCTTCCCATGATGTAAATAAATTATAGATATTTTATTGATGAAGGGGGAAAGAATATTTTAAAATATTTATGTTTGCAAGGAAATTCAAGGAAAGGTTTTCAGGAGTTCAAGGAAAGTTGGTGTATATTTCGACCAACTTTCCTTAAATAATTTATTGAATACGTAATGATTTGTAGAATTCTGTTTCACGAGGCTTTTTAGGTAAGGCGTGTAACTTATTTTAAAATGTCCGGAATAGATACATGTGAATCCTCCGTTGAAAGCAGTGATTTTCTTTCTGAAAAATTCTGTAAAATCGACCTTCTGCTTTTTGAAAAATTTTTATCTATTCAGTTTAATTTGTCTACACCGATTATATTTATTTCTAAACCAAGCACCGTTATTCCGAAAAGCACAATTCGTCATCTGACCGTGGTTCAAAATTACGTGGTGTTGTCCTCGGATCTTTCCCCTTGGGATTGATCCCGGACCGTCACCAATAGCCCGTTGTGTTGCTCCAGTGTGACGTTAATTGAAATACCCCCCCCCCCCCCCGAAAAGCACAAACGAAAAACTCATTGATCATAAAAGCGTAATTTTGCTACTCGGTATCTGGCAACACCAGAATAATTGTTTACTTTTTTTATAAAACTTTGTAGAACTTTCTAGAAAGTTGGGGAAACGGAAACTTAATTGGACTCATGGTGGAGAACATTCCAGCACCCACTCGATTCTTAGCTGGTCGTATTTAAAGGAAGCTAACTCGGTAAGTCTTCCAGTTTATCATCTTTCAGTGAATTTGACAGTTTTAATTCGCTCTTTTAGTTGATTGTATAAGTGTTTCCTACTTTATTCGACAGTGATAGTGTACATTTTGGATTTATATTTCTAAACTGATGTAAGTACTTCATAATTTTGAATTTGTTTCGTTTTAGTTTTTATTGTATTCTATAATAGATTTCATTGTTCAGTGAGAGTGTGCCTTTTGCTTAATTTATGAAATACCTTTTTGTATTCATTTACAGATTTCTTTGCTGTAGCAATGTCTCCAAGGAAGCGGAAGGCGATCGGCCAAGTACAGTCAACGGCTAAGATGATGAAATATAAGCGTAGTCAAGAAACTTCCGAGGAGAGGAATAGAAGACTTGCGATTGCGAGAGCTACTATATTTAGAGCAACAGAGATGGCACAGCAGCGTGAAGTCCGACTACAGGATAAGAGAGATAGTGTCAAACGATCACGGACTGCACACCATTTTAGCTTAGCATTGGAAGGATTCCACACGATTCGCATAAAGACTACTCGCTGCATGCAAGAGTTACCATTGGGAAAATTGAAATGGTTTGTCACATGTCAAGCCAAAAAGTTGAAATCAGAGTCTACTGGTATTATCTTCAAAAATGGAAAAATTATTCTCTGCCAACTGGAACCACCACCACAAGAACTTTTGACATACACATCAGGAGATACGTCAGAGTCGAAGCATTTTCTTAGTAACATCAGAAAATGCAACTCATGTTTCCAAATGACATCATTCGGTGCCACATCAGTTGTTGGACAGCCCAGATTTCCGTCGACATTCAAGGTGCAAGGGCATATTTACCATAGAGCGGGATCGTTGCTTCCGTTGACAGATCAACCACCAAAATTTCTACAACTATATTTTATTCAAAACGAACAAATGGAAACTGATCAGAGGTGCGCCTACATCTCGGGAACAAGACGTCAGATTGTGTTAAACTTACAGAGGATATTTCATGAGCACAATAATCTTATTAAAACGTTTGAAACAGCATTGGAACGTATGCCAACAGATGAATATAAAGTAGTCATAAGAGCAGACCGAAGACCAGCAGGTGAACACGAGCGGCGCTTTAACTCTCCTCAAGCAGATCAAGTCGCGGTGGTTATATCAGGCGATGAGTTCCATCAACGGGATATCGTTATTCAACGACGAGGTGAATCATTGCAGCGCATTTCCGAAACACATCGATCTTATGATACTCTGGAGTACCCAGTGATATTCCCCCACATGGTGAAGATGGATATCATTTTAATCTGAGGCAGATCAACCCACGAACAGGTGAAACAACGAGCAAGAAAGTTTCAGTGATGGATTTATATGCGTACAGATTAATGGTTCGAGATACTGAGCAGTACCACGTATTGAACTGCAGGCAATTGTTTCATCAGTTCATCGTCGATATGTACACAAAACTCGAGAGTGAGCGTCTCCTTTAATTCGTCTAAATCAACGTAAACTGAGAGTTGACGAATATATTCACCTGAGAGATGATGTGGGAAATGACGGGAACGCTGAAAACCTCGGTGCCTTGGTCATCCTACCAGCTACATTTACAGGAGTCCCAGACACATGCGCGAATACACGCAAGATGCTATGACGTACGTGAGACCAGACTTATTTATCACCTTCACCTGCAATCCAACTTGGACGGAGATGAAGGAGGTTCTTACCAATGGTCAATTACCCAGTGAGCGCCACGACTTGATTGCTAGAGTATTTAAATAGAAGCAGTTGAAACTGATTGACGTTTTAACAAAGGGGCATGTATTTGGAATACCGAGATGCTGGATGTATACGATTTAATTATAATTTTATTTCTATGAGGAGTTTTATATTTTTACATGAATATTATGAATATTTGATTGATAAAAAAATAATATTTAAAATATTTCATTATTCATAATTTACATTTTGTAATGGAACACGAAAAACTTCAACTCATTAATCATAAAAGCGTAATTTTGTTATTTTAGATTTGGCAAACCAGAATTAATGTTTTATTATTTTATAAATTTGATTTAGAATCCCGAGTTTGTCTGTGTGAGTTAACACAGCGAAATGTTGCAGTCATATTTGAGCATTACTAAATTTCATAAATCATTATCGTCTTTATCAATATTTTTCAAATGTCTTTTTTCGAATTGCTCTATTTCAGAATACACTCAGGCAGTCAAAATTCGACACTGTACATCATTCGTTTTTTAGAATTCTGCATTTTTTCGTCGGAATTTCGTTTCTGTTCGTATTTATGTCTCAATCTTTTACATATTGCAATATATTCAGGAATTAAATGCATATATTTGCGTCCGAAGTATATAGTAGAAGCTATGAAAAAGTTAAAACGTATTTTCCGTACAACTTAAATGATTGCATTTTTCTGTGAAAGAAAAGTGATTATTCTAATTCACTTTTCAAGCAACATTTAACCATTTCAACTCGCGCAACGCCGGGTAATTCAGCTAGTATATTAATATATAACGTAATATAATCTAGAGCCTATACTGAAATTTGAGTGTCTCATGTCTGACATATTCAAACATAAAAGAACAAATTAATTAAAATAATAATCATCCAATTTAAATAAAAATGATCTGTTTGAAATTGAAAAAAAAATCCAATTTTAATGATTTTAAAAAATCTTGATTTTTTTCACATCCCGGAGGGAGGAAGAAAAGCACCCACATATCCACATTAGGTTGGATAGAGTTTGTAATTCACAACCTTCCTGTTGCTAATCCTCGACTCTACCAATTGGGCAACAGCATCTCTAATATTTCTTTGGGAGGGACACTCAGAAATAGGTCATCATCACGCAGTAAAATAGTTGCAAATGTCACTTTTTATTCTTGCCTGTAGCAACTCAGACCTTGTGTTAGCATGTTTTAGTTTTTCCTTGGCGTAAGAAACAATTTTGTTGAAACCTTCCCAAGTTGTCCTTTTTCATCCGCGATTTCGTTTACATGAAAAAAATTAATCTTCCAGCTTCGGGTGTAAAAACATTTGTGGTGTCTCCTTCCAGCGCAAAACTAAACTTTCACACGCTTCATTTGTGAAAGTGTGCCGAATCAGCACATCCGGGAATTGGTTGGTTGTTTTATGGTGCCGCATTTGGTCGAGCTGTGCAAAACACATGACAACGTGAAGTAAAAAATGTTGTGATAGTGAGAAAAAGGAGCATAGAGGGATGAAAGCCGAAAAAGATTGCTTGGATATCCCGGAGCATGACTCCAGTGTTTACGAAAGGCAACAAACCCCATGTGAAAAAGAAAGATCACTAGAGTACCTTAAAACCTCACTAAAGGCAACAAACCTCATGTGAAAAGAAAAAATCACCAGAGTACCTTAAAACCCCATTAAAGGTAACAAACCCCATGTGAAAAAGAAAGATCACTAGAGTACATTAAAACCCCACTAAAGGCAACAAACCTCATGTGAAAAGAAAAGATCACCAGAGTACCTTAAAACCCCACTAAAGGCAACAAACCCCATGTGAAAAAGAAAGATCACTAGAGTACCTTAAAACCCCACTAAAGGCAACAAACCTCATGTGAAAAGAAAAGATCACCAGAGTACCTTAAAACCCAATTAAAGGCAACAAACCCCATGTGAAAAAGAAAGATCACTGGAGTACCTTAAAACCTCACTAAAGGCAACAAACCTCATGTGAAAAGAAAAAATCACCAGAGTACCTTAAAACCCCATTAAAGATAACAAACCCCATATGAAAAAGAAAGATCACTAGAGTACATTAAAACCCCACTAAAGGCAACAAACCTCATGTGAAAAGAAAAGATCACCAGAGTACCTTAAAACCCCACTAAAGGCAACAAACCCCATGGGAAAAGAAAAGATCACTAGAGTACCTCGAGTTCGTGAAGCCCATACACACCTAAAGGAGATGTGCCCCTGACGGTCAAAGTCCATACTAGACCCTCGCAGTTGCACAGATTTTGCCATCTAGATTTCATTACAATTTTCAGCTGGTAATCTTCACTACAAAAAAGGGTATGGAAATCATTATAGAATTAAGGTCCTGCGAGTTGTAGGTGGTGCAAGTTTGATTCCAGGTCCAATTCTTCCCTGGGTGTATTTCTCTCTTCTGTGTCAGTAAAACTATGTGTGAATGTCCATTTACTTGACGTTGTGTGTCACAGCTTGGTCAAATATGGCTCTTGTGCCATAAAACCAACCAAACCTTATTTAATCAGTTTGGAGGAAAGACCATAACTTTTGTATTTAAAAGTATGCAAGAAACAATGGTATACACACTTTTTTATATGTAAATTTTTGTATAAACAGAGTTTAATAAATATTGCTATCGACTGCATGTGCTGTGTTTTTACTTTGCACAAAATCTGAGTTGTCTTAAATTTTAAGTGGTTTCAATGCATTTTGTTAATGTTTTACTTTTTTGTTAAATGAGGAACAGTAGCTAATATGCCAAGATGCAGTAAATGTGGGAGAGGTCTCCTCTCCTAACTCCAATAAGTATGTGGTTCCCCATGAAATATTTTCAACTGAAATCGATTTTGTCAAATACATTTTGTACATAAATTTTACATAAACAAGCGAAACATTAAAATATTTCTTCATAACCATAGTTGATTTAAAATTTTTTAAAGCTTTAGCATCATTAAATTGGCATCTGTCAGCTGTGGTAATATTTTAAACATATCTTTAGAATTTTTTCTGGTTTTGTAAGAAATTCTAAGAGTAAGAATTCTCTTTGACAAGCTGTAAACTATTTGAATGGACATATGGAAGAATTGTTTTCGAGCCACTGCCTCTGTTAAAGTATATGGAATTTTTTAAATAAATGTGTTTTAATTCAGTTAATTTACTTGCACCTATTAACAATGAAATGCTCATTCAGCACTCTGTTGCTAAAGTAGTGTAGAATTAATTATTGATAGTCTGAGAGGTAGGTCGGTATTTTAATTAATGTTGCACTGGAGCAACACAATGGGCTATTTGCAACAGTCGGGGAACAATCCCAAAGGAAAAGATCCAAGAAAAACACCCCGTAATTTTAAACCATGGTCAGATGATGAGGTCACACCTGAGCTAGCACAACACTCTCCAAGCTTCCACATCACCAGTTCCCTTTGTACAGGACGGTCTTTGCTTGGATTGGAACTCGCAAGATAGTCTGAGAGGAAAAATATTGGACAAGACGATAACATTTTAAATGTAAAAAAAAAAAACGATTAAAAATACACATTGAAGTTCGGTTAATCAACATAAACCGAAGGTGTGTTTATCACCTTTGGTTTATGTTGATTAAATTAACTTCAACGCGTTCGTTATCAGGACAAAGGTGCGTTTATCATGTTTATCACACAGGTAAAATATGTACATAGATGTATGAAAACAATCAAAAAATATTTAAATTTTAAGTTCATTTAAATATTATTGGTTTTGATGGAAGAGAATATTACGAGAAGATTGGGCTCACCACAAAAACAATAAACAAAAATCGAATTTTTCTATTGCTTGGGGTGGCTGAAGCCCTAAAGTAACCCCATCAATTCAGTTAGTTAAATTTCACTTCACCAGAAAGAGCAAAAAGGCATACTTCTCAACTTCATCTGGACTTTTCCCAGCAGCGGTGACTGGGGCATCTATGTCAATGGAACTCGAGGCATGGATGGAATCTACGTCTGTTATCTGACTGATGGTTACTGTGTGGTCCGGGAGGTCGTAGGTAACTGGTTCCAGAAGATGCTGAATTTCTGAAAACACATAGAGCCACTTGTTATATTGTCGCATCGATCAATTTTTGGTAGGTAGGTATTTTAATTAATGTCGCACTGGAGCAACACAATAGGCTATTGGCGACGATCCGGGATCAAACCAAAGGGAAAGATTCGAGAATAACACCAGGTCATTTTGAACCACGGTCAGATGACGATTCCATACCTGAGCTGGCACCCCTCTCTCCAAACTTCCACACTACGCCAATGTGAGGATGTTCGAGGCTATGACAGATTTAACGTGCACCAGCCCCCTTTGTACACGATGGTCTTTGGCTGGATTTGAACTCGCAACCCACCGGTTGCTAATCAGTTACTCTTCCAACCGGGCTACCGCGGCTCGATGAACTTTTGGTCCTCAATCTGAGTTCAAAGTTGACTCATTTGTATTTCAACTGTTTTCATTTGTATCTCAAAATGAATTGGTAAGATTTAGGTGTATTGAAAGTGGATAAGGAATTAGTTTTCAAAGTATTCTTTCATATACACTCAGGAACATTGAAAATAGCGCACCAAGAAGGGAGCATCGGATTGAAATGAAATTTAATACACATAATGATACAGATGAGAGATTCACTTGATCCCAAAATCAAGACAATTAAACATACAGTGTGTACAATTAGACAAATACAGTGCAACTTCAATAGCGCGTCGGACCGCCTCCTGCTGCAATACATGCCGCAACAATGTCCGGCATTGAGTTGATTAGACGTCTGATGTTGTCCTGGGGAAGATGGGCCCACAAATCTTGAACAGCCACCTCCAAATCATGTACAGAGTGACACGGCGGAATCTGGCGTTTCAGCTGGTCCCACACATGCTCTATAGGGGACAAGTCCGGGGAGCGGGCCGGCCATGGAAGAGTCTGAACACGACGTAAAAAGTCTTGAGCAACTCGAGCTGTATGCTGACGAGCATTATCTTGCTGGAAAATTGCCCCTGGAAGACCATTTAGGAAAGGTCCCACGTGCGGTCGAAGAATGTCATCAACATAACGCTGTTCCATTAAAGTTCCACGTACCACAATTAGAGTGGACCAGCTATCACAGGCTATGGCCCCCCAGACCATTACGCCCGCTGTGCGGGCAGTGTGTCGCGCGACAGCGTGGGTGGAATTGTACCGTTCACCAGGGCGCCTCCACACCCGTACGCGGTTATCATCTGTCCCCAAAACGAACCGGGATTCATCACTAAACACCACGTTTTGCCAATCTGCGGCATTCCACGTAGCTCTGGCTTGGCACCACTGTAGACGGAATCGCCGATGTTTCGGTGTTAAAGGCAGTACACAAAAAGGGTGCTTGGATTGCAGATTCGCTTACGCAAGGCATCTGGAAATGGTTTGTGGAACAACTGGCACCCCTACATCTGATTGTATCATGGAACGAGTCACTGTGAGATCCACGAGCGCTTGCCGCACGATCCTCTCGCCTAGTCGTCTTCCTGGTCGCTCCAGACACGGTACGCCACACGTGGGTACCATCTCGTGTCCACTGCTCCCAACATGTTCTGACGGCACACTCCGAACGATCGACCTAGCGAGCAATACGGTGCGTCGACCAGCCTGCGGTTTCCATGCCGATGATGAGGCCCCTCTCAAACTCGCTTAACTGTGAGAAATGTCTTCTCACACGTCTACACCTGGCATTCTTCGCTTACTAAAATCCTCCTAGAGTCGGAATGGGATCGTCACATTACTGAATCTTCCACTATGCGCCGGTCCCACTTCCTGTTTGCAGCACCACTGCAGTTTGTGTGGTCATGCGCATTGGAACCAAACTTGGATCATTTGCATATCCGATCTCACTGTACTTATTTGAAAAGTTTCGCAATTGTACCTTTCTTCCTTCTTGGTGCGCTATTTTCAATGTTCCTGAGTGTATTATTTTAGAACGTTCTACCATCAATTTCGTGCTTAACATGTAGTTTAACATAACTTTAAAGAGAAATATTTATTAATGGATAATTTTTGCCTTTTCATATATCTATTTATCAACTTTTTTCTTCCAACCCAAGAAGTGGGAGAAATTGAGGGGTTGCTGATTTTAATTTTAGTTTCAAAATATTTTATAAAAATGTTTAGACATCTTGTATATTTTTATTGCATTATAAGAGGGATTTCACTGTAAAGAAATAAGCCAGATGGTCTGCAAAAGTTTTGCTCCTGTTGTCTAGGTATGTATGGTATGTAATTTTAATTAACGTCGCACTGGAGTAACACAGCGGGCTATTGACGACGGTCCAGGATCAAACCTGAAGGGAAAGATCAGAGAACAACACCACGTAATTTTCAACCACGGTCAGATGACGAGAACAGCACCTGAGCTGGCACCCCATTCTCCAAACTTCCACATCAGGCCAAAGTGAGGACATTTGAGGCCATGACAGATTTAACATGCACCAGCCCCCTTTGTACACGATGGTCTTTGGCTGGATTTGAACTCGCAACCCACCAGTTGCTAATCAGTTACTCTTGTTGTCTAAATGCTATTGCATGATACATATTGGGGTTACTTTAAAATATATTTTATCACCGTTTTGGCGTTTAATCTAATTTGTGTTGACCAATCAACTATCGTATATCAATTCTGAAATCATATATGAAGAACAAACCAGGCTTAGAATACGTACAAAAAAAGCACCATATAGCTGCAGAAACTCTACCACTGCCTATACTTAACCTGACAGAAAATACCTTTCACACAGGGATGAAAACAGCCAAATTGCAAAAAAGAGGAATATTGTTTTTCACATAATTTCAATTGTAAAATTGGTTGAAAGAAATATGTAAAAAAATTATATGAATCAAAATTTTGATATCAAATGATAAAGGATTAATAAAAATGGATCTGTAATGGAACTTGCTTTCCTGTGCAAGTTAACTTTCTTAGTTCTTGTTACTGTAGGAATTGGAATCCAGTCCATGCTTTTAAAAGTGGATTTGGTATAATTGGTGAACTCTTGCCACAAAAGGAAATTGAAGTGAACTATTATTTTTTTTAAACATTTTATTATAACGAGATTTTAAAAATAATGACTTTCCATGGACTGCCAATAGTTTTAAATATTGAAAAGCTATATCCCATTCCTCCAGCCATTCTTGGCACAACTGCAGGTGCCTATGACTGCAGTATCTATGATAGCAGAGCCCCTGGGAAGCCCTAAAGGGCTCCACTATAGAAATTGATTCAAAAAGGGCTCCCCGAGTTAAAAAGGTTGGGAACATCTGTCTAGAGTATCCATCTCACTGCTTTTCTTCTCTCTCATGTCCAAGGAAATCCCCTAATGGCAGGTTCCTGTAGACCCATGGTGCCCTCTTGTGATTAAAAGCGATGTTAATCTTACAGAATTTTTTTGATTGGGTGAAAAATCGAAACCAGAAAAATGGGGTTTCAGGGAAATTCATTCAAATTTAATTTTTTCTCTTCATTAAGTATGTTTTAGCCCTTTGAGCGCCGCAAAATTTCTAAACAGAGTATTGCTGTTACCCCACAACACTCACATTAAGACTAAATAATCACATTTATTGGTTGAAAGAATCCCAGGAAACATTCTATTGGTCAAGGAGGCTAAAACTGGTTAGAAGTCAAGCAGGGAAGGCTGAAGAATGGATGTAAACCCCTCAGAGGGTTAAGCTAGTCTCCATACACTTAAATAACATTTGAGCCTTGAGAAGATACTAAATTACTGGAATCCTAGCCTTACCAATTACAACAAATGACATTCTGTTTTGTGTTATATCTAGGTCAAAGCAAATAAATGGTTGGTTACTTTCGGGGTTTTATGGCGCAAGGGCCATATTTGGCCAAGCTGTGACAAGCACAAGATAACAATGAGAGTGGAAAAGAAAAGAAAAAGCAAATAAATGTCCAACATATGCAAATAATTTAATTTTGGGCCACCCATGGTTGGTTGTTTTCAGGGTTTTATAGCACGAGGGCCATATTTGGCTAAGCTGCACCAAACAAAATACAGACAACACAATCGCAGTTCATTGGGGGTTTTATGGCCCAACAGCCATATTTGGCCATGCTGCACCAGACACAAGAGATACAATATCAAGTAATAGACATACACACACAATGAAAATTTTACTGACACAGAAGAGAGAAATACACCCAGGGAGAAATGCACCTGACAGGAATCGCGCTATGCACAGACATCACTGCTGGGGGATGCGTCCCCTCCCCAATATTTTTTGAAAAACAATTTTTTTAGTCCTAGTGGACAAAAAATGTTTTTGTCTTAAAAACTATTCTATTCGAAATAGTTTCCAGGGCCAAACTATGGGTTATTTTGGACATAATAATTATATGTATTCTGTTGATAATTCTAAATTTTAATATTATATAGCGCTTCTGTGTTTGGTAATTGCAAAATACATTTTGATTGAGGCTTAATTTGGTATGTTTTATGAGATTTAAGTACCTTTAAAATACGGTCGGAGGCATTCAGAATGCCTCAAAAAGTGTTTTTAGTCCTTAATTTTTTCAACATTTTCCAGAGGGATCCCCTCTAGACCTCTGGTAATCCATACCCTATGTATTGAATCATCCCCCACATGGCTCAGTGGACATACCCACTGAGCCATGATGACCTCCAACACAATGAGGGAGGAAGAAAAAGCAAAAAAAGCAGAAGGGTAGGTGAGGGTAAAAATGGAAGATCACTCAGGTACCACAGGTTTACAATGCTCGTACACACCTAAAGCAGATGTGCCCCTGAGGGCATCGAGTTAATGGAAAAAAGTACTTTAAAATTAATAAATAATGATCTGGATAATTGTGGAAGCATAAATATGGTAAAGATTAATTTCAGCAATAAATTCAACGAACTTTAATTCACTTAATTTGTAATAATCATTTGGATGAAGAGCATATGGAAAAATCATGTTACAATTTAGATAAAAAGCATAACTCAAAAAAAAAAAAAAAAGGATTGAACAATTACCTGGAACTTGGCGCTGAGACAGGATTGCGTTGTGTAAAGCTTCTTTTTGCTAAGCAGAAAAAATATGTTTATCAGTTCTCATGCAATTATGAAAGATATAAATAATCAAATAAGAATTTGGTAAAGAGCATGTCTAAAATTAAATTTAATGGTAAAAAGTAATGGGGTTAAAAGCAATAAAACGGCCAATTTATTGCTTGTCATTTCAACGATCAATTGACATAAAAATAGGCAAATATGTCATATTTTAACAGACCCGAAGTTCATATTCAATTTCATGAAAGTATCCACAATAAGAGTTGTTTTGAACTTTATAAGGAAGAAGGCTTAAGTCCTAAAGCTTGAATTGGAACAAAGTGCAATTTTCAGGGATCTCCAGAAGATTGGTTTCTTTCTCTTAGGTCAGTTTTTGCTACATAAGACTGGGATCTATGACACAAAGTGGATTCCAAACCACTACAAACACTCAAGCACTGCCTGAGATTTGAACCCATAGCCAGTTGAATTAATGGTCAGAGCACTAACCACTTGGACATCAGAAGCTTGGAGGAGGTAAACAGCTCACAGGCTCTTATTGCATACCTGTCATCATGTCAATTTATGGAAATCTTACAATTTTTGCAGCTCATAACATGAATAGACCCACAAATCGTATAATATACACATATGTCCGAAACGTTCCAGTAATAGAGTGTGAAATAGTTGCATCAGGAAATCTGCAGTGTGCACGAAAGTTTATGCAGCCAAGGGATGACTCAAAATTGAGGTGAGATTTATCTACCTCTCTAGTTTTACAAGGGGAATTATTCCTCATGCAATTAAGCTAAATGCTGTTATTTATTACCTAATAAATGAACCAATGGCGAAATCCTTGTTTGGTAGATGAGGTAAATTTTGCTGACCAGTGCTGTGATTAGGGTGACCAACTTTCAGCCATGAATTTAAGGGAGATTTCGTTGCTACAAATTTTGCGCATTTTTAGCAGCATGACCACACTCCAACAAATGCTCATTAAATGGATAATATTAAACAAAACAATTAACTTAGATTGTATAGATTATACAGGTCACAATATAGAATAAAAACTCTGCATATTTCTTAGTCCTAACCTATGTGTATTTGTACACAGATGCTACAGATTTAAGCACCTTTTTTATCTTGTACAAACTTCAAAACCACTTTACACTCCAACTTAGAATCCATTAACTGATACCATTATTTCTGACTTAATTAGTTTAAAACTGTTTTGATTTTTCTGACCATTTGATTTATTACTCATCAGTGAAAATCTTTCAGTATGGACATTTGAGCTTGGGATGCTTAAACAAAGCCCTATTAAGATTTGGCACATCATTTGTGTCTTTAATCACTGAAAATAGGAATAAACTTTTTTCTATGCTTCCTGTTAATAATCTGGAAAGGGATGTTCTGCTACAGATTAGTATGGCTACAGTTTCTATCAATTATAAAAGACAATTTTGTAATATTTACAGACGAGTAGCCCAAAATTGATAACTACGGAAGTTTATATTGAAAGGTATTTGGTGGGAATATATAATTTAAATTTTGCAAATTGATTGTTAATAAAATACATATAAGGTCAATGTGGGATCCAGGAGAATCCAAAAAAATAGCTCATTAGTGGGAGTTTCCTGGAACTATGGAAAACTTGGTCACTCTAGTTGTGATGCAGTGGCAAATTTTTGAATTTTAACTGGACATGACTTTTTAAGAGGACACTTACACTGCATTGATGTGCATGCTTCTCTGGACTGCCCCTTTGGTTTGACGGGGAGCTTTATTGATTTTAGTCATCTTTTATCTTGCACTTTTTTATCTGACGATCACATCTTAGTTGACCTTTTTAGCCGGGCTAATTTGTACTGAGATGCCCATAGGAAATTATGGTCCTGGACTTTTTCTAACGTATGAAAAAAAAAGTTGTGGTGTGGCTAGAGTTCCTGTTAATATTCTAAGGGTTTCATTTTGTAGAAAGCAAGAATAAAGTTAATGTTAATGGGACTGAACATGAATAAGCTGAGGGTACATACTCAACACACCATTACAGCACATAGAATTAGCCTGTAAAATATTTATCAACTTATTGGTTATATTTTACTGTGGTGCACAGGCTTATAGGTAACTAAATAAATATGACTTACATTCTTTTTAATTTTCTTTTTCTCTTCTTTCAGCAATCTGTCCAGATCCTCTTTTCGTTTTACTTTGCGTGCAAGGTTCCTCTTCCGAAATCCAGTCAGGTACTCACTAGTAAAATAAAGATTGTGCTATAGGTAGGTAGCTGAACTAACATCACACTGGAGCAACACAACGGGCTATTAGCGAAAGTCCAGAATCAATCCCAAAGGGAAAGGTCAAATGACAACTCCTTGTAATTTTGAACCATAGTCAGACCATGGTCAACATCTGAGCTCACATAACATGACAACATGAGGGCATTTGAGGCCTCGACAGATTTAAAGTGAACTAGCCCTCACGTACACGACGGTCTTTGGTTAGAACACTAAGGTTGCTAGTTTGCTATGCTTCCAATCGGGCTACTGCTGCCCTAAAATTTTTAAAAAGCATATCTTAATGTAAAATACATTCATTCTAAAATATTCAACTTCTTTCAGAACTGCATGATTTATAATTTTTAGGGTGGTAGAAAAAGTATGTCTAAAATGATAGTGCTCCTAATTTTTATTGTAAATGTTTGATAATAAGGTATGAGAAATTAGTACAAGGGAGTAGAGAGTTTTCTTCCAAATACCCAATTCTGCTAACAGATTTCATTAGTGTATCAGTTGACTTTTCATTGAGACATAGTAAACAGACCAGAGCTTCAATTTAGATCAGTTCTATGGGGACACAAAAGTGCCTTGTACTTACTATTCACATTCAACATATGGATAAGTGCTATTCAACAACTTTCAAGAGTCCTATTTTTGGGTTGGTAGATTTGGGGGGTTTATGGCGCAAGGACTATATTTGGCCACCCAGGTTTGGGTGTCACAGATCAATTTAAAAATTATTAATTTAGCGAATTTATAAATTTTATGCCATCAATTTCTGATCACCCTTGCCTTGGACAAATATCATTGGCTATGGTTTTTGAATACAGGCAAAAAAATATGCAGTATTCTTGTAAAAGCTAAAAAAATTTTTTAAGGACTTTCAGTAAATATCATACTTTTTAAGGACCCTTAAGAACTAAAATGAAAAATCAAGCCTTTTTAAGGTTCATGGGAATGCTGTTGCCCATAGCAACAACTTTGGAGTCAGGTGTCAAAAAGAGGCTCCCAAACAGAATGAAGGTTTGTGACAGGTTGTTTGAGTGATCCCTCATAATCTGCAATCCCTTTTTACAGTGCCTATGGCCCAAGTACCTTTTTTCCCATATATCATAACTTAAAGCTCCATTTTTCTAAAAATTCAAATGCAAATAGTCTAATATCCTTCGAGAAAAGAATAATTCCCATAGCTTTATTGGCTGTGACATTCTATGCAAACTACTCAGCTCACTATGTTAAATACCTCACAGTTACAGATGTCAAGAGTACTGGGCAACTTCCATTTTTGAAGCCCCAGTAAAATAAAAAGAATGCTATAACCAAACTAAGATATGGTGTTAAATTTAAATTTGAGGACCTCTTAGAATGTGAGGCTCAAGTCTGCTGGCCTAAAATAGAACCAATGATTTGTGAAAATCATTCAAAATAAGACCAAATAGGTTAAGAGAAGTCACCACATGTAAATAAGGTTCAACAAAGGGTATAAATTTATCATTTTAAAAACTCCTTTACTCTAAAAGATCTCGGGTTCACTGTAATGGATCAACTGATGGATTTTGTATTTTATGACACAAGGTCCAAAACTGGACAGGCTACGCCATATGGATCAACGGAAATAAAATAAGCAATAAAATCATTAAAAAACTGCTGATGGAACATAAAATTTGTTAAAAACATAAGGAAACAAAATCTGAATTAACGTGTAAATGATCAGGTTTTGTTAAATCCGAAACTATTTTCGCAAGACAAAAAGAAAACCTTACGTTCTTTCTTTTTCGTCGAATATAAGGTGCACTTTTTCTTTCTTGAAACCCCTCTTTCTCTTCATTTTCGTATTCGAATTGTTTTTATTGCTTTTATTATGCATTTTTCTCACGTTGTAATGTTTACTTTTCTGATTTGTTGTGTTCTATTTCACTTCATTTCGAGAGAAGATAGAAACAGCTGCAATACTTAATTAAGAATTTAAATGTCATAGTTAATTAAAAATATTCATAATTTTAAAGTTATTTATGAAATATTTGATACTTGAATTTATTTTTATTCATTTTAATGTGTTTACTTCTGGTCTTGTGTTCTTTATTGACAGTTCTGCGTAATTCCGAATATAATTTCAAAAAGTACTGTTACTACTTCTATAATAAATAAGTCTGATAAATCACATTGGTCCCTGAAAGGTAAATATGTAACATTTAATTTAATATTCTTTTCTTTATTCTGGAACCAAGTTGATTAAATTTTGAAAGGAAATTTGTTATATTTTGTGATTGTTTTTCTGTGTGAAATGTTTGTCGATATTCATTGCTCGGAGTGAAATCAGGTGTAAATAAAATGACTCATAACTGGCCCCTTGGTTGCTTATGCATTTCAGGATTTTACGCAATCTTGCCCATTGCTATCTCAAAACTTTTACCCTGGAAATGAACGATTTTAGACTTCCGTCTCAACTGTTATGTTCGTATGAGTGATGCTATTTCTTTTCTCGCTTCCGTTTTTGACTTGAAGTTGTGGGAACTTTTAGTTTCTAGTGACGTACTTTCAGATTGAAATCGAAGTTATTTTATATATCTGATTAAACTTGTTTATTTTATTTATCTCTCCAGAGTAGCTATGGAGGCTATAGCAAAGCACGATTTCAATGCAACAGCTGATGACGAACTTAGTTTCAGGAAAGGACAAGTTTTAAAGGCGAGTATAAGTTATTTAATTTCAGTACTTTGACAGAAAAATATTTCCTAAAAATGACAAATGGTTGATAGATGATACTTGAATGTTGTACCCTTTTTAGTGCTTCACTAGCTCTTGGACTGGTGATTCTAGTCATGAAAACTATACATCGAGTTAGTGACTAGAATTTAAAATATGATCATTTTCTTGTAAGCCCTAGTGCTTAAGCTGCTGGTTAGCTTTGTCTGAATATTTTTAACCTAAACATTTTTTTAACATTAATATTTCTGGATTTGCCAAACTGTTATCTTATTCAGGCCTAAGCCAGTGTTCATATGAAGCATTGGACTATTAATATTGTAAATTAGTTTTAATTAATTTCATGAATCATACTATCTGTTTATTCTCTGCTCCTCTAGTGAAAAATATATGTATTCGAAGTACTCAATGTTCAACTGATACAAATGCATATTTGTTTTTCGTTTCCTTTATACACTTGTTGCAGAGTTCCATTGTCAAAAACACTGCTTTTAAACTCGGGAAATAGACAACACATCAACAGGTTTCGTACATTTTTCAAAAGTACTAATTTTTGTTTTTTGGAAAAGGGGACCTGAAAGTGATTAATTTTTATCAAAATTCTCCTTGCGATCTCATTTTTCTCAGAACTGGTACACTTCTGAACTGATCCAGATTTTCCTGTTTCGCAAGTAGTACCAAATATCTTCCAAATCGTCTTAGTAGTCCCAAATATGCTGTGCCTAATATGAACTTTACCCAAGCATCTAACATCTCGGTTCACATTTCTGGGTATAAATTTTTTTTGCTAAGAAATAAATGAAAAAATTGTCCTTTTGTTGATGGGAGGTCAGATTTTGTACAGCGAAGGATGTAAAGGGTGCTGAATTTCCATTAAAAACCTACAAACCCTGATTATGGTACAAACACTTTTCATGTTTTCCAGACCCTTACCTTGGTAAGATGTGAACCTATGGAATTGTGCAAGCATTGAAATTCTGATTGCAAGAACACTTGTGTTGCTTTAAAAATAAGGAAATAAACAAATCAGCCACACAACGCACACATCACCCAACACTATTGTGAATTTTCTCACCGGTTTGATTTCAAACAAGCAAAAATGGTTCAGTCACCAAGATCTATTCTTGAGTTGAACATCCAAGAAGTCTTGTCTATTTTTACGTCAGCAAACATGCTGATGAATGGCGTTAGTGCTTCTCTGCCTTTACACATGACCTAGAAAGGCTAAATTAAAAAGTTAATCATAGTGACACTCTTTTAGAATAACATAGTTAAACTTGCATTTCTTAAGACTTCTGTCCTGATGATGGCAGTCTTGTTCCACCGAAATGGCCATTGACAATCTTACATTTACAAAGCATTGTTTGCATTGATGAAGTTTTTAAACTAATTTGTCGTTTAAAATTTGTTTGCTATTTATCAGGAGCATTTGAAAAGCTGCTGTGGATAGTTCTGGGAAAGAGATATAAAATAAATTTGGAAAAGCATACTCACAAAAGTGATACTTTATATCTTGCATGCTGCATTCAGCTGAAAATGACAGCAATTGTTTTAAGAAACACAAAAGCATGTAATTTTATCCTGATTAATATTATGCATGCAAAACATCATTTAAATGCATTGTCAATTTTCAATACTTGTTCTCTTTTAGATCCTGAATATGGAAGATTCAGACTGGTACAGAGCAGAACTTGAAGGCAAAGAAGGCTTCATTCCAAGTAACTACATAGAAATGAAGAATCATGAGTTAGTGAATTTTCTGCTTTAATAAAATAGATAGATGTATTAAAATAAATAAAACAAGTTGTCTGAAGACGAAATTATGTGTATTTGCAGGATTATCAAACATCCCAATACTTGAGTTACATAAATCAGGCTCCCTTGGCTTTGTTACTAACTATGAAATGTGTAGTTTGATTCCATAAATAAGAGTTTTGCTGAATTCAAAATAATGTTTGGACTCTGTTTCAGTTGGTATTACGGACGCATATCAAGGGCTGATGCAGAGAAGCTGCTTCTCACGAAACACGACGGCGCATTCCTTATTCGAGTGAGTGAGAGTTCTCCGGGAGATTTTTCCCTCTCTGTCAAGTAAGTTGATTGCTCTTATTTACAGCTTTTGTCCGCTTTGGTATGTATAGGTCCTGTTTCAGTGTAGGGATGGAGGGCTGTGTTAGCCCAGTTGGAAGAGTAACGGATTAGCAACCTGAGGGTTGCAAGTTTGAATCCAACCAAAGGCAGTCATGTACAAAGGGGGCTGGTGCATGTTAAATCTGTTGTGGCTTCAAATGTCCTAATGTTGGCATGGTGTGGAAGTTCAGAGAGTAGGGTGCCAGCTCAGGTGTGACCTTGTCATCTAACCATGGTTCAAAATGACGTGGTAGTGTTCTCAGTTCTTTCCCTTTGGGTTTGATCTAGGATCATCGCCAATAGCCCATTGCGCTGCTCCAGTGTGAGTTAATTAAAAATACCTACCAGTGTACAGATGGATACTTTGGATCAAAATATCAATTCTTTTTGAAGTATCCATACACCTAAAATATCGGACAAGATCAATCCGTGAAGTATCGATATTCAATGCCAGTAAAAAGGTTTTTATTTCACAGTACCCTCTGTTTTCTTGTCATTGCCTCCCCTTTGCACCAGTGGTTCATATCGCCTTGGTATCGGACTACATCTCCTAAGAAAGTATCGACGTGGTCCAACCCGATACCAGGTATGAGTACTTTCAGAGTATCGGTTCCCATACAAGTTCGAATCGCTTGGTATCAGACCACTTCAGATTGCATCAACTTAGTATCGTACTAACACCTCCTGGGAAGTTTCGGCTCTGTCCCATGTGATTTGAACGGGTACCGGCCCAATATCCAGATTTCTCTGTGGAATGTCTACACTGATATTCACCAAAATGTACCCATTCACTCTTTGCAGATCAATCCAAAGTAGGCTCCAATTGAGAGATGGATGTCAAGTATCGATACAGTATCATCCATCTCTTGTTCAGTGATGGACTCGGTTCAACTCGGATGCCCTAATTTTTCTTTTGCTTGAAAGATTTAGATTCTTTTTTATTGTGCAGGTTGTCGAAAAGGCTGTTTACTGGGTTATTGATTCTTACATGATGTATGCATAAATATCTGATAACTAACAAACATGGAGATGTTGGAAACACCTTTAAATGGTATTTAAAAGTACTTGATTTGCATTTTCTAAAAATGTACGTTCCTTATCCTTATCCTTCAAAGGGCCCCCGAAAGCCCGGTTGGAAGAGTAATGGATTTGCAACCAGAGGGTTGCGAGTTTGAATCCAACCAAAGACCATCACGTACAAAGGGGTCTGGTGCACATTAAATTTATCATGTCCTCACGTTGGTGTGGAAGTTTGAGTGGGGTGCCAGCTCAGATGGGACCTCGTTGTCTGACTGGTTCGAAATTACATTGTGTTGTCTTCGGATCTTTCCCTTCAGGTTTGATTCCAGACCATCACCAATAACCTGTTGTATTGCTCCAGTGCGACATTAATTAAAATACCTACCTTATCCTTCAAAAAATATACAAGTACTTGTTCAAAAGATCATAGATCTAATTGGAGCATCTAAAAGATTCCTGTCAGAAAAAATCCCTGCTGTAGACATTTTTAACTTGAAAAGCAGATAACAGTATTGCTTTTTTACAGGTGTGGCGATGGAATTCAGCATTTCAAAGTCCTCAGAGACACACAGGGGAAATTTTTCCTGTGGGTGAAGAAATTTAGCTCCCTCAACGAGCTTATCGATTACCATCGGACAGCCACTGTCAGCCGGTCGCACGATGTCAAACTCAAAGATATTCAGAAGGAAGAGGTTTGCACTTCTTTCTTTTTAATGCTAAATATGTCATTCTTTTGTTGGTCAGATTCAATTTATATTTCAACCAACGTCATTTCTAAACCAGTGTCTTTTTTCTCAATGAGTTTGTGATGATTGAGCCCAACACAAGTACTCCATGAAATCCTGAAAATAAGCTACATCAGAAAAAAATCGAGAAAATGAGGTAGGGGATTTGGTACAATTGGGATTTTTCTTCCAAAGTTGGGAATTTCAAAATTCCTGAATATAAGTTGTCTTACTCTACAGAAAAATACATTTTTAATAGGAGTAGGGAGTTTTTGTATTTGGGCGATTCCATGTGACTCACATTACAATCCGACATCAATATTCAATTTAATGTAAATAAAGAATGGATGAAGATTACTAGACAAAAATTGATTTATAAACTCATTTATGGGTGTTCCTAAAGCATCTATGTATTTAGAACTTTAGTTTCCCCAATGGCAACATTTCGGACTGACTCATTACAAAAAGTAGACATCAACTTTTTAGACTTTCAAAAATGGCAGTTTTTCTCTTCTAACAGAATTTAATCAGAAAAAAGAATTTGGATGCTTTACTAAGAGTAGTAGGTCATGCCTAAGAAAAATGAAATTACTGCTTTAATTAATAAAATAAATTGACATTGTTATGTTACTCTTGTGAATTCTGAGAACTGAATGCTTAATAACTTTTATGAAATTTTAATCGGTATTAAAATTAACTTTCTTATATATATATATTTGAGAATAATTGCTTATTAATGAAAGAAATTGCAATTTTAAAAAATTAAATAATGTCCTATAAACATACTTATGTGCAGTAAAAATGCGAAGTAAATTATCATTTTGATTCCAAATTTTTTGTATCAAAAACATTTGTCTTTGTTACTGCTTAGCAGCTTCTATGAATTTGTGCACATTATTTACTAAACATTTCCTTTTTTCACTTGGTCGAAAACATGTCGTTTCACACTGCCTCAAATTCCACCTACTGGACCCTTACCATGTGATGTTGCAAAATAGTTCCACATAATGGATACTTTGTACCTTTGTTCCAGTGGCTGTTATGTGTTTTTAAACTGGGCCTTCCATATGGATTCAAACCAAATTTCAACATTTGCACACGAGTTGAAATACATTGCAAAAAAGAGATGTCATTATTGAATACCTCTTTGAATGATCCCAATAATCAGATGCTATTACTACAGGATGAAGAATAAATAACGGCTGTAAACGAGCTCACTTGTTTCTGTTTCCAATGTGCACTTTGGATCTCATCCTGAAAGGTACAAGTGTAGTTTTCAGAAGTCTACTTTCATCACGCATTGATATGTCTTAGCTTGATGGTGTTTAAAGTAACAATGCTCCAGAAATTGTGGAATGAGACCCGAAATAAGTCGATACAAATCCAAATATGACCCAGAATCTTCTATCTTTCTTCTTCCTTGAACTCTGCAGCTGTAGTAGGTGCAGTGCCATAATATAATTTTTATATTATATAAAGAAAAATAATAAGTTTTAAATAAATCTATCACAAAATCGTTTGCACTTCAAATTTTAATAGAAAAATTGTGTACAACAATTAACTTAATGACAGGTTATGCATGACTCATATTACAAAATTAAATGTGTTCTGTCTTCTAAGAAAAGCACGAATTAAAATAAAATTTGTCATTTACTTTTACTCTTCATACTAAGAGGAAACATGAAATTTATAATTTTAAACAGTGTTTTTTAATTCTTTTAAAATATTCTAAGTTTTTGTGACTCTAGTTACATTATAGTAAATACTTTTCAGAAATTATTCCATAAATATAGTAATGGCTATCTTACAAAATAAGACATAATTTCCTCTACTGAAATTGCTCTTTCTGTCATGCATGAAAATTAAAAAATAATACACAATAATATTAGAAAAAATTGCCTGCAAAGACAGACAAGTTCACTGTAAAAAAACTTCACATCCATGATTTTAGAACAGCGACCATGTACTGATAAAATAAATGCTTAAAGTGTTGCCAAATTCAAGTTTAAAAACTTTAAACTATCTAGAAGCAAACTAAAGAAAATGCGAGTTAATTTCTAAAAAAAATTTCACTTGCATGTCCCATGTGGAATTGTCCATTTATAATCAAGATTAATTAAAAAGTTTCGATTCTTTTTCTAAAAGTCCATAAAATCACAATTTGTTTTGGTTTAAATTATTATATTATAAGTTTATTTACAAATTTAACTCGCCAAATGATCAATAATTGTGCCCATGATGGTGGATGTGTTATATGAAAATAGTTATTGACCAGATTTTACTATCTTTTTTTAGTCATTTTTCGAAGCATTAGTTATCAGTGTCAGTTACGAGCAAATCATATAATAAAGGTATCAAGATGCAGATTTTTATGAAAGCTTACTAGAAAGACTTACTCTTGAATTAGAAGCTAGTGATAACCATTGAAAATATTAAAACTCTAAGATCCAAGATAAGGAAGGTAACCCATCAGACCGTTTCATTTTTGCTGGAAAGTAGTTGGGGGATAGATGAATCTTATCACATTATAGTTTTCTAAGCTTTTATTTGAACTATTATTATGTTAATGTATACTCTAAAATTTCTCATGGTTTACAAATTTGTTACTCATTCCAATGTTTTTATATCGTAAGCTATTGGGGCCATGGTAGCCCGTTTGAAGAGTAACGGATTAGCAACTGGAGGGTTGCGAGTTCGAATCCAGCCATCGTGTACAAAGGGGGCTGTTGCACATTAAATCTGTTGTGGCCTCAAATGTCATCATATTGGCGTGGAAGTTTGGAGAGTGGGGTGCCAGCTCAGGTGTGACCTTGTTATCTGACTGATTAAAAATTACGTGTTTTCCTCGATCTTTTCCCTTTGGTTTGATCCCGGACTGCCACCAATAGTCCATTGTGTTTCTCCAGTGTGCATTAATTAAAATGCATACCTATGCTATTGTTTTTTGTTGAGTGAATCAATAATTTGTGTATTTCATTGAGTGTTGCAGTCAATTCGAAGTTTAACTCAGATCTGCATTTTCAAAAGTTTAGATTTGAAATGCTTTGAGTGTTATCTTAACATATTTCCTTTCGATTTCAGTTTCTGGTGCAGGCCATGTACGACTTCAAGCCACAAGAGACTGGGGAACTGGAGCTTCATCGGGGAGACATCATCACAGTCCTCAATCGCTCGGACAAAAACTGGTGGAAGGGGAAGATTGGTGCTCGCAAGGGCATCTTCCCCGCCACCTATGTCGTCACCTACAGCAGATGAAGACGATCACTTCTCCCATCAGCATCATCCGCACTCCTAAAGAATCCGAAGTGACTTTCCTTTGCATCACTCGTGTCATTGCAAGAGAGCATCAGACTCTGAAAACACCCAGGCAGCTGTAAAAGAAAGTGTTTTATATATATCCCCGTCTGTCACCAAGGAATTTAGAATCTTTGACTAGCTACCTGTGTTGGAAACCAAGTGCATTAATGCTCGAACTGAATTCAAGCTGTCGTAAAGGACGGAATGAGGTCCAAAAGAAAGTATTTCAAAAGAATTTTTATCATTCCTTTTTTAAAACTTTTACAAGAAATTATGTAATGCTTTTTAGTTGCATTTCTTTCGCAAAGTGTGTCAAAAGTTTCATTCTCCATAAGAAAGACTAATCCAGCTTGTGGCAAACTTTTCAGAGGCAGATGCCATTGGATTTTTAAAAATGCATTCCGGCAATCTCAGCCATTTGACCAATTGCAATGGTAAACAAGTCTTGTTATGTATGGGAATCTGATATCCTGCACTAATTGGATTGCAAAACGAATCTTTCAAAATCTGGATTCACCAGAAATTACTTTTCTACTCTGAAATTTGGGTAATATTTAACTCAATGATTAAAGGTTCATTGTGTATACGGAATTTTCACTTGTAGGATGCCCTCGATTATCATTTGTTAGATATAATGAACTAGGTAGCAACTTAATTATGCAGTATATATCTTTAAAAAAAGTCCAATGTATCACAAGTGCTAGAATCGGGCACCTCCTTCGCGAAGGCATTTAGCAACCTGATGCTTCATGCTTATGAACGTCTCTCAATTGGCTTTGATGTTGTCAATTGTATCAGTGATCTCTCAGCTGCTGCATTAGTCTGGTTCCCGCTAGAGGGTTGTCGAGTCACTGTTTTGGACAAGTATTCTTTAAAGGAGGTGATAGTGTGGAACACATGAACAAAGTGGGTACAGCTGTATCATACCTCGTTAGGTGCACTTTTAGTAGCGAGTTATGGCAGGTCAAGGCAACCCATCTGTATTAGTGTTATTCATGTTTTTATGGTAACCGGAAAGTTTAAATTTTCAAATATTCTAGAATGTTCTTTTCATTTCCGTTCAATTGTCCTTTGATTTCATTGGTTCTTTAAAAAAAATTTTCAAAATTCTTTTTTGCATTTAATGTATATAAGAATTCAAATGTTCAGTTTTTTAGTCACGGTCCATTATCCAACAATTTCTGCTAATTATTTTCTGATAAAAAACATGTTTTTTTTTTCAGTTTTGTATTTTTTCCCGTTAATTACTTTTTGCTAAAGCTTATTATTTTCCATTTAAAAAACGATTCTGATAATTCTTTCTTTGGCGACATAAAAAGTGTGCCAAAAAACACACCAAGCGTGTTGCCACCAAACGAGGCGTGTAATACAGCTGTATCACAAAGTGCTTCCACAACTGGCATCTTTAGTGTGGATTCTGGTTAGAAGTTCATTCAGTGCTGCAAGCAATAGTACTAACGAGTCAGAAATAGCCATTGTGATCACCATGCTTTTGTGTAAAGATTCCCTGCTAATGACCTTTCACACCTATTCCAACTAACTGACCCAAAGTGAACTACTTTCTTGGTGGAACGGCACTATATTAGCATAGGTTTTTTTGTCAACTTATTGATAAAACATGTTTCTATCCATGCTGCAATAGTTGCAACTGTCTCGTTTACAAAATGTCGAGGAAACAGAACCCCTGGGTTCAGTGAAATCTGCTCATCTACAAGACTAAATGGAATATGTGCCTATCACTTACAGGTGTGCATATTTAAGATTTCATGCGATCTCACGATAAGCACGGACGCTAATACTAAGTACATCCCTTGCCAAAAATTTGAATAAACTCTGGATATGTCTTAGTAAAAAATGTAAGTGATATAAAACACTTCACTTTAAAAGTCAAAATCCTTTGAATCAAAATTGTTATTGATGAGGCAGACATCAAATGACCAACCCGTTAACATTACCCACATGTAAAATGAAAATGAATTGACTATTTTAATGCCATTGTCCCTTCACAGTGTGCTCCTGATCATGGACAGCTTACTAAATATACACAACTTATTGGATTTTCGATGTATACAAGAACTATATAAACTTTTGATGCATTTTAGGGTGTATAAAAATGCCTTTCTATACAAAATGGCATAAATATTTTAACAAGAGCTAAAAAGTGAGTTTTGCATTTCTTTTCATTATTCTTAATGGTTGTGTTGTTAAAACTCGTGTTCTTCAAGACTTGAAAATGATATACTTGCATAGTTTTATAAATGTTGAACAAAACAGGACATTTCAGATAGATTCTTGAATCTTTTTTTACCAAGCTTCATTCCACTTGTCTTGATTGAAATTTACCTATGAAGTATTGATTTTATTTTTTAAGGTGTCGTTTTAGATTAGCATTAGATCTAAACTGTTAAGATGAGATGCTGGTGGTTCTTAAATAATTGTATCTTAGTTATATTAAGGGTGTGGGCATGTTAAAGATGTTTACATTGTCATAGTGGGGTGCAAATGGCTAACCAAGGTTTACGTTATGATGGATGCCACTTTATAAATGTAATTTTAAATTAAAGCAGAATGTTAATGATCCTGACAGCTATTCCCCTTCCCTGTTTAAATGGAATGATCACCTGAATCCTTTTGTGGTTCCAAGTTACGTGTTGTCCTCGTATCTTTCCTTTGGGGATTGATCCCAGACCGTCGCCACTAGCCTGTTGTATTGCTCTAGTGCGACATTGCCATTACCATCTGAATCCTTTCATTGACAGAATGAGCACTATTGTGATAGTTTAATCAGTGGTTCTCAACTTTTTAGATCCAATATATAGACATGAACTACAGCGCTGTGCTCCAGTTCTCATAAAATAATCGCTATCGGTGTTGTGAACAGCAATTTTGTTGTTTGTCTACCACGGAAAGATCTTTCGCCTTAAAGTCTGCATGCCTATTGGCATAGAAATGGGCTTCATCCTATTTTCTATTGGGAATGCTTGCAGAATTGTTTGTCACATGGACCTACTTAAATGACAAATTGGAAATTATATATTTGATTTTTATTTGTTGCCAAGGAGATCAAAACAAGTAAACTTCCTCTTCCAACTGCAACATTCACCAAAAACAAAATAAAAAGATATCCATCATAGTCAATCCCTTCTCCAAATTTACGAGCTCTATTCCTATGGTGACCTTCACCATCCAGACTTTATAGCAAGAGTAGTTCTCGTGGTGGACAAGTAGATCTAGTGACTTTTGAACTCTCCTAGTGGATATCCCACAATACCTATGGCTTAAGTGAAGAGCTCCCATTTTGTATTTGAAGATACAGAATCTGTCTTATTTTAATTTTAAAAGAAACTAATAACATAAAAATAATGAAGTAGAACTACAGGAAAATGATAAAGCACTGAGGTAGTGTATGGAAGTACGGGTGAACGATCTGGTCACTTAGATGTAAACATCTTCAACCTATCCATGCCCTGAAAAAAGTCTCCCCTGTTCAAGTGCTCAAGCAGTCGTTCTGAACTGCCATACTCCCTCTTTTAATGTCAGAATCCCTTCCAAGATTATCTGTCAAAAAGTTGAAGTCCTTTTATTTTATGTACATTGGTGTACATGTTACCGGCAAAGTATGCAAGCAGGCATTGTATAGAATGCCTGGCATTTTTGAGCAATGTAACAATTAATATTTCATACATTTCCTAGGCATTCTATGCAATGCCAAAAGACAAACCGGCAAAGTATAAAATAATCTGCTAATGACTCTTTAAATTTTACTTTTTGTGAGAAAGACAATTAAGTGCAATCTAAAATAAAATTATTTCCTTCCTTGTTATTCTGACCGTGGTTCAAAATTACGTGGTGTTGTCCTCGGATCTTTCCCTTTGGGATTGATCCCGGACCGTCACCAATAGCCCGTTGTGTTGCTCCAGTGTGACGTTAATTGAAATACCCCCCCCCTTCCTTGTTACAACAAGTAGGTTCATATTTTATTTTCTCTTGTTTTCCTCAATAAGAAAGTCCTATACTTTATTATGTATTTCTTTTTCATATACGTCTTTTAAATAAAAGCTTTTTCATGACCCTCTTTTCTTACTTTGCCTAAATAGCATTTGTCATTCTATACAATGCCTAGGGAAAGTATATATAATAAAATAATTGGGATATTTTCATACTTTGCCCCAAAATGCCAGGCTTCTATGTATTGTCTAGGCATTCTATATAATGCTTGCTTTTCATACATTGCCGGTAACATAAATTATTTTAATTTGCTCATTGATTAGTAATAATAGAACATGTTGATGGATTTAAGATTAAAAGCTGTTTTTTTTTTCATAATTAAGGAACAGACTACTGAAGGATTTGTTAGTATATGAAAATGTTGCAATTTACTTGCTTCATTAAAATGAAAAATCAAATAGAATGTTTCTACAGATGAAACATGTACTACGAAATTGTTTGTAAATGCCTTGCTTAAACTGATAGTAAACCCATACTAGAGAATTAGTACCAATGCATTTCAAGTCATAGTTTTGAATTTTAAATTCATTTTCCATATTTCTTGGAATCTGTAATGATTTCCTTTTAAAATACTGACTTTTGCTTCAAACGTCACCAGCAAGTTCAACTATGCATCTATTTATAGTCAATCATTTATCAAACTTTTTGGCCAACTGCTATCAAGTGTCAAGTTTTGGGGAAACTTTCACCGTGAAACCAGAGTAGTGTTTGTTTCGTTGTACTCATTTTCAGCCAAGACACTAGTGTTTAGTAAATTCATTCAAAGGCTGTATTATATATCTAGTTACATATAGGTTTAGGTGTTAACATTGTGCTTATGTCAATGAAATAAACTTGCACTGCCACAGTAGCTCTAGACATCTTCCATAACTCCTGTTGCAAGTTAAGAAAATACTACAGTAGACCCACTAAACGATCGACTCGTTGCGATAAAACGATCAATTGAGAAGGCTATAAAGGTTCTGTAACAGAGTTCTCAAAAGCCTTAATTTTCATTTTAGTTTTAACCCTCCTGCATAATTTGGCAGAATATTGTTTCCTTCTTTGGTTATGGCAGCTGGCCCAAAGGCTTTACAGACAACTTACTGAAACAGTCTTTACAATGCTTTCCCCCAGGAGAGGGAATGTGTCATCCCATTATCACCTAATGTGCCGGTTTCTATTGTCGGGTCGTGGGTATACCTAGAAGGGAGATTTTTCTTGGGAAAACTGAAAGGGCAGCGGTGACTTTTTAAGTGTATCTCTTTTTATTTACTCAACCTCTCATAGACTAGATGCTTGAGGATAAACAATTTGCGAGGCTGCCCGTCGATAACCCTGACATTGTTGTCAGTGGGGAGATAAGGCTATTCACACGTGGGGCTCTTTGTAGAACATAAGAGGGGATGGAAATCGTAATGGGCTGCTGCGATTCTTCAGGAGTTTGAGGTCTGAAAGAAACCGAGCCTTTCGTATTGAGGGGACTCGAAGCTTTGAGCCTGTCTCCGTATCCAGAGGGTTAAAGGCTCTTTTAAAACCTTTATTGAAAGTTTTATTAAATAAATTTTACATAGATTATTTCTCACTTGCATTCAAAAACCAAGGTCAATGATACTCATCAAAACCATAGCAATTTGTTAGTTAAAATGGATGTTTTTAAAACTGAGTCAGTTTTTTCCGGGTCAATCTTGCTATCTATGAAACGCATCTCTAATATTTCTTTGCTTGAAGAGCTGGTGCCAGCTGAGGTATTGACCTTGTCATCTGACTGGTTCAGGGGTTCTACTGAAAAGTTTGGGAACCACTATTCTGCTGAATTGTAGTTTTACATAATTTTAAATAAAAACGCAGTCATAATGTATAATTTGCACTGTTTCCTCTGCGATATAGAGGTGCTACTGTATTTTCTTGACTTACGACAAGATATAACAGACTTATAGGTATATTACAAGGACTATTGCTGGAAAAAGTTTAATTAGTATTAAAAAATCCGACTGTCGAGGAATTTTTCTGCAGACATGGGATGGGGGGTCGTATGGTGCTGAACATGTATGAATGACGAGATGTTTGCTAATACTGCTGAACTTTTTATTAGAGTTGACATGCAATCAAAACGGGACAAGAGTGGGATAGTATATTTTAAGCGTGAGAGTTCGCAGTTTATAAGTTGTTTGCATGTTTGATTAAAATCTTCAAAATTTTTTGAATGTCTAAATAACATTTACTAATGTATAAGCAGGGATCTATTTGTAGAATAGAAGCTGTGGTAAAAAGCTATCATATGCTGCCACTATCTCAAAAATGTATAGTAATTTTTGTTGCGACAAGGAGGAAAAGTTACCCCATTTAAAAATTTACTCTTATTTTCTATCAGTTACTATTCCTCACTTTTAGTATTGCCACTCATTCAACATCTTAAATCCTAAAAGCAATTGTAAAAAATAAATCACATGACAATTTGGTGAGAAGTATTGAAGTTATGTTGGTGGCATTTACTTAAATACTTCTGTTGATTTCAGATGTTTATTCCAATGAATTGCTAGATGGAGAGTTATGAAATGTATGTATTTTAACAATAGCTTTTAATTTTTACATCACTGGCAAGAATTGATCCCTGCAATATGCATTTTGGTTTGTGCTTTCATTCTAGAATACCAGATATTTTCTTGTGTATTCCACTATTAGTTACACTAATTAAAAACTTTATATGTACAAAAATTGAGATTTTATAACTATTTTGATGATGTCTGATTGCTGAATATATATATGAAAATTCATTTTCTTTGTACACAAATGTGATTTGTAGACACTTTGTATTCAGATGTTTGCTCATTAACCATTACAGAATACATTTAGCCATGTTTCAGTATTGTGCTTAGGTTTTTGTTTTATATTCCAATTTTTGTATATTTTTTAAAATTAATTTATAGACATGTTTTTGTCCAATGCACTTTTGAGTTATGTATTTTATAATTTATATTTGTTAATTTACGAGCAAAACTAGTGTTGAACTAATTGAATTTGTTAATCAAAGTATTTATATGGTTCAGTAGATGTGATTTTGGTTGATACCTGAACTATTTGAATTTTATTGTGTTGAGTTTAAAGCTTTCCAATTTTCATGACATTTCTATAAAATCGACACATTGAATGTCTATAAATACTATTGTCAATCACAAGTATTGCCTTTTTATATTGTAAATAAACATTTTTTGCTATAGAATAGTATTTTCCAATCGATTATATGAGTACAGACCAGTTATTTGCATGTTATCTGTATTGAAATCAATAAAATGTTATTGTTACTCAATGAAATTTCAATCATTGTGACATCAAACGAACACATTTTAATTAAAAAAGCAATTGCTGTATAAAAAGTGGAATAGAATTTTATCACATGCGTCTGTTGAGAGCGACGACCGCCGTATCTTCGAACTGGCAGGTGATGAGGATGCTGCGGAACTTCTCCAACAGGGAGAGCAGGTGGGAGCGCCTGATGTTCTCACAGTACATCATCTCCTCTAAGTGGTGACGGCCACGGAAATAAGGACAGAACCTGAAAGGCACCGACACTTATTATTCTGAAACAGTGAACCCCTAAGCATAAAAACAAATCTTATGCTTCAACCTCAGAAGTTGAGGTTGTTGTTTCCTCAGAAAGGAAACAACCTCACGTTCAGTTGTTTCCTTTCTGTCAGATCATTTTTAGCCCCAAGTTATAGGTACAGGTAGGTAGTTAATTCATGGATTCATCCCAAAGGGAAAGATCCGAGGAAAACACACCATCATTTGGAACTATGGTTAGATGAGAGAACACATGAGCCCACACCTATCTTCCATACCAGCATGCAGGCTTTTAAGGCCACAACAGATTTAACATGCACCAGCCACAGCACACACGTCGATCTTTGGTTGGACCGAGTTTCAAACTCAACACCCTCCGGTTAATTTTACTGGGCTACAGCAACCCTAGTTGCGCACAATCTTGACAAATCAGAATGATCCAAACACTATCTTGGAGCTTGAAATACGAGAAAGGTAGACCAAGACTAATGGTGCATATTATCTCGACTGGAGGGTCGTATCAGTTCAGTTGGAAGAAAGCAGATTAGCAACCGGAGGGTTTGAAGTGTGAAACACGATCCAACCTAAGACTTGTATATGTGGGGACAGGTGCATGTTAAATCTGTGGTTGCCTCAAATATCCTCGCGTTGTTGTTGAAGTTTGGAGTGGGCTGCCATCGCAAGTCTCGACCCAGTCATCCTACGATTTAAAATTGCGAGATGCCTTCGGGATTGGTTCCGAACTGTCGTCAATAACCCGTTGTGTTGCTCTTGTACGACGTTAATTCAGCTAGCTATCTAGACTAGATGCGAGCATGCATGAGAAAGGGTCACTGTTGAAGTTACCCATTGCTTGTGCTAAAAATATTGAGTTAGGTTTCAAACATACAATTTAGATTTTTAAAACTAAACGTATAAAAAAACTTGCGTCCACCCTGTATGTCTTAAAATAAAATATGGTTATAAGATGTATAAAAATGCTTTGGAGACATTCAGGAAGATGCCGTCTCAGCAATAATCAGAGGTTGGCATCTTTGCACAGTGCAGTTGAAAGAGACACACCTGATAAAATTCTTGAGGTCGTCCTTGCTGTAGGCAGAAGCGTCCCTGAGGATGCTGCTTCTCTCAGAGGGTGTCAGGTTGGCCAGCCGGATGGAGTCCTGCTCTCGCAGAGACAGGTCTTCGTCCTCCGATTCGCTGGATGCCTTGGAATGGGACGGACTGTGCATGAACGAATCCTCGCTTCGACCTGGAACAAAACAAAAGGCAATCATGCATTTAGTTTCAGCACAAGGTCCACAAAAAGAAAATTAAATAAAGTTTTTAGAAACGAAACGAGGTTGGTTGATTTTGGGGTTTTATAGAGCAAGGGCCATGCTGTGCCAGACACAAGACATACAAAATCAAGTAATAGACAGACACAATGAAAGTTTTACTGACACAGAAGAGAGAAATGCACCTGACAGGAATCTAATCTGCATCGCCTACAACTCGAAGGTTGCTAGCACAGTGGACATACCCACTGAGCCATGACAGCTCCAAAATGAAATGAGGATAAAAGATTGAAGTAGTGTAGGTGCAACTGGGATGTCAAGCTTGAATTGCTATATGAATGCATGAGACAGGGCGATTCTAGATTTTTTCCCCTCCACATCTAGACAGCCAAGGGAACACTAGGCTATTTTGACACACACCAGCAAAACCGATGCTGGATGCAATGTAATCAAATGAAAGATTTCCCACGCAGTCACCGTAGAACTCTGCAAATCAAACGCCAGAATGCTCTCACGGTGATTTGACACTACTGCACCTGCTACTTGTTTGTTCATTTTACTGATATTCTCAGTGCTTGTTTAATTTCATAGTATTTGCCTCAAAATTGAATAAATTGTTTAAGTACAATGTTGTCATTTTAATTGAACTCATAGAAAGTAAACCTTGTTTGTGGGATGAGACAGCAGATAGCTTCAAAGACAAGATTGCAAAAAAAGCATAGAAGGAAGTGTGCGTTCCTTGAAGTTTTTCAAATAGCATGTAAAAACTCACTTCCAAAGATGACCACGGCCCCATGAATAAGGGATTTCATGATAAAGTGTACAACACATTGATCTAGTCTGATGATGAGAGGCAATTACCAAATCGGAGTGCGAACACTATCTTTCGTCTTTTGGAATTTACTTAAATGGTCCCCATTCTTCCTGAAAAAGAAAGTGCCTTTTCAAGTCTCCTTTTTCTTCTTCTAAGGATACATTTCCCAGATTGCAATAGAAGAAACAGGGCAAATGTGTAGGAACTTTCACAAGTGCTGTTTGGGTGCCATAGACCTTGGTTTAAAAATATTCAAACTATAGATAATATGCCATCGATTTTTGATACTTGACCTCAAACAAGTGTCACTGACCTTGGTATCAGAAAGCAGGTGAAATAAAATATTGTTCTTGTAAAAACTAAGGTTTTAAATTTTGTAAGGAGTTTAAGCACGTCTGTAAGGTTTTCTAAGGCCTGTGGGAACCCTGTATCTGTACTTAAGGTAACAAGATTTTCAGTCAAGATTTGTAATGGACCAGAAATGCTGCACAGTTAGAAGAGATCGTAAATCCAATTCTAACCTAACCAAGTCACTAAAACTACCGCTTTTTGTGGATTTTTCATTGATGAAACTATGCAATCAAACAATTCCATAATTTGTACATCTATACTATATTATAATTTCGGGTATTCAAAACAAAATTTTTGTGAAGAATCACATCTGTTAACCTTTCCTCATAAGTTGGCATGATTTCTCAACTCCAAAAGATCTATAAAAAAATGGAACAGTGTTTTACTTCGTACACATATGGCTATCGTTTGATAAACTAGACTAATTTTAAAAAATATTTGAGGAAATGGTGACTTATCAAATCCAGAGTCATCGATTTAGCCTATTTATTTGACCCAGTTTTTAGCCACAAAATATAAATTGTTTGATCCAATAGTCTTATAGATATTATGCCAACCAGCAAAAACCTGTTCATAGAAAAATCTTAAATTCTACATCTTATCTGTCTCTGCATGCGTCAATTAACATCTTATAACTGGAACAATTTTTTGAAATTTGGCACACATGTTCTCCAGACCCTGGGAAAATAATAAGTGAAAAATGCAAAATCGATTTTTTCTGTAGAAAAAAGAAAATTGCTGCTACAGAGATGGCTCCCAGATCTTATGATCAATAGCAGACGCGCTCTACCCATGTCATGGACTTGTGCAAAGAGGACAGGACGACCACCTGTCCGTACTTAAAAAGCCATTACCTTTCGTCACTGGTACCTCAGTAAAACATCAGGAGAGCTGCTTGCCTTCAATTTGCCCCGGAAAACTATCTCCATGCTTGCAGGCTACGATCTGGCCATTTGAAAAAGATGATATTCTTTGATGGCCAAAACTCCTTTTCCACCTGTACCAAGTGCAGCTTATTACCCAGCCTCTCCCTCATACATCCTGAATTGCATTGGAGCCATACATGAAGACATTTTTAATGACCCATCTGCCATTGCCCAAAAACGTTTTTTTGCAGACTCAATGACTTAGTGTAATTTGTTGTTTTATACACTGGGATAAGAAACAAGAAAATTCATGGTGATATAAGGGTCTCTCATAACCTCATTAAACCCCGAGTGTTTCCTCCATTCTCAACAGCAATAGAAGAAAGTATGAGCTTACACGAGCTGCTAAGGTCAGATGACTCGAGGGTTTTGGCTACTTGAGCAGTGTCCTTGATGATGTCATCATTGTGCAAGGTAGACTGTTCAGATGGACTCAGGTACACGTAGGTGTGCAGCTGCGTCAAGAGCCTGTGCTGCAGCAACCAAATCACCATCTTGACACGTTGAGTCTAAGGAAACAAAGTTTAAAATCAAACATCTCTTAAGAACCAACTAAACTTCAATAGGAGGGGTTTCCAGAATAAACTACTGGAAGAAAAAGTAATTCTGAAATGAGAACTAATTTGATCTGCTCTTTTGATAATGTTTAGCTTTAATTCTCAATACTAGAAACAAACCCATCAAAATGATTGTAGGTTATTGAATTAACATCGCATTGGAGCAACACAACGGGCTATTGATAACAGTCCAGGATCCATCCTGAAGGGAAAGAATCGAGGACAACACCTTGTCACTTTCAATCATTGTCAGATGATGAGGTCAATATATGAGCTGGCACCCAACTCTCCAAACTTCCACACCATGCCAATGCGAGGACATTCAAGGCCACAAAAGATTTAACATGCACCAGCCTCCCATGTACACGTCTTTGGTTGTATTGAGTTTTGAACTTGCAACACAGTTGACTGTTCCAGTACTGATGTCTTTTAAAAAAGCGAAAAACAAATAAATGAAAATTTCAAAGTAAATGTAAGTTAGGTTTAACAAATTAAAATATTTTATACTAAAGTATACCATATGTACTAAAAATGGTTTTATTAAATACCTAAAAACATAAGATATTTTTCAATGTCAAAATAGTTCAATGATTTCCACAATACTTTAACGATTTGCAAGACTTGAAATGGGGGAATAGGGTAGTGGGATGGAAGCAGAAAGAAGATCGCTTGGGTAACCCGGAGTTTGACCAGAGACTCCCGGAGCTTGACCCAGCGTTTACCAAAGACAGTAAACCCCATGGGAAAAGAAAAGATCACTCAGGCACCTCAGGGTTGTGAAGCCCATACAAACCTAAAGGTATGCCCCTGAGGACTTCTGTAATTAGAATTAAGTCAGACCATCTTAACAAATCTATTTGAAGTATCAGAGCCCACTGAAACAGCAGAGTTTGTGATTCAGATAAAGAATGAGGGACTGCAAACAGGACAGGCAGTCTTGTGAAATAATAGCTTTAGTAGTTTAAAAATAGTGCCAATATTAGTTTTCTAAAAACTTATTTTAGTAGAAGTTTTAGTTGCTCCAGTAGACATCCGTGGAACGTCTCCAAAAAACGCTGTGTGGTGTAGAAGGGTTTGGCATAGCTTGAATCTGAGACTGAAACAAGGATTCGTGCTATTGATTACAATATGGGAGATTTAATTTTTGTTTATCTTTGATGAGCTTCAAAAAAGTTACTATAACATTCAAAATAGGAGCTCCTGAGACTAGTTTGCTTAAAATGATATCCCTAGCAACCCAGGTTGAAAAATAGCAGCAAAAGTCGCCTATTTGCTACCTATTGTCTGTGTAAAGTACTTACTTTATGATAAGCCGAATTCATTGGGTTGTCCAATTCACTCAAGGAAATAGGCAGGGAGAATTGACCAAGGAAAACATGAAGAGATGTGTTTGGAAACTGTTCACTGAATTTGGCTGTAAGTGGTGACACACTGGGGAAAACAGAAGAGAAAATTGATTGCATCAATATTTTGGACCATACTTGATAAAATTCAAAAACATGAATTTTCCAAAAACATGAATTCCAAAAACACATCTATCAGGGTTCTCACTCTTCAAGCAAAAGAAAAATAAAATGAAATCCGTTTGCACAAATTTCATCAAAGCTATTTATGAAAGTTCTAAACAATTTTTATCAGCATTTACATGAAACTCCTCTAACCCTTCACAATGCTGGCTTCTTATACGACTGCCTTTTTTGCATATTTCTCGACATGAAACCATGATTGGCAATTACCGAACATATTTGCATACTTCCATCTACCTCTGCAGCGAAATGCAGCCTCTTAAATTCAGATTGGATTCCGGAAATTAACGTTTTCCTCTCCATGCTTAACTTTTGACAGTGAGTGTATTAGGACATATGTATAGTAGGAGATTCAAAATCTCCTATGTTTGGTGTCTCCACAACGTACCACCTTACTGTATTTTAGAAAATGGGAAAACAGCACTTTATATAAATCAGTATATTAAAACCATTTGATTTTCTTGTTTCCGATTTTAATAATTCTTGAATATGATAGACTTAAATAAAACAATTGGTTATAAAATCAAAATAATTTGAAGTTTCAGGAAAAATATACAATTTTGACATAAGATTAAACTTAGATGTTTAGTAAAAAAGTTGTGAATTGCATTCATTTTTCATTTTCAGCAAAATTCCATACAAATTTTAACATACAATACATTGTGATAATTCCTTTATGAGCAATATTATTAAATTTTGATTTAATATCCCAGTAGAAATTTCAATATCTTGAGTACAGAAAAGCAAATTAGAATTTTAAGCATCAGTATTTTTTTGTCTTGAATGGAACACTCCAGATTCAACAGTGGCATAGCTAGGGGGGAAGCAATGGCCCCTGGCACAAATCTCTAAAGGGGAGGTATTTCAGAAATATTAGTCTTGATTTTAAAAATGTTATCTAAAAATATTTTGTCTCCTCTTCTGGCAACTAATGGTGTGCACAAGTATTTTGAAACACTTTGCCCTCTCATCTCATCGCAAGTGGCCGATCGTAATGGGTTAATGAGTTTGGGGTGAAGCATTCCGAATTGTGTAGAGCCGATCTGTCCTGGCCTTTTGTGGTAGGTATTTAATTAACGTCGCACTAGAGCAACACAACGAGTTATTGGCAAAGGTCCTGGATCCATCCCAAATGGAAAGATCGTAGGACAAAATTTCATCATTTTGAACCAGTCTTGGTAGGTAACATCTGAGTCTGCATCCCATCTCCAAACTTCCACACCAAGCCAGCAAGAGGACATTTGAGACCACGACAGATTTAACATGCACCCCCACATATACTACTGTTATTGGTTGGACTGTTTTGAATTCACACCCTCAAGTTACTAAACCATTACTCTTCTAACTCGGCTGCCATTGCTCTCCTCGTAGGCTTCCTGGTTAATGGTTCAAGAAAATATATTATGGGCAAATTTAGGGATAAAATCTTTGATGGCGGGAATACCAGTACAAGTCAAAACATGACATTTTTAAGAACAAAAAACCATTTAATAATTCATATTGTGAATGAATAAAATTTATAAAATCAGTTCTGAGCCTTGTCTGACAACTTTAAAGGGGAAATTAGGAGAAATTTTGGATGTGGCCCTGTGACAAAATTAAGTTACTTGTACTGTGCATATCAAGAAAATTGTGCACATCACAACTGACTTATACTGTTATTCCCGCCCAACAAAGAAATAAAAAATGAAAAAATTGTATTTTTTACTATATGCTATTCAAATTAAAATAAGATATTTCTAATATGACCAAATAGACAGTAATTTAATATTTGAATAAAGATTAAGGTATATATGAGTAAATCAATCATTTTTTTTGTCGCAACATGAAATGCAAAATGTCAGCACCTAAATTTCAACATTGTCTTCAGGTATCAGATACTCTGAAAGTAACAGGCATGCAAATAAACGAATGCATAAGTACAGAATAGTCAAAAAGCATAAAGGTTTCCATAGGATTATGCACAACAGAAGTTGCAAAAGTATTCCTCAAATGAAAATAAAATGAATGTATGAATATATAACGAGTACAAACAGACCCATGTATAACATCTGCACTAGTGTCTTAATTGCTTAATTGGCACTTTCATTACTCACATCTAATGCCTTGTTTAAATCCATTTATATAAGAAATATAAGCATGGATATGCACATTTCATGTCTCCAGATGAAATAAAATTAATCAAAATATAAAACAGCATTCTTAATGGTGGTACATGTTGTTTCCAATAAAATGCATAGCGCACACACTTCACATCTCAGTCCTGTTACCACAATTAACTTCTGAATATCCACTTTAATTGCATCCCATTCACTCGTTAAAGGCAATTTGTTAATTTTTGATAATTACACCTATTTATACACTTTTCTTTGTGATGCCTTCTCTCATTAGACTGCTGAAGAATTACGTTAGAATAGCAAGCTCTTGCATGTAGTTTAGCAATACTATGCAAGTCCACAAATCAAGTATTTCTAAATTAAGCAGTGAAATTGACAAATAAAACACGTTAAGGTCGATTTTATATCATTTACATTTGTTTGTTCCATTTGGCAACACAAAAAATGTCATACCTTAGAGAAATATAGAGATAATCAAAGTGGCAAGGCTTCCATAGGATTACACATAATTGGAGCAGGACAAATATATCTCAAATCAGACCGAATGCAACAAAGGGTGACTTGAAATTCCCTTAAAAGTTCAGTTGGATGCATTGAAGTAAACACTTTTTGTCAAAGGATGGATATCCGTAATTGTTGCATGTAGCTGCTAAAGGGAGCTGTTAGCACGTCTTTTAAACTTCGTCATTCGCAAAGTGAATTTCATGTGTTAGCGCACTGCAAGAATTCAGAGATGGCTGACATGCATCTAACATGCAGATGCTCAAAGATTGCACATAGAATGTCTTCTTCTATTTCTGGAATGCTCAAACTTCTTCGTCGACCCACATCAAACCTGCTCACATGAAATGTCCTGGTTTCAAACGGCTAGCACTGCACATGCTCAAATGTTTGACAATTCGGCAATTCAGAAGGATTTACAGTATAATCAGCTTTCCCGTTTCCATTGACATTCCTATAGGTTAGATGCATCAGCCATCTTGGAATTGCAATGATCCAGCATGTGCGAAATTCGTACTGTGAATGCAAACAATGACCATGAAAGTTGCAGACATACATTCTTTGGCAAAAATGCTCATCTTCATGTATCCCTTTAAAGTTTGATGAAGGAATTACAAGGCTGATTTTAACTGGCCATAAGATTGGAGTGATCAATAGAGAATCCATACTCACATATCTGTGGGTGCATAGGGTGATATCATGTACACATTGCTATCACATAGCGGATAAATAATTGTTGCTTTTCCCCAGTATAGCAGATGGCTCACTAGTTGGAATACCTGAAGGAACATAATGAGTTACCATTTCACACAAGACATCACTCACAACTGAACTAAGTCAAAATCTGTGGATACAAGTGGACAATAAAGTGGATTTCCATTTTGACTAAAGACCTCCCATACATGTCTAGCTTTTGGTATGGTAAAACCTTACATATATGTACAAAAAATATAAGCTTACTTGAAGGGAAGTGGTTTATGTTATGAAGTGGATGTGGTTCATAAAATGGAAAAGAAATAAAAATCTTGAGTGTTCCAATTATGGTTAGCAAGGAGGGAAGATCAGAAGGTTAAAGTGGTGGGTACCAGATGGGATTGGAGTATTGAGACTAGTGGGTGATATTTGTTACTTTTTGGTGGTCTTATGGCACCAGGGTCCTATTTGGCCATACTGTTGTGCCTGGCACAAGACAACAATATCAAGTAATAGACATACACACATGAAAGTTTTACTGACACAGAACAGAGAAATACACCCAGGGAGGAATGCACCAGATAGGAATTGAACCTGTGCTGCCTACAACTCGAAGGTTGTTAGCGCAGTGGACATACCCACTGAGCCCTGACTAATGGGTGAAAAGAAAAAATAGGAATTATTCTGGAAAGTTAAAGGTCTTATCTGTGATGAATATTATATTTTGGGAGTTACATTTAGTATTTCATGTAAAAAAATAGACTTTTGGTGGTTTGTGGTAACTGGTGTACAGATTTGATAATAGAAATATTTTATTCATTAACAAAAAAAATAATTTAATTCAAAGTTTTATCACTTCAGCATTGAATACTTTGGTAGATCTATAGAAATGGTGTAGTCAATAAAATTTGGTTAGATTCGTTTCTAAGTTCAGTTAAGTCATAAAATCTCTAAAAACTGCAGGTAAACTCAGTCTATTTGTGGTGGAATCCAAATAGCAAATTGAGTGAGGGATTGTTATTCTGAGTTTTAAATTTTGTTCCAGAAGGTCAGTGGTAAAGGGGCCCCTTCTCTTTTGGTCAAAAGTGCTTTTTGGAATGAAATTTGATGGAAAAACTTGGCAATACACAAAATACCTGTCGGATTTTTTGTTTTAAATCTTTGAATATACATCTTAGAATTTCTGTGTTTAGCGCCTTGTTATGAGTGAGTTCTTTTTAGGTTTGCCTAGATTGGATTGGATTTGGGGGTTTTATGATGCAGGGTCCAAAAACGGACAAGCTGCACCAAACACTCGACAGAATGTCACCCAAAAAAGTATTAAATATTTAAAAATCAATGGTCTAAGATAAAAGCGAAGCATATGGTTGATATGTGAATTGATGGTTTAAAACATATTGACCAGCAACAAGGTGTATAATATAAAAAGGTATGATTAATGAGTTGTGAATAGTATAAAGAATAATATCAAATGAGGTTTAAAAAGTCAATGTCATTTAAAGATGAGAAGATATTTGTATGGGGATTTTCCCCAATCAAATCTCGCAGATTTAAAATTGTAGTTTTAAAATATCTGATACGTTGATTAAAAAGAGGACAGACAATTCAAATGTGAAAAGCAGAAAATGGAGCGGAGCACGAGTTGAAAAAGGGTGAACTTTCTCTCAATAAAGGATGACGATGGGTGAAACATGTGTGTCCCATGCGAAGGCAGGTTTTAGGTTTGCCTGAAAAATAAATAAAAATCTCAGTTCTTATTTTGCATAGCCTGATTGACTGAAATTATTTGACAATCTCTTTTCCCTTTAAAAATAAAATCTGTATCCATTTCAGACCCTGCCCCAAAACAGCTTTCTGTGCGGTCATCAGGCCCTGAATTTGCAGATTTTCTTTTCATTTTATTGTGAATGTTGATTAAACTCAAAGATTCAAAAGTAAAAGGATCTATCATTTTCTTCAGTCAAGATTGGGGACCTTTCAAACTCTTTTTTCCAGTGTTGGTGATTTAACTGCCAATGGATAGGCATAAAAAGGTTTTTGCACTTTTTGGTGCCAGAAGTTAGCAGATGAGTCTGGTTAAGTTTTGAAAAACAAACCATGGATGAAAAGTTGTGACTTCGGATTGTTTCAACAAAGAATGATAAAACATTCTATAAAATCTTGCAAAATGACTAAAACTGCCATAAAAATCTCAAACCATCCAAAAGACCTCAACAATGACCTGAAAATCCATACTGAAAATTTACCCGAAAAACTGTACATATCTAGAATCAAGAGACTGCAAATATGATTTCTATGCAATATACATGAACTACAAACAAAATCCATGACCTTTTAAGGTAGGTAGCTGAATTAACATTGCACTGCAGCTATGACGGTCTATGGGCAATGGTCTGGGATCAATCCCAAAGGGAAAGATTCAAGGACAACCCCTCATCATTTTGAACTAAGGTCAGATGATGAGGTCACACCTGAGCTGGCACCCCACTCTCCAAACTTCCAGTCCAACGTGAAGACATTTGATGCCATGACATATTTACTGTGCACCAGTCCCCCATCCCTTTTGAGAGCAATAAGAATTCTTACATGAGAGAGAATGATGTCTGCATCTGCTGCCAGTTGCTGCAAATTCTTGAGTGGACTGGTCACGCTGATCAGCCGGATGAGGGCAGGAGAGGAGTCCTCGGGCAGAGAGCTCAGCAACTCCGTGGAGTCCATCAGCAACAGCAGACCGTGGTATGGCCTACAAGGACAATTAAATAATGAATTACTTTAATGACAATTCTAAATCAATCATGAACAATGAGATAGATTTTGATTTGAATGATTATGAGCAAAAATACGATTTGATCTAAAACGCTATCGTTTACTTCAGTGTAGTTAGGTGTACTCTTGAATTATTCTCTAATGGATCCCTAGATGAAAAATTAGTACATGCAAAATTTTTTTTTAAAGTGTAAGAGTTCATTGTCCCAAAAGACTTGGCCAAAGAATATTGTCAGTAGGTACATATTTTAATTAATGTTGCACTGGAGTAACACAAGGGGCTATTGGCGATGGTTCGGGATCAAACCCAAAGGGGAAGATCGAGAACCAGCACTCCACTCTCCAAACTTCCACACCATGCAAATGTGAGGACATTTGAGGCCACGATAGATTTAACATGCACCCTTGTACACAATGGTCTTTGGTTGGATTCGAACTCATAACCCTCCGGTTGCTAATCCATTACTCTTCCGTGGATCCAAAAGTATTGTCAGAACTCTGTCAGTGAAAAAAAGTTTACAACTTGTAATTTGTTTTAATAGCCCATTAACATTCCGGGTCAATCTCGGAAATCTTGCAATTTTTAGGAGCTTGTGACATGAATAAAATCACGAAATGTCTAATATGTATTTCAAAGCAGCCACACATAAATAGATCTCAACATACCAACCATTTTGTTGTATTTTTACCTCTATTATTTAATATTGCGATTATAATGCTAGATATTTGTCATAGATTCAGCAAACTCTAACCTTTTAAAGATTAGAAATCCACTTTTTAAATTTAATGTGTTAAGTATACCACGATGAAACTTTGCTTTGTTTTAGAAAATGAGCATTTGTAGATGCAATTAATTAAACATGATCTTGCTTTGAAAATTTCAGAGGGAGGGAATGATAAACTGATGGATCAATGTGTGAATATAGTGATTGCAATTTTATCATGTTTAGCCTAAGAGATGTAGTTTGATTTGGTTAGTGCTCTTTGTTATTCTTTGCTGCACAAAGCTAATTAGACTTCGTTAAGTATTAAAATTAGATATGGGTTCACATGGTCAGTCTAGTCAGTCTGAAGATGTGTAATTTGTTTGGCAAGACTTTCCCTTCAGAAACTGAAAATTTCTTAGTTGTTGACATCTTGAAAATAAAATGTAAGATTTGTAAATTTTGGAAAAATCATACCATCTTACTTTATGCCCGCATAATTGTACAAGGCAACCAAAATCCACATTGTATGGTCAAAACCATACATGTTGGCAGCATTTAAATATCCTATTTCAAATAAAATTGTATAATTGGCTTCACTAAAATAGAAGTTACTTCCATTCAGTGTAAGAATCTGCTGTCAGTTGTGGAAGTTAAATTAACCTGAATTACAGAATTTAAAATGAATATAACTTTTACTAAGAAACTAAACATTCTATGGCACTAATTGCATCATATTCATCCAAACGTCTAACACTATACCATGCATTAGTATTTACCTTAAATCTCTCAAACAAGAATTGATGTTTTCAGGCTGCAAAAGAGATAAAAATATTGAAGGATATTGCACTTACAGCAATGCAAAAAAGTTTTGAACTTTCATGAGCATACCTCTACAAGTAGTCTTTCATCTTGAAGTCGGTGGACTTTGATGGGCAGGCAGAAACTAAGCTCGATCCAACCATTGATTTTGCAGCGGACGATTCCACTGCTTTTTAAGCTGAAATGAAGGTCTGTTGTTAGAATAACTCTTAACTGAACATTTTAGCTTCGCAGGAATGAAATATATTTATGTCATAATAACAGAAATCCTCATTGTGTTCACTTGGTCAGAGCTCGTTTAATGGCCAGCGACATTTTGAACTCTGGTTGGATGATTGCCTTCCAATGGATATCAAGCCATTGTGATATACCAGGCAATGAGCATGCAGACAAGCTAATTAAAAATGGTTGTCTTATACCCCAGTTGTCCAGTCATCATCCTTACCTCCATGCTTGCAGGTTGGTAGAGCGAAAGATAAATAAGTCTGACCATCAAAAGCTTAAGGCCACGGACAAAACATGGAGCAAGCTTTTGTCTGACCCTGTTCTAATTTGCCATGACATATTACTACGACTTTTTAAGAGGACACTTACACCACATTGGTGTGCATGCTTCTCCTGACTGCCCCTTTTGTTCAATGGGCAGCTTTATGGATTTTAGTCATCTTTTATCTTGTACATTTTATCTGACGATCGCATCTTAGTTGACGACCTTTATGGCTGGGCTAACTTGTACTGGGCTACCCGTAGGAAATTGTGGTCAATGGACTATTAATGAAGTAGGAAAAAATAATAATAGCAGAAATCAGGCATGTGTGGACGCAGTCATCTGAGTTATCTATAGATGTTTGCGTAGTACTAAAAATTACCAAACTGATTGCTGAGGCAGAGAAACATCAGAGGAAAACAAAACTTAATAGCAATTTATCAAGCTAGCTATAAATAAAATCGAATCTCTTGATGAGACACAGCATTCATTACATAGCAAAGGAAAACAACTACACATCACACTATCAACAGAACAAACCTAAAATCTATGAACCAACAATTCTACTGCATATTTAAAATGGTTGACAGACAAATTAAACAATAACATGCCTATGGTTAATTAATAATCTGTAACACAATTAATGTAAAACTGGTATCAAAGAAAATATACATTTATAAAGTACAAATAAAACAATTACATCTACATCTTGAGGACTCCAGGACTCACCCACTCTCAATGCAGGAGTGGAGCCATGGTAGCCTGGTTGGAAGAATAAAGGACTTGCAACTGGGGGATTGCACGTTCGAATCCAGCCGAAGACCGTCGTGTACAAAGGGGGTTGGTGCACGTTGAATCTGTCGTGGCCTCAAATGTTCTTACGTTGACATGATGTGGAAGTTAGGGGAGTGGGGTGTCAGCTCAGGTGTGACCTCGTCATCTAAGCATGGTTCAAAGACGAGGTGTTGCCCTCGAATCTTTCCCTTCGGGGGTTGATCCTGGACCGTCGCCAATAGCCCATTGTGTAGTCCAGTGTGATGTTAATTAAATACCTATCTCAATGGAGTAGAAGAGTGAAAACAAAAAACGATTGCTCTTAACATAGGAAATCCTTAACTGGACAGGAAAGAAAAGGTCACTCCCATCACCTAGTGGTGAGAGTTGCTGAAACAGTGTGAATGTTACATCACTTTATTTAATCATCAGCAAATCTGAAGATAAGTTGGAACATAAGGAAACATCAGTGTATCGCATCTGCAATCTTTAATTTAAAGGCAGTTCGGCATTTTTTTGACGAGAAACCTAATTTTGCTCCAATCTTTTCTGAACTGATTTCTATCTTCCAGATTTCTCATTGCTTTCTGTCATCAGACTGATGATTTTCCTAGTGACAGCTCTTCCATGTAATTTTAAAATTTTTAATTGTAAACCATGATTATGCAGCTCCTTAGCTGAAATCAAGCAAATTTGAGCAAGACAGCAAAATTGGCAAATGAATCGCACTATGTTCGATTTGATACATTTTATATCCATTCAACAATAAACAAACAATTTTTATGCCATTCAACAATAAACAAACACCATTGATTTCTATGCCACATACAATACTGAAATATATAGATCAGGTATGCTGATGAAAATCAAATGATATTTATTAAAAAATCATTGATTTAAATCAAAATTTTTAATTTTATTTTTCTTTCTGTTATGTTTAATACTGAAAATGGAATAACTGAACAAGATACATGTTATTTTATTCAAATAAGTTAAGAACTTCACTCAAACTGATTTCACCCAATTTATATTGAAAATCATCCTCCCTTTGAAGACACTAAATATCAGTATTTGTTGATTAGAATCATAATTACCAGACAAGTATGTAATTTCCCTCTTGGGCCATTGACCAATAGGTGTCAATCACAAGCCTGCTTATCAGTATGGATTTTGTTTTGAACATTCCGTGACTATATATCGCCCCCCATATGGCCAATTTTAAATCATTCACCAGTGATGAGTGAAGGTGCTCAAAATATATTCACTCAAATTATTAAAATTGTGACATCTTGCTTTCTTTTCTAAGTTCTAGTTATTTATTTAGTATTGTAGTCTATTCATAAAAAATATAAAAACAATTATTCACAAAGAAAAGATTTTCTGCAGTATCACAAAAGCATTCCAAATTTGCACATAAATCTTTATAATCAGCAATTTTTAGTTTCATTGTGTACTATATTGGTTAATTTTTATTTCAACTTATTGGGAAATTTTATGCATTGATCCATTATAATTCTTTATACTGCTAGAATAACTATTCAATATTTATGGAATTGAAATTTAGTATGTTAAAGCTAATTCACTCATCTGATAATTGAGTGAGTATGTTGAGAAAAGATTATGGATTGAAGCAGAATGCTATTGGAAATGATAAGTTTTTTATTGCAAGCTCAAAATTCCACCGAGTTGGCATGTTCTGTACACTTGTTCTATGCTGTTCATAGAGATTAAAGCTGCATTTTTTGTTTTATATATAAACCCTTTTTGTGCCTTGAATATACATATGAAATACTTGTCAATGCTCAAAGAATTTGAAAAATAGACATATTTGATCTGAAATTTATGTATTATCATGCCTTCTTATTTTTTACTGTGAACTTACAAAAAATAACAATTTTTTCACCAATAAGCTATTTTTGCAAGCTAAATATTAATGAGAAGCAGAAATGTTTTCATGATGCAAGTTCCAATTATTTTATTTCAAAATAATTAAAGGTAGAATAATAAATAATAAATGAGGTACTGTCGGTGGGAACCCGCAACTTTATTTATCCTGATCCAAAATTTTCATTTCACTGGTTATGAGTTAAGCTCAAAGTAATCTAAACTGCTTGAGAACCAGACAGGGAAACATTGCTTGTGCTTGGCATTTGGGGCACTGTTCTATTTACTGTCATATGATTTACTTTGCTAATTCCTGTCACGTTTTAATCTTTCAAAAATTTATCCAACTATATTTCCTAATACATTAACATAAAAAATATCAATGTTTAAATAAATCAAAACTATCTAGAAACTACACTGTAATTTGCATGTCTCATGTCCAACAAATGTAAACTTGTACGGGCAAGGAATTAATTAAAATCGTAAAAATCCGATTTAAATTTAAAAAATCTGATTTAAATCAATTAAATCCAATGTTTTTTTATTTTTAAAAAATTATGATTTTTTCATATCCTAATATAGATCTTGTAGTTTAATTTTGCAGTATTTGCACATATGGAAGCTCAAGCTTCACTTGCAGAAAGAAAACAATGACATTCCGATTGATGCAGTGCTGGCTGAAATTGGCCATTAAGTTGAATAACCAAACTCTGTAAATATGCCACGTTTGGAAACTTGCACTGTCTGCGATTTCAGATGCAAAGTTGGTAAATATTGGCAGTGATACAAGGTTTTGTAGTTTGAGGTACAAGAATGTCTTAAAAATCGTTCAGAATTATGTACCTTTTTCATTGTGAAAAAGTTTGATGTGATTAAAAACAAGTGTAAAACAAAAAATAAATTTATTTCTGTAACTTTAGAAATAAATTTTTACAGAGAAGTTTCTAGCACATTCCTTAAGTGTTCCATATTAGATACCACTTTTTCAAATCTATAATTCAGACTTTAGTATAAATGACAGGTTTTTAATGTTTGAGATAATCAAATATGAAAGACCATTTTCTTGTGATTTGGCATTTAATTCATTCGAAAAGATTTATTATCTTAATTGTGGCAATCTTAAAATCAGGAGTTCCAATTATGTCGCTCTACATCAGTGGTTCTTAGCCTTTTTAGTGATCCGCACACCCTTGAATCTAAAAATAAGCCTCGCACCCCCTTGAAAAATGTGTTTCTATTTCTTTATTTAGGAAATTACTTCTATTGCAAGATAATTTATTTATTGAAAAATAAACACATATTTACATATATATGTGGAATCAGAGTGTTCACAAGCCTCGCCGCCAGATGATGATCAACTTGACCACACATGAAGGTGTTAGCTGAGACTGAAACAAAGAAAAGAGCAGTGCGCGTAGGTGTCTGCTGGACTCTGGTGACTTTGTACAAGGCAGTTGCTGATCCTCGAGCATGATTAGTAGAACCTATTTTGCTGACTCAGTGAGAGTTAGAGTTGAACTAGTGACTGAAAGCTTCCATGCACAGGTGGAGCGAGCGCCGCTTTATACAATTCATGCATGTGGCAGTGTGTAGGCTGTTCCATCATTTTTTTTAACCGTTGGTGTATATAGTTTATTGGTAGAGAAATTAAACGTTTGGTTAGTCCTAATCTCCATATCATCCAGCTTCACTTTTTCACCCCTAGACACCGTATCACATATATACAAAACAATATATCAATTTTGAATGGCTATGTTGTTTATTCATAATATATTTGAAGCAAGGCTCTTTTTTTGAAAGAGTCATGCATAAGTTATCACTTGAATTAAAGTGATTCCTGGCTTTTCTGTTTATGTGCAAGTGATGAAAATCCCATTTCACACAGGTAGGTGGTGGCAAATGGTAAAAGTGTCAGCAATGCTTTTGTCAGCGGTGGATAAGGTTCTAACTTCGTACACCAGAATTGTTCTAAGACCAGTTTTTCAAATTCCATTTCAATAGATGCATTGGCTCATATTTCAATAAAATAGTCTTTTATTAAATCGCTGTCGTCCATCGAAACTTCTCTCACCACTGGAAATGCTTTCTCGCACCCTCAGGGGTGCACACACCCCAGGTTAAGAACCACTGCTCTTGACCATACAGTGTAATACAGGGTTATTACATGATTCATTGGACCAAACTTGAGCATTGCATGGATATGTCATGCAATGAGGAGCACACGTTGAACCTTTGTAGTGTTATAACTAAAGATCGGTTGATTGTTTTGACATTTTATGGCCAAGCTGCACCAAACACTAGACAGCGTCAAGTAAAAAATGGGGGAAAAGAGGAATTGGGAAACAGTAGTGGGATGAAAGCAAAAAAGATCGCTTGGGTATCGCAGGTAGAACGACCCCGTGTTTACTAGACAGTAAACCACATGTGAATAGAAAAGATCACAAGAGTACCTCAGGTCAGTGAATCCCGCACACACCTAAAAGTGATGTGCCCCTGAAGGAGACTAAAAATTAGATAATTTTTAGTTCTTTTCATGTAGCACTCATTGTTTTATGTAACACTTTGCAAAATAGTATTTTGAAACCTGATGAATCATTTCTAATAGCCTTGTATATTAAGTATAATATAAATAGAGTAATGCTTTCAAACCCATCCTCCTTATACGTTTCTTTACGAACTGTAACATGGAGTTTTTCAAGAAAAAGTTTACTCCAATGTACCCCATAGTAGTTTTACGTTATTCTAAACAAAAAATTTAGTGAAAAAATAAGCATTCATTCATAAGCATTTCTGGTCAGAAAACGTATTATCTTAACTGTCTAGTTGGTAAAATGGTTGTTTTACGATTCAAATTAAAGTGCATTGTTATGCAAAAACGATTAGTTTCATTTTACGCAAGTGAAAGTATAGTGATAGAAACAAAAGTAATTGAGAGAAAAGAATGTTTTTACTATTTACTGATAACTGGAAAAATACCTCTAGCAAGAAAAATTATTGGTTTTATTTTGTAAAGTTGATGTTAAATTTTTGTATTTATATATATGATACTCAGTAAAATAAATCCAGCATTCATACAGTTTAAACTTTTCTAACTTAAAGTTTCAATCAAACAATCATCCTCATAACATGAGTAGTTCTGAAAAATACGTACTCTTCGAAGGCCATTTTCAACTGTACAGCAAGTTCACTCCTCGAAAGAATCAAATTAAAAGGAGATTCTTCATTATCTACAGAAAACAAAGAAATGTATAAACCTGCTATGCTCAAACTTAAAATCATGAATGTTCGTTTTACTATATAATCTGAGCAGCAAAAACAAATATGGTTGGTTAGGGTTTTATGGTGCTATTTGGCTATGCTGCACCAGACACAAGACATACAATATCAAGTAATAGATACACACAGTGAAAGCTTTTGCTGCCACAGAAGAGAGAAATATACCCAGGAAGGAATGCAACTGACGGGAATTGAACCTGCGCCGCTTACAACTTGAAGGTTGCTAGCACAGTGAACATACCCACTTAGCCACAGCCAAAAAATGCGTTTAGGATGTACGAAGTGAAGATAGAGTTTAATATTTCGCTTGTAAGAAAATTTCATTCTGGAATTATTTTTTTTCATGTTAAGTAGCTAATGTTGTACTAGAGCAACACAGCAAGGCTATAGGTCTGGGATCAATCCCGAAGAGAAAGATCAGAGAACACCACTTAATTTTGAATCAGTCAGATGACGTAATCACCGATCGGTGTTCAATACCTGACCTTCTTCCTCACTCTCGTTTCCTGCTCTTCTCTGACCTTTGTTTGACTCCAACCAGCCACAAGTCAAATCCCTCACAGCGTCACTTCTCTGACCACGTGACACCTGGACATTTGTTTTCCAATGATTCTGTTTCTGATGACAAGGTCAACACGTAGACAACTCCTAACCCACCTCCAAGGGTTCGAAGAATGGTTCAGGCATCAGTACCACAATGAGGTTCAAAATCATGATGAAAGAGATACCTGTGGAAATTTTACCCAAGCCCGAGTTAGGCTATAAATGGTAGGATGAATAAATAGGAATAAGGTCCATCCCTTACTGTACCCCTCCGACTCACCAGAGGTTTAGTTTGGTTTTTGGTGGGTTTTATGGCACAAGGGCCATATTTGGCCATGCCAGAGGTTTAGTTTTCATTAGAGACAGGGAGAAGGTATGGCATGGGATTTAATTAAAGTCCCACTGGAGCAACACAACGGGTTATTGGCAATAGTCCAGGATCAACCATCGAAGGGAAAGATTCAAGAACACCACGTAAGTTTGAACCACGGTCAGATGACAAGGTCACACCTGAGCTGGTACCCCACTCTCCAAAATTCCACACCACGCCAATGTGAGGACATTTAGGTCCACAACAGATTTAACAAGCACCAGCCCCTGTATACACGAGTCTTTGGTTGGACTGAATTTGAAACTCTCAACATTCAGGTTGCTAATATGTTACTCTTCCAACTGGGCTACAGAGGGCCTTCTTTCACAGATAAGTTGATTGATAAGGTCTATTGCTTAGTCACAAGAAGTTGAGGAAGAAAGATATTTTTGAATGTATTCTTTTGCTGGTACTGTGTAGGGTTAGTTTCAGTTCACTGTTTGACATCCATATCTAAGTGTTTATTAGTCACGAGTGCTATCTCTAAGCCCCGATCAGTAATAGTTGTGGACTCAATTTTTTTTCAGAATCCAGGCCTGATTATATATATATATATATATATATAATGTCACCACAAAACATGGCCACATTGCAATAGACGAACCTTCCTTACTCTTGATTTCCATCATTTTGATACAATTTTCATTTTATTTTGTCAGAAACTTATTTTTTACATTTGGAGACCTTACCTATCAATCCACCCTTGTGTCTACAGTAGTACCAAAATCTCAACAGTTTGAACAATACCCCATCTATCATGTTTCCCCACTGAGATTAAAATCGTACGTCGCATATATCAGTGGAGCACAAGTTAGTATACGTATGTGCCACAATTTCTTTAAGGAACAATTTCTTAAATATTTTTCACATTTCACTTAAAATTTCATAAAATTGACCTATATATTTAAATGACTAAATAGTTCGGACAATTAGCATTACCAATTAATGAGAAAATTCTTGAAAACGTCATGCAAGTTTGAATACATTTTATCAATAAATCTACCAATCAAATCAATAAACTATTAGAATTAGAGAAATATTTTTCCATTACCACTCCCCGAATAATTTTGTCTGGACTCCTCAAACTAGGGATAAAAATATTACCAATGATGAGAACCAGTTGTTTCGATACACACCATGTTCTACGGAACCCAGACATGAGGGGGCCACAACAAGCCCTACACAAAATACTTTTTATTAAAATCTATCGGAAATACGTGGTGAAATTAACTTAATCAGGAGTAACGAAGTTTCATTTGTCCCAAAGGTTGGTTTGTTGTTTTGAAGTTTTATGGCACAAGGAACCATATTTGGCCAAGCAATATCATACGCAAGACAACATGAAGCAAAAAAACATTGTGAAAGGGAAAACAAAGAGGGATCAGAAGCAGAGTAGTGAGATGAAAGAAGAAAAAGATCATTGAGGTATCATGAGAGCATGACCCCAAATTTACTAAACAGTAAACCCCATTGGTTGGTTAGTTTGGGTGCAAGGTTGGTAGTTGTGGTGCAAGGGTCATATTTGGCCAAGTGGTGTCAAGTCTTGGTGGCACAATTTCTTGACAACAGTCAAGAAATTGTGAAAAGAAAGGATGGAGGAGAAAGTAGAGAAAGATCACTTGGGTATCATGGGGTGCGACTCCCATGTTTACCAGAGGCAGTAAACCCCATTGGAAAAGAATAGAACAGTAGGATACCTCGGGTTCATGAAGCCCATTCACACCTAAAGATGTGCCCCCAAGGAGATTTGACATAGGTAAAATCAAGTAAATATGTCGCCTTTAAATAGTCAAAACTTCAATAAATGTACTGTTCATTTAGAACTAGCCTTTCAATTAAAAACTGGAGGCGAAGATTGAGCCCCTCTGAAGTAATTTTCAGAATACAATAACATTGATTGATTTGTATAAACAAAATTAGGTAATTTTGAGTTATCGCCCCCAGTCACATTTTCTTGATGACAAGAAATCCTCGGCACAATTTGCATTTATTTATACTTCCCCTAACTTGCTTTTAAAGTTAGTAAAGTTAGTTCTATTAGTTTTTAATAAATTGAGTGAAATTAAAATTACCACATTTTGATTTTAAGAATATCTAACTCCCTAGCAGGGCTAGTCATGTTTTGAGCCTTTGAATTTGTTTGGACAACCCAGTTTTTAGACCCAGTCGTTATTTTTGACATCTAAGTTTTCGGAATATTTTTTCTAGTATGAAGAAAAATTTCAATCAATCATTTGTTCTTGCTTCTAACAATCTGCAAACATAAGTAAAACCAAGCAAATCCACCGAAAAAAGCATGTAAAGCGTAAGTCAATGCTTTCGGATATTCTCCTGTTCTCTTGACTGTGTTTGTAAACAGTCCGAGTTTACTTAAGATCATGTCACTCTTGATGGATCGGATCTTTCAATTGGTATGTAAATTGGGCCAGTTTTGCACGTGAAACGCCCCTATATTCTGATTGGTCTGAAACTGATATAAAAGCAGAGTTGGTTTGTATCCTAGTGTTATTGTACAATGTCATGTTCGTTTGATCTTTGTGAGCTGTGTTGGCTCCTCCCTTCTCTATCACATATCAAGAATATCTTTATTTTTTAAACTTTAGCTGCAGAATTGGCTTGCAAGAATATTTTTATGTATATTTATTCTACTAATAAATCTTTTAAGTCTCAACATGTTGTGTTCGTTTTCAACTGTGCTAATCCACGCATTCTCCATTGCATACCTTACTCTGCTAGATTGCTAACCCTTGGGTTAATAAATGCCAATGTGCCGAGGATGTCTCCAAAAAATGTGACCGGAGATAACTGAAAAGTAAGATAGCCAGTGTTACCTTCAGGTAAGGATGCAATGTCATCGTGGGCATTCTGCATCAGTTTCACTTGGGACGTGAGGTAGCCACATCGGCACTCTTCATTGCGTATAGCAATCGACAGTCTGTGGCTCAGGTCATGATAGCCATCCACTATTGAATAGCTTGCATCTGCCTGTGAGAAGTAATAACAGTGCATCACTATTATTTTAATTGATTGGAATACAATATGTTTTAGTTATATTATAACTATTCTGTTTGGGGAGGATATTCAGACCCCGATACAATTCTGCCTAAAAAACCAGTGCATAGTATCTGAACTAAAGTGTCTTATTTGATTATGCATATAGTATAGTCATCGTACTATACTAGCAGAATTACCCAGCGTTACTCCGGTTGAATTGGTTAACTAATTTCCACTTTCGTTAATAAAGTGTTAATTCCTATTCAACACATGTAACAACTACCACACTAATAAAGGTACACAATTTCAAACGTAAATAAATGTCATATGTAACATTTTACATTTTTGTAGAATTTAAAGTTTTAGTACGACAAAAGTCTCTAGAGTGTGCCAATGTTACCCAGAATGCATAGAACAATTCAGAGTATGCATATAAGTGTGTTGTATGTCATTTAAAATGAAAAGCGTTTCCCAAAATTATCATATAATCATTAAAAATGTTTTTAAAACTAACTAAACCATTACTTACCTTGATTAGTTCTTGAATAGAAAACATTAAATTGAAAATGCAGAAATACATCTTAAAACAGATTTCAAAAAAGCTTCGAACGAAAACTAATGAATGTATCTGTTTTTCACTACAAAATAGATTCTTGGAATATAATGGACACAATTTAAAAAAAGTAAATGATTAAAAAATGCCGCGATTGCCAGATTAGCTACCAATATTTTAAAAGGTTTTTTCTGTATATTTTATTTATACTGTTTTATTCTCTTTGTGGTCTGTCCCAAATATTCAGAATTTTTATATTTCATAAAGAAAAAAAAAGGCTCAAAATAAAGTTATTAGAATTTAAATTCCGTAAAAATAGTTTGGAAAGATAATTGATTTTTCAGCAATACTGATAAAACAATCCAAGTAATTGCAATGCTCAATATACCTTTCAACTACTCCAAAACCATTAAATTATGGTTGATTTAAGTAGAGTTACTCAGTTGTTTTAATATGAAACTTACCTAAATATGTAAGCAAAGAAATTTCATATAAAGTATTCACTAGACTAAAATATGGTGTATCAAATAAAAAAGACTGCATTAAAATATGTTAAATAAATTGGTAAAGATGTAGAATCCGGGGCATGTTTGTCACCAAGCAATTTTTGTCGCCAAATCAAGATGGCGTCCAATATCAGTATGGCGGCCATTTTGACGATTCTATTTGTTATAATCGCAAGTGAAAATGAGGAATGCACAAATAAACAATATAAAAAGTAAAGAAAAATTAAACTCACGGGCTAATTTAATCCGGTTCCTATGGGTTGTAATTGCAAACAATTTCAGCAACAAATGCCAGGAACATCCACTGGATTTCCGTTCTATTATGTTGCCGCCGCCATATATATTTGGCAAGGTAACTGTCAAATTGATCTTTAACTGTGCTCTATTACTATTTTCAAACCATGTTCCCTTTCGCACCAATCACTTTCGCTTATGTCCATCCTTTCTACACAACCATTCGTACCTATCGCCAGCATCCTTTGTCTTTCCAAACCATTTCACTCCCACATTCTGAGCATTTAACACTATTCGCAATCAAGGCAACTCTTTGGCACCATTCAATCACTTTCAAGCTCTCTGGTTTTGCTAAAGATTCATCATACATTTTTTCCAAAAAAAACCCGCATTTATACGTCCAGTCAAACCATCCATTGCCATACCTAATCAAGGGTAAGTGAGCGGCTAATAAATCTATAATAGCACGAACGATAATTAATTTAATTTCTAATTAAAAAATTAAAAAATATATATATATCAATAGAAATGTGCCACTTACTTGTAATCAAAATTTTAGAAATCCAAAGGCAAGCACGGAAATTAAGGAAACACTGACAGAATCCGTTGCAACCTCAAATCAGCCAGTTAACCAATTAAAATCATTCTTAAAAGCTAAGACATCAAAGAACACAAAAAGAATCCAAATTTTAAAATGTTAACCGATCATAGAACGCAATACATCGGAATTTCCTCAAAAAAAGAAGCAATCTTTCCTTCCGAAAGACCAACCTTTTACATAGGGTTGCCATAAAGTTGGATAAAAACTGCAAGGTTACCGTGTTTGGCGATAAATCACCAGTGCCCAGGATTCGACATCTCCACCAATCAATTTTATGTGATACTTACACAAACACAAAATTGAACATAGAATGGGAGGACAGACTAACACAACCAAATTCAGTCACTAAATTAATGTAAGTACTCACAGTATGCAAAGTTTCATGAAAATATAATCAACTCTTTGGACGTAGTACGGGCAAACACATACAGACAGATGGACAAACAGACACCAAATGCACAAGAGATGGATTTAGCATGAGAAGGGTCCAAAACGGATAAATAAGTTGAAATGGGTCAAAAATATTCAATGTATAAATACTCCATTCTTATTTATATAGATGTATAGCAAAGTGACATTACTCAATTTCGTATCTTATTTCAATCCATTTATAATGAATCCAAAAGATATTAGCCTTTCATTTACTTTACTAATATCTATTTCTATTTCCAATAAAATGTGTGGTAAAAGGCATACCCACCGCAATTAGATTCTGAATGTCTACATCAATTTCATCCCATTTCCTTGATCAAAGGTGATTCAGCATTTTTTTGCACTATACCTATTCTGCCCAGATTTTCTTTCCTGCACTCATTTCTATCTTCCAGACTTCTCATTGCTCTCTGCAATCAGACTGTTGAAGAATTTCATCACAGACGAGTTCTTATGTGCAGTTTTAGCAATAAGCACAGCTACATAGGTCAAATTGAGCATATTTAAAGAGGCAAAATGTTGAATGAATCCTGTATCGGTCAGTTTCACATTGTTTGTATCTGTTGTTCGACAATGTACAAACAGCGTTGATTTCTTTGCCATGTACACGAGTGAAATATGCAATAGTTTATTACAGAGAGAAATTAGAGCAAGAAAGAGAGCAAATAAACCTGGCATGATTGAAAGTACCATCCTGCTCTCAGAGGACGATCACCTGTCCGTACTTAAAAAGAAATTGTGCAGATCATCTCCAGTACCCTTTCATTACTGCTGTCTCAATGGAACATCAGGAGAGCTCCGTGCCTTCAATTTGCCCCGGAAACTTTCTCTATGCTTGCCAGGCTCTGATCTGGCTATTTGAAAAAGATGATATTTATTGATGGCCAGAAATCCTTTCCCAGCTGTATAAAGTGTGGCTTATTACCAGCCTCTCCCTCACACATCCTGAATTGCATTGGGGTCATACATAAAAACATCAGCCATTGCCCAAAAACTTTTTTACACTCAATGACTTAGTGTAATTTTTTTTACACTGGCAAAAGAGAAGAAGTTCTGAAATTAGCTTAACTGATGCAAATCAAAGTTTTATTAAAACCATCTACATCAATGAAAATGAAACGTTTGTACATTGAATATTTTCGCCAAAAAGTATTTCTAAGGAATTTAAATTATCGTTAATGCATGCGCCACAAAATGGAATTTTTAAGAAACAAAGTATTAGCTTTAAAGAAATTAGTCATGAATATTTCATCAAATTAATTTGCAATCCTTTCCTTAAAGTGGTGAAATTCGAAAATATTGCATGACTGGTGCAAGAAAGAGTGGCACAAGTAAAAAAAATTGGTAGGAAAGCTATGAATGCTAGAATATTTGCCAGATTTCTCATTATTACGAATTGAGATGAGGCAATTTTACAGGAAACGAACTTAAGGGGCATCCATAATCCCTACAACAAACTCAAAATCAACTTCTGTAATAGTCAGCTTAGCAACACCTTTCATGGTTTTGTCATACAACAGGGGTGTGATGTATGTAAAATCTATACATATAAAACAGAGTTGGCATCTGTCTGTTCTCTACAAATCTACACCATTTGACTAATCTACACCAAATTTGGTACACTTATTCTTTGGAACCTTGCAGATAACGTAGGCTACATATTAACCAACATTCTATTTGCCTTGGGTGTGCAGAGGGGTGTAACGTCCCGTCATCCAGGACAGAGCACTTGCTAGGGGCGCTCTCTCCCATTCTGGCTGTGCAGAAGACGTTGGAGCTAATATCTACAGGAGGAATCACTTTCCAAGATGACCTTGGAGTTCTTTAGAATCTTAAGAGTATGGTGCAATCAGATGGGCGAGGTTGTGCTGAAAATCGCTCAGTATCATATGGTTTATGTATCCAATCTGTAAATTCTTAAACTAGCTTTATTATTGGAGTGTAAATTTTTATGATAATATAAGATTATTTTATGGAAAGTGTTCTTTTTTTTATCGTCGATATGGTACAGGGGACTCATAGGCATAACATTGAGTATTTATATGATCAATGCCAGACCAATTCACACTAAATTTGGTACATTCATCCTGTAGAATTCTGCGGGACACACAGGCTATATATTAACCCCGTTCAATTTGTCCTGGGTCTGCAGGAGGGCTAAATCAATTCAAAATCTCCATAGGAATAATATTGAGTAAGATTACGACACATTATAAACAATTTAATCAGACCAACGGAAGGTAATTCAGATAGTGTATTATATGGATGGACTTATTTTATTTATTTTCTGACACTTGAATGATATTGGTATTTTTCTACAAGAGAAGTGATTATTCTGGACATTTTTTCAATCAGTAATTAAACAATTGAACCCGAGTAAGGCCGGTTAATTCTGCTAGTAAGCAATAAAATTGTGGACTCGTCTAAAATCAGTCAATATGAGCAAACAAAATGAGATTATCGCTGCCATAGTTAAATGTTCTGATGAAGTTTAGACATGAAAGATAAAAACAGTAGATGCAATATAAAAATTTCAAAATATTTGAGTGGGGAATTTCCCTGATCAGATCTTGCAGGTTTAAAATTGCGTTATGAAAAAATGTAGTCTATGACAATTAAAAAGTGAACAATCAATTAAAATATGTTAGATAGTAAAAAGGATCACACAAGTTACACACAGGTGCAATGTCACCAAACAAAAGATGCCTGGTGGGTAAAACGTGTGTCCTATTCTAAGATGGGTTAAATGTACATCGAAGTGTTGTACAGGCAAGAGATTGGCCAAAAGAAAATTATTGGCCGGATGCTGTGGAGCTTGTGACTTTCATTGCTTCAAGTGTTCTGCCATTTGCTCCACACAATGTCTGGGACAATTTACTGGAAGACGATGGGCATTAAAATGCATGAAACTGAGTCAAAAAATAGCAGAAGAGCTCACCCTGAGGGCAAACACCACATGAAACATGGTAATGGTTGTTTTCTCTCTGTTGGAATTCTTGCGCAGATAGGTGGGGTGGCCGATGAATCGCACATCTTCTATTTTTAACTCAAACTTTTGGTCGCACAGATCCTGTTTGACAGCAAATAAAATCGCCAGAAGCTTGTCGTTAAAACTGAAACACATTCGATCAACATGCTTTTAAGAAATCAACATTTTTAAATATCAGTAGTTTCATCTTTTAATATATGTAAACAAAATGAAATATTTCCCATTAAAACACTTTATTTATATTCAAACTGATCCAGACAGACTATTAATTCAATGCAGCTGCATTTCTCTCAACCTCTAAATTTGAATATTCAGCACCTTTTCCCCTCATTCTGTGCTGTCTGCCTAATCCAAATTAATACCCTCCCCATGATGCTATTATGTCTCAATATACCAATTCTTTTAAATTAATCAAGACTGTTTCATTTTAATACAACATAAATAAAATGTAATGTAAGATATTTAAGTACCAGATAGTTTCTCTAAGTCTCACAAAACCTTTTTGCATTAAATAAGGTATTCAATAAAAAATTACATGCAACAACAATTTTTCAAGATTTGTAAAATCTATTTAAAGATTGATTTGCTGCATTGGTAGCTGGTGTTAAACATGTAGGGCCAATTCAACACTGGTAAAATTAGATCAAAATAAGTTGAAAAATATACAGTATAAATTACAATACTACATATTTGAAGAATTAAAATTATAGTACAGTATAAAGATAATTAAATATTTTTAAGGATTTAAACGAATCATACCAAGAGTTTAACTTTAAAATTTTGGTCATTGCCAAATAATTCTTTAAAATATTATTTCCAGGTCATGCACAAGATGAGAACTACAGGGGCCTGTTTTCTTTGTCAAAAATGTCCTTTGGCAAGAGTCTTGACCATGACATTTGAAGAAATAAATAAAATTTACAAAATATTTAGTCAGATTTTTGTTCAAAAGCCTTGAGTATACAATATTCTTTTGTTTATAGCCTAAATCGTAATTAAAATCAGAGAAGTTGAAATTGCAACCCTTTGAGAATAAACACTGTCCCTAACGCCCTGGCATAGTTTTCATACTTAGCTGTTAGCATTTTTTTCAACATGTGTAGTCATACAGCCACATTCGTAGCTGTCCTTTTTGAAATTGCAGTTGATAAGGCAAAAAAATTTGAGTCTTCAATTCAATAAACAAACAGGGCAATGAATAGAATGATAGCTACGATGAACTATCTTCACAAATAAAAGCCAGACATTCGAAACCAATAACATCAATGTGTTAAAAGAACTTTACATGATACATTTTAACGTTCAGAATAGATTAATAAACACGTTTTTAGTCCTACATAACCTGATGTGCATCAGTTACAAAAAGAAAATCGATTTAAATGTAAGATACTTACCCAAGCAAGTTGCACTCATTGCATTCAGTGTTCTCTTCTCTAAAGAAAAAAAATCAAGCTATATCATGACACCAAACACTTTTATTAAATATTTATGGTGAGATATGTTCAATGAACACACTTTGTATGAAATTAAACAATCAAAAAACTTATTTTGATAAAGACTTTAAATAATAAACTTCAGAAAAGCAAGTAAAGGAAAAAATCAACATGTAATTCAAATTGTCCAAAACTAGATTAAAAACTCAATAAGAAAGAACATAATAGATAACTGAAACATGTCAACTGCAGATTGTTTTATAAACTAAAAATAGCCTAAATAAGTGGGCACCTCAGTTCAAAGAGTCTCCGAGTTTGAATCCTGGTCAAAGCATGTATGTTTGTAGTGGTTCAGAATCCACTTTAAGCTGTAGATCCCTGTCTAATTTGCCCTCACATAGGGAAAAATTATCGTAGAGCAACACACCATTAACTGAAGTCCTTTTACAAACTTAAGGGATTGTGATTACTTGTTACTGGGTTTCCATGTGCCTTCTTTTGCTTTGGAAGGTAGAATTCACCAAAGATTTCCATGCAAAAGTAGTGATCGTTTAATTCACAACTGAAGGATATTTGTTAAACTTCAATTTAAACTGACTGCAAATATCTTTAAGAGACTTGATTAACCAATCACAAGAATTCTATTATCCTCAGATGCCATTTTCTGTTGTGCAAAATACTGCAGCTATATGCGAAGAAATGTGCAAATATTTTGAAATTTGTAGTTTTTGTAAGCCTGACCATTGATCTCTTTGGCATTACAAAAGGCAAACAGGTGGCTATTTGTAAGAGACACCTCCCATTACTCTTACAAGGACAATCACCAACATCAATATGTTTAAAAACTAGAATTTGAACCAGAGACCTACTGAATGGCAGACAAACACTTGATCACTATCAGGTAGGTGGTTAAGTTTTAGAAGTTTTGCACTAGTTAGTAGTGTGAATAAATTAGATAACCCTTATCAGTAGATACAATAATTTCTCAAAAATTCAAGTTAAAAGCTCACTGAGGAAGACGGAAATCATCCTTGTTGTCATTCAGCAAAGCATAAGGGCTTTTCCTGGTTTCTGTAACAAAAAAAAAACATTTATAAGCATTTCTCATCTTTTTTTTAACTAACATGAATCCCAGATATAACATAAAGAATAACATGAACACAGAATAACATGCAAGTAAAACATAGAAGTGTATTTTTTCCAATTGAAAATATGAAAATATATTACCATAGAACACTGTCATTTTCTTAACTGAGAAAAATTGAAGACTAATTTTATTTTAATTAATTGATCGAAATGAAGTATGGCAAAAACGAGAAATGTTAACTGCTATAGTAATTTCGAGCAAGCATTTTGGCAGTTGGAGCAAGCATTTGGTCAGTTTTTGTTAGTTGGGTTTTGTGGAGCAAGAGCTACAGCTTAAAGGGATTTGGTCAAGCATGATCAGCCATATCTGGGTATTCCATGAAGTAAATAGACATTCACACACAAGTTTTACTGACGCAGAAGAGAGAAATACACCCAGGATTCGAACCTGCACCACTTATAACTCATAGGGTGTTAGAGCAGTGGGCAAAACCACTTTGTCAAGCTAAAGTTTAAACCAGCTATTAAATGTTTAAGAGCAGATTCTTAAAACATTTTATCAAAAGAATTCTGATGTTTAATGTTTTGCCTTCTAGTATAAGACTTTCTCATAAATACAGTTGTCAAAAATGCAGTTGTCATAAATCCAGTCTCCTAGGTTGCCTTCTCAGTGGAGCTGCACAACACAGCTTTCACTCTATCTATATAGATATATATAAAGCAGAGTTGGCGTCCATCTGAGTTTTCTATACGAATCTACATTGTTTGACCAATCCACACCAAATTTAGTACACTTATACTTTAGAATCCTGCGGAAAACGTTGGATACATATTAACCCCGTTCTATTTGTCTTGGGTGTGCAGAAGGGAGTAACGTCCCATCATCCTGGACAGAGCACTTGCTAGGGGGCGCTCTCTCCCAGTCTGGTTGTGCAGATGACGTCAGAGTTAACATCTACAGGAGTCGCCTCTAAAGATGACCTAGTAGATATTTTAGAATTTCAGAGTATGGTGCAATCGCAGATGGGTGTGGTTGCGCTGAAAATCACTCAGTATCATATCGTTTATGTATTCCACCTGTAAATTTTTAAACTAGCTTTATTATTGGAATGTAAATTTTTATAATAGATTATTTTTTAGAAAGTGGGGTTTTCTTATCGTCGATATGGTACAGGGGGCTAAAGGCAATTCGAAATCCTCATAGGAATAACATTGTGTATTTATATGATCAATGTCACACCAATTCACACTAAATTTCATACATTCATCCTGTAGAATTCTGCAGGACGCATAGGCTATATATTAACCCTGTTCGATTTGTCCTGGGTCTGCAGGGGGCTAAAAACTATTCGAAATTTCCATAGGAATAATATTACAATGAATTATAAACAATTCAACCCGAGCAACGGCGGGTATAATTCAGCTAATTCATAATAAAATAACCACTCACTTTTGATGTTAGCATTTTTGTTCAGATCAGCTCCAAAGGGAAAGCGGAAGAGCAAACGATCTCCCTTGCTGCCAGAGGTCACCAGAAACAACCCAATAGGATTTGTTTCATCCATTCAGCAACTAAAATTAAACATTTAGGATTATAACATATATATAGAAACACAAAACAGGAAGGCATAAATGAAAGTTGTCTTTTACAGTATTAGTTGAAAGTAGGTAGTTGAATTAATGTCGCAAAGGAGCAATGCAATGAGCTATTGGTGTAGGTCCTGGATCCATCCTGAAGGGAAAGATCGAAAGTGAACACCTTATCATTTTGAACCACGATCAGATGATGAGGTCACACCTCAGATGGCACCACTCACCAATTTTTCGTACCACGCTAACATGAGGACATTTGAGGCCACAACACATTTAAAGTGCACCGGCTCCAACGTACAAGTCGGTCTTTGGTTGGATCGAGTTTCGAACTCGCAACCCTCCATTCCTAATCTGCTACTCTCCCAACTGTGCTATCGTGGCCCCTCTCCACTTAGGATATTACAGTAAAGGTTTGTCAAATACTCTCACTGCCAAAAGTTAAACAGAGAGGAAAACATTAATTTCTGGAAGCCAATCTAAATTTGAGAGGTTGCATTTCGCTGCAGAGGAAGATGGAAGTGTGCAAATATGTTCTGTAACAGCCAATCACGGTTTTGTGTTGAGAAATATGCAAAAAAGGCGGTCGTATTAGCTGGCATTGTGACGGGTTAGAGGAGTTTCATCTAAGTGCTGATAAAAAGTGTTTAGAACTTTCGTACGATTAGTTTTCAAGACAGACGTGTTTCTATGGCTTCCAGAAGAGAAATGGCAGATAGTGAACGCTGCCGTTCTGTGGGACGCCTTGAAGCAGGACAATCAATCACAGATGTTGCTCTTTTCTTCGGCATTCATCATTCTGTCATTTCACGATTATGGAAACAATTCCAAACAGTTGTCCAAAGACCTGTGGCCGGTCGCCCAAGGGTTACAACACCCGCGGAAGATCGATATATTGCTGTTTTAGCCAAGCGGAATCGAAGACTTCCACATGTGTGACATCTATGGTTGCAACATCCATTGGTAAGACGATATCTGCCACTACTTTTCGCCAAAGGTTACACATGAATGGACTGTACGCCCAGGTACCATGAGTTTGTGTTCCTCTATCTGTCCAATCCAGAGGGGCACGATTAAAGTGGTGTCGGCAACATTTTAATTGGACTGTGTCTGATTGGGCCAACGTTATGTTCACGGATGAGTCGAGATTTGCCCTGGAGCCAGATGACAAGCGTGTAAGGGTCTGGAGAGAACAAGGCAAGCGCAATCTGCCCCAGAACATCGAGCATCATGCATTCCGTGGTGGAAGCATCATGGTGTGGGCGGGGATTTCATTGTGATATCGCACCGACCTACATATCTATAGACGGGGCTCTGTGACGGCTGTCTAGGGGATGAAGTCCTAGAACCCACTGATATTGTACGCTGCAGCAGTTGGTCCTGCTTTCGTTTTAATGGATGATAATGCATGTCCCCATCGAGTCAATATCGTCAATGACTACCTGGAAGGAGAGGGGATTGCGCATATGGATTGGCCAGCGTACTCGCCCGACCTTAATCCTATTGAAAATCTTTGGGATGTCCTCAGCCATTCTGTGTCTGCACGTTTCCCACCCCAGTCACTCTCAGAGTTGCAAACTGCTCTACAGGAGGAATGGGATTACTTGACTCTGGGGTGGTTTATCACCTCATGGAAAGAATGGTCACACACTGTAAACTTTGTATGAGGATGAGGGGTGGTCACATATCCTATTAATCTTGGTTTTGTTTGTTTTGGATTTAAACATAATTTTGTTAATGACTTCCATCTTATAATTTATGAAAATTCACTATTATTTTCATCTTTGTATGTAATTCTTTGTTTTGTTTCATGCATAAACATATTTGCTACTTTCCTGCTGCATTTCGTGTCAAAGCCCTACTTGTCGATTTTTTCACATTTTACCGCTTCGTGCTTAACTTTTGGCAGTAGGAGTAAATACTTTTTAGTGATAATTTGTGAGTCAGAATACGATTTTTTTTTATTTTTGCTTGCCCTCTAATGAATTTTAAGTTGAAAACAGCAGAGAAAATCTCAATCCATTTCTTTAGAATTGGAAGATTAAAGGCTTTTCTGACTAGTTATTTTAGTCTTTTCTCATGGGCCCTTTAGCCAGTGAAATTTTGTACGGTTGGTTAGTTTTTGAGTTTAATGGTGCAAGGGCCATATTTGGCCATGCTACACCAAACACATGACAGATAACATCAAGTAATGATAGGTATTTGAATTAACATCACACTGGAGCAACACAACGGGCTATTAGTGATGGTCCGGGACCATCCCCCGAAGAGAAAGATCCGAGGACAACACCACGTAATTTTGAATCAAGGTCAGATGATGATGAGGTCACACCTGAGTTGGCACCCCACTCCCTAAACTTCCACACCATGCCAATGTGAGGACTTTTAGGCCCTGACAGATTTAACATACACCAGCCCCCTTTGTATACGACTGTCTTTGGTTGGATTCGAACTCGCAAGCCTCCAGTTGCTAATCTGTTACTCTTCCAACTGGGCTACAGTGGCTCTCATCAAGTAATGAACATGCACGCATAAGGAAAGTTTTACTGATACAGTGGAGAGAAATATATCCAGGGAGAAATCAAACCTGCACCGCCTACAACTCTAAGGTTGCTAGCACAGTAAGCATACCTACTGAGCCATGATGGCCTTGAAATTTCATAAAGAAATTGCCAAGTCAGGAGGGTTGAAGTACTACGAAAACTACAAAACGATGAAATATTTTTTCTATATCTGTTAGATTTTTCTATTTTTCGGTGTTTCATTCGTTAAACCCCAAAAAGCAGAAAAAAAAATCTAACAGATGTAGAAAGATATTTCATAGTATTGTAGTTTTACGTAGCTTTAAATTACAAAATGTATAATTTTTATGTATAATTAGCTCCTCTTTATTTCTAACAGCAAGTTTTCTCTTCACCTGCCTTATTGCTCCCCTCAGTATACCACTTTTTTCTTGTCCTCCCAAGAAACATAATATATCAAGAGGTGCAAATTATATTTATTACCGTTATTGGAAATATTGTAATATTTATCCCTCACGTTGGAGGTGGGCCCTATCCTCAATCATAATATTGGGACCTAAAGAGAACTTCTGAGACTTGGCACCAGTCTCCTGTCATAACGGTTATACGATTTCTAATATTTATCTCAGGTTAGCAGACTGGGCCTGACGATAATGCATTGCTCCATTTTTCTTATCTGTCTTGAGCTAAATACTTCAAATTAAAACTAGGCAGTTAATTGATAAAAAAGATTAAGAATTGGACTTTAAAATAAAAACCTTCCTTTGATGTTTGGTTTCTCAACACAAATATTTCGACAAAATTGAAAAATTCGTGCAGTTTCACTACTTATATCTTTCCATGTTCGAAAGACTCGTCTCATAAGCAAATTTAGAAATCTTCAAAATAAACACCGTGCACACTTGAAAAAGATACGAAACTGATTCCCAATTCAGATCCTTAAATTCGAATATTCAGAAAATGTTAACAATCGTGCAAACCATATCATTCAGTAACATAAGTTAAGGTCGTTCACAAACTTAAGTTCCGGAGAAAAAATTCCAGTTATTCTGCAAAGAAAAAATGGGGAAAGTTTGCTTTTTAAGTTTACAATATTTAAGAGACAAAATTATATTTTTAAATATACAATAGTTGTTTATGGTGACAATTAGAAATAAAATTCCTACAAGTGTTAACAATTAAATTCCGTCCAAGAATCAATTACCTCAACATAGATAATGTGCACTTTAACGAAACTTCAAACTTTCAGAAGTTATTTCTTTGTTAAATTTGAAAGAAATTATAGAATTCCAATTCCCATGTCAGAATTTTGTCTGCTCTTTACACCAACAAATCGTTGCCAAGGAATCGTTGTACAATCATAGCTAACTTTCATTTTTAGTTTTAGGGCCGCGGTGGCCCGGTTGGAAGAGTAACGGACTAGCAACCGAAGGGTTGCGAGTTCGAATCCAGCCAAACACCGTCGTGTACAAAGGGGGCTGGTGCACGTTAAATCTGTCGTGGCCTCAAATGTCCTCACGTTGGCGTGGTGTGGAAGTTTGGAGAGTGGGGTGCCAGCTCAGGTGTTGCCTCGTCATCTGACCGTGGTTCAAAATTACGTGGTGTTGTCCTCGGATCTTTCCCTTTGGGATTGATCCCGGACCGTCACCAATAGCCCGTTGTGTTGCTCTAGTGTGACGTTAATTGAAATAAAAAAAAAAATAAAAAAACATTTTTAGTTAGTCTTCAGAAAGTCGATTGTGTATAAAAAATATATAAAGACAATCAAAAACTGACTATTAATCGTTGTTTTTTATTATACTTTCACTTTTGTTCGAATAGTAACTTAAACAATTTTCTTTAATATAAAATATTCGCAGTTTTTTTCATACCAATCATATTCTGGACATTCTGCACTTTGGCGTGTTGTTGAAGTTTGGAGAGTGGGGTGCCAGCTCAGGTGTAACCTCGTCATCTGACCGTGACTCAAAATTATTTGTGTTATCCTCGAATCTTTCCCTTCGGGTTTGATCCTGGACCTTTGTCAAATAACCCTTTTTACTGCTCCTGTTCGACGTTAATTAAAATACCTACCTATCTTGACATTCTGTACCAGCATTTGACAACTAAACTCTTTATGTACAAACGTTCTTTTCTTTCAAAACCAAAACAATGGCTGCATTCACCCATCTTCCCGAAAATACCGTTATTTATAAGTTATTCTGCACCACAAATGATGGAAATTCCAATGTATCAAGCCGTGATTCCCTAGAAATTAATGCAGAAAACTATTTATCCAGAATAAGTGGATTTTTGCGTCGCTACATTTGGCAAAAAGATTGCTTCAATTTGCATTTTGTAGACAATAACACAACAGGTGAATGCTGGTTGATAAGAGTTTATTTAGAAAATTAAGGTTTTGCGAAAAACATAAATTGACAACTTTCAATTGTTTTCTACTTTGTAAAAAATATTTGCAAAAATACTTGCTTGCACAATTTCCAATTTTTTGTCTAAATGTCAGAAAATAATTGGTTTAAATTAAGTTGAAGCGAGAAATTAAAATGGCTGTAAAGTATGACTACGATCAACATATATATATCGCTGGTGTAATCCATAGACTGTCAGCTGCTTAAATAAAGTACGACATTTAAGTTGCCATTAGTCATAATATGTTAATGAATTTCAATAATTTTGAATTGAACTCTTGTCGATCACTAAGTTTTATTCCACTAATTTACTGTGTGCTTTCTGTTTCATAATTCCAAACTATTTTAACTTGTTTATCTCAAAGTAGTATTAGTTGTCACTCATGAGCAACATCTTTCACTTCCTGGAATGTCTCATCTCTTCATTTTATTAGGTCATCAAAAATCAGCAGATATCTAGGGACCATAATATTTTTACCCACATTCTGAAATTACAAGAGAAATCTTATCCAAGGGATCAGGTGCTCATTTTAAATAGTCCTGGGGCCCAAACCCTTTCCGTCTAATAATATGAAGGATCCCTGAAATGAGTAGGGATCTATTAAAATATTGGCAATCGTGAATAAGTTAAAAAAAACATCAAGCTTGCCAAGTCCTGGGGGCCCTATCTGCTTGGAGCTCCTTAAAAATTTAATGTTTGGAGTCCTTGAACCCCCTAAAACATGAGAGAAAATTTGTAGATAATTTTAGGAACTAAACATGCAGGAATGACTTGATCTCATGTATTAGGTCACAGCACTGTTATCAGGAAAAGGGGCAGAGCTCAGTGGGTATACTCACTGCACTGACAACCTGTGAGTTGTAGGTGGCATAGGTTCGATTCCTCTCTGGGTGTATTTCTCTCTTTTATGTGAGTACAAACTCATTGTGTATGTGTGTACTTCATATTGTGTCTGGTGCAGCATGTCCAAATATGGCCCTTGCACCATAAACACCCAAAATAACCAGGAAAAGGAGCACAAGATTCCATGCACTCTTAACATCTTGGGTCATTTTTATGGTTAGGGACCAAGCCTCTCCCCATCATGAGGGGCTCAGTGGGTATGCTCACTGCACTAACAACCTGCAAGCTGTGGGCGGCTCAGGTTCGATTCCTGTCGGGTTTAATTTCTCTCTTCTGTGTCTGTTTACTACTTGATGCTGTTTATATTGTGTTGGCACAACATTGCCCTTGTGCCATAAAACCCAACCAATGTAACAGTATTACAAATCTATGATAATGATCTGTATAAAGAAAATAAAGAGTACTGAGAACACTAGGAAACAAATAAGGTTTCACTTAGCCCCCTCCCTTAGTGGTAATAGCTCTGAAAATGTATTCTTTTTATCCAACTGAATTAGCACTACCTTCTACTGTTAATTACAAATCCCAAAGGTCTCTTAGTACTGACTTTACACTTTACATATTCTTCGCTAAGTTGTCCCAGCCCCATTTCTTTAAATATGTTCATAGTATTTCATTTTGCACAGATTTACCAAGTGGCACTGCTATACTAATCTAGTGTGATATTTTTAGGTTCCTTGCCCTATTTAGAAGGCATCACTAGCTTTGAGGACAACATAGAAGATGAGTGGTTCATCATGTATCTCTTGTTCTATCTGTCTGAGAGGGATAAAAATTTAGTCATCCAGTGAGTATGCTCTTTCTGTTACACGAAATATGACTTGTATGTATCAATGTGTTGATTAATCTGTTCTGTTACAGGATTCAGGACAATGATGGGGAGTTCATGCTCATTGAGGCAGCTGATTATTTGCCCAAGTGGCTCAATCCGGATACAAGTGAAAATAGGGTGAGTACTGTGAGAACTGCTTCCACCACAAAGTCTGATGATGGTTGCCGTAGGAACAAGATATGTTCCATTATCATTCTGAATACAGGTCACTGGTGGATGTCTTTTTGTTTTTCAAGAAAGTTGGCAGCAGAAAGTGATACTTCACTAGTGTTGATCTTCTCAGCAACGAGTACATGTAACAAATTTAATTCACATTTAATCATTAAGTGTGCCAACATGACAAACTAGAATGCATTTCTTGAAGCATCCCATATGGAATGGGTGGTCAACAGGCAGTAGTTTATTTCCTCTTTGTTATCAGCAGGACTTGAATTTTGGTGCTTAAAAAGTTGCTAGAAAAACGCATTTATGATCCAAAAATGCCTTAGAAAGAAAAATTGACTGAAATATTCTTTTCCAGAAAAAGTGCATGAAACAATAGCAAAAAAGAATTTAAACATACAACAAAGACTGCTCTTACAAGTACCATTTATTTTTTTACAATCTCTGCAAAACAAAGTCTATTTTGTTAATAAAAAATGGTCTTAAAGAAAGAAAATCAAAAATGGAACTTTGTTTTTATAATTCCTATGTCAAATTGAAAATTTGAGTTTTAATAACATCAGATATTGTACGAATTCCTTTTTACTTTAGTTTAAAGAAAATTCTTGTTTCAAAGCTATTTTTTGTGCTCCTCAGGTGTTTATTTTCCAAGGAGCTGTCCACATCATTCCGAAAGCACACATTCCTGCAGATGCAACGCCAACTTTAGTGAGCGCTCTATCAGTTTTGCGTCAGCATGCATCCCAAACTCTGGCTTCTTCACCTGTCCAGGATGCAGTGAAAAACAGAATCAAAGAGTAAGTTATTTAATATACTGCAGATTCCAACCATTACAGATTTTCCGCAATTGTTACGAATTTTTGTCTTTTATACGGCAAATAGTGAATTTATTACGGGAAATCAAACTTGATGGAAAAAATGTGGTTGCCTACTATCCCTTTTTCCGCAAAAGGCTACCTAGTTGGCGTCTTATCGCGATATAAAAATTCCAATCCATATTTTATCTCTATTACAACTTTGCATATTTTTTAGCACATTGTTATCATTTAACCAGTGACTTCTTAACAAAAAATTTAAATCATGGCAAGGCCATACCTTAACTAGATTTTACCAAGCTTCCAACTAAAAAAATTTCAATATTTTTGCAAATGAGTATTTTTCCAGTTATATCATTACAAGAACTAATAAACAAAATGTCACTTTTGTTTCTGAATTTAAAAAGCTTATGATTTCTTAAGTAACTTATCCTCTTTTTTGATGACCTCATTTTTGCAGTCGAAGTACCCAATTTTTCACTTTCCAAATTATTGAAAATATTTGAGGGTGTAGTGATTGTGTTTTTTGCATATTGATTACGGTAAGGAGCAACGTAGCTTACACAAGCATGAATGATTGAAATAATTGTGTGTGTATGTCAATGATAAATCACATATTTACTGAATCTTTTGTAATATAAATATAAGTCACACTCAAAGACTATTTGAATGAATACAATACTTTTTTCATCTATTTATCTACCACAATGTCTGACAGTGTTAACTATTAGTTTTAAAAATGTAATCATTAATGAAATTCTACATAATCCTTACAAGAAGCATTACCAAAATTCTGCATGCTGAAAATCAATCATCTCATTACTGATACGGGCAGCTAAAGGTTGTATACTGTAAAATCCTGAGACTGAGCTTCACCCTCTCTGTTCTAGACATTTTGTTTTGTTAAAATACTGTTCATACCCCTGACCTTTTCTTCACTCTTCCTAGATTCCCTCAAAATTTATGTTTCCAAAGTTCCGGGATTTCTGTGGGGATTTTTTAAATTTTATTCATTTTTGTCTACCTGCGTATTAAATTTTCAATGTAATAATATCCATTTCGTTGTATGCACTTGTCCCAGCATGAAATTAGTTTTTAAGCCATCGAAAAACCTTTTTGTGAGTCTTATTCACTGATTTATGTCCTCTGAGTGCTGAAATCGCACTCCTCTTAGGTTTTTTTTCAATTCCGGAAGCAGATTATAGTTGTTGGGTGCCCCTCTTTCCATAGAAAGTAAATAATGGCTCTGAGAATTTACAGTGTCTTCTGTAGTTGCAAAATAATCACTTCTGTGTTTGCCAATGGCTAGCTCATATTGATGGGCTTCGAGTAACAATGTTGAGGAAAACCTGTCAGGGCTTGCCTGTCCCTGAAAGCATTCGTCAATAACTGCAATATTCATCCAGATCACAACTCCCAGAACTTTGGACATGTTCCTTGTGTTAAGTGGAAAGTATGTTGAAAAATGTGCATCAATTAATGTGTGAGTTAGTAAATAATTCACTTGCTTACATTTGGTGTCATATTCTAGTGAAGTACTGCCAAATATTAGCAGCTTATAGGTGTTGGAGCATGTGAATTCGACTCGTGATTTGATATGCCAATTTACTTTCATGATTGTATTTATCATTTGCGCAACTTTCTCTCCCAAACTTTATACTAATTTCAACCGGAATTGGAATTCTGATTCTTAAAACGATAAAGTTATCAGAATAGAATCGTTAATTCAACGGTTGGTGCCATGTAAATATGCAATGGTAATAAATGTTTTGTTTTAAACGCAGTTTTAATTCCAATGTACTTCTACATGCACAATTTAACACTTACGAACTTTGAAGGACTTGAATAGAATATAAGGCGGAAACAATAGGATTATTCCTTTTGCAATCCTCTTTGGCACTCTAGTCGATCATTTGACAAGTTGAGGCCACAATTAGATATATTGCGCTTCTGGGGAACAAGAAAAGCATGGTACAATAAGGGACAAAAAAAATTTACTTACTAAAGGAAAAAGCACAGTTTATACATTAGGTCATGCTTTTTTTTATTCATGAAATTATGTAAAACTACAAAAATGAGGAATATGTAGAAGTACGATGTAACAAGGGTCATACCTGTCAGTACAGGTTCGTTACTGTAGATCAGTGGTTCTAACCTTTTTAGTTATCGGCACCCCCTTGAATCTAAAAATAATTTCTTGCACCCCTTGAAAAATGTGTTTCTATTTCTTTATTTAGGAAGTTACTTCTATTTCAAAATAATTTATTTATTGAAAATAAACATACATTTACATATACATACAAAACAATATCTTATTTTTTAATGGCTACGTTGTTTATTCATAATGATACTTTTGAAGTGAGGCTCCTTTTTTTGAAAGAACCATGCATAAGTCATCACTTGCATTTAATCGATTTCTGGCTTTTGTTTTAATGTGCAAAAGTGATGAAAATCCCATTTCACACAGGTAGGTGGTGCAAATAATATAAGTGTCTGCAATGCTGCTTTTGCCAGCTGTGTATAAGGTTCTAACTGTGTACACCAGAATTGTTCCAAGTCCAGTTTTTCAAATTCCACTTGAATACTTGCATTGGCTCGTATTTCAATAAGATCATCTTTTATTAAATCGATGTCGTCTATCGAAACTTCTTTTGCACCCCCAGAGGTGCTCACACCCCAGGTTAAGAACCATTGCTGTAGATTGATTACTTTAAATGGAGGTTTCAGTTCTGCTCTTTTTCATTTCTAGCTATCCTCACAAGATTGACGAACTAAAACATCGGGCTCACTGCTATGTGCCCTGTGCAGTGGCAGGCATCCTGAAGGAAGACCCTCACCTTCTGCCACATGCCGTCAAAGCATTCTACCACAGGGATCCCATCGACTTGAAAGTACGCTTCTCTGTCTCTCTTGATCTTAAGAAGCACTATGGCATTCATCCATCACTTTCATTATGGCTGTGCTTACGTACCCAACATTCTGATGTGCTTTTAACTCGCCTACATATTGGACACACACATTTCCTACACTGATATCTTTTAGAGGATAAAAATGCCCCTATGTGTGATACGTGTGTAGTTCTGTTTACGATTCTTCGTATTTTAATTAACTGCCCAACTTTTAATCATCACCATCATAAATATTTTAAGACATTTTAACATTGCAAGATTTGATTGGGGAAGTCACCATTCAAATTTCTTCTATTTTTTAACATTGGCTTTTTAAACCTCATTTGATATTTTTTACTATTTACAACTCACTATTAATCATACTTGTTATATTTTACACTTTGTTGCTGGTCAACATGTTTTAAAATATCAATTCATATCAACCCTGATTTTATACTTTTTATATTAATGATAGCAAATTTTAATACTATTATTTTCTATATCTTTGATTAAATTAAATTTTTTTCCACATATTACTTTTTGTACTGTTTTTTATATACTTTTCATTGCTGGTTGGCTCGATATTCCGAAATTGTGCACGCTTATTGGTTTTTATTTCATCTTGCTTGATTCAGCTCGTCCAATACTGGACCTTGCAGCATAAAACCCAAATCAACCAACCAAATCTGTCTCTTGATGAGAAGGCCTGGTTTTTCATTTAGGGACCCTTGAAAAGCTTTAATATTTCCTGAAAGTCCTTAAAAATGTTTATCCTCATTTTTACAAGAACATAGCGTTTTTTGTTTTGCCTTCATTCAGAAATCAATGTCACTGATGCATTTCCGAGATTAATGTCATCAAAAATCGATGACACAATATTTATAGGTTAGTTAAAAATTGTTTTAAAACTGGATCCCTGAAACCCAAATCTAGTGCTTATGAAGTTTCTTTACCTGTGCACTCGAGGGTTAATCTTTTGCGATCTATGTGAAATGTAGCCTCAAAAAAATAAAATAAACTTTTAAAAGATCTTAATTTTCTTTTACTTGAAGACCTCGGTGGTTCTTCGTGCAGCTTTCATAATTGATAATTTTTTCATCCTTACAGGCATGCAGCGCCATGAAGTTCTTTGCACCGGAGACCAGGGTCATGACTGAGGTAAGGACTCCAGTTGAAATTTTGAGTAACAAATGTTATCCCAAGCTCAGACAACCCTAATTCTTTTGGGGCCGCGGTAGCCCTGTTGGAAGAGTAATGGACTAGCAACCGGAGGGTTGCGAGTTTGAATCCAACTAAAGACCGTCGTGTACGTGGCAGCTGGTGCATGTTGAATCTATCATGGCCACAAATGTCCTCAAGCACTGTGTGGAAGTTTGGAGAGTGGGTGTGAGAGTGGGCTCAGGTGTGACTTCGTCATCTAAACGTGGTTCAAAATTACGTGTTGTCCTGGGATCTTTTCCTTTGGGTTACATCCCTGACCCTCACCTATAGCCTGTCGTGTTGCTCCAGTTCGACATTAATTAAAATATCTACCTACTAAAGACTTGTTTACACAGGAGCTGGTGCACGTTAAATCTGCCATGGCCTCAAATGTCTTCACATTGGCATGGTGTAGAAGTTTGTAGAGTGGAATGCCAGCTCTTGTGTGACCTCATCATCGAACCGTGGTTCAAAATTGCATGGTGTTGTCCTCGGATATTTCCCTTCGGGATTGATTAGGAACGTCGCCAATTGCCCGTTGTGTTGCTCCAGTGCAGCATTAATTAAATCCCTAGCCTAACGTATTCTGAATTATTGGATTATGGATAAATGTGCCAGTTTCTGCATGAAATCGCAGGTCTATAGCTGAAATGCTTTTAGTATATATGATGAACATAAGCTCCAAACTTTGTCCCCCATAGGTGCATTTCACTCGCTGCCTGTATGCACAATTGTCCTGCCAGAAGTATGAACCTGACAAAAGAACCGGCTGGAACATGCCTGCTGCCAACAACCCTGAGTGGAAAGCACATGACTTGGGAATGAAACTGGTGAGTATTGATATTTAGCTGAAGGAGCTCTTATTGTTTTTTCCTACAGTCCACGGACTATAATTTCCTATGGGCAGCCCAGTACCAATTAGCCCTGCTAAAAAGATCCTCAACTAAGATGTGATCGTCAGATAAAAAGTGCAAGATGAAGGACGACTAAAATCCATAAAGCTCCCCGTCGAACAAAAAGGGCAGTGAGGAGAAGCATGCACACCAATGTGGTGTAAATGTCCTCCTAAAAAGTCGTGTCCAGTTAAAATTCGAAAATTTGCCGTATCAATATGTCGTGGCGAATCAGGTGGAACAGGGTCAGAGGAAAGCTTGCTCCATGTTTTGTTTGTGTCCTTAAGCCTTTGATGGTCGCAGACAGACTTATTTATCTTTCGCTCTACCGACCTGCAAGCACGGAGGTAAGGGAGAGGGCTGGACGTCTGGGGTAGAAGACAATAATTTTTAGCTAGCTCGTCTGCAATCAGTTAGCATCTCAAGAAGCTCTTATTGTAAGCCACAATAAATCCAGTAAATTTTACATAGTTTATTGAGGACACATTGGCACATTTTTGCTGCATTTTTATTTACCAGAAGAAACAAATTTTGGAATTAAGGTTATCTACCATTCAAAATGTTTTGGTTGTGGCAGTCCTTTGCACTTAAGAAAGTGCAATATTGTAATAAAATTCTTCAGACAAAAGCTATCAAACAGAAAGATTGGCCAAGAATTACATTAACATTTTTGGATGATTTATTTACATTTTTCTTTCTTTGGATCTATCTGAAATTAATTTTATTCAAATGGGCAAAATTTGTGGAGCTGCTACAGCAATAGCAACCTAAAACTTTTCCTTCTACTTTTTGTTTGCGTATGCTTATTGATTCTCATGAATTGAAGGGTAAAAATACTAGCCCTATTGAATACACGCAATCATTGACTTTAAGGGATAAATGGCACAATAGAGCAAGTTGATAGAATTTTATGTGTGCCCAAATGGATTTGTGGATTTGAAGGTTCAGAGATTTTTCATGCAGTGAAGTTACTTTTCACATAAAATAATACATTAAAAATTATTTATGTTATAATATTTTGCTAATTTGAAAACTTTTGATTGTTAATTTCATTCTGGAAACTATGAGAATATTGAATAGAAAATGTGTTTCTTTTGGGGTTGTTACTTAATATAATTAAAAGTTCTGCCTTGCCGTTTTGTTATTAAATTAATTACCACATGATGATAGATGATTCTACATCTGTCATCAAACAATCAGATTAAGAATAAATTGACCACATTAAATGATATTAATGACTTGATCAGCTAAAAAGATACCTTATCCAAATTATTGTTTTGTCTGAGTTATTTATGTTTATTACTATTTCGCTACGTTTAGGCTTGTGGTTTCGAGATACTTGCATCCAATGTCGAAAGAATGATGCATGTAGAAAAAGAGGACACAGATCATGATTTCTCTAATGATGTTCGGTGGAGACGTTTTGCTAAGAGTTTGAAAGAAAGGGGATATTTTAGGGTAAGTTTTTTCTATTTACAAAATCTATTGCTTGAATTCGTTGAAAAAGTGGGTTTTCTGAGTTGTGTAAAATTTACCATATAATTCAATAATTTATAGCTCAATTATTTCCAGTATGTGTTGTTTTTATTGCTTTTATACAATGTATTAAAAGTATTTGTATTTATTACAATGGTATCAAGGATTTTACCTATAACAAAAATTAGAATTTTCCTATGGAATATATATATATATATCAATTTGAATCATTTTATTCAATTACTTTGGATGTGATGAAGTAATTTCTGCAGTTTTAGACAATTTTAAGGACAAAAATGCAGATTTTTTGCTAGGTTTAAAACTATTTAATTGTTTCAAAAATGTATCTAAATAAAAGGTGATTCTATTGAAAAATAAAAAATATTTGATTCTATTAAATACCCTTGGACCAGAAACTTTGAACCTTGACTGTAACAATTGTATCAAGTTCTATTCTGAATGAAGCTTTTTCTTGTGCAGGATGAAGTGGAGGGCACGAAATTGCACAACACACTTCTGCACCAGGCCAAGGAGTTCTACCTGACCTCTTTGAAGCGGGACACCAACGGAAACTCGAACCCAGGCACCCGAGTTCGGAAACTCCTGGAGACCCTCACCGTCACTTACGAAGACATGAAGGAAGTGGAGAAGAGCCTCCGGCCACCCGACGGTGAGTGGTAACTTTTCTGAAGCTTCTTAATTATTCAATTTACCAATTAAATACCTTATTCACACTCTGAACATTCATTTGAAATCGATACTTAAGGGGGCACAGTACCTTTAAGACATTCAAATTAGGAGAAAAACAGTCCAAATATGACTCAAGGACGGGTTTACCCTTCCTGTCAACTAGATATGGCCCTCGAAATGTTTTTATAAGGCCTGTATATTGGACACAACCCTATGGATAGGTTTTCCTTATCCGCCAGCTCGATGTGGCTCTTAGAAAAGTTTTTCCTGACCTGCAGATTAGACACATTCCTCTTAATAAGTTTTCTCGACCCAACTGTCAGTTATTGCTCTCCAAAAGGTTTCCCCGACCTCCTAATTAGTATTAGTATTCCTAATATTTCGACTTAGATTATCATGTAAAAATGTTTAGCTTAGCTATATGTGAAAGAAATATACTTCACTGATCACTAAAATATTTGTACTAATGTTTATATTTCAATTTTATTTGAAAAGTAAATAATGGTCAAATCACTATATTGAACTTTGAGAGAAAAAATTTATTAAGCCCAGAAATTTTAAAAATTGCTTAACATCTCATTTTAAGGATTGAAATTATAAAATGTTCTATAGCCAATTTTAATCACCTTACTTGGAAGATACTAAGTACACAAAATCTTTAAAGTGCAATTGTCAAATTACCTTTTGGGGAAATTTTTATGAATAATGTGGGCTTATTTATTACTGAATGCTCTACCCTGTTGTGCTTAGTGTTATAAAAGTTTTCGATCTTAAATTCAATAAATAGGGCTTATGTTGGGATCTTAATAAATCAACATTTAAAGAAATATCCCAATTATATGCCCTGCAACCAAATTCCTAAGTCTATGGGGTATTTTGGAGCTGCGGTGGCCCAGTTGGAATAATAGCAGATTAGTAACTGGAAGGTTGCTAGTTTGAAACTCGATCCAACCAAAGACCTTTGTGTACATGGGGCTGGTGTTCGTTGACTATGTCGTGACCTCAAACGTCCTCATAGCATGGTGGGTAAGTTTGGAGAGTGGGGTGCCATCTCAGTGTTGACCTCGTCATCTGAACATGGTTCAAAATGATGAGGTGTCCCTGGATTTTTCCCTTTGGGGTTGATCTCGAACTGTCTCCAATAGCCTGTTGTGTAGCTCCAGAGTAACCTTAATTTGACTATACCTGAGTTAGTAGTCGAGTCGCATGGTTTCGAACAAATCTATTTAAATTAGAGGATAGGTAGGAAGGTAATTCTTTGCAGACTCACAGATTCTGGTTCTGAGATCATCACTCGGTGTCAAAAGCGATAGCTGTGATAACTTTCTAATTCAACTACCTACCTATATAGGGATATTTTTCAGTAAATATTCAGAGATCCATATAAAAAAAATTATTTTATTTTAACACTAATCTTTTTTCTGGTTCATTCAATTTAGTCATCAATCCATTCTTTCCAGATGACAGCTGGATGGAGATCACTCCGGATGTCCTGGATGCCATGCTGGAGAAGATGTCCCGTCGGCAGCCATCATCCGAGGCTGCAGTCGCCCAGGCTATCACCGGGGGACTGACATCTTTCGTCCAGAGCAGGTCGGACTTGGAGGGCGTCGAGCCCCCACAGCGTCCCCCCAGGAAAAAGAAGCAGAAGATCAACTTTGACCCAGATGCCTTTGCGGATGCCATGAATGCAATCTTAGGTGGGAATCTGATTAGCATTTAATTTTGTTTTTGAGTTAGAAAAGTGGACACGCGTACTTGCTTAAAACAGTTGGTGCATTGCTTGCACATATCTGCTAGTTTCTACGGTTGTCTAACTATGCAGGCATCAATTCCTATGGCTCGAACCCATTAGGTCCCTCCTATAATTTTATGGAGGGGGCCTGATAGATATTATTCATGAGAAACCAAATAAGGTGTCTTGACGAAACTCCTAAATCAGGACTGATACAAACAGTTCTGAATAAGTGCACAAATTTGGAAAACCAACAAGTCCTTTTTTAAAATTCTGTAATATATAACCAACCTGTAAATAATCCTTATTTTAGAGTTCTTTAATCAGTTTCTGTTTAATTGACTTCTTAATGAATCTTTCAAAAAACTACAAAATGGCCACAGCATGCTCATCCAAACACATTTGAAGGAGGTATGGGAAAAAGTGGATTGGGATCCATTCAGGACTCCCTCTCCCAATATTCATATTTAGGGCAGTGGTAGTCCAGTTGAAAGAACAATGGATTAGCAACCAGAGGGTTGCGAGTTCAAAGCTCAGTCCTGCTGATGACCGTCATGTATGTGGGGACTGGTGCTTTGTTAAATCTGTTGTGGCCTCAAATGTCCTCATGTTGACATGGTGTGGAAGTTTGGAAAGTGGAGTGCCAACTCAGGTGTGGTCTCGTCATCTGACCGTGGTTCAAAATTTCATGTCGTTGTATCTTTCCCTTCAGGATGGATCCCGAACCGTGGCTAATAGCCTGTTGTGTTGCTCCAGTACGGCGTTAATTAAATACCTACCAAAGACGATTCGGACAATCTAGGCCTATTCTGACTTTCGCTCACATTTTCTTCTCTGCTGATTTCTATATCTTCCAGACTTCTCATTGTTTTATGTAATCAGTCTGATAAAATATTTCATTCGAGTGGCGAGCATTCCGTGTAATATAGCCAACATTATGCAGCTCAATAATATGCCATAGTAGCTCCAAGTCAATGTTAATTAACGGTGCATCATTAATTAACTCCACTTAATATTTTACATAATTGGTGCACCTAAACATGAGGTATAAATATTCCAAATATATGGATGGTATGTGTAAGGGGTAATATGATCTAGGTCAGGAGCTGTTATGTTCGTTGTATTATGCTTTATAAGATTTTTGATTTATTGCAAGGTTTTCAGATCTGCACAAGACTTCTTTTGCCATTCATTAATTGCTTTGTATTCCACAAAGTTTTCTTAATTTTGTTTGCATGAGAATTGTATTGCTTCAACTAAGTAATGTTTTCTACAGATTTCAGGATACCTAATGCTTCAGATGACGATGCCTCCAGCTCTTCCATGAGTGGATACTCTGATGACGATGACGATGACGTTGCTTTAGGCGAGGGAAATCGAGGTGAGGAGGGAAGCAACCCTTATTAACCAATAATATTAGGTTGATACAAAAGTTTGTCCCATTTTTGGCACTGGATAGCATTGCATCGCAAAACGAAGTGTTATCTGCTTTGCACGTGTTAAGTTTTGATGTTTGAGAGAAGAAATTTCAGCGAGTACTTGGGAAAAAATTGTGTTATTGGATTATCTTTAAAATTTTTTAAGCATTGAAATGGCAAAAAATAAGGAGCATTTTCGACATACGCTTTTTATTTCCAAAAAGGCAAGAATGCTTCTCGGATGCAAAAGAAGATATGTATCGTGTAGGATGAGGGTGTCGTTGATGATTCCACGTGCCATAAGTGGTTTGGAAAGTTTCGTCACCTGGATCAGTTCTTTAGCTCAACTTGTATGAGCACAGGATTATGCAGCTACTGGAGAGATGGAGAAAGATCACCAAACAGAATGCCACGTACTATATTGATTAAATGTAATTTTTAGTAAATAAAATATTTCTTTCAATTTTTGTCAAAGAAATGGGACGAACTTTTGCATCAACCCAATATAAAAGCTTTGGAGTGTGGCTTACAATGCTGGTGTTAAAACAAACAGGTCCATAGTTATGTCAGCAGAATGCATCCACTTTCTTCAAGATCAAAACAAACAATAGTAGGAAAACTCAAGTTTGAATATGTTATCTTTAACCACTTAAAGCACGAGTTTTTTCAGAAAAACTGGTAAAAGAGTTTTTTTTTGACAGAAAATTAATATATAGGTATAGTGTAAGTTATTTTTTGCAATTTCAGTTGTGGGGGGTGACTAGAGGGTGGGGTAAAAGTTATAAAAAAATTATACAAACAAAGTGTAAACGATTTGATTACATGTTTATTTTGAATTTCAAAATATTAATAATAATAATAAATAGGTGATTGAAAAATTTCAACTTTTGACCAATCCATCATCACCTCAGGTTTTCTAACTATACCTTGTATTATAGTTATGGCTAAAATATATATAATTCTTCCATGGTAATCGGTGACCATTGGTTCGGTGACGATCCTGAATGTTGAAATGCATAAAAAACCAAAATCTCGTCATCATTATCTTCAGATTCACTTCCATCACTCAAGAGATCATCACTTTCATCGCTGAAACTTTCTGATAAATTGGCATATTCAAAATCATCAGAGTCGCTCATTATCAGATAACTTTTTCTAAACAAGTTACAAAAACACTTAGTAAAAATTAATTTATGGTTAACTGTTTGCTTTTATGATATTTTACGTAATAAAAATGGATATATTACCTTTTCCATACCAAACAACTGCTTTATAACAAAGAATTCCTAACAAACTTATAGCTAATCATCAAAATGCACCACGTGGTTTACACAAGAAAAATGCTGCATAGTGGTGCCATCTATGGTAAATAAGTTTAATTATAATCTAGCCTATCTATTTTTACTAGAACGGATCACAGACGGGCATTAGAAATAAAATAACGCGAAATACAAGAACGCCCGTGTGAGACACAGGCATGTGCAAATTTGCCGGTAACTTTCGCCCGTGTCAGACACGGATTAATGCGTTAAGTGGTTAAAGAGTGTTGCCACTGCTTGCTATTTCAAGTTAGCTCTTCCAATTCTATTAGTGTTTTGGGCCGCAGTAGCCCAGTTGGAAGAGTAGAGGATTAGCAACGGAGGCTACAGGGGCTGGTGCACATTAAATCTGCCTTGGCCCCCAGTGTCCTCACATTGCCATTGTATGGAAATTTGGAGTGGGGTCCCAGCTCAGGTGTGACCTCGTCATCTGACTGTAGTTCAAAATGACATGGTGTTGTCCTCTGATATCTTCCTCGGCCATAGATCCTAGACCATCTTCAATAGCCTGTTGTGTTGCTCCAGTGTGACGTTAATTAAGTACTTACCTATAGTGCTTCTTGCCATTGCATATGGGTTGGAAGAGCTGATACAGCAGTTGTACCATTTTAGTCTAACTAATAATTAACTGCACCATAAAGGTTAATTAAAAAAAGCAAATGGTAGCAGCACTTTTTAAAGATAACATATTTTAGCTTGTTCTAATTTAGTTTATTTTTCCCTATGACAGCCAGTTGTAGCTGTCAACCTGTATGTTTTTACACCATCTTCTTTAATCATTGTTTGAAGTGTCTATATTATTGACTGATGTTTTGAACTTTTGCTCAACCTCTATTTGTCAACTTATTTTTGTTATAGCATTCTAATCCTTTGATTGTCATGGTTATTACAGAAAAATTCAACACAGGTAGCAAAAATGGAAAAATCCTGACCGACATGAAAGATTACATGGACGACATGGATCGGGAATTGGCAAAAACAAGTATTGGCCTCAGTTTCGAGAAACTGCCTCCTCGTGCAACAGTAGATGAAGATGAGGTAAAAACATTTTCATTGTAAAATCTTGAAAATAAGTCTCTGGACTTGAGGAAAAATCAGAAAAACTAGAAGGGGCTTAGATTTTTTCTAAGAGTTGGAATTAATTTTTTTTGTAATAAGCCCTTTCTTTAATTAAAAGAGTTTAACTTTTTTACCTAGCACTTGCACGTTAATTTTTCAAACATAATTTTCCACTTGAAATACTTACTTTTAAGAAGGGTACTTTTCTGTTATAGCCATACCAATAAACATTTGGCTCATTTTTGGGTATTTCTTGGCACTATTTGTTTCCATCCAGCTTTTTGTGTTTTGGCGCCATTTTAGCTTATTCCTTTGTTGGTGCAATGGATTTCATGATTTGGGATTTGCCAAGAGAACAAGCAGCAATACTATTTCTTCAAGAAAGAATTATTCTTCACAAAGGAAGATTGTTCGAATAACCACCTAATAAAATTAAAATGTGACTTGAAGCCGAAATGGTTACGTAGCCTTCGTTCGTGCCAGGAAGAAAAAGGTGTACGAAGAAAAACGTGGTTTACTGGATCATGCATTCCTTTCGTTACATCTGTACAATTCATATATTTATGGTGTCAAGAGTTAACGTCTATTGAATTATATGAATTACAGCTTCAAATTAATCACAACGTAACAGTAGATTGGAATAATTATATGCGAGAAGTATGTGCCAATTCCTTGTTATCTCGTCCTAATGTTAAAATCAGTGGAAGTCATCAAATTGATGAAACATTACTACCATCAAATAGTGCCAAGAAATAAGCAAAAATATAACGGAAAAGTACCTTTAGGAATATCTGGAATAAGGTAAAAAATGTGAAACAGATTGGGTATAAATGAGATTATTCCCAAACTAGAAAATGTCTAGAACACAGGGGGCTGTTTTCAGTGTATTATGTGTTATTCTAAATACAGTCCTAACCTGGCATTGTTATTCACTTTACAGGAATCTTTTTATGCTGCTTTCAGCAAATTTTACCTAATTAGTGCAAAAAAATAAAACGCTGTGGTTTCATTTTCCATTTTGATATGGTGATAGTTATTTGTTTACTGTATGAGCATGAATGATTCATTTTGAAAGTAATTTCAAAATAAGTATCCATTGAACTTGTTTACTTTTTTACTGTTTTTAAAAATTTATTATCAAATTAATTTTAATTTGAGACATTAAAATTGGATGCAAAATGAATAAGTTTGAAGAGAAAGGGATTATTTGGCAATTATTGTACATTTTGTAGCATGTACCCAATGAAAACGAAACCCTGTGTTGACCATGTGCAGTGATATTTTCTGATTCTTAAACTTTGTTTTGTAAGGTGTTGCAACTACATGTCAGATCATGAGATCTTTACAAAATCAGGAATTCTTATATCTTTAGAATCCCCTCCAAAAATTGCTGTAGCTGTATTTCCATGATATTAATTAATTTAATAAAACTTAAGTTTTACATTTAAATTGTAGATTTTATTTCACCCAACCACAATGTATTTGCCATTAAATTCATATTCACAGACCTTTCAACTCGTTCTCTCAAACTGCACTTTTTATGAGTGTTGTTGCCTCAAAAGTAGCCTATGCTGTGTTCAAAAACACAAAGAAATGAAGGGATGTTTATTACACCCTCTGGGCTGCAGCAGCCCTGTTGGAAGAGTAACAGATTAACAACTGGAGGGTTGCGAGTTCAAGACCATCATGTACATGGAGGCTGGTGCATGTTAAATCTGTCATGGTTTCAAATGTCCTCGCATTGATGTGGTGTGGAAGTTTGAAGAGTGGGGTGCCAGCTCAGGTGTGACCTCGTCATCTGACTGGTTCAAAATTACATGGTGTTGTCCTCGAATCTTTCCCTCCGGACTTGATCCCGAATCATTGCCTTCGAATCCTGTCACGGGCATTCCTCCCTGAGTGTATTTCTCTCTTCTGTGTCAATACAACTTTCATTGTGTGTCCTATGTCTGACACAGCATGGCCAAACATGGCCCCTTGCGCCATAAAACCCCAGCAACCCAACCCAAACTGTCGCCAATAGTCCGTTGTGTTGCTCCAAAGCAACTTTAATTAAAATACCTATCTTATTTCACCCTGTATTAATTAGTGCTTGCAAAAGCAGGGTATGAAAAAAATCATGATTTTTTTTAATCAAAAACATCAGATTTTTTTTATTTAAATCATATTTTTATTTAAATCAGATTTTTATGATTTTAATTAATTCCTTGCTTGTATAAGTTTAAATTTGTTGGTCGAGACATGCAAATTAGAGTGCAGTTTCTAGATAGTTTTGATTTATGTAAACATTATTTTTTTATGTAACACATTAATATATTTGGAAATATAGCTGGGTAAATTTTTGAAAGATTAAAACGCATCAGGAATTACCAAAGTAAATCACATGAAAGAGTAAATAGAACAGTGCCCCAAATGCCAAGCATAAACAATGTTTTTCTATGTGGTTCTCAAGCAGTTTAGATTACTTTGAGCTTAATCTATAACCTGTGAAATGAAATTCTTGGACCAGGATAAATAAAGTTGTGGGCTCCCAACAACATTATACCTCATTTCTTCAACCCTGCAAATTTCAGAATTTTTTTGCATTATATATTTATCATATATGAATAAAATGTTTTGAATTACTTTAATCATTTTGATATAAAATAATTGGAACTTGCATCATGAAATAATTTCTACTTCTCATTAATATTTAGCTTGCAAAAATAACTTATTTTGGTGAAAATTTTTTTTATTTTTTATGAGTTAACAGTAAAAAAATGACCGACATGAAAATACATAAATTTAAAATCAAGTATGCCTATTTTTCTAATTCTTTGAGCATTAACAAGTATTTCATAGGTATATTCAAAGCACACTCAAAGGGTTTATATATAACACAAGAAAATGAAGCTTTTCTCTATGAACTGCATCAAACAAGTGTAATAGTATCCCCCAAAACATGCCAATTCAGTGGAATTTTAAGCTTGCAATAAAAAATTTATCAATTTGAATAGCTTTCCACTTCAATCCATAATCTTTTCTCAATCTTCATATCTTCTCAATTATCTCAACAATCATATGAGTGAATTAAATTTTACATTCCAAAATTTATTTCCATAAATATTGAATAGTTTTTATTATATCAGCGTATTTATAATATCAGCGTAAAGAATTCTAATGGATCAATACATAAAATTTCCCAATAAATTGAAATAAAAATAAACCAATATGTTACACAAAACAAAATTAAACTTAAAATTGCCAATTATAAAGATTTATGTGTAAAATTGGAATGGTTTCGTGATACCACAGAAAATCTTGGTTGTGTGTCTTTATATTTTTTTATGAACAGACTGTAATTACTAAATAAATAACTAGAACATCTTAAAAGTGAATGTTTTAAAATTGGCCATTTGCGATTTACAGTCACGGATTGTTTAAAACACACACACAAAACCCATGCTAATGAGCAGGCTTGTGAGTGACACCTATTGGTCAATGGCCCCAAATGAAAATGCTTGTCTGGTAATTATGATCCCATCAGCAAATACTGTTATTTAACGTCTTCAAAGGAAGGATGATTTTCAATATAATTTTGGGGTGAACAGTACGAGTGAAGTTCTTAACTTATTTGAATAAAATAACATGCATTTTGTTCCGTTATTTCATTTTCAATATTATTAAACTTAACAGAAAAAAAATTGACAGAAATTTAAAATTTTAAAACAACAGAAATTTAAAATTTTGATTTAAATCAGTATACCCTATCCAAAGGCACCTTTGTTTTTACTTAATGAATTGTAAGATTCCTTAATTAAGGGAGTCCCAACTTTAATGCTCGAATTCCATAGGCATCCTTGTCTGATCATCCATCCGACATCAATGAGGAAGCAGACGATTTCCGACCTGTGGATGTGAACCTTACTGCACTGAAGAACATCTTGGAATCGTACTCCAGTCAGCAGGGTCTGCCTGGCCCAGTCAGCAACCTCTTCTCTTCCATGGGCATGGACATGCCTGATGATCTCGAATCTTGAGTTTGGGACTTCTGCAGTATTCTTTTCAAGGAGAGACTTGGTTTGTCCCCTACTTATTTTTACATCCTACATTTCCTCTTATCACTGCTATTTTTGGTGTAAACTTTTAAGAATGAGAGAGCCTTTAGATTCTTAATCTTCTTGTCCTCGACTTGTTGGCCAGATACTTCGTGGGTTCGAAATTATCGGTCGTGATTTATATTTTGCACTACTAAATTTAGTTTTGACAACGGAAGTTTCCTATAGGGTTCTCGTTTGTGAGAACTAAATTTACGAACGCTTTTTTGCTTCCGTAATGCAAGTTCTATCTGACTTTATAAAAAAAATAGCTGAAAATGCAAAACTGATCTAAAACAAAATATTGCTCTTAAGGTGTATGTATACACTAGAAGATTTTTTAAATTCTGACTTTAAAAATCCAGTTTTTTTTTTTGAATGGGTCATTGGTTTGTGCTTAAATGCATTTCAGTGAAAAATTCAGATTAAGCTTATCATTAATTACCTAATTTAGATATAATTAGCATGTTTTTTGAACAGTGATATCTCAAATTCTGATTTGTTCAGAAAGACAATTTCTGTTGGAAATTATTCTTATTGTTTATTAGTCTTCATGTTTTGACCCTCCATCAAGTTGCTGGAGTGAATAGGTCTTTTTGCAATTTTTTTACCAAGCCAGTCTAAAAAATCAAGTTTTTTCAGGAATTTTAACATTTAAAAATTCATTTCATAACCAACTCTGACTGACGGTCAAAACATCTACTATATTACATAGATTATAATGACACACAAAAATAATTATAGATAAATTCATTGTTGAGTTATCACTGTTCGAAGGAAGCATCCTATTGTAAATACAGTTCTTCAGAAATTGAGTTCAAAGTTTTGGAAACATGTTTGTATATGGTTACTTGGTATCGTTATGGTTGGTTACTTGGTATCAAGATCTTGGTATCGTTTGAAAGCTTAGGAGTTGGAAAATATTTTGAAGCAATGAAAAAAATATCGATATTCTGGCTGATTTTCGAGATTTCTAGTGTATACGTACCCTTAAAGAGAAGAAAATGTGAATCGTCTTAGTTTAACACTGTTTATACACATTCACATAAACAAATTAATTTCGGAATTACATCAAAGCAGGAAGTTTTAGCAACTGAGGAGAAATGTTCCAAGTACCATTGACACTCGACTTCCCACTCCTAATTTCTAACACTGAGTATGCCTAATTTCTACCTTTCTACAACTCTTTTCTGATTGAGTTTGACCATTGAACTAATTTTTTTGGAATTAGTTTCCCAGCTTCTGGGTTCTGTTTTCTATTGTGTTTCTGTCGTTCCATTTCAAAATATTTATATGTCCACTTGTTGTGTGGTCACCGGTTCATTTTTCTATAAGTGGACTGTAACAATTCTTTTGAAGATGAAAACAGATACTATGAGGCAATTAATCTGAATAACCACAAGTTTACTAATATGTACATATATACAGTCTTATATCCATAATAACTGGCGCCATTGCCAGGATTAGTGAACCATATCACTGGTGACTGCAATACGAGTCAATTCCAAAGAGCGATTGCCTGAGGACAGGCGGTTACACAGCGAGGATGCCGTAGTACGCCAAATGGCGACTTTTTGAAGGATGCCAAGGGTTGAGCCACAACATACCGGCCCCCGTTGACATGTTTCAACATTCAACTATATGAATATTACATAATAAATGACAATAGTACATAACATGAAGTAAGCAGGTTCATACAATTAGAAATTACTTGTCACATGGACACTATTATAACTACAAATATAACAATACTGCAAATACTACAATTTTAACAAATAGAATTAATTACATAGGATAATGAAGTTAAGTAGTCTGTATTATAATTGTGATATACTAATAAGTTCCAATATATACATATCATTCATTATCTTCGATGGGAAGAATACAGATTTTGGAAATTCCTCTTCTAACAACACATGTGGCGGTTTTAACATCTACTACTCTAACCTTATTATCAGAACCAGATATTAAGTTAATAACTCTGCCCAAAATCCATTTAGAAGGGTGTAAATTTTCGTCTTTAAGGACAACCATGCAACCTTCTTTAAGATTTTTCTTTTCAAGAACCATTTATTACGCTGCTGGAGATGATTCAAGTAGTCGCGTTGCCACTTCTTCCATATGATTTGCGTCATTCTGGTGATTTTTTGCCAACTAGATAGTTTATTTTCGCTTATTGCGGTTATATCAGGTTCAAGTAGTGAAGTAATTGGGCGGCCAATTAGGAAATGAGCTGGGGTCAGGACCTCGAGGTCATTTGGATCCGACGATAAAGGTACCAAAGGTCGCGAATTGAGAACTCCCTCAATTTGTGTAATTATCGTTAAAAATTCTTCTAATGTTACTAAGGAATTACTTAAGGTTCTCTTAAGATGGTATTTAAACGCCTTCACCCCGGCTTCCCATAGTCCACCAAAATTAGGCGACCGAGGAGGAATGAATTTCCAATTAATGGCCTCAGATGATAAGTAATTAACCAAGGCGTCATCTGGTTTACTTACAAGAGCATGTAATCTTTTCAACTCATTGTTGGCTCCAACAAATGTAGAACCATTATCGGTTATAATAATTGAACTCTTTCCTCTGCGGGCAAAGAATCTTTTAAGGGTGGCAATAAAGGATTCGGACTTTAGATCCGTTACGATTTCTAAGTGGGTTGCTTTAGTGACAAAACACACAAATAAAGATACATAAATTTTACTATAATTTCCTTTCCTTTGGTTTTTATATCTAATTAAGAAGGGTCCACAAAAATCGATACCACACTTTTGAAAAGGATGACTAGGATTGATTCTGTCTGCGGGTAGAATTCCCATAATTTGGTTGGATTCTACGGGTTTAGTTTTAAAACACACGACACATTTATGAACTATTTTACGGGCAAGCGATCTTCCATTAATAACCCAGTACCTCTGCCTGACGTGATGCAAAAGTGCCTGTGGCCCAACATGGAAGAACTTGTTATGGAAGTGCTCAAAAATGAGTTCACTTAATCGATGCTTATGTGGCAATACTATGGGATGTTTGCTTTCATAGGACAAACTGGAATTTTGCAATCGACCTCCAACCCTAATAATTCCATCAGAATCCAAAAAAGGGTTAAAATATTTCAATTTGCTATTACCTGAAATGGTCATCTGGTTTTGAAGATTTTTTATTTCTTCCGCGAAATATCTATACTGTACCTGTTTGATAAGGTAAGTCTCGGCTTTTTTCAGTTCTAACGTCGATAAAGGTCCCAATTCTCTCTTGGATGAGTTTCTACAATTTGCAATAAATCTAAAAATAAAACTACAAATTCGAATTAATTTAAAGAAATTATTAGTCAAGGCCAAAATGTCATTAAAAAAGTCACTGGGAAATAAGTCTATAGTTAAGCTTGAAATTCCACAAATGTTCATAGTCTCTTTGAATTTGTCATTAACAGGATCGAGTTTCATCTCTTTCGAGATAAGTTCATGATCCTCTGGAGATACAGGAGCGTCTTCAAGTTTGGGAAAACCCATTTCTTGAGTAAGAAAGTCTGGTCCATGTAACCACACTTGATTTTCAGCTAGCTCTATTGCATCTACACCTCGAGATATTAAATCAGCGGGATTGCTGTTCGACGAGACGTGGTTCCAATGAAAGTTCTGGGTCATTTCTTGGATCTTAACCACACGGTTTCCAACAAAAGTTTTTAACTGCCATGGCGGAGTGTGGATCCAAGCTAAGGCTATGGTTGAGTCTGTATACAGGTAGACATCGTGTATGACTAGTTTCAATGCCTTCAAAATTTTTACAACTAACTTGGATAGCAGGAGGCAAGCAGATAGTTCCAGTCTAGGAATGGTAACTGTTTTTAAAGGTGCTACTTGCGACTTGCTACTAATCAAATGGCATGAAATTTCCGAGTGATGGAAAGACTGGATGTATACAGCAGCTCCAAACGCCACTGAGGACGCGTCAGCAAATCCATGCAAAACTACTTGTTGCGCATTCGGAGCTAACATGTAACGATTGACATTAAAATTTTCCAAAGATTTTAAGGATTTTGTGAACTGAAACCAGGACTGAGCAAGAAAATCAGGAACAGTATCATTCCAGTCCAACTTTAGTTTCCAGAGCTCCTGCATAAAGATTTTAGCTTTCGTGATGACAGGCCCGATAAGACCCAGTGGATCAAAGATTCGTGCTATATCGGATAAAATGGACCTTTTCGTCAGTTTTTCGTGTAGGTTGATTTTTACCTTGAACGTAAAAGCATCTAAGCTAGGGTTCCATGTAACTCCTAAAGCTTTAGTCTCATTTTCAGTAAATGAATAACCTTCTAACTTTTCTTCATTAACATTGTTCAGTAATGTAGAATGATTTGCCTTCCATTTATGTAAGTGCATTCCAGCAGATTCCAGAAGTTTAACAAGCTGACATTGGAGCTCCTTAACACCGTCCAAACTTTCTTCCCCACTAATAACATCATCCATATAACAATCATTCAAAAGAACTTCAGACGCAGCAGGAAATTTTTCTGCCTCTTCCAAAGCGAGCTGTTTTAAAGTTCGGATGGCCAAAAACGGAGCACAGGATGTTCCGTACGTGACTGTATTTAACTCATAAACCTCTACTGGTGACTTAGCATCTGATTTCCATACGATTCTTAATAGCTTTCGTTGCTCCTCATTTATAACTATTTGGCGATACATTTTCTCTATATCGGCGAGAAATACGAACCTATGTTTTCTAAAACGAATCATGATTTCGTATAAATCTTCGTTTACGAGTCCTTTCAAAAGAATGTCATTTAATGATTTTCCGTTTGTTGTAGGACTTGAAGCGTTAAAAACAACACGGAGTTTTGTCGTAGAATTTTCCGGGCGATATACCCCATGGTGTGGTAGGTAATAACAACGTGACTCATCTATATCTTCAGTAACCTTCCTCATGTGATTGAGACTCTCGTACTCTTTCATAAAAGAACAGTAAAGTTCTCGCATTAAAGGAGTTTTTTCTAAACGATTCCACAATTGGTGTAGTCTTTTTTCTGCAATAGCCTTCGAATCTCCAAGGGTACTAGCGTCTTCCTTTAGAGGCATAGTTACTACAAATCTTCCTGATTTATCTCGACGATACGTTGTTTTAAAGTGATTCTCGCATTGTTGTTCTTCGAAACTGACCAAGCGTGATTCATCTTCCACCCCTTCCATTTTCCAAAATTTTTGAATATTTTCTTCTAAAGCATCTGTTGGTTGGATAAACCCACAAAATATCTGATGTGAAACATCTTCTATTGTTCCCGAAACAATGTAGCCGAAAACTGTTTTTTGAAATATTAATTGTGAAATTTCATGCTTATGAGCCTCTAAAATTTTATAGAAAAGTTCTACTCCAATTAGAATATCTATTTTAGCTGGTTTCCCAAAGTCTGGATCCGCCAATTCTATATCCAACGGCAATTTTACGTTATCTATATTTATATTATGAGAAGGAATGCAATCCGTTATTTTAGGTGTTACTAAAAAGTCAATTGATCTGCAAAAAGAACCATCTTTATTTGAAATGTTCGTACGTACTTGGGATCTGATATTTGTAACATTCCCATTAATCCCAGAAACATAAACATTCAATTTATTTTTCTTTAATCCTAATACGTCTACCATCTCTTTAGTCATTAGATTGGCTTGTGAACCGCAATCAAGAAGCGAGCGGGCTGGAATTCTCATTCCATCCGTATTTTCTACATGAATAATGCATGTAGTTAAAAGTACTCTACTTTTATTTTTTCCAGATGAACACATTTTATTGCAAAGAGATTTCGAAACATTCGCTTCCCCCACCTCTTTCGTGGCACCGTTCATATCACTGGATGGCGGGCTACTTTCTTTTTTGTTTACTTGCGTAGCGCCACATGTCTGTTCAGGTTCGTTTGGAGCCGAACGCTTTCTGTGAAGTAAAGAGTTATGTCTTTGGAAACAAATATTACAAACTCCTTTCGAATGACACTGCGCAATTTTGTGTTTAGAACTAAAACAATTGAGGCACAGGTTGAATTTTTTTGCTGTTGAATATCTCTCGTATTCACTCAGTTTTAAGAACATATCACACTTGAAAATAGAATGATTTGCTTGACATAAAACACATTTATAATCTTTATAGCTATTTTTCACTAATAAAGTTTTCAACTTTTGATTTTTATCAATGTGCGAATATTTAGGTTTTACATTTACATTACACTGTAAATTTTCTAAAACCAAACAACGTTTTTGCAAAAAGTCAATGAATCCTTGCCATTTAGGTACTTCTGTGGTGGTAAGCGATAGTTCAAATTGTTTTTTCGTTTCTTTATCAAGTTTCTTAAGAACTATATTTATTAACATAACTTCTGAAAACTGATTAAGCTCCAGTCCTAAGCTTTTAAGAGCTCGAATGTGTTTTTGACAGCCGTCAACTATTGCTCTTAGACTTTTAGCTGCATCCTGAGCTGCAGTTTCTATTGTTAATATTTCATTCATATGGCAATTTACAATTAAACGTTTGTTTTGGAAACGATCTTCTAATGCTTTAAAAAGCGAAGTGTATGTGTCATCCATAGTAACAACGTCTAAAGCACTACCGCTAAGGGTAGACTTCAGATAATATAATTTTTGAGTATCACTCAAATTATCATTTGAATCAATTAAGTTTACGAATTGATCCTTAAATGTGTACCAATCTTGATAATGTCCTGAAAACTTTGGTAAAGGTACCTCAGGTAATTTCACATTCATCGAAGAACTATCTAATTTAGAGTCTTTTAATCTAGGATTTTCCATATTGACATTAAGTAATAGGAGTTTTCTAAGCCTTACCTCCATTTGCTCGGCTTCGTCTTCTAATTCTAGGAAGGTTTGCAGGTGCGTTTCCAATTCTGCTTCATCGACGACCTTTTCGATGAACTGCACTTTTAAATCATCCAATTTTCCTATAACTCTTCTTAGATTATCCAGCTTCATTTGAGATTGTAAGTCATCTTTTTCTTCGGTATTGTCCAAAAATGCTGCTATTTTTGCTAATTGTCCTTTATAAGCACTTCTTTGCCTATTGAGGCATACTATTTTTTTCTTATCCGTCATAGTTGCTCTATTTATCTATAACTAAAGCCAGTTCTGCGACAACCGAAACTAAAGTCTCCGGTGAGAAGGACCATATGTTGTGTGGTCACCGGTTCATTTTTCTATAAGTGGACTGTAACAATTCTTTTGAAGATGAAAACAGATACTATGAGGCAATTAATCTGAATAACCACAAGTTTACTAATATGTACATATATACAGTCTTATATCCATAATAACTGGCGCCATTGCCAGGATTAGTGAACCATATCACTGGTGACTGCAATACGAGTCAATTCCAAAGAGCGATTGCCTGAGGACAGGCGGTTACACAGCGAGGATGCCGTAGTACGCCAAATGGCGACTTTTTGAAGGATGCCAAGGGTTGAGCCACAACACCACTCTTTCAGCATGTCTGCCCTTTTAGGAAATTGTTTCCCAATTAATTTTTAAAATTCTTAAAAGATTAAGATAAAGATTCTCATGATTTTACCACTGTAATATTCATCGGACATTGAATTTATTCTGTGATTTCTTTCCGAAATGTTTTCACAAAACTGCTTTAAGTTTTGCATGAAGGTTGTATCTGTTGGCCACGCGTTCTGACAATCTGATTTGGAATCTCGCATGGCATGGGTAAAATGGCTTAGTTTTACTTTGCTCGATGTGATATTTTGGGACACTCAATCAAAAGCAAAATGAGTCTTAAGTATCTTAATACTCACCTAAATTTTATTTCTATTTGCTTGTACACTCTTACTTTTAAAGTAACTAGTTTATAAAAACATGTATCTGTAAATTTCTTGCTAATGTGTAAATTGTAGTCAATCTATAAAGTGTTTCCATTTGGAGTGTCAAGGGATGAGAATAAAATTATGGGACTGAAGTACCTGCCAATTTGTATGGTTTGGCTCTACAATGTACAAATTTCAGCTGAATTGTAAGATGTGCCATAAAATTTTACAATTTTTAGCAAAATTTTAAATGAATCTTAAATTATGAATTTTGTTCTCCTAAGAGAGGTCCAATGCATATTTATTTACAGGATTCCATTACTATGTTTTCTCTGCAGTTCTTATGGAAATGTGTTTTTTCTATTGACTATTGTAAACATAGATTCTATGGCACGGCTTGTCCAGTTTTGAATATTGTCCCATTAAACCCGAATCAACCATTTACTGCTGGAAATACAGTCCATGTTCAAAAGTTGTATTTCATCATATCGTTACCTCCATGCCAAAGGCACCAATCTGCAAAATTAACGTTTGTGCAAAAATGCATTCAAAGTTTTAATGCTTTGGGAAAAATCGAGTAATGGCTCAGGTTATTTTCTTATGAAAATCAGCATTTCCACTAAGAATCAAGAGGATTCATGGCTTTGTCATAGTATAAAACATGAAATGGTGACTCGAAAAATGAAGTTTGGTGAAAATTGCCAAAATGCAGATGTGTGCCTTTGGCGTGGTAGTAACGATAGACTACATTTTCTGACAGAAGTCACCAGAGTCAAAAAATCAGAAAAGTTGCGGATGTCAAGTTAGTGTCACAAAATTGTTGTTGAAGTTCACGATTCCCCATTTTTTCCTCATATAAAGCTGAGCATTAGCTGGAAAACATCAATTTTTGAGAACAGCTAAATCTGCTATTTTAATGTGTGAAATATAGTAAAAATGACAGAATGATCAATATGTACATATTGATTTTAAAATGCATTTATTTTCATTTCACAAGTCTAGCGTGCCATAGGATCGTAAAAATTGTAAGCTTTCCAAAATTGAGTTGTTGGCAGGTACGGTGGACTAACATTCAGATAAGTTATTCCCCTTTCGAAGTTCTCTAACTTTTAAACACTGATTTATGTGTCTCGGCTCATCTTTTCTCAATTTGTCCATCTTTGAACTCGAAGTGTGTCTTTGGCCATTTTTTGAGTTTGGGAAATAGGAAAGTCTGACTATTAGGGTGGATGTTGGAGTTCTTTTTCTCAATAAACTACTTGTAAATGTTGTGGTGCATTGTCTTGACCTGGAGGATGAATTGCAATTCAGACCTCTGACGCATCTTCTTTCTTATCCCAGAGTAAAAAAAATTACACTAAGTCATTGAGTCTGCAAAAAAAGTTTTGGGGCAATGGCAGATGGGTCCTTAAAAATGTCTTCATGTATGGCTCCAATGTAATTCAGGATGTGTGAGGCTGGTAATAAGCCACATCTTGTACAGGTGGGAAGGATTTCTGGCCATCCAAGAATATCATCAAATGGCCAGATCAGAGCCTGGCAAGCATGGAGAAAGTTGGGCCAATTGAAGGCAAGCAGCTCTCCTGGGGTTCCACTAAGGTAACAGTGATGAAAGGGAGATGATCTGCTTTTTAATTACGAACAGGTGGCCATCGAGTGGGGATGGTACTTTCTCTTGTGCTAGGTTGTTTATTTGCTCCAGCTTTGACTAGTCAGCTTTATCATTGCCCGGAATGCCAGCATGTGATGGGATCCATTGAAAATTTATTTTAGAATTTTTATTGAAACTTAATATATATAAGAATTTCTATTTTTTTTTCAAAAGGGGATCATAACTGCTGAAGCATCTTTTAATTGCTAGAATTTCTGCTTGCGAATCAACCTCTGACACGTTATGTTCACCAATCCTCAAGGTTCAACTATTGTATAAGACAGATCAAGATCCGTGACTTTCCTGAGCCACGAGCGCTCACTTCCCATTGTTTTGTTCTCACCTCTTGTACTCCCGAACTAAGAGTTCTTTAAAATACTCTTTTATGTTGATAAATTTTTATCTTAGAATATCATATTAATCACTTTACAACAAGACTGATTTGTGAAGATATGTGTATATATTCCTTTTCTGCTAGTCTTGTTACTTTTTTTCAATCCTTTAGACTCAGTGATTTACAAAAAAAATTTAATTTGTTTAATTCATGCTGTACATAACAGTGCCAAATGATTTTGTACAATTTTTTTATGCTCACTTTTAGAACAAATTGTACCTAGTCAAGCTTTGAAAAATGTAACTTAGCTGTACTTAGTTTATATAGAGCATCAGATAATATTTCTTAACTCACCATATTGATGAATCAATTTAAAATTGAATAATCTGTTTTGATCAGGTTTCGATATCTAAACTGTTATATTCATTATAACGTTCTCTTTGTTTATTATAAGTATATAAATAATACTATGCATCAATCTGTTGCAAAACTGATACAAAATGCTACTATATTAATTTTGAATTTAAAACTGTTCCTAAAGCTGTTTATATTAAAGTTGGCGTAATGATTTCTATAATTTGGAAATTAGGATAATTCTGGTTCAAAAAATATTTTTCATGACTGTTTTTAATTTTCCAAAAGGATTGTTCAGTGAAATTAAAAACTTTTTAGAATTTCTAAGGTAATCATTAGTAAACATTATTTTATTTGTTAAGAAATCAAAAATCGTTTGCCATTGAAATTCATAAGAATTTACAGACTTTTGAATTAAAATTAATAAAATAAAGATTTCTTCTAATTTCATTCATCATCAGTTACTTAGGCATGCCTGCCTAGAGGTCAATTTTCTCTGGGTTCGAATCCCAGTCTAGCTGAGGATGCTCTTAGTGGTTCAGAAATCCACTCTAAGTCATAGGTCCCAGTTGTGAAATGTGACTAAATCTATTCAAATTGATGAAATGCTGCTCTTGCCTACAGAATTATTGTGTAGTAAAGAACTGATATGCAGGCTAAGGGTTTTTAAGTTATAGTTTATTGAACAGCAATGTCAAATTTTTTGTCATTTTTTCTGAACTTCGTTTATTGGTGACACAAATTGGATTGCTTTGCATATTTATCTAATTTTTCAATAATATTTAAGAAATTTGTCATGTATTAAATTGTTTATGAAAATTTTCCTGTTGAGCATAAATTTATTTTCACATGACTGTCAATGCTGGTTTCAAAGTCAGCTTTAATTCTAGATTTGGTGGTACTTTTTGCAATATCAGCTTTTATATCTATTTTGTTTTTACTCACCAGACCGTAATTCTACATATTTGATTGTGCATTTCTGGATGATAAAGGCACTAATATAGCCATAGCTCTTTATACAAGTATAATTTGCCCCGTGTAGCAAAAATGAACGATAGTGACAAACCAAACCTATGGGGTAACAACTTTGTTTTTCTGGCAATAACCATTTTGCTTATTCAAAGTTCTGCAATGTTTCTCCTGACTGCCCCTTTTGTTCGATGGGGAGCTTTATGGATTTTAGTCCTCTTTTTTTTATCTTGCACTTTTTATCTAACGATCACATCTTAGTTGACCTTTCTAGCCGGTCTAATTTGTACTGGGCTGCCCGTAGGAAATTATGGTCTCTGGACTATCCTGACATAGGGGGAAAAGTTTTGAATTGATTATATCCTAGCTTCAAATTTAAACCTAATGTATTTGGGTAACTAAATATCAAATGGGATCGTTTTGTTCTCATTTTATTCAGTTCCTTGTCACAATTTCTATTTTCAAGTGGTGATAAACAGTTGTTTTTTATATTAAAAAGGAAGATCCACAATCTTTGAAGTCTAGTAACTGAATACAATTCAAAGTATCAGTTATCTTAAGGTGTATCCGGAACTACTGATAAGTATTAGAAAATATATGATTGAGTCAATGTCTTGCTCACCCATGACCAAAAACTTTTTCAAACTACCATATCTCAGTTGAACGTTCATTTTATTTTGTTATGTTTTCAGTTATCTTTTCTGTGGTTTGTTTTGTGTGAGAAATGTACTTAAATAGTTACCAATCTAAAGCGTGATTAGTCAAGTTTTTTGTTTCAAGCAATTGAGCAATACTTGAAGCAAATTTCGAATTATTAAAAATTGTACATATGATTAAATATTTTGCAAAAGTATTTTTAAAATATCCAATCTAGAATGCCACTTAAAAGTTTGGTATTTAATTTTTCTGGGCCTATTCCAAATTTTAGTATTTATTTTTTCACCAACTTTATTATCTATGCTGTTCACTGTCTTTCATATAAGTTCAAAGAGCTTTACTTTTTTATTACTTTTACAATTTAAGACTGTATCACATTTACAATTTTGCATGTTGACGTAGGATGTGCCCGAATCACTCGTTTGATATCTAATTCTTTGTGCAAGACACAAAATTTTTCTGGTTTGTTTTTTTAGACAAATAAAACATTCAATTTGTACTAATGTATGTTTTAATGAAAACTTGGTTTCATACATTTCCTGCCATAATAACTATGTAACATGAAGACATCATGAGAGAGACATGTCTAACTTTTACAGAAATCTTTAAAAAAAACACTTGTTTTTCCAATCTTGTAGATCAGTGGTTCTTAACTTGGGGTGTGTGCACCCCCTGGGGGTGCGAGAAAGTATTTCCAGGGAAGTTTCGAAGGACGACAGCAATTTAATGAAAGACGATCTATTTGAAATATGAACCAATGCACTTATTCAAATAGAATTTGAAAAACTCGACTTGGAATAATTCTGGTGTTCACAGTTAGAACCTTATCCAAAGCTGGCAAAAGCAGCATTGCAGACACTTTTACCATTTGCCACCACCTACCTGTGTTAAATGGGATTTTCATCACTTGCACATAAAAACAAAAGCCAGAAATCGCTTAAATGCAGGCGATAACTTACTCTTTCAAAAAAAGAAGCCTCTCTTCAAAAGTATTATGAATAAGCAACAATGTAGCTATTAAAAATTGAGATATTGTTTTGTATGTATATGTAAATGTGTGTTTATTTTTCAATAAATAATCTCGCAATAGAAGTAATTTCCTAAATAAAGAAATATGAACACATTTTTCAAGGGCGTGTGAGAACTTATTTTTAGATTCAAGGGGGTGCCAATCACTAAAAGGTTAAGAACCACTGTTCTAGATGAAACATTTCCCCCTTTCTTTCCTTTTGGGGGTAGATTTTTCAAATGACTAATTTCAGAGTTTGGTAACATGCTGCAGCAGCCATGGAAGAGAAACATTAATCAGTGATTGCTAGATAGTCATAAAAACTATCTTTGTGTTAATATTCAATAAAAACCACATGTAAACCTCAAAAACATTCAAGAAAAAAAATTCTATTGTTCACATTTTGTTACGATGTTCCTTTATTTTGTGTTACAATGTCTTCGAATTCACCAAGTTTTAACAGCCACGCATATAACAGCTTAACCTTATTATACAATTTCGCACTTATGTTTTTTATTTCAAAAGTTATGTTCAGCATTTGCGTTTCCATAAATGACTGGTTTTCGTAAGGGAAATAACGATTTCGAATAATGATTCTGCCTTTTGATTGTAGGTTTGCTTTGCGTTGCATTTAATGTCGTGTTAATCTTGTGAATTTTTTCTTGGGAGGTTGGAAGGTAGACAGAGCCTAAGCACAGCCAATGGGACGTAGGGCCTGATACAGCCCCCTGCACAAATGATTACAAAATAAAAACCACCCTTTTTCTAAGTACAGTAACTCCTCAATATGTTGCCCTTTTTTACATGCCACCCAATGAATTAAGTTTGCAGAGGGGAAGCTCGGTCTGTTTCTTTATAATCAGGAGTTCGATGCCCACTTGTTTCATCCATTTGCCTAAGCCCATCTGCCACAATGTAATATTTCGTTGGGCCATCACAGATATCGGGGTCGCACTAACGATCGGACTCCAGAAAAAAAGGGGGTGAAAGAGTAGCGGATTAGCAATCGAAGGGTTGCGAGTACACGTTAAATCCGTTGTGGCATCAAATGTCCTCTGTTGGCGTGGTGTGGAAGTTTGGAGAGTGGGGTGCCAGCTCAGGTGTGACCTCGTCATCTGACCGTGGTGTCGTCTTTCCTTTGAGGATCGATCCCGGACCGTCGCCAATAACCGTTGTGTTGCTCCAGTGCGACGTTAATTAAAATACCTACCTTGGCGCATTTTTGCTTATTTCTTGGCGCTATTTGTTTCCATACCAGCTTTGTTTTTTGGCGCCATTTTAGCTTATTCCTTTGTTATATCGAGGGTGGAACAACTATATTTTCTGACTGTTGGCGTGGATATAACTGCTGATTTGGAAGCTGCCGGAAACGAACATTTCACGTTAAATCATTCTTATAACTTCGTTGATCCGGACACTCGGTGTCATACCCAAACTGTTGAGCGTTTGTGGGGTACCTAGTGCAAAATTGGCGCAATAAACGCCAAAGAGGCACTGCCAGCCAACTTTTAGACTTATCTAATTGAATTCATGTGGCGTCGGCTACATTCTAAAGAGGAAATTTTCTCTGCTGTGCTAAATGCAATTTCTAATTTTATGCCTGCTGTTTAGTCTTATACATATAATTCATTTTTTTCTCTGCAACGTTTATTAATTTGTTTTGTGTAGGTTATAGTAATTTAAAAATGCAATAGTTAAAACGACCTTTTTTCTGTATTTGTTTATTGGTAGTTGGGCCGGAAAGGAACGAAATGAGTGGTGTGGCTATAACGAAATGACTGGTGTGGCTTAACGGAAATGATTGGTGTGGCTTTAACGGAAATGAGTGGTGTGGCTCTAACCGAAGAGTGCCAATTTATTTTTATTGTAGTCAGTGAGCAAAAAGAAAAAGTCAACAAGAGCAGCACCAGATGGATGAATTTAATAAATTAACTTGAACGGCGTTGATTTCACAGTTCCTCGTGAGGTATGGGAGTGGTGAGACGGTTCCGAGGTTTCTCCACTTGGAGAGGGATCTGATCCTGGCTCTCGATGGGCGTGAATCCCTTCTGAGCCGAATCCTGCAGCTTTTGATTGGCCTCGTCCGTGGAGAATCCATGGGGCTTCATCTGGAAGGGAAAGTTGTGATAAGCACATGGAGGGCAAACCTTTTCAGTTTCATCTACCAGACAAGGATTTTGCTTTTGCTGCGTTTCATCATGCAAAAATACGAAAAAGAGCTGAACTGCATGGGTAACAATTCATTACTATAAGGGTTCACAGGTCTTAAAAAGCGGGTAGTCCCCACTGTACCGTAAGGTTTGGTTCGTGAATACTTTGGTGGATACTTGAAACCATTAGACTTGCTTAGTGGTGGTATCTTAGACTCCAACGATTGTCGACAATTGCTGCACATCCTAAACTCTTCAACCTTCTCAAATGGAAACTCAGTGTTTAGATGATCAATGATGAACTGCTTCTTAGTATGGCGAAGAACCTTCTCAAACGCCACATGCGTGTCAAAACGTATTTTCCTCAAACTGCTTTGATGCCAGGTTCCAGTGGTTCTGCATGGCTTTACTCCAAACTGCTGGATTGTCTTCTTTACTGGTAACTGGGTTAATAGCAGACAAGTCGTCATTATCAACGTTCATAGGCTCAGTCGGTGGCAGCTCGTTAGATGGTCCAGCGACGTCGTCGCGTACGCGCGCCTGCTCCTCCTCGCGTCTTCGGTAAGCTCTAGATCTCTGCGCACTTCTCATAGGTTGACTTCTTGGTATCATTTTGTTCGTCTTGAACGGCTTGTTTACGTTTTCTATGCCGCAATTGAACTTTAGTGATATTTTGATTTCATAGTGAAATCTTTGACACATCGTCACTTTCCACTGCACGCAATTTTCACACAAATGGTTTAAACTAGTCAAATGGAATTGTAGAACTCGTCGTTCTCTTCAATTTAAGCACTGGCCTCCTCTGAATGAAGTTCCCCGAATCTTTCCCTTAGGGATGGATCCCGGACCGTAGCCAGTAGCCCGTCGTGTTGCTTCAGTGCGACGTTAATTCAAATACCTACCTACAGGTCTTAAAAAGGTCTGATTTTTTCATTTCTGTTCTTAAGGGAGCTTATAAAGCCATAAAATATTTGCTTTAAAGTCCTTAAAAAAATTTTTAGTGCCTTAGTTTTTGCAAGAACAGGGCATTTTATTTCACCTACATTCAAAAACCAAAGATCGATGCCCAAAGCTGACACGACCTACCCTGTTAGCACTACCGTCCCTTCAAAAGATAATTCATTTACCCGGAGTTCTCAAGGTCGGTTAATAGCACGTTGTGTTGCTCCAGTGCGACATTAATTAAAATACCTATCTACCAATGAACCTGTTGCACTTTGCACGCACTCACCTCGCTGTCTGCGGTGGGCCTCCTAACTCCTTGGCACGCCTTGATCACTTGGTCGCACACTTTCTCCTGCAGGGGGAGGTTCTCCGCTGTTCGGAATTTCCGGTAGAACTCGATCAACTGCTCGGTCAGCTCCTCTCTGTAGGTCTCTGTAAGACAAAGACTCATTTACACTTCTGCGTCAGGGTCAGACGTTCATTGGTCCGACCACCAGCATCGATATTTAAAGCAGGAATGACCGATTTTGCTCAAAGTATCAATCTGTTTCAAATCAATCCGTTACGGCCGTATTTGCAAGTCTCGAGTTAATCCATGGATCAGAAAATCCGTGGGTCAGAGTTAGACAAGGGATTATCCAAGAACAGTAAGGGGCCGCGGTAGCCTGGTTGGGAAAGTAACAGATTAGTAACAGGAGGGTTGCAAGTTCGAATCCAGCCAAACACCATCGTGTACAAAGGGGCTGGTGCACATTAAATTTGTCGTGGCCTCAAACGTCCTCACGTTGGCGTGGTGTGGAAGTTTGGAGAGTGGAAGGAACCATTGGATCCCCGAGGGACGGTAACAAAGGTGTCCTTGGAGAATCATCCGTGTAAGGAGATAAGAAGGGGTGAAAAAGAGGACTCGACTAATGGACGTGGTGAGGATCCTTGGCAGTTATGTGAACGCGACTGCTATAGAAATATATACATAGCATGTAAGATACCCTTGAAATGATAATAAATATATGTATATATGAAAGCATCGTCGACTGCGCAACTGTAACACTGACGTATTTGTGGTTTTCTTAACCATTTGTATACGTTAACAGAGAGTGACGCTTCTTCAGGGATGCTTTTCTATATATATATTTATTGTCATTTCTAGGGTATAATGCTTGCCATCTACGAGGGTAAGTCAAAAATTATCCGCACTTTCGATACAACACATCTTTAGGTGTGTCACACTGCCTTCTGCGCATGCATGCTTTGACCTCGATTTTGCTTGCTTCTACTTCAGTGTAAACATGGCTACTCCGCTAGCAGTGTGCACCGAGAAGGAATAAAGAGCCGTGATCCGATTTCTAGGGTCCGAAGGTGTGCCAGGGAATGAAATTCATCGGAGGGGGGTATTTCAATTAACGTCACACTGGAGCAACACAACGGGCTATTGGTGACGGTCCGGGATCAATCCCAAAGGGAAAGGTCCGAGGACAACACCACGTAATTTTGAACCACGGTCAGATGACGAGGCAACACCTGAGCTGGCACCCCACTCTCCAAACTTCCACACCACGCCAACGTGAGGACATTTGAGGCCACGACAGATTTAACGTGCACCAGCCCCCTTTGTACACGACGGTGTTTGGCTGGATTCGAACTCGCAACCCTTCGGTTGCTAGTCCGTTACTCTTCCAACCGGGCTACCGCGGCCCGAAATTCATCGGAGGCTTATGACACAATACGGGGACATTGTTCTACCATGTAGAAGTGTGTATGAGTGGATCGAGAAACTTAAAAGAGGTCGGACATGCGTGATGCACGAAGAAGCCCGTCAACCCCCACCACTGACTAGAAGATTCAGCAAGCTCTAGAAATGGTACTGGCAAACCGACGAGTTATCGTCGACAATGCAGCTTGTCCTCTTCAGATTGGACGGACAAAGAAGTGCAAGAAGCGGTGCTTAAATTGTTAGGCGACCCACCGAAAATCTTGGAGGGAATAGGCAAGCTTGTGGACCGCTGGACCATGTGCATCGAAAAGGAAGGAGACTAGAAAAATGACGAACTTGTTCAACCCTTACATTTGTGTAAAAAATATGAAAAAATAAAGTGGATAAATTTTGACTTTCCCTCGTATATTTGGGGCCGCGGTGGCCCGGTTGGAAGAGTAACGGACTTGCAACCGAAGGGTTGCGAGTTCGAATCCAGCCAAACACCGTCGTGTACAAAGGGGGGCTGGTGCACGTTAAATCTGTCGTGGCCTCAAATGTCCTCACGTTGGCGTGGTGTGGAAGTTTGGAGAGTGGGGTGCCAGCTCAGGTGTTGCCTCGTCATCTGACCGTGGTTCAAAATTACGTGGTGTTGTCCTCGGATCTTTCCCTTTGGGATTGATCCCGGACCGTCACCAATAGCCCATTGTGTTGCTCCAGTGTGACGTTAATTGAAATTCCCCCCCCTCGTATATTTATTGTCATTTGTAGGGTATCATACATGCTATGTACATATTTCTATAATAATCGCTTTTCTATAATAACTGCCAAGGGCCCTTACTACGTCCTCTGTTTCATCCCTACCGTTCTTCATACCCGGGTGATTGTCTAAAGGCACTCCCGCCAACGTCCCTCGGGGATCAATGGATCCTTCCGACCAGTATTCCTCCGTGTGTTGGCCGGAGAACCGCACACCCCTTTCTCGTTTCCTCCCCCACTTGTTCAGGGGCCGTCGTGGCTCAGTGGGTATGCCCACTGCTCTAGCAACCTTCGAGTTGTACGCGGAGCAGGTTCGATTCCTGCCAGATACATTCCACCCTGGATGTATTTCTTTCTTCTGTGTCAGTAAAACTTTTATTGTGTGGCGTGGTTCATGTTATATTGGTATCGGACTAACATCTAATAAAACTATCAAAGCGGTTTCTACCCGATCCGAGGGGCCGCGGTAGCCCAGTTGGAAGAGTAACGGACTAGCAACCGGAGGGTTGCGAGTTCGAATCCAACCAAAGACCGTCATGTACAAAGGAAGCTGATGCACGTTAAATCTGTCGTGTCCTAACGTTGGTGTGGTGTGGAAGTTTGTAGAGGGGGTGCCTGCTCTAGTGTGACCTCGTCATCTGACCATGGTTCAAAATGGTGTTTTCCTCGGTACTTTCCCTTCGGGGTTTGATCCCGGATTCGGGGAAAGAGCCGACCGAACTAATGCAGATCCGATACCCAGTATGAGTACTTTAAGAGTGTCGGTCCACTTGCAGGTACAAATCATGTCTGCGACGATATTTACCAAAACGGATCGATTCAAAATATCGAGAAATGAAAGTATCGATTCAGTATCCCCATCTGTAGTCCATTGTACTCGTCCTCTTACCGCGGTTCAAAATGACATGGTGTTGTCCTCGATCTTTCCTTTAGGGATTGATCTCGGACCGTTGCCTATAGCCCGTTGTGTTGCTCCAATTCGACGTTAATTCAACCACTAACCTTATATGTCCCTAATATACATATAATATAGAGTCACGATGCACACCCTTCATATTGACAACGTTAGTAAATTGTATACTAAGTTAAAATAAATCTTATTTTCATATATATAATATATGAAATATATATAAAATATCAAGCCCGAAACGGCCCCAACTTGGTTGGTTGTTTCGAAGTTTAATGGCGCAAGGGCCACATTTGGCCATGATGCGCCAGACACAAGAAATACAATGTCAAGTAATAGACAAACACGCACAATGAAAGTTTTACTGACACAGAAGAGAAATACACCCAGAGGAATGCATCTGACAGGGATCGAACCTGCGCCGCCTACAACTCGAAGGTTGCTACCGTAGTGGGCATACCCACTGAGCCACGACGTTTCCCCAAACCTGGGACCAATGCAGTATTATAATTTTCAGTTAAGATTTCAAGTATTCGCATTTTAAAAACTATTTATTAATGGTGATAAGAGAGAATGAAATATATAACAGATGGAATGTTTACAAAATTGTTAACCAACATGGTCTGCCTACTACATGCAAAAAATCCGATGTTCTAAAGTTGGAATTAATTCTTTTCCCGCTCTGCTTTGAGCGTTTGCATCGTGACCAGAACGCACGGAACTCCAACCAATTAGAACATAGTGACCAGAACGCATGGAACTCCAACCAATTAGAAGATTGCCCTCGGAATGCGAAAACGATTGAGTGATCTAAGAATAGGGACAGACTTTTGCTTCTCTTGCCTCACATATTTGGAAGATTGTATTGTTATTTTTTATCTAAATTAAATTTCATGTATTATTTATCTCTCCTATCCAATATGTAATGTTAAGAAGGACGTCAAAAACAAAAACGTATCCCTTTGACGTCAAGCAATATAACGTTGTGTTGCTCTAGTACGACGTTAATTAAAATACTTACCTACTATAAAATAAACAATCTAAAAACTGACATAAGCAACTTTTTGGCTTGTCCTTTTATAATTACGTAATAGCAAAATAGAGGGTGTCGATAAAAAGTCGAGAAACTCTTAAAGAGGTCGACGGTCAAGGAAGTTGGGCGACCCCTGGGCTAGAGTGAGGGGACGTTGATACTGACCGACGATGTAGTTGCAGGCCTTGATCATCTTTGGTGGGCTGAAGGTGTAGGAGACGAAGTTGTCGATCTGGCAGAGGCGTCGGAGGCTCTGAGCGACCGCTTTGCTCCTACCAGAGGAGTCCTTCAGCAGCTTGTGCAACTCTGGAAGAAAAGGAGAGGTCACGTTTCAAAGTGTGGCTGACACATTTCAAGTGCATACATGAAAGCCATCTGACGGTGGTTCAAAATGAGTGATGTCCTCATTCAGATTCGATTCCGGACCGTCGCGAAATAGCCTGTTGTGTTACTCCAGTGCGACGTTAATTGAATACGCACCTACCTACCAAGAATCGTATTCACAATACACGATAGGTAGGTAGGTATTTTAATTAACGTCACACTGGAGCAACACAAACGGACTACTGGTGACGGTCCAGGATCAATCCCAAAGGGAAAGAACCGAGGACAAGATCACGTAATTTTGAATCACGGTCAGATGATGAGGGAACACCTAAGCTGTGGCATCCCTCTCCAAACACGAATTAAGTGATCCACCGATTAAACCGATGCGACGTTAATTAAAATGCCAAACCCATGAAAGTGTTATGCAATTGCTTTCGGGTTCCTCTTCCGAAGGGTTGCAAGTTCGGAAATCGGTCCAGTCAAAGACCGCCGTGTACTCGGGGGGCTGGTGCTCATTCAATCTGCCGTGGTCTCGAGTGTTAAGTTTGGAGAATGCGAGATGCCAGCTTAGGTGATGACCTCGTCATCCGACCGTGGTTCAAAATGACGAGGCGTTCTTTGGGTCTTTCCCTTAGAGATTGATCCCGGGCCGCCCCCAATAGCCCGTTGTGCTGCGCGAATGTGACGTTACCTACCTATCACTCAACCCCTACTCGATGAGGAAAGCAGAGGTGGAGGTGCCACGTGGTCAGCCTCTGACCACGTTGGCACCTCTCTCTGACCGTTAGAGTGAGAATTGACGCTGTGAGGGGTTTGACTTGTGGTTGGTTAGAGCAGAAGAAAGCTCAGAGAAGGATAGGGAACGAGAGCGAGGAAGACGGTCGGGTATTGAAGACCGATTGGTGACCTCGTCATCTGACCGTGGTTTAAAATTAAGTGGCGTTGTTCACTGATCTTTCCCCTGGGGATTGATCCCGGCCAGTTTTGCTCCAGTGCGACGTTAATTAATTAACATCACCATTGGGTTCCTCTTCGTGAGATAGGTAGTTAATTAACGTCCCACTGGAGCACACAGCGTGCTATTGGCAACGAGATCAATCCCGAAGGGAAAGAACCGATGACGACACCTTGTTATTTTGAACCGTGGTCAGATGACGAGGTTAACACCTGAGCTGACAGCCCACTCTCCAAACTTCTACGACAACCTGAGGCCACGACAGGTTTAACGTGCACCAGCCCCCGTGTACTCGACTGTCTTTGGCTGGACCGAGATTCGAATTCCCTGATGGATGAGATATCTCGTCATTAGAAAACTGATCAGATCTGATTTCGTCATCATAATAAAATCTGCAATATCTTAATAGCGAGAAATCTCGTCATGAGCAAAATAGGTCGGATCTTGGACAAGATATCTCGTCGAAACCACTTGGAGAGTTAAAATGATCTTGGCTCTTTCAATATCAAGGGGGCCGCGGTGGCCCGGTTGGAAGAGTAACGGACTAGCAACCGAAGGGTTGCGAGTTCGAATCCAGCCAAACACCGTCGTGTACAAAGGGGGCTGGTGCACGTTAAATCTGTCGTGGCCTCAAATGTCCTCACGTTGGCGTGGTGTGGAAGTTTGGAGAGTGGGGTGCCAGCTCAGGTGTTGCCTCGTCATCTGACCGTGGTTCAAAATTACGTGGTGTTGTCCTCGGATCTTTCCCTTTGGGATTGATCCCGGACCGTCACCAATAGCCCGTTGTGTTGCTCCAGTGTGACGTTAATTGAAATAAATAAATAAATCAATATCAAGGAAGAAAATGTCCTGGCGAAGTGACTTAAAAATTAAACTGAAAGAAACTACTCGACTTTTATACTGAATTTAAGTATATTTTTGTCTGGCGTTAAAACCAATAATTATGGTCTTCTTGAAAATGTAATGCTGTAATTTGTAATACTTTAAAATGCCAATGTAATATTATTCCGCCTTTTAAAAAAAGGGGGCGCTTGGAAATGAGATGTTTGAGGAATGCTGTTTCAGCACATTCATGAAACATGGAACTGCTTAGTTTTAAAGTTAGCCTACGGTAATTTCCAGGTACTTAAACTGAATTTTGTCTCTGAAAGACTGGAGGTTTTGTAGATTAGATACATAAGAAATGATATCTTTTTAGAGAAGTTTACATAGTATATTACCTTTCAATACAGCAACACACCCATGGCAAAACAATGCTGAAAGAAATGGGAAAAGAATTAGAAATAAATCACTTACGATTTTTCATACAATATATGCAATACAGTAGTAGTATATATAATCTAAAATCAGAGCAAGAATCAAAAGGTTGATTGGTTTTGGGGATTTTATGGCCCAAGGGACATATTTGGCCATGTTGCGCCAGACACAAGACATACAATATCAAGTAATAGATACACACACTGAAAGTTTTACTGACACAGAAGAGAAATACACCCAGGGAGGAATGCACCTCACACAGGAATCAGTACAACTCGAAAGTTGCTAGCGCATTGGGCATACCTACTGAATTCACATCTTGTTAATTTCATTAAAAAAATATCTATTTAGTTCTTAACATAAAAATAATTTATTGTATTTAAGGCAAATATTCATAGTAAATTCCAAAGTTTTGTTCAATTCTCGTCTGACAAATCTTCTCGACTCTTTCCTTGTTAGTATCTATAGCCGAATGTCTACCTCTGAGTAACCACAGATCAACACACTTTAAAGGATCGAAAAGTCCCAGAGGTGGTTCAACAAGTTTGATGAACAAAAGTGCTGGAATTGTCTTAGTCTTCAACGAAGCTCTTGTTGGGGTGGCAATTAGATTCATCTGCGAAAACGCGCGTTCACATTCACTTGAAAAAATGAGAATGGTATTCAGAGTCCGCATCAAATGCAACAGTTTTCTGGATGTCTTTTCGAGAATGAATCCACGAATCTTCCAATTTCATTTAATTGCAGTCTGATTGACAAGTTTCTAATTTCCACTTCTCCAAATGTCAGTTGAGTATCAACATCTACGGGCTAATGTTTTTGATCAAGTACGCTAGACCAATACGCCAACTCATCTTTGCTTTTTTCGATTGACTCTTTCAATTTTGTATAAAATATACTTGGGTCAATGTGAGGATCCTTTCTTGAATCTTTTTCGTGAAGAAAAACTCCGTGAAAGTGAAGATCACGTACAGCAGCACATTTATAATAGGGCCCAAAGTTCTGTCTTCAAAAATTTGTACCAGTAGTTTATTTTCTTATTTGCTTTGTAGAGGTCGATGTTGTGGACCTGTAGATTCAAACTTAATTCTGATAATTCTTGGAGAACCTCACACATCAATCCTAGGTCCAATAAAAAAATTCTGTAGATGTGATTTTTCTTCTCAAGCCATCATAAGTGCATCTACCATTTTTATCTCTTGTAGGATCATGCATTGCTTCTTCAAAATGATACACAAGGGATTCAAAATTATTCCACTCAGCCGAAACTACGCAAACTAGATGACACCCCATCTGGTACTTAAAATTCTTCCAATTTTCAGCAGCTCAGCACCCAATAATTCTGCACATAAATGGAACTCTACTATTCTTTTCCGAAGCATGGTATAAGACAAAGTTTATCAATCAGTTATTTGAATCTATTTATTCCTGAAGTTTCCTTGACAGCATCATCTACTGATAATTATAGTCTGATTAGCACAATGCCGAATTATAATAGAAGGAATATATAAAGGAAGGCTGCAAATTCTGAGCGTTTTTTTTTCACTCCACTTTTGCACCCTAACATCACAGCAGCGCCGTCGCACGCCAGAGAAACCAAATATATTTTTTTAATAATCTTCTGTCATCCCATAAAAGTGAAGACAATGGAGTAAGGAATCAAATACTCCTTCTGCTGTTACTTCTTCAAGTTCTACTAAGTCCAAAAGCAAATTTATCGGTGAATTCATTCCAACACCTTCGATACTGCGTCGAACATATACTATGGGGGTAGTTTTTGCTGATTGGGGTTGATTCATCAATTATCAACGAAATTATGTTATTGGATTGAACAATTTTTTAAACTAGTTTTCCTCATTTCTTCTCTATTATGATTAACAATGTTAATACACGTATTTGTAGAATGAAGAATACGACTCATTTCAACTCCGTTCAGTTCTTGTAGATCAATTTCAGTTTCAAAATGATGGAATGATTGATTTTCCTTTGCTACTTTATATGCAGTTCGAAAAAATTTTCAATTATTATTTTTTCGTGAGATAATGGCGTTAAAAAACATTATCAAGAGTCATTTTTTCGCTTTCAGCAACTATTTTAATTCTGCTTTATGTGCAGCAGATTCTCTGTGATCAAAAGAATTTTTCCGAAGTGAGCTCAAGTGTTGCTTCCTATATTCGCCAGAATAGGTTATCTCATTGTTGGTCAATTCTTCGGAAAGCTTCATTCCCATTTTCGTTTCAACTCCAAGAGTTCCAACCTTTCTACAAGGCGTACAGCCAAGTTTCATTTTGCAAACAGAGGCATTCATCTTTCAAGCAAAAATAATTTTTTTGATCATAGGTCCAGCAGTCCGGTCTGTCACTTGTAGTTTGGCTTTGCTTCTCAAGATCAGATTCAAAAATAACAACAGGCGTCGTTATTTTCGTGTTCTGTCTGTTAATATTCTGCCCTTTTTATTAGGACTGGTGGTTGAAAAGTAATTATTTTTTTCATTTTTAAATTTGGGGTCCCACTTTTACACTAAAAAAAGATTTTCAACGAAGCATAATGGTCGCCGCCCTCAGTAAGCACTCAACGCGCGTCTTCACAACCAATCACAAGCCGAGCAGTGCCGTCACAACCAGCGCAGAAGTACGCATGCATCGAACTAACACACAAGCAGCCCGCATGCACTGTTTTAATGATTTTGTTCCCGATCTGATATGCGCGACAGAGCGATTCAAGTCCACGTGGACCAAATATCAAATTTTCGAAAGTTATTTTTAACACTTGCAAAATCCGTCGAAAAAAGGTGCCGGAACGCCGTTCCGGTATGTTCTGACAAAAAAAAAGCACTGGTGCTTTGCATCTGAAAGCGTTGTTATTGTCCTTTGATCCCAAAATATGATTTTTAGACAATGAATATGACACAACGAAGCCATATCGATAACTCCATGCATGACAGGATCGTCGGGAGAATAGAGGCTGGTCAAACACGAATATGTTTTCCAGGAACTCAATATTCCGACAACGTCATATATATAGGCTTTGGTGAGAGACCGTTCCAAGATGTTCGAATACAGTATGGCCAAAGTCACCCACGGCACTAATGGTCACATTCCGGCCTTTTCATGATAATGGGCCGGAATGTGACCATTAGTGCCCACCTCTATCGAACCAGCATAGTAAATGCACTGGTTAGAGATCTGTCCACGGCCTCATGTCGTATAATATTCAGCTCCTTCACCCAACACCTGGGCCGCGATAACCCAGTTAAAAGAGCAACGGATTAGCAACCGGAGGGTTGCGAGTTCGAAACTCGGTCCAGCTAAAGACCGTCGTGTACACGACGGCTTTACGTCGTCTTAACGTGTACGAGAGCTGGTGCACCTTCAATCTGTCGTGTCTTCAAATGTCCTCACGTTGGCGTGGTGTGGAAGTTTGGAGAGTGGAGTGCTAGCTCAGGAAGAAATGTATTTCTATAGGGAAGTTCTATAGAAAAGTAACATCGTTAAACAAAAGAAATCACCTAGAGGTTTCTACAGACATTCTATACAGGTGTCCCAAAAAGGTTGTTCCGCGATTTATCTTTTTACCATTTGGAGATAAGTAGGCAATGTAAATTGCAAAAGTGCACCAAATAAGGTAAGTAATTAAGATATGTGAATAAAATTATCACGTGATAACAATTTAAGCGGATACAGTTTTTAATTTGTATACAACCCCTCTAGATAAAAATCCGAGATAGCAAAAATGTTCCTTACCTGTATCCCTATCGTTAGTAAAAAACCATATTTCTGTAGGTTGAATAGTAACGGAGATACAAGAGTTTCTATTTTAAGGGGGCCGTATCTAATCTAGAACGGAAACTGACCCATGGCCAAGAATGAAGAGCTAAGTTCTGCATTGCTGCAGGTGGAAAAATTTCCTTTTATTTTTATTTAAACCATTTTTTCTACAATATTTTTATTATAGATTACATTGTTTACTATTATGCATTGCGATTTTCATCTGCAGTTGCAATACTACATTATTTTGCACAATGTTGCACTTTCTGACCGAAAAATGCTTTTTAGCATTGTGTATGCGGTCCCTAATCTGACTGCTTGAACAGCTGTGCACAAGCGGTATAAGTCAACTTTTTTGCGTCCTTATGCCCCCGTTACTGTTCAACCTACAGAAATGCAGTTTTCTGCTAACGATAGGGATGCAGGTAAGGAACATTTCTGCCATCTCGGATTTTTATGTAGAGGGGTTGTATGCAAATTAAAAACTGTATCCGCTTAAATTGTTATCACGTGATAATTTTATTCGCATATCTTAATTACTTACCTTATTTGGTGCACTTTTGCAATTTACATTGCCTACCTATCTCCAAATGGTAAAAAGATAAATTGCGGAATAACCTTTTTGGGACACCCTGTAGATGTTACTTTATAGAACTTATAGAAAACGGGCCATAATACTATGGGATTCTATTGACCACATTCTATACAAATTTTTAGAGAATTCTATAGAAATTTTTCGTAGGTGGCATCCTTATAGGGACTAGCTTAGTTCAGGTACACATGGAATCCGAAGATAATGCGCCTGTACTAGCCATCCTCCTCACTTAAGTTAAATCTCATTGAACAATCATGGCAAGCCATTGGCCAATGGGTTGCAACAATTCCACCACCAGGACCCATTGAACAACCGAAAAGAATTCTTTTTAAGAATGGGATTCCTTACTCCAAGAGTTCCTGAACACCCTTATGAACAGTGTGCCCTACCACTGTACTGCTATATGCCACTCAAGGTAACCATACACCGTGTTGAATCTTTCCAAAACCATCAGAGAGTAGCTAGGTATTTTAATTAACATCGCACTGGAGGCAACACAACAGGCTATTGGTGACGGTCCGGGATCAAACACGAAGAGAAAGATCCGAAGACGACACCGAGTCATTTTACACCATGGTCAGATGACGAGATAAGCATCTGAGTTGGCACCCAAACTTCCACACCGTGCCAATGTGAGGACATTTGCGCCCCCTTTGTACACAACGATCTTTGGTTGGATTCGAACTCGCAACCCTCCTATTACTAATCCGCTACTCTTCCAACGGCTACCGCAGCCCGAATATAATTTAGGATAAACAAGTACAGAAAAATAAAATAACTAAAAAACTGCACAGATTTTCCCAAGAACAGAAAAATAAAGTAACCGAAAGGAACAGAATAAAATAAAACCAAGAAAAGACTAGAAAATAGAATAGCTAAAAATAACAGGTTGCTTGGTTGACGGGTTTTATGGCGCAAGGGCCGTATTTGGCCATGCTGCGCCAGACAAAACAATATCAAGTAATTGACACACAGTGAAAGCTTTACTGACATAGAAGAGAGAAATACACCCAGGGAGGAATGCACCTGATAGGAATCGAACCTGCGCCGCCTACAACTCGTAGGTTGGTAGCGCGGTGGCATATCCACTGAGCCACGACGGCCCCACAATAACCAAAAGAGTGGTAATAGTAATTAATTAACGTCGCACTGGCGCAACACAACGGGTTATTGGCGACGGTCTGGGATCAAATCAGAAGGGGAAAACCAAGGACACCACCACATAATATTTAGAACCAAGGTAAGATGAGGCAACACCTGAGCTGGTACCCCACTCTCCAAACTTGGATAGTATTTAGAATAAGCAAGCAAAAAGAGAAAGAATGAAAAGAATCGAATTTAATAACCCAAAGAGAACAGGAACACAGAATAGAATGGGTTTTCGGAATATCGTCCTGTACAGAAAGAGCAAACTACTTACGCTGTCCGATTTGGGTCGATTCCGCCGTCTGAGAGACTTGGAAATTGAGCAGCAAGACACAGATTCCGAAAACGACGAGAGACCGCATGGTGTCAGGGAGCGACCAAAGGAAAATAAACGCCCCTGTGTGTGTCCGCACACATCATTCTCAAAAGCTCGCCTACCTTTAGACCTCTCCAGCCTGATAAAGAGAACAATCGCGGCTCGAGATGCTTTTCGTTCCCATGGCAACGAGAGAACGCATCAGCAAAATGTCGTTTATCGTAGCAAAACGTTTGATCTCCGGACTTGGTTGATATTGCATTGAGGAATTGTACACTTCACTTCTATTGCTGACACCGGACCTGGACAATTCAAAAGTAAAACGGGCAGCGGTAGTACGGTTGGAAGAGTCGCGTATTAGCAAACGGAGGGGCTGCGAGTTCCAATCCAACCAAAGACCGTCGTGTACAAAGGGGGCTGGTGCACATTAAATCTGTCGTGGCCTCAAATGTCCTCACGTTGGCTCGGAAGTTTGAAGAGTGCTCAGGTTTCGACCTCGTTATCTGACCGTAGTTCAAAATTACAAGATGTCCTCAATCTTTCCCTACTGGGATTGATCCCGGAGCGTCGCCAATAGCCCGTTGTATTTTAATTAACGTCACACTGGATCAACACAACGGGCTATTGGTGACGGTCCGGGATCAATCTCAAAGGGAAAGATCGAGGACAACCACTTACTTTTGAATCAGATGACGAGACAACACCTGAGCTAGCACCCCTCTCCAAACTTGCACACCACTCCCACGTGAACCGCGGCCTTAAATACCCCCAGGGAGGGATGCACATGACAGGAATCGAAGGTTGCTAGCGCAGTGGGCATACCTACTGAGTCACGACGGTCCCGAATTTACCAAGAGGGCATGGCAGTAACTTCCACCCACAGAAATTTCTACAAAAACCAAACATGTTAAGGACATTTTTACATTCCTTACTTTGATGAAAAGAAAACCCTTTTGTATAAATTAGGTGGATACAAGTTACGTGCCTTGGTGTCTCCATTTAAGAGTTAATTTAACGCTAGTTTTAGTAAATCAGAAAGCAGATAAAAAGACGTTGCAGTTGATACAGCAGACCCTTTTGTATAAATTAGGTGGATACAAGTTACGTGCCTTGGTGTCTCCATTTAAGAGTTAATTTGACGCTAGTTTTAGTAAATCAGAAAGCAGATAAAAAGACGTTGCAGTTGATACAGCAGACCCTTTTGTATAAATTAGGTGGATACAAGTTATGTGCCTTGGTGTCTCCATTTAAGAGTTAATTTGACGCTAGTTTTAGTAAATCAGAAAGCAGATAAAAAGACGTTGCAGTTGATACAGCAGACCCTTTTGTATAAATTAGGTGGATACAAGTTACGTGCCTTGGTGTCTCCATTTAAGAGTTAATTTGACGCTAGTTTTAGTAAATCAGAAAGCAGATAAAAAGACGTTGCAGTTGATACAGCAGACCCTTTTGTATAAATTAGGTGGATACAAGTTACGTGCCTTGGTGTCTCCATTTAAGAGTTAATTTGACGCTAGTTTTAGTAAATCAGAAAGCAGATAAAAAGACGTTGCAGTTGATACAGCAGACCCTTTTGTATAAATTAGGTGGATACAAGTTACGTGCCTTGGTGTCTCCATTTAAGAGTTAATTTGACGCTAGTTTTAGTAAATCAGAAAGCAGATAAAAAGACGTTGCAGTTGATACAGCAGACCCTTTTGTATAAATTAGGTGGATACAAGTTACGTGCCTTGGTGTCTCCATTTAAGAGTTAATTTGACGCTAGTTTTAGTAAATCAAAAAGCAGATAAAAAGACGTTGCAATTGATACAGCAGACCCTTTTGTATAAATTAGGTGGATACAAGTTACGTGCCTTGGTGTCTCCATTTAAGAGTTAATTTGACGCTAGTTTTAGTAAATCAGAAAGCAGATAAAAAGACGTTGCAGTTGATACAGCAGACCCTTTTGTATAAATTAGGTGGATACAAGTTACGTGCCTTGGTGTCTCCATTTAAGAGTTAATTTGACGCTAGTTTTAGTAAATCAAAAAGCAGATAAAAAGACGTTGCAATTGATACAGCAGACCCTTTTGTATAAATTAGGTGGATACAAGTTACGTGCCTTGGTGTCTCCATTTAAGAGTTAATTTGACGCTAGTTTTAGTAAATCAAAAAGCAGATAAAAAGACGTTGCAGTTGATACAGCAGACCCTTTTGTATAAATTAGGTGGATACAAGTTACGTGCCTTGGTGTCTCCATTTAAGAGTTAATTTGACGCTAGTTTTAGTAAATCAAAAAGCAGATAAAAAGACGTTGCAGTTTTATTGAAAAATAAGTTACGTGCCTTGGTGTCTCCATTTAAGAGTTAATTTGACGCTAGTTTTAGTAAATCAGAAAGCAGATAAAAAGACGTTGCAGTTGATACAGCAGACCCTTTTGTATAAATTAGGTGGATACAAGTTACGTGCCTTGGTGTCTCCATTTAAGAGTTAATTTGACGCTAGTTTTAGTAAATCAAAAAGCAGATAAAAAGACGTTGCAGTTGATACAGCAGACCCTTTTGTATAAATTAGGTGGATACAAGTTACGTGCCTTGGTGTCTCCATTTAAGAGTTAATTTGACGCTAGTTTTAGTAAATCAAAAAGCAGATAAAAAGACGTTGCAGTTGATACAGCAGACCCTTTTGTATAAATTAGGTGGATACAAGTTACGTGCCTTGGTGCCTCCATTTAAGAGTTAATTTGACGCTAGTTTTAGTAAATCAAAAAGCAGATAAAAAGACGTTGCAGTTGATACAGCAGACCCTTTTGTATAAATTAGGTGGATACAAGTTACGTGCCTTGGTGTCTCCATTTAAGAGTTAATTTGACGCTAGTTTTAGTAAATCAGAAAGCAGATAAAAAGACGTTGCAGTTGATACAGCAGACCCTTTTGTATAAATTAGGTGGATACAAGTTACGTGCCTTGGTGTCTCCATTTAAGAGTTAATTTGACGCTAGTGTTAGTAAATCAAAAAGCAGATAAAAAGACGTTGCAGTTTTATTGAAAAATAGAAACACTCGAGTAATGGAATATGAGATCAAACAACTTTCCAAAACATACTCTACATAATCTCTCCACAACAGTGCAAACGTAACATACACATTTTTCAATCTCCATTGTAAAACTTTATACAAGACACTATTTGACAACAAAATGTGATGCATATAGTGACACAACTTTTGTCCTACACTACCATATTTTTGAATCGAAATGAAAGTATGAAAAATCATGATTTAAAAGATAATCAACAAAATTTGATTCATTTGATTGAAAACAGAATTTTCTAAATCGGAATTTTGATTTTAATAAATTCGTTGCCTGTTTAAATGTGTTTGAAACGAGACATGCAAATCAGTGTAGTTTCTATATAGCATTATTGGGGCTTGTTGCTTTTAATGGTACTTACGTATTAATCGCCGCATGCCATTGGCGCATATCAGCCAAGTTTTGTTTCGGGCGGAAAATGTTTAGCAATTGCCCTTAAGATGGCATCAAACATCATTATAAACTGCGAGTAGGGACTCGAGGTGGTGGCGAGATGTTCCTCGATGTTTTTTATTTCGCCATTTAGCACTTCCCAAGATGCGTTCTATATTCTGTGTGTGCGTGTCAGTTTCAGAATCAATGAAATTGTATTTGTGGTTCACTTGGCAGTGAATATAACCAGATTGTTCCAGTTCTTCCGTCTTATACCCGTTCCAACAGATTTGGCGATTAATCGCTGGCATGCGGTTAATACCCTTTTAATCTTTCATTTGAATATTTCATGGTAGAAATCCTAAACATTTAAAATTCTATATTAAAAAAACATTTTTAAAAGAAACAATTAAATTTAACAAATTTCCATACATCATAATTAAATTAATTTAAATTTTCAGATCAATTCATTACACCTACTTGTTTTAAGTGTAAAAACTGTTTAAATTGAGTTAAACTGTTAAGTTGAAAACATTCTTTTCAACATTAGTAGCAGCAGTGACAATATGGTTCAACAATAGTAGTTCAAAAGTAAGAGTAGTGACAATATGGTTTTATAAATGGCTTTCTTGTTTTCTAGCACAAACTCTAAAATATAAGGGGTTTCCCCATTCCAAGAGATATCTGAATACATTTTCACAAACAGGTAGGTATTTTAATTAGCGTCGCACTGGAGCAACAAAGCGGGCCAATAGCGACGGTGTAGGATCAATCCCCAAGGGAAAGATCCAAGGACAACACCACGTGATTTTGAACCATGGCCAGATGATGAGATAACACCTGAACTGGCACCCCACTCTCTTTTCACAAAAAAGGAAATCATAAAATTTATCTGCTTTCTCTTGAATTTTAATAATTACAGGCAAGAATATTTTGAATGTTTGCAAATATCTTTTTATTCAAACACAAGTGATTTTCTTTCATTAAATAAGCTAGGAAGTAAGGGTCATTTGTAGTATACCAAAGTACTCATTTGTAATATACCAAAAAAATGTTTAACAGTGGCGATTCCTTTATCCCAGAAATAGCAAATTCCCTCCTAACAGGGCATCAGTTGAAGTCTATCCAACCTTTCCAGTTAATTGTCATTCTAACATGGGTGCCAATTCCTAGAGGCTCTAACCTGTTCACTAACCCATTAAAAAAGTTCCGGAAACATGAAGCAAGGGTGTTTTGTTTAGGTCTCACAATAATTTCTCCAAGTTAGTGCCACTGCCACATCCCAATCTATTATCTCTAATATCTATTATTATCTCTAGTCGTCAAAGTTGGGAAGCCAGTTAATTTTTAATTAAAAAAGGGAAGTACTTCAGGTGTTACTGAGTAAAAGAAAATTTTAAACTTAACATGCAAAAATAACATGCATTTTATCCCAGAGGTTACTTTATTTTCAATATTATTAAACTTAGAGAAAAAAAATTAGTTTGATACTTAAATCATGATTTTTAAAAATAAAATACCTTGATTTAAAACAAGTTGATTAAATTGGCATACCCCGATTGCAATACAATGTTAAACAAATAAATACATGAAACAATTCTGGATGTTGTAAATAATATCCTTAATTTCATAAAGATAAACAATGTTGGGATGGATAACACGAAACCACAATCAATCCAGAAGACTCATTCTCAAAGGTAGGAATATTAAAAGTTTAGAAGGGGTACCTAACAAAATATATTGAAGTACACATAAAATCCACCACTCATAATATAATATATAACCCAAAATAACATAATATATAAATTCATGAAAAGATATAATATATAAGGTATTCTAAGTACTTATTATCAACTGTTTTTAACATTTTTCATAATTTCGAACCTAATATTTCAGGCTTATCCTTTCAATTATATCCATGTTAATCATGGATGGCTTATCCATGTTAATCATGGATTCAACAATTCCATTCAAAGTATATTCTTGCGCAAAGTTTCCACAAGGATCAATCTTTTTCAAACTACAAATCAATTACCTGACATATTAGTCATTTAGATACTTCTTAATATATATTTGTACTAAATATAAATGTTACTACTGTCTTCAGATTATCTAAAAAAATTGCACATTATGGAAACAACACAACTTTCTTTCCCCACAAAACGAAATAATGAGCAGTAGTGTTTTGGGTTTGATTAAACTGTAAGTATCAAATTCTCATGAAACAATTGCCAACTGCAAAGAAATATATATTTTTTTTAAATAATAGTGAAAAAAGCATTACTTGTACCTAAATAATAACACTTAAAAAAATTTAAAATCACTTCAAATTTTGAGAACTGAACAATGATCAATCCCAACGTAAAATCTAGACACAGGCTGTGTAAACAAAACAAGTATGTATCTGTGTAAACAAACCATAATTTCCCATTGGAAAGGAAAAACGTCTGCAACAATGATCATACATGGTGATTCAGAATGAATGCTGTGATGATTTTCATTTTATCCAATGAGAAATGGTTCCAACAGAAATTTTGTCCAATTAGGAAAGGGTTCAAATCACATCTTTGCCAGCACGTCAATTTTCAAGCAAATCTTACAACTTTATGGCTAATGACATGAAGACCGGAAATGAACCAAATTTTTAAGGCAACCACATATGTTAATAATTAAAAACGTAGGTTATATTTCAAGAGTTTACAATGACCTATTTGGCTATTTTCAAAAAACGAAGTTTCAAAAATTCGGAACACGTGATCATTCCAGAATGATTGACTTGTCCGTAGGTTGGTTTTATGACGCAAGGGCCCTATTTGGCCATGCTGCGCCAGACACGACATACAATGTCAAGTAATAGACAAACACACAATGAAAGTTTTACTGACACAGAAGAGAGAAATGCACCCGACAGGAATCGAGCCTGCGCCGCCTACAACTCTAAGGTTGTTAGCGCAGTGGGCACACCCACTGAGCCACGACCCCTCCCCCCCCGCCGTTGGCTCGTCCGAGAGGATAGAAACAAAACCACTGCAGCATCCATTCCGACTCGCATTGCGTCGAGGCAATCGGCAGTTGAAAACACCTTTCGTTTCAGAAGCAACATTAAATAACATCAGCAAACACTGAAAATCGAAGGCACGAGACGATCACTCCACGTATTCGAACTGCGACCCTTCCGGTGGGACGGAGGCGCCCTCTATGTCAATCCCGTGGGACAGATTGAAGTGGTTGCGCATTGTCCTTTCTCGAGCAAACTGCTTGTTGCACACTCCGCAGCGGTACCGCCGCCGCACGTGGGTGTCGATGTGGTCCCTGATGTGTCCCTTGTGCCTAGTGGTGTACCAGCAGTACTGGCACGCGTAGTGGCCTTTCCCTCGCTTGGACTTGGGGCCGTTCCTCCCCGTGATTCGCAGGTGCTCGACGTCCATCGGCTTGTTCTTGTAACTCCATACCTGAAAGACTGAAAAGCAAATCCAGTGAGTGGAAGGGTAGAGCAACACAGCGTGCTATTGGCGACGAATCGAACCCGAAGACGACACCGCGTAATTTCGAACCACGGTCAGGTGACGAGAGATCACCCCTGAGCTGGACAGATCGTACGTGCACCGGCCCCCTTTGTGCACGACGGTCTGGTTGGATTCGAACTCGGAACCCTAATCCGTTACTGTGCCGACCGGGCTACCGCGGTCAGTGAGGGGAGGGGTAGACTGGCTACATGGAAAATATCACACAGGGTATCAAATTTACGAAATTTAAAAACGTACATGAAACAGGCAAGGAGCCTGTTTCTTCTACTGCTACTGTAATATGCCTACCCACTGAGCCACGACAACCCCCAAAATATTTTTGGGCTCGACATGAGCCTTTAATCTAAATACGCGCTTGGTCACTCGAGTCTAGGTGAATAGACAGGAGATTCTTCTCTCGTCTAATCCTTACATTTCATGCAGCTTATTGCTACGTGAAATTCATTTTTTTTTATTACTTTAAGAAACTATCAACCCCTGTAGACGGATAACCCAAAATCTCTATTATTTTCCAATCACTAAAAGAGGTTGGTCTAGCCACGTACTGTGATTCTATTCTGCCCTTCTGTTAGTCACATATATCTGCCTACTCTCCTTAAAAATATCATACGTCAGGTTAGGAAACTAACACCTGCCCAAGGTAGGTAGGTATTTAATTGACGTTGCACTGGAGCAACACAGCAGGCTATTGGCAACGGTCTGGGACAAAACCCGAAGGGAGAAATCCGAGGACAGCACCACGTAATTTTGATCAGCGGTCAAATGACGAGAACACCTGAGCTGGCATCCCACTCTCCAAACTTCCACTCCTCACCAAAGTGAGGACATTTGAGGCCATGAGATTGAATGTGCACCAGTCCCCTTTATACATGGTCTTTGGTTGGATTTGAACTAGCAACCCTCCGATTGCTAATCCGTTACCCTTCCAACTGGGTTACCGCGGTCTCCCTTTCGAAAGGATATTACTACAAAAATTAAGAATGTTTTCCAATAGTGACAAAAAGAGATGTGTATGGGTTCTATCCAGTTCACCCTAGTCAAAATTAAAACTGACTATTACAATATAACAAACGAAAAACAATCATAACAGCAATTACATTTTTATGTACATTTTAAGAAAAATGGGCTGTAAAAAAATGCTTCAAAGTAAAATTTGGAAGCCAGTCCACCCCTGGAGAAGGAGGTTCAGCTGAAAAATGAATCTGCCTATTATAGGAGAGCGAGCAAAGGCGTCAGTTCTCCTATGAGGTGATATCCCATGCAATAGTTTTGTGAACTGTTTAAATATTCGTAAGGGTTTCAGCACTCATTTTTATAACAAGCAAAGGAAAATTTAATATTTCAAAAATGAACATATTTTTTCTAGAACATATATTTTAAAAGCTGTAGAAATAAATTTCAAGGAAAAATATTCGTCATCAAGTTGAATCTTCATATTAAAAGAATTGAAAAAGGGTGAATATTTATAAAAATGTCACTTAAAACAATCATTTTAATACATTGTTAATATGTAGAACTAAGTTTATATTTACGCAGTAGCATAAACTAATTAATGAATACTAATATACAAAGTAAAAACTAATAATAATCTACTTAATTACATTGAAAAATTTATATGCAAAAACTAATTGTGAAAGCAGTACATTTCATTAGAAAATAAAGTTTTATATTATTTATACAGTAAGTTATAAAAACTTATCTAATACAGGAACTTAATAAATATTTAAGGCATGTTTTTATTACAAAACTTATTTCTACACATAAAATATTTTGAACAAATAACAATTCAAATTTCACTCAAATGCACAAAATATATATATCATCCAAAAGATAGGTAAATAAGCTAAGCAAAACAACATCAGCTGTTTAAAAGATTTTGAAAATTTGTCCCAAAGATTGTAGTTTGTTTTAAGTTTGTGTTGTTTTATTATCTTCTGTACTAACTGAAAGTAATAAAACAATCCAATTGTCAACATTTCCCATTGTTTAATTTTAGAAGTCAATCTTTCTACCTTGTAATTTACCAGTTTTGGAATATAGGAATTTCTTATTATTACAGTAGTAGAATATAGCATTAATCTTATCCCATGTTTTTGAATAACAAACTTCTTCATGGTGTTTTCTATACATATAACATCACATTCTGGTTTTCGCCACTTAAAAAAATTTATTTAGGCAGATTATTTGCCTAAATACAGTAAGCTCAAATGATATTAAATCTTGGGAACCTGTTTCCATTTTAACTTGAAAGACCTATAAAAGAAAACGAAGTTAAAATAATAGATTATCGAACCTAAACAATGTACTTAATATTTTTTAAAAGAGCACATGGGATGTTTAAGATTCCTATGGCACATTTTATATTTTAAAGCAGTGGTTCTTAACCTGTTTAGTGATTGGCACTCCCTTGAATCTAAAAATAAGTTATCGCACCCCCTTGAAAAATGTGTTTTTATTTCTTTATTTAGGAAATTACTTCTATTGCAAGATAATTTGTTTATTGAAAAGTAAACACATATTTACATACATACAAAACAATATCTCAATTTTTAAAGGCTACGTTGTTTCTTCATAATACCTTTAAAACGAAGCTCATGTTCTGAAAGAGCTAAGCGTAAGTCATTAATGGCAATTAAGCGATTTCTGGCTTGTTTTTATATGCAAAAGTGATGAAAATCCCATTTCACACAGGTAGGTTGGCAAATGGTAAAAGTGTCTGCAATGCTGCTTTTGTCAGCTTTGGATAAGGTTCTAACTGTGTACACCACAATTGTTCCAAGTCGAGTTTTTCAAATTCCATTTGAATAGGTGCATTGGCTCGTATTTCAATAAGATTCTTTTATTAATCGCTGTCATCCATCGAAACTTCTCTCGCATCCCTGAAAATGCTTTCTCGCACCCCCAAGGTGCACACACCCCAGTTAAGAACCACTGTTTTAAAGAAACATGGGGCAAACAAGTTTAAAAAGGCTTTATATCTAAATACATAAGTAGCATGGTCCAAACATGTTAGAACAAGAATTGACAAGTCTAACTCCATCCATCCCTTCCCTCTTTTCATCACAGTTAGTTAATTATTAAGTTAATATAGACTAGGTTCAATTACAAAAGTATTAAAAAAATACACCAGTCCTTGATGCAGAAACTAACAGTATTTAAAAGCAGATGATAAATCGAATGCTTATTTCAGTAACATAAGCTTATTATTTATAATTATAACCATGTAATTCACAATTGCTTTCAGGATTGAAAATACTAAGGTATGGTATGTATTTTAATTAACGTCGCTCTGGAGCAACAGAACAGCCTATTGGCAACGGTCCGAGATCACCCGAAAGGAAAGATCTGAGAACAACACCCCGTCATTTTGAACTACAGTCAGGTGACGAGGTCACACCTGAGCTGGCACCCCACTCTCCAAACTTCCACACCATACCAACATGAGGACATTTGAAGCCAGGACAGATTTAATGTGCACCAGCCCCCTTTGTACACAACGGTCTTTAGGTTGAATTTGAACTCACAACCCTCCAGTTGCTAATCCATTGCTCTTCCAACCGGGCTACAGCAGCCCACACAAAAATTGGTATTCAATTTCTATAAAAGCTGAATAGAAAAATGTATACAAAAACAGTAAACAAGACACATTTGAGGTAGGAAATGCGGGACAGGGAAAACACAGATAAAACCAAATTTCCTTTAGATTTGAACATTTCTTATTGTCATACCTTTACTGTACATGGAGATCTTAAAGTAAAAGAGCACTCAGAGAAAAAAAAATGCTGCCAGATTGTGAAAATACCCATTTAAGAAATATTATTAAATATGAAAATATTGTTTAAACAGTAACCTCTATGAATCATCGATTTCTTGGGGACAAGTAAAAAGCATAATATACTGAAAGGAGTGATATATAGAGAGATCAAATAAAAACTATATATAAAATGCACAATTTACACATTAAATAATTAACCCCTCTAAATAATAAGTACCCACTGAACAATTATTTTTAATTCCACATTTACAACAAAATATTTAAGTGTACTTTATTCCAATACACATGAAATATGCATTTCAAAAGAAAAAAGGATTTTGCATTTACAATTAAAAAAAAACATTTCACTATTTTAAAATCTTTTTTAGCAAATTTTAATTTTTTTCAAATGTTTTATTTTCTTGATCTTCCTTGCAGTGTTTTGCACAATTCTGTGCATGTATTTTCAGGTACTACTGTTCTTATTTTTACTATTTTTAAAAAATCCTTTATTTATTCCATGCACAAAGTTATCAAATGCATCATAAAAATAACTATAAAAAGTTCCAAATATATATGAAACACAGAAAGCCAAGAAAAATTACTTAATAGTTTAAAAGTGAGTCTGTTTCGCATCTAACATGATAAAAAAACTTGGAATAACTCACAAAATAATGAAGCTACAGTTATGTAATTTAGCAAACATTCTCTTCAAAGCTATACAATTAATATATGACAAAACATATCCAATTTTAGGGTACTGTGTCCTTAAAGTATTCATTTAAAACTATGTACAATTACAAGTTAAACATAAAATCAATAGTAAAACTTTAAAAAATTATTTTAAATTTGGTATAATACTTTTTATAAGCAGACATTTCCATGCACCTAAAATCCACTGCCAATTCACTTTTTCTTTTTATGTGTACTGAGTTGGTAGGGTGATTTTGGGTTTTATGGCGCAAGGGGACATATTTGGCCGAGTTGCACCCAATGCAAGATAACGAGGGGAAAAAAGCAGAAGAGTAGATGAGAGTAAAAAGAAGAGTGGACACAGATCACTTGGGGTTGTGATGCCTGTACACTTCTAAAGATGTGCTCCTGAGGGTTTAAGGAGATCTATGCTGTTCTCACCAGGTGCTCTGAATACTTTTAGCTAAATAGGGGGACTGGTTTTGGTTTGTTTTTTGGGGGGTTAATGGTGCAAGGGCCATATTGGCCATGCTGCACCAGACACAAAACAATATCAAGTAATTGACACATAGTGAAAGCTTTACTGACACAGTAGAGAGAAATACACCCAGGGAGGAATGCACCTGCAGGAATCAAACCTGCGCCACCTACAACTCGAAGGTTGCTAGCGCAGTGGGCATACCCACCGAGCCACAATGGCCCCGAGGACTGGTTTTGAACACAATCTGAGTTTAGCTTATTTACATTAATCGATTAAAGGATATGCTTGCAAAATTGCATAGCTGTAGCTACATTATTTTGCAAGTTTCTACATTGAATGTCAGGTGTGTAATCAGCTCTTTTAAACTATAAAGTCCTTTTTCTGGGCTTTCTCTTCCGTGGCAGCGTTTGTTAAAAGTGGGAGAGCCACTTTAGAGATAGAGGTCATTTGTCAATTTCTTTTTAGGGTCCTATAATACACCTCGACTCCCTACCCATGTGATGCTGGAGGATATCGCAGAAGTTGGTTGGTTTTGGGATTGCAAGGGTCCCATCCCATTTTTGGGTTATTTGGCCAGATATCACTGAGGGATTTCAAATGAGTAGTCATGAGAAAACTGCTTGTACAAACTGTCACTTTAAAGGAAGGAGACTAGTCAGAAAATCCCTTTGGTTCCACTGACTTAAAATTCATCAGGGGACAGGTAAAAAAGAGCGATACAACTGAATGCGAGAGGGGTTTCTGCAATTGTATAGTAAAATAAAAGAAACATTTCAGGACCAGTAAGAAACCTAAATGGGAAAAGATGAATATCAAAAATCACAGTTAATTTAATAAATTTACTGAGAGCAGTAGACACTCAGTTCAGAAAATCAAGATGAGAAAAGATGCTCTAAACTAATGTCTCTAAATGACGAGCCAGTACAAGGTCCAGACGTCAATTCATATCAGGTCATGAAGAGGTTCTCTTGAAATGTGTTGTTTTTAAGCATTTTTATGAGTAAATATTTTTAGTTCAAATATTCTGAGAAAAATATCCTAATTGGTTTAAATGCTCAGATCCTGAATGCCTAAATGACATCAATGTAGCAAATGTCAGTGATCCATCAGAAAGGGACAAACAATTTTCCTTTGAAATTGAAGATCAAGGCCATATCCCATATCTGGTTTTCAAATTTTTTTCGTGAATACTGTTTGTTCCTTCACAAGTTCGCATGAGAGTGATTACTTTGAAACCTGAGTAAGACACAGGACTTTGTTTAATTTTGGTGTTAAAAAATCTCGTATTGAAGGTGCTTGTGTGCGATAAATATACATTTCTGTTGATCAGTCATTTCAGAGGGGTATGTTAATAAAAATGAGTCCAAATTAATATAAAAATATTGGGGAGAGAGAACTACAATACGATGATTTCATTAGTTCAGTGATTCAGATTGTAAGCATTCCACACCATGTACATAAATATACTAATATTCTTTGACTATGCCATAATTAATACTTACGTTAATGTGAACTCAAAAAATTGGGAAGGTATTTACTAGTAAATTTGTTGGGACCTCACCTTACAAAAAAGTAAACTGGTTTCATGAAGTTTGAGAACTAATGATCTAAACTTAGCCGAATTCAGCTATTGGTTTAAGATGGAAGAAATACTTTTATTACAATCCCATTGTTGGAACAGATGACACAATCTAAGTACAAATCTTGTGGATTACTCCAAAAGTTTTGAATAAAATTGTCCAAAATATATGAAAGTGTGACCTCAACTGCCTCATTATACACAATGTGGTTAGCATGGGGTCAATTTTGACCACCCTGTATGATACAAACTTTTTACGATCTTTTTAATCTAATAAGGTCCAGATCTTTATTTGGCCTTAAAGATACATATTATTTAATTTTTTCACTAACTTGGCATGCACTTTCTGTGAATTTCAACACTTTTAAAATGTCAGCTGAACATGGTCATTCAAACTTGTTTGTTTTAAAAATGTAAGCTAGTTCAAAGATTGTAAAAGTACCCTGTGTATTTTGGAAACACGACGTACTATGCAGAAATAACTTAAGAATTTTGGTACTCGAAATAAATAAGTTTCAGAATTAATGTGATCTTTTGTAAGCTATATTATAGAGCCATGTTCGATTAGACTTAAAAGTAAGAAATTATTTAACTTGGACTAACTTCTATAACAATCTTTTAGAAAAAGTAAAGATTTTTTATTAAGGTATTCTTTGTTGTGCTAAGAGTCAGTTGAGTGGATTTTTTCCTTCAATTTTTAAAATTATTTTAGAATTTTTTAATTACCTTCCACTAAGAATAAAACGGTGGTTTTTTTCCTAAGAAATTCTTCCTTGATGACATAAAAAGCATGCCAAAAAATGAGTCTAAAGCATTGCCACTAAAAAGTCTATTAAAGCTGTACGAATATTTTCTAGTTTCTTGTTTGGATGAATAAATTATGAGCATGGTATTTTTTAGAGCTCAGAGTTAGCAATAATTAATCTAGTGTATTATAACTAACCACGCTAGTTTGTTACTTGACGATACTCTGGAAGATTCTCAATCATTGATCACAAAGAATCATGTGTTGCTGTTGAAGATTCTAGATTTATGTTTGTACTGCAGTTTTAGTTTTAATTATAAAAATAGCTCTTTTAGGTTTACCTCATATAAGTAAAGATATCTCTGTTCAATTGACATTGTTCGTGCAATACAAAAAATACAGATTCTGTAAACATCAAATATTAATGATTAATTTCATGCAAATGAATTGTTTAGATTTTTCATGCATTCGGTTTGATATCTGCATACGATGCTACTGCACAGAACATGTACTTTAAGAAGCAAGTATTAATTTTCAAACTTTTACTGTGTCGAGCGAGTCCTTTTTGAGCAGTGTGGGAAATAGTCAGAGATCGGCCACGCTCAGAAAGCTGATATCGTAGCAGCTGAAGATCGGGATGGGCTCAGGCAGGTGTTTCTTCATTGAATCTGTGCTCCACAGAGGTGAAGTACTGGCAGTCATGGTGCAGGCATACTCCTTCAGCCCTGTAACTGGATTGATCCTCTTCACTGTCAAAATAAAAACAAGTTAAAGGACTGAAAACAAATAGAAAATTTAATCGAGAAAAGTGAACAGGTCTGGCTCCATGTTCAGTGTATGTTGGTTTGTTTGGGGTTTTATGGTGCAAGGGTCATATTTGGCCAAGCTGCACCAATTGTAAGACAAACAATATCAAATTGTGAAAAGAAAGGATGGTGAGGAGAAAGATCGCTTGGGCATCCTGGAATCGTGACCCCCTGTTTACTAAATGCAGTAAACCCCATGGGTGAGTAAGTATTTTAATTAACGCTGCACTAGAGGAACACTACAGCCTAATGGTAGCGGTCCTGGATCAAACCCAAAGGGAAAGATCGAGGACAATACCACATCATTTTGAACCATTGTCAGATGACGAGGTCACACCTGAGAGATGGCACCTCACTCTCCAAACTTCCATGGTGTTTGGTTGGATTTGAACTCACAGCCTTCCGGTTGCCAAAAGGGCTACCGTGGCCCCACAAACCCCATGGGAAAAAGAATAGATCATTAGGGTAGCTCGGGTGCATGAAGTCCGTACACACCTAAACAAGATGTGCCTCCGAGGGGTCAATATATTTTAGAATGGAAGTTTTCAAACTATGAAGCCATGGATGCTTTGACTGCTCTCAGGTAACTTAAGTACACCATGAGATATTGATAAACTTCTTAATTTACCCACAAAAAAGCCACCGATATATATATGTGGGCAGCAGTAGCCCGGTTGGAAGAGTAACAGGTTAGCAACCAGAGGGTTGCGAGTTCGAATCCATCCAAAGAACATTGTGTTTCGGGGGGCTGGTGCACGTTAAATCTGTCATGGCCTCAAATGTTCTCACATTGGAATGGTGTGGAACTTTGGAGAGTGAGGTGCCACCTCAGGTGTGACCTCATCATCTGACCCTGGTTCAAAATAACAAGGCATTGACCTTGGGGGGGGGGGTATTTCAATTAACGTCACACTGGAGCAACACAATGGGCTATTGGTGACGGTCCGGGATCAATCCCAAAGGGAAAGATCCGAGGACAACACCACGTAATTTTGAACCACGGTCAGATGACGAGGCAACACCTGAGCTGGCACCCCACTCTCCAAACTTCCACACCACGCCAACGTGAGGACATTTGAGGCCACGACAGATTTAACATGCACCAGCCCCCTTTGTACACGACGGTGTTTGGCTGGATTCGAACTCGCAACCCTTCGGTTGCTAGTCCGTTGCTCTTCCAACCGGGCCACCGCGGCCCGCATTGACCTTGGATCTTTCCCATTAGGATAGATCCTGGACCGTCACCAATAGCCCGTTGTGTTGCTCCAGTGCGACATTAATTAATTACCAAAGGATATTGTAACACGTAATTATTTATTAATGATGAACAGTACTTAGAATGCATAATGAATGAGAAAAAGGTTCCTCCATTGCACTGCCTACAAATCCAAGCTGACAAATCTTTAGTGTACTTAATATTGATAAGTTAGGGAAAGGATTCAGAATTTCAGTAACCAACTGTTAAAGTACGCACATTTATGTAAAAATTTATTGCTACATAAAAGTGATAGAAACTTATTCAAATAGGATAATTCAAATTATCCTATTTGAATAATTTTGTAAAGTTCGTGTTCATCCCAAAGAAGTTTATTAATGCTAGCCCCTAAGCTCCTTTGAAACTGTAATGTTGGTAGGTATATATATTTTAATTAACGTCGCACTGGAGCAACACAACGGGCTATTGGTGACGGTGCGGGATCAATCCCATAGGGAAAGATCGAGGACAACACCACATAATTTTGAACCATGGTCAGATGAGATCACACCTGAGCTGGCACCCCACTCTCCAAATCACCAACATGAGGTTTAGGTTTTGTGGAAAATAATTAAAAAATTAATGAAAAGAATTTTGAAAACAGAAAAAAATCCACACAACTGATTACTCTTGCTATTTGGAAAGTATTAACTTTAATGAAGAAAATCTTTACTTTTTCTGAAATATTGTTATAGAAGTTTGTCCAGGTTAAATAATTTATTAGTTTCAAGTCTAATGGAACCAAGCTATATAATATGAATGCTATGAAAGATCATATTTCTGGGGCTAACTAGAGTTATTTAGGCATGGTAAAATAAAAAAAAGACGATGATTTACAAAAATTAATAAGAAATTCAAATAAAAGCAAGGTTGCCATAATCCCAATAAAGCAATGTTAACTTTGCTTGACACAACTCGTTACAAAATGCATGCCAAAAAAGTCTTTATATCAAAACTATACCATAATGATAAAGCAAGATTTCTTTTGTTAAAAAATAATGCAGATGGTTGGTTTTGGGGATTTACTACGGCCCCATGTTTGGATTGGCTTTGAGGTTTTATGGTACAAGGGCCATATTTGGCCATGCTGCACCAGACACAAGACATACAATATCAAGTAATACACACACAATGAAAGTTTTACTGATACAGAAGAGAGAAATACACCCAGGGAGAAATGCACCTGGCAGGAATCGAATCTGTGCCACCTACAACTCTAAGGTTACTAGTGCAGTGGGTATACCCACTGAGCCACAATGGCCCTGATAACGCACAGAAAAATACATAATAGATATAAGAAATTCAATTTCTGCAGATATTTCTTCACTTAAGTTTATTACAAAATGCATATTTGAGGCCCTTAATGTACAGCATCCACATAAATATTTTCCCAGGGTTTCCACTCTTTAAACAAAAGAAAAACTAGGTCTGTTCTAAGACTACAGATCACAATAGATTAACTTGTAAGTGCACAGGTGACGAGTCTTTCACAACTGCAAGGTCTGAGTTTTACTAAAATAATTTTTTAATTAAAATATGAATTTCATGCCCCAATTTTTAAACTTGACCTTGGACAACTATCATTGATATTGGTTTTTGAATGCAGGTGATGTAAAATATGCAGCATTCTTTTAAAACTGAAAAAATTTAAGACTTTCAGCAAATACTAAGTTTTTCTTCTACTAAGTTCACTTTCATAGATGGGACACTTTGATCAATATTACGAATACACAACTTATGTAAAATGTTTTTAATATATTAATTCTAAATGTAGAAGTTGTGGCGAACTTAACTACCACTACAAAAATTAACTTACCATACAATAGTATATTAACAGTATAACCCAACTCTACCATGGAGTTCTTTTTGGTAGACAAAAGTTGCACTGTTTCTCACGAGTTTGCCAAATTAAAAATAAAAAGAAAATCTGTTTTTCTTTTTTTTATTTTATATAACCCCCAGAGAAGCCAAACTTCTCTGTGGTTTATATAAAATAAATGGTACAATGAATGCTGCATCGCAGGAACCCAAAAGTGATTGGTTGGTTTTAGCGTTTTATGGCACAAGGGCCCTATTTGGCCATGCTGTACCAAACACGACACACAATATCAAGACGCACACAATGAAGGTTTTAGTGACATAAAAGAGAGAAATGCACCCAGGGAGGAATGCACCTGACAGGAATCGAACCTAAGCAGCCTACAATTTGAAGGTTGCTAGTACAATGCACTGAGTCAGGACAGCACCCCCCCCCCCAAAAAAAAAAGTAAAGCAGAACACTTGCAGAAAAGGTGCTCGTAGTAAACACTGAATTTCTGGTCTTGCTGGAAAGGGTTCTCACTGTAGCATCATTGAGGCTAAGAGAGGGAAAACACAACAATTAGAATATTAAGTTATTAAAACATTGTAACAATCGAAGACCAGAATACAAGGTCTAGATCAGGGGTTGCCAAACTTCTTTGACCATCGACCCCTTCAAGTTTCTTAACTTTTTATGGATCCCTTCTATTTTACTATTATGTAATCATAATAGGACAAGCAAAAAGGACGCTTATGTGAGTTTAGATTGTTTATTTTATAGTTAGTGTTTATTGTATGTTTAATATAGTATATATTAATGTATTAACTTACGTCAAAGGGATACATTTTTCTTTAGCGTCCTTCTTAACATTACATGTGATAGGAGGGATAAATAAGATCTAAAATTAAATGTACATAACAAAATAGCAATAATACAATCTTCCTTATGCATATGAAAATAAGACTTATTAGCATACAGTTTATTAAAGTCGTCAATGTGAAGGGTGTGCTTCAGGACTCTTGACAAGATTAGCAATGTTGGGTTCGAAATCAGTAAGTTTCAGCCTTCAATTGACATGGAAATCTATATTCACTCTTAATTGCGTTGTCATTTAGGATAGAGGTAATCCAAGTTAACCAAATTAAATATTACTCGTACAACGATGTCTTATATTTTTCTAACGACTCCAATCAAGTTATAATGTCCAATCAAGTTATACTCCCAGTCAACTCTTAATGTTATAATCGACCCCTGGTCTAGATAATAACCAAAAGATTTAACAAAATTGAAAAACATTTTCAATATACATTAAACATCGAATACTTTCACTCAAATCTAAACTGTGGTTACATCCAAATATTACAATGAAATATTTTGCAAAATCTACCTAGGAAAAGAAATTACATAATACTAATTTTCAATATTAATATTAAAATTATATTAACATAATACTAAAACAAACATATCTTTAGATTACAAAATTCATATCTAACTAAATTTAAGGATACTGATATATAAGTTAAATTTATTAATTTATCCACTTTAAAAAATGGAACTAATATTCTTAAAATAAAATATTTTTTAAATAAATTATTTTTAAAAAATGCAAATTGCAAGCTGTAATTAATATTCCATTCAACATTGATACAAAGATGCTAGACACTATTTCTAAGAATAAGAACTCCCATTCATTCAACATGAGAAAAGTGTAGGAAAAAATTCAATCAAAAAAGCACTTTAGAAAAATGTAGTCTTTATCTAGTTCAGTGGTCGCCAAAAAGTGGTCTTTATTGGTGGTTAGCGACCCCCAAGGGTTGCTGAAACAGTGTTTTTTCTAAGAAATTCTTCCTTGACGACATAAAAAACATGCCAAAAAATCCGCTTAAAGCATTACCACTAAAAAGTCTTTATATCAAAGCTGTATCGATATTTTCTAGTTTCTTGTTTGGGGGAATAAATTATGGGCATGGTATTTTTTTTGTGCTGAGTTAGCAATAATTTATCTATCTGTAACCGAGCTAGTTTGTTGCCAATGTGGATCATTGTATTCAGTCTTATGATACATATTCATGTCGACTAATTCAGTGTTTATCAATCATGAAATGATCACTTTAACATAAACTCAAAATAAAAATGGATAGAAGTATTCCCATAGAAATGTAAAGCAAATGGTATGCTTTTGCCATACTGAATTCGTCATAATAAAATATAGTGGAATAAAGAATAAATGTAAAAATTGAAAAGATCCTAATTTCCATTAAAAGAAAAAAAAATTCCAAGAGCAGTAAAAGGGACAACCTCAGGACCAATATACACATTATTCTTGTGTGCCTCAGTGGTCCAACACTTGTCCTGATACTAAATGCATGCATACAATGTCACTATAAAAAGGCATGTACAGCATTTAGGTCAGCCAAAAACCAAATTCAATTATTCAAGGACATATTGTGTCTGAAATAATAATAAAGATGCAGACACAGTCTGTGATGAGAACACTCGTTTCTTTAGTTCTACATTTTGACATTGTTCTTTAAGAGCCTTATTACATTTGCTTTAATAAATCAAGTTTACTGGAGACCTGTAAAAGTAAAGTAAAAAGCAACACCTTTTTTCTTAAAACCTTTGTCAAGTTCTAATCTTTGTTTTATGGATAAACACAATGTCATTAATATGAATGCAAACAGAGATATGGGTAAACATTTTGCTACCCTTTGGATACAGAACTATGTGTTTTACTGTTGAGTACAACTGGCCAAGGTAGCCTGGTAATCCGGCCCTCAATTAACATGGGAAGCAATAAAAACACAACATAATTCAAACAAATAATTAGGATGAAGTGTGGATAAGGAACTGCCATGAATATTGCACCCGTCAGTCTTTAACTACATTCCGCATTGGTGAAAAAATCTTGGTTTCACGCTAACATTTTGTTTTGCGACACCCCGAACCTAAATTTATAATAACAATTCACACACGAGAATTTTATGAAAATAAACACTTTTGCATAAAACCATTAAATGTTTTATATAACACACATTCTACATCATGAACGTTTTGAGTGAAAATACGAATTTGGCTAGATTTGAAATGCGCTACCGCGTAAAACACTTTTGATTTTGTCAAGTTGTCTACGATAAACTTAAGGAATTCCTTTTCCCCACGAAAAAAATTCTATAAGTTAACAAGATGACAACGTAAACAAAACATACATTTATTTTAAGAGGAATGTAGGTTTGCTACTTCCATAGACTTTCATTTTATCAGCCTTGCTCTTAGGTAGGTATGCCCATTGCGCTAGCAACATTCGAATTGCAGGCGGCACAGGTTCGATTCCTGCCAGGTGCATTCCTCCCTGGGTGTATTTCTCTCCTCTGTGCCAGTAAAGCTTTCACTGTGTGTCAATTACTTATTGTATGCACTGAGTCAATTACTTGATATTGTATTAGGAAAATTGGAGACAAAAGCCTGATTCTGCAGCTAAAAGTCTCAAGGAATTCAACCAACCAAACCAATTAGGAAATAAATAGCTGGTTGATTGGTTTTGGGGGTTTTATGGCGCAAGGGCCATGTTTGGCCATGCTACTCCAGACTCAAGACATACAAAAACAAGTTGGACCCACAAACACAATGAAAGTTTCACTGACACAGAAGAGGGAAATACACCTGACAGGAATTGAACCTGCTCCGCCTACAACTCGAAGGTTGCTAGCGCAGTGGACATACCCACTGAGCCACGACGGCCCCAGGAAATAAATAGCAAGATAAAGGTTTTTGGCTCATACCAGAGAAATTTAGAAATCTCTAAAATAGTTCTCAACCGGAGGGTTGCAAGTTCGAATCCAACCAAAGACTGTCGGATACAGGGGTGTAGTGGAGCCAGAACGCGCCGGAACGCCGTTCCGGCACTGCTTATGTTTTACGAGAAATAAAGAAAAAATTGTAAAATACTTCCTTAAAACAGCGCGATCTTCGTCTTATCCTTACCCTCGAAAATGATTGGTATTTCAAATTAATAAAAGTAATAAGCCACTGGCAGGAAGGGGTGAAGGAAATAGTTTCGCGCGCGGAATCCTATCAAAGCCATAAAAATTTAGACGTAGTTCCTAGCATCCTAGCTAGTTTTTTATGCCGTTTACTTCAAAGGATTTTTATTGCGTTTTAGTTTTAATATTCATGTAATATTTATTTTATTAAACTGTTTTGTTTGTTTGTGGCTCTTTACAAGGTAATGGAATCTAATAAAAGGTAAAAAACTTTGTCCTCCTCCGACAATGTCAGCGTGGTGTGGAAGTTTGGAGAGTGGGGTGCCAGCTCAGGTGTTGCCTCGTCATCTGACCATGGTTCAAAATTACGTGGTGTTGTCCTCGGATCTTTCCCTTTGGGATTGATCCCGGACCGTCACCAATAGCCCGTTGTGTTGCTCCAGTGTGACGTTAATTGAAATACCCCCCCCCCAGACAATTTCAGCTACGAAAGATGACAATAATGGAAAACTGAAGCTCAAGGAGGTGAAACTAAAACTACCAAAAACTGTTTATTGCCAGATTTGAAAGACGACGGAAACGTAAAAAATCACGTTATGGTGGTTTTAAATAGTGATTTGGTGTGTTTACCTAGTTCAAATTCGTGCTCCTTAGAAAGGGATTCCCTGACACAATGGCCTTCTGTGTGAACTGAAGAAATGTGGAATAAGAAAAAAATCAACATTTACATGGATACTGTAAAATGGGAAACTTGGTTGCAAAATATGTAGTGACGTTTCCCATCCAGGCACTCGGATCTTTCCCTTTGGGATTGATCCCGGACCGTCACCAATAGCCTGTTGTGTTGCTCTAGTGTGACGTTAATTGAAATACCCCCATCCAGGCGCTTTTAAAAAAAGAGCAAATTGCTATTTCAAAAGAGTGGCTTTCATACAGTGTTACATTTTATGGATCATCAAGACCCTCCCAGCTCAATTCTCTTCGAAAAAAAATTTTGAGCATAAACAATCTACTGCTCACATAACTGAAAAAAAATATTTTCTGAAGCAAAACTACAAACTGTTGAAAAAGTGTGTGATTCAATAAATGTATCCCATCTGGCTTCAACAAAATCAATATTTAGGGGGGTATTTCAATTAACGTCACACTGGAGCAACACAACGGGCTATTGGTGACGGTCCGGGATCAATCCCAAAGGGAAAGATCCGAGGACAACACCACGTAATTTTGAACCACGGTCAGATGACGAGACAACACCTGAGCTGGCACACCACTCTCCAAACTTCCACACCACACCAACGTGAGGACGTTTGAGGCCACGACAGATTTAACGTGCACCAGCCCCCTTTGTACACGACGGTGTTTGGCTGGATTTGAACTCGCAACCCTTCGGTTGCTAGTCCGTTACTCTTCCAACCGGGCCACCGCGGCCCCAATAGGTTTTGGAAATTTCGGGGAACATTTATGTCATTATCGACGAATCCACAATTTTGGGGGCCAAATCTACTTTGATTGTGTATCTAAAGTGTGAAGTGAGCAAAGAACTCCCTCCACATTTTCTGTTTTTGCGCCTAATTGAATTACCCGATCAAAATTCTGAGATAGTGTTTCAACTTTTGTTAAATTGTTTAGACAGGCATGGTTTTTACGATTACTTAAAAGAACATTTAATTTCATTTGCAAGTGATGGTGCAAATGTAATGTTGGGAAAAATCCGGAGTTCCAAAAATCTCACTAATAAATATCCGAACGTTATTAGATGGCACTGTATGAATCACAGGTTGGAGCTAGCATTGAGTGACGCAGTTGACGAGGTAGGTGGTGTGAGCCATTTTCAGATATTTATGGATAAGTTACACACTCTACAGTAAATCACCTAAGAACCAACGTGAACTGGCAGTGTGTTCTTTGGAGTTAAACCAACAAATGAATAAAATTGGAAGAATACTAAGCACAAGATGGGTTGCTAGCTCATTCTATTTTGTCAGCATCAAACTTTTGCATGACTGATTTAATGTTTTTAGACGGTTTCCCGCTATCATGGCTAGACGAACTTAAACTATTTACTTCTCCCGATTGTTGTAATCTTAGCTTCTCTAGTTCGAAAGCCCTTTCCGCAGCTAATTTTTCCTCTTCCTTAGCTAATTTTTCCTCTTCCTTAGCCAATTCCCTCTCTTCTCTAGCCTCGGCCAATTTCCTCTCTTCTATGATATTAACTATCATATCTTTAGCGCTTTCCTCGCTAAAATCATTGCATCCCTGTATTTTCCTTGCTAGATCGATGATTCGATCGTCGGAACCAAACTCAACATTAAACTCGTATGCTAATTTCTGCAAGTCTACCTTTTTCTGCTTAGTTAAAAACGCCATGGTTCTACACTAAATTTTCCCAGTGACACAATTACAAAATTCAATCACCAAATATTCTGAACTTCAATTTTCAAATAACAATACACACATATAATAAAATAATAATACACAATGCAGTCAATTTCCTAAGCCTTAACTATTTTCCAGACTCATGCAATATTAAAATATTTTTACTTAAAATAATACACAATAATAATCTCTACTACAAGTTCACTAAATTTCATTCAACTTGACTAGGTAGTTCACAATTGCGTAGATACTTCACAATCTAAGTTAATTTAACTATGTGCTAAAGGTACAAGATCATCCACAGCCCTGGAACTTATTCGAGCAATTGCTAAACTGACAATTTCCAAATCTTCACTACAAATTTACTGCAATTATTAAATCCTAACGTTTCCGCGAATTTGCATACACTAGTAATCAGAATTTCTTTAGAATGGATTCCACAATTAAATCAATTTAAAAATTTAAACACTCTTCACAACAGTTTTTTTTTCTCAACAATTTAAAACAATAATCTATTAAATTGCCTCTAAAGAAATGCCAAGCTTACCTTGTCTGACGACTGGCTCTGCTTTTTCGACAGGTCTCTGCTCTGCCTCTGTTGGGATGTCAGACGGGCGTTCGTTTTTTTTTCTTTCACTGGCACACTAGCACTTTTTTTCAACACTGGACAGGATGTCCTTCACGTTGTAGCAGTTCTGGATGGTTCTGCTTTTTCTCACTTCACAACTCTTCTTGAGTTTGCCTCTGGACTGGATGTCCTCACGTAATAAATCCTGGGTGGGCTTACTACGCAAAAGGTGTGGTTGCCAATTTTTTATTTAATGGCTAACAATCCCACCTGCTGCCACCAATAATTTAAGTAGACTGTAGTGATTCTCTGGGTAGCGTGGTAGATTCAAATCTACAGAGAACAGTCTGGCTTAAATAACAAACGATAATTTTATTTAAAACAATTTCTTGACTATATTAGAATCTATTTACACGACACTTTCACGAATTTCTATGCCTCTGCTAACTGGATGCGACAGGGTGTCGAAATCTCAGGACGTACGAAAGTCTCTGAGTTGGAGAAAGGTATCTCAACAGTCTCTAGATGAAACTCTACTCGTCGGGTGACGATTTCACAAGATCAGCACTGGATCCTCACTGGACGACGGGACAAGGCAGGTTCACTGCCGGACGAGAAGTCGGTACCGAACTCTCCGCAGGTCGTCGGTTCGGCACAATCAGGGATCGGCTCCACTGGGGTCGTCGGGTCAGTACAAGACAGCACGGCTCCGCTGGGGTCGTCGGATCGGCACAAGACAGGCACGGCTCCGCTGGGGTCGCTGGTTCAAGTCTCGAACGAGAAATAAGCAGGAACTCGAGATAGGCAGCCTACGCCAGGCTACAAGAACGCGTCCTCTCAGGGTGAGAGAACCGTCTTCCAAATTATTAAGAGCTCCTTAATGGGGTTGACCGCTCAAAGGGTCACTGAGCTAAGACGCTAGCTCGGGAAACAAACAAGACTCGAGATGGGCAGCCTACGCCGGCTACAAGAACGCGTCCTCTCAGGTTGAGAGAACCGTCTTCAAAAAATATATTTTCTCCCTAAGGAGTGACCGCTCAAAGGGTCGCTGAGTTAAGCTGATCGATCGAGATCACAAGCAAGAACTGACGATTCGACTCCCTGCTTTTCCTTTTGAAACCTCCCAGCCTTTGTTCGCTGGTGGTTCTCGATTCGTTCGTTCTTGATTGGTTCTTACTTTTAATTGGTTCGTTTTTACTTTGCTCATTTTTGAGGTTGCTGATTCGGTAGAGACTCTCTGACGTAAAATGGGATCAGCTACTTAGCGCAGGTGGCTTGATTACCTAGCAGGTGGACTTAATCACCTGGCAGGTGCACTCCTAAACACCTGGGCTCTTTTCGGAACGAATCCCCTTTTGTCCTCTTCGATCCAAGTCCCGACCGTCTGGCGCCAGAGAGATGGAAATGTATTGTCCGGCTCTTTTACGACCTGTCGGCGAGTTTGCCTTTGGGAGGGATAATTGAGGGGTCCATCAATGAATCCTCACAATGGATATCTGGACCTCACAAATCAAAGTAGGAAGATTGATGAACAAATAAGGAAGAAGTGCAGACAAGTGACCGGTTGCTTGTTGTATGCAACAATGGGTACAAGACCAGACCTAGGTTTTTCTATCGGATACCTGTCACGCTATCAAGACAAAAGTGATGAACCAGTGTGGAAGGCTTAGAAGAGGTTGTCGAGACACGCACGCATCAAAATAACTATAGAAGTTAAATTAGTTTATCAGAGAAATGAAGAAAAAACCGACGTTGTGTGGATATGCAGATGCTGACTGGGGTCGGATATCAGTTATCGAAAAAGTACCCTGGGATTTACATTTAAGGTGTTTGGTTGCACTGTATCCTGGGCATCTAGGAAACAAGCATCTGTGGCCTTGTCATCAACAGAGGCTGAATATGTGGCTGCTAGTATAGCTGCTAGTGAGGCTTGCTGGCTACGAGGCATCATTTGAGCTCAGTTTTAGAGATAGAGGAAAATTCAATTGTTATTTACGGAGACAATTTGTCTGCAATTTGTGTTTCAAAGAATCCTGATCATCATGAGCCGATGAAACATATTGACATTCGCTATCACTTTGTGAGACAAAAAGTGTTAGATAGAACATTGAATTTGATGTACATTAAAAAACAGAGGATCAAATTGCAGACATTCTAAAAAAGCCTTTGTCTAAGATCCGATTTGAGACTGCGCAAAAACCGTTGAACTAAAAATTTTATTTCATTGAGAGGGGGTGTTGAACGCAATGAAATGTTAGTACTTGATGTGTGACAAGTGAAACAAAATTCAAATGAAAAGCTTTCTTTTCTTTAGAACTAGTACCTGCATCTGCGTATGTGACAGTCTTAAAAATAAACCTCTTCTGGTTAATTGATTTTCTCCCCTTCTTTCCCGTTTCTTTTTTCTTCTACACTTCAAATGTCCTCTCGTTGACGTGGTGTGAAAGTTTGGAGAGTTAGATGACAGTTCAGGTGGGACCTCGTCATCTGACCGTGATTCAAAATGACGTGGTATTGCCAAAGGATCTTTCCCTTCGGGTTTGATCCCAGACCGTCGCCAATAGTCCGTTCTATTGCTCCAGCGGGACGTTAATTAAGTACCTACCAACCTATATACCTAGCAGTTCCTCCTCTTAAATAGCTCAGGTGTTCTCGTTATCTCACCATGGCTCAAAATTACGACGCGTCCTGCAACTTTACATTCGGAATGAGAGCTGCGGTAGCCCTGTTGGAAAGTAGGTAGGTATTTTAATTAAAGTCGCACTGGGATTTTGGGGCTATTGGCAACGGTCCGGAATCAAACCCGAATTGAAAGATTCGAGGACACGTAATTTTGAACCACGGTCAGGTGACGAGGTCACACCTGAGCTGGCACCCCACTCTCCAAACTTCCACATCACGCCACCAAGAGCCCGTTTGAGGCAACGATAGATTTAACGTGCACCAGCCCCCTTCGTACACGACTGTCTTTGGTTGGATTCGAAATCGCAACCCTCCGGTTCTCTCTTTTAGGTTGGTTGGTATGAGGGTTTAACGGCGCAAGGGTCATATTTGGCCATGCTGCGCCAGACACAAGACATACAACATCAAGTAATAGACACACGATGAATTGCCAAAATGTCCGTTTCGCCATAAAAGCCCAACAAACCAACGACACTCTTTGAAAGTTTTACTGACACGGAAGCCACAGAAATGCACCCAAGGAGAAATGCACCTGACAGGAATTGAATCTGCGCCTCCTGCAACTCGAGGGTTGCTAGCGCAACGGACATACACGCTGAGCCACGACGGTTCCTTATGTGATCTGGTGAGGAGCCCCGATGGCCCGGTTGGAAGAGTAACGAACAAATCAAATGTACTCACGCTGACGTGGTGTGTGATTTGGAGAGTGGGGTGCCAGCTCAGGTGTTGCCTCTTCATCTGACCGTGGTTCAAAATTACGTGTTGTCCTCGAATCTTTCAATTCGGGTTTGATGCCGGACCGTCACCAAGAGCCCGTTGTGTTGCTCCAGTGTGACGTTAATTAAAATACTTACAAAATACATACATTCTCATGATAATCTTGAATTTTGCGTATTGATTATACTTAAAATAATTAGAACATAGAAGTGGCATTTCATGATAGAAAAAGATTGAACAAGAACATGTAAAATTTTCTCCAATAAACTACCTGATTCTGACCATAGTACGTGGATTTGTATGATCATATTTGAAATGTTGATTCGTTTGTACTTGATTGAATCATGGCTGGATTTGTCTGAATTTGCTTGAAATAAACTGATCTGAAAAGAAATTTTGATTGAAACTTTAAAAATGGAATTTTACATTTATATTTGCGGAACACCTTGAAATGTGAGTGCACCCCCTCCAAACATCCACACCACGTCAATGTGAGGACATTTAAGGCCACGACAGATTTAACACGCACCAGCTCCCACGTACACGAAGGTTTTTGGTTGGATCTTGTTTCGGACTCGCAATCCTCCAACTGCTTATCCGCTGTTCTTTTAACCTGGATACCACGACCCCACCAAAAAACGAAGTCAAGTAATCAATTTAGTATATAAGCTATATATAGGATACAGGTATATACACGAAAACTCCCAAAACTTAAAAATAGAAATACTCTTTCCTGCCAGCGATGCCTGAAATTTAGGATTAGAGGATTTTTTATCCTGAAATTTAGAATTATTGTTTTAAGTTTATACAAACTGCATCGTATGAGTTAAAGGAAGGCTACACTTCCTTTTGATAGACGTTTAATGTAAGATTTTTTCCTCCCGAAATTGAAATATTTCGTTTTATAAACTCCTTTTTCTATAACAAAAAGTTTAAAAAAATAGTGTGTTTTTCAGCAGTTCTAAGTTTACACATCTAAGATGCACAGATGTGGTATAATAGTATGAAGTGAATTGTGCATTATTTAAAGGATTATGATTGTATGAAAAAAAAAGAAATGCTTATCTTTTTTAAGTTAAACTGAATGATGCTTTCCCAAATTCAAAAGGATGTAATATAAAAACATCTTATTCAACATAGTAGTCCTCAGCCTTTGTGTCGGATTTTTCCTTTGGGATTGATCCCACACCGTCGCCAATAGCCAGTTGTGTTGCTCCAGTGTGACGTTAATTAAAATACTGTAACGGCAGCTAGGGAAACGATCACCACGACAACGTGGGAAAATGAAAAGTCTTGTTGACTCAGGTGTCGAGAGGAAAAGCCCACACTCCATAACGACCACCCGAAAACATCTTAATGATTTCTTAACGACAGCCAGCCAGCAGGGGTCGGAAATCGCTGTGGTTTCAAAACAAAGGGCAGGCGCCTTTCTGTCGCTCTCTTCGACATTTCGAGACCAAGAAGATTGATATAAATGATGATGAGTTTCCGACAGGGTTTGATGGACCCTTTCAAGTCCGCCGAAGTCTGTCGTAAAAGTTGAGGGGAAGGACCAACGTGAGACAGCCAATCAAGAACGTGAGAAATCTTCAACACCCAATCCAGCACCGACTAAAAGGCGGACCAGAAACGGAAAGGAGGAGTCGATAAGCACCCAACATATAGAGTTTTTGGAGATCACGAGAGGAGAGAGAGATCACGAGAGGAGAGACGAGAGGAGAGACGGAGACAGAGGATCACAGAGGATCAGAGAGCTTGGAGAGAAGCGGTCAACAGAGACCGTTTTTGGAGCTTGAAGTGAATATCCGTTCACTGTTGTGCATTTATCCCACCTTGGGATCCTATACTCGCCGGAGTATTTTAGTGCGAAAGGCTCGACCGTAGCCTTAAAGGAGAACCCTCCTAGAGATCCGTGTAACTGTTCATCCTAGTAGTGATCCTGTCCGGAAAGACTGAGATTTCCTGCCTTGGAACTCTGTACTCACTCGAGTAATTTTGTGTTGAGAATAGGCTCACCCGTAGCCGTGCGTTAGACTTCCCCGAGCGAAATTGTGAGGCTCGCCAGCAGCCCTAAGCGCCTCGATAGAACTTTGGACCTTCCAAGGAACTAATATTAATGAACTTTACATTGATTTTCCGACTTTTTGTACAAATTGTAAAATAAACCAATTTAGTCGAGAATCGGATATTTTCAATGGTAACTAGTCTAGCTACCCGTGAATCAAGACCTATCTACCTCAACCTTAGTGAGATTTAAGCTCGATAAATCTTTTTATAAGGAGACGGCCAAACACCCCAACAAATTAACACGTATTTACCTTAACAAACATAAGTATTAATTTTGCTATAATCATGAGAGGTAGGTAGGTATTTTAATTAACGTCACACTGGAGCAACACAACTGGCTATTGAGATTTATTAGGATATTTATGTATACTGTGTTGACAAGTATACAATTGCAGTAAAATTGTGGTTATCTGTCACTGGACTACCAAAAACTTGTAGCGTATTGTAGTTTCCTCAGGCCCACGTCATTAAATTAATTTGTGCTGATTTTTATTGATATACCTCATTCTGATAGCCAAAACAAAGTCCCGTGTATCTTATTCATATTAAAATTTAAATATATGGGCTTATTATATTTAAGAAATCCTGTCACTGGTTTCTGGACCACGGTAGCCCGGTTGGAAGCGTAAAGGACTAGCAACCGGAGGGTTGTGAGCTCGAATGCAGCCAAAGACCGCCGTGTACAAAGGGGGCTGGTGCACGTTAAATCTTTCGTAACCTCCAATGTACTAACGTTGGTGTGGTGTGGAAGTTTGGAGAGTGGGGTGCCAGTTCAGGTGTTACCTCGTCATCTGACTGTGGAGTCCTCCTTCCCTTCGGGATTGATCCCGGACCGTCACCATTAGCCCGTTGTGTTGCTTCGCTATGACGTTAATTAAATACCCACCTAAGAATAATCCTTTTTATATTCACATACAGGTAGGTAGGTATTTTAATTACCGCCACAACTGGAGCAACGCAACGGGCTATTGGTGACGGTCCGGCGAATGCCGAGGGGAAAGTTCCAAAGACAACACCAAGTAAGGTGACGAGATCAACACCTGAGCTGACACCACACTCTCCAAACTTCCACGCTACATCAACATGAGAACCGAGGACGATACCACGTAATTTTGAACCACGTTCAGATGATGAGTTCACATTTGAGCTGGCACCCCACTCTCCAAAGTTCCACACCACTCCAAAGTGAGGACATTTGAAGCCACAACGGATTTAACGTGCACCATCCCCCTTTGTACACGACGGTCTTTGGTCGGATTCGAATTAGCAACCCTCCGGTTGCTAATGCGTTACTCTTCCAACTGGGCCACCTAGGCCCTATATTCACATACAAAAGATTATGTATGCAACGGCAAAGACATTCTTTGTGGCTAAATCACAACACAGTAATAATTTACCAAAAGAAACTTTGAAATATTTGAATGAAATTGAAACAATGAACTTGGACGGTTAATAGTTTTGAAATTGAAACAATGAACTTGGACGTTTTATAGTTTTGAAATTGAAACAATGAATTTGGACGTTTAATAGTTTTGAAATTGAAACAATGAACTTGGACGTTTAGTTTTGAAATTGAAACAATGAATTTGGACGTTTAATAGTTTTGAAATTGAAACAATGAGCTTGGATGGTTAATAGTTTTGAAATTGAAACAATGAACTTGAACGTTTAGTTTTGAAATTGAAAAATGAACTTGAACGTTTAGTTTTGAAATTGAAACAATGAACTTGAATATTTATTAGTTTGAAATTGAAACAATATATTTAACTTTGAACAAACATTTCGCATTATTTACGACATGAAATAAGTCTAGTCAAGAAAGAAATTCTTTCTGTTTTCAAATTACACTGCCTGCAGTATAATTTTTAAAAAGTGGTGGATATCTTCCCATAGTATTCACATAGGATTTCTGAGAATCTTGTCCTTAACCCTCCTGGTGGTTGTCTCGTATCTTGTCCTTAACCCTCCTGGTGGTTGTCTTGACGAGGCATCTTGTCATTAGAAAAAAAAGGTAAGATCTTGATGGACGGTATACCTCATTCGAAGGAAACTGACTAAATCTTTCTCGCCATCTTCAAAAATTGGGTAATATCCTTAAGACGAGATACCTCGTTAGCAAAATTGGTCGGATCTTGATGGACGAGATATCTCGTCGAAACCACTTGGAGGGTTGTAAAACTGAGCTGATCTTGGACGAGATATCTCGACGAAACCACTTGGAGGGTTGGCTAAACTGAGCTGATCTTGGACGAGATATCTCGTCGAAACCACTTAGAGGGTTGGCAAAACTGAGCTGATCTTGGGCGAGATATCTCGTCGAAACCACTTAGAGGGTTGGCAAAACTGAGCTGATCTTGGACGAGATATCTCGTCGAAACCACTTGGAGGGTTGGCAAAACTGAGCTGATCTTGGACGAGATCTCGTCGAAACCACTTGGAGGGTTGGCAAAACTGAGCTGATCTTGGACGAGATATCTCGTCGAAATACTTGAAGTGCTGAGGTACATGAGAGAAACGGAATTCCTGTATAAGAGGCTATTTCAATATCTATCACCCTGGATGGTGAGAAGATTGTTTTTTCGCTAGAAATAGTAATAGCCTTTGAGTGGAATTGCTGTCTTCGAACCTTTCGCCAGAAAAGTTATAGACAATAGGTTCTTTCCTATCGCTAGTTGACCTGACGTCCTCAGTTTCAGTTGATGTCTTTGGGTAAGTGGTGGCGGCTTCTTTGGATTCCGTCGCACTCTCCCTGCAATTCGACTTGGTGGGATAGAGGACTTTCTTGTTGAACGGAATGAACACCGGCGTGCCGTGCTTCAAGTCCTCCTTCAGCTGCACCATGTCGATGTTCAGTCTGTTCAGCTGCCGGGGATGGTGCGAGGAGGAAGATTCGGAAGAGTTGTTCTCTCGCTTTCGATTCTCGTGTCCGTCTTCGTACGCCCTGTGCACGGAGTTGACCTTGTGAGCACTCTCCGCTGATTGGTGGTCTGTTTTCTTGGACTGGTGGTTGCCGGGATCCCGCTTCAGCATCCAAATCACCCTCGAAGTCGGTCTTGCGTCGTACATCTCGGATGAGCTGATGTTGTGGTCTTTCAGATCCAGGAACAGGCTGTCGTTCTGTTTGGGATCCGATCCCGTAATCTGGCCGTGAGTGTCGTTCTCCGCCACGATGTTCTGAGGGGCTTCTTCCACAGGTGGCTCGTGGTTCGGGAAGACGAAATGGCTGTTGAAGTCAGTTGCGTTCGGGTAGAAGGGCACGAAATGGAAACCGTTGGCACCTGCTTTTCTGTATCGGTCTGGATCGCTTACGGGAATCGGATGCAGGACGATATGGATTTCTTGTTGGTTTGATGGGTAACTTTGGACTTTTTCAAAGGCGCTGTAAGGAAGTGATTCTGGTGGAGGGCCTGCATAGTTCTGTTGGCGCACTCTTAAATGAGGATAAGCATGCACATTTTCTGCCCCTGAATTTTCCAGAGACGCCGATTGGTCCGTTCCGTCTTTCACATCGGTCGAGAACTGAACCACAGCATTGTGCAGGGGCAACGGTATTCCTTTCAGGAAGTTGTGGTTTCCATTAGGGATGCCGATTTTGTAAGGAATCGGCACCTTCTTGAAGGAATGCTCGTCCTTTCTTTCCGACGACTGAACGAAAGAGCCGCTCAAGTACTCCTGGTGCACCGGCTGCAGGAGGAAGTGGTGAGCGTCTTTCATTCCCTCCAGCCCCTGGGCTGGAAGCGACATGTACCGAACGCCCCCCGAGGGCTGCTGGAAGTTGATGGGAACTTGATCGACGTTGGAGGAGGAGCCAGAGAGCTGAGGGTGGTCGTAGGGGACAGCTTGGAAGGCGTGGTCCGGGAGTTCCGCACTGCCCTTGTGGGAGTCTCGGAGTCCTATGGTGGGGTGGACGTACTTGGCGAGGGGGTGGGGCGAGAAGGGCATCAGCAGGATGGTGGGGATGATCTTGCGCCAGCTCTTGGCGATCTCCTTGGTGACGTCGTAGGCGTACCAGTAGCGGATGAGGCGAACCGGGTCCCACATGATGTGCATCATCATCTTCATGATCCCGCGCTTCTGCCTGCGAGGGGTGGGAGACTCTGCGCAGAGGCATGCGCAGCACAGCAGGAGAAGCGCCACGCATCGCAGAGATTGGGAGGACATCCTTTCAAGACCACCTGCAGGTAGGACAATACTTAAGTCAAGTTGAAAAGACGGAATTATGTCTTTGAGACATACCTTTATCACACGGTTGCTATCTATACTGCGCACATTTATTTGGTAGGTAGGTATTTTAAATAACGTCACACTGGAGCAACACAACGGGCTATTGGTGACGATCCGGGATCAATGCCAAAGAGAAAGATCCGAGGATTACACCACGTAATTTTGAACCACGTAAATTTATTTGGCGTTTATACTAGGTGGTTCAATTATGATTTTTTAATAACTTGCTCTAACTAGAAATGCAAATGTGAGTGTCGGTGCGTTATTGCGATACGATTTCTTTTTCCCCAGGTAGATATTAGTTTCGTTGTTTAAAACTTCGAACTATTCATAATTAGTCAACGCAACGGATTGAACGTACGAATTTTCATTCGAAGTTTGATTACAACATGAACATGGCCCAGTTGATACAGTCGTGAGTTTCGAAACACGTCATCTGACCATGGTTCAAATGATGTGGCATTGTCGGATTTTTGTCTTCGGGGTGGATCAAGGATCGTCGCCAATAGCCCGTTGCGTTGCTCCACTGCGACGTTAATTAAAATACCTGCCTACCGACCCTGACTAGAATGTTTTTTTAAACTATTTGAAATGAAACTGTGTCAAGACGAAGGGGAAAAATCGCGGCATATGTTCGGGGAAACGCCGAGTTCACCTACATTCAATGAATCCGCGGAGTTGTGTGCATACCATTGAGGATCCAGACTTCCTTTTTCTCTGTCGTCGACCTCTTTCTGCCTCGCCCTTCAACTTTCGAGCGCGATGCCATCCGACGAAAGTAAACAAGGGGTCATCCTGTGCGGGAGGACGATGGCGCCAGGCACGTGCAAGGGAGGCGCGAATATAATTTCGGCCCGAATTGTTTATCCCGCATTTGCAGTCTACAATCGAAAGGCCGTAGTGAACATTTCGCTTTTTTTACTGTTTCTGATACAAATCTACGCGCATTTTACTTCTGTGGTAAGGGGGCGCGGTAGCCCAATTGGAAGGTAGGTATGCATTTTAATTAACGCCACACTGGAGCAACACAACGGGCTATTGGTGACGGTCCGGGATAAATCATAAAGGGTTGGTTTTGGGGTTTTATGGCGCAAGGGCCGTATTCGGCCATGCTGCGCCAGACACAATACAATAATTGACACAAGACATACAATATCAAGTAATTGACATACACACAGTGAAAGCTTTACTGCCACATAAGAGAGAAATACACCCAGGGAGGAATGCACCTGGGAGGAATCGAACCTGCGACGCCTACAATCCGAAGGTTGCTAGCGCAGTGGGCATGCCCACTGAGCCACAACGGACCCAAAATACTAAAGAGAAACGCCTCGTCATTTTAAACCACGGTCAGATGACGAGGCAACACCTGAGCTGGCACCCCACTCTACAAACTTCCACACGACGCCAACGTGACGAGATTTAAAATGCACCAGCCCCCTTTGTACACGACGGTCTTTGGCTGTATTCGAACTCGCAACCCTCCGGTTGCTAATCCGTTGCTCTCCAACCGGGCAACCGCTGCCCCGCGCAATTGGAAGTTCAGGAGATTAGTAACCAGAGGGCTGTGCGTTCGAGACTCCGTCCAGCTAGAGACCGTCGTGTACAAAGGGGCTGGTGCATGTTGAATCTGTCGTGGCCTCAAATGTCCTCGCGTTGGCGTCGTTTGGAGAGTGGGGCGACGGCTCAGGTGTTGACCTCGTCATCTGACCTTGATTCAAAATTAATGGTATTGTCCTCTGATCTTTCCCTTCGGTATGGATCCGGGACCGTCGCCAATAGCCCATTATGTTGGTCCAGAGCGACGTTAATTAACTACCTAGCTACGAAACAGATCTACGTTCATTTTACTTGCGTGCTAAACGTCGGCGATTCACGCTGATGAAATAAATAAGCCTCGCTGTGGGTATATTTGGCTGCTTTTTAACATTTTAGAATTTCGAGGAAGGAATCGTTTCCTATCCACTCCCAAGCCTGAATGTGCTTGTGTGTTTGAATGGGGTTGTAAATAATATGGTAGGTACATATTTAATTAACGTCACACTGGAATAACACAACGGGCTATTGGCGACGGTCCGGGACCAAAACCGAAGGTAAAGATCCGATCACGTCATTTTGAACCACGAGCAGATGACGAGTTCAACACCGTAACTGGTACCCCACTGTCCAAACTTCCACACCACGTCAACGTGAGGACAGATTAAAATGTTAAAAAGCAGCCCATTGTACACAACGGTCTTTGTTTCGAATCCGATTTAGAATCCGTTACTCTTCCAACCGGGCTGCCGCGGCCCAATAACATTGCAGATCCTGTCTACCAATCGACACCCCTTTCAGTCTTCGCAATCCAAAGTCACCCTGTCTAAATGCCGTGAGGTTTCGCCATTTTCACGCACTACCTCCCCATCACAGCTTCACCCCACCATCTATTTTACATAGGGACATGAACCCTTTATCCAAGATTTCAGTCATTAGATAGTTTTAAAGACACAAATCTTGCCATTTTTTTCGGTCGCTAGAGTTGTCGTTGAGGCCCCTGTGACGTAGTGAAATAAATTAATTTAAATTGTGGCGAATGTATTGAGGCAGCTTTGAAACGAATGTTGTTGTCGTGTCCATTTCTGAGTCAGACGTTGCCGTGTGCATTTTGCACAGCTTTGGCTATGTCGGTTAATTTCTCGCTGATGGTAATCCATGTTTTGAAGAGCAGCTACTATTGCAGGGCAGGTGAATACATGATGAGATGTGTAAATTATAACAATGTGTAAATTATAACAATATATGATGAGATGTGTATTGTAACAACTGCCTGGGCGTTGTCTACGTACAATGTCTACGTTCTGATTCCATCACAGTTCATTTCCATGCCTTTAAAATGTCCTTTCTCAGTCTGGATAGTGTGGTGGTGGTTTATATATCGGTGTTAACTTTTTTTCACACATCTGTTGCTTCATTTAAATTTTTTGTGATGAGTTTGAATTTTAGCATTCATTAGCATCAGTTTTGGGGTTTGTTCAGCATTTAATTCACTGACTTCCTTCGTCAATTGGTTTTCAGCTTCATTTCCTTCAATGTCCACATGTGCTTGAATCCACTGAAGAAGGCACTTTTTTTCCAAACACATGAGGTGGTGCAAAAGTAAATGGACATCTTGAGTTGCCATTTGCTATTGCTTCTAAGTCAGATCTGGAATCGCTAAAGATAATAATTCCCTCGGTTTCATGTGAGATTTAAGTAAGTTTCAAAAGGTTGGTACATCGGAAAACAACCCCACATAATTTAGAACCCCGGTCAGATGACGAAGTCACACCTGAGCTGGCACCCCACTTTCCAAACTTCTACACCACGCCAACGTAAGGACATTTGAAGACAAATTGACGTGCACCAGCTCTCTGTACATGACGGTCTTTGTTGGATTCGAACTCGCAACCCTCCGGTTGCTAATCCTTTACTCTTCCAACCGGTCTACTGCGGCCCTAAGCTTAAGAAAAGACTTATAGTTGAGTTCAATGGTGAAATTGGATGATAATTTTCTGTTCAATTGAAACAAATAACATACTTAATAAAATGAAATTTACAATACCTACTTTAAGACTTATTCAAGTCAAAAGTTTTTTAAATGGCCTACAAAACTAGTTTCTCCCTTGGACAAATGTATATAGTTAAGCAGAAATTATATTTAAAAATTGCACTATATAAATAGACGAAACTTAATAAAGTGAAGGCTTTAACATAATTCCAAGAACTTGGGAAACATCCCGCGTTCCATCTATCAATAATTTCGCAAAGAATAATACATCACAAAACAATGACTGGAAATTTCCGAGTTCCGTTTTTCGTAATTGAATGCATAAAAAAATTGAAAGATTAAAAACTGCGTAACATTTAAAAAAACCCTGCAGAAAATTACCACCAAAAAAAGTGCTCTTACCTCAGAAGATTCGAAGTGAAAAAATGAAGCGTTTCTGATCGGGAGCCACTTAACATCCCGTTGCCGATCCAGAAATGCTAAATACTATTGAAATGCATCAAACTGAATTTGTCTGACACCTCCTTCGGGTTGCCAGATGCATCTGTCAAATCGCTCTCCACTTGGCGAAAGAATGGAACAGGGTTTCGGTTTAATAACCTCCTTTTCTGGTTCCTCTTGTTTAAATAGCAATGTCAAGTTCAATTGGCGTGTACTTCGGTAATGGTTACGCGGGTTAATTTGCTGGAGCAAGGGCAGGTCTTTTGGAAGTTGAATGCCCCTAAGTGTATATTGGGAACTTCCAATGGTGGTCGCGAATAGAAATTATATACTAAAAACAATATTCCTTAAAATGTATTTTGAAAAAGTGACCTGGAAAAGTTATCTTCGGTAAGTAGGTATTTAATTAACGTCGCACTGGAACAACACAATTGCTATTGGCGACGGTCCGGGATCATCTCCCAAAGATCCGAGGACAACACCACGTAATTTTGAACCACGGTCAGATGACGAGGTCACACCAAATTCCCTTCGGTGTTCATGGCTATGCAAATCAAAATGTAAAGCATTTTATACGTTTTTCTATCTATTCTGGGACCGTTGTAGCCCGGTTGGAAGAATAACGGATAACCAACCGGAGGGTAGCGAGTTCGGATCCAACCAAACCAAAGACCGTCGTGTGCAAAGGGGGCTAGTGCACGTTAAATCTGCCGTGGCGTCCAATGTCCTCCCGTTGGAATGGTGTGGAAGTTTGGTGCCAGCTCAGGTGTGACCTCGTCATCTGACGGTGATTCAAAATTACGTGGTGTTGTCCTCGGATCTTGCCCTTCGGGTTTGATCCCGGACCGTCGCCAATAGCCCGTTATGTTGCTCAGTTTGACGTTAATTAAAATACCTACCTATCTATCAATTCTGAAATTTAAGTACTAAATGTTGATTGAATAGATATATTTAAAAAATTGTAGATAAAATAAGTTTAATCCTTTTTCGGAGGGGGTTAAATACTAAAATAAATATTGATCAGTTATAAAAGATCAAAACATTCATTCAACAAGTTTCTCCTATTGAAGATGTATTAATAACGTGATCTAATAAATATGTATTCAAATGTCTGCTATCAATGTAATATTTTTCTCGTGTTTTCACTTTGCTTACTCATCAAGTAGCATGGCGTAACCTGGTAATTGGTAGTTAATTAACGTCGCACTGGAGGAACACAACGGGTTATTGGCAACGGGCCGGGATCAATCCTTAAGGGAAAGGATAACGACACGTCATTTTGACCACGGTCAGACGATGAGGTGAACATCTGAGCTGGCACCACACTCTCCAAACTTCCACGCCGCGCCAACGTGAGGACATAGCGTGGTGTAACATTACAGACTCCTGATGTTGCGAATGAATCGAAAGCAAAAACACAAATCTTAGCTTTAGACGACTTTATAATTCAACTCCGTTGTTTCTTTTCAAAAAAGACAATACAAATCTTAGCTTTAGACGACTTTATAATTCAACTCCGTTGTTTCTTTTCAGAAAAGACAATACAAATCTTAGCTTTAGACAACTTTATAATTCAACTCCGTTGTTTCTTTTCAGAAAAGACAATACAAATCTTAGCTTTAGACAACTTTATAATTCAACTCCGTTGTTTCTTTTCAGAAAAGACAATACAAATCTTAGCTTTAGACGACTTTATAATTCAACTCAGTTGTTTCTTTTCAGAAAAGACAATACAATACAATAAAAATCATTTTTAGCTCAATTTAAAAGCCGCAACTCTGGAAATTCCAAGGACTGCGGTAACCCGTTTGGCAAAGAAACGGATTAGCAATCGAGGATTGTGAGTTCGAAACTTGGTCTAGCAAAGACCGTCGTGTGGAAGGGGCCGCTGCACGTTAAATCTGTCGTGGCCTCAAATGTTCCAGCGCGACGTTAATTAAAATACCTACCTGAATTATTATACTCGTGCAGGAGGAAGAATTTACCATTTAGCTATCTGACTGCCTTCTGAGTCCCATCTCTTTTTAAGGGAAAAAACTTATAAAAACGCATTATGAAACAAAAAAAATCACAACAAATTATTATAATATATTAAAAAATTGAAAATTTAGGCAAAAAATTACCTTTACGAAAACATTACAACTGAAAATCTTCTGAGAACATTTGACTAAAATTTCGCACGAAGTCTCCTGAATATATAAAAAGGGGCTGAAGTAAAAATATATGCAATATTCCTTCTCATCCATGAGATATTGGGAATAATGTAACAGAAAACATGAATTTTTGAAATTTTTACTTACGCCACAACACTGAAATCTGTCTAAAAAGTTTTTTTTTTTCAAAGAAACTCTTATATCCTAGTTCAGACACTCCAAATAAAACAAAAAAATCAGTACACCAGTACTTCACTCAAAAATATAGATAACATTTTTAGTTATCGCGTTTCTCGTGCAAAAATTTTACACAAAATCACAATAGGAGGAAACTGTATTTAAAGATTTATTTCAAAAGGAATAGAAAACAGATGTCAAGATCTATTCAAATTGCTCTATCTCCGCTTTTATCACCGTACAAACAAAATAAAAACAGTTTTGTAAAGAAAAAGTTTAAATATTAAGATTATTGAACAAAATGAAATGTTTAGTTTTTTATCAAAAATCGACTTTTCAACGTAACGCAAACCTTTAGTAACAATAAAGATGGAGTTACGAAAGCAATTCGCTTTCAACGGATAGAACTCGAAAACATTTAAGGTAGGTAGTTAATTAACGTCGCACTGGAGCAACACAACGGGCTATTGGCGACAGTCCGTTATCAAACCCGAAGGGAAAATTCCGAGGACAACTCCACTTAATTTTCAACCACGGTCAGATGACGAGGTGAACACCTGAACTGGCACCGCGCTCTCTGCACCACGCCAACGTGAAAACATTTGAGGTCATGGCAGATTTAACGTGCACTAGCCCCCGTGCACGACGGTAGGTAGGTAATTAATTAACGTCGCACTGGAGCAACACAACGGGCTATTAGCGACCGTCTGGGATTCATCCCCATGGGAACGATCGAGGACAACATCTCTTAATTTTGAACCAAGGCCAGATGATGAGACAACACCTGAACTGGCCCCCCACTCTCGAAACTTCCACTTCCCGCCCACGTGAGGACGTATGAGGCCACGACAGATTAAACGTGCACCAGCCCCCGTGTACACGACGATCTTTGAATGGACCGAAAACACTTAAATGGCAAGACAAAATTGTGATTTAAATTATGAAACAATTCCCCTTTCTCTCCGCCCCTGCATAAAACTGGCGCCAAGAGAGGGCGCTGTTCGGAGTCGCCTGGCAACCCCGCTTCGCCAGAGGTTCCTCCCAGGTAAGGCGCGGGAAAAGGGTCAGGAAAGTGGCGGGGGGTGTATCTGTCAACAATTAAAATATGGGTCACGGTGCAACAGTTGGTAATGGCCTCGCTTTCTACCACCACGGCCAACAATGGGTGACGCGCGAACACATTTTTTAATTGCCGGATTATTTATTCCACTCCGTTTTGAATGACATCGTTTTTCAATCCATCTTCGGGAATGAATGACCTCCGGCAAGCGTTCGTTTCGTTGCCCACAAACATGTTTGTTGCTTGACAGCCCCTTTCATGCCGGACTGTCACTCACTTGAGTTGAAAAGCTGCTGGATGCATGTTGTTGCGATTCAACGGAATTCGTGTTATGCATCCTGTTCTTTAGTTAAGTGCGCCTGTAATTAGAGCCCCCAGGGCGGTACAAAGGGCTCAAGCCCTTCTCCTATTCGAGTCGAAATGTGCCCAATATGTCCATTTACTTCTGTTCCAACTCATGGTTGGTTCGGGACGCGGTGGCCCGGTTGGAAGAGTAACGGATTAGCAACCGGAGGGTTGTGAGTTCGAGTTTAATGACGAGATATCTCGTCCATCAGTCAGTTTTCTTCTAACGATGAGATACCTCGTCGAGACAACCATCATTAGGGTTAAACAGCCCAAAAATACGAACAGGAAATCCGAAATTTTTATGTTAAAAGAATTCCCATTTTCTTGTTCTCAACCTATGGCACATGAGGCATTGTCAAATTGTAATGAATATTTTCAAAGCCATAACTCTCCGATGATAGGTTTTGCCATTCCTAAATCTAATGTTTTAAGAATATAAAATGCCAATCTATTACGTAAAATATCAGTAAACAATTGGCATTGTCAAATTGCAATGAATATTTTCAAAGCCATAACTCTCCGATGATAGTTTTTGCCATTCCTAAATCTAATGTTTTAAGAATATAAAATGCCTATCTATTAACGTAAAACATCAGTAAACAATTGTTGCGTACTATGCTATTCATTTATGTGAAATTATTTCCTCGTGATAATCGGGACGCGGTAGCCCGGTTGGAAGAGTAACGGACTGGCAACCGGAGGGCTGCGAGTTCGAATCCAACCAAAGACCTGTACAAAGGGGGCTGGTGCACGTTAAATCTGTCGTGGCCTCAAATGTCCTCACGTTGGCGTGGTGTAGAAATTTGGAGAGTGGTGTGCCAGTTCAGGTGTTGCCTCGTCACCTGACCATGGTTCAAAATTACATTGCGTTGTCCTCGGATCTTTACTTTCGGAACTGATCCCAGACCGTCGTCAACATCCCGTTGTGTTGCTATGGTACGACACTAATTAGTTACCACCATCTTAAACCTTCCTAGTGGTTGTCTCGTGTCTCATCAAAAACGCAATCATTAGCAAAGCTGACCAGATCCTTGTGGACGCGATATCTCGTCAAAAGCAAAATGGGCCAGATCTTGATGGACGAGATATCTCTTCAAAACCATTTGGAGGCTTAAGAATTCAACTCTTAAAAGTCAATTCTTCTAATATATCCCCGGGCAAGGCAGGTAGTTTGTTAATTAACGTCTCACTCGAGCATCACAATGGGCTATTGACGACGGTCCGGGATCAAACCCGAAAGGGAGGACAACAACACCTAATTTTGAACCACGGTCAGTTCATGAGGCACCCCAATCTCCAAACTTCCCCACCATGTCAACGTGAGGACATTTGAGGCCAAAGCAGATTTAACTTGCACCCGTGTACCCCCTAGTCAAAGAGATAGACAAGATAAAAATAATAAAATTATCTTTTCAAACAAAAAAGACGGGGTCTTTCCTGGAGACCCATTCACAAATCTCGGTCTTTTGCTAGTTTTTATGCATAGTTAATAATTAATTGTAATACCAACTAATATTACATTAACAAAATTAGCATAGTACGAATGGAATATTTTATCCTAATCATCTTTCGTCATCTGACCGTGGTTCAAAATTACAAGACGTTGTTGTTGGATCTTTTCCTTTGGGATTGATCCCATACCATCACCAATAGCCGTCAGGTGTCATCATCATTATAAATTCTTTAGTGCCTAAGGGCACATAAAGCCTTCAATCTAGATCGCCAAAGTTTCCTGTCCAATGCAGCAAGTCTAGCTTCATATCATCCATCCTCACTTCTCTCTTGTTCCCTCATACGTCGCCAGCTCAAACGCTTTCTCTTTCCATCAGGGGTCAATGCTATATTAGGAATACTGTCCCTGTTCATTCTTAAAAGGTGTCCTGTAAACTTCCGACGTCTAAATTTCATTTCATTTCCTATTTCATTAAACTGTGCTTTATTTAATAATTCTTCATTTGAAATGTAGTATAGACAAAAAATCTTTAAAATAGCTCTTAAAAATTTATTTTGAAAAACATTTAGTTTATTGCACTGTGATTTGGTAATTTTGCATGTTTCAGAACCGTATGAGAATTGAAAGTACTAGTGATTTGTACATATTTAACCCTTTCGCCCCGACTTTTGCATGATTAAAATTGAACTCTGAAAAGTAGTTTAATTTAGTAGTTTAGTAGTTTTTGTGCTCTTTTTGACGGACAATCGTACTTTCGCGTTCTTTTTGTGTTTGCTTTCTCCCTTCCAACATTTATTAGTTGCTCAGCTAAGGGGACCATGAATGATAATAGTGGTTCTGTTTTATGTTCCCCATCACACTTCATAATCCATGCATTCACAACAGAAATCATAACTAAGTTCCAAAAAATCTTTTTCCACCACTTGTCTGATTTTCTGCCATGACCCTAAAAAGTAGCCATTTCATCACAGCGGTCAACTCCATTCATGTACATATTGTAGTGGGAAATGGCTTCTGGGCAACTAACGTCTAATGTTGTACCATCTTTTTGTTTCCGAATCACGGTCACTCATTCATCAGAATGTGAATGGACGTGCTCAAAACCATAAGTCCGCCATTTGCAATCTGAGAGTATTGCCAGGTTTTTTTAGTCATATTTTTATTCCCTAATTCCTTAAAAACACTGAAAACGTAAAAACCCATTCAAAAGTGGGATTTATTTACCCAATCTAATCTCTGGGACGTATATGCCCATTAGGCCCGAAAGTGTTAATTTGGTTTTTACATGTATATTAGTTGCTCTCCACAATTTATTAAGATTCTTAAAACAGTTGCGAACTTTTGAAATTCTAAGATCAATATCGTCGTCAGTACCACCATTTTTGTTTATTGTTGCTCCCAGATATGAAACGGTGCGTACATCTTCTATTGAGTTATTTTGTATCTTGATGTTCGTGCTAGATCGTTAATTAAAATACATACATACCTACCCGGACCGTCGAAAGTAGCCCATTGTGTTGCTGCAGTGCGACGCTAATTAACAACCTACCTAATAATCTTCATTTTCAATACTTCAACTTTATTTCGACCTCATTTGCCCTTGGTCCCAAAAGTCCAGTTTCGGCTCTGGAAATGCAACACACAACAAGCCGTCCCCCCGGGCGAGTGAACTTATTTTTCTCGAAGAATAGTGACTCGAATAAATTGAATAGTTGTTGGATTGTAAGAAGGTTCGAACTTTCAACCCGTTAAGTGTAACGAGGGGTCATCTTCCGAGAGCATATTTATCGGGACGGACCATTTAGCAGCCAGACGTGTGAAGTATTTTCCACGCACCGGGGTACCGAAGACGCGACCTACATCGCCGTTCCTTTTTCTGTTGTTTCAGAACGGCTTCATTTCGGCTCTTTGAACGGTCTCCACCCCCTCTCATTTGAAATCGTTCTTCCGAAGGAGCAACGGTAGATCTACCTGACAGCGTTCGACTCCCTTGAAAGTGAAGATCGCGGTAGCCCGTTTGGAAGAGTAACGGATTAGCAAGCGGAGGGTTGCGAGTACGAATCCAACCAAAGATCGTTGAGTACAAGGGGGCTGGTGCACGTTAATTCTTTGAGGCACACGATTTTAAAGAAAAAACCCAAGTTGTACAGAATTGTTTATTCACTTATTCAGCTTCAAAATTAGTATAAAACATCCAATAACATGCTTTTTTTTATGAAACGATTTATTCACTCATAATAAATTTTTACGAAAAATAATCAAAATTAACCGTTATGAAAGAAAAATTCACAGCACCACACAATTCGCCAACCTTACTCACAGTGTTAATAACTTACGCGTTTTGATGTGTAAATTTTGTGTTCAGTTATTTGCACACTTAGCGTTAGTTCATAGCATCGCCGACTCAATGAAAAACTTTAAATAAAATGTTAAACTCTGTATGACTGAGTCATTTCAAATTTTTGAGGTGGGTTAAAAAATATCCCACCATGCATAAAAAGCTAAGCAAAAGGTGGGAAAGTTTTTAACCCATCTAAACCGAAAGAGTTAAATCTGTCGTGGCCTCAAATGTCCTCACGTTGGCGAGGTGTGGAAGTTTGGAGAATGGGGTGCCAGCTCAGGTGTGACCTCGTCATCTGACCGTGGTTCAAAATCACGTGGTGTTTTCCTCGGATCTTTCCCTTCGGGTTTGATCCCGTACCGTCACCAATAGCACGGTATCTGCGTTGCTCCAGTGTGACGTTAATTAAAATACCTATAAAAAATACCTATCTTTAAAAGAGAGATGAACTGCTTTTTATATAGCAATTAAAATAACTGTTTTTACAAATAACAGTTAGTAACTGTTATTTGTAAAAACAGTAACTATCGATACAGTAAGTGAACAGTAAGTTATCGATAAATGTCAGAAGCAAGCATTTGAAAGTGACATTTGAAATGTAGGTACTATTATAAAATTAATTCATTAAAATGCTATTCAAATGTATTTGAAAATTTTCGACTCGATTAAAAGTTGAAATTATCAATAATTTAAGCAGTTACTAACTTTTAAAATGAACTCTATTATACATATCTCCTCTTAATAACTCTCAATTTTATTTACTAACTGTTAGTGTAGTTAAAATATAAGGACTGTTTCTTAAAGAGAACCTCGATAAGTCTTTTCTCAAAACCAACCTGGTGCTAAAAATAAATCTCGCTTAATATATACTTTTTGACCATTGAATTAACTCAAAATAAAAAGACTCGTAGATCCATTTATCTAAGGGCCCGTTGGTAGAGTAACAGATTAGCAACCGGAGGGTTGTGAGTTCGTATACAACCAAAGACCGTCGTGTACAAAGGGGGCTGGTGCATGTTAAATCTGTCGTGGCCTCCAATGCCCTCACGTTGGCGTAGTGTGGAAGTTTGGAGAGTGGGGTGCCAGCTCAGGTGTTGCCTCGTCATCTGACCGTGGTTCAATATTACGTGGTGTTTTCCTCGGATCTTTCCTTTCGGGATTGTTCCCGGACCGTCGTCAATAGCCCGTTGTGTTGCTCTAGTACGACGTTATTAATTACCACCATTTATCTAAACACAATGAAATCTTAAAACTATTGATTTGGCCAAATATGGCCTTTACGCCATAAAACCCCCAAAACCCATCCAACCTAAAACTATTGGCTTTCATTACAGCCCGATATTTACTGCAGATTTATTGGGCCTCAGTGGGTATGCCTACTACGTTAGCAACCTACGAGTTGTAGGTGGCGCAAGTTCGATTCCTCCCTGCGTGTATCTTTCTTGTATCAGTAAAACTTTCCTTGCGTGTGTATGTCCATTGCTTGATGTAATCTGTCTTGTGCTTAATGCGTCATGGCCAAATATGGCCCATGCGCCATAAAATCTAAAAACAATCAACCCTACATTTTGATTGGGAATGAGTGGTATGAGGTTTGGGCGAATTTGGAGGTGATTGATTTGGCGACAGTGGGTAATGGTCGATACAAAAATGGCTTATGATGCAAAAACCTGTTCAGTCCTGTCACCAGTTCTAGACAAGGGAAATTTTCTTTTCCCTACCTGGATCTTTATTCCTCTTGGAGTAATAGAGCAATTTGCCTCGATGAGATATCTCCATATTAGCAAAAGTGACCAGACCTTGGACGAGGTATCTCATTAGCAAAGGTAACCACACCTTGGACGAGGTATCTCATTAGCAAAAGTGACCACACCTTGGACGAGGTATCTCATTAGCAAAAGTGATCAGATCTTGGACGAGGTATCTCATTAGCAAAAGTGACCAGATCTTGGACAAGGTATCTCATTAGCAAAAGTGACCAGACCTTGGACGATGTATCTCATTAGCAAAAGTGATCAGATCTTGGACGAGGTATCTCATTAGCAAAATCGAACAGATCCTGGACGAGATATCTCATTAGCAAAATTGACCAGATCTTGGACGAGATTTGCAAAATTGACCAGATCTTGGACGAGATTTGCAAAATTGACCAGATCTTGGACGAGATGCCTTGTCGAAACCACTTGGGGTTGAACGCAAGACGTCGCCAAACGGCGATAAATTATACTTCAAGATAACCCTATAGGTATGTATCTGGCGAAAACATTTGAGGACGTAAAATGTCAGTTTGGTTCAGTTTACACGGAAATCCCTCTAATGCGCCTCGCATCTCAGTTCAAAGTTTCATAAATTCTAAATATCTAATGCACATATTGTATGATAAATAATTTTGCCTTAAATTTAATTTGGCTGTGTCCTTGGCAAACCACTGGGCCCAATGCGATACACCAGACCCGTTTTTGACAAAAAAAATGGTACCTTTTAATTTTTGATCTCTTCCAGAACGAAATCCGGGCTTCGCTAATGGGGATGCAGGTGTTCACGTTGACAGCTGTTCTCTTCCATCTGTCCGTTGTAGCCCGGTCGGAAGAGTAACGGATTAGCAACCGGAGGGTTGCGAGTTCGAATCCAACCAAGCACCGTAGTGTACAGAGGGGGCTGGTGCATGTCAAATCTGTCGGAGCTTCCAATGCCCTCACGTTGGCCTGGAGTGGAAGTTTGCAGAGTGGGGTTCCAGCGCAGGTGTTGACCTCGTCATCCGACCGTGGTTCAAAATGAGTCAAATGACGTAGTGTCGTCTTCGGATCTTTCCTCTTCGATCCCGGACCTTCAACAGCCAATTGCGTTGCTCCAGTGTGACGTTAATTTATCTACCCCACGGAATTTGTTCTCGTGGTAGACAGACTGACCCTCGTTCCAGTGGGTGTTCACTTTCCATGCAGTCTCCCCACGATTATGTGTGGCAAGAGTCTCATCCACCTGTTGCGGACCTGTCGCTGCAAGTCCAAGTTGTGGAAGGTGGTCAGCCAGTAGACGGGATCGAAGGCCACCTGCACCAGGGTGGAGGCTGCGTTGGAGTAGGTGGCAGAGAATCCTCCCACGGAGTGGAGGCAGCAGCAGCAGCAGAAGACCACGAAAACGGAAGGCGGCATCCTTCAGAAAGCTGGAAAAAAAGCAGAATGACACAGTAATTTTCTTGCATGTACACCACACGGAATGATTCGAAATTGGCTGGCCAAGCTTTAAATCAGTGATGCATAGACCGCGGGCCTCATGCGGCCTTCCGTCGATTTGCTGGCGGCCCGTCTCACCATGCCTTATTTTAACTTTTTAACAAGAAACACAAAACTTCGTTGAGAGATAATGCATTAAGATGCGAAATCGAAAAATAGGAACCGCTTGACTAATGAAAATTTATAATCAATTTTGAGCTTGACAGCTACTAAAATCATACCAAATATTAAATTTGTCGTTAAAATTATTAAATAAACTATTAAATTTCTAAAATTAAATTGTTGAATCGATGCAATGTGACGCATCAAACTAAATTCCTCATTTACTTTTTATTTTACCTTTCTTTTTGTAACCAATATCAAATATAAATATAAAAAATAGATAACGATGGTTTTTTGGCAACCCTCCCATAAGTCACAGTACAAAGTCTATGTGGACCTAGATCTTAAGTCTAGGACCTAGATCCTAGTCTGCATCCAACTAAATACCGTCGTGTACAAAGGGGGCTGGTGCACGTTAAATCTGTCGTGGCCACCAATGTCCTCACGTTGGCGTGGTGTGGAAGTTTGCAGAGTAGGATGCCAGCACGGGTATTAACCTCGTCGTCTGACCTTGGTTCGAAATGACGTGGTGTTATCCTCGGATCTTTCCCCTTCGGGTTTGATCCCGGACAGTTGCCAAGAGCCCGTTGTGTTGCCCCCTGTGCGACGTTAATTAAAATACCAATACCGAAACTATTACGCGTAGATACTAAAGAACGCGTAAAACCAGAACATTTCGTGTCAGCAGGCATGGCGAGGATCGGTCAAGAAGTTCGAGCACTCCAGAAAGGATGAAAGACATTCTAATCGAGTTTGGAAGAAATCCGGAGAAACAATGATTTATTCATTAATCATTTTGAGTACTCAAACGTCTGACACGGTTCTACCACCTACGTGCTGCAGTTGCAGATATACATTCTCTAACGAAATGGTTATTTTGGAGCACTCTTTGATTTTCGAATCATCCTGTACAGCCATTTATCACCGGACACCTGTGAAATTCGGAGGAATCACGAGGGGTGGTAAGCTTTTTATGGTACGGTCTTAGTTCATTGGCTTCTGCGTCTGGATCTATGAACGCCAATGCCCAAGAAGAAATGTTAACAATTCAGTGTTACCCACACTACAGCAACAATTCGGATTTTTATTTTCAACATTAAGTAAAGGTCAGTGGTTTGAGGAACTCGTCTCGCTGGCTCAAGGCCCTGACCTCAACCCCTTTGGGAGGTGAATTCGGGCAACGGTTGGGAGCCAGATCAGAAACAGCCCTAAAACACACCATATTGAAAAAGAATTGAATCAGAGATTTCTCTAGACATCTATCTCGAGATAGTGGAAAGCCTTCTCCAAAGGCCGGAGGCTGTTGTAGTGGTGTGATTAACTTTCATTAACGACTACAGTTAATTGTAATAACTTTCCATTTATTTCTGTTTGCTGATGGTGTCCAGCACAAAGGTAAATCAATTTTACCTGGGGTAGGTATTTAATTAACGTCACACTGGAGCAACACAACGGGCTATTGGTGAAGGTCCGGGATCAATCCCGAAGGGAAAGATACGAGGACAACATAACGTAATTTTTGAACCACGGTCAGATGACGAGGCAACACCTGAGCTGGCACCCCACTCGCCAAATCTTCTTGTCCTTAGGAAAACAACTGACCAGATTTTGGTGGACGAGATATCTTGTCCTTAGGGAAAAAACTGACCAGGTTTTGGTGGACAAGATATCTTGTCCTTAGGTATTGTTATTGTTATTTTTAATTAACGTCACACTGGAGCAACACAACGGGCTATTGGTGACGGTCCGGAATCAATTCCAAAGGGAAAGATCCGAGGATAGCACCACGTAATTTTGAACCACGGTCAGGTGACGAGGTCAACAATTGTGCTGGCATCCCACTTTCCAAATTCGGCTGGACCGAGTTTCGAACTCGCAACCCATCGGTTGCGGATCCGCTGCTCTTCTAACTGGGCTACCGTGGCCCCGAAATTCACGTTCGGACGGGGCACGTACACGGTATCATTCGTATTTTAAGGTATCCTGTCTTAACGAGCATTCGTTTCATTCTCCGAACATGCAACAAGTAGTTCATTTGAAACGAGACACCTTCACGGAGGTCCCGTTCCCACCGTGGTCGATCGAGCGAGCAGACCATTACATGGAAACCGAAACATCATTAAGCAAACGAAACAAAGCGAGCAGAATACAGAAGCGGGTGTGTGCCTTACCTTCTTTGGATCTCCCTTTCCGTCCGTCCGAGCTCGTGACCCACAAGTAAAAGTGTTGCGGAGAACTGTTGGAGGACGGGCTGTTTCTGCTCTACTTTCCGCCGAGTGCAATGGGTTTTTACACTCGGGATATCCTTCTGTTGACGGCGGTGGGTGGTAATCGCATGGCATTGTTTCGCAGGTTCCGTTTGGTGGTTCCACTGTTTAATAAACGGCTCGTAATTGTTGAAATTGTACCGCAACGCAACCTGTTACGATTGACTGTTGAGAATAATCTCTATTTAGTCCGGCTATAAAGGGCCACGGTAGCCCAATTGGTTGGTGGTTTTGGGGTCTTATGGAGCAAGGGCGCTATTTGGCCGTGCCAGACACAAGACATACAATATCAAGTAATAGACACAATGAAAGTTTTACTGACATAGAAGAGAATTACACCAAGGGAAGAATGCACATGGCAAGTATCGAACCTGTGCCGCCTACAACTCGAAGATATAGCCCAATTGGAAAAGCAACGAATTTGCAACCAGATGGTTGCGAGTTCGAATCCAACAAAGAGACCTTCATGTACAAAGGGGCTGATGCAGTTAAATCTGTCGTGACCTCCAATGTCCTCACGTTGGTGTGGTATGAAAGTTTGGAGAGTGGGGTGACAGATTTAATAAAAGAGGATCTATTGAAATACGATCCAATGCACGTATTCAAACGGAATTTGAAAACTGGACTCGGAACAATTCTGGTGTACACAATTAGGACCTTATCCACGGCTGGTAAAAGCAGCATTGCAGACACTTTTGCCATTTGCCTGCATGAAATGGGATTTTCATGACCTTAACACATAAAAAGAAAAGCCGGAAATCGCTTTAAATTCAAGCGATGACTTACGCGTGGCTCTTTCAAAAAAGAGCCTCGCTTCAAAAGTATGAATAAACAACAGCGTAGTCATTAAAAATTAAGATAGTGTTTTGTATGTATATGTAAATGCACGTGTTTATTTTTCAATAAATAAATTATCTTGCAATAGAAATAATTTCCTAAATAAGGAAACAGAAACACATTTTTCAAGAGTGCGGGAACTTATTTTTAGATTCAAGGAGGTGCCGATCACCAAAAAGGTTAAGAACCACTGTTCCAGTGCGAAGCTAATTAAGATACCTACCTACTTACCTGAAAACAGCTTAGCACTTTTTTAGTTTATGTCTGTCAGAAAGAATCAGCCATAACTGCAAGTCTCATGACGATTTATGGCAGTCTCTTCTGTCAAGATTTAGCTCAGAACTGTCAAAAGAGACTGGCAATTAGAAAGGAAAACATTCGTGGAGTTTTTTGCAATGCACGTAATCTTTTATTGACTCTCGAACTGGGAGAATTTCCATCCTTTTGATCGAGAAATGTTCACAATCGAGTTCGACTCGGCCGTTTCGATCTGAATGAGCTGTGTGAACTGTCCACGATTTTCCCACCTCACGTGGGAAATGCACTTTTTAAAGAAAAGTCTACAGTTCCTCAAATAATTTGTCGATTTCGCACAAAAATCGTTCTCGTCATTGAACGAAGCTTCCTTTACATTTTCGCCTATAAAGATGGTTTGACATTCTCCAATAATAAACTTGTAATGTAGAAGTTTGGAGAGTGGGGTTCCAGCTCAGGTGTGACTCGTCATCTGACCGTGATTCAAAATTACCCGGTGTTGTCCTCGGCCCTTCTCTTCGGGGATGATCCCGAATCATCGCCAATAGCCCGTTGTATTTCTCAAGTGCGACGTTAATTAAATACCTAGCAACCTACCAAATAAAAAACATTTTGAAGATTTTTTTTATTTATTAATAAGGATTTGGGACAATTTTTATATTCTATACATCTTCTATATGTTTCTGAAAGCGGATTGGCAACTGGTAGGTGGGTAGGTATTTTAATTAACGTCACACCGGAGCAACACAACGGACTATTGGTGACAGTCCGGCATCAATCCCAAAGGGAAAGATTGGCAACCGGAGGTTTGTGGGTTCGACACTTGATCCAACCAAAGACCGTCATGTAAACGGGAGCTAGAACACGTTAAATATGTCGTGGGCTCAAATATCCTCGGCGTGGTGTGGAAGTTTGCATAGTAGGGTGCCAGCTCAGGTGTTGCCTCGTCATGCGACCGTGGTTCGAGAAGAAGAGGCGTTGTCCTTGTATCTTAACCTTAGGGATTAATCGCCAATAGCCCGATTGGTGCTCCAGTGCGACGATAATTCAGCTACCCTACCCTTTACATTTAAAAGATTTACTTTTACAAAGTTTTTAAAATGAGGCGTCGCTCTTTATTAATTATGTACATGAAAGCGCTTCGGGTGGGAGCGTTTTCTAATTAAATCAAAATATTTCCCCTACAAAGCACTGACATTGTCCTGCAGATGATGGCCAATTTGATCATTTTTCCTGAGAAGGTATGTAGGTAATTATTTAATTAACGTCGCACTGGAGCAACACAACGGGCTATTGGTGACGGTCCGGGATCAATCCCAAAGGGAAAGAACCGAGGACAACACCATGTGATTTTGAACCACGGTCAGATGACGAGGTCACACCTGAGCTGGCACATCCACTCTCCACACTTCCACACCACGCCAAAGTGAGGACATTTCAGGCCACGACATATTGAATGGGCACCCGCCCCTTGTACACCCCTTGTCTTGGGTTGGATTCGAACTCGCAAACCTCCGGTTGCTAATCCGTTAATCTTCCAACCGGGCTACCGCGGCCTTTTTATCGTTGTAAGTCACCGGAAGACGAGGATTCCGTTGACCCAACGTTCTCGCTAGGCAGATAACGGACGATTCCCCTGAAATGAAAGGGCCACCGTGGCTTTGTGGGTTTGTACACTGCACTAGCAACCTGCGAGTGGTATGCGGCGCAGGTTCGATTTCTTCCTGATTGTATTTCTTTCTGCTGTCAGTAAAGCTTTCATTGTGTGTGTTTGTGCATTACTTGATGTTGTCTGTCTTGTGTTTGATGCAGATTGGCCTTTGCGCCATAGAACCCAATGCAATCAACCAACCTTAAAATGAAACCAAGTGACGTCACTTCTGGAAAACGCGTAGAAAACACGTTCTGCTACAAAATACTAGCGCCGTCTACATTTAGCTTTTCAGAAAAACTCCTTTTACTGCACATAAATTCGGAGAATGTTAAACAAAGGTGAAATTTTAGCATGCAAAAAATCAAAATGATGAGAAGGATTCAACAGTGTTGAGCCCAGACCAGATTTGTCAGTTTGTAGCAGAAGACCATTGTTTTCTTCTCTCCTCCCCAATCGGAACGAGGAACTGTTTATCAGCTCTTCCAAGGACGCTCAACCGTGCTCTCTTCTGCGCATGTGTCCCGTTTGAAAGGGCTAGTGTCCGTTTCTGCTAAGCGAGAGCAATCGTTCTGTTGTCCGTTTGGAGATGTGTACCGTTTTCGTTACTTGTCTAAATAAATGTTGTCTCGTCCTGAGATTTGAGATTCAATTTTTATATAGCTAGCCTGGTACGTTGTTATAAACTCCTTTATTTTTCGTTGGCGTGGTGTGGAAGTTTGGAGAGTGGGGTGCCAGCTCAGGTGTTGCCTCGTCATCTGACCGTGGTTCAAAATTACGTGGTGTTGTCCTCGGATCTTTCCCTTTGGGATTGATCCCGGACCGTCACCAATAGCCCATTGTGTAGCTCCAGTGTGACGTTAATTGAAATACCCCCCCCCCTTTATTTTTCCCCTCGGGGCACATCTTCTTTAAGTGTGTACTAGCCTACGATCACTAGGTTCCCTAGTGAACTATTCTTTTCCCATGGGGTTTACTGCCTATGGTAAACAGGGGGAGTCGCGACCCCAAGAAGCCCAAGCAATCTTTCTCTCTACTTTCATTTGGAGCAACTTGTCCTCTCTTGGACCTTGCGCCATAAAACCCCGATATCCAATCCAATCCTCTCTATTCTTTCTTTTCACAATTACTTGACATTGTCTGTCTTGTGTTTGCCACAGCATGGCCAGATATGGCCCTTGCGCCATGAAATCCAACTCAACTTTTATTTTTCTGAATATGGGGAATCAATTCAAATTCAGACAATAAAAAATAAAATGTTCGCCACACCACCTTCGATTTTTTTAAAAATTTAGTATATGGTGGCCAGTGGCGTATGTTAAACTATGCCATGTTTACGTTTTGCAAAATAATTTTTTTCATGGAAATAAGACCCTTTAAAAGGCGGTCAAAAATATTCAATTTTACTTTTCAAGAATGTCGCGTAGCACTTAAAATTCCGCTGCGCTTAAACTCTATTAGAGATAAACTTGTTTTTTAGCCAGTGATATTTAAATGTACTGTTCGCAATAATAAGTAAAAATATCTTTAAAATTGGATTAGTTTTTTAACAGTTTGGCACGGAACTTGCTGAAGTTTGGTTAAGATTTAATAAAAAAAAGTCATCTTTAAAATTTTTGAAACTTTTTGTGTAATTTCATTAGAATGTTGATAATGTAGCATCCTATATAGCTGATGCAGTTTATCAAGGATTGATTTTTAAGAGCCTTTAACGTAAGATATCGAAATTTCAACCGCTAACGCGCGCCAACGGTATTCCTTCACTAGTAAGTAAGCGCTCGGATTTCCTCAACCAGAAGCTAAAGCACCTTTTTCGATACGATATTTTAACATGATTCATTATTTCTATACATGTATCAATAAAGTGTATGGAACTAAGATTTTGATAATCCTATAATTCTATTGTTAATAGTTTTAAAAAAGAAATCAGAGTCAAGCTCTAATTATTTACCGCGGAATTTATAACTAACTTCTAATTATTTGCAACGGAAATATTTCGGCTGCATATTCCTTCAGTACTCTACATTAAATTTTCACTTGGTAATTACTTGCACTCATGGTTTCACTTGCTGCAACAAATTATAAAACAAAGTTACAAGATATGCTATCCTGAGGGCTCTAGGAGTGTTGATTGTTTATATTCTACAAACAGCTGCTTTTCATCCACCCAGCTGCTCAAAAGATTATTTATGTAGTGGAAGAGTAGCTTTTCAATGTGTACCGATCATCGTCATGATTGGTACATCAAAAAGCCTTTACCTTTGTTTGATTACATCTTATTCCTATACATTTTAAATCGTTTAGTACATAATACTCATTTACTCGTAATTCATTTTTGGATTTGGGTATAATTTATTCTATGATTTTTTGTGAAATTAATCTCGAACAAATCAATATTTTAAGTGAAAAGCAATTTCATGGTTTCAGAAGAGACTAATAAATTCAATTATGTCTTTTCATGTAGGAAGGCACTTGAAAATTTTCCTGTAATACCAAAAGTAGTTTTTAAATAACTAACAAGTTCATTCTTGTTGGAAGTTTTAGAATGGTGCGTAATATGACAAAGTAGGCCTCTTGTCATACGCAAAAACACGATCTCCTAGTATTGTGACATGAGAGTGAAACTTTTCAAGAATCGAGGATGATTGAAAGTAAGTTTGATTATGAAGTACCATTTAGGTTATGAATTGCATTCGGTGAAGTTCAACATTGAAATAGTCATTTATTGAAGTATCCGTTGAATGCTTCCTTGGAGTTTTATGTGGCAGAAAGGACATATATATATTAAACACTTTCGCCGAATTTAACAAATCTCTCAATTTATTTTAATTAATAGTTCATTTAACGTTACTAATATTCAAATTAGTAACTTTCTTATTGTTTCAAGTAAATAAAAATTTATATCATTATTTTATCTGCCATGTTAAATATTACTGAGCTTCCACATTTTTCTTTTCTATGCAGTTTTAGAACTGTTTTATGAGGATTTACAAGGTATTACGTATTGTGCTACTAGTTTTAATGCTGTTTAAATGTTTTAATATAGTTATATAGAAATTTATTCATATTTTAAATGTGTAGTTTATTACTCTGATCCTTTCTATCAAAACAATTACAGTGTATTTTTAAATTTGGTTTAGTAATGAGATGAACAGCAAAATTATGTTTGTGAAATTCTGTGTAAATGTTTAATACATAATTTTTGATAGATAATTTATTCAAATTAAGTAAATACTGTAAATTATTATTCATATTTTTCGGTTAGTAAAAAAAAGTATTTTTAAGCAAATACAGAGAACGTAATTCCCACTGGTTGAAAGAGAATACGGATTCAATATAGGGATTTCGAAAACCTTTTCGTCCTTTTATAGGGAATTTGACATGAGCTTAGGGATTTTTCGTACTTCGAAAGGAAATTTGACGGTATTTCATTATTTTTTCTGATCGCGTCGGGTTTTTCGATCAGGGTCATTACACAAAATAATTTATTTAAGCTTAACTTTTTAAAACCTTCAAAACGTGCTCACACACTCTGGTAGCATATTTATATAGGAACTTAGAGCAAAAAATAATCGGATTTTTAAAAAATGGCTTTTTTGAGAAAAATGAATTTAAAATTGATCAAATTGAAAAATTCGTATTTCCAATACTATTTACGTACTACTTTTGAAATTAGTTTTAAATTAGTGCTCTAAAGTCTTTCTTTTTTTTTTGAAAAACAAAATTAGATTATTTTAAATAATTTAGGAAATATGCAATTTTTAACAAGGTGATGTACGCTTAAAAAATAAATATTAATTTGTGACGTCACTTTCACAGCCCTGTATCTCGAAGAAATACGGGATTATAAAAACTATGTTGATTCAAGGTGACCCAAAATGTACCTGTATGCAAAATATCATTCGATTCGAAGATGGTGAGGCGAACAGCCTTACCTGGATTTGAATGGATTCACCCTATACAAATTTGTAATATTTTTGTCAATACAAGTTACATTCTTATAGCGTATAAGTGTTATTAAAATGCTCCGCTTTTTTACACACTGTGGAACGTGTGTGAAGAAAATGAAACAAAGGGGACATGGTTAAACAGTTTATTTTTCTTACATGAATTAATAAATAAACCCTTAGGGTATGATAATATCACATTTTTCTCTCTACAGAAACTACCATGAATAAATAAATGTAAATGTATAATAAATAAGTGAGTAGTATATAACTCAACCATCAACCAATATAAATATTATATATAAATTAACCGTATAAATAAATAGGAGACGAGAAGTAAATTTGTTCGTAAGCCAGCCTTGTTTTTAATACAAACGTAATAAGTAATCACAATTCGTAAGATATACAGGGTGTCCCAAAAAGGTTGTTCCGCGATTTATCTTTGTACTATTTGGAGATAGGTAGGTAATGTAAATTGCAAAAGTACACCAAATAAGGTAAGTAACTAAGATATGCGAATAAAATTATCACGTGATAACAATTTAAGCGAATTCATTTTTTAATTTTTATACGACCTCTCTAGATAAAAATCCGAGATAGCAGAAATTTTCCTTACCTGTATCCCTATCGTTAGCAGAAAACTACATTTCTGTAGGTTTAATGTTAACGGAGATACAAGAGGTTCCATTTTAAGGGGTCCGTATCTAAATTTAGGAGGGAAACTGACCCATGGCCAAAAATGAAGAGCTAAGTTCTGCATTGCTGCAGATGGAAAATATTTTGAACATGCGTTGTAAATTTCCTTTTATTTTTATTTAAACCATTTTTTACACAATATTTTCATTAAAGATTACATTGTCTACTATTCATTGCGATTTTCATCTGCAGTTGCAATACTACATTACTTTGCACAATGTTGCACTTCCTGACCGAAAAAAAATGCTTTTTAGCATTGTGTATACGGTCCCTAATCTGACTGCTTGAACAGCTGTGCACAAGCGGTATAAGTCAACTTTTTTGCGTCATTATGCCTCCGTTACTGTTCAACCTACAGAAATGCAGTTTTCTGCTAACGATAGAGATGCAGGTAAGGAACATTTCTGCTATCTCGGATTTTTATCTAGAGGGGTCGTATAAAAATCAAAAACTGTATCCGCTTAAATTGTTGTCACGTGATAATTTTATTCGCATATCTTACCTTATTTGGTGTACTTTTGCAATTTACATTGCCTACCTATCTCCAAATGGTAAAAAGATAAATTGCGGAACAACCTTTTTGGGACACCCTCTATAGGAAATTTTTAATAGTACGTTATTATGGGTATTATGGTTCTTATACTGCAGTTGAAAGTCTGAAAACTTATTGTAAAATGAAAAAAGGTTTTTGCATCTGAGAAGATTGTTGAATTTGTGTAGAAATTTAGCAACACAAAGGGCTATTAACCCTCCAAGTAGTTTTGACGAGATATCTCGTGCATCAAGATCTGGCCCATTATGCTAGTGACGAGATATGGTGTCATCAAGATATTACCGATTTGGTACACATTTGATATAAAGTCTTTTGTGGCTACGCTTTTTGGCTTGCTTTATGTCGCCAAGCAGGACTGTCTTAGAAAAACAACGATTTAAGCTTAGCGGAAAATAATTTTAAAAAATAACGATAAGAATTTTAAAAACTGGAAAAAAATCTGCACAACTGATTATTCTTACAACCACTAGGTTTGTATTTCCTTTTATTAAGAAATCTTTACTTTTTCTAAAATATTGTTATGGAAGTTTGTCCAAGTCAAATAATTTATTAGTTTTAAGTCTAACGAAACCAGGCTACAAAATATGGATGTTATAAAAGATCACATTAATTCTACCAAGCTACAGCTATTTAGACATGGTAAAAACAGAAAAAAAGATGTTGATTTTCAAAAATTATGATATTCAAATATTACAAGGTAGCCATAGTCCTAACATAGTCTGCCAAAAGCGTTGCCACATAAAAGGTCTTTACGTCAAAGCTGATTTTTTATGCTGACGAGATCAAGATCTGGTCAGTTTTTTCCAATGGCGAGATATCTCGTCTATTAAGATCTGGTCATTTTTGTTAACGACGAGGTACTTCGTCGTTCAAGATCTGGTCATTGTCCAGACAACCACCAAAGAGGGCTAATAACTGAAGGAAAAATTTGTTCAAATAAACAAGAAGGTCAAAAAATGATAAGTAATATGAAATAGAAATGGAAAGGCATGAGAAGTAAGTACATGATTTATCATAAGAAATAATGAAAATAAAAAAATGTGACTTTTTAAAATAACTACTTAAAAATATTGTAGTGGTTTTATGAAAGATGCGTAAAAAACATCAGGTGAATTCAGGTCGATGCATTAAATGAAATATATTAAAGGATCGATTCGCATTAAATTTTTTCCTTTGTCATATTCTACTGAAAGTCCTTTGTCATAATTTCTCTAACAGCTATCTCTTCAACTTAAGGGGTACCAGAAAAATTCTTCTAAAGAAACTTCAAGCATGAAACTTGTATCGCGTGTGAAATGTTATTTCTGGAAGAATTATCCCAAAGGAACTTAAAATTAAATTTAAAAAATAATATGGCAAGTTGTAAATGGATGCGATATTAATGTAAAATTTGTTATTCTATTGCTTCAAATATATATACTTGAGTTACAAATAAAGGTACTCCTTCGAGTAAATAATTCAAATTATAACTGAATCAAAATTAAAATGCAAATTGTTCGTATTCTGAGGAAACTGAAAGCGACCTGTGTATCTTACAGATATATTGTATCATACAAAGTTTCCAAGAATCAAGCTAAATTTTTATCGGTACATAGAACCATTTTTAAAATTTGATTTATAATACATTTATGTTGTACCATATCGAAAATATACAAATACAAATGCTATTTCGCACAAAGCGTAGATTTTTCTTCTGACTTCTCAACTACTTAATAATTTATACTTTTTATAAAAGTATGGAAAGATAAATGTGTGTATGGGGATAATGACTACATAAATTGCTTTAAGTAGGATGATAAAAGAAGTTATGGTGATGGAGTTAAATATGTGTTTGATGTGGGATTTTTCGAACCATGTCGAAATTCAGAGTATTTGTTCGTTACTTTTGATCAAGGAAACTCATGAGTGATGAAGGATGGATGAAAATTTGTTCGTGATTTTGGAACACCTCAGAGATGGAAGTAATAGTGATATATTTTCCCCTCGCCTACGTAAAAGCGATAGAATAAATTCTATCAGTTATTTTCACGTAGAAATCAATAGGGATTACAAGGACACGACAGAGATTTTATGAATATTTGTTCGATAGTTTCTGTAAGCTAAATGGAAAGTGATAGGCGAATTTGCGTTTGTCTGAATTTTATTTGCTTGTTGTTTTGAGGTAGAAATCTTGCTCGCAATTTCAATCTTCGGTTTGGTGAATATTTTATCGCTAGTTTCGAACCTCCGAATCCCTTTGCTATCATTGATGGTTAAAATACGATACCTGACTTGTCAAAATTTGTCCGAATGCTTTTCGCCGTTTGTAAAAATAAATTCTTTTACCAGAGACACCTATAAGCATCGTCGCTTTATGGTAGGTAATCATTTAAATTAATGTCGCACTGGAGCAACACAACGGGCTATTGGCGACGGTCCGGGATCAAACCCGAAGGGAAAGCACCGAGGACGTCGTCACTTTATGATGAATTCTTATTATAATTTTTTAATGTGGTTTTCAAATTAATTTGAAGGGGTTGACCATCTTTAAAAAGATTTTCAATTAAAAATGCATTTTACATTTCTGTATTCTGAAAGTGCCCTCTAAAGCTCATAAAACTGTTTCAATTTATTTTATACGTTCATTGTGGATATTGTTATTAATATTGAGTCCTAAGTTGTCTAGTTAAAATTGTACTTTAAAACTAGTTTTGACTTTTTTGTATTCACTTGTTACGAAAACTTATCCATATGAGCTATATTTTCAGATGCATAACTTTTTACTTACGTTTTTGGAAGAGCGTGAAGCCTAAAATAGGCGACTAGAGTTGATTCCTCATTTTATCCTGAGTTAGTAGGGTATAGAGCATGATTTATGTGCAAACGTGAGGAGTTTTTACACTTCATTGCATCGTACCCTGGTAGTTTCTTTGAAAAATTCAACTGGATGAAAATAATAGTCTATCTCATAGGGTTAATAGTATTCTGATTAATATTCAATTTATGAAAAAATATTTCTTACATTTTTATAGATTGTTTCTCCTTTTTTGGCAATATCGCCGTTTTCACTAGCATATCAAAGAAACAAAGGCAGTCACCCTTTAAGTGGTCGCTTTCCTCATGTTTTACCTCAATAAGCGTTTTAAATGTAAATATTGGAATTAAAAAAAGGGTTCGAAGTTGGTCATCCCCCTTGACGCCATACTTTCTAACCTCGAAGAGGAACGGTATAGGGAGGGGGGGGGGGTGCATTAGAAGCCTTTGCTATAAACCAAAGCATTGGTGGTGTTCCACGCATGCGCTGGGGTGGACCAAATTGGCGCCTCCGAAGTGCGGTTCTGCATTCTAGCCACAAACAAGCCGTGCTTTACGGAGATGTAATCCAGAGGCGACAGGGGGGGAAGCGTCGGCATCATGGGCATCATGGGCATCATCGGAGGCATCATCATCATCTTCATTGAGAGTAACGACTTGATGAACCCCATGATCCCGCTCAGGAGGCTCATGAAGATGGGCATCATGATGGCGGCCATGATGAGGGGACCGAGCATCATGATCAGGGGGAGGAGGGAGGAAAGCTTGTCTTCCTTTTTGTTGTCTTCCATGGGCTTGCTTTCCTTGATGAGTAGAATCTTGGGCGGCATGGGCATGGGCATCATGGGGGGAGCCCAGCCGACGTCGCTCTCCCAGTCGGTCCTCTTGTTGATGCCGTGCGGAACCCTCCGAGGCGAGATGGTGGGCATTCCTTCCATGGCCAAGATGGCGACGAGGGACAAGGTCGCGAAAATTCCTCGCTTCATCGGACTGCCGAAGAGCTGATAAAATACACAGCCATTACTTTTCCAGCGAGTTCAAAATCACAGATAAAAGGTTAGTCTCACAGACAATAATTTATTTAGAGGCATTCTCTCTCTGGGGCTGGCTAAAACCTATTCAGAACTTATCTTAAACGGGAAACGAAGTTATACTGATTACCTATCCTGGCCATCGATGGCAATTTCGAGAGATTACATTTATATATATAGATAGGAGTATTTATGTAAAATAAAGCCTCCACCCGGTCAATGGCAAACAGAAACTTTTCATAGTGTATTTATACATCGTATTTGCTAATAGCGGCTTCGAGTTTATCGATGATTTCCAGCATCAGAGATCCTACAAATACTTTTCCGTTCGACCTGTCGCTTCCTTCCGCGTTCCTGTGCTTATTGATGGGGGTTGGGCTCAATTGGGACATCCAGGGTCCTGCCGAGTTTTGCATGATCATCAAGGTGGCTATGCCCTTCATGAAGTTCATCATACCTCCCATCACGCTCATCATCATGGGGATCATGATGCACATCATGATCAGTGGCGTCATCATCATGACGAGAGGTCCGACGGTGTCTTTGCTGTTCATCCACCCTGCGGCAGGCATGTCGTCCCCGCTGTCCCCCTTGTCCTTTATCAGGAGGATGGGCTGACCACCGCCGTTCATCATGCCGCCCTTCTGGTAGCCCCTGCTCTCTTCGGCTTTCAGCAGGTCTTCTTCGTCCCCTTTCCTCTGCCCCACACTGTCCTTTGAAACAGAAGAACCGACTCCAATCGACAAGCCAGAGTTTGGCCGAATGTCTGATGTTCCGTTACTCTCCGACATAAAGGATGGTTTGGTCTGCATGCCGCTGCTGTCTGACTCAGAAGAGCTCATTCGAATCGATGAGCCAGAGTCTAGCTTGGTTTCATAGTTTGGCCGAGTCTGGTTTCCCTTTTGCGAGTCGGACATGAGGAATCGCTTCGTAGCGAACCAGACTTCGTGCATAGCGCTGATGGGGAACACTTTGAGGCTCTTGGTGGTTGTGTTCGGTTTCTGCACGGGCAATTGCCAAACAGGTTGGGGTGGCAAAAGTGTCGAAAACATGCCACCGCCGTCTTCTCGCTTTTTGGTCAACTTCCCATCTCGTGCGCTGTGAAACTTCTCTTCCACGTTCTCCGAGTATCCTTGTACCTGATCATCACGCTCTGTGGTAGTTTTGTGGTTTGAAGAATCCGCATTAGATTGTTGGTATTTGTGTTTCGTCTCGTTTCCCTTATGGAAGAATGTGTTTCGCTGCCCTCGAAGGTATTCTAGAGCGTCGTCCAGGCCGTGTTTGTCTGTTTCTGGATACAGGCGTCCCCTTTGCCAGTGCGATGTTCCAGTAGATACCGTGACCCAAACCAATGACACGAAACTCAATAGTTTCGGAAGCTCTTGCATATTTCTGAAGGGGGGTGGAGGACTGTCAAAGAAAAAGAAAAGGCTTCCATAAATCATTCGAAAAAGGATAACACATAGGAACCGAAATCAAGGGTACTTCGGTTTTCTAAATACACCAAATTAATCTTATCTTAGTTACAAGGTTACCGTCTAAGATTTTGACACTGCTTCTTTACATAGGTTTGCTGGTGACTTGTTAAAAGTTTGATACAAGGATCCGTTGTGCAATTCTGAAGGAAATTCGTATCCAAAGGTGTATGTAAGGGAGGGGAAGACAATATCACTAAAGTGTAAACGGTTGAACACTTGTTGTTTTGAGGACACTTATGCAAACATTCAGATCGGTAGTCATAAAAGATGAGTGGAATAAACATTTTCAATAAATTTCGTACATCAAAAGGAATAAAATTGTTAATAAGATCATTTAAACATTTTAGCATCCATATTTTAACAAATATACATTAGAAAGTTGAGAACTGCATCCATGTTAAAAGGGTTCTTTACCATTCAATATAAACTCAAAACCTGCAGTTACTAGATAATTCTTGCTTTATTAATTTAATAATTAAATATCCAGAGCGTAAGTCTGCTTTTCTGAAAATGTTTCAAGTGCGTATTAAAATTTTTAAAGCAAAATCAAACGCCATTGCCAATATTACGCATCGCACACCAAGATCATTTGTCACAACTCGAAAAGCAACTATGAAAATACAAATTTCAGTAGAGGGTAAAAACAAATTCTGATTATGCATTGAAGTGTGAAGTATATCTACTGCAATTTAGAAGTTTATTACTTGGTATATGAACTTGGAATGTCATTCTCCTCCACGTATATATTGTTTGATATGCCTCCAGGGGTTGACTGATTACGGGGAAGATGTTGAAAATTCCTCACGTGGCGAGGGGCGAAATAGCTCGGTATACTTGAGGAACGACAAAATATTTAAAAATTTCAATCAATAAAAAAACATCAGCATCGATGGTCCGGTCATTCTGGATTCTGCCGTCTTCCGATTGGCTGTAGGGGCCCGATTGGCAGAGCAACAGATTTGCAATCGGAGCGCTGCGAGTTCCAAACTCGGTCTAGCCAAAGATCGTCATCTACAAGAAGGGCTGGTGCAATCTGTCGTGGCCTCAAACGTCCTCGTGTTGGCGAAGTGTGGAAGTTTGGAGAGGGGTGGCAGCTCACAGGTGTTACGTCATCTGACGGTGGTTCAAAATGAGGCGTTGTCCTTGATCTTTCCCTTCGGAATCGATCCCGGACCTTTTGTGTTGCTCTAGTGCAACGTTAATTACCTACCTACCCATTGGATGTATTCGAGATTTTATCGGTTTTTTATCGACCTACCATCGTATTGAAAACAATCATATGGTAATTTATGATACTATCAATGCAGAAATGTGTAACACTTGTGTTTCTCATATCTACGCAAAAATATCGATGAAGCAATCGGTACCTAGCAAGCGTGCATTCAGAAAATGGAGGTGTCCCAAAGTTCTTCTGACGACATTCCAATTGAAAGGCTTTAATTCTGAATGAACAACACGTTCAAAGATTTTTTAACTACTTTTAGAAACATGTTTCTGAATGACATGTAACGTTCTTGTAACATGTGACTTGGACGAAACTTGTATATGCACCAATTCAATTAGCTTCGGTGTGTATTTCTTCCTGATTGCTTATTAACGTTCAAAATATTTCCGGAAAGGCCGGAGCCCTGTGAGGCCTTCCTCAGAATATGACCTTGATCACTCTTGGAAGTGGACAAGAGATCCTAATCTCTTCCCGTTCAGACAGCCACCTAGCCCATAGACGGATCCCATCGCTCGATTTAATAACCGAACACCCAAGCAGTGGTCAAATAGGATGCGCAAGACCAATCAGAGCGTTTTCACCTCTCGCGCCCGCACCTCTGATTGGCTTTGGCCTTGCGCTTCCTCTTTGAATTCAGCTTTAGTGAGCATTTCGTTTGAAAATATATTTGCCCATCCGTGATTTTTTGACTAATGACGAACTTCAATTTACATAGATTAAGCTGACTTCAGCATTTATTTTTGAATCATCGTTGACATTTCTCCACCCTCTGAATTCGTCCCTGATACGTACGTTCTATTAGTTTTTCAAGCCCTATCGGTACTATCCGTCCCATTTATTGATGCTATTTGTAACTGACTGGCTTGTTGGACCGAACTGCGAATGCGTTGCCGTCTACTGGTCTCAGAGGGAGTCTAGAAAAGGGTTTATTTGATAAAACACGGATTTAGCCCTCCAAATGGTTTCGACGAGATATTTCGTCCATAAACACCTGACCAAATTTACAAATGACGAGATACCTCGTCACCACGATACTCCCGATTTTTCGATGCAGACGAGATCCAAGATTTGGTCAGTTTTCTTCTATTGACAAGATATCTCGTCCATCATGATCCGGTCACTTTTGCTAATGACTTGATACCTCCTCGAGACAACCCCTAGGAGGGTTAAGACACGGGTCGTTCAAAAATAGTGAATTTCGGAAACCACTCCGCCTCTGCAAATGAACTCAAAACGTGCGCAGGTAATCAACGTCGCATTGGAGCAACACAACAGGTTATTGGTGACGGTCCGGGATCAAATCCGAAGAAAAAGATCCGAGGACAACACGTAATTTTGAACCGCGGTCAGATGACGAGGTCAACACCTGAGCTGACAGCCCACTCTCCAAACTTCCACACCACGCCAACGTGAGGACATTTGAGGCCACGACAAATTTAACGTGCACCAGCCCCCTTTCTACACGACTGTCGACAACCACCAGGAGGGTAAGATATGGGCCGTTCAAGAATAGAGATTTCGCCTCTGCAAATGAACTTAAAATATGCATTTTGAGCGTGCACTGAAGCGGGACGTCTCCGCGCGTTCACTTCAGCCTCGAGTTCACAGATTTCTCTCCGAAGCGCCGTATTTGGAGAGGGCTTCTTCGAATCTGGCTAGCAGGTCGAGCTGGCCCTGCTCCAAGGTCTTGTACACGGGGGCGTCGTCCCTGGGAAAGTGGGGAGAGTCCATGTTCTGGGTCCTCTGGTGGTGCGACCGCAACATGATGATGGCCGTGATGAGCGTGGCGCCTATGGGCAGAAGCATGGCTGTCACCACCAGCGGCGCCAGCAGGTAGAGCATGGGCAGCAGGCCCATGGTGTTGGCGCCAGGAGGGTCGTCCACCCACGGCACGTTCGGAGGATTGGACCAGGAAGGTATTCGCTGAGGGCGCTGGCGACTTTCGACTGAGGTATCGGACGTTCGGTTCGAGGATGACCGGCACGACACCGTCTCCAGAGCCACTGTGACGGCCATCATCAGAGCGAGAGCTTTCATTCCAGAGGGGTGAGCTATAAAGAAAGCATCCCTTTCTCATTTGCTGATCGTTTGAGTCGCCCTGACAAGCCTAATTCTTTCGTCACCTAGCGCACACTATTTCGCATCGGACGGACGGCACACATCGGATTAATTTAGTTACTGAGCACACTGCATTCGGAGCATCGGCATTTCACTTAGAAACGGACGGGAAAGTACCGGCCCCTTTCTCTTGGAGAGGCAATGCTTCCGTTTTTGTTTAGTATTGAAAAGAATATCTGCAAAAAGATTAGTTACGACTATTAAAAAAAAAATAATTTTGTAAAGAAAATCATGTTTTTAGTATCGATCTGACGTAAAAATTTGCGCAGATTTCAAATCCGTTAAAATGTTCACTTTATCTTGAATCATCGCAAAGATAGAAACATGGATTAGGGGAATGAAAACAATTTAATAATATAACGTCAACATCCGGTGCCCACACGACTTGGAAATTCATCGGCATTGTACGGACTGAACGGATTTGATTCTCTCTCCGGAGTCATCGTCCGAATTGCCGACGTCCGATGCGGATGGATGTGTGCAGTCTCATTCAAAACAATGGAAGTAATTCTAAAATCCGAGCGATGTGTGCCGTTCGTACGATGCGTAGTGTGCGCTTGCCTTTTGAAAGTAGTTTTCGAAATAAGGTCCGCGTTCTTGATCATCCTTTGACCGAGCGGTACAAATTCATCGGATCTCAACTCGCTAGCCGAATTTTGAACTTTTACAATCAAACGAGTACTCATCAAAGGATGGATAAAATATTTTCTAAGTTTAAGAATGGTATATAAGAGATATGAAGGTTAAAAACCTTGTAAAATACAGTTTTCAATTATTATTATTGGTGGATTATTTCAATTATTATTATTGGTGGATTATTACAGTGGATTATTTTCTTATCCACTGTAAAATAAACAAAGTCCATGAATTGAAATAAGGAATTTTCGATTGTACATGTTCCCCCTCGAAAATACTAATAACGAGTCAACACCATAGAGGATAATAAAAGTAGAGTGAGCAATGGTAACCTTTTTATGTGCCCAGGATCATGTGACTACAACTAGTAATAACATGACCCTTAGACTTTCGTTTGCTGGGTGGAACCTAACATTCATCAAATGATTGGTCCACGGAACGGGAGAAGACGCTCATCCATTGATTCATCGTCTGATTAGCCCATTGATCGATCGTCTGATAGTAGTAAACTTTGGCGTTTTCACCACTTTTATCGCCACTCTACAGAAATGCGTATTCACACACCTATCCTGTCATAAGATGTTACATCGCCAAACGAGGTGATAAGATGCCAAATCGGGCAACCAAATCAATTTTTCCCAAAGCAGTCACGTGACTACTAGTCGGCATGTTGGCCACACCTTTTGAAACGCCTCTCCATAGCAATGCTCAGTCTACTTAAATTTCACGTCTTTGGTTAACGTTATCCGATTTTGTTGCATAGCAACGCAGCAATAACAATCACGTAACGAGCAAATGGGACGAAAGAATTACGCATTAAAATATATTCAGTAGCAATGCAAGATTTTTAAGACCATTAATTCAATTTGAAACTGTACACTGACGTTTCTAGTTTAATCCATGGTGGTGTTCATTCATTGGAATGGAGCTACGAATTTCGAGATGTCAGTTTTTCTTATGACGAGATATCTCGTCCATCAAGACCTGGTCAGTTTTTTAAAGTGACGAGAAACCTTTTCGAGACAACCACCAGGAGGATTAATCCAGTGGTTATTTCAACAGTTTTTGTGGGAGGGGAAGATTGTGTGTATACTATATATAGTATATTGCGTTTTGTATAAATGGGGTATTTGTTTTCCGTGTTTTGTTCTAAGAATGCTTCCACTGTTTATAACAAGTTCCATGGTAAAAGGATAAAATATATAGGGGTTATATGTCAACATCTCACAAAAATATAGTACAGTAGACTCGATTAAATGACTCGTGATATAACCAGCGGCCAAGAAGATTCCGCCAGTTCTATTGTAATTCTATTTTAAAATCGATATAACGACCGTCATAAAATTCGGAATCTTAGAACATTCTGAAACATTGATCAGTAGCTTTGAAGAGAAAGGCAAGCCACACTTTAATCCGACATGCCACGAAACATCCAATATGCGTATACATGCTTCGTTTTTGTACAGAAAACATCGATACGCATGCGTATTTCAGCCTATTTAGCGTCGCAGGACTGATGTTGAACCAATGTGTGGCCTGCTTGAAAAGCAATTAATGTTGTAGCAACCTAATTTGCATTAATTCTTAGGAATTCCTATTGAAGTCATGTTAGAATAGTAATAATATACGGATAAATAACTAAAAGGTATTGCATTAATGGAAGTTACAATATTTCCGACTTTTGACATAACTTTTTTCAAATCATTAATTTTTAACTTATATTTTTGCAAGTCTAATTCAAAATTTTTTTGATAACGTCAATTATAAGGAATGATTTTTAGCCGAGGGTATTTAGTTCCAAAATTGGAGGTTTGAATATCGGCATTCCACATTTCTTACACCACGGGTAAAAAAATCACTATAATGTCTCTATAGCGACGATTCCTTCAAGATCGCTATACTGAGTCTACTGTATTACAAGTCAGACCGTATTACAAGTTATACAAGGACTGTATTACAAGTCATCCAGGACTGTATTACAAGTCATACAAGGCATTTTATCTTCCGTGTCAGGGCAAAAGAGGATAAGTCAAAATGGCTACTTTTCAGAATCTTAAGTTGAATATTTCACTCTTTCTCACAAATATTCAGTAAGAAAAGGAAGCATGCCACGATACAAATAATTGCAATTTAGATTCGCAGATTCATTTAGTTTCGAATTTCATCATAGTTTCGTATTTTTTTAATTAATGATGCACTTAACTCCTTTGAACCCATCAAAAGTCAGACTTAACCCGTTTTGCCCTGACGCAGAAGTTAGTCTGTATACCACTATTTATTGTAATTCTAAATACACTAAGAGAATCTAGAGCAGTGGTCGCCAAAGTGGTCGATATAACATTGTTATGGGTCGATATATTATTAGAGTCGATTCAGACTCGGGGTCGATAGAAAAATCTAAGACATCATTGTACGGGTAATATTGAAATCGGTTCACTTGGATTACCTCGATCCTGAATGACAGCACAATTAAGAGTGAATATAGAATTCCGTGGCAATTTAAGGCTGAAACTGACTCGTTTTGAACCCAACGTTACAGATCATGTCGGAGTCACGAAACACACCCTTCGCATTGACAACGTTAGTAAATTGTATACTAAGCTAATAAGTCTTGTATTGTTATTTTGTTATCTAAATTAAATTTTATGTATTATTTATCTCTCCTATCCAATATGCAATGTTAAGAAAAACAATAACATATCCCTTTGACGTTAAGCCAGTATAATAATATATACTACATTATACATACAACACTATAACTATAAAATAAACAATCTAAAAACTCACATAAGAGTTCTTTCTTCTTGTCCTACTATAATTACGTAATAATAAAATAGAGGGAGTTGACAAAAGTCAAGAAACTCTTGAAGGGTCGACAGTAAAAGTTTGGCGACCCCTGATCTAGAGAAACTCGACTCTTCCAGGCACACTAGGCAATACACTATACAATTCGAGTAAATTAGAGGTAGTGCATTTAGTAAATCAGGTAATGTATATATAGTGTAGTTAGCAAATTAGAGGTAGTATAAGTGCAATAAAATTTGTTCGCGATCAGTTTCTTCTACTTATAACTCTTCGGATCTCATCAAATTTCATTCTGTAACTCGTAGGAGCGTAGGATTTTCTCGATGTGATCTACAAGGCTTATTATATGTTCTGCAATCGTATCGTGGCTCGCTCTCTTGGACCAAACGCGACTGGACCAGGTTTCCTTTTCGTCCTCGCCCTTCAAGTGCTTCGAAGCGGACCCTATCCGCTTCAGCTCCCGGCACAGCTTCGTCTTGCAGCCGTCCTCCTCCTTTCGAAGCGTCTCGTTGGTCGGACTCAAGTGTCTGACTGGAGCGTCTGACAGGCCCAAGTCCTTGACCCCGAACTCCTTGGAGAGGACGTCGTTCTTGAAGCGGATGGGCAACTGCGTGTTGCTGCCACCGCTGCTCAAGAAGCTTGTAATGGGAATCATGCCCCCGGGCAACATGCCCCCGGGCACCATGGGCAACATCCCCCCGGGCAACATGCCCCCGGGCAACATGGGCAACATGCCCCCGGGCATCATGTTCATCATCATGGTCATCTTGGCTGGGATCATGATGGCAGCGAGCAGCAGCGGGGCCAGCAGACAGATGATTGGGGCGAGGTCCTTCATGCTCATGCCGGTGACCTTGTGGGCTGCGGGGGGCGCTCCCTTGTCCTTGACGATCAAGACCTCCGGCTGAGGGTCCATCATCATGCTCCAGGGCATCTCCTCCATGCCCCTCGCCTGAGGAGTCCCCGCGGTTCCTGCGGCCACCGCGGCCGCCACGGCCAGGACTGTCACGATCATCGCTGCAGGCAAAGACAAAGAAAGGTTCTAGTTCGCCTCTTTTTTGCTGTCAAGCTGTTTTTTACACAAGTACACTTGAAAGAGAGAATGTTGAATGCCCTTGGAATCGGAAACTTTTGGACCTTATTTATATATTTATGAATACAATTCCCAGCTCCGGCGAGTTGACGGAGTCTCGCTTATCCCAATTGGAAGATCAACGGATTAGCAAACGGAGTTGCAAGTTCGAAACTAGGTCCAGCCATAGACCGTCGTGTATACAGCACGCTAAATCTGTCTTAAATGTCCACACGTTGGCGTGGTGTGGAAATTTATAGAGTGGGGTGCCAGATTAGGTGTTTACCTCGTCATCTAAACATGGTTCGAAATTGCGAGGCCTTATCCTCACATCTTCCCCTTAAGGATTGATCCCAGACCGTCGCCAATAGCCTGTTGTATTGCTCCAGTGCAGTGTTAATTACCACCGGCGAGTTGACATTTGAGTCACATGGGTGGTTTTGAACGAGTCTCTTTTCTAAATTAGGAAGCAAGATTAACACTTGCAAGAGAAGAGTTACACTTGAAAGAGAGAGAGGATGACACGCGATGGTCACGCGTCCGTACAGTTCTGGTCAAGGTCGGATGCTCTTTGATTTGACAAACATACAGGCGAGCCCGAAGTGCTAAGCCGCTACCAAGATGCATGAAACCAGATCGGAATTCCGTGTCGTGCTACCAGGTTAAACGAAATGCGTTTCAAATACTCAATGTGGGGCCGTCGTGGCTCAGTGGATATGCCCACTGCGCTAGCAACCTTCGAGTTGTAGGCGGCGCAGGTTCGATTCCTGTCAGGTGCATTCCTGGTGTATTTCTCTCTCTTCTGTGTCAGTAAAAACTTCCATTGTGTGCGTGTCTATTACTTGATATTGTATGTGAACGGGTGGCTAGTCAGACTGCTACAGGTAGGTATTTTAATAAACGTCGCACTGGAGCAACACAACGGGCTATTGGCAAGAGGTGTGGAATCAATCCCGAGGGGGAAGATCCGAGGACAACACCACGTAGTTTTGGAACACAGCCAGATGACGCATTTTCAAAGGATTCAGAGTTCCACAAATAGCGCCCACATCAATTGTTGTTATTGTTATTTCAATTAACGTCACACTGGAGCAACACAACGGGCTATTGGTGACGGTCCGGGATCAATCCCAAAGGGAAAGATCCGAGGACAACACCACGTAATTTTGAACCACGGTCAGATGACGAGGCAACACCTGAGCTGGCACCCCACTCTCCAAACTTCCACACCACGCCAACGTGAGGACATTTGAGGCCACGACAGATTTAACGTGCACCAGCCCCCTTTGTACACGACGGTGTTTGGCTGGATTCGAACTCGCAACCCTTCGGTTGCTAGTCCGTTACTCTTCCAACCGGGCCACCGCGGCCCGCGCCCACATCAAGTATTTCTGAGTCTTATACAGTCGCGAAAAAAAAACACCCTCTTTATTTCCAACACTATTCATAGTAGAGCAAATTCAATGATATCATTCAATAGGGAATAACGTCCTCTGCAAATTCAAATGCAAAAACATTGTATAAGGGGTCATCTTCATATCAAATTTTGCATAGGCAGTAAACTTTCCAATGGCAACACCATGTTTTGATTCCTTAATCAGATTCTACATCGTCAAATTAGTCTAAATATGCAATTTCATGAATTTACTACCGTTATATCACGAGATATTCGATGTTAAAGCCGTTGCCCATTTCAGGGATCATCTCCACATTGAATATCGCTATTCGTAGATCGAGATTATATGTAGTTAATCAGGATCTGTCCATTTGTTGCATGATTAAAAGATTACTAAGAACCTTAACCCTTCTGGCGAGGAATCTCATCATTAGCAAAATTGACCAGGTCTTGATGGACGAAAAATTTGGAAACAATGATAATCAACATTTATGTTTAATTTTACCTTCAACTTTAATTTTGATAAGTGTTAAACCTATACATTAACTGTTATTTTTAGTAACTATTAAATAAGCTTTTCATAGAAACAGATAATAACTGTTATCGCAAGTTAGCAATAGACGTTAAGATTGTTATCGTAAAGACATAATTTTGCCCATCTCTACTATTAGATTGATCGTAATTCAGCTGTACCACATACGACAGGAAGAACACAATGTTTGTTAGAATATATAAATGATATTTCTAAACGTTTTTAGAAAATTCCTTATTAGAAAATTCCTCAGGTTTGTCATAATTTTTTTCACCTTTTGGATGCCCCTAAAATCACTGTAATGACGAAGATTTAAGTGTAATTCAAAAACTATTCAGAAGAGCTGAAATTTTGTATGGTAAAATTAAGTCTTTATGGAATCGATTTCTCTCAAAATATATCAATGTTCCTATTTATATTTTTTTAATATTGATTTAATAAATAATATTGCCAACTAAAAATTATTTAAAAACTAAAACATTATGTACGTTTTGTTTGGATACCTTAATAGCATCATGATACAAAATATCAGCGCTATAGGAATATTATTTAGGTAGATATTTTTAATTAACATCACACTGGAGCAACACAACGGGCTATTGGTGACGGTCTGGGATCAATATCAAAGGAATATTATTTAGGAAGATATCCATAAAAGTCTGGGTAACTGATTTAACATTAGGAGCTCCTAATTTTCCGTATTCATAATTTTGCTTTAAAATAGGGTTGTTTATAGGAAAATATGGGAAAATAGGGAAATTATGAAGTTGGTGCTTAATTTAATATCAAGATGTTCACTAACGCAAATTTTATGCATTTGAATTTATAACTGACGTTATTCCCTGTCGAATGCCATCTTTGAATTTGCTCTACTGTTAAAATTGTTTGAATGAAGAGGGTTGGTTCGTTTTTTCCCACGACTACATGAAAATGCTTCATGAAAACCCCAATACAAAAATTAATGCAACTAACCAGAACTTAGGTTACACCAGACAGTGTAAAACAGACTTAAAAAGTTATTGTAGTTTCTGGTTCGCTGTAATAATTTTTGTTCATCTAGATTAGAGTCGCCAAACTTCTTTGACCGTCGACCCCTTCTTGACTTTTTATCGAAACCCATATTTTACTATTATGTATAATACAGGGTGAGTCTAAATTGTTTTTACAAAATAAGAGGGGTGATAGTACCCATCCAGACGAGCAATAATTACCATGGAACAAGGGTCGCATTCCAATCTGAGAGGCAGAAAAGAGTCAAATTAGAATTTCAACATGAACATACAACAGTGTTGGGAAAGCGAATGAACGATACCAAAACAATCTGATTGATTGATCAGAGAAAAACTCACAGCAAGTGCTCAAAGTGGCGCATGTCTTTGCACAGTTCACACCGGCGAAGGAATGACTGGCTCTCCAAGATTCCTGGTGTTGTGTTAATTCTGTCTGCGGCAACACCGATTCTCGCTACGAGATCTTCAGCCGAGTCCACAGGCGTCTGGTACACTTAAGATTTCATGTACCCCAGACCAGGCCATCTTGCTTAGGAGATATGCTACGTAGGTAGGTACAAAACGACGTCAGAGGCGATGACTTGTTCATGCTCGACGCGTTTCGACTTGACTCTTTTCTGCCTCTCAGAGTGGAATGGGACCCTATGTTCCATGGTAATTATGGCTCGTCTGGATGGGTACTATCACCCCTCTTATTTTGTAAAAACAATTTAGACTCACCCTGTATAATTATATTGGCTTCACATCGAAGGGATGCGTTTACGTTTTTGACGTCCTTCTTAACATTTCATATTGGATAGAAGGGATAAATAATATATAAAATATAATTTAGATAACAATAATATACAATCTTCCTTATATATATGAAAATAAGACTTATTAACTTAGTATGCAGTTTACTAAAGTTGTCAATGTAGAGGGTGTGCTTCGTGACTCTTGTCACGATTATCACTGTTGGGTTCAAAACGAGTCAGTTTCAGCCTTCAATCGCTACGGAATTCTATATTCACTCGTAATTGCGTTGTCATTCAGGATGGAGGTTATCCAAGTGAACCGAATTCAATATTACCCGTACAATGGTGTCTTATACTTTTCTATCGATCCTTAACAATGTTATATCGATCCCCAGGGGATCGATATCGACCACTTTGGCGATCACTGATCTAGATGATTCAAGGTGAACCTAAGTAAATTTTCACATCTCACTGTGTATGTTTGTGAGTGATCCATGAAACATGTGTCCTTCTAGCACGATCCCGTCGTGATCTGGATGGAATTCCTTCGGTCAAGGGGAAAGAGTGGTTCAGCCTGGTGAGTTGCAGGACTGTTCACTAACTAGTGAATGGTGCACTTTGGTGCGTGATGTGTTAGCACTGGACCTCACAATTCCATACATGCTGCATTGTTATTACCCTTCTCTGAGGCCGCGGTGGTACGGTTGGAAGAGTAACGGATTAGCAACCGAAGGGTTGCGAGTTCGAATCCAGCCAAGTACCGTCGTGTACAAAGGGGGATGGTGCACTTTAAATCCGTCGTGGCCTCAAATGTCCTCACGTTGGTGTGGTGCGTAGGTTTGGAGAGTGGGGTGCCAGCTCAGGTGTTGACTCGTCATCTGACCGTGGTTCAAAATGATGGGATATTTCCCTTTGGGATTGATCCTTGACCGTCACCAATAACCCGTTGCTCCAGTGTGACATTAATTAGAAACACCTATTACCCTTCTCTAGTATTGTGTTCCTCACTGAGGTTCCTATTCAAGTGAAACCCTCCAGCATAACCTTTCCGTGATCCGATGACATCTATTTTTTTATGCGTCTCTATATGTTGTTTGGCATGGACTTGATCAAACACCACGTGATTAACACTCGCAAATCATATCTGCCGACGGAAAACACATAAATTTCTTTCACCGGATTTGAAAACAAAACAATCGTCATGAGTAGTTCCAAATACATATAATTTTTAAAAACCAATCAAGGTATGCAAGTATTTTAATTAACGTCGGACTTTAGCAACACAACGGGCTATTAAAAACAATCGAAGTTGGACTTTCAGTGATTCATTCTATGAAAGGTAAAGATAACAGAAAGTAGTTAATTTAGTTCTTTCGAAGTAACTAAATTATCTTGATGTTTAGTGTAATAAAGTTTATTTGTTTTATTTACTTGTAAAATTTATTTAACAAATCGTAAATCTGAAAAGGTCATTAAAACAGTATCAAGGGATAGAATGTTTCACTGTTTCTCATAGGATCGGTCTGTTATATATCCCCGATACATCGTCAGTATCTGGACGCTCTAAATTGTGTAATTGAAAAGTTCCTGTACTTATCAAATTATGTTTCTAAAATTGATCTTTTAATTCATTTAAACATTTGTTAAATGCTAGCCGAACGAAACGAGCATGGATCGCACATCACATCAATGACTATTGCTCGGCAATCTTCGGGGGTTCGCGAGCGAGGGGGAGCATGGGTAAGTAGCAAATTAACGTCGCACTGGAGCAACACAACGGGTTATTGGCGATGGTCCGGGATCCATTGCGAAAGGAAAGATCCAGGGACAACGAATCGTCATTTTGAATCACGGTCAGATGACGAGTCAACACCTGAGCTGGAAGCCCACTCTCCAAACTTCCACACCACGCCAACGTGAAGAGATTTGAAGCCCTGGCAGATTTCACATGTACCAGCCCCCTTGTACACGACGGTCTTTGGCTGGACCGAGGGGCGAGCACGTGATGGATTCCCACTTGTGAGAATATACGACTGTTGCTTCCGAAGTTCGGACAATTGCGATCTGGGACTAATGGTACATACAAGTCCTGACAGGTTTTGCCTACGATGTTAGTTAATGCCCATCAGTGTGACTGAGCTGCTTGGTGAGTACAGATATTTTGTTTGACATGTTTGTTACCACAGAAGATCTCAAATACACATTATTTCCTTTCTGTGGAAAGGGGGTCTACCTGCGACCATCATCTGCTTCCAGTCTTGAAAAACTTCTGCTTGGTGTGTGATTTCAAGTCTAAGTCAGTGGATAGAAGAGACCCCAGAAAAGGATTTTAAAAGGGTAGGTAATTAACATCGCACTAGAGCAAGACAGCGGGCTATTGGCGAAGGTCAGGAATCAATCCCGAAGGGAAAGACCGAGGACAACATCACATAATTTTGAACCACGGTCAGATGACGAGGTAACACCTAAGCTGGCACCCCACTCTCCAAACTTCCACACCACGCCAACGTGAGAAGATTTGAGGTCCTGACAAATTTAACGTGTACCAACTTCCGCGTACACGATGGTCTTTGGACCCAGGGGCGAGCACGGGATAGAGTCCCACTCGTGAGAATGTACGATTGTTGTTTCCAAAGTTCTGGCAATTGCGATCCGGTTGAACAATGTGGAACTAATGGAGTCCTGGCAGGTTTTGCTTACAATGTTAGTCAATGGCCATCAGTGTGACTGAGCTTCTTGGCGAATACAAACTTGTAGCTTTAAGTGTTCATTTTGCAACCACGGAAGATTCTCAACAAGGCATTATTTTCTTTCTACGGGAAGAGGGGCTACATATTCTCGTCATTTCTTTCCATAATTGAAAATTGAATTGAAATTCCTCATTTAAGTCCTGCTTCATTTGCAGGACTTAAATGAGTTCCAAATCAGTGCGTAAAGAGATCCCATGAAAGGTTTTAGGATGGCCTACAAAACGAGTTTCGCTCTGGGACAAATGCATACAGTCAAACGGAAATGATTTTGAAAAATTACGCTATAATACAGACGAAAATTAATAAAATAAAAATAATATAATACTATTCCTAGAACATAGAAAAGATCTCTCGTATTTGTATGAAGGTAGGTAGGTAGTTGAATTGACATCGCACTGGAGCAACACACAGGCTATTGGCACCTGTCTGGGATCAATCCCAAAGGGAAATAATATCCAAGGATCCCTTTGTTATTTCGAACTACAGATGAAGACATTATGAAGGAAATGGAATTTTCCCAAGAATCTTTTCTTATAGGCATTTCTTCCCAAATATTCAATATTTCAATTTCCACGGGTATATATATCATCACTCGAGAGCGTACAAGATGCCGTTTCTTAGGAGCTACCTATTTAACGCACAGGTGTTCCCTACATTTGAAACAGTCTACTATAAAGTTGAATTCTTTTGGCATGCCTGCCTTGGAAATGTCTTTCCAGGCAGGCCAGAAATAGATAGGTAGTTAACTAACGTCGCACTGGAGCCCATCGGGAACAAAACGGGCTATCGGTGACGGTCCGGGATCCATCCGGAGGGAAAGATCCGAGTATAACACCACGTAATTTCGAACCACGGTGAGATGACGAGGTCACCATTTGAGCTAGCACCCCCCTCTCCAAACTTACCCACCGACATTTGAGGCCACGACAGATTTAACGTGCACCAGCTCCCACGTACACGACAGTCTTTAGCTGGATCTCGTTTCAAACTCCCAATCCTCCTGTTGCTATAATCCGTTACTCTTCCAACTGGGCTACCGCGGCCCTCAGGCATGCCAAAAAGTGGATAGGTAAAATATAATGGAGTCATTTGTCTAAGAGAGGGTGTGGTTGATTCCTGACTCCTACACCCAATCCCCAATTTAGAGTTGGTCCGAGGTAGCCCGGTTGGAAGAGTAACGGATTGTGTTGGCAGCAGTGTGACGCTAATGCTAATTTAGAGTAGGCTCCTTACCGATCGAATTGTAAATCGGGGATTAGGTCAACTCTTCGGTTGAGATAGCATCTATTTTCCTGGAAGTTGATATGAAAGGAAACAAAACCAACAATAAACTAAAAGAAAAGTGCTACAAATAAATACTTTATTGATTCCTCTAAAATAGGAATACACACGATGCACATGAGTCATGAAGTGCTCAACAATAAATAATAAGAATAGTATAGAAAATGACTGCAACACACTGTGACGGCATCCACTAGCTATTATTTGGATATTCTGGCAATTCAACGTCATTTTTACGTTTTCATTTGACATGGGTGCGAAAAACGACGAGATTCAATCGCACATAGAAATATTCGCACAACTTCAAATTAATTTTAATTTCATGCATAAATATCCCACGACTAGAAGAGACAGATTTAGATTAGCAATCCTTTACATTTGAGCCATAAATGAAACGATAAAATTTCCGACTAGCAACCAAGAGGTGTATGTTTTCAAGGGATGTGTAATATTTTTGATTCTTTCAACACCCCAGGACGGCAGGACTTAAGTATACTAACACGGTACATTCTGGTAAGCGTTAGCCCACGTGAAACTAGAAAGCAGCAGTAAGTCAACAGTAAATAATTATTGATGAATGGATATATCCTTGGATGGCAACAAAAATGGTACTTCCACATCCAGAGCTCTTCAAGAATCGTGGAATCTCATTCAATGTACAAATACATATTTGGCTTGTTGGAACGCATTTATTTGGCTATCTGGCTTTGAAGCGTTGGAACGCGAACTTATTGAGCAAAGTAATAAGTATGGCAATGGTCATTTGTATCTGCAGCATATATAGGAATCTCGTTTGGTATCGTATGATCTGGTCCATTAGGAATCTCTCTCTCTATCCTGCGAAATCTTAACACCTTTAAAATAAACATGCACACTCATTCTTCCTGTATAACGTATTCACATCTGAACATCACAATCCTCGATTCGTTTCATCGGCAAGCAACACGACACACACTTTGGACAAAAGCGAAAGCTCTCTACATTCTAGCAATCAGCACACTTGTTCAAGTCTACCTACGTAAGCTATGCTGAGAAAAAAATTCCTGAGACAAGTGCGGGGGCGCACCTACGGAGGGGCTTTGGGGCTGAAGCAGGCCTTAAAATAGTGTCCTGTTTTAGTTAATTCTTGTGTTTTTTTAAATTTGCACGAAGATGTGGTTGATATTTTTTCTGCTTCATTCGACATATTCATTGTTTTTCTCACACGTACAAAAGTGGCCGTCTATTTAGAAACACTAAATATTTTATATTCTATATTAATAAGAGGATATTGAACACCTTTTGTTTTTTACAGCTCCTTTCCTCACTAATACCAGCCTCCAGTCGTCCATTTTTACAACTGATCTACATATTCAGACACTTCCCAATCCCTCTTTTTCCCTTTCACAATTTTTACTTGAAGTTGTCTGTCTTGTGTTTGGCGCAGCTTGGTCAAATATGGCCTTTGAGTAGTAAAACAGCACCAATATTTCAAGTAGGTTGTTAATTAACTTCGCGCTGGAGCAACGCGATGGACTATTGGCTACGGTCCGGGATCAATCCCTAAGGGAAAAATTCAAGGACAGCGCCTCTCAACCAAGATTTCAGAGAAAAAAGAATTTTGAAAATCACGCCTCCCCATATTATGATTCTCCTGGATTTTCCGATCCTTCAAAAATGTAGCCCCCTTTGGAATACTGTCCTAGGTGCGCCCCTGTGTAAATGAAATAGTACTCGATCGGCAGGGAAGAGAAGACACAGGCATGACTGTTCCGCCTGGGATCAGGGCTTCTCCTTCTTGGCCATCTCTGCGTACACCTTGTCCATTTCGTCGATCATCGCGAGAATCTGCGCCGCCAGGGTCTGGGTCTCCGCGACGGGGCCATCCTGCCGGGACGCCCTGTAAGCTGCGGGCGGCGCGGGCGGTGCCGGGGTGGCCGGTGGGTAGAGAACGAGGTTGGGACCCAGGAAGGTCTTGAGCGGGAAGAGCACCGCGACGGCCGCCAGAGGCGCCAGCAGGGCCAGCAGCGGCAGGTTGTCCTTGAGTACGGACGAGAGGGAGGAGCCGTGGTGGTGATGGTGGTCCGGCTCCTTCTGCTTGATGAGGATGACGTCGGGCGTGGAGGACTGCGCAGAGGGCTTCCACGTGTCGTACTCGGGGAAGCCCCGGACCTCCGCGCTCTGATCCTGCGCGACCGTCAGGCAGAGGAGGAAGAGGAGGGACGTCGCCAGTCTGATAGACATGCTGAAAAAGCTGCTGGTTCTCTGGAAAAAGAGCACAAAAGAGAATCCAATCAGCCTCTTAATTGTCTTCTTCACTCCAAAATGCTCAATCCAAACTAGGTTTTAATGTGGACAGCAGTGCGGTGAAGAGAAGGCCAAGTAAATGGTCAGGGCGTCATGGATGCTGCCCACCTGCATCAGTGCCCGACCTTGAACCTAGAACCGGACACCAGGGAGGACGAGTTGAGAAAGATTTCTCGTCTCTACGGATCGGCGTGCCACCAAATGGCCCAACAGCCAAAGGTGGGCGTTGGTTAGCGAGCAGGCCAAGATAATAACCCTTTTCCTTTCACCCTCACACATAAAGAACTCCGTGAAACTTCCTCTTCTCTTTTGCCTCCCGATCGAGTCACGCGATTGTATGTCTTCAACCTGCTGGTATGGTTTGTTCTGAATTCGACTGTTAACAGCATTTAGGTTATATTAAAGTCAATGTTTCAATTAAAGATGCCCCAGCCATAGAACCAAAGTCATAGAACATGACGAGACCCTTTATTCTGTACACCTTTTGTGGAACCATCTGCTTTGGGGACCCACTGCCGAGTGCGTTTCACAATGTGTTGTTTGGGAATGTGTTAAGAGAACCGGTAGTTTGCTTCTCGCTTCAAAATTTCAAACTGATTTCTCACTTGAGAAATGTGTTGCGTGTTCGCTGAGGCCGTAAACGGAGGACGTTCACAAACTAGTTTGTTATACTGAAAGAATGAGTGGTTGTCGCTGAGAATGAATATGACCAGTATCAATTGATTGCTGCGATAGGCAACTGTTTACGTCATACCGTCTAGAAAAGCGATGAAAATAAAGGCGAAAATTGAAATTTATCCTGTCACAAGAAAATTACAAATAAACAGGACGCATCTCGTGCTTATCTTCGGTTACCGACTACTGAGTAACTGGAATAGCCTGAAATTTGCCCCTGGGACCATGACTTACTTATTGAATTAACTTATTTTGAATGGGCCAATCAGTACTAACTCGCAATCCAAGAGCACTTTCCACAGAGTATAATTCTGACACAGAAAAAGTGCGCAATAATCGTCACATGTAGCTACAAAATAAATTACTAATACGAATAATCGAGAAGTTAATTCCGAGTGGCTAAAAGAGAAACACTTATCAGATCTTCATTTCATCGTCAACAATTTTTAACTATCACTTTAAATTACATCACTTCAAATCGGAAAAAGACTCGAGGGCATCTAACAAACGATACTAAAAACGATCGAAACTTAGTTCAGGTTAGATGTGATTTCTACTTATCTTTAACCCTACATCTCGACAAGGTATCTCGTCATAAGCAAAACTGACAAGATCTTGATGGACGAGATATCTCGTCATTAGAAGAAAACTGACAAGATCTTGGTCTCGTCACCAATCAAAAAATCAGCAGTATCTTGATAAGACATCTTATTATCAGCAAAACTGGTCAGATTTTGATGAACGAGATATCTCGTCGAAACCACTTAGAGGATTAAATACATCAGTTATGTTCAGAGGGATCGCTTCCACTAGACCTGGCTTTCATCAAGTCAACAGGAAATTTTATGTTGCTCGCGAGAGAGAAAAATGTTCAATTATTCTTACAGATTTATTTAAACCATAAATGCAATAACAAAAACTTGCATTTCAATCGAGTTTGGAGAGTAAAGTTATTCTCTTTTACGCAGCACTCGGAATTCGTGATACATAAATAAATAAAGGATGATGCTAAATGAGATACACCTGCTTGTCCAAATTGCCTTCCCACCCAACAAAAAGCATACCCTAAGGTCGACATACAGTTTTGATACTCAATAAAATGCACGGAGAGATCGATTTCAAAAGATTCAGTCAGCGATTTGTTGTGACACAAATAACAGAGAAACGAAGACGCGAAGCGTTTCCTCCTTTCAAAAAAGACAGATGCGGGTCCATCATGAAGTTGCTTGAGGCCAACACCTGTTGCTTCCCGTTCTAGTACTCGGCAACTAATTGGAAGGAACCCTTTCAGAATGCAGTAAAAGTTTCCTCTAACAGCAAAAGGAAGATGATTCGAAAGAAATGTGTAGGTCGCCAACAAAGGGGCGAGAGAAAAGTTTCGGGTCATATTCAGCGACACTCAATGTAAAATTAACCGATAAATGTATTTAATTATACACGCGTTAAATTTCTTTAATTGTACATGCGCTCTGAAATGGTTGCGTTAGTATTACTTATTCAATTTCAATTCCTTTGCAATTTGTTTTACGGCGACCCCATGCTCTTATTAAAATAGTCTCCAACATTAGGTTGGTTTGTACCGCGATTTCATTCAGTTGTTGGAAAACCGTTACTACATTCTGAAAGCTGAGCGTGAAAAACCAATTCCCTTTTCCAAACTAAGGAAGTCGTTTGAAGCGGGGGGACAGAAGAACACAGGACTATCACGTATTTCGACCTTCTGATTGTGGGAACCTTGTTCAAGAAGTTCCAGAGTTCCCGAAGAAAGGTTCCGTCGGTTCCAGTGTCAGTGGCGGCCTTCACTGTCCGTACTTGTCTTCCATCTTGTCCAGGATGTTGAGGATCTGATCGGCCACGCTCGGCTCCGAGCCCATGGACCTCGCCGCCTTGTCCTCTCCCCTGGCCGCCATGGGGGGCATCATGGGCGGCATCATGGGGGGCATCATCATCATGGGAGGCATCATCATCATGGGGGGCATCATGGGAGGCATCATGGGAGGCATCATGGGCGGCATCTTGTTGGCGAAGAGCATGAAGAGGCAGATGAGGGGTAGAAGGCAGGCGAGCAGGGGGGCCAGGTCCTTGGCCGAGCTCTCGGGCTTCTTCTCGGAGATGAGCAACACCTCGGGCTTGGGTTTCCAGCCCTCATCGTAGCCCCGGGCCTGGATGATGGGGCGGTGCGGGGGCGTCAGGAGGGTGGTCTGCTTCAGCTGGTGCACAGAGGCCGAAAGGGCCAGTAGCAAGAGCCCGCTGAACCAGGTTGCTCGGAGAGACGCCATGCTTTCTAGAAGAGATCAGAAAAGGTCTCCAATGAGCAGTCTTCGTACGTCTCTATCAAAATCAAATACAGTCTCTCACTTTGCAGGCCCTCATGCAGCCAATAACGACCGTGGAATGACAAACCTCGTCGTCACTTTGCAGGTACTGGTCTTGTTGGCCTCCGGATTGACCTTAAATCAACTAAACCTCATCATTGTAGCTTCCTGTCCAATTACAATTCAAGTACCCAAAGAAATGGACGTAGAATGACAAACGCCATCATCACTCTGTAGGTCCTGGTCTTGTTAGCCCTCCTATAGTCAAGAGAGACTTTAAATCGACAATCCAAACCTCATCACTAGTTTCCTGTCCAATTACAATTGAAGTACCCAAAAGAAATGGACGTGGAAGGACAAACGCCGTCATCACATTATAAGTTCCAGTCAAATTAACCAGAAATCGTAGCACGACAAACCTTATCATCACCTTATAGATGCCAGTCTAGTTAGAATTCGTACAACCAACGGAAGTGACCGAACGGGGCCAAAGTAGATCAATTCCATCATCTCTTTTATGTCTCGGTCAAATTTTCCTGTGTATAGCAAAAAATGATCCGTAAACAGGCATACCAAACTTCATCGCTTTGTAGGTTCGATCTAGTTAGCCCCAAATAACAGTAGAATAACTTAATCTTGCCAAGTTTCCAAAGACTTGTTTAGCAGCGAACGAGGAAGAGAACTCAAATTCAAACCATATTTAAAATTTTCGAAGACTGCCACATCTTACAAATTTTTTCGCCACATCTTCGGTCCATTCTACTACTCCTGGAGCCGCTGTTTTAAAGAAATCTACATATGTCCGTGAAAGTACACCAGGATTTCAATGCTTTTAGTTTATTTCAAGACGTTTTAAAGGCAGAAATATGCGCAATATATACTTACAAGGAAAAAAATCCAAAAACAGTTTTGAGGTAACTTTTGATACAATATTTTGTTCAATATGGACTTAACAATTTGTGAAGGAAGTATTTAGTCTAGCATTCAATATATTTTACTTGTAGCACAAAATGTTTTGTATGTGAATATTATAAATAACTCTTATTTTATATTTTTGACTTGGCGTCTTGTAATCCCACGGTGTTTTCAAAGAATGATTACAGATGTGCGGTAATAGCAAGTCGGTATTTGGGACATGTCTTTAGACATGACATTTGTTGAATTAGGGGCAGATTAAATGTAATGAACTTTCCCAATGATACATGCCTTCGCACCGGAGCTTCGCCATATCTCCGAGTAACTCACACACAATATGAGTACCGTTTTCACAAAACTATACATCAAAACGTGATTCCACCTCAGATCGCATTCGGATGCAAGAAGGAATTTCGAGCTTTGAAAGGATATCTATGTATAAGTTAAACAGCAACACAAGAATTCCGCATACATGTACCTGAAATAATGGAGTTATTTTTAACAAACCTTTACCTGTAAATTTGTTTTCATGAAAGCATTCTTAGATTTCGGTGTACACACAGTTGTTCTGTACCAATTACCAAATAATACATTATTTTTATACGCTTCCTGACATTTGAATGGCATTAAAACTCAGGTGAAAATATTTAGTGTATTAGAAATTTATTCAATCGAACGCTACTTCATTAGATATTAGGGTGCCACGAAATCTAAAACCATGAATGGATCGGTGCTGGGTCAATTAGTTGCATGCGTTGATTGGTTTCGATCTCATCAAATAACGACACGGGAGTGAGCAAAAACGTTGGATTAATCAGTGCTTTTTGCACAAGTGAGGTTGAAAGTAGGAAATTCATGCAGATAAATCTTTTGTATGCTTGATTGTTTGAAGACATTACAAATTTAAACTCTCGGCCAGTGTTCTGGAAGCATTCTGTCAATTACTGATCAAAATCTGAAAGGCATTCAAACATGTCAACCGGACCGTCGTGGCTCAGTGTGTATGACCACTGCGCTAGCAACCTTCAATTTGTAGGCGGCGCAGGTTCAATTCCTGTCTGCATTCCTCCCTGGGTGTATTTCTATCTTCCGTGTCAGTAAAGCTTTCATTGTGTGTCTATCTATTACTTGATATTTTATGTCTTGTGTCTAGCGCAGCATGACCAAATGTGGCCCTTGCGCCATAAAACCCCAAAGCCAACCAATCAAACATGTCAACGATCCTGGGCAGTGGGAAACGTTTACAGCAGAATCAATGCCTTACTTTCATTCGATGGGTTCAGCAATTTTTAAAATGACATAATCTGAATGATTATACCTAGGCTCCTTGATATATTATCACGCCCCTCAAGAATAGCGGGGCTAGACTTGGCTCAGTGGGTTTGGCTACTGCGCTAACAATCTTCGAGTTCTAGGCGTCGCTGTTTCGATGCATTCGTGGGCGTATAAAAACATTAAAACTAGCCTTGTGTGTGTATGGACGCTGATTGGTCCAGCTTGGCCGAATATGGCCCTTGCGCCATAAAACCCCACCAAGAACAGCGACATACCGAGGGGTTACAGAGGTGCCAATCTTTAACAAAAATCGTTTTTACTTGTTTTCAAATTAAACGCGTAAAAAGTTTTTCAAAATTGCAAAAATGCTCAAATGTGCAAGCTTTTAACCCTCCTAGTAGTTGTCTCGACGAGGTTTCCCGTCATTAGCAAAACCGACCAGTCCTCGATGGACGAGATATCTCGTCAAAACAAGAAAGCCGACCAGATCTAGATCTCGTCATCAAAATACCGGCACTATCTTGATGGACGAGATATCTCGTCGAAACCACTTGGAGTATTCGTTACGACGATAGGGTAGTTTTGTCGATTCCCACTGTTGAGGAAAAGAAGTAAAAAAAAGAACTTACCCACCATGGTCAGTGTGTGGAAAAGCAAGGGAAATCTACTCACGAAAACTGGATCGAATCACCCGAACAAAGTGTACCGAAATGAGGACTGAAGTCCCTTCCGAACTGACTTTTCGGAGCTCAGTGACCCGGCACATTATGGAGGCTGATAATAGATTCGTCGGATTGAAGGTGACACGAAAGTGGTCTCTTTTTTTGGTCATCCCGTCTCCTTCTTGCCTTTTATTGCCTGACGGGACGTTTTTGACTTTAACGCTCCGACGTACCTGAGTGAGGGTGGGATGGAAAAGGGCCGCTTTTTAATGTCTCGTTGAATCGGGGCACATGAATCCGAGAGCAAAAAGAGGCCCGTAGAAGGTTTTTCTATTTTAATTCAAATTGTATGAACTCCATTTTCCAAGTTTAACGATCTTCGTATTATTTAGGACGATGAAGCTGAACAGTTTTATGATATGAACGAACCTGGTACATATTCAAAAATATTTTCCGGAGAGGACATAGTCTTCTCTCCTGGTTTTTCTATTCCAAAGACCGTAATGGTGAATGAACATCGATCATTTTGACCTTAATATATCTTTAACCCTTTAAGTGATTTCGACGAGATATCGCCCATAAAGATCTGACAAATTTTGCTAATGACGAGATATCTCGCCCATAAAGATCTAACCAATTTTGCAAATGACGAGCTATCTCGCCCATCAAGATCTGACCAATTTTGCTAATGACGAGATATCGTCCATCAAATTTTACAAATAATGAGCTATCTCGCCCATCAAGATCTGACCAATTTTGCAAATGACGAGATATCGTCCATCAAATTTTGCAAATGACGAGCTATCTCGCCCATCAAGATCTGACCAATTTTGCTAATGACGAAATATCGTCCATCAAATTTTGCAAATGACGAGCTATCTCGCCCATCAAGATCTGACCAATTTTGCAAATGACGAGATATCGTCCATCAAATTTTGCAAATGACGAGATTTCTCGTCCATCAAAATCTGACCAATTTTGCTGATGACGAGTTAATTCGTCCATAGATGTTGTTGAATTTCATTACGATCAGTGTTCTACTGAGAAGGTATCTCGTCCATCAAAATCTGGTTGATTTTGATAATGACGAGAGCATTGATAATTCATTACCACGAACAGGACCGCGGTAGCCCAGTTGGAAGAGCAAGGGATTAGCAACCAAAGGGTTGCGAGTTCGAAACTCGGTCCATCCGAAGACCGTCGTGTACACGGGGCTGGTGCACATTGAATCTGTCGTGGCTTCAAATGTCCTCACGTTGGCGTGGTGTGGAAGTTTGGAGAGAGGAGTGCCAGCTCAGGTGTGACCTCGTCCTCTGATCTTGGTTCAAAATGACGAGACATTGTCCTTGGATCTTTCCCATCGGAAAGTATTCCCGACCGTAGTCAGTAGCCCGTTGTGTGGCTCCAGTGCGATGTTAATTAACTACCTACCATTCGTAACAATGATTCGCTGGGAAAGACAGAAATTTGATGCTGTTCTATCTACCTTTCCGTCAGAGTATCCCCAACTCAGAAATTATATTTGACAGTTTCAAATTTTTAAGGAATCTATGGTCGGATTTGTTTTTATGTATATTCCTTACAGTTTTATGCACGTAGCTTCGAAAGTTATTGAAATTGGTTTAAGGTTTTTCTTAATCCTTTGTATAGGCTACGTCGAATTTAATCTGTAACCTTGAGCTCATCGACACAACATTAGATAATAGTCTTGTTTGCGCAGATGTTTAATGTTCGCAAAGGGGATTCCGAATATTCAGCGATTCCGTCTATTACGAAGCGGTGATTCCTAAACTGTTGCCATGGTTTCCGAATTGAGAGAAATAGGCAATCTGGAAAGGGTTGTTATATTTACCAAAGGGCCGTTTCTGTAGGGTATGTTGCTCTGCACTTAGCAAAAACAATAGTGACGGCCAAAAGACACGTAGTTCAAACTTTAAATAAACATGTCTCAGTTATACATTTTCCGATAGCATTACTTTAATACTTTTTCGTTGTTTGGGGATCTTTTTGCGATTGTAATAAGAGATCTTAAGAATCTGGCATATTTTGTACTTGATTTGTAATAGAATATTCTAAAAACACTCATCAAGAGCATGGACATATTCAGGTGGAGAGCCCATGGCGATCGAATCTTTCCCGTAGTGATTTAGGAATCAAAAAGCCATCACATGGCTGAGAATTATGTATAAATAGAAATAGCTTTAGAATATTCTAATATAAATTAAGTACAAAATATGCCAGATTCCATACATCGGAGAGAACCGAGAAAATAAGTCATATACAGGTAAATTATGCTTCAATAATATGAAAATAGTTTAAAAAAGCATTGAACGCAATACTCGTTTAACGTAACTGGAACTCTGTGAAAGAAGACTGGGTCATCATTATTTTCTGATGCATGCTTTGAAGTGCGTTCCTTGAGAAAATCAAATGTTTTTTAGAAGAGTTAGTGGTTTGCACGTGGGTAGCAACGGCTCTATAGTTAGAATATTCTAGATGTCAGAACTTCTGTAGCGATTTCAGCATGCAAACCTTCCCCCCACCAATTACAGAAGTAAAAAATAATACTGAAAATGTTTACAGCTGTAATAAACAAGCGTAATATATTTGAAACTATACAAGTGATCGTATCACGTTGACGAAGGTAACACTATCAAATAAAGAATGTCAGTTGGGATAAATAAGAACTGCGAGATACAAATAACCAACAATAAAATGAAATGTTCGTTTCCATATAGATGCATTTATAATATACATTTGTAGCTAGTTACAAACTGCAATATCAATGTATACTTCAAAAAAACATTAAATGAATTAAAATCAGAGTACTAAATGAGTCAGAAGTATTTTTGCTAAGTGACTGCCATACTTAAGCAATGCTGTAGGGCAGGGATGCAGACTTATTTAGACCAATAGCCACATAGATTCACTGTGACCGGGTGGATGTGATTGGAGGGCCCCCAAAAATATGAAGTTATCTATTTATATTTATTGATATTTTTTATTTATATAATTTATACTTTACGTTTGTTACGCAAAGTAAAAGATGATTCAATTTGATGCGTGACATTGCAATGATTTAAAAATTGTTTTAATATTTGGTTCGGTTTTTGTAGTATCCAAGCCCAAATTTGATTCTAAATTTTCCCTCTTCAAGCTGTTCCTATTTTTCGATTTGTAAATATTCATGACTGAAAAAGTTTGTTCACAGACCAAAAGAGATTTGGGCATTTTAAGGCACTATTTCTCGCAAAGAAGTTATGTATGATTGTTAGTTAAAGCAACACATGGTGAGGAGGGCTGGCACCAAATCAAAGAAGGGCCACATGAGGCCCGCGGGCCGCGGTCTGTGTAGCCCTGCTGTAGGAGCACGGCAAACTCTACCTAAGCTATTGTTGGCATGTTGGTAAAACAGTTCTGATAAAGATAATATAAATGCTCTTATCAGAGCAACTCTGTTTCAGCAATGTACCATATAGGCCGCGGTAGCCCGGTTGGAAGAGTAACGGATTAGCAATCGAAGGGTTGCGAGTTCGAAACTCGGTCCAAAGACCTCACTGGTAGCGACCAACGGGTGCTGGTACACGTTAAATCTGTCGTGGTCTCAAATGTCGACACGTTGGCGTGGTGTAGAAGTTTGGAGAGCGGGGTGCCGACTCAGGTGTTCACCTCATTATTTGACGTTGGTTTAAAATTACGCGGAGTCCACGGATCTTTCCCTTTGGGATGAATCACGGAACGTCGCCAATAACCCGTTGTGATGCTCCAGTGCGACCATAATTAACTACCCACCAACAATAGCATTAAACTATAGCATCCGTTTTTGTACGTTGCAGTAACTTTTCGTGTCATTTAAGTTGCTTTCTTGCAATGAATCTTATTTTCAGTTACTGGTTCTAAAATACGCCAATTCTAAATGCCTGAAACGTTTTTTTGCTTTGCAGCTCTCAAATTAAAAAGCAGGAATGCTGAATTTGGGGAAAGTGGTGAGCGGCAACCATTACTCGGATCATCAAGGAAAGAGGAAATTGTACAAATCTTCTAGGAACATATATCTTTTAGCAGTGATCTTATTAAAAATCCCAATAAGATGAAATTAAAACTTGAGTTAAAAATCCAAAGGAAAATACTTGGATAGGACTAAAATCTTTTCAGGGAATCACCAATCATGATTATTTTGATAAACGCACTTGATAAATGCCTATTCACCTCGAAAAATTAAAAATAATACTATTTAGAAATGAATTACTGATCAGTTGATAGCGATGATATCAAAGCCGAAAACCTAATCCAGTCTAATTTCGTCGATGAACAGGACCGGGCACGAAAAGCATGACAGTTTATCTCAATTGTGGTCAGATAAGGGGTGGATTTAAGATTTAAGCTTGCCTAGAAAGTCCATAGGTAGGTCTCACCAATAATTTCAGCACCGAGGATTCACATTACAAAGCATTCTAGGAAGACTAATACCCATTCTAATTCGTACTTAACGAATTAATCCATCCTATTCCATCGGATCTTTCCCTTCGGGTTTGATCCCGGACCGTCACCAATAGCCCGTTGTGTTGCCCCAGTGCCAACGTTAATTAAAATACCTACCTACCATCCTGTTCCAAACATTCTTGATGTCTAATGTGGGACCTCCAAAGGGGCCTCTGTAGCCCAGGTGGAAGAGCAACAGGTTAGCAACCGGAAGGTTGCGAGTTCGAAACTAGGTCCAGCCAAAGACCGTCGTGTACACAGCACGCTAAATCTGTCTCAAATGTCCTCACGTTAGCGTGGTGTGGAAATTTGTAGAGTGGGGTGCCAGATCAGGTGTTTATCTCGTCACCTGACCGTAGTTCAAAATGACTAGGCGTTGTGCTCGGATCTTTCCCTTCGGGATGGATCCCGGACTGTCACCAATAGCTCCAGTGTGACGTTAATTAACTACCTACCAGTGCATGATCAGTACACAACTCAGGAACAACATTATAGTGGTATTTCTACTACCAAAATGCATGCGCCAGCAATAACCACTCGCTTTAAAGAAAATGTAAGACAAATATTTCAGCCAAATATTTTCAAGCGTGATAAGGTCCACACAAAGCTCCAGTTGGAACAAAATTGCATCTCTAAGTTCTGCTTGGTTAGGCTTTTAGTGCCATATTTGGTCAAGCTGCGCCAAACACAGCACAACGTCAAGTAAATAATGTCGTGAAATGGAGAAGGAAGAGGGATTGTGAAGCAAAGTAGGGGATGAAAGCTGGAAAATATCACTTGGGTTTCCCGGGAGCACGACCCACGAGTTTACAAAAACAGTAAACCCCAAGAGGAAAGAAAAGATTTCTAGAGTACTTCGGGTTCATGAAGTTGTGGAGCCCTCCAAAATAAAATCCTAGCAATCACTAGCTGCTCTTAGGAATACTTCTGAATCACTTTGTACCGTAAGGTGTAAAGAGTGTCCTTACCTGTTGGTTCGTAGTAGGACTTTGGAAGTGGAAGTTTCGAGACGGGAGGTTCAAGTGCGATGGTCCGACCACCGTGCGGTGGCTTTTATAGGGCGCCCGGGGTCAGTCTTCCCGGGGCATTCATCAAATCGGAAGGATATCGTGGCAGGGGCGGACAAAAGAGGGCGTTCACGGAGACGAGGACAAAAGGGGGAGCACGACATCTTTGTTCCCGAGAAGGAAGAAGACGTTTCCGAGAATTAGAAAGGCGACAAGAAACCAATCGGAACTAAACGAAACAGGTGGTCGCGGAGGAACAGGCAGCTCATAATGGTCGGGACGTTTTGATGGGAAAGAGAATGTCGGAAATACCTAACTTTCTCCGAAATGAGGGGCCGAGGTAGCCCAGTTGGAAAGAGCGACTGATTACAACCGGAGGGTTTGGAGTTCGAAACTCGGTCCAGACAAAGACCTTCGTGTACGAGGGTGGTGGTGTACGTTTAATCTGTCGTGGCATCAAATGTCCTCACGTTGGCGTGGTGTGGAAGTTTGGAGAATGGGGTGTCAGCTCAGGTGTTGACCTCATATGACCGTGGTTCAAAATTATGAGGCGTTGTCCTCGGATCTTTCCCTTCGTGTATGATCCCGGACTGTCGCCAATAGCCCGTTGTGTTTCCCAGTGCGACGTTAATTTATTATCTATCTTCTCCGAAATGAGGGTGGTCGAAATTTCAAAATACAGTTGCCCTTCGTTCTATCTTTTTTATATGACCCCCGGTGAATATTCGGAAGCAAGAAATGTGTTCCTTTAGAACGGGAAGTTTTGCCAAGTAGTGTTTAAAGTAGTTATCTTAAGCGTTTGAAAGGTTTGAGTAACTGTTCAGAAAGATTTGAGCGTCTTAAAATTCATGATAAAAGGAAATTTCTGCTTTCGGAAATATTACTTTATTTAGTAATACTCATATTAACACGATTTTATTATTTAACCTCCCAAGTGTTTTCTACGACATTTCTCGTCCATCAAGATCTGGCCCATTTTGCTAACGAAGAGATATCTCGTCATCAAGATACTATCGATTTTTTTATGGTGACGAGATCAAGATCTAGTCAGTCTTGCTAATGACGAGATAACTCGTCGAGAAAAACCACCGGGAGGGGTAATGTTGATGTTAGATAGAGACTGGAATATGGATCTGTAATTTGAGAATTTTTGTTGCGACTGCCATATCATATAGTATTGAAAGAATGCATTTCTTAGATATATACTAGCTGAATGACCCGGCTTTGCTCCGGCTGAATTGTTCATAATTCATCCTAATATTATTCCTATGGAAATTTCGAATTGTTTTTAGCCCCCCCTGCAGACACAGGACAAATCGAACGAGGTTAATGTATAGCCTAAGTGTCCCGCAGAATTCTACAGGATGAATGTACCAAATTTAATGTGAATTGGTCTGACATTGATCGTATGTTATTGACGCAATGTTATTCCTATGAGGATTTCGAACTGTCTTTAGCTCCTGTACCATATCGACGATAAAAGACCACTTCCTATAAAAATAATCTTCTATTATAATAATTTACTTTCCAATAATAAGGTTTAAGAATCTACTGACGGGATACTGAGAGATTTTCAGCGCAACCGTACCCATCAGCGATTGCACCATGCTCTAAGATTCTAAAGAAACTTCAAGGTCATCTTGAGTGGTGACTCCTGTAGATATTAACTCCGACGTCATCGGCACAGCCAGACCGAGAGATAGCTCCCCCTAACAAGCGTCCAGGATGACGATACACCCCTCTGCACACCCAAGACAAACAGATATGTAGCCTAATATATGTAGGTTAATATGTAGCCTACGTTACCCGCAGGGTTTCAAAGAATAGGTGTGCCAAATTTGGTCAAAAGGTGTAGATTTGTATAGAGTACAGATGCCAACTCTGTTTATATGTATAGATTTTTAAGAATGCTGAATCTTCAGGTGAACATTCTTCTGAATTGGAAAATCCTTTCGGTTTCTTTACTTTGAAGCTCCGAATAGACATTGCTTCAACAAAGTTATTTCATAACCTCCTACATGACAAAATGGATTTGCCCCTTTTTAGTTTCTTGTATTGATTTTAACATCCACAGATATATCAGGAGGCCGCCGAAGCCTGGTTGGAAGAGTAACGAATTAGCAAACGAAGGGTTGTGAATTCGAATCCAACCAAAGACAAAGGGGCATCTTTCCCTTCGGGATTGATCCCGGACCGTCACCGGCGCAGCTTGTCCGCTTTTGGACCTTGCGCCATTGAACCCTAACATCCAATCCAATCCCGGACCGTCGCCAATAGCCCGTTGTGTTGCTCGAATTCGACGTTAATTAAAAATACCTACCTACCTAGATAGCCTGGAAGATTTCAGTGAAAATTCACCCTCAATTGTCCTGAGGAGAGCATCTCCTGTAGGTGTGTACGGGCTTCATGAACCCGAGGAACTCTAGTGATCTTTTCTTTTCCCATGGGGTTTCTTTAGTAAACAAAGGGGGTCGTGCTCTCTGTATGCCCAAGCGATATTTTTCTGCTTTCATCCGACTACCCTGTTCACTCCCTCTTTTTTCCTTTCACGTTTTTTCACTTGAAATTGTCTTCTGCTTGGCGGCAGTTTGACTAAATATGGCCCTTGTGCCATAGAACATCTTCTTTCTTATCCCAGTATATAAAAAAATTACACTAAGTCATTGAGTCTGTAAAAAAGTTTTTGGGCAATGGCAGATGGGTCCTCAAAAATGTCTTCGTGTGTATGGCTCCAATTCAATTCAGGATGTGTGAGGCTGGTAATAAGCTGCACTTTATACAAGTGGGAAAGGATTTCTGGCCATCCAAGAATGTCATCTTTTTCAAATGGCCAGATCGTAGCTTGGTAAGTATAGAGAAAGGGGCAAATTGAAGCCAAGCAGCTCTCCTGGTGTTTAACTGAAGTAGCAGTGGTGAAACAGTACTGGAGATGATCTGCGCAATTGCTTTTTCAGTACGGACAAGTGGTCATCAATATTTTTGCACAAGTTCTTGACATGGATAGAGCGCGTCTGATGTTGATCATAATATCTAAAAGCCATTTCTGTAGCAATCCGACTTAGCCATAAAACATAAAAGCAACCTATCACCCGCAACAAACTGTAAAAAAGGAAAGGCATTATTACTGCTTTAGGAGACTCCTGCTAAACATCACTCCAATAGAGTCCTATGAAAAAGCTTTTTATATGAGTGAGCTCTTGGATCGAATTCCAGTACAGTGGAGAAAGTTTGTAAAGTTCTGGGAATCGACTTGTGGATATTTATGTTATTAATTTTCGTCTATATTATAGTGTAATTTTTCAAAATCATTTCCGTTTGACTGTATGCATTTGTCCCAGAGCGAAACTCGTTTTGTAGGCCATTCTAAAACCTTTCATGGGATCTCTTTTACGCACTGATTTAGAATTCGTTTAAGTCCTGCAAACCAAGCAGGGTTTTTCAATTATGGAAAGAAGTGACGAGAATAGGTAGCCCCTCTTCCAGTATAAAGAAAATAATATCTTGTTGAAAATCTTACGTGGTTGCAAAATGAACGCTTAAAACAAGTTTTTATTCGCCAAGCAGCTCAGACACAGTGATGGGCATTGACTAACATCGTAGGCGATACCTGTCAGGACACTATTAGTCCTACATTGTTCAACCGGATCGCCATTGCCAGAACTTTGGAAACAACAATCGCACATTCTCACGAGTGGGACTCTATCCCGTGCCATCCGTGTCCCCTGGGTCCAGCCAAAGACCATCGTGTACGCGTAAGTTGGTACACGTTAAATTTGTCAGGACCTCAGATCTTCTCACGTTGGCGTGGTGTGGAAATTTGGAGAGTGGGGTGCCAATTCGTCAACTGACCGTGGTTCAAAATGACGATTCGTTGTTCCTGGTTCTATCTCTTCGGGATGAATCCCGAACCATCGCCAATAGCCCATTGTGTTGCTTCAGGGTGACGTTAATTAACTACCTGCCTATCCATGCTCGCCCTGGCTCACGAACCCCCGAAGATTGCGGAGAAATATTAATTGATTCGCTGTGCGAACCATGCTCGATAAAAGGCTAACATTTAACAAATGCTTAAATGAATGAAAAGATCAATTTAATTTGATAAGTACAGGAAGAAACTTTTTAATTACACATATAGGACTTCCATATACAGTGATACTTTGAGATACGAATGTCCCAACTTGCCTTGAGTTGCCTTTTTTGCCTTGAGTTACGAGCCAGCATTTGAGATACAAACTTGCTTCGGTGACGTCACAACCACCACTCCGCTCAGATTCCCGAGTCTTGCGCGTCGTTCAGTTCACATGTTTATCTCACCTGATGACAGTTAACGCCTGTCGTAAAATCAATCAATTTCTTAATTTGGTTTGACATTTATTGTCGACAGCCACCGGGAGGCCTGAATCCCTTTCTTCTTTTTTTTTTTTTTTCATTTTTCTTTTCTTTCTGACCAGATGCGTCAATTCTGAAAACGGGTGGATGTAGTTATTTAGCTAATTTTTTTCATATAACCATGGATCCAAAGAAGGTGAGTGTAAAGAACAGTGGTGAGAAAAGGAAAAAGGTAATATCCATGGAATTAAAGAGTGAGATAAAAGACAAACATGAACAAGGCGTAAGAGTAATAGACTTGGCAATGCAGTATTATCGCGCTACTTCTACGATTTGAACTATTCTGAAACAGGACTCGATAAAGGCTATAACTCCAGCTATAATATTTGTTCATTATAAATACATTATTTTAAAAGAAATTGGAGTGTTTTTTGGGGGTTGGTACGAATTAATCTCATTTCAATTAATTTCAATGGAGAAAATTGATTTGAGATACGAGCATTTCGACTTACGAGCTCGGTCATGGAATGAATTAAACTCGTATCTCAAGGTACCACTGTACTACTACCATCATCTTCCACAGTTGCAAAGTTGTCTGTATTTGCCAAGCGCCTAAACCTTACCGATAGGCATTGACAAACATCGCTTGTCTGTACCTGAAAGCATTGGCCCTGCATTATTCCCCCTATGGAGTCGTGCACGGGCGGGCTGGTGCACGTTAAATATGTCGTGGCCTCGAATGTCCTGACGTTGGCGTGGTGTGGAAGTTTGGAGAGTGGGATACCAGCTCAGGTGTTGGCCTCGTCATCAAACCGTTTTTCAAAATGACGATTCGTAGTCCTTGGATCTTTCCCTGCGCGACGTTAATTAACCTACCTACCTAATTAACCTAACTCTGATCTTTCCCTTCGGAATACATCCCGGACTGTCGGGAATAGCCCGTTGTGTTGCTCTAGTGCGACGTTAATTACTTACCTACCCCGTATGGAGAAATTAACATGATAATTGCCAAATTTATGAAAATGGCAAATCATAGATTTGAGGCTACGACAGATTTAATGTGCGCCATCCCCTTTGTACACGACGGTCTTTGGCTAGACCGAGTTTCGAACTCGCAACCTTCCAACCCCGTTGCTCTTTAAGTCGGGCACTTAATTTGGGAAACTTTGGGTTAGAGATAGACTTAAATAAGTATATTATCGGCTTAGAGCAGAGAAACTCATTAACTAACCTTTTTTCGGGGACACTAAATGCTTATTTTGAAGAGGTTGAGAAATACATAGTCATACTGTAATCATTTTAAAAGATATATAACACTAACAAAACACTAAAAAAATTTATCTTAAGACTAATAGTCTTTAAAGAGCTGTAGGGCGAAAAATCATTTTTGCCAGTTCATGAGTTTCTGCTAACCGACGATATATTGGATCATAACAGTAATTACGATGCTATTTGGTAACGTAGCCTAGAAAATAAACATCTAGAAAGACACAGAAAAATAGTTTTTTTACTATAAATGCGGGAAATGAACGGCTTTTTCTGAGAATGACCCTTCAGCCGTCCAGACTTTCTCCGCGTGATGTTCTTGGAGAGTCCCTCTTCCGTGGACATCTTCGCGTGCTGTGCGTGGACAAAAAGTTGAAGGGGAAAGAAAGTTGCGTGATACACCAACAAAGGAAGACATTCTCGATGCATCACCGCGACCTCGGCCGAGAAGCGACACTGACCTCCGGCGAACTTGAACTCAGGGTTGGATTCAGATTAACATCAATAACAACACCCCACCACCGAAACGTTACTGATGTCGCGAAAATAAGTGCTCAAGTTAGCTTAATGCGGAGGTTCTCAAACTTTTTCAGTCACGGAGCACATTTGAAATTGGAAATTCAACGCGGAGCACTAAATTTTATCTCGCAGTATATACTGTATTTAGTAAATAGAACGACAAAATAGCATTGAAGATACAAGGTAGTTTAGTCATTTAAGCTTGCAGGACATTAGATTTTTTTTTTCACCGTTTAATTTTTTTTCTGCACTAATTTCCCATTGAAGACGGAAAACACACATGAAAAAAACATTTGAAAATAAATTCGGGGCAAATGTTGCATATCCGCAATTTATTTTATTAATTTGGCTTTACAGTGGACTCCCTCTTAACCGGCCACTTCGAAACCGGAACCCAGACCGGATAGATTTGTCCGGTTAAACCGTCGTTCCCTTAATAGCATTAAAATACACTCCCGAAATCGTTTTTATTAGAATAAAACTAAGGATATAGCCTACTTTATTGCAATATGATATGTATAATTAAGAAAACTTAACCTGGAAGAACTTCCTTTGTTGGAAAAACTAAACACGTGTTACTGTAGGCTACTGTATTTACAGTATATAATTGATCAGTGGCGGCCGGTTAGAAGGAGTCCACTGGTATTACATTTGTCACAAATTTTTACGTAGTTTCGTGAAACAGAAATTTAATGAGTAGGATGAGGCTGTTTTGATTTGCACAATGAGATTATATCTGGATGAATTTCGGATAGTTGCAACTGAATATCTTGCTCTGCATTGAGACGTGATCTGTATTTTGTTTTAGTAGGCGGAGAATCCTGTTTCGCATAAATAAGTGATTGCGAAGGGCAGGAGAATAAGTTTCGCTTTATCTGATAGGATTTTAAATTCATCTTTTAGCGTACACCAAAAATCTGAAATTGATTTCTCAGTTTCAAACTTTGATCTTTTTTTTTTTTAGACCCACCTCCTCCCTACTCACCTATCTTATCGCTGTATCTATATCAAGCAAACATTCATATTCCTGTGATGTCATAGAGGATGGTTTTTTGGAAGAAGAGTATGGTGTTATAACCCAAACGTTTCCTTTTGTTTTCATGCAATCCTTTTGGAAAATAAGAGTTCAGAGTATCAATCAAACGCAAGAGATGAACTTCAAACTCGTTTAAGATATCCTCAGGAATGTCTGGTTCGAGTTCTTCTCCAAATCCTTTTGCTAGTGGAAAACAATCCAGGCTTCCGTTTTTGATTGACTCTACCCAATACTTCAGTTTCTTTTTAAATCCTTCCACTTTATCAGTTGCATCAAAAACAGTTACTACTGCTTTTCCTTGAAGTGAGAGACATAAATCATTAACTTTTGTAAAAATATCTGCCAAATACACCAATTTCATTAGCCAGCGATCATCACACAACTTCTCTCCCAAAGCAAACTCATTGTTACTCATGAAGATTCTGACTTCATTCCTTAGTTCAAAGAGGCGCATTGAACTTTTACCACGGGAGAGCCACCTTATTTCTGTGTGAAGAAGTAAAGACGTATGCAGACTCCCCATGTCATCACATAAGATTTTGAACAACTTGGTATTCTTAGGTCGTGATTTTATAAAATTTATTATTTTAACAGCTTCATCCTGCACTTCTTTTATAAAAGGTGGCATTTACTTCATTGCAAGAGCATGTCGGTGAAGTACGCAATGGCTACTGCTGCACCCCTTGGCCTTTTCTTTTATTTTTGCGATTGCACCAGACACCTTACCAGTCATAGCTTTCGCTCCATCTGGGCACACATCAACACAGTTATCCCATAGGATGCTATTCTCCGCGAAAAATTCATCTAATAATTTAAATATTTCACTGCCACTTGTGGTAGTCGGTAATGGCTTGCAGAGAAGTAAATTCTCTTGAAAAGAGTCCAAATATGGATAGCGCACAAATACCATAAGAATTGCCAAACCAGCAACATCGGTTGATTCATCCATTTGAAGCGAAAATTTAGTGGATTTTATACGAGAAATTAAAGTAGCTTTCACATTCTCTGCTAAGTCCCCGATTCGTCGCGAGATTGTGTCATTTGACAAAGGAATTGTGTCTATCACTTTTGCAGTCTTTACGTCAAACATGCATTCGATAATGTCTTTTACACAAGGCTTGATAAGGTTTTCAGCAACAGTATGGGCTTCGCCAGCTTCAGCAATTCGGTAATTAAGATGCCACGAAAGCCTTTTCGTTGACAGTTTTTGAATGATACGATATACATTTCTGGACTTTTCTGAGTTCAATATACTCCCTTCCGAAAAAATCAGTTGGTTTATACTTGCATTCTGGATGGACCCCCTCAAAATGACGACGCATTTTTGCTGGAAACATTGAACTGTTCGACAAGACTTTGCCACGAATTACGCACTGAGGTTTATTTTCGGTGGTCTCAGCGAACCCAATATCCAAATAAGAATCATGATACTTTCGTTTTAAAGTTTTTTTAATTGTGGAACTTGTATCCGAGGAAGTAGAGCTATGCAACTTGTTCGATAGTTCAAGAAGTTCTGTTGCATCCGCAGTCAATGATTCATCCGAAAAACCAGCTTGTACAGCAGCCTCTATCTTCTTCCGCACTGCAATTAGAAAGTAATATGAACATTGGCTGTATATAACAGCATAAATTCAGTAAAAAGTTTAAATAAGATATTGCATCTAAAAAGATTTATTGAGGGTTTTTTTAAAAGAAAATACTGTAAAACTTTAAAAAATCCTATAATGCAAAATCTTATACGTGAATAGTAAAATTTTATTTTTAGGGATTCTAATTTTTTAAGATTTTAAAATATCGTAATGAGTTTAACCATTTTGATACAGGAACGACAGAGTCAACAGATTGCAGGACTAGGTGTACGAAGATGGACAGGGCATATAGTTTTCATATGCTTGAGAAGCAAAACAACGAATTATATACAACAATTCTCAACATTTTTTTGTTTATTTTATAATTTATGGTATTTTAAATTATATAATTGAAATTTCATCTACAAACAAAAATTACTGTTTTCGGCATTAAAACTGCAAAATAAATTTTTACTTTTTTAAGATTACTTAATTTAAAGATTTAATTTTTTTTCTTTATTATAAAAAATGAAAAACTAATAAAACTGAAGTGCAAATAAATAATAAAAATTTTGTTTATTTCTTACTTCTCGATTATGGAATGTTTGCTTTAATCTGCAGCCATGATTTTATATTTTTTAAATTTAATACGGTTCATTTTTTTTAAATAAAAAAACTAAATATCTTAATATTTTTGGGGTGCTGTGTCCCGTCAAACATCGAATAAAACCAAAACGAGTGCATACCTCTTAGATCTTGATGCTTTCACATCTATTCCAATTGGCTTGGCAAAAGTTTTGATGTTTTTTAAGGAGCCCGTCTCCAGCCAGCGATCCATTGGAAGAAAATCGACGTTATTCCCCGTATCACTAATTTAGTATTTGAAGAAACCTCCACAAGACAGATATTTTGTCATCAATCGAAATTTTGAGTCGAATTGTAACTCAAAATTCCGTTCTCATCAAAATTCTGTCTTGTGTCTTATATTATGTGTATTTCAAAATTTTGTCTTTTCTTTTATTGTATCTCAAAATTCTGTCCTTATATTATTACTGATGATTGGACATATACTGTGCCATTTTTGTACATGTTGTAAAACATTGTAATGAAGTATAATCTGCAATCCTATTTAATCAATAAATGTTGCACATGCCCACACGGGGAGAAACGATGCTCTGTGCCCCCTGTTTCCCCACCTCTTCAACTATGACTCTACTGATGAGTCGAAGAGGTGTGGGTCTGAAAGAAAAGATTGACAACTGGATGAACAGAACACATAATTCCTAATGTGCTTGTACAAGTTGAAGCCACGACAGATTTAACGTGCTCCAGCCTCTCCCAAGTATACGACGGTCTTTGGTTGTATCAAGTTTCGAACTCGCAACCTCCGGTTGCTAATCCGCTACTCTACCAACCAGGCTAGGCCCGCGGGAATCACGTTGGCGTGGGGTGTCAGTTCAGGAGTGTCGGCCTCGTCGTCTTATCGTGTTTCAAAATGATGAGGTGTTGGTCTCGAATCTTTCCCTTCGAGATGGATCCCCGACTGTCGCCAATAGCCCACTGCGTTGTTTGAGTGAGACGTTAATTCAACTACCTCCCTATCTGTGGTCCAGCCAAAGACTGTCGTGTACAAAGGGGACTGGTGCACTGTTAGATATGACATGAAACGTACCCCGTTTCTGCCTCTTCATAAACTTTATTTACGAAATATATACACGAGAAGTTCTTACAACATTGTTTCGGAATTATTACAAATCGACTACATCACTTGCGAGTCGTTGCCAATCTTAAAAAGCTTAATTATCATCGAATAAATGTAAACACAAAATAGGTGGCGCTGCTTAAAATCTGAATCTGATTCTCCCAACTTTTAATAAAACACATCAAAACCTTATACAAATCAATAGGCAAATCTTCAAATAGCTCAACCAAAGTTTAAAATTTAATTAAATGTGAAAACTTAAGACTAACTAAAGTGAAAAAATATAACAATAATTAAATTCACGGCTAATTAAAGCAGTGAAGTCTAACTTATTCCCAAGAATTTAAACACTGACTTAGTTGCTACACTCAACTTAAGAAAAATATTAGAGTTCTTAATAATCAAGATATCATAGTTCATGAAACTCGAAGTTCAAAGTCCTTAAATTTACATGGGAGTTTTACAGTTCTACCACTCCTAGTAATAACCCTTTTCATCAATTCTTCATGCATTGATGTCTTTGGCTCAGGATAATTTTCATTTGTTTCACTAGATTTTTGTACCCTTTCAAGACCTCCGCCAGGGTACCCTACTTCTAATGGATACACACATTGCACTGGTCGAAGCAACAACCCAAACGACATCTTAATTTTCACTAAACGAACGTTATCGTCCTTCATAGGATAGAGGGCCACTATTCGTCCCATCGGCCAAAAGGTTCTTTTCTTGTCTTCATTTTCAATCAAGATAATGTCTCCGACTTTAAGATTTAGACAATTTTTGTTCGGTTTCTTCAACAGTAGTTGACCGAGATATTCTGTTCTGAATCGTCTCCTCAAATCTTCTCTCAGTCTCTGTTAGTAACGAAATCTTCTTGAGAGGTCGACTTTATCAAGATGGTCCAGGGCGGGAACTCCCACAATCTGTATATCTTGCAGGAACATGGCAGGCGTTAAAGGGAGCAGATCATCATGGTTGTCAGAAATGTATGTGAGGAGCCTTGAATTTATAATTGCCTCGCAATCACACAATAGGCTGATCATTTCTTCATAAGAGAGAGGGGTGTTACCTAAGACACATCATAATAATCTCTTAAGTATTTGTATGAGACACTCAAAAAATCCGCCCCACCAAGCAGCTATAGGAGGATTAAACTTCCATATGATTTCTCTTCAAACAGGCCTCAGCTTGAACTACTTTCCAATTAATAGATTTGAAAAGGTTATTCCTGCCGACGAAATTCATACCGTATCACTGTAAATGATTTGTGGCCGTCCACGTCGAGCAATAAATCTTCGGAAACTTTCTTTGCTTATAACAGCTTTGGCAGACAAAGATTGGACAAGTTCTAAGTGCACGGCTCTAAATACTGCACAAGTATACAGCACTATCTAACTCTTTGTCCCACCTCTGTCACAGGCCCCGCGAGATCCACACCCACAACTTCGAATACAGCTGAATCTCGAACTCTGTCTTGCTGCAACGGAACTATAATTGTCGATACAGCTTTAGAGCTTTAGCGTTATGATGTTTACATCTCATGAGCTTTGAAATTACTTTACGTATTGCCCTTTTTCCATTTATGATCCAAAATTTCTCTTGTAAGTCCATGATTAAGCTATTCAAACCACAGTGCAACATCGTAGCATGTCGCTCTTGAATTAGAAGTTGCACTATTTTGTGTTTACTGGGCAACAACAAAGGAGTTTTAAAATTCTCAAGATCGTCTCGTTCTGTCAGTTGGGTTTTAACTCGAAGTTTACCTGAGCTGTCTTGGAAGTGCGAAATAGACTTCAAATCTCTGATATTCCTCTGTAAACGCTTCTTGTACGATTTTTATTATCTTTTCTTCAGATTCATTGAGTTCTAAGGATAATTCTCCGCACAACCTTTCAAGCCTAGGCCTTTCGGAGTTAGACAGAAATCTCAATATCCATCCAATCATTCTCACAAGTTTTCGATAACTTGAGAAGAGAGAAACCAAGCACTTTCAGAAATTTCATTTACGAGAACCAAAGTAATCTTTTTTCTTTCTTTCAAACCCTCTTCGTTAAAAAATGGTTTGCTCATAGATGGCGGCCAGTCCGATTCCTTATTCCTAAGCCACGAAGGTCCCTTCCCACCACTGGGATTCAATTAACTTCTTAACAGAGGATGGCAGGTCTGCTGGGTTTTCGGCTCCTGGTATATGTCCCCAGTCTTCCAAGTTCGAGAGCCTTCTGATTTCTTTAACTCTGTTATTTATAAAAATTCCCCAAGCTTCTCGTTGGATCCAGCATAAGCCAGTTGAAGAATCACTCCAATAACATTCCCTCGCCGAATTTATATTCAAAGATTTTTTGACGAAATCTGCAAGTCGTTGCACCAATCGTGCAAGCTAATAGTTCCAGCCTTGGGATAGACATCTCTTTCAGGGGAGCGACTCTGGACTTGGCTGATAATAGCTGGACTGATACTTCATGATCTTTTTCGCATCTTAAGTAAGACAACTGCAGCATATGATGTTCCAGGAACATCACAGAAAGTGTGCAAGCTGATAGAATCAGTGGTAAAGACATCTAGGAATTTTCACCAGCTTTAATGTCTGAAGCTGTTCGATTCACTTGTGGAACTTAGTCGAAATTTCAGTTGGCACTTCAGCATCCCAACCAAACATGGATCTCCAACTCTCCTGTAGCAGTAATTTTGGGTACAGAATAGTTCTTCTCGCTATGGCGCCTTCAGGTAAAGTAACTGAGCCCTACATAACAAAATAAACAATCCTCAGTTGTATCCCACATCAAGCCAAGCACTGATGTAGGTTCCGCTTTGGCATTAGACTTTGAAAGCTGGGTATGCTCCTATCGTCTTAGTTCAAATTTTTCTTCAGTCATTATACTAGTAGAAGTATGAATAAAATTCTTCAACTCATTTTCCGAAGTTAGGGATGAAACAGTTATCCACATAAAATGAATTTCTCAGCTTCGCAACTATCTCTTCTCAGAAAAGTACTTCAAAATGGTGCTCGATAACTGCGCCAAGAATAAAAGGACTGCAGTTTACACCAAACACGTATGAAGTATTTTCATTTCTTTGCTCAAAGCATCCTTCCACCAGGGAAATCGAAGGAAATCTCGATCTTCTTCGCTGATGGATATCTGAAGAAAGGCATTCTTTATAACTGCGATCACTCCTATTTTCTTTTCTCTAAATCTCATCAAAAGCACTGGGATAAGCTCGAGAGTATTAAGTCCCTTTTGCAAGCAATCGTTGAGAGAAGGATAACCTTTGTTTACTTGAAGCATCAATTACAGGAAGCACTTTTGTAGAACAACTTTTAAAAACTCCTCTATGTGGCAAATAGCAGCTCGTCTTGGAAAGTTCTTCAGGTGGCACCTCTTTATATCTTCTTGTAACCACTCTCTGAAAACCGAGTCATAATCTTCAAATTTGCCTTCCCTAATTAATTTCGAAGTTGTTCGCTCCAATCCGGACAACAAATCTCAGCTAAGATTTTGTTGTCCGGAAGATCTCTCATTTCTTTCCAGGGATGTTTTACTTGGTATCTTCCATCTTCGTTAATTGTCACCATTTTCATAAAATGTTCTTTTACTGTAGTTTCAATTTCGTCTTTGCTGTATTGTTCACTCGAGTCATGGATACCAATCGTTTCCAAGTTCCATAAATCTGTAATATTGTTGCTTTGTATCAAGAGTGAAGTTGCCACAGCAGCCATAGAATTTCTTGAATCATTTTGTCTCTGCCCATTAAAACCCATCCAAGTCGAGTTTCAATTGCGGTTAGATCAGATTTCATATCGTAACTTCTTCCGGTGTAAATTTTTCTTGCGAAGTCTGTCCAATCAATATTTCAATAACTGGCTTTCCTTCACCAACATCTGTGATCGAGATGCCCTTTTTTGCAGATCATTCATCCACGGACCCTTCTGAATGCGTGGAATCGACCCACAAATAACTGTCTGATCCAAAACTGATATTTCACGAGAAAAGCTCGTCTGCAAATTGTTAATTTTGAGTTTGTAGTATTTATGTTCCATGAACGATGTTGCACCACCAAAACCCACATGGGTCAGAGTTCGAGAACACATTGATTTTAATCCAAGTTTGTTCACGGTAGACTGCAATATGTATGAGCACTGAGAACCAATATCTATCAGAGCTCGGGCCTCAAATGCTTGCCCGCCAACTTCAATGGACACCAGTAACGTTTGAAGTAAGATATCGCCTGAATAACAGGAGTTAGATAGACATTTAGGAGACATTTTCTTCTTTCTTAATTTCAGGAGCGAACTTCGGATTCTGTTTGAAGTCTGAATAATAATAATATGATGTCTCTTGCCACACCAGGACATAACTTCTACAATTTTTTGAGCGATGTCCCACTTTCAAACATGAGAAACAACATTTTTTGTTCCTTAAAATTTCAAACTTTTCCTCAATAGACATCTTTTGACCTTGGTAAATCTTTACTTGAATGCAATTTTCCATAAAACACGCATATAACTTTTGGAATTTTTTTTGCATCCGATAATAGGTCATTTGCAGTAGGAGACGAAATTTCCTTTTCTCTGGTCTTCTGCTCAGAAATATTCTCACTCTGTTTGAATCCAGCCATGGCTAAAGAAATTCGCTCTTCCCCTTCAACTTCTGCCTGGAGGAAACGTAACAGCTGTGATAACGTGTCCCCTTAAGAAATTTCTTTAGCTTTAGTTATTGTAGGACATCTTAACCATACCCTGAGTATATCTTCCGGTATACATGATTCCACTAAAGGAAATAACATCGCAGCGTATTTGTCAGAGGTCATTCCAATTGATTCTAATGGTCGTAAATGTGATTCCAGTTTGTCATATAATTGAGTGGCATTAAATTACGATTTCACCGTCGTAGCGTTTTTTACAACTAAGCCTGACAATTCTCTGAAATAAAATTCCACAAGAAGCTCTTCCCGACCGAATCTCGTTTTCAATGGCCTTGACATAATTTTCCGAAGTCTGCGGGTAGCTACCAATTATTTCCTTCGCTCTTCTATCAACAGTCATGCATTGGATGAGATATTGAAATTTATCTTCATCATTCATCTATTGATCATTATGAATTCGGCTAAACTGGCTCCACAAAAACTTAGCATTCCTTTACATCTCCGCCAAATTTCACCAGTTCAATCTTTGGGAGTTTCAGTTTCGTTTTCTCAATGGCAACTGGGGCGTCATATTAAGGTGGGATGCCTTTTCCAAATTTAATCTAACACGAACACGAGCTTTGTCAAAATGCTCACGATACTCCTCAATTTTTAAATATAGAGCATTCGCAGGTGACGTCACGATCAGTTATTTTTCTTAACTGTTAACTGCTGTAGGACAAACAAATTGTTATGCATTGGGAAGTTTTATGTAGTGGGAAGTTTTGAAAACTAAATAATGTCCAATACACCATAAATTGATCTTTGGAAAATCTTCAGGATTCGAAGAGGCGTTTGGATTGTCCAAATCATACGGATCCATTCCGTTAATGATAGATAATTTTTGATCGTAGCGATTTCGCACTGAAACATCCATGCTTACTAATGGAACAGAAGCCATTGCTTGTCCTACAGAAACGGTTGCTAGGGACGTCATTCCGGCGTTGCTATGGTCAGACCACGTGGTTGCGAGTGCTCTATTCATCGGCGAAATTGTTCGGGTTAGACTCCAATAAAGTACCACAAACTTTGTCATCGACAATAGCGAGATCCTTTGCGACTCGTTCTAAAGATGCAAATTCACTTTCATTATCTTCCAATTTAACATTTTCTATTTCAAAAGTCATTAAACTGTTATACGATTTAGTAAATGACGTTCCAATTGGAATTTTTTGCGAAGCCCATCTTTTCCTATCGAGCACTTCCATTTCACAATCAAGTTTCCCTTTCGTTTCAAAACAAAATAATATTCGAAAGCAAATTAACTGACCTGTTTCAGGTGTCGATCACGTCCGGGTCACCAAATGTTAGATAGGACATGAAACGTACCCCGTTTCTGCCTCTTCATAAAGTTTATAAAATAAAGGATAAATAATAAAATAATAATAGAATAAATGTAAACACAAAATAGATGGCGATGCTTAAAATCCTGACATGCACGTTAAATCTGTAGTGGCCTCAAATGCCTCACGTTGGCGTGGTGTGGAAGTTTGGAGAGTGGGGTGCCAGCTCAGGTGTTACCTCATCATCTGACCGTGGTTCAAAATTACGTGGTATTGTCCTCGGTTCTTTCCCTTTGGAATTGATCCCGGACCGTCACCTACGGACCGATGTGTTCCTCCACCGTGATGAAATTAAAATAGCCACCTAGCCCACCTGTGGTTTATTTACATTTCGTGACAAAATGTTTTCGCAAAGCCATATCCGGATGCTAATATGCCGATCAACGTGTAACTGTAACTGTACATAGTTTGTTTACGTTTCCATGTGGTAGATTTATTTTTAAACTTTACTATACACCGTGTTTTACGATTTATTTATTTCTAAGCAACTAAATATCTTTTGAATTTTATGTGCATTCGTAAATAAAGATTGAAAATGCACAGAAAGAAGGTAAAGAAGACTAAAAAGTCCCGCAGTTCTTGGTATGAAAAGCACATTTTTTTAATATGTATAAAGTACTAACACTAGTTTGTGAAGATCTCTAATCTACACTATGCAATTTATAAATATACATATAGTTTAGTCAGGGATTTAATTTATATTTTGAATCAATGTAACTCAAATATTGGATTGAGAAAACTTTTAAAAAACTTTTTCCTAGAGCTTTGAAACGAAGCTTATATTTCTTGAGGATTAAATTGTAGTTTTAAAGTGAAGCTTATACTAGATGATTAAATTGTAAGCGCTATGCCTAAAATCAGAGCAATAGGTCAGATCTGGACAGGCAAGAAATTTTCATAAATTCCCACAGCATTTAATAATTTCGTTGAATAATCAATGATCAGCACAGCACTGTGTTAAGAATAAATTATCAGATTTTTAAATACTGATGTGTACTAATTATTAATTTGATTTATTTTCAAAAGAAAATAGGCAGAAAGTAAGGAAAGTGCAAGAGATCCCATTTTGTTTTCTGAGAATACATAAGAGAACAAGAGATATTGGAATTTTTGGAGTACACGCATACATAGAATTACAAAAATGACCAAAGCATTGTTTAAAAGTTGACATTGCTAATTTTGTTTATTTTATTGTCATAATTAATTCCTGAAACTGCACATTGTCTTTAATTATTATGTTAGTTCTCCATTGTCAGGGCAAAAAATGGGCTAAGGCGAAATGGCTACTTCTTGGAATCTTAAGTTGAATATTTCACTCCTCACAAATATTCGGGAAGAAAAGAAGCATGCCATGATACAAATAATTGTAATTTAGATTCGTAGAATTAATTTAATTTTGATTTTAAGCATATTATTTTAATTAGTGATGCACTCAACTCCTTTGACTCATCAAAATTCACACTGAACCTGTTTTACCCTGACACTGAAGATTAAAAAAACCAATTAAAATTTATGATCCAATTTTGGTAATTTTCTCATAATCTGGAATTGGTTAAGGTACTTTTTCTTTATAGCCATATGAATAAACTTCGACGCCAATTTGGCACATTTTTGCATATTTCTTGGCGTGATTTTTTTCCGAACCAGCTTTTTGTTTTTCAGTGCCATTTTAGCTTTTTCCTTTGTTAGTGCAATGGATTTCATAATTTGGGATTTGCCATGAGATGAACAAGCAGCTATGCTATCTTCAAGAAAGGAATATTCTTCACAAAGAACAATTGTTCGAATAACCTAATGAAATTAAAATGTGACTCGAAGCCAAAGTGATAGTAGCCTTTGTTCATACTTGGAAGAAAATGGGGTCTGAGCAAAAAAACGGGTTAGTTGATCACGCATTGCTTTCATTACTGCCATACGATTCATTTATTTATAGTCAAGAGTTAACGTCTATTGAATTCTGTTAATTACAGCTTCAAATGAATCACAACACAACAGTAGATTGGAATAATTATATGCAAGAAATATATGCCAATTGCACCAACAAATGAATAAGCTAGACTGGTGCAAAAAAAGCAAAAGGCTAGTATGGAAACAAAGAGCGCCAAGAAATAAGCAAAAGTGCACCAATTTTCTGCCGAAGTTTATTGTTATGGCTATAATGGAAAAGTAACTTGGTTGAGCCTAGGAAACTCAAAACTTTAAGTTTTGGCAATATGCATTTTACTTCACACTCTGTACTTGATTTGTATTGTCTGTCCTTTAAATAGTCTTAACAATGTTTTTTCTCTCCTGTAGCTCCATGGAAAATAGTGAATGGGAAGTTACTGATATTGCCGAAGAAAAAGATTCTGTACCTGCTGTGGAATCTGGTTCCGAAATACCTGATAATTTAGTATGTTTCATTTGGTTTCCAAAAATAATTATCCTCTATTTTTTGGGGAAGGGGGCTACTGTAGCCCAGTTGGAACAGCAATGGATTAGCAACCGGAGGGTTGTGAGTTTGAATCCAATCTAAAACCATCTTGTACAAAGGGGACTGGTGCACGTTAAATCTGTCATTGCCTCGTTCAAAATTACGTGGTGCCATCCTTGGATCTTTCCCTTCGGGTTTGATCCCGGATCATCGCAAATAACCTGTTGTGTTGCTCCAGTGCGACATTAATTAAAATACCTACCTTCTCTAACCAAATGTGGGAGCAATTACTCAATCAGTTAACTTGAATACTATATTTTTAAGGATTAAAACACAATGATTGCAGTAAGTTGTACATTTCAATAACACTTTGAATTTGGTTATTATCTTGTGGGATTTTTTGAAATATGGCTAGTTCCTTCTACTTTTATAGAACTGCAGCTAAGAGAGAAAAACCAGTTTATAACAGCTGAAAGCTAATTGGGGGAAATTTGATTCTGCTACTCATTTAAAACAAAATAAATAAAAAACATTTGACCTCCCCTTAAATCAAATTAATCAGAATTTGTATTTCATTCAATCTGGTCTCCATTTTCACATCCAAGTGTATGTTTCTGTTGGTGATTGATGTCTCTACTATTATAAAAGGAAGTGTTTGTGGGTCTTTCTGAGGTTGTCCAGACAAATCTATAGCACTTACAGCCATGAAATTTGGCACACATTTGGCTAAAGGTGACTGAATGTCCCTCGAAGCCCGAATTTTAAAATTTAATCTAAAAAAATTTTTAATTAATATTTTTTAATTATATCCTCCACTATGACATATCTACACAGACTGATCTGCAAAGATACTTATCGTCAATGAATTGGCTAAACAACCCAACAAGTTACAGTTTGGTAATTTTGACATCAATGAAATATCTTCGTTTGATTTGGACACTGTTGTTTAGATAAAATGGTTCCTATAGCAATTGGTAAAGATGCAAGAAGATAGCTGTACTTTTTATACGTTAAACAAATCTTATTTATATATTCACACTGATGAATCAGTAAGGTTTTACCATCTTGTTCAAACTCGACATCTAAAAGTTTCCTCGTCTTTCCTAAAATTTTTATATCAAATTGTTGATTTATTTTTTAACAATATTAGATATTAAAGATTTATTTATAGCAAAGATAATTATGTCATCAACATACATTAAAAGTACCACACTGTCACCAAAAGTATAAAAAGTTTGCCCATTCAATTTTATGAAATTTAAGATTTTCTAATACATTATGTATTTCCTGAAACCAATTTCTCCCTGATTGATGAAGTCCATAAATACTTTTATTTAATTTATAAACATAATCAGGTTTGTTAGGATCTTCAAAACCCCGAGGTTGGGATATCAGAATGTTCTCATCAAGTGATGCATATCAATAGGCACATTTAACGTCAATTTGACAGTGTGACCATTGAAATTTGCATACAAAAATTGAGAAGCAGTCTTATAATTTCAAAATTCACAACCGGGCTGAAGACCTCATCATAATGAACGCCTTTTGTTTGTCTGAAGCCAATAGTTCACCCAGGACCTTGTCAGCTTTGAAATCATCATCCCTCATCTGTATATTACTTGGACCATACCCGCACACTGGTGGTAGATATCCGATGAGTTGGAACGCCTGATACCAGTCCTGGATGGGCTTCCCGCAGTCGAAATCTGCTTCAATCGTGCTGCGTATATTCCTATGTCCTCGTCCGAACATACATGGCAGGAGAAGAATTCGTCAGTAAGGCAGATCGCCCTAGCTCTTGAATCAGGTTTAAAATGTTCTTCCAGGATCTACCATGCAGCTACAATGTCTTCTTTTCCTGCTATCAATAAGCGACATTCCTTCTCTGAAGATAAATAAATTGCACTGTAGGCCCGATCTTTCCGGAGGTTATAATCCTTTAGGAGCTTCTGATATGTACGCTCGTCGTTACTATCACCGCCTGATACTTTGGTGGGGTACTTCTATTCTTCACTAACAATCCTCCAACTTCCTTTTTCCATCAGCAAGACCTTGATGTCTTCTTTCCAGGTGCTATAGTTGATGACATTGAGTCTCGACAGACGCATCCATGTTGAGAAAGTGGAATTGGATATTTCAGTAACTTTCCACTTGTTGACCAATAGGCCCGCCATCTCAAGTTCTAAATTAGCCAGTGATTCATTATTTACTACGTGGGCAAAGGTCCATAACCATTAATTGGTTTCTTAGATTAATTTGAGTGTCCACACAGTGAATTAAAACAAACCATCACCTTCTATTAGGCTGATATGAACTTAAGTTAATAGAAGTACACACGATGAAGTTTTAAAAATCCAAACTAGAATTTATTTTAAAAAATAACAAATAAATATGTTAAAATTAAAAGATTACAATCTACGGATAGTTACTAATAACTTGATCGAGAGAGATCAAGTAACTGAGTACGAGATCATGCAAGCGGGAGTGGGAATACTGATACAACAGATTGCAACTGCTTTTATAATAGTATGAAAGATCACTTGACAAATTTTGCATACAATTTGCATAGCCGTGATAAGATTTACATAATCAAATGTCAAAAGAAATATTATAACTCCATAAAAGTCAAATCTTAAGTAATATTAAATTGATATATAACATCATTAAAGTTAAATTATTATAAAGAACTTTAATTCGAGTTCTTTCACCAATATTGGTAAAGAATTGAAGTGAATTACTCTCTTGTTTTGGTAGGCGGTTCAAAAGCAGCGAAGTACGAATTATCAAATATGACGGCTCAGTAAAATTTAGAAAAGAAAGGTAAGGTTTTCCTAACAATTGGCTGTGGAGTAACCTTACGTACTCTGAGGCTCCTGAAATTATTTTTAAAATGTATTTTAATTGTAGGAAAAATAGGTCCCAATGGGGGTACTGTCTCCAAATTGGCAAGTTTCCCTATTCAGAACATTAGGATGTAGCTGAATGAAGACAATAGAAATTAATGACTATGCTGTAATGTTTTGAGGGTGAAAAGTTATTTTTTAATGTATCCAAACAGATAGTCCTGGAGGTTTATACAGGCAATTACAATCAGCACCTCTTTTTTTTATCCAGGCCATCCAGCCTAGTGTGGCGAAGTGGGAAAGCACCTTCTATTGTAACTTCCTATTACTTTTTAATTCAGTTTTGATTCCTATATTTTTCAGGAGGAGCCATTCGAACAAACCATGGAATCCACCGCGACCGAAGAAGTTTCTGATTCCAACCCTAAAAAGAGAAGAAAAGGGTATGTTTCGTACATTCTTTAATGCAGTGGTTCCCAACCTGTGCTCCGTGGAGCCCTAAGGGCTCTGCATACCTTCCCAGGGACTCTGCAGCCACTCCAGGAAAGTAAAATAAATAAATATTAATTAAAATAAAGTAAGAAAATAAAGTAGAATCAAAATAAGAAAACTATAGAAATTACATTGTGGATGGAAATTTCTCAAGTTCATTTTTATGTATGGCCGAGTTTTGACACTTTCATATGTATTGGTGGTAGTTGGGAATAAATTGAGATAGTATGGTAAATTTCATCTACACATTTTTTCATGTTTTAAATCTACCTTTTATCTTTGTCTTGAACTATTTTTAAATATTGTATACTTTTATTGGGTTATATTCTGTCTTGTGTTTGCACAGCTTGTCCGCTTTTGGACCTTACACCATAAAACCCTAATATCCAATCCAATCTAGAAGATGATTGGTCATTCTTCTGCCACTAGCTGTAAAATTATTTTAGTATTGAGATATGGTAAATTTCAAAGTTTTTTAAATGTAATTTCATTGCATTGACATTGCACAATTGTTTAAATATCTACTATCTATCCCCTCTTCCTTCCTCTGTAACACTACTCCTAAACCATTCACTTGTAAACCATAGGGTAGGCCTAAGGGGATCCCCATAAAAATCTATTCCAAAAATAACTCAGAGTCAAAAAGGTTGGGAACCTCTGTTTCAATGTGTTGTAGTTTATGATCTATGTATTTTTTCGTTTTGAGTAACCTTTAGACCCTCTGTCAAATCTCATGGAAGAGATAAAATGCTGACACTTTCCTGGAAATCACTTAATTGTCCTGGAACATCTGCTCAAAGGTCAGCACCTTTGAAAATGTTTTGGGTTCGTATCCAATTACTTGACTTAAAGTGGATGAATCAATTGGTTGGTACTTTCCAAAGACATTGCCTTCATGTTGGTCAATATATCTCCATGTATCACTTTGAGTTGAGCATTCAATCTCGTTTTCTTTTATAATTCAAACTTCAAAACTAAATTTATGTGGGGTTTGAAAAATATTCGATTAAACGATGCACTGTTCAAAATAGCTTGTAAAATTGCTTTTGGTGGCGATTCATCTTAAGAACAGGAAGGCCCTTCATTATTGAAAATGAAGAGGTTTTGTAAGTCATTGAAAATAATTCGAGATTTTTCACTAATATTTTATGTGAATTTCTATCCTCAATTGTTTAAATCTTATGAAAATCACAATTTTATGGGTTACCTGATATTTACTATAAGGGTACTCATGTCACATTTATTTGGAGGGAGTGATTTGGTAAGAATGCTTAAAGAAAGGGCATTAAACCATGCATGACTATAATCTATGCAAATATAAAGTTGACAGAAAAAAAGGAGTTTTTGTCATTTAATGCTTGATGAAATTCAATGCTGATTAATATATACCTTTTCAGAGCCAAGGTTGTGCAGAGATCTGAAGCAAGTCAGACTATTTCTGAATTCAATTTAAATGAAGGTAAGATGTGTTTCTTGTTCATTTATCTTCCATGATCTCAGGGAACAAGTTAGTCCAGTTGGAAGAACAACCGTTGTAAGGGGTTGCAAGTCTGAAACTCGATCCATTCAAAGACTGTCATGTACACAGGGGCTGGTGTACATTCAATTTGCTGTGGCCTCAAATGTCCTCGTGTTGGCGTGGTGTGGAAGTTTGGAGAGTGGGCTGCCAGCTCAGGTGTTCTCATCTGACTGTGGTTCAAAATTACGTAGTGTTGTCCTCGGTTCCTTTCCTTAGGGATTGATCCAGTATCCTCTCCAATAGCCCATTGTTTTGCTCCAGTGTGATGTTAGTTAACTACCTATCTACCATGATCTCAGATAATATTTAGGGGCTATCATGGCTCACTGGGTATGCGCCTACTGCATTAGCAACCTGCGAATTGTAGGTGGTATAGATGCAATTCCTCCCTGGGTGTATTTCTCTCTTCTGTGTCAGTAAAACTTTCATTGTGTGTGTCTATTACATGATATTTTATGTCTTGTGTCTGGCACAGCATGGCCAAATAGGACACTTGTACCATAAAAACCCAACCAATCAGATAAAATTCAACTTACGAATCGTTTATTCCCTCTGGCCTAGCTATTCATGTGAAATTGAAAATTATAAAAATGTAAAGCAGAATGGATCCCTGAATCATTATTTTTCATTCAGCTGGTCTATTGAGGGGATTTGATAATAATATAACTGTTCTTTCAGTAAATATTCATTCATTCTTCTTTAAATGTGAACTTGTGTGAAAACATCTATAGGTGTGGAGTGTAATAAAGGTTTGAAATGTATATTTACAAAAATTTCCTTCCTTGATTTCAGTTGGTAAGGAAAAAGTCAAACTGAAAGAGTTGATTAAGACATCACAAAAGCTAGCCGGTCAAACGTCATTGAAGAAACAACTAGAAAATGCAAAGAAGCTCAAGAGCTTGTCTGTTCCTATGAGCAAACCAGAGATGCAAAAGGCAAGTAGAGATTCTCTTGACACATTTCAGTTATTTCTGTCATTACATCATTCAAGTTTATTCAATAATGGTCTAATTTCTTTGTAAATTTTCTTCCAGATCAAACGAACTGTTGCATATGAAAAAGTTTGTGATGAAGTTTCGAAATGGGACTCAGTCGTTCACAGCAACCGTTCTGTAAGTATAGAATCTTTGACAAGTGCCCAGAATAACATGATCTTGAAACCAAAAGTTTTTCAAATCAGTTTTATTTTAAGCTTCTTGCAGAATGATTTTAATCGATCATACTAGTAATTTGGTTGCATAACTGAAATCTATTAGCAAAGGAAATAGTTCATATCTGAATTGAATTCAATTTTAAATTAAAAGAGTGAATGTAATCTTTTTGCAAAATGGAGGATTACAAGCAACTATTGTCAAAAGCATCAATAATTTCATACTGTTTGGACTTAATCATTGTTTAACATGTTTACTTGCTAACTACAAGTTAACTCGTTTTCAGACACTCACTATGGGCAGTGATACATTGTGCGTTTTGTGTAACCCCAGTTTCCAAGCTGTTAAACTGGTTTTCTTTCCTGTCGGGAAGAAAAGCAAACCCAAAACCCCTCACGTGTCACCAATGTAGGAAAACAGTAGGTTCCCAGTGTGGATGGATGACCATCATGAGCATTTCGATGAGCAGTGCTATCCTGTGTGACCAGACACAGTTGAAATCTTTTCACCCATCAGATCATGCTACCCAAATCGAACGACGGAAAATACTTCGCCCCACCTGAGTTATCTCAAAAACTGAAATATTTAATGATACTATTAATATTGCAATTTTCCCCACACAAAGCTGGAATCCCGAGACAGAAACAACTTGATTCACAGAGTTTGTTGTTTTGCATGCAATTAATTACACAGCTTGGATGGGTGGGATTTTTTTCTGTGGGCTGAACGCATAATGCGAGTTCTCGGATCCCTGCAATTCTTTTTCGTCATCTGACTGTGGTTCAAAATTATGTGGTGTTCTCAGATCTTTCCCTTTGGGTTTGATCCTGTGCCGTTGCCAATAGCCCATTGTGTTGCTCAAGTGCGACGTTAATTAAAAATACCTACCCTGTAGTTCTTTTATATTTTTTTGTTTTGGTATTTTATTGCTCATCAAATGATGCAATGGTTTTTCTTAAACCTAGTTGGTGTCAGATAAATTTACTCAAAACCACCCTGGTGGTCAGTGTGTTAAAGAGTCCATAAATTAATGAAAGTTTGAATCACCAGACACGGAAGATCGCAGGATGAGCAATTTGTGTTGCTTTTGCCTCATCCATAAAAAGTACCCAAGAAGCATTCATAGGATTGACAAGATACGGGGGACCAGGCCAACCGGATGAAAGTTTCGAGTCCCCTCATTATTCGGGCTCGGATTCTTTCAGACCTCAGACTCCTGAAGAATTGCCAAAACCCATTATGATTTTCATCCCCTCTTTTCTGTGCTACAAAGAGACCTGTGCGTGAATAGCCTTATCTCCCCGTTGACAAAGATGGCATGGTTATCGATGGGGAGCTTCGCAAATTGTTTATCCTCAAGCATCTAGTCTGTGAGAGGTTAAGCAAATGAAAAGAGATACACTTAAAAAGTCACCGCTGCCCTTTCAGTTTACCCGGGTAGAATCTGTCCCTTCTAGGCACGACCCGACAATAGAAACTGGCACATTAGGTGATAATGGGGTGACATTCCCTCTCCTGGGGAAAAGCATTGTAAAGGCCATTTTGGCCGGTTTCAGTAAGTTACCTGTAAAGCCGTTGGGGCGGCTGCTGTAACCAAAGAAGGAAACGATATTCTGCCTCGACGTATGCAGAGGGTTAAAGAAAAAAAAAACAAGATGCACAGAATAGTTTATTCACTTAGTCAGCTTCAAAATTAGTATAAAACGTCAAATAACATGTTTGTTTATATTATAAAACGAAATGAAAGTTACTTTATTTAAGTTATTCACTGCACCACTCAATTCGCCAACCTTAATCACAGCAGTGTCAACAACTTACTAATGCGTTTTGACATGTGTCAATTTTGTTTTCAGTTATTTACACATTTAGCATTTGTTCATAGCATTGCCAACTCAATGAAAAACGTTAAATAAAATATTAAACTGTATGACTCAGTATTTTGAACTTTTTGAGGTGGGTTAAAAAATATCCCACCCTGCATAAAAAGCTAAGCAAAAGGTAGGATAGTTTTTGACCCAACTTACCCCAGAGTTAATATAAATAGATTGCGATGAAATGCTCCTCTAATTTAATTTATTTTGATGATGTGAAAATTAATAACTCTACCAAGCTCAACATTTTGATGATAGCACATGCTTTTGATTTTGTGATCATATTAATTTTCAGCATAATTTTAATGTAATTGAAATTTCATAAGGTAGATAGTTTTTGTAAAAATATGAAGCCATTCACATGAAGTTTATAAATTGGATACACAAAAAATAACTGAATGAAACTTTAAAAATGAATATTAAAATTTAAAGGTTTTCAATCCAAAAAGTTCTTACTTTTGTGAATACTTTTGCTTTCCTGCTAAACACCCAAATGAATTTATAGTTTTCCTTTTCTATAAATATGTCTTAAAGTTATGATATTTTTTACTGTAGCTAAATTTTTATTTTCTCTTTTCTTCTACATTAGGCTGATCAAATAATATATCCTTTGAAAAAGCCACATGTGTCCTTTGAAAGTATTGACAAAGCATCAGAAACATTTGTGGTAAGTTAACATTACATGGATTGATCCAATGCAGTTGTTTCTTCCTTTTGTTGTGATAAATTATGAAAATAACTCATTTTAATATTTTTATAGCTCTTTCCCTGTGGTCTCACTGCTCTGTGGGGCTGCTGTAGCCCAGTTGGAAGGGTAACGGACTAGCAACCGGAGGGTTGCGAGTTCGAATCCAGCCAAAGACTGTCGTGTACAAAGGGGCTGGTGCACTTAAATCTGTCGTAGAATCAAATGTCCTCATATTGGCATAGTGTAGGAGTTTGTAGAGTGAGGTGCCAGCTCAGGTGTGACCTTGTCATCTGACTATGGTTCAAAATTAAGTGGTGTTCTCAGATCTCTCCCTTTGGGGGTTGATCTGGACCATCGCCAATAGCCTGCAGTGTCGATCCAGTACAACATTAATTCAACTTCCTACCTCATATTGTGTTTAGAAATGTGTATATCCATTCAAAAAATTTTGCATTACGACACACTCAATTACGTTTGATGTTTTAAGTCAGTGGTTCTTAACCTTTTTAGTGATCGGCACCTTCTTGAATCTAAAAATGAGTTCTCACACCCCTTTGAAAAATGTATTTCTATTTCTTTAAGAAATTACTTCTATTGCAAGATTATTTATTGAAAAATAAACACATATTTACGTATACATACAAAACAATATCTCAATTTTTAATGGCTAGGTTCTTGTTTATTCATAATACTTTTGAAGCGAGGCTCCTTTTTTGAAAGAGCCACGCCTAAGTCATCACTTGCATTGAAGCAATTTCTGGCTTTTGTTTTTATGTGCAAAAGTGATGAAAATCTCATTTCACACAGGTAGGTGGTGGCAAATGGTAAAAGTGTCTGCAATGCGGCTTTTGCCAGCTGTAGATAAGGTTTTAACTGCTGTACACCAGAATTGTTCTTAGTCCAATTTTTTCAAATTCAATTTGAATACTTGCATTGGCTCATATTTCAATAAAATCGTCTTTTATTAAATCGCTGTCGTCCATCGAAACTTCTCTCGCACCCCCAGGGATGCATACACCCCAGGTTAAGAACCACTGTTTTAAGTGTTTTGCATTTTGTATTTGAGTTGCCATACCCAACACGTTGATGTGTTGCATTTGGTCTCCTTTAGACAAAGCACCCCGTTGAGATTGCAGTTGCTAAGTTGCTGAACAAGAGTGAAAACATACTGGACCGGAAGAAGCCTCTCACTGCTGCGGAAGAGAAAGCCCTGCAGGCTATGAGCCTTGAAGAGGTACCATCATTTTGAAGCTTTGTATTTTTTGCCCATTCAATTTGTTCAGTCATAGTTAACTCTTAGAGGCACACAACTTTAAAGGAAAAAATCCAAGTTGCGCAGAATTGTTTATTCACTTATTCAGCTTCAAAATTTGTATAAAACATCAAATAACATGTTTTTTTATTACAAAACAATTTATTAACTCATAATAAATTTTTGTGCAAAGAAAACATTTACCATTATGAAAGACAAATTCACTGCACCACTCAATTCGCCAACCTTAATCACAGCAGTGTCAACAACTTACTAATGCGTTTTGACATGTGTCAATTTTGTTTTCAGTTATTTACACATTTAGCATTAGTTCATAGCATTGCTAACTCAATAAAAAACTTTAAATAAAATATTAAACTGTATGACTCAGTATTTTGAACTTTTTGACGTAGGTTAAAAAATATCCCACCCTGCATAAAAAGCTAAGCAAAAGGTGGAACAGTTTTTAACCCACCTAACCCCTAAGAGTTAAGCATCTATGGCTGCTAATATGGTCAAATGTTATGTGCGCAGCAGGGCCCTTTATTGCTCTGTCTCCTATCTTTACTGGGGCTCTGGTGGCCCAGTTGGAAGAGCAACAGATTAGCAACTGGAGGGTTGTGAGTACGAAACTCAGTCCAGCCAAAGACTGTCGTGTACACGAGGCTGGTGCATGTTAAATCTGTGGTCTCAAATGTCCTCACATTGGAGTGGTGTGGAAATTTGGAGAGTGGGATGCCATTGCAGGTGTTGACCTCGTCATCTGACCGTGGTTCAAAATTATGTTGGATTGATCCCGGACCGGCGCCAATAGCCTGTTGTGTTGCTCGAGTGCGACATTAATTAACTACCTACATTCCTATTTTTTCTGTTCGTATATGTATTGATTTGGAAATAGATAAATAAAAATGCCAATGTAGACATAAACTTGCTTAAAAATGAATCAATAAAAAATCACTCTAAGTAGCGTCAAAGAAAAGACTAAATGTACAATTTGAATGAAAACAATTTGTCCAAGACAAATTGTTTCCATCCGAATTCGAGTTGGGACAGTCATGGTTCAGTAGGTATGCCCTCTGCACTAGCAACTCTGCGAGTTGGAGGCACAGATTCGATTCCTGTCAGGTTCAATTCCTCTCTGAGTGTATTTCTGTCTTCTGTGTTAAGGAAGGGCCATGTAGCCAGGTCAGAAAAGATTAGCAAACACAGGGTTGCAAGTTCGAGACTCAATCCAACCAAAGACTGTCATGTAGGGGGCTGGTGCACATTTAATCTGTTATAGCCTCAAATGCCCTCACATTTAGAGTGGTGTGGAAATTTAGAGAGTGGAGTGCCAGCTCAGGTGTTGTCTTCGTATCTTTCTATTCAGGATTGATCATGGACTGTTGCCAATAGCTTGTTGTGTTGCTCCAGGGAGATGTTAATTCAACTACCTGTTTTTCCTGCATATGATTGCAGGGGCTGCCTAAAAGAAAGGCCCCTCAGGGGCATATCTTTAGGTGTGTACGGGCTTCACAAACCCGGGGTACCCTAGGGATCTGTTCCTTTCTCAGCAGGGCTGCCTCTGGCAAACATGGGGGTCATGACTTCAGGATGCCCAAGCGATCTTTCTCTACTCGCCACCTTTTCTTTTCACAATTACTTGACATTGTCCTGTGTTTGGCACAGCTTGGCCAAATATGGCTCTTGCACCATCAAACCTAAACCAACCAACCTGAAAGATAGGATTCACTTTTAAGCATCATATTATAAAGATTAAGTGCCCAAAAGGATTTATCTCACATGTATAGCACTGGAAAATACTTCTGTGACAGGGACAAAATTGTTCTTAAAAAAGCCCGTAGATACAGTTCCCACACTTTACCATAAGGTTTAGTTCGTGCATACTTTTGGGTGGAATAACTGGTAATTGGATTGCTTGTGAAATGGTGGCGGAGGGTATTTGTTTGACATTTATTCATTTAGTCAGTTTTGGTGGATACGTAACAGTGGTGTTAGAGTGTGGGCAATGTGCTTAGTATTCTATGGCCTAAACTACATGTCCTGCTCCTTAAGCTCTAGATCTCTCTGCACTCTTCATAGGTTTCTTGGTATCATTTTGTTCGGCTTGAACTGCTCTTTCAACCTGTTTACATTTCCTATGCCGCAATTGAATTTTAGTGTGCTATTTTGGCTTCATAGTGAAATCTTTGACATCGTCACTTTCCACTGCACACAATTTTCACACAAATAGTTTAAACTGTCAACTAGTCAATTGTAATTATAGAACTCATCGTTCTCTTCAATTTAAACATGCACTCGCCACTAGTTGTCGATTAGAACTGAAGTTGCAGCGGTTAAACAGGCCAGCATTTGTGTGCCCGATATGTGACTAATTTTCCCCACCACTCAGTACAAAGGTCAGGGAGGAGTGGATTAGCGGCCCACCTTCCGCTACACGATGGTAGGTCATTTATCCCCATAGGCTGATTCCCCTGGAGTTATGGGGCTTTGAGATATCAACACGTTTTGTGACACGCAAGTCTCTGCCAATGACCCCCCATGCATGCACCTTAGACCCCCGGACCGATTTTAAAGATGTATTCATGTTAAAAAAAAAAACATTTTTCCCAGTAACGTCACAAGAAGTATGACTAATCTTTGTTTTTCTGTATTTCAGGCTAAATTGAGACACGGCGAGTTGATGAAGCATCGGGCTCTGGTATCCTATCAGGAAGCAAAGGCTCGCAGACAAAATAAGATAAAAAGCAAAAGGTAGTTTCTTCCTTGTTATCATTTCATTCGTGCTTAAAGCAATTGAATGCAGTTAAATAAAGGTTAATATTTTTCTCAGAATATTCTAAAAACATTTGTTGTGATAGGAACATTTGTTTGCATGGTTAGGAAAGATTATTCCCTCACCCTTTCAGTAAAAGTTGCTGTAAAACTTCCCAAAATAAAAAGTTGAATCTGCATGCCTTCACTTCCTACAAAGTACACTTGAAATACTATAGATGTATTGAGGCCACGGTAGCCCAGTTGGAAGAGTAACGGATAAGAAACCTGAGGGTTTGAATCCACTGGAATCCATTGAAATTGGGCTACATAAAGATAATTTTATAAGAGAATAGCCATAAGATCTTAACAGTGCACTTCTATTATATATTCAAAACAGGGTTCCCATCCTTACAGGGTTATCAAAGGCCCTTTTAGTTTTAAAAACCTCAATATTTGCTTAAGTTAAAGTTCTTAAGTAATTGGGCCTTAGTAGCCCAGTTGGAAGAGTAGCGCATTAGCAACTGGTTACAAGTTCCAATCCAGCCAAAGACCATTGTGTACAATGGGGGCTGATGCACGTTAAATCTGTCATGGTCTCAAATGTCCTCATGTTGGCATGGCTTGGAAGTTTGGAGAGTGGGGTGCCAGCTCAGGTGTGACCTCGTCATCTGACCATGGTTCAAAATGATGTGTTGTTCTCGATCTTTCCATTCGGGATTGATTCCAGACCATCACCAATAGCCCGTTGTGTTGCTCCAGTACGACGTCAATTAAAATACCTACCTACCATAGATGTATTGGGTTGTCCGAAAAGTTTGTTATTTTCAACACAGCAAAATGCTCTGTTTTTGAAGCAAATTCTGATGGACGATGAAAAGTAGATAGTTAACAATAACGTGGAACGAAAGAGATGCTTGCTAGCGAGCATGACTGTCGGCTATTTGGTGGTGCTCCAGCCAGTAGAGACGAGAAAGCTTCCTCGATTCGTCCACCTTGGTGTCTAGTTCTTGGTCCAAGGCCAGGCACTGATGCAGATGGGCAGCATCCATGACGTCCTGACTGTACAGTGGGCATTGTGGGGAGGGCAACATGTGGATCTTGTTCAGGTGGGCAGCAAGGTAGTTGTGCCCAGTTGCCATCCAGAACAGCGCCACTCCAACTGCCTGAGGGTGGCTGTGGCAGATCAGACCACTGGTGACGAGTGTTGTCCGTTTTTTACCCTTTGAAGCAATCAGTCGCTGTTGCATCAACAGGTGGCTAACAGCAGAGAGGAACAAAAGAGATTGTGAGAGCAAGACAAATAAATCCCCCTTCATCATCCCAAAGGACTGCCTTCATCCAAAAAAGGTGGTGTATGTATAGTGGGATGGGAATGGAGTACTTATGAACTCCTTCAAGAAAACAATCAATTCATTCCAACATCCTGATTAAACTAGTAACACTCACTGAAAAGCTTCCAGTCATGAGAAAAAGTATAATCCTCTGCTTGTTTCTTTGGTGACCAGGTAAAAATGCAGGCCAAAAGTAATAATTTTGAAGTTCCCTTTATTACAATGTTTTACTTATTTCAAAGACCTATTAAAAGGTATTTCTGCTATGTTTCCTTCATTGCAACATGGCTCAGTTGGTTTGCCCACTGCACTATCAATCAGTGAGTTGTATCATCATCTGACCATGGTTCAAAATCTCGACGTGTTGTCCTCAGATCTTTCCCTTCGAGATAGAACCCAGATCGCTGCCTAGAGGCTGTTGTGTTGGTTCAGTTGAACTTTTATTTTACTACTTACATGTTAGTTGTAGGTGGCACAGGTTTGATTCCTCCCTGGGTGTATTTCTCTTTTCTGTGTCAGTAAAACCCTCCTTGTATTTGTATGTCTATTACTTGATGTACATCTAATTTCTTGTGTTTGGTACAGCTTAACCAAATTGGGCACTTGTGCCATGAAACCTAAACCAACCTCATTGCGTCTGTCTGCCATGGTTTTTCCTTCCTGTGTGTATTTCTCTTTACTGTGTCAGTAAAACTCTCCTTGTATGTTCATGTCTATTACTTGACTGTTTGGTATAGCTTGACCAAATAGGGCCCTTGTGCCATAAACCCCAAAACAACTGCATTGTGTCTGTCTGCCCTATTGGGTCCCAAATGAAAAGAGGGACTGATTGGGATAGTTTTATCATTATACTAGCTGAATTTACCCTGCTTAGCTTGGGTTTAATTGATTAAACGTTAATTGAAAGTGATCCAAAAAATAATTTTTCTCTCATAGAAAATGCAAATAGAGAGAAAAAATAAGTGAGCACAAAATAATTTTTAAAACTTAGATTTTTATAGCTTCTACAATTTACTTGAGATGCATTTCACATACTAAGGTAAGACAAACCTACGAAAACTGATATTGAGATGACTATGTACAAAAAGTTGATTTTGAGTTTTGGAGTGGAAAAAACTCCAAGGTCATCTTGAGAGGCCGCTCCTGTGAATGTAACTTTGACGTCATCTGCACAGCCAGACCGGGAGAGAGCGCCCCCTAGCAAGTGCTCTGTCTAGGATGACAGGATGTTACATCCCTCTGCACACCAGACAAACAGAAAGGGGATTAATATGTAGCCTATGTTACCTGGAGAGTTTCAAAGAATAAGTGTACCAAATTTGATGTGGATTGGTCAAACGGTATAGATTTGTATAGAGAACAATCAGATGCCAACTTCTTTATATATATAGATTTCGTACCATTTGGACTGTGTGCAATGCATTTACCCTCACATTACTACAACCACTCTTTGCTTTCATGCAGCTATCACCGAATTTTGAAGAAGGAAAAACTGAAAAAATTAATGAAGGAGTTTGAGGAACTTGAGAATGTGGATGCTGTAGCAGCATTGGAAAAGGTCATGGAAGCCGACAGATTGCGTATTTTGGTAATTTTTCCTTTTTTAAGATAAGACTTAGAAAACTGATTTTCTGTTTGAAAAAATGCATTTTTCATGTAAAATTCCCATTTCCAAAACTTTAAATTTCCTTTCTGCATTCATCCTTATCCACAAGAAAGAACAATTTATATTAATTTTATGCAATTTAATTTAATGATGTTACTTTAATTAGTTTTCCTTATTGTATTCTCTTGTTACGAAAAGCACAATGCATTTTGAAATGCATAAAAGTTTGATTACATTTGATACAGTGTATAGCATAATGTAGGCTACAAACTAGTCAATTTGTTCCTTTTGTCCATAGTTAGCAGGGTACAAAACTTGATTTATGTGTAAAAATTTGAATTTTTTTACACTATCTTTTTTATATTTTTGCTTTATACCCTAGTAACTCAACTCATTGAATGCCATGTGAGTCAACTCACACTGTTTAAAAGTTTGCATGAGTTCAATCATGGGATTGGATTTTGCGTTCTGTGATTTGGATAAGCTTCATATTTACTGTGTAATTTAATTGCTTTCTGTATGACCTCATACACAAATGACCCAAGTTGATCCAGACTTTTCTTTGAAAACTGGGCTATGTAAGGTAATTCTATAAGAGTATAGCCGTAAAATCTGAACAGTGCAATTTTATTACATATTCGAAACAAGGTTCCCATCCTTTCAGTGTTAAAGAAAGGCCCTATTAGTTTTAAAAGCCCTTAAAAACCTCAATATTTGCTGAAAGTCCTTAAATAATTGGGCCATAGTAACCTGGTTGGAAGAGTAGTGCATTAGCAACAGGAGGGTTGTGAGTTCAAATCCAACCAAAGACAGTTGTATACAAATGGGGTTGGTGCATGTTAAATCTGTCGGGTCCTCAAATGTCCTCACATAGGCGTGGTGTTCAAGTTTGGAGAGTGGGGTGCCAGCTCAGGTGTGACCTCGTCATCTGATCGTGGTTCAAAGTTACCTGGTGTTGTTCTCGTATCTTCCCCTTTGGGTTTGATCCCGGACCGTCACCAATAGCCGTTGTGTTGCTCCAGTGTGATGTTAATTAAATACCTACCTTGTCTGTATGTCCATTTCTTGATATTGTCTGTCTAGCGAAGCATGGCCCTCGCACCTTAAAACCCAGCCCCCTTTTGCAGTGGAAACCCTGTTACTAACTACATTGCTGTATTGTATGTACATTATATGCAATTATTGCATACAATTATGCAGCATGTGTGCATGCATGTTTCCCATCAGAAGCTAAGCCTGCTCTACATCACGTTTCTAAAAGTTCCCTTAGTAGTTTGAAATTGTCATAGTATTAAACATTATTTCAAACTGATTAAAATAGAATGTTTTATTACATTTCAATCTTACTACATTTGCAGCATAAAAGTAATAAGAAAACTGAAAGTTATAGTTTAAATCCAGTATCTCAAAAGCAGAAATATAGTGTTTAATGTTTTAAAGTTATCTACTTTTTGAAATTTCCTTGCTTCATCTTGAAATCCATTTAGTTTGAAAAGTTTGAGATTAAGTGCATTATTTTTTACAGGAACGTATGACCCTGAAACACAGGAATACAGGCAAATGGGCCAAGATACAGAAGCTCAGAGCAAAATATAATCCAGATGTAAGTACACATTGTGTTTGAAATTTAATGAATGAAGTTTTTTATATCAGTTGAATGTACTTGGTCTGCTTTCATACAAAGTAAAACAACTCAAGAAAGGTAGAAATTTTTAGGAATTTTGTATCCTTTCTTATCCCAATGTAAAAAAATTACACTTAGTCATTGAGTCTGTAAAAAACATTTTGGGGCAATGGTAGATGGGTCCTTAAAAATGTCTTCTTGTATGGCTTCAATGCAATTCAGGATGTGTCAGGGAGAGGCTGGTAATAAGCCGCACTGTATACAGGTGGGAAAGGATTTCTGGCCATCAATGAATATCATCTTTTTCAAATGGCCAGATCGGAGCCTGGCAAGCATAGAGAAAGTTTACCGGGGCAAGTTTAAGGCAATCAGCTCTCCTGGTGTTCCACTGAGGTAGCAGTGATCAAAAGGTACTGGAGATTATCTGCCCAATTTCTTATTAAGTACCGACAGGTGGTTGTCCTATGAGGCAGGAAGGTACTTTCTCTTGTGCCAGGTTGTTTATTTGCTCCAGCTTTTGCCAATAAGTCAGCTCTCTCATTGCCCGGAATGCCAGCATGTGATGGGATCCATTGAAAATTTTTTGACAATTTTTATTGTATTACATTCTGTTAGATATTAGAGATAAAAGATGTAATTTAGAATATTTCGTAAACTTAAATTTGAAATGCTCATTTTATTGTTTTATTGCAAAGCAAACAGTAAACGGTTATTTTGAATTTCAAAATGACTTAAATACACTCAACTGAAATTTTTGCAACTGATCATTTTAATTTCTGCTTTTGTTTGTGAATGTAAAAAAATGCCAAAATATTGCTTCTTTTCTGTAATCTTTGAAAAGATATTAATAAATTGATTCCTGGTTAATTTATTCAGATTACTATGTTTTTCAGAAAATAATCAAAGAAAAAAATTATTTTTATACACAATTTATTTTCCCTCTGAATAATAAGCCTTTATTATAAAGTAAATAAACAGCTTTCACCATCGAGATTGAAATTGCAAAAAGAATTCATGGCTTTGGCCAAATTCATCAATAATTATAAACACTGATGGAAAAGGCACGCATAGGGTGCCAGTGTCAGGTTAGTTTTGATTTTAATAAATTTTCCGTTTTGTCGATGGGCCGTGGTAGAGTTGAAGGAACTGGTTGGAAGAGTAACTGATTAGCATCCGGAGGGTTGTGAATTTGTATCTCGGACCAGCCGAAGACCGTCTTGTTCGTGGGAGCTGGTGCACATTCAATCTGTCTTGGCCTCCAGTGTCCTCACGTTCGCATGGTGTGGAAGTTTGGAGAGTGGGGTACCAGCTGAGGTGTTGACCTCGTCATCAGACCATATAGTTCAAAATGACATGGTGCTGTCCTCAGTAGGGATGTCCCCCTTTGGGGTGAAACCCTGACCATCGCCAATAGCCTATTTTGTTGCTCCAGTGTGACGTTAATTAACTTTCTACCTACCTTTTTGTTGAAATCTATATATATATAAAGCAGAGTTGGCATCTGTCTGTTCTCTATACAAATTCACACCAAATTTGGCACACTTATTCTTCAGAACACAGCTGGTAACATAGGCTCCAATTCCCGAAATTAAGTTAGCAAATAATTCATGCAACAAATAGATTGAATTAACGAATAATAGAATCGTACATATTGACCCCCTTTCTGTTTGTCTTGGGTGTGCAGAGGGGGGCTAAAGACAATTCGAAATCCTCATAGGAATAACATTGCGTAACATTACAATGAATTGCAAACAATTCAACCTGAGCAAATCCGGGTAATTCAGCTAGTATTTTCTAAAATTCTTGTAAAACATTTGAGTCTGACTTTCCATTTTGCAGGCTCGTAGCAATCTGAAAGAAGACCTCAACATTGGACGACAGTTCAAGGAAAAACTGCCTATGGTGGAGAAGGCAATGGACAGGCTCAAGTCCACCATGGAATCGCAGGAGGATGACAACTTGGATAAAGAGGAGAGCATGCACGAGATTGGATTGCTGGAAAAGGCAGCAACAGGTGGAAGTGGCAGCACCATCCAAAGTCTTGATGTCCTGTAAGTAGTCCCTTTGGTGGTTACTGTGCTAAAAAATTTATTTTGGGGAAAGTAACTTGATGGATCATATATTGGTTTGATGCAAAAGTTCATCCCGTTTTTGACAAAAATTGAAGAAAAATTTTATTTACTAAAAATTTAATCCATAAAGTATGTGCCCTTATGTTTGATGAACTTTCTCCATCTCTTCGGTAGCTGCATAATCCTGCGCTCATACAAGTTCTGAGGTTTCTGGCTAAAGAACTGATCCAGGTAACGGAACTTTCCGAACCACTTACGGCATGTGAAATCGTCAAAGATACCCTCACTCTACACAACATATATCTTTTGCTGCAGCATTCTTGTCTTTTCGGAAATAAAAAAGCATAAAATGTCGAAAATGCTCCTTATTTTCTGCCTTTTTTAATGCTTAACAAAATTTAGAAACACAATCCAATAATACAATTTTTTCCCCAAGTGCTCGCTGAAATTCCTTCTTTCAAACAACATAAAAACTTTACACGTTTGAAGTAGATAACACTACGTTTTTGTGATGCAATGCCATCTAGTACCAGAAACAGGACGAACTTTTGCATGAATCCAATAGAATACCTTATATAGAATGTATTTTGTACATAACAAAAATTTAGTACTTTCAGTTTTTTAAGGGGATGGTACATCGTATGCTCCACCACCCATCTCGAGTATTCCTTACACTCAAAATATTAAATGAGATAGTATTTGTATACCTATATATTGGTGGTATTAATTTAATAAAAATATGTCTAAATTCAATTCATAAATATTCGTGTAAAAATTCCTTACACTCAAATATTAAATGAGATAGTATTTATATACTTATATTAGTGGTATTAATTTAATAAAAATGCGTCTAAATTCAATTCATAAATATTCATGTAAAAATTCCACTTTACAAAGATAAATTGTTAACATATACACAAAATCAAAAGCTATTTAACAATAAAGCATCAAATTAATCTGGAATATAAAAGCAAAAAGAAAATATTTGAGGTGCAGTTGTTCTATTGTCAATCATTTGTTATAAAAGTTAACTCATAAATAAGGTGATGAGATATAACATTAACAGACATACTTGTTCCTTTTTGCTACGTAGTGATTTAAAAGCAAATTTAAAAACTACTCTACTCTTATATGTATTGAATAATTTATTTTTGAATCAAAAACATTATTTGATTTCCTGGTGTGACTATTTTATTTTTCTCCTAAAATATGAGTGCTCAGTGTAAAATACTGATTGTGACATGAAAATTCTAGATGATATATCTGCTATTCAATTTGTAAAACTGTGTTTAATGAAATGCATTTTCTTTTAAAATAACCTAGAACATTTTTGCAAGGTTTTTATGTTCTAGCAAAAAACACCTTTTCCTTCCCCAACCCTTGACAATAGCTGCTATTCACCGCATACTTTTATCATACTTCACCTTCTGAAGGTCAAGCATGCTATTCAACCTGCCTTTTTTTTCGTGCATGTATAGTAGCCCAGTTGGTAGTGGTGCAGAGGTTTGGTGAGTGGGGTGCCAGATCAGGTGATGACAACATTGGACCTTGGCTTAAAATTTCGAGGTGTCATCGGGTCTTTCCTTTCGGTGCTGATCCCAGACCGTCACCAATAGCCCATTGTAGTGTTCCAGTGTGATGTTAATTAACTACCTACCTAACCAGTTTTAGAGTTGACTAAATCTTTCCTAGGATTTTTTCACTAACAGATGTAAGTGATTAGTTTTTAAGTGTGTTGTAGGGTAAAAGCACTAGTACTAATAGGGGGAGATTTGAACACTATTTGAATGAATAGAAAAATGTGTTTCTGTAAAAATCTGAACTTACTGTAAAGCTTTTTCGGACATTTTCATTTTGCAATTTTTAAGCAACATTGCATTTTTCAGATTTTTGGTAATTTAAAGGCATTTTGGGGTTATACACTGCTGGCCACCGTAAATGCAACACCCTGAAGGAAGCATGCAAATAATATGAAATTTACAACATGCATTAGTGGAGGTGAGATATGCAAATGATTAGAATTTCAGCGCAGACGCACATCACGCGCGCCTGTGGCGCCACTTCAAAGCGCTATTTAAGGCTTGGAGATTTCGACGATTTCAAGTACGGCAATTGTGTTTTTCTTGTGGTTTTTTAAAAAAAAACGATCCATTATGCCTCGTAGAAAACAGCGATCATCTTTTGATCAAGTATCCGAGTTCGACAGAGGAAGGATAGTGGCCTACCGAGATTGTGGATTATCTTTCAGGGAAATCGGTAGTCGTGTTGGACGAAACCAAACAACTGTAATGCGGATATGTGATCGTTGGATGCAGGAGGGTACGACGGACCGACGTGTTCGATCGCATCCACCTCAGTGCACCACTTCACGTGATGACAGGCATATTGTGCGTATGGCAGTGACGGATCGCTCAGCCACATCACGAACCATAGCACAGCACATTCAGTCTGTACCGCATCATCCAGTGTCTGCGCATACCATTCGACGCCGTTTACAGCAGAGTGGTCTGTCCGCAAGACGTCCATTGCTTCGTCTACCCTTGATGCAGAACCACAGACGTTTCCGCCGCCAATGGTGCGATGAAAGAAGGATGTGGACGGCAGAATGGAATGAAATTGTCTTTACTGACGAGTCACGTTTCTGTCTGCAACACCACGATGGTCGGATTCGAGTCTGGAGACACCGTGGAGAGAGGATGCTGAACAGCTGCGTTATGCACCGCCACACTGGTCCTGCACCGGGTATTATGGTATGGGGTGGTATTGGATATCACTCTCGCACTCCTCTAGTACGCATTGCCGGTACTTTAAACAGCCAGCGCTACATCTCCGAGGTGTTGGAGCCAGTTGTCCTTCCTTACCTTCAGGGCTTGCCCACAGCCATATTTCAACAGGATAATGCGCGACCACACGTGGCACGCATTGTCCAAGGGTTCTTCGTCAATCGCCAGATTGAATTGCTTCCCTGGCCAGCTCGCTCTCCGGATCTTTCGCCGATAGAAAACATGTGGTCCATGGTTGCTCAACGATTGACCCAGAATACATCCCAAGCTGCCACACCAGATCAACTTTGGCAACGTGTGGAAGCTGCTTGGTCTGCTGTACCCCAAGAACACATCCAAAGTCTCTTTGAATCAATGCCGAGGCGTGTGGCAGCGGTGATCTCCAACAATGGCGGCTACTCTGGCTACTGATTTTGGCAGGAACCACACTTCACAGAAGTCTATAAATTTAATCATTTGATACTTGGTCAACATGTTATCTACAAAATAAATTTTGTTGTGATATCTCTTGTCTTTCTTGGTGTTGCAATTTGGGTGGCCAGCAGTGTATTTCATAATAATTATTTTGTATTTTGCTTTCCAAGAAAACAGCATTTTTAGATGAATTTCGCTTAACTCCGTTTTTCATTAGAAAGGGAAAAAAATTACCCCTTCTAAAATTTCATAAAGCACACTTTAAATAAATTATACACAAGATGACATGTGTTTATTTAAAGTTTGAATTCTCAGTAGAAGTGAAAAGGAGTTCTTAATGTTTAATACTTTGTTGGTAGATCATAGAAATTTTCTAATGGTTTTTTGTTCTGTTTTGCAATTGAAATTCAACTTGAATTACAATAATGGAAAACAAAATATTTACAATTAAATCAACAGCAATGAAATATTTTCATTTAAAATTTTAGAACTATTCAGTTAAATGCTTTTGTATAATTAAAAAATTCATTTCACACAAAACACCAAAAAGTATATATTGCATTTTATTTTACTTGTCCTTTATAACACCTACTTCTCAGTAAAATTTTTAGTTTGGTAGAGAAACTAGGGTTTTTAATAGAAATGTTTGATTCTGTTTTGGTTGGTGAATCAACATCTTTTTACAAGCTTTTTCAAACTAATTTTTTGTCATTTTTGTTTGTAAGGCATTTCATGGGTCATTTTCCAGCAATTTTTAAGTCATCAAAATTCAAGTCTTATAACGATGGTTAAATAATACAACATTTATGAATACCTTTGCATACATCTGTCAATAGCAAAATAATTTGACACTAACTGAGCAGCGATAGCCCAGTTGGAAGAGTAATGGATTAGCAACCGGAGCATTGCGAGTTCGAATCCAACCAAAGAACGTCGTGTATAAAGGAGGCTGGTGCACATTAAATCTGTCGTGGTCTCCAATGTCCTCACATTGGTGTGGTGTGGACGTTTGGAGAGTGGGGCACCAGCTCATGTGTGACCTTGTCATCTGACCATTACAGTACTTCAGAATTACAAGGTGTCCGTGGATCTATTACTTCAGGTTTCATCCAGTAGCCCGTTGTGTTGCTCCAGTGCGACATTAATTAAAATACCAACCTACCTTGACACTAAATTTTCTCTTCACTAGTTCTGCTGCTGAAGTTGGAGAAGGTGAGCAAGAGACCCATTCTGATAAGTGGCTTGCCAATCCTGCCTCGCTGTTGGACAAATTATCGGTGGAGAAACTCCTGGGAGTAAGCAACGCAGATAAGGTATTTAGAAAGCTTTAACCATCTGTTTGTTAACCTTTGAGTTTTATAATATCTTAAGGCAGTTTCTTGTATCCTGTAGAGCAGTGGTCCCTAACCTGTGCTCAGGGCCGTTGCTAGCGCAGTGGGTGTACCCACTGCACTAGCAACTTTCGAGTTGTAGGTGGCAAAGGTTCGATTCCTGTCAGGTGCATTCCTCCTTGGGTGTATTTCTCTTTTCTGTGTCAGTTAAGCTTTCATTGTGTGTTTGTCTATTACTCGATATTATGTCTTGTGTCTGGCACAGCATGGCCAAATATGGCCCTTGTGCCATAAAACCCCAACAAACCAACCTATGCTCCAAGGAACCCTAAGGGCTTCATGTACCTTCCCAAGGAGCTTCGCGGCCACTCCAGGTAAATATAACTAAAAATGAAATTAAAGGATAGGAAACAAAAAGTAGAATAAGAAAACTAGGAATTAAGTTCTGAACGGAAATTTGCCGAGTTGAATAATTTTCTTTCTCTAGCAGATGATGCTTGCATTGGACACGATCCATCCATTGCCATCTTTTACTAGGAGAGAGTGCCCCCATTTGCAACTCATTCTCTACTCCTTTTTCTGTTTAACACATTTTAATTGTCTATCCTGTCTTTAAACATCAACGTCTCACATTTTTTAAAAATATAGTTTTGATTCTGCGAGATTCGATTGGGGAAAATCCCCATTCAAACCTTTTTGCAGTTTTACATTCAGTTGGGTTTTAAAACTCATCTAATTTATTTTCAAATTCAAAATAACTCTTAAATCTATTTTATGCATTTGTAAATTAAATTCATTAGTTATGCTACAGATGATGGTCTTGTTTTATCATGACTATTGTTTGAATATTTTTATTCTCATCTACACATTTTTTCATGTTTTAAACCTACCTTTTACTATCTTGAACTATTTTTATACTTTTATTGGGTTATATTCTGTCATGTGTTTGGCACAGTTTTTTTGCTTTTGGACCTTACGCCATAAAACCCAAACATCCAATCCAATCTAGACGATGACTCTTGGTCATTCTGCTGCCACTAGCTGTATAATTATTATTGTATTGAGATATTACGATTAAATTTCAAAGTTTTTAATATATAATTTCGTTGCATTGATATTGTGCAATTGTATATCTTTACTATCGATATTGTATACCTTGTTGTATACAATATATCTTTACTATCGATCCCTCTTCCTCCCCTTTGTAACACTACTCCTAAACCTAGGGTAGACCCAAGGAACTCCATCATAGAAATTGATTCTAAAAATAACTCCATAAGTCAAAGGTTGGAAGCCTCTGCTGTAGCTAATATTGGTAGAACTAATGTTGGTGAAGATTTCTGTCAGAACTGTCAGGTGTCAGCTTCGAAGCACTTATCACTGCAAAGGGAGAAATATATGGCCTCTATGGTTTTAGCGCTCCTGGAAGCATGAAGTATGGACTATATGCCATTGTAAAGCTTTCGAGTTTTATTTTTGTATGCTTTTACGAAAAAGTGATTTTTCCTTTGTGAACATTATCTTTTATTTTTTCCGATAGATTCCTCTGAAAACAAAGATTCTGTATGGAAAGTTGGTTTGTTTAGGTAGTTTTTTCATCACTCTACCTCTAAGGAATTAAAATCCAACTCATTTAATTCAATCACTTTACATATTAAATTAAATTCAGTTAATTTAAGTAAAATTATTATACAAAGGCTGATATTTGTGTTTAGGAACACAAAATGCACCAATATTCATATCTGAAAGTTTTGTTTGACCTCCTTTGCCTTTAGTCATTAATCCAAAAGCTGCCTTATTTCACATCTGTGTTTTGCCTTATTCAGATTGGTTGAAAACATGGAGCTTCTGTATAATTACAGATTAGAGCACAGTTCTAGATTAAGAATAAACCAACTTTTGGCTCCAAATTTTTTTAAAAACTGAATCATGAGTCTTCAATTTATTTTCAAAAGTTACGATTGTAAAAATGGCAACAGCACAGTTTTCGTTTTTCTGTGAGTTTCTCAAAACACGATGCATTGAAATTTTGTGGGAGAATGTTTAATTACGAAAATGATAGTAAAGCAAAGCTAAATCTGATGTTTCCTTTTCATGCTGTTTTCATTTCAATTTAGACACTTTTCCTTTTTCCATAAAGTACCATTTCTTCATGCCCGTATGATCTTCGAGTATCACCAATGCCTGATATATAAAGGCTGTTGAGAAAATATTTCAGAAAACTTAATGGTGATGTGAACAGGGATAGTTTATAATTCCTAGTAAATTATATATATTACACTGCTGGCCACCGTAAATGCAACACCCTGAAGGAAGCATGCAAATAATATGAAATTTACAACATGCATTAGCGGAGGTGAGATATGCAAATGATTAGAATTTCAGCGCAGACGCACATCACGCGCGCCTGTGGCGCCACTTCAAAGCGCTATTTAAGGCTTGGAGATTTCGACGATTTCAAGTACGGCAATTGTGTTTTTCTTGTGGTTTTTTCAAAAAAACGATCCATTATGCCTCGTAGAAAACAGCGATCATCTTTTGATCAAGTATCCGAGTTCGACAGAGGAAGGATAGTGGCCTACCGAGATTGTGGATTATCTTTCAGGGAAATCGGTAGTCGTGTTGGACGAAACCAAACAACTGTAATGCGGATATGTGATCGTTGGATGCAGGAGGGTACGACGGACCGACGTGTTCGATCGCATCCACCTCAGTGCACCACTTCACGTGATGACAGGCATATTGTGCGTATGGCAGTGACGGATCGCTCAGCCACATCACGAACCATAGCACAGCACATTCAGTCTGTACCGCATCATCCAGTGTCTGCGCGTACCATTCGACGCCGTTTACAGCAGAGTGGTCTGTCCGCAAGACGTCCATTGCTTCGTCTACCCTTGACGCAGAACCACAGACGTTTCGCTGCCAATGGTGCGATGAAAGAAGGATGTGGACGGCAGAATGGAATGAAATTGTCTATACTGACGAGTCACGCTTCTGTCTGCAACACCACGATGGTCGGATTCGAGTCTGGAGACACCGTGGAGAGAGGATGCTGAACAGCTGCGTTATGCACCGCCACACTGGTCCTGCACCGGGTATTATGGTATGGGGCGGTATTGGATATCACTCTCGCACTCCTCTAGTACGCATTGCCGGTACTTTAAACAGCCAGCGCTACATCTCCGAGGTGTTGGAGCCAGTTGTCCTTCCTTACCTTCAGGGCTTGCCCACAGCCATATTTCAACAGGATAATGCGCGACCACACGTGGCACGCATTGTCCAAGGGTTCTTCGTCAATCGCCAGATTGAATTGCTTCCCTGGCCAGCTCGCTCTCCGGATCTTTCGCCGATAGAAAACATGTGGTCCATGGTTGCTCAACGATTGACCCAGAATACATCCCCAGCTGCCACACCAGATCAACTTTGGCAACGTGTGGAAGCTGCTTGGTCTGCTGTACCCCAAGAACACATCCAAAGTCTCTTTGAATCAATTCCGAGGCGTGTGGCAGCGGTGATCTCCAACAATGGCGGCTACTCTGGCTACTGATTTTGGCAGGAACCACACTTCACAGAAGTCTATAAATTTAATCATTTGATACTTGGTCAACATGTTATCTACAAAATAAATTTTGTTGTGATATCTCTTGTCTTTCTTGGTGTTGCAATTTGGGTGGCCAGCAGTGTATTTACTTGAAGTTTTGCAAAATTAAATCAAAGGAAATACAATAGATAATAAATTAAACTGTTAAATAATTTCCCACACATAAAAATGTGTTGCACACTATTAAGCAATGCCTTTAATTTATGATGGTATGTGTACCTCTCAATTAAACCGCAGATATCTACAATGATATGTATAATAATCTCATGTACCATCATGTGAAAATCACTGCATTAAAGGGCCGCGCTAGCCCGGTTGGAAGAGTAACGTATTAGCAACCAGAGGATTGCAAGTTCGAATCCAACCAAAGACCGTAGTGTGCAAAGGGGGTTGGTGCATGTTAAATCTGTTGTGGCCTCAAATGTCCTCACGTTGGCATGGTGTGGAAGTTCGGAGTGGGCCAGCTTAGGTTATTTACCTCTTCTGACCGTAGTTCAAAATTACGTGGTGTTCTCGGATCTATTCTTTGAGGATTGATCCAGGACTGTCGCCAATAGCCCGTTGTGTTGCTCACGTTGATGTTAATTAATTACCATTTCCTTAAGTGCGTCTGGTTCTATGAACTCAGAAACATTAGAATCTTTTACTAGTCAAGTCTAGTGTGCTCTTCGCAGCAAAATTATACATCTGAAATTTTAAAAGTCAAGTGTCCGTTTCACATGTTAGTTTAAATCTAAATTAGATTTGCAAAAGCTTATCTTAATTTTGTTTTAAATGAGAAAAAAAAAATTTTGAAATAACAATCAGATTTTTTATAAATAAAGCAGGCTCAAGAAATTTTAACGTGCATTACATATCACCTTTTTGTTCAGAGAACTAGTTGCACCAATTGTTAAAGTCACACATGGTTTTTTATTGGTTGGGGAAACCACTTTGTCATGAGAGCATTGCCAAGAACCTGTCATATTTTAACTTCATGTACAGATCTTTGACATTTTTATCGACACCTGTTTAATACTTCATTGCCAATTTTATTAGACCCTGCATTCATTACACTACCTTCCTTCATTAAGGATTTTTACCACACTTATGATTGATAAGATTTTAAATTGAGTTTCTCGAAGTTTTATCTTGATGGGGATACCCCATCTTAGTTCTCATTTTAAAAAATAAGGTTTTACATTACTTGTGATTAAAATTTTACATTCGTATTTAACCTTTATGTAACTCATTTGGTTTTATTCAATGCATTTCTCTTTTAATCTTAATCTGGTTATTTGTCTGAAGTCTTAAATCTTTTAAATTTTACTGTCTTGTATTTGACTTACCTAATCCTTTTTTGGATCTTGCACTATAAAACCCAAATCAACCATCCAACAATGGGCTGTGGTACCCCAGTTGGAAGAGCAACGGATTAGCAACCATTGGGTTGTGAGTTCAAATCCAACCAAAGACAATATACAAAGGGGGCTGGTGCATGTTAAATGTGTTGTGGCCTCAAATATCCTACTTTGGCGTAGTGTGAAGAGTATGGTGCCAGCTCAGCCATTGACCTCGTCATCTGACCATGGTTCAAAATTACCTGTTGTCCTTGGATCTTTCCCTTCGGGATTGATCCCGGAAATCACCAATAGCCCTTTGTGTTGCTCCAGTGTGACGTTAATACTACCCCCAACAATTGTTAAAACGAGTGTCTAATTCGATTTCTGGCATTAAAACCTTACAATTCTGAGTTCATTTGATGAAAGCAATCTTGACAGTATTTTTAAAATTTTTGGCAGCCAAAAGAACCCGTACCCACCAAAACAAAAAGTTCTGAGAAAGATGCCGAGTTCGTGGACATGGAGTTCATTTCCAAGGCTACTACTCTGGACTCCTACAACCCAAGCAGCATCAGCATTGGTGACAACATGGATGACCGAAGTGACGACGATGGTACGGACGATGATGGAGAAGCAATGGACGGAGTCAAGAGCGTCAGCGAAGCTTTTGCTGATGAAGACTTGATAGCAGAGTTCAGGTATTCACTTTTGGGTGTGATTATTGCCTATAGTATAATTATATAAGTAGTATTGCCCCTCACAGTAGTGTTTGAATGTTATGTCTCAATTTCCCCTTTTCATACCTACAACAGAATGTCTAGTTTCTGCACTTGCTGATTACTGGCTATTGAATTATGGACAGCCTAGCTAAAACTATGGAAAGTGTTGTAGTCTATTTAACAATTGCATTTTAGTTTTACATGGAATGCTCTACATGAAATATTCTAGATGGAATGTTCTACATCAGGGGTCGGCAACCTATTGAAACGGAAGAGCCAAAAGTTACAATTTACAAAATTTCCCAGTTTTTAAAGAGCCATTAAAAATTTTCGTTTCAATATTATAGTATTTGCTTATATATATTTGATTTAAAATAAACGGCTTTAAATACGGAATAATATTTATTCATATAAAAACACAAATATAGATAGTTACATCAATGGGAGCATTGGCTTTGCATGCCTTTTGAAAGTTTGATTAAATCTGGCTTATAACTTGTTGTTTTAAGTTTTAAGCACGACTCTAGATTTTTATTTGTTAGTTGACTTCTAACTTTACTTTTTATTATATTCATGCAAGAGAACGCTTGCTCGCACGAATATGTCGACCCGAAGATCGTCAGCACTCCATATGCCAACTTCTTCACCTCACTGTAGCATTCTGGAAGACTATTCCATGCGCCGAATATGAGGGCCTCAACTCGCGGAATTTCTTTTAGAGCTGTCCACTCGTGCTGTGCGATGAGCATGCATTTCTGGACCTCCAACTCGCTCTTGAGTTCTGTGAACTTGCCACTCCACAAGTCTTTGATTTTCAAATCTAGCAATTGCATTTGAAGCGATCCAGCATCAATTCCAAATGGCTCAATGTTGATCTCATTTGTATTTGTGTTGAGAGGATTTACTATGAACGCGAGAGTACTTTTGTTTGTTTTGAATTGCTCGAATCTCTCAGCGAATCCATCCTTCATATTTTCTAAAGCTATGCTGAAGTAATTCGTGTCAATAGTTGCATTGGTCTCATCGCGATATTGCTTCAGATTTTTAAAATGAAGTAATTTACCGCTCTCCATGTCTTCAACAAAAAGAAGTAATTTCTTTTCGAAACAAACTACTTCTTCAAGAAAGGCGTAGGCTGGGTTGCCCTTTCCTTGCAGTTTTAGATTTAGTTCATTTAGTTTCATAGTGGTATCTACCATGAAGTTGAATTTTTGCAGCCATTTATCTTCCAATTCGGGATGGTCAATGCTTTTTTCATTGAGGAATGTTTTTATTTCACTCAAGCACAACGTTGCAATACGTTACCTCTGGAAAGCCATCGCACTTTATTGTGCAGAAGTAGGCCAGAAACTGGCTATCTATTTCTTCAAGGAAATCTTTAAACTGGCGATGGTAGAGTGCTTTTGCCAAGATGCTGTTAATAATCTTAATTACCAAGTTCATGACCTCAACTATTTCGGCCGGAAATGTTTGGGCACAAAGCGCTTCTTGATGAATTATGCAGTGAAACGTTAGAATTTCGTGGTTTATTTTTTCTGAAGAATTGATGTTACCCCTCTATGTATTCCTGTCATACTTCTGGCTCCATCAGTTGCTATAGAAACGATTTTATTTATATCGATTCCATTGTCTTCCAGGCATTTTTGCACAGCATTTGCTATATCTTCTCCACGAGTTTGCCCTGAGAGCGGTAGCAATCCTACCAGTTCTTCTTTTGGACCTTGGGACGACATATACCTGACGAAAAGGGTAACTCGTGCCGTGTCTTTTATGTCGCAAGACTCGTCTATAGCAAGTGATAAGGCAGAAGCCAGTTGAATGTCTTCCACTTGCATATGTGTTACATTTGAAGACATTTTAGCAGTTCTATCTTGTACCGTTTTAGCAGATAATGGCAAATCTTTGATTTTTTTCATGATTTCTGCTTTGTTTTTAAAATCACGAAACAGTTCTTCAGATGCACGTATAAAGCAATCTTTGACGCACTCACCATCTGTGAATGGTTTTACTCTTTTTGCAATTTCTAATGATACTGCAAAGCTTGCCAGATTTACATTATTGGAAGATTGCGCCCAGTTACTTAGCATGGAACTTGACTGTTGTTTTTTTGGAGCTCTTCAACAGCTTTTTTTCATGCGTCACCGGTTGGATATTTACCAGCAAACTGGGTATGTTTTGTAGTGAAGTGTCTCCAAATTTGACTTCTTGTGTGCGAGTTTTTCGTGGCAAATGAGACAAGTCGGAAGGCCATCTGGTGTTGCATATGAATGCAAACGACTCCGTCCAATCCTGATTGTGAATTCTCGGTTTTCTTCTTCAGTTCTTCTCTTTTTTTACCAGATGCCATGCTGGCGGCGGAGCTGAAAAAATGATTTTTTTTTATTTTACTTAGCTATCTAAAACGGCAAACAATTTATTTACCATTGTTACTTCGTTAACACGATCCTCAGATATGTAATCCAATTCTGTTACTGATTTTATTATATTATACGCGTACATACCTTTGAGAAGATAATTCGCTTCCAAATCGTATTCTTCTTGAAACAACAAGCGAATAGACACGCAAAAACCGCAAGCGATTAAATTAATACACATGCAACGTAACGTCGACCGCGCTATCCGAGAATGACTGACTGACAACACGCTAGACGTGTTATCTAGACTGTAGACGGTGGCTGTTTGGGTGAGACGGAAATGGAATGCAATTGGCTGAAAGATAAACATGGTCACGGAGTCTCAATCTCTAAGAACAAAACAATAGTTCAAATTTATCTCATTACGGTCATGTTAAGCATAGCGATTTGTAATTAACGATTATGAAAATAGAAGCTATTGAGAAATTAGGTACTTAAAAATATATTTTCTTATTTTTTAAGAGTTTTGATAATAAATTATTAATTTTTTTGTATGGAACTGGAGAGCCGCAACTTTACATCAAAAGAGCCGCTTGTTGCCGACCCCTGTTCTACATGGATCACACTATGTGCAAACCAAACCAGTAGCAAACGATTTTTTTCTGCATTCAGAACAATTATATGTTAATTGTTTCATTAAAGGTAAGGGCACACTATTCTGCATCGTACGTATCGGCCGTTGGTAATTCCGAAGGGAGAATAGAATTCATTCCGTTCTTACTATGTTGATGACTCACCCAAAATTTCCGAGTAGTGTGTCCACCAGATGTTGATGCTATTCGGTTTTTTATTTCTCTAATCCAAGTTTCTATCTTTGCGATGGTTCAAGATAGAGTGAACATTTCAACAAATTTCAAATCTGCTTAAAATTTTACGTCAGAACAATACCAAAAACATGATTTTGTTTAAAAAATTTCAGTAGTTGTAACTAATCTTTTAGCACAAATTCCTTTTCTACTAAACAAAAACGGAAGTTTTGCCTCCAAGGGAATGTAGCCTGCAATTTCCCGTCCGTTTCTAAGTGAAATGCCGATGCTCTGAATGCAGTATGTGCAGTACACTAAATAAATCCTATTCCGATGCGTGCTGCTGTCCGATGTGGAATAGCTTACCTTAATGATGCAGTTAAGATATAAATAATAAATCTGTTGTGAAGTGAAGTAAGCGTGAATGTAACTGTCCAATGAGCGGCGCTGTAAAAAGTGACGTCAGCTTCCGAGCTGAATTTTGTAAGTCAGATTAAGTTTGTTCTCGGCGGTATGTGGTATGTATGTTTTTGTCATCTGTTAATCTTGTAAATAAAATTATGAATGTTGTGTTAAAAGGCTTTTTGGCTTATTTCCAAATGCACCCGGCATCGGGTAGATGCAGCCCGTGAAGACTTTCTGAACTTGTTTTCTAACATAGTGGTACCCTCGGCGGGACTGGGTGCTTTGGCCATTTAAGAACTTTTGAACCTAGAACTTTTGAAAATGAATTTAAATGCTTTAAAAACACAACGAAAAGGGCTGAGAACTGCTTTTTCTCTGAGTTTAAAGAAAATAGAAACGGCATTATCGAAAGAAGTATGTGATTTGAAATCGCTTTCGATTTTGAGAATTCAACTTAGTGATAAGTTTCAGAGACTTGATGTCTGTCAAACTGCTATTTCAGAACAGTTTTTACAGAGTGAAGATGACGAACATTTATTTAATGAAGATTTAGAAGAATCTGAAACTTACAGAGACCGGTACTTAGAGCTATGTGCTCAGATAGATTTGAAATTGCAAGAAGTCGCTCTGTCGAATGACAATAAGGAAACGAGAAAATTCAAATTGCCAAAGATAGAGCTGAAAAAGTTCAATGGCGAAGCGAAAGAATACCTGACCTTTTGGAGTCAGTTTCAGAAAATACACGACGACAAAAGTATTGCCGATGAGGATAAGATGCAATATTTATTGCAATCTATGGAACCCAAATCGAAAGCAGAACGTTTAGTTCTGAGTTTCCCAGCTACGGCGGCTAATTACCTTAAGGCAATTGAACAATTGAAAGAGCGTTTTGGACGAGAAGATTTGCTTGTGCAAATCTATGTTAGAGATTTGTTAAGCTTAGTTATGAAGAACGCTGCTACCGGAAGAGCGAAGACGGATCTTCCCTCTCTATATGATGAACTGGAAGGAAAGCTGCGAGCATTGGAAAGCTTGGGAAGAACACAAGAAAAGTACGGTGACTTTCTAACGTCGTTAGTGGAGAGTTGCCTTCCAGAAGAAGTGTTAGTGGCTTGGGAAAGAAGTAGAAATCACGACTCGACAGAAACCAAAGGATCTCGAACTTTAGAACATTTGATGAATTTTCTTCGACAGGAAGTAAAGGGTGAAGAAATGGTTTTACTTGCCCGGACTGGTTTCGCGCCGCACCAAAGTCATCGAAAGAAGGACTTTATTGAACAGGTAAAACAAGCTGACCTGACAACAGCATCAGCTTTGGTAAGCCTTGTTGATAATTCAGGTAAGAGAATTAATAACTGTATTTTTTGTGATAAGTCTCATCCTAGTGAAAAATGTTTTACCGCGATGAAAATGACTTTGGCTGCTAAACAACAATTGTTGATGAAAAAAGGTGCATGTTTTTCTTGTTTAAAAAGAGCTGGTCACTTAAGTAAATTTTGTAGTGTCAAAAAGCAATTGAATTGTTCTATTTGTAATAATCCTCATTTTGAAATTATGTGTTCCAAACAAGAAAAAAATGTTGAGCAAAAGAGTGTTCTAAAATCTGAGAGTTCTCTCTCTAATTGTGGCAGAAGCGAAATTGTATTTTTCCAAACTCTTTGCGTACTTATTCGATATCTAGGTCATGAGAAAATTATTCGCGCGATGATTGATACAGGAAGTCAAAGTAGTTACGTAAGCGAAAATGTTATGACTCAGCTTAAAGCATCTCCACTGAGAGACGAAACTGTTATACATGCGCTGTTTGGATGGGCTGAAACGAAATCAAAACGACATGATGTGTTTTCTGTCGAGGTCAGTAATTTAAAAAGAACTTTTGCTTGTAATTTTGAAGCTCTTTCTGAAAAAAGGATTTGTAGTTTTATTCCTAAGATTAAAGCTAACGGGATTTTGAATGAATTAAAAGAAAAGAAGATAGATTTTACTGATTCTTTCCGAAAAGAAACCGAAATTAATCTTTTGATTGGTGCAGATGTTGTAGGAAAATTGTGGACAGGAAATTCTGTTGAATTACAGTCTGGCTTAACGGCCGTTGAAACGAAACTTGGATGGACTGTAATTGGAAAACAAAATTCATGTGAGAAAGATAATATTTTGACGACATTATCAATGCATGCAATGAAAGTACCTATAAACAAATTATGGGAACTTGAAATTTTAGAAATAACTGATCCAACCCAAATTGAAATGGAGAAAAGTGATCTTAATTTAAGTGATTTTAATGATAGAATGAAAATTCTTCCCGTTGGAAGATATGAAGTAGAACTTCCATGGAAGTGCAGTTCTGCGAATTTACCTAATAATAAAGAATTAGTCTGGAAGAGACATGAAAAAATGATCAATAGATTTAGATGTGGTGAATTTTTCACCGATTATCAGAAGGTGTTTCAGGAATGGGAAAAATTGAACATAATCGAACGCGTGCCAGATTTCGAATTGAATAAAGAATGTCATTATTTATCACACAGGCCAGTGATTAAACTAGATAGTGAAACTACTAAAATCCGTCCGGTTTTTGACGCTTCTGCCGCGGAGAGAGGGAAACCCTCTTTGAACGAATGTTTATTTAAGGGAATTAATCTTATTGAATTGATACCTGATATTCTTGATCGGTTTAGAATGTATCCAATCGGTATAAGTGCGGATATAGAGAAAGCTTTTTTAATGTTGTCTGTTGCACCTAAGAACAGAAATTTTCTTAGGTTTTTTTTCCCATGTTATGAAGGGCAGCTCATTTATAGGCACTGTAGAGTTGTATTTGGAGTCTCTTCTAGCCCTTTTTTGTTGAATGCTTCTATAATGCATATTGTAGACAATTGCCCACCTCAGTATAAAGATGTTGCTCAGAAACTGAAACGTTCATTCTATGTAGACAATTGTGTATCAGGAGTATTTAATACTGATGAACAAGAACGTTTCATTGAGCATGCTAAATTAATTATGTCAAATCAATGTTTTAACTTGCGTGGTTTTGAAAGCAATGTAGCAGGTATAAATGTTGATAAACATTCAGGAGATACTTGCGTTTTAGGGGTAATTTGGAATTTAGATAATGATACCTTGAAGTGTTGCACAGATATGGAAGCATTAACATGTGATACGAAAATCACAAAAAGACTAATTTTAGGAATTGTTCAGAAATTTTTTGATCCTATTGGCTTGTTAACCCCAACTACATTGCTTCCGAAACTGTTATTGCAAGACTTGTGGAAGTTGAAAATTGCTTGGGACGATGAATTGTCCCCTAATGATATAAATACTTTTTTAAAGTGGTTTAAAGATGTCTGTTTTAAAAGATGTTACTTTTCCTCGTTACATGGTAATTAATTCTTCATCTGAACTACATGTCTTTGTGGATGCTAGCAAGGGGGCGTATGCGGCGTGCGTCTTTGTTCGATCAATACTTGATTCTGAAGTAAAAGTAATTCTCGTTAGAGCGAAATCCAGGGTATCCCCCATGAAACCTTTAAGCATACCTCGTTTAGAACTGATGGCTTGTTGTATAGGTTCTAGACTTGCGAATTCTATTGTCAAAGCCCTCAATTTGCCAGACATAAAAATCACATTTTGGTCCGATTCCACCACAGCGCTTTGGTGGATAAGAGAACAAGGCAATTGGTCTGTTTTTGTGAGCAATAGGGTCAGAGAAATTCGTGAGTTGTCGAAAGGTCAGTTATGGAGACATGTTCCAGGAAATATGAATATTGCCGACTTATTATCGCGTGGTTGTTCTTCGCGACAAATGCTCCTTTCTAGATGGTGGGACGGTCCTTCGTGGTTACGAAAAAGCCCTGAGTACTGGCCTATTGGTGAAATACACTGTCAGTCTGAAGAAGTAGACGTAGAGAGAAAAAAAATAAAAGTAGTAAATATTGATCTATCAAAAGACGCACCCCCTTGGCATATAAACAGTGTATCCAGTTATGATAAAATGATTAGAGTATTTGCATGGATATTGAGATTTGTGAATAATTGTAAAGAGGCACATGAGAAATGTAAAAACTATGAACTTTCAGTCTGAAATTGAAAATGCTGAAAAGAATTTAATTCGTTTAGTTCAAAGACATTATCTGTCTGATGCAAAGTCGTCAAATTTTATTGAAACTTTCATAGATGATGAAGGTATTTTGAGAGTGAAAACCAGAATACTTTATCGAGATGATGATAAATCTTTTCTGTATCCAATATTGTTACCAGATAAATGTGAATTTACTAAATTGTTAATCAGATTTGTACATATAAAAAAACTGTCATGCGGGTGTCCAAATGATGCAATGCCTGATAAGAGAAAGATTTTGGATTATCAGGGCTAGGAAAGCTATTAAAAATGTTGTATATAACTGTATTGCTTGTAAACGCTTTAAGGTTAAATCTATGTCAAGCGAACCGACACCTTTACCACCAGACCGAGTTACGGATTGTGCGCCTTTCGAAATTGTGGGAATTGATTTAGCTGGGCCTCTCTTTCTGAAAAATAAAGAAAAAGTGTGGATAGCACTGTTCACTTGTGCCGTGTACCGTGCCATTCACCTTGAACTTGTGAATTCTCTTTCTTCTGACGCTTTTCTATTAGCACTTAGGCGGTTTATCGCTAGACGTGGGCGGCCTAGAACAATTTATAGTGATAACGGAACTAACTTTCGGGGCGCCTCTAATGATCTTTCGAAATTGAATTGGGATGAAATATTAAAAGAAACCAGAACTCCTAAAATACTTTGGAAATTTATTCCACCCACCTCAGCTTGGTGGGAAAGGTTGGTCCGCACTGTAAAAGAACTGTTAAAACGTACTTTGGGTAAATCTGTGTTAACTTATGAAGAACTGAATACTGTGATTTGTGACTGTGAATCTATAATTAATTGTAGACCGTTAACATATGTCTCTGAAAATCCGGAGGAATTGGTTCCTCTGACACCTGCTATGTTTCTTATTGAGACACGGAGTTCCAGTGTTGAGGATATTGACGAATTAGATTCGCGAAATCTTAGGACGAGAATTAAATATAGAAGTAAACTGTTAAATGATCTAAGACAACGTTTTAGAAAAGAGTATTTGAGTCAGTTGGTTCAAAAGCATAATGAAAAGCGATCACGTGAGCCAAGGGTTGGAGAAATAGTTTTAGTGGGAGATGATAACAAAAAACGTTTGTTTTGGCCTTTAGCAAAGATTATTGAGTTGATTCCAGGACGTGATGGAAAGATTCGCACAGTTAAACTTAAAACGCAGCATGGAACAGTTTTACGTCCGATACAGCGTATCTTCCCTTTGGAGATACAGGCAAATGAAACTAATGTAACTGCTGATAAGAAACAGGGTGAAGAGGAATCTAATTCTGATGGCATCTCCTGTCATGAAAATGCATTAACACCAGATAATGTGATAATGAAAAGATACACCTCCTCTGGAAGGTGTGTGAAAGCTCCAAAGAGACTTGATCTTTTGAATAACATTAGTTATGAGCTTGAGACTCTATCTGAGTCTCAAGGGGGGGAGGATGTTGTAAAGTGAAGTAAGCGTGAATGTAACTGTCCAATGAGCGGCGCTGTAAAAAGTGACGTCAGCTTCCGAGCTGAATTTTGTAAGTCAGATTAAGTTTGTTCTCGGCGGTATGTGGTATGTATGTTTTTGTCGTCTGTTAATCTTGTAAATAAAATTATGAATGTTGTGTTAAAAGGCTTTTTGGCTTATTTCCAAATGCACCCGGCATCGGGTAGATGCAGCCCGTGAAGACTTTCTGAACTTATTTTTCTGAACTTGTTTTCTAACAAAATCCTAACAGAAAGCATATTAAAATTTCAGATTCTAAGCATATTTTGATTCGGGATGATTTTAAAAATATTGTCATTGATTGTTATCGTAGCAAAATGCCTATCAATTTTGTACTTTTTCCAGTAATCAATGTGACTCCAACTGTCCACATTTTAGAGTTGCAGATAATTAGAAATGGACTTCGAAACTTGTGAATATTTGACATTTCCTTGGATGTTTACATCTCAGTGTTTAGGTTAGAGTTGATTAAGTAAAAAGTCCGTATTATGGTGCCAGTAGAATGATGTAGGAAATGAAACAAGTTGTGGATTCTTTTTTTACCTATAAAAACTTCATTTCGATGTTAAAGGACCTACAAGATGAGTGTTTAGGAAATAGTAAAATTAGAATCAACTTAGTGATGAGTTATGCTATTCTGGTTGTGTAGCATTGCAAATAGGTGAAGAATAGATATTCCCCCAAACTTGATAGTTCCATATTATATCAGGGGCCATCATGGCTCAGTGGTATATCACTGTGCTAGCAACCTTCGAGTTGTAGGCTCCCTTCTGTGTCAGTAAAACTTTCATTGTGTGTATGTCTACTACTTGATATTGTATGTCTCGTGTGGCACAGCATGGCCAAATATGGCTCTTGCGCTATAAAACCCCAAAAACAACCAACCATACTATATCAGATAAATTGTCAATATACACTGCTGGCCACCGTAAATGCAACACCCTGAAGGAAGCATGCAAATAATATGAAATTTACAACATGCATTAGCGGAGGTGAGATATGCAAATGATTAGAATTTCAGCGCAGACGCACATCACGCGCGCCTGTGGCGCCACTTCAAAGCGCTATTTAAGGCTTGGAGATTTCGACGATTTCAAGTACGGCAATTGTGTTTTTCTTGTGGTTTTTTCAAAAAAACGATCCATTATGCCTCGTAGAAAACAGCGATCATCTTTTGATCAAGTATCCGAGTTCGACAGAGGAAGGATAGTGGCCTACCGAGATTGTGGATTATCTTTCAGGGAAATCGGTAGTCGTGTTGGACGAAACCAAACAACTGTAATGCGGATATGTGATCGTTGGATGCAGGAGGGTACGACGGACCGACGTGTTCGATCGCATCCACCTCAGTGCACCACTTCACGTGATGACAGGCATATTGTGCGTATGGCAGTGACGGATCGCTCAGCCACATCACGAACCATAGCACATTCAGTCTGTACCGCATCATCCAGTGTCTGCGCGTACCATTCGACGCCGTTTACAGCAGAGTGGTCTGTCCGCAAGACGTCCATTGCTTCGTCTACCCTTGACGCAGAACCACAGACGTTTCTGCCGCCAATGGTGCGATGAAAGAAGGATGTGGACGGCAGAATGGAATGAAATTGTCTTTACTGACGAGTCACGCTTCTGTCTGCAACACCACGATGGTCGGATTCGAGTCTGGAGACACCGTGGAGAGAGGATGCTGAACAGCTGCGTTATGCACCGCCACACTGGTCCTGCACCGGGTATTATGGTATGGGGCGGTATTGGATATCACTCTTGCACTCCTCTAGTACGCATTGCCGGTACTTTAAACAGCCAGCGCTACATCTCCGAGATGTTGGAGCCAGTTGTCCTTCCTTACCTTCAGGGCTTGCCCACAGCCATATTTCAACAGGATAATGCGCGACCACACGTGGCACGCATTGTCCAAGGGTTCTTCGTCAATCGCCAGATTGAATTGCTTCCCTGGCCAGCTCGCTCTCCGGATCTTTCGCCGATAGAAAACATGTGGTCCATGGTTGCTCAACGATTGACCCAGAATACATCCCCAGCTGCCACACCAGATCAACTTTGGCAACGTGTGGAAGCTGCTTGGTCTGCTGTACCCCAAGAACACACATCTTCTACACATGAAAATCTAAATTTAAACTAATTTAAATTCACCGGAACCAAATTGTTCAACTTTCTAAAAAATATCTGGATTACAATGTTTTCTAAGGAAATCAAGAAACTCATCTGCTTTTTGTTGAATTTTCTTAATTATAGGCATATTAGGTGAGAATATTTTGCTTTTGCAAATATTAAGAGGTTCTTTCTACCTAAATTTAGTCGATTTTGTTCCAAAGGAATTACTAAATAAGTTAGGAAGTGAGGGGCACCCATACTTGTTTTTAAGATACTGAAAACAAATGTTAAACACTGCTGTTTCCCTCTTGAAAGAGCATCAGTTCAAGCCTGTGCAATCTTTCCACTGGGAAGACTGACAAAATTAGCCGAAACTACTTTGCAATGCATGAACTAAATTCAGCCTCTGCCTGTTTAGTGAGCAGAAAGAAATATTTGTTGGTCAGTTGTCATTCCAATACAGGTGCCAACTCCTAGAGACCTAAACTTCTTGTATCCCCACAAACAGGAGAGGTAAATATTTCCAACGAGAAACTAAATAAGTTGTTAAAAAACATCACCAGGCATGTCCTAAGAGCCTAACCCCCTTGAAAAATTTTATGGTAGACCCAAAATCCCCAAATATAAGGGGTAAATGTTAATAATATTTATTATTATTTTGTAACCAAATATGCAGAGTAATTAGATCTCTTAACAAATCACTTTACCAGAAGAGGAACAAATTTCGAGACCTGAACTCCTTGTATCCTAAAATTTTTTGTTTGGGACCTGGTCCCTCTCTAACACGAAATTTAAACATTACAAATACACAGATAATGTTGGTAATTATTTATATTAACAGAATAAATAGTTCTGAAACAACCTTTTATATGTAGTGATGTTTTACTTCTCATAATAATTTCTCAAAGTTGGCACCTCTACATCCCAATTAATACTACCATCTCCAAATAGGAAATCCAATTATTTTCAGTTTAAAAAAGGTCATTCTTCAAGCGTTACTGAGTAGGAGCAAATTTTTAAGCTTATTTGAATAAAATAACATACATTTACCCCAGGCTCTAACATTTGAATATTATTAAACTTCAATCAAGAGAAAAAAAACAAGATTTAAAGTTTGATTTAAATCAATGAATTTTTTATAAAAATCACTTGATTTAAATCAAGCTGATTTAAATCGCATACCCTGTCACTATCAATAAGAAATTTATGAATTAAAATTTCTATTCATGAAAATATATAACATTTATTTTTAGATTATATTAGTTTTTTAAAACAATGGATTTTGCAGATTACTGCTTAGTGAGAATTCATATTGAATGTGCATTTCATGAAGTGCAGGGGGCGCAGTGGGTATGCCACCTGTGCCGTTTACCACATGCCGGTGGTAAGCGACACAGGTTCGATTCCTTCCTGGGTGTATTAAGGTCTGCAGTAGCCTGGTTGGAAGAGAAACAGATTCGCAATTGGAAGGCTGCGAATTGGAAACTCGGTCCAACCAAAGACCATCGTGTACAAAGGGAGTGGTGCATCTGTCTTAAATCTGTCGTGGCCTCAAATGTCCTCACATCGGCGTGGAGAGTGGGGTGCTAGCTCAGGTGTTGCCCTCGTCATCTGACAGTGGTTCAAAATGGCATGGTGTCCTTGGAGATTTCCCTTGGGGATTGATCCCGGACCGTCGCCAATAGTCTCTTGTGTTGCTCCAACGAGATATTAGTTAATTACCATTACCACCACCCTGTGTGTATTTCGCTCTTCGGTGTCAGACAAACTTTCCTTGTGTGTGTATCCCATTACTTATTGTATACCTTGTGTGTGTATCCCATTACTTATTGTATACCTTGTGTGTGTATCCCATTACTTATTGTATACCTTGTGTCTGGCGCAACATGGCCAAGTATTGCCCTTGCACCAATCTTAAGTACAAGTTAAGAGGAACCTACAAATCAGCAATTTCGTAAATTAAAAGATGCGCAGGGGAATTCTTACATTGCTGAGTATTGCCTGACATCTTTGATCAAAGTAGCCAGTATGAAATATTTAATTAGAAGGTCACTAAATTATTTTCCGAGTAACTTATTAGGTACTGATAAATGTTTGCAGTTTTGCAGGAATTTGTTGCAATAATTTGTTTTATCTTGGCCTTAGAAGGACACATTTTTTGTGTCTAGTAAGGTATACGAGGGTAGCTCCATGGGGTTATCCACAATTCATCATATTTGTGTTTCCGAAAACAACCTTGTCGTTTTTGCTTACACTTCAAGTACACAAGGTGCGGTTTCTGTCTTCGCTGTCCAGATTTGAAGCTGCTAGGTCACTACTACCATAGCTGCTTCGCCTTTCCTATTCGCACCGTCAAAATTTAGTTATTCGTTTTCGCGGGATGTATCAGGGGTCGAAATCGGGCCGCGGTATCCCGGTTGGAAGAGCAACTGACTGGCAGCCGGAGGTTTGCGGAGTTCGAATCTAACCAAAGACCGTCGTGTACAAAAGGGGCTGGTGAACGTTGAATCTGTTGTAGTCTCCGATGTCCTCTCGTTGGCGTGGTGTGGAAGTTTGGAGATTGGGGTGTCAGCTCAGGTGTGCCTCGTCACCTGACCGTGGTTCAAAATGACGCGGTGTTGTCCTCGAATCTTTCCCTTCGAGTTTGATCCCGGACAGTCAAAAATAGCCCGTTGTGTTGCTCCAGTGCGGCGTTAATGAAATGCCTACCTACCTCTTTTAAAATGTCAGTGGAATCTGGTGTCATTCAGGTTTTTGCAAATTGAAAGTCAGTTTTGAAGGCTGCAGTGTCATTTGATAAAAGACGTGGGTTGCTTTTGTGGATGATAGAAGAGGGGAAATGATTGGGGTATTATAGACCAGTCATACGTTAGGAGGCTCTTTGTAAGAAAAGAATACTCTCATTTATTGTAGTTTTCTGTTTTAATATACGTCTTGTTAAGTTTTAAGTGTCTTTTGTCAATAAAGGACCATCGTGAAACATGGCAGTTGTCATCTTTCCTTAACCTGATGTACACGGTAGCTGATGCAGGTTAAATCTGTCGTGGCCTCAAATGTCCTTACATTAGCATGGTGTGGGAGTTTGGAGAGTAGGGTGCCAGCTCAGGTGTTTTTCTTGTCATTTGATGGTTCTTCAAGGTGTCCTTGAATCTTTCCCTTCAGGATGAATCCCGGACTGTCTCCGTTGTGTTGCTCCAGTGCAACGTTAATTAACTACATACCTACCTTAATCTGATCTTTTACTTCCTCCGAGCTGTTAATCTGTAGTGTGAATATTACTGTCACTTAAGAGTCTGTCCTTTGAACAGGGAAGAGAAGAAAGCGTCCGACAAGAGCAATCGACCCAAGGGAATCGACCTCTACTTGCCCGGTTGGGGGTCTTGGACGGGACCCAATATCAAAGATTCCAAGAAGAAAAAGAGAAGGTAAGACTCCACTTATATGAATCATCCATGAAACAATGTGGAAAAGAATTGACTCGTTTTTCATCGATTAAAAATAAAGCACGGGAAACTGCTTAAGTGCTGTTTTCATTTCAGCATGTGCCCACCTCTGAAACACAAAACTTTGGAGAAAATGCACTGCATTTAAAATTTCTCAGAATATTCTAATTTTCTGTGAAAAATTTTGTGGTTCAATCGTGTAGTTTAGTAGATGTCGTAAGATTAGTAAGGATCGAAAAGCTTCCTTGAGCTTTTGACGAGGGGACTTGATCTTATCAGTTCTTTCTCAGTCTGAAAGTTTTGGAGACTTATCCCTAAACTATGATCAGTTTTGAGATAAACTCATTGGCATTGCCCTCTTTTTTCCCCCGCCCCACGTAGTGTTCGTGGGGGGTGGTGCATGTTGAATCTGGCGTGGCCTCCAATATCCTCACGTTTGCGTGGTGTGGAAGTTTAGAGAGTGGGGTGCCAGCTCAAGTATTGACCTCGTTATCTGACTGGTTCAAATTGACGAGGCATTGTCCTTGGATTTTCCTCTTGGGAATTGATCCCGGACCATTGCCAATATCCTGTTGTGTTGCTCCAGTGCGATGTTAATTAATTACCTTCCTCCCCCATTGATGGTGTCTGTATTGTGTTTGGCGCAACATGGCCAAATATGGCCCTTACACCATACCCCCTGAAGTGCAGTGTTATGTGAAGGCCTTATGGAGATTTCCTTTCTATCAGTGACAGATTGTTCCATTGGGAAATTCCCCAAGCGGCTGTTGCTTCTAGGAGGCCGATAGGGCTTTCAATAGAGGAGTAAAATAGTGTTAGGTAAGGACAGTGTATTTAAAAGAACAGTTTAAATGTTTTTCCAATTAGAAAGACAATATACTCAGTATATCTAATTCTTTGGGACAAAATGTCAGCAAGGAATGTTAGTGCAGCTCCGGTGAAATGGCAGATGACCTTGGAGAGGTCCATTTCCAGAGGTAGTAAGCTTGCTGGGGAAAGGACAGCCATATGCAAAATAATGTATCATAGGTGGAAATTTGTTTCACCAACTTGTAATCACTATTATCCATTTTAAAGGGATTAATTAAATATGTAAAGCCTTTTATACTTTTCTTTTGGCTGAAGGTAGGGTACCTTTTCTTATCAGACCTCTACTCTATGGTGTATAATCTGACCCTTTTCAATTTATCCAGGTTCTTTATAAAAGCTCCGGAAGACCCTGCTCCTAAGAAGAAAACTCTGGGCTCAGTCATCATCAATGAAGACAACGACAAGAAAGCGTCCGTGTATCAGGTAAGATTTTATGCCTGCTTGATTCTTAATCATAGCTAGCCTATGTGAAATTACAAGAGGGGAGCATGGGGTACAGTGCAACGAAAAAGGTACGCGTTAAATTTGTCGAGGCCCCAAATGTCCTCATGTTGGCATGGTGTGGAAGTTTGGAGAGTGGGGTGCCAGCTCAGATATTATTCTCGTCCTCTGACCATGATTCAAAATTATGTGGCGTTGTCCTCGGATCATTCCTTTCGGGGGGTTGATCCCGGAACGTCGCCAATGGCATGTTGTATTGCTCCAATGCGGCATTAATTAAATACCTACCTGCATCGAAAAAGGTTTAATTTTAGCCCATTTTCGCATGGAATAAAATTGTAGGCTTTTTGTTTGCTCTACATCTTTTGCTACACAATTATAAAGTATTAAAGGTAAATAAGCTTTTCAGTATGTTACACTGTGTTAAGATATAATTAATAGTAAATATTCCGCAATTGGAGTTAAGTATGCACGCTATATTTATCTAAGAATACTATCTTAGTTTAACTCAATCATAAATTCACTTTTTGTTTTGTGTTGCACTGCTGTAACTTCCAGTTTCGCTTCTTGTGACTAGTTGAGTACATTTTCGCGGATTCCTACCAATCGTATCACTCATTTAAGGTGCCTGAAAATGAATCCTGATATTGGTCTGGAGTTTCTAGTCGACGCAGAAATGTTTTCCCCCATTTTGTGCTTCGGGAACAGCTAACCAGTTCAAATAGCTCCCATGGTTTAACCTACAGGATCACTATTATCACTATCATTGGATTCAATTGCAGGTATTAATCTAGGGTTAGTCTGGTCACCTGGCGATTTGAATGGGTAAATCTTAGCAGAAACTGGGCCGCCGTAGCCCAGTTGGAAGAGCAACGGATTAGCAACCGGAGGATTGCGAGTTCAAAACTAGGTCCAGCCAAACTCGATCCAACCAGACCATCGTGTATAAAGGGGGCTAGTGAACGTTAAATCCGTCATGGCCTCACATTGGCATAGTTTGGAAAGTGGGATGCCAGCTCAGGTGTGACCTCGTCATCTGACAGTGGTTCAAAATTACTTGGTGTTGTCCTCGGATGTTCCCTTCGGGTTTGATCCTGCACTGTCACCAATAGTCCTTTGTTTTGCTCCAGTGCGACTAATGATTGCACGGTTTTAGTAAAATGAAACCGGTTTTTCTGTTTTCATTTTTTTCCAAAACTCAAAAACCGGTTCTAAAACCGGTTTTGTAAAAAATACGAAAAACGCTATATTTGTGTAGCAAACATTAAATTTATTTCTTAAGTATGTAACTTATATACATACATAAAACTATTATTATATAACATTGAGAGCTATAAAATCACCTGCCAGTACAGTTAGCATTTTTTCGGCATTAAAGTGTGCTCGCAGAAAACAGTGAATTTATGGAGACATTCAACTTCGATCTTATTTTGGTTACGAATTGACCTGACGATGAGAATGCCCGTTCCGGACTCCATGCTTGTCGGTGGAATAGTAAGCAAGTATTTGTAGCACAGCTCCATAATTGTGCTTTTGGCTCCCCCTCCATCCAATACTGCAACATCTTTTTCAATTTCCGTTTCAAAATGATGCCGAACCAGAAAGCTCCTTGTCAATTGCCCTCTGTAGCAATTGTCCCATGTATAAAACAGAAGATTTTTCCACAACATCATCGTCTTTGTCATCGAAGTTGATATCCCTTGCATCGGATTGTGCTGGTGTTAAAGAACACGGCGATAAACGTTTTATCAGGTTATTTATAAACCGACAGATAGCTGTTTCCCCAACTTTTTAAACACATGTTCCTATCTTTTATCACCGGTTCGATACCCATTATGTAGAAATTGAAGTACTGCTAATGCGTTAGTGCGTCTTTCTTGAATTCTTAATTCTAGGGATTCTTTCAGTTCATTACCGAGTGTAGTATGAAGATCATTTAAAGACGTCAACATGAAATTTAAAGCAGCGTCAGAAGTCAATAGATACATAATGCTTTCACTACGTTTTACTGGCAATAAGGCAGAAATAGTATCCACTAATAAATTAAAGGCCTCAATGTCCTTACGTTGGCGTGGAGTGGAAGTTTGGAGAGTGGGGTGACAGCTCAGGTGTTGACCTCGTCATCTGTATGGTTCAAAATAACGAGGCATTGTCCTTGAATCTTTCTCTTAGGGATTGATCCAGGATCGTTGTGTTGCTCTAGTTCGCCGTTAATTACCTACGTAATCTAATCTAACTTCAACAGGAACCAGGGCTTGCATTAGTGTTAATTGCCTGCCATCGTCTTTTTATGCGGTCCATTACGACTATTTAGTGTAACTGTTATCTTAAACTGTTATTTTTGCATAACATCTTCATGAATGAAACTCATAAGCTCATTAGCGTGTTTTGTATCATGCGTTGTGATCTTTTTGGATCCTTTGACCTTCTCCAGCCTTCAGTCGACGAACAGCCCTGCAGTGATCTAAACATGGTTTGAAAACATTGTCTACAGTAATTTAATTAATTGCAATTGTAGTACCAGGAATTTTAGGTAGTCCTAGAGATGGTTTCCGATCATTTCATCCAGTTCACAAAGGGGGCAGTTAGCTGTTCTTGCCACTCCAATTCGATGTGTCCTTAATAGGTAAGTCATGTCTGGTGAGAAGTCTAAAGCAAGGAACTCCTACAGCTCTGAACGAGCTTGCCGGAGTGTAGTGTAGGGCTGCCTACCGAACAGGCCCTTGATGATCACTCAAATCTATCTGACTGACTGTTGGCTTTCGGAACGAACCCTTAGGCTAGTTGCACACACATCGATTTCGATCATTCGAGAAAATATCATGTTATCAAATTCTTTTAGTGGAACGAAGAACGTGGGAGCTTGCACAAGGTTCATCTACACGTCACGGCACGACCGTCGTGTTTCTGTCGTCCACTGCCACTACAACAGACAATCGCCGCGTTTTTTATTCCCCTAATCCAAGTTTCTATCTTTTGAAAGGTTAAATGTAGAGTCAAAATTTCAACGGATTTCAAATCTGCGTAAAATTTACGTCAATTCGATACCAAACATGATTGTCTTTTAAAAAATTATTTTTTGTCAATAGTCGCAGCTAATCTTTTTGCAGATATTCCTTTTATACTAAGCGTAAACGGAAGTACTGCCTTGTTTTTAAAGGGAATGTCACTTTAATAAGATATTTTGTCTCCCCTAATCAACTGTTTGAATTTTACAGCCATTAAAAATAGAATGAAAATCCTTTTTTCCAACAGAGAAACCTAAAATTGTTTTTCCTGTGTTCACTTGAATCCTAATTTTGTTAATTTAGAAAGTATAAAAATTTTACTTAGCTAAAAATTTTCGTATTTTCTAAGTTATGCTAAGTCCGAAACACGGCTGTTCATTCTACAGTTAATAATTGTGAAATTTTATAATTGTTAGGCAATGACATGGTGATGAATTTTTAGTTTTAAACAAATTAATTTTTTTTTTTTAAATATTTCTGATCAAGATTCTTTCAACAAAACTAAAACTTGGTCTAACTTTCTCTGATGGTGTCGCCTCAACTCTTTCTTAGGATTTGCAATGCTTTTACCTTTTAAATCCGAAGTTTACAAAGAAATGGAAAGCAAAATTTCAAATGTGTGGACATTTCACTGTGAAAGAGTTTCGAATCGGGTGTCATGCTTTCTGCATAAGTTGAAAAGGGATCTCATTTAAGTCAGCTATTACGATTTTAAAGACATCTCAAAAACAAGCATACCACCATAAAACTAATGTGTTGAAAAGCGAAAGTGATTTTTTAACTTAGACTTTTATCTTTCAAACGAGTTTAAATAAATTATATAATAATTAACCTGTTTTTATTGACAAACTACTTTTTACTTTCCAAGTGGTTATCCCGGTATGCGTTTATTAAGTGTTTATAATATTTTAAAGGGTAACTCAGTGTTACATAACATGATTCAAAATTACGCGGTGGTGTCTTCGGATCTTTTCCTTCGGGATGGATCACGGACCGTCGCCAATGGCCCGTTGTGTTGCTCCAGTGCGACGCGTTAATTACTTATCCTATTGCATAAAACTATACTTAGAAGTCTTCCAAGTGATTATCGGGTCCTGGATTTTGTTGATCTAAAAATGACATGAAAATCTAAAAAAAAAAATTAATACTTTCGTTTGCGAATTTGTTTTGTCCCAAGCACCTCATATCTGTTTGGGAAACCGTACTTGACATGGTTCAGATTCGGGACATTATTAGCTACCATTGAGAATCCAGAGAGAATTTAAACGTTTCGATTTCCAACAACTTTTTCAAAATTACGGATATATTCTAATTTTCTTTACTTAATTACTGATAGTTTGGCGCAGTTTGGACAGACTTGCCCCTTGCGCCATAAAAAAATCAATCAATCTATTAACAATTTGAACACTTATTTTATCTTTTTCTTGTCAAAACGCCTGAGACGACGGTACACCAACCACATAGCAACACGTTTGGGATTCATTTTCCATACAACTTGAGATGAGTAGTCACGAGCTTTTAACAAACGACTGCACTTACTACACAGAACAAAACCAGGGTGTGTGCCAGAACGTAATAAAATAAACACGATAAACATCGTTCGATATTTTTCCGAACGATCGAAAATCGATGTGTGCAACTAGCCTAAGGGATCTCTTTGAGATCGGATGCTGATAAGATGTGTTTGATAGTGCATCGATCGATATACCTTTCTATGCACTACAGCACTCTTGTGAATCGCGAAGGTTGCGAATTCAAATCCAACCACACTACATGAGGGCTGGTGCACATTCAATCTGATTAGATCCAATGTCCTCACGTTGCCGTGGTATGGAAGTTTAAAAAGTGCGGTACCGGCTCAGGTGTGATCTCATCATCTGACCGTGATTCAAAATTGCGAGGCGCTCTCCTCGATCCTTCGGGTTTGATCCTGGACCATCGCCAATAGCCCATTGTGTTGCTCCAGTGTAGCGTTAATTACCCACCTACCTACCAAGATTGGGCCACGGTTTAGCAACCGGAGAGTTGAGAGTTCGAAGACCGTCGTATACAAAAGCGGCTGGTTCACGTTAAATTTGTCATGGCCTCAAATGTCCTCCTGTGGGCGTGGTGTGGAAATTTGGAGAGTGGGGTGCCAGGTCTGGTGTTATCTCATCTGACCGTGCTTCAAAATGACGTGATGTCCTCGGATCTTTCCCTTGAGGATTGATCATCCCGGAATAGCCCGTTGCGTTGCTCCAGTGCGCAATTAAAATACCTACCTAGCATCTTAAGATTAGGTTTGGTTTCGTTGGGGTTTTATGGCACAAAGGCCATATTTGGCGCCAGACACGACATACAAGGTCATACTCTATCAAGTAATCCATTTTAAGATTAGATTATTTAGTCCATCCACATTGTTTTAACGCTTTTGTCTTGAACGTAGGTGAGACATCTGCCCTTCCCGTTCAGCAATGTGGCGCAGTTCGAGAGCTACATCCGCCAGCCACTGGGCCATACCTGGAACCCGCAGAGCAGTTTCCAGAACCTCAACGCACCCAAGGTCATCACCAAAATGGGCAAGGTCATTCAGCCCATCGATGCGGAGGACTCTGTGATGGCCAACCAGACCTCTAAGCAAAAGCCCAATCCCCAGAGAAGCAAAAGGAAGAAAGCTCCCCAACTGCAGGCTTTCTGAGCCGACCTGTTGTATAATAAAAGTGGTGTACTATGTTGCTTTACGTGGGTGACCTTTCTCAAGTCTGCCGTCCGTACTGGGCTGCTGTAGCCCAGTTGGAAGAACGGATTAGCAACCAGAAGATTGCGAGCTCGAAACTCGATCCAGACAACATGTACACGGGGTAACTTTAAATCTGTGGCCTCAAATGTCCTCACGTTGGCGTGTGGTGCCAGCTCAGGTGCTGCCTCATCTGACCGTGATTCAAAATCACGTGGTGTTGTTCTCGGATCTTTGCATTTGGGATTGATCCCGGGCCGTCACCAGTAGCCCGTTGTGTTGCTCCAGTGCGACGTTAATTAAAAATACCAATACCTTCACAAGATCGCGTTTATGTTAAAAAAAGAACGCCTCTGTTGCACGATGTGTGTACGTGGCTGAGGGTGTTATCGAAGAGCCTTGGAAAGCGTTACGGAATCGACATCGCGATCTGGTCCTCGTTTGGTTGGTTTGTTACGATTTTATGGCGCAAGGGCCATGCTACGCCAGACACAAGACATGCAATATCAAGTAATAGACATACACCCAGGTAGGAATGCACCTGACAGGAATCAAACTTGTTCCGCCTACAGCTCGTAGGGCCTCGTTTGGAAGGGACGTGACAATTGTAGCTGGTAGGTATTTCAATTAACGTCACTCTGGAGCAACACAACGGGCTATTGGTGACGGTCCGGTATCAATCCCAAAGGGAAAGATCGAGGACAACCTGAGCCGGTACCGCACTCCAAACTTCCACGCCAACGTGAGGACATTTGAGTTGGATTCAAACTCGCAACTTTCTGGTTGCTAATCCGTTACTCTTCCAACCGGGCCACCGCGGCCCTGGTAACATCAAGGATTACTTTCGTACTTCACTTGATTGCTTTTTGTGAGCTGTTTGAGAAATAGCTGTTATTCTCGTCTGGATGAAGTTTAACCATCACATCCACAAAATTCCATACACGTAAGACAAATACGTTGTAGCAAATAGATCGATATCATAGCCCTCCGTAGAGGTTTAACCGGCCCGTAATCCAGATACGGTCCCCCTTGTAGGTTTACCCGGCCCAGACTAGATACGACCCCGAATAGATTTACGCAGACAAATAGGGACCTCTGAATCGGTTTAACTGACCCTCATTCTAGAGACCGCCCTTTGGATAGATTTAACCAGCCTCGCAGTTTAGATCCGGGCCCTCTGGATAGGTTTAACTGACCCTCATTCTAGAGACCGCCCTTTGGATAGATTTAACCAGCCTCGCAGTTTAGATCCGGGACCTCTGAATCGGTTTAACTGACCCTCATTCTAGAGACCGCCCTTTGGAGAGATTTAACCAGCCTCGCAGTTTAGATCCGGGCCCTCTGGATAGGTTTAACTGACCCTCATTCTAGAGACCGCCCTTTGGATAGATTTAACCAGCCTCGCAGTTTAGATCCGGGCCCTCTGGATAGGTTTAACTGACCCTCATTCTAGAGACCGCCCTTTGGATAGATTTAACCAGCCTCGCAGTTTAGATCCGGGACCTCTGAATCGGTTTAACTGACCCTCATTCTAGAGACCGCCCTTTGGATAGATTTAACCAGCCTCGCAGTTTAGATCCGGGCCCTCTGGATAGGTTTAACTGACCCTCATTCTAGAGACCGCCCTTTGGATAGATTTAACCAGCCTCGCAGTTTAGATCCGGGACCTCTGTATCGGTTTAACTGACCCTCATTCTAGAGACCGCCCTTTGGATAGATTTAACCAGCCTCGCAGTTTAGATCCGGGCCCTCTGGATAGGTTTAACTGACCCTCATTCTAGAGACCGCCCTTTGGATAGATTTAACCAGCCTCGCAGTTTAGATCCGGGCCCTCTGGATAGGTTTAACTGACCCTCATTCTAGAGACCGCCCTTTGGATAGATTTAACCAGCCTCGCAGTTTAGATCCGGGACCTCTGAATCGGTTTAACTGACCCTCATTCTAGAGACCGCCCTTTGGATAGATTTAACCAGCCTCGCAGTTTAGATCCGGGCCCTCTGGATCGGTTTAACTGACCCTCATTCTAGAGACCGCCCTTTGGATAGATTTAACCAGCCTCGCAGTTTAGATCCGGGACCTCTGAATCGGTTTAACTGACCCTCATTCTAGAGACCGCCCTTTGGATAGATTTAACCAGCCTCGCAGTTTAGATCCGGGCCCTCTGGATAGGTTTAACTGACCCTCATTCTAGAGACCGCCCTTTGGATAGATTTAACCAGCCTCGCAGTTTAGATCCGGGCCCTCTGGATAGGTTTAACTGACCCTCATTCTAGAGACCGCCCTTTGGATAGATTTAACCAGCCTCGCAGTTTAGATCCGGGACCTCTGAATCGGTTTAACTGACCCTCATTCTAGAGACCGCCCTTTGGATAGATTTAACCAGCCTCGCAGTTTAGATCCGGGACCTCTGAATCGGTTTAACTGACCCTCATTCTAGAGACCGCCCTTTGGATAGATTTAACCAGCCTCGCAGTTTAGATCCGGGCCCTCTGGATAGGTTTAACTGACCCTCATTCTAGAGACCGCCCTTTGGATAGATTTAACCAGCCTCGCAGTTTAGATCCGGGCCCTCTGGATAGGTTTAACTGACCCTCATTCTAGAGACCGCCCTTTGGATAGATTTAACCAGCCTCGCAGTTTAGATCCGGGACCTCTGAATCGGTTTAACTGACCCTCATTCTAGAGACCGCCCTTTGGATAGATTTAACCAGCCTCGCAGTTTAGATCCGGGACCTCTGAATCGGTTTAACTGACCCTCATTCTAGAGACCGCCCTTTGGATAGATTTAACCAGCCTCGCAGTTTAGATCCGGGCCCTCTGGATAGGTTTAACTGACCCTCATTCTAGAGACCGCCCTTTGGATAGATTTAACCAGCCTCGCAGTTTAGATCCGGGCCCTCTGGATAGGTTTAACTGACCCTCATTCTAGAGACCGCCCTTTGGATAGATTTAACCAGCCTCGCAGTTTAGATCCGGGACCTCTGAATCGGTTTAACTGACCCTCATTCTAGAGACCGCCCTTTGGATAGATTTAACCAGCCTCGCAGTTTAGATCCGGGCCCTCTGGATAGGTTTAACTGGTCCGAATTCCATATCCGGCCCTTCGAAAAGATTTACCAGTCCGGTCGAACAAATACGGCTTTCCGAAAAGGTTTTCTCTGGCCGCCGGTCTGAAAGGGTCCTCGAAATATTTTATCAGACAAGGTACGGCCCTCCGAATAGGTATACCAATCGAAATGAAGATTTCGAAACACAAAAGCTGAAAACAGTTACAGATATTTGATAATTTAAATGATGTGGGTTACAGGTTTTTTTACTGCGTATAGCGTTGCTAAATTTACTTGTAAGAAGCTTACAAAATTAAGACGAACTGCTGCCGAGAGCAAGATTGCGAGTGTTCTCTTTTGAACAATCGGAACTTCAGGCACTTCCTTATATCCGAAGTTTCCTGCTACAGAATCCACATGTAAATGGTTCAAACCGTTTGTTCTTTCTTCAAAGTGGAAGAAGATCAAGAAAGTGGACTCCTCAGAAGATTGGAATAAATTATTGGCTCCGAATTATTGTTTCGTTTTGCCTTAGAAACTCTTCACCAAATAACCAAGTCCACGATCGTGCACCCGCATGTAGGCAATTTTGACCGCCGAAAAGGGTATTTCATTGCTGCTTGACAGGAGAAAAATATTCTACCAGGTGATGAGTTCTTCACTGGCCACGATTTGTAGAGAAAGAAGAGTACTAAGATTGGCAACGCTACAGGTGGTCATCAAGAGTTTTCCTCTGATGACCTTGTAGCGTTGCCAATTTTAAATAACTATTCTCCCTCCTACTAATCGTGGCCAGTGAAGAACTCATCACCTGGTACATTTTTTTGTCCTCTCGAATATATGCAAAATGATCACTGACATATGACCGATTTTAATGAAAATCAGTTTTTAAATAGGTCGCATATAGTAATGACCAACGGCGAAATATTAGGTATCAGAAATCATATTTCGTTAATTATTGACATTTAAAGTTCAAGGTCACATAAATTTAGATTTTCTGGCACTAAAAGTGGCCTGTTTGCAATCTTATATCTCAATAAGTTATTGACAAATTTAAAAATTTTATGTCGTTGCATTCTTCAGAAAAAGTTCTCTTAGCAAACGTCAGAATATAATTTAATGGCCGTCATTGCTGAATCAGGGGTCGACGAAAATAGGAATTATGCCAATTTCAATTATTTCAATCAATGCTCTGGACTGTCTTTCAATTTATAGAACCACAGCAATTTCAAATTGCTCTGGTATCTATAAATTGAAAGACAATATTAAAAATTATTCTTAATAAAGAGCCTTTCCTAACAAATAGCGTGGCGTAATTTGGTGTGATTGTATATTTCTACTTTATAAAGAAAAAACATTTAAAAGTAAAAATTATGAAAAAATACGATTTTTCAATTTAAAATGCGTATTTTAATGTGAGGGAAAGCTCCAAGAACATCAAAACTTTTCAACATAAAAGAGCAATACGTCTATTATATGTCCTGAAATTTTCATAATTGTAATTTGATTATTTTTGACGCAGGAAAATTTTTAACTAGACGAAAATTTTACTTTTTTTATCGCAGCTGAGTTATAACCTCCGATAATATAAAAAATGCGATATAAGAATGAAATATAACTTATGGTGCACGTGCAAAATTTCACATGAAATTTCTTGTCTTTTTGCTTAATCCAAGGAGGTATTTCCATCAGTGAAATAATTAGGTAGAAAGTTAATTTTGTCAGAGAAGTCTTCGATTTGCTTTTCCCTTTGGAAACGTAAATATATTAAATACTAGTGATTAAATGCGTTTTGTAAATATTGAGCATTTTTAGTCAAGTAAACACTAATTTTGAGAGTAAAAAAAAATTTTAAAACATCGTTGTTAAACTCGATTCTCCCAAATGTACATAACTCACGAATCCTTTTTACATATTTATCACGGGCCCGGTTGGAAGAGTAACGGACTTGCAACCGAAGGGTTGCGAGTTCGAATCCAGCCAAACACCGTCGTGTACAAAGGGGGCTGGTGCACGTTAAATCTGTCGTGGCCTCAAATGTCCTCACGTTGGCGTGGTATGGAAGTTTGGAGAGTGGGGTGCCAGCTCAGGTGTTGCCTCGTCATCTGACCGTGGTTCAAAATTACGTGGTGTTGTCCTCGGATCTTTCCCTTTGGGATAGATCCCGGACCGTCACCAATAGCCCGTTGTGTTGCTCCAGTGTGACGTTAATTGAAATATACCCCCCCATATTTATCACAATCATTAGTGAAATAAGTAGATTTCAAGAATTCGGCAGCACTAGGAAATTTTCAATTTAAGCAACTACGAAATTAAACAAGAAACCTTTATCAGATTGAAAGTTAATTTGAAGACAATCAACAAAAGGTTTTAAATGTTTTAGCTTTTTAATTGTGATTTGATGTCTGCTTTTAAAATTTCCTTCAAAAGTTAAAAAAAAAATAGGTACTTCATTGCTGATTTGGGGTTTCATTGTTTCCATTTGAAACGAGTAATATGCATTGTTAGAAAACAAGTTCAGAAAGTCTTCACGGTGTAGTGATTCTCTGGGTAGCGTGGTAGATTCAAATCTACAGAGAACAGTCTGGCTTAAATAACAAACGATAATTTTATTTAAAACAATTTCTTGACTATATTAGAATCTATTTACACGAATTTCTATGCCTCTGCTAACTGGATGCGACAGGGTGTCGAAATCTCAGGACGTACGAAAGTCTCTGAGTTGGAGAAAGGTATCTCAACAGTCTCTAGATGAAACTCTACTCGTCGGGTGACGATTTCACAAGATCAGCACTGGATCCTCACTGGACGACGGGACAAGGCAGGTTCACTGCCGGACGAGAAGTCGGTACCGAACTCTCCGCAGGTCGTCGGTTCGGCACAATCAGGGATCGGCTCCACTGGGGTCGTCGGGTCAGTACAAGACAGCACGGCTCCGCTGGGGTCGTCGGATCAAAGACACTCTCCGGGCCCACTCACCGTTAAGTGTAGAGCGTAATGTATGGCCCGGAGGTGATGACCTCCACCGCAACACGAAAGGGGTCCACCGGACCCAGACCAGCATTTATTTTAAATAAGCATTACAAAGACATACAAAGCGTAACAAATACGTTACAACAAAACATAGACACAAAAAGCGTAACTGATTCGTTACTACAAAACCTCGTCAAGATATACAGTTATATTGGAACATATTCCTATGGCAAAAATCCTTAAATAATAGGAGAAAACAGGGTAGTGGGTGCCAATCCAACATCTACCAATGAAAATCCTCGGCCAGAATCGGCAGAACTAAAAACCCCACTCTGACCTGCAGAGGGGGCAGGTTATAATACTAAGAGGACAGTTTTCAAAGCCATAAGGAGAAGGTTCTACTACGGCACCTAAATTTACTGGGGAACCGAGCGTGCAATAGGTTTATAAGAGACGCCTGCTCGATTCCCCATTATAATTTTAAAGAATGGCTTATAAAAGGCGCCGGAAATAATATAAAAGTAGTAAAACATATACAATATAACAAAAGACCAAGACACACAGAAAATAAACACAACAGATACAGAACACAAGAGAAATCAAGTCAACAGAATACAAGACCAACACCACAAATACAATAAAATTACAAAGAGTAAAACATTAATGAGATATGATAAATATACAATGAAAAATGTTAAAACTGTAAAAACAAGAAAGGTATTTTATTTATTTGGGTATTTCAATTAACGTCACACTGGAGCAACACAACGGGCTATTGGTGACGGTCCGGGATCAATCCCAAAGGGAAAGATCCGAGGACAACACCACGTAATTTTGAACCACGGTCAGATGACGAGGCAACACCTGAGTGGGGTGCCAGCTCAGGTGTTGCCTCGTCATCTGACCGTGGTTCAAAATTACGTGGTGTTGTCCTCGGATCTTTCCCTTTGGGATTGATCCCGGACCGTCACCAATAGCCCGTTGTGTTGCTCCAGTGTGACGTTAATTGAAATAAATAAATAAATAAAAACAAGAAAGACAAAACAGATCCAAAAATTCAATAAAAGACGTAAAATGAATGGGCACCTAGTGCCACCATTCTTACGTAATAAAAAAAAACACAGAACACACAGCCATCGGGCTCAATTCCAAAGGTTCAGGTGTCCGGGGGGCCGGCCACCATCGCCGCGGCCGCCAGCACGCAGGACTTAATTTTAAATGCCGAGCCCTTATTTAACATAATACTTCGGAACCAATTTGGCTTTAATTCCTGGCTCGGCCTAGTAATGTGATAGTCCCGCGTTGCCGGACAGTCGAAGAGATAGTGGTCGGCGTCCCCCACCGCACCACAATTACACAAGTCGGAACGCCTGATTTTAAAACGGTGGAGGTAGGCCATGAAAGGGCCATGGCCCGTCAGAAACCACACCAAATATCGGTCCGAAACTAGGAGGTCGGGGTCCACCCTCGGGACAAAATCTCTGGCCCTAAGGCCACTCACCGCTGCGTCATGGCAGTCTTGCCAATACTGGATTTTAATATCTCTAATCTTCTTTTTCAGTGAGCTGATGGGGAGAGGGACCCCAAGATCCACGCCACGGACCGAAGCAAGCTTGGCGTGCCCGTCGGCAAGCTCGTTACCGACGAGCCCTGCATGTGCCCTAACCCAACTCAGGCCAAAGGTGTTAATATGATGGGATATTGATTTTTTTATGTTTATTAGGTAGTTAGACTTATATATTATTATATATATATATATATATATATATATATATATATATATATATATATATATATATATACTGGATTTTAAGGCCTGAATTGCACTGAGACTATCGCTATAAATATTTATTTTCTTATTAAATTTGATAGCCCATTCTATTGCTTTATAAATCGCCGACAACTCCGCCTGAAAAACGGAGTTGTCGGCCTGGAGTTTAAATTCAAGGATTTGTATTATTTTATTTTTATCCAAAATGCATACCGAGGCCCCGACATTCCCATCAATGCCGGAGCCATCGGTATACACCTGGTAATCAGATTTAGGTATGGAGCCCCGAATGTCCAACCTAATGCTGGACATCGGGACCCCATGGCAAGAAATATTAAAATCATAATCAACAGGCGATAGTCCCAGCACCGGGTCGGGCTGCCGTCTTCTGACAACATTAAAATTAATGTACAATGACAGCAGGGTCACGTGGAGCGGTGGGATACCGCAGAGGGTGTTAAGGGAGTCGGAGGGGGAGGTAACATAGGCCCTGGAGATTTTTAGTAAAAAGGATCTCTGAATGGACATGAGCCTCTTTTTCTGTTCATTATTTAATTTACCTCCCCAAATGCCGGCCCCATAGGTCAGGACTCTCTCCGTCACAGAGAGATACCACACCTTCTGGAGCCGGCCACCGACCCCCCACCCTCCGCCTCCAATCTTTTGGAGGGAACCTCCAATCTGGTAACATCGGTCTCTTAGACTAAGAATATGGTCGCTCCACGTGAGCCCACCGTCAATTGTAATGCCGAGAAACTTAACGCTATTAACTATTTTTAAAGAACGGGAGTCCAATTTAAATATTGGACTCCTTTTTAATTTAGTAGTTTTAGAAAAAATAACTGACCGGCACTTGTCGACCGAGAGACTCAGTTTCAAGGAAACAAGTTTATCATAAATTGAATTTAAAGCATTATTGGTGTTCTCCTCCAGCAACCTTCGCGTCCCACCTGACGTTATCAACGCCAGGTCGTCAGCGAAGGCCTGGAGGTAGTATAAATCGGAATTAACATCTAAAACACTATTAAAATAAATATTCCACAGGGTCGGCGCAAGCACCGAACCCTGTGGACAACCCTTAATCAAAAATCTTGTAAAAATTTTACCGTTTAAATCAAAACTAATAAATCTGTAACTGAGATAACTAGAAATAAACTGAATAAAATAATTCGGAAAATTAAGATTACTGAGTCTGTCAATCAACAAGTGCCAGTCCATATTGTCAAAAGCGGCTTGGATGTCCAACGTGACTAATGCAGAGTGACAGTTTCCCCTAAAAGATTTTATTTTTGAAATTGCAGCGAACAAAGCATCCTCGCAAGATCTCTGCTCTCGAAAACCAAATTGTAATGGGTGTAAAATTTTATTATGAAATAAATAATAATTTAATTTAAGAATAAATGCCCGCTCTAGGATTTTCCCCAGAGTGGGCAATAAACAAATAGGACGATAGGCGCCACAGGAGGAGGGGTCACGTCCTGGTTTTAACAGGAAGCGAACCCCCCCATTCCTGAGGCACCTAGGAAAATAAGAAAAATAAAATGATTTTTGAAAAGGTATTAAAATAAGATCGGGATATTTTAAATAAACAAATTTCCAGATTTTATAATCGATGAGATCCGGCCCCGGGGCCTTCCCATCTTTGAGGTTGGAGAAGACATGGTCCAGGTCATGGGCTGTAAAATTATCCGAAGGAAAATCATAAAAATTATAATTAACTATTGTTGGGTTGTTTAAATTATCTGAAAAATGATGGTTCAAAAGCATAGAAATTTTTTCACTTTGAGTTAAATTAGGGTCCGAATTAATAAATAAGTCCAAATTACTATTACTTTTCTTATTAAAAAACTTAAATAAAGAGCCAAATTTTGCACCATGACCGGAACAATGCCTCCTCCAAGCCGCCCTTTTAGAGTTAATAATCATTTTCTTGAGGGCGGCCCTCCTAAAGCGATACTCTACCTCCGCGGCACGGACCTCATCGATTGGGGAATTATGAGATTTAAGAGATTTAATCTTTTTAAAGAGAGCAGTGACCTGGTCGTCGGATCGGCACAAGACAGGCACGGCTCCGCTGGGGTCGCTGGTTCAAGTCTCGAACGAGAAATAAGCAGGAACTCGAGATAGGCAGCCTACGCCAGGCTACAAGAACGCGTCCTCTCAGGGTGAGAGAACCGTCTTCCAAATTATTAAGAGCTCCTTAATGGGGTTGACCGCTCAAAGGGTCACTGAGCTAAGACGCTAGCTCGGGAAACAAACAAGACTCGAGATGGGCAGCCTACGCCGGCTACAAGAACGCGTCCTCTCAGGTTGAGAGAACCGTCTTCAAAAAATATATTTTCTCCCTAAGGAGTGACCGCTCAAAGGGTCGCTGAGTTAAGCTGATCGATCGAGATCACAAGCAAGAACTGACGATTCGACTCCCTGCTTTTCCTTTTGAAACCTCCCAGCCTTTGTTCGCTGGTGGTTCTCGATTCGTTCGTTCTTGATTGGTTCTTACTTTTAATTGGTTCGTTTTTACTTTGCTCATTTTTGAGGTTGCTGATTCGGTAGAGACTCTCTGACGTAAAATGGGATCAGCTACTTAGCGCAGGTGGCTTGATTACCTAGCAGGTGGACTTAATCACCTGGCAGGTGCACTCCTAAACACCTGGGCTCTTTTCGGAACGAATCCCCTTTTGTCCTCTTCGATCCAAGTCCCGACCGTCTGGCGCCAGAGAGATGGAAATGTATTGTCCGGCTCTTTTACGACCTGTCGGCGAGTTTGCCTTTGGGAGGGATAATTGAGGGGTCCATCAATGAATCCTCACAACGGGCTGCATCTACCCGATGCCGGGTGCATTTGGAAATAAGCCAAAAAGCCTTTTAACACAACATTCATAATTTTATTTACAAGATTAACAGACGACAAAAACATACATACCACATACCGCCGAGAACAAACTTAATCTGACTTACAAAATTCAGCTCGGAAGCTGACGTCACTTTTTACAGCGCCGCTCATTGGACAGTTACATTCACGCTTACTTCACTTCACAACATCCTTCCCCCCTTGAGACTCAGATAGAGTCTCAAGCTCATAACTAATGTTATTCAAAAGATCAAGTCTCTTTGGAGCTTTCACACACCTTCCAGAGGAGGTGTATCTTTTCATTATCACATTATCTGGTGTTAATGTATTTTCAAGACAGGAGATGCCATCAGAATTAGATTCCTCTTCACCCTGTTTCTTATCATTAGTTTCATTTGCCAGTATCTCCAAAGGGAAGATACGCTGTATCGGACGTAAAACTGTTCCATGCTGCGTTTTAAGTTTAACTGTGCGAATCTTTCCATCACGTCCTGGAATCAACTCAATAATCTTTGCTAAAGGCCAAAACAAACGTTTTTTGTTATCATCTCCCACTAAAACTATTTCTCCAACCCTTGGCTCACGTGATCGCTTTTCATTATGCTTTTGAACCAACTGACTCAAATACTCTTCTAAAACGTTGTCTTAGATCATTGTTAGAAAACAAGTTCAGAAAAATAAGTTCAGAAAGTCTTCACGGGCTGCATCTACCCGATGCCGGGTGCATTTGGAAATAAGCCAAAAAGCCTTTTAACACAACATTCATAATTTTATTTACAAGATTAACAGACGACAAAAACATACATACCACATACCGCCGAGAACAAACTTAATCTGACTTACAAAATTCAGCTCGGAAGCTGACGTCACTTTTTACAGCGCCGCTCATTGGACAGTTACATTCACGCTTACTTCACTTCACAACATCCTCCCCCCCTTTAGACTCAGATTGAGTCTCAAGCTCATAACTAATGTTATTCAAAAGATCAAGCCTCTTTGGAGCTTTCACACACCTTTCAAAGGAGGTGTATCTTTTCATTATCATATTATCAGGTGTTAATGTACTTTTAAGACAGGAGATGCCATCAGAATTAGATTCCTCTTCACCCTGTTTCTTATCATTAGTTTCATTTGCCTGTATCTCCAAAGGGAAGATACGCTGTATCGGACGTAAAACTGTTCCATGCTGCGTTTTAAGTTTAACTGTGCGAATCTTTCCATCACGTCCTGGAATCAACTCAATAATCTTTGCTAAAGGCCAAAACAAACGTTTTTTGTTATCATCTCCCACTAAAACTATTTCTCCAACCCTTGGCTCACGTGATCGCTTTTCATTATGCTTTTGAACCAACTGACTCAAATACTCTTCTAAAACGTTGTCTTAGATCATTTAACAGTTTACTTCTATATTTAATTCTCGTCCTAAGATTTCGCGAATCTAATTCGTCAATATCCTCAACACTGGAACGCCGTGTCTCGATAAGAAACATAGCAGGTGTCAGAGGAACCAATTCCTCCGGATTTTCAGAGACATATGTTAACGGTCTACAATTAATTATAGATTCACAGTCACAAATCACAGTATTCAGTTCTTCATAAGTTAACACAGATTTACCCAAAGTACGTTTCAACAGTTCTTTTACAGTACGGACCAACCTTTCCAACCAGCCTCCCCACCAAGCTGCGGTGGGTGGAATAAATTTCCAAAGTATTTTAGGAGTTCTGGTTTCTTTTAATATTTCATCCCAATTCAATTTCGAAAGATCATTAGAGGCGCCCCGAAAGTTAGTTCCGTTATCACTATAAATTGTTCTAGGCCGCCCACGTCTAGCGATAAACCGCCTAAGTGCTAATAGAAAAGCGTCAGAAGAAAGAGAATTCACAAGTTCAAGGTGAATGGCACGGTACACGGCACAAGTGAACAGTGCTATCCACACTTTTTCTTTATTTTTCAGAAAGAGAGGCCCAGCTAAATCAATTCCCACAATTTCGAAAGGCGCACAATCCGTAACTCGGTCTGGTGGTAAAGGTGTCGGTTCGCTTGACATAGATTTAACCTTAAAGCGTTTACAAGCAATACAGTTATATACAACATTTTTAATAGCTTTCCTAGCCCTGATAATCCAAAATCTTTCTCTTATCAGGCATTGCATCATTTGGACACCCGCATGACAGTTTTTTATATGTACAAATCTGATTAACAGTTTAGTAAATTCACATTTATCTGGTAACAATATTGGATACAGAAAAGATTTATCATCATCTCGATAAAGTATTCTGGTTTTCACTCTCAAAATACCTTCATCATCTATGAAAGTATCAATAAAATTTGACGACTTTGCATCAGACAGATGTCTTTGAACTAAACGAATTAAATTCTTTTCAGCATTTTCAATTTCAGACTGTGAAAGTTCATATTTTTTACATTTCTCATGTGCCTCTTTACAATTATTCACAAATCTCAATATCCATGCAAATACTCTAATCATTTTATCATAACTGGATACACTGTTTAGATGCCAAGGGGGTGCGTCTTTTGATAGATCAATATTTACTACTTTTATTTTTTTTCTCTCTACGTCTACTTCTTCAGACTGACAGTGTATTTCACCAATAGGCCAGTACTCGGGGCTTTTTCGTAACCACGAAGGACCGTCCCACCATCTAGAAAGGAGCATTTGTCGCGAAGGACAACCACGCGATAACAAGTCGGCTATGTTCATATTTCCTGGAACATGTCTCCATAACTGACCTTTCGACAACTCACGAATTTCTTTGACCCTATTGCTGACAAAAACAGACCAATTGCCTTGTTCTCTTATCCACCAAAGCGCTGTGGTGGAATCGGACCAAAATGTGATTTTTATGTCTGGCAAATTGAGGGCTTTGACAATAGAATTCGCAAGTCTAGAACCTATACAACAAGCCATCAGTTCTAAACGAGGTATGCTTAAAGGTTTCATGGGGGATACCCTGGATTTCGCTCTAACGAGAATTACTTTTACTTCAGAATCAAGTATTGATCGAACAAAGACGCACGCCGCATACGCCCCCTTGCTAGCATCCACAAAGACATGTAGTTCAGATGAAGAATTAATTACCATGTAACGAGGAAAAGTAACATCTTTTAAAACAGACATCTTTAAACCACTTTAAAAAAGTATTTACATCATTAGGGGACAATTCATCGTCCCAAGCAATTTTCAACTTCCACAAGTCTTGCAATAACAGTTTCGGAAGCAATGTAGTTGGGGTTAACAAGCCAATAGGATCAAAAAATTTCTGAACAATTCCTAAAATTAGTCTTTTTGTGATTTTCGTATCGCATGTTAATGCTTCCATATCTGTGCAACACTTCAAGGTATCATTATCTAAATTCCAAATTACCCCTAAAACGCAAGTATCTCCTGAATGTTTATCAACATTTATACCTGCTACATTGCTTTCAAAACCACGCAAGTTAAAACATTGATTTGACATAATTAATTTAGCATGCTCAATGAAACGTTCTTGTTCATCAGTGTTAAATACTCCTGATACACAATTGTCTGCATAGAATGAACGTTTCAGTTTCTGAGCAACATCTTTATACTGAGGTGGGCAATTGTCTACAATATGCATTATAGAAGCATTCAACAAAAAAGGGCTAGAAGAGACTCCAAATACAACTCTACAGTGCCTATAAATGAGCTGCCCTTCATAACATGGGAAAAAAAACCTAAGAAAATTTCTGTCCTTAGGTGCAACAGACAACATTAAAAAAGCTTTCTCTATATCCGCACTTAAACCGATCAAGAATATCAGGTATCAATTCAATAAGATTAATTCCCTTAAATAAACATTCGTTCAAAGAGGGTTTCCCTCTCTCCGCGGCAGAAGCGTCAAAAACCAGACGGATTTCAGTAGTTTCACTATCTAGTTTAATCACTGGCCTGTGTGATAAATAATGACATTCTTTATTCAATTCCAAATCTGGCACCCGTTCGATTATGTTCAATTTTTCCCATTCCTGAAACACCTTCTGATAATCGGTGAAAAATCCACCACATCTAAATCTATTGATCATTTTTTCATGTCTCTTCCAGACTAATTCTTTATTATTAGGTAAATTCGCAGAACTGCACTTCCATGGAAGTTCTACTTCATATCTTCCAGCGGGAAGAATTTTCATTCTATCATTAAAATCACTTAAATTAAGATCACTTTTCTCCATTTCAATTTGGGTTGGATCAGTTATTTCTAAAATTTCAAGTTCCCATAATTTGTTTATAGGTACTTTCATTGCATGCATTGATAATGTCGTCAAAATATTATCTTTCTCACATGAATTTTGTTTTCCAATTACAGTCCATCCAAGTTTCGTTTCAACGGCCGTTAAGCCAGACTGTAATTCAACAGAATTTCCTGTCAACAATTTTCCTACAACGTCTGCACCAATCAAAAGATTAATTTCGGTTTCTTTTCGGAAAGAATCAGTAAAATCTATCTTCTTTTCTTTTAATTCATTCAAAATCCCGTTAGCTTTAATCTTAGGAATAAAACCACAAATCCTTTTTTCAGAAAGAGCTTCAAAATTACAAGCAAAAGTTCTTTTTAAATTACTGACCTCGACAGAAAACACATCATGTCGTTTTGGTTTCGTTTCAGCCCATCCAAACAGCGCATGTATAACAGTTTCGTCTCTCAGTGGAGATGCTTTAAGCTGAGTCATAACATTTTCGCTTACGTAACTACTTTGACTTCCTGTATCAATCATCGCGCGAATAATTTTCTCATGACCTAGATATCGAATAAGTACGCAAAGAGTTTGCAAAAATACAATTTCGCTTCTGCCACAATTAGAGAGAGAACTCTCAGATTTTAGAACACTCTTTTGCTCAACATTTTTTTCTTGTTTGGAACACATAATTTCAAAATGAGGATTATTACAAATAGAACAATTCAATTGCTTTTTGACACTACAAAATTTACTTAAGTGACCAGCTCTTTTTAAACAAGAAAAACATGCACCTTTTTTCATCAACAATTGTTGTTTAGCAGCCAAAGTCATTTTCATCGCGGTAAAACATTTTTCACTAGGATGAGACTTATCACAAAAAATACAGTTATTAATTCTCTTACCTGAATTATCAACAAGGCTTACCAAAGCTGATGCTGTTGTCAGGTCAGCTTGTTTTACCTGTTCAATAAAGTCCTTCTTTCGATGACTTTGGTGCGGCGCGAAACCAGTCCGGGCAAGTAAAACCATTTCTTCATCCTTTACTTCCTGTCGAAGAAAATTCATCAAAGGTTCTAAAGTTCGAGATCCTTTGGTTTCTGTCGAGTCGTGATTTAACTTCTTTCCCAAGCCACTAACACTTCTTCTGGAAGGCAACTCTCCACTAACGGCGTTAGAAAGTCCCCGTACTTTTCTTGTGTTCTTCCCAAGCTTTCCAATGCTCGCAGCTTTCCTTCCAGTTCATCATATAGAGAGGGAAGATCCGTCTTCGCTCTTCCGGTAGCAGCGTTCTTCATAACTAAGCTTAACAAATCTCTAACATAGATTTGCACAAGCAAATCTTCTCGTCCAAAACGCTCTTTCAATTGTTCAATTGCCTTAGGGTAATTAGCCGCCGTAGCTGGGAAACTCAGAACTAAACGTTCTGCTTTCGATTTGGGTTCCATAGATTGCAATAAATCTTGCATCTTATCCTCATCGGCAATACTTTTGTCGTCGTGTATTTTCTGAAACTGACTCCAAAAGGTCAGGTATTCTTTCGCTTCGCCATTGAACTTTTTCAGCTCTATCTTTGGCAATTTGAATTTTCTCGTTTCCTTATTGTCATTCGACAGAGCGACTTCTTGCAATTTCAAATCTATCTGAGCACATAGCTCTAAGTACCGGTCTCTGTAAGTTTCAGATTCTTCTAAATCTTCATTAAATAAATGTTCGTCATCTTCACTCTGTAAAAACTGTTCTGAAATAGCAGTTTGACAGACATCAAGTCTCTGAAACTTATCACTAAGTTGAATTCTCAAAATCGAAAGCGATTTCAAATCACATACTTCTTTCGATAATGCCGTTTCTATTTTCTTTAAACTCAGAGAAAAAGCAGTTCTCAGCCCTTTTCGTTGTGTTTTTAAAGCATTTAAATTCATTTTCAAAAGTTCTAGGTTCAAAAGTTCTTAAATGGCCAAAGCACCCAGTCCCGCCGAGGGGACCACTATGTTAGAAAACAAGTTCAGAAAGTCTTCACGGGCTGCATCTACCCGATGCCGGGTGCATTTGGAAATAAGCCAAAAAGCCTTTTAACACAACATTCATAATTTTATTTACAAGATTAACAGACGACAAAAACATACATACCACATACCGCCGAGAACAAACTTAATCTGACTTACAAAATTCAGCTCGGAAGCTGACGTCACTTTTTACAGCGCCGCTCATTGGACAGTTACATTCACTTCACAACATGCATAGAATGGGAAAGAAATGCTGATTGGCGATAATGAAGATCGCCAGATAGTGCGATACTGATGGAATATTGTATCCTGTCATAGAACATCCGAATCGGCTGTGTCCGAATAGTCGTTTGGCGACGAAACTTTCAGTCGCCAATTGAAGGGCAAGAACGTTTTTGCGTTTTACTAATTTTATTGTTGCTTTGGGACTCAAAATACAATCCTGATTTTTTTTACAATACCTATATTAAACTACTCTTCCAAAATAGTTTTCGTCAGAGTTGTCCTTCATTTCATTTTGTGTGCCTATTTTAAGTGGAAAATCGTCATTTTATAGTTTTCCTTTGCTGTTTGGAAGATGAAGGAAATAAAAGCCGACTTTCGAACTTCAGCAGTTTTATACCTAGCACTGTATCTGGTAGGAATTTCAACGATGCATTTGATTTCCTTTAGCCCATAGAAATCTTTTTAATTCTATCAAATCGACTATTTTCCATTTTTCGCTATTATTTTTTAGCTTTAATATGTTTAAAATTGTTGTTTCCAAATAGATTAAAAGAGAATTCTTCAGATTACAAAAATATGAAATATTGTTGTCTACGTTAAGTAGTTTATGAGAAAGATCTTCAAACATGCAACATCAAGCGATTTCACAAGTGCTCTTCAAGGTTGCAATTCCTTAAAATGCCTGAAATTTCCAAAATACTTCATTTTATGCCAAAATATTTTGGATATCGTTATTTATGCATAAACATAACCCCCGTGGCAAATTTCATGAAAATCCGTCACCCTACGGCCACAGGTTTTTCTGATTTTTGCTCATTTCACATGGAATGACCCTGCTATCAGAAATAAACTGCCCTTTTGGCGATCAAAATTGCCTACATGCATTTACACTATATCCAGGCGCATGTCAATTGTCACGAACGTGGACAATTTCGGAGTGAACAAATTAAAAATGGGAATGGACAAAAATAATAGTACAAGCTGGGTTGAACGGACATTTTTTATTCGTATTCTTAACGGTTACTTACATATTTATTTCCATTAGTTTTCTTTTCGTCGATACCTCGTTTCTAGTTCTTCCTCCAGATGTCCCTAACGAAACAGATCCCTTCTCAAGACGTGACTCCTTCGAGCACAGGTCGGCAATATCCACCTGTCATCGGAGCGTTGAAGTCACAACTATCCTTTGGGGAAGAATCTGGTTGGTTGGTTTTGGGGTTTTATGGCGCAAGGGTCATATTTGGCCATGCTGCGCCAGACACAATACAATATCAAGTAATTGACACAAAACATACAATATCAAGTAATTGATATACACACAGTGAAAGCTTTACTGACACAGAAGAGAGAAATACACCGGGCAGGAATCGAATTTGCGCCGCCTACAACTCGAAGGATGCTAGCGCAGTGGGCATATCCACTGAGCCATGACGGCCCCAGGGGGAAGAATCTGGATTCGGGAGTTGTCTTTGGCTGTTGTGATGGAAAAGACTTCCAGTTGAGGCCTCCTGGATCCACAAAAGCGATGAAAAACTATTCACAACTAGGATGTACCTGTTCCGGTCGTCTATCTGAGGTAGAAGGAAGACACAATTTTGGCAAAAATTGAGTTATGTAATTCTTTTTGTGAAAATTTTTAAGACAATAAATATTATAAAAATAGTTTTCAAAACGCTGTGGTCACAATATTGCACGAAAAGTCAACATTTCACTTCTAACACACAACCGCAATGTGTCTGAAATCATTTAACCCTTAACGTTTCGAGTTCCGATCTAATATTGAAGTTGCTAATGGTAATGTTTAGGTATTGGTATTTTTAATTAACGTCATACTGGAGCAACACAACGGGCTATTGGTGAGTCAGGGATCAATCTCAAACGGAAAAATCGAGAACACGTAATTTTGAATCACGGCCAGATGACAAGGCAACACCTGAGCTGGCACCCCACTCTCCAAACTTCCACACCACGCCAACATGGGGACATTTTAGGCCACGACAGATTTAACGTGCACCAGCCTCCTTTGTACACGACCCTCCGGTTGCTAGTCCATTAGTCTTCCAATCAGGCTACCGCCGGCCCCGTCTATAAGTTTAAAAATTGGAGTTGGAAATTAAGCTATTCTTGATCCTCGATTTTCTAACTTGTTTCATTTCTGTGCAAAGAATCAAACAAATCTAAATGTAACAAGTGTTAAATATTAATACTTCAAGAGAAAAAACACAGAAAAGCGTCAACTCAAATATATAAATCTTACAAGACAGCCCCAAAAATTGAACTCTGCAAATTTTACTTCTCAATATAGAATTCATTCCTATTGACGCTTATTGGGAATTTAGAGATGGTCCAACAATGGTTGGAAGAGTAACGGATAAGCAGCCGGTGGGTTGAGTTCGAAACTCGATCCAAAGAAACACCGTGTACAAAGGGGGCTGGTGCATGTTAAATCTGGACTCAAATGTCCTCACGTTGGCGTAGTGTGGAAGTTTGGAGAGTGGGGTGCCAGCTCAGGTGTTGCCTCGTCATCTGACCGTGATTCAAAATGAAGTGGTGTTGTGCTCGGTCTTTCCCTTGGGGATTGGTCCCGGACCGTCGCCAATAGCCCTTCGTGTTCCTCCAGAGCAACGTTAATTACTAGTCCGAACTCAAATTGGGGGGCATCGTCGCAAGTTCTCTGAATCCAATAAATTCCACAATCTCGTTTATATGCAATGAGCTTTGGAACGAAATCTATTTGATCCAAGTGTCGTCATTAAAAGAACAAATTAACCGAATAAGGTAGGCCGTTAATTAACGTCACACTGGAGCAACACAACGGGCTATTAGCAGCTGTTAAGGAGCAGAGCTAAGTGAAAAACCAGCATCAAACAGCACAGCATGAGAAAACGACCACTGTGCAACAACACAACACATGCTGATGTCATCGATTTTTTTCTAACTATTCAAGTTCCGAGAGTAGGTAGGTAGTTGAATTGACGTCGCACTGGAGCAACACAAAGGGCTATTGGCGACGGCCTGGAATCGATCCCTAAGGGTAAGTAGTTAACGTTGCACTGGAGCAACACAACGGGCTATTGGCGACGATACGGGATCGAACCCCGAAGGGAAAAATTCGAGGACACCACGTCCTTAGCGACATAAAAAGTGCGCCACGTGGTGTTGCCACCAAACGAGGCGTATAATACGTACCCAAAATAGGAATCCATATGCCATTTGGGGCCACGCTTATCCCTTACTGGCACTAAATCACATAATTGGCGACAATTTTTGTTCGTCGAATAATGGTCGATGGAAAAGTACGCAAGTATCTGAAATACATATATAGATGTCACCTACAGAACCATTTAAGAACTCTCATAAAAATTGCAATATCTCAGACTAGGAGTTGTGTTGAAACAATTTTGGAGAACTAAAAGGTGGCATTCTTGATAGAAAAAACTAAACTTTTTTTGAGGTGACAAGCTTCCTTAAATGGATTTATTTTTACCCTTCAATGCGTCCTTCATTCAACTTCTTCACAATGGAGATGCAGGGAGGGGGTTATTGTCTTCTTGAACTTTCAATCCAACTGTCCTATCTCCTTCGCCAAACAGCTGGATTTGGTGAGTTTGCTGGATGCCAGCGACTTCTTCGGGCGTTGCGTGAAGGATTTGGAAATCTCCCTGAAAAAATTCCAACAATCATTTTAAAGACCTATTGTTAAAGCAATTTTAAAATTTCTCCTCGGATACTTATTTGGAAAGTTTTGCAAAATCAAAATGACTCATTCCAAACAAATTCAACTGGTATTGCTAATCTTGTCATGAAGCACACCCTTCACATTGACGTTAGTAAATTGAATACTAAAGTTAATAAAAGTCTTATTTTCACATAAAGAAGATTGTATTATTGTTATCTAAATTAAGTTTTATACATTTATCCCTGCTATCCATATGTAATGTTAAGAAGGACGTCAAAAACAAAAACGCATCCCTTTGACGTTAAGCCAATATAATAATCTATATATATATATATAAAGCAAAGTTGGTGTCTGTTCTCTATACAAATCTACACCATTTGACCAATCCACATCAAGTTTGGTACACTTATTCTTTGGAACCCTGCGGATAACGTAGGCTACATATTAACCCCCATACTATCTATCTCGGGTGTGCCAGAGAGGGCTTAAAACTCTATTCGAAATCCCCATAGGAATAGCATTGCGTATTTATACGATCAATCGCAGACCAATTCACACTAAATTTGGTACATTAATTCTTTAGAATTCTGTGGGACACAGGCGATATATTAACCCAGTTCGATTTGTCCTGGGTCAGCAGGGGGCTAAAAACAATTCGAAATAACCACAGGATTAACATTGAGTATTTTTACAATAACTACCATACCAATTCACACCAAATTTGGAACATTCATTCTTTAGAATCTTGCGGGAAGCACAGGCTTTAAATTAACCTGAAATGTCTTGCATCTCCAGTGGGGGCTAAAAACAATCCGAAATCCCCTTAAGAACATTAAGTATTTTTACGAACACTGTCATAACAATTCACACCAAATTTGGTATATTCATTCTTTGCAATCCTGCGGGAAACAGGCTATAAATTAACCCCAATTAGATTGATTCTGGGTCTATAGAGGGGTCTAAAAACAATTTTAAATCCCCATAGGAATAACAGTGTGTAATATTACAATGAATTACAAATAATTCAACCTGAGCAATGCTGGGTAATTCAGCTTGTATATACTATATTATACATGAAATAAACACTGTAATTATCAAATAAACAATATAAAAACTAACATAAGAGTCTTTTGCTTGTCCTATTATAACTACGTAATAGCAAAATAGAGGATGTTGATAAAAGTCAAGAAACGCTTGAAGGGGTCGACGGTCAAAGAAGTTTGACAACCCGTTTTAGAAGGGTGTGTGTCATCCGTATCATCATCCTGTCTCAACAAAAGTTTAATGTGGCCACTGAAAACCATATAACAAATTGTGACACTCCTAAAGGAGCATGTATGTCAATGCAGGTACGTAAACGCGATAATCTGAAAAGAAGATTGCCAGACAAACCTTTGCTTCTTTGATGGCCCGTTCCAAAATATTGGCCTCGTTCTCGGCACTTATGTCATGGAAGTCAATGGCTGTCGCCTCCATCTCTGTCTCGCTGAGGCCGCTGCCCAGGAGGGAGCTCTGAGAGTCCATGAAGCTGTTCTCGGCCTCCTGCTTCGCATCCATTTGGCTGGATGGTGCTTGGTGAGGAGCACCCTGCAAAGCAATCAACGGTACCTATGTTACTTTTCATCTTTTTCCCAGCAGCAGTGCTGGAGCCTCTAAGTAGTTAATTAACGTCGCACTGGAGCAGCACAATGAGCTATTGGCGACTGTCCGGGATCAATCCCCAAGGGAAAGTACCACCGAGACCTCATCTTTTATGTCAGATATTCTCCTGTTTGTAAAAGTCTGAGATCGCTTCAGATCATGTCACTCTTGGTCAATTGGATCAGAGTGGCTAGCTATGCATGTGTAGCTATTTACTCTGGATCAGATCTTTCAATCAATATTTACTCGGGCCAGTTTTGGATGTGGAACGCCCTATATTCTGATTGGTCAGAGAGTGACATATAAGTGAAGTTCATTTATATCTTAAGTTCTATTTCTACAAAGTACTGGTCATCTCCTTTTGTTTGTGAGCTGTTTTGGCACCCGTTTCTAATTTACATATGATGTTTGATGTATGATTTTTGATGCTGGCTTTTATATGTATTTTATTGTAATAAATTTTTAAATCTCACCATGCTGTGTTCATTTTTAAATGCTCAACCACGCATTTTCCACTAGGATTTTACTTCACTAAATTGTTAACCCATTAAGTGAACATTTTTCCCAGCAGCAGTCTTGGAACTTCTAAGTAGGTAGGTAGTTAATTAACGTCGCACAGGAGCAACACAACGGGGTATTGGCGATGGTCCGGGATCAATCCCCAAGGGAACGATCAGAGGACAACACCTAGTCATCTGACTGTGGTTCAAATCATCATATAGTTATCAGTTCTTTAATCTTTGAAGAGTTGTTAAAAAAAATTTTTTAATGCTCAAAAATTTTAATTTTATTTTAAAGTACATGATTACGTTTTCTAAAAAAACATTGGATCAGCTTAAAATATTTTAGTAACGCTAACTGTAATACATTTTGTATTATATGGAGCCTATATTTATGTATAATAATTGGTATTAGTGTTATATACATTTTTGGCTATTACAAATATTTTTGTATTTCATATTAAAATCAGAAACTGTAAAGTATAAAAATGTCACGAATTTTGAAACAATGTACCTTGAGCGTAAATGCAAATATATTCAACAGAAGTATTGTAATTAAATATTATAAAACACATTACATTTTTCAAAGTATTTTTTAAATAATTTAAATAAATAAAAACAATTTTCTTCAATGGTACTTAATAAACTTTTCCAAAGACACCATGAGGTAAAAAAAAAAAATTTTAATTACAAAGGATTGTAGTTTGATGTTCAATTGATATCTATACATTTAATATGAGCATGATTTGAATTAATAATTCATAAAAATTCCAATTTGACCATTGTTTTTTAAGCTAAGGTGATTTTTGTACTGTAAGATGACCACAGTTTTGAAATACATATCGTTACCCCCATGCCAAAAGCGCATATCTGCAAAATTGACGTTTCTACAAAAACGCGTTCAAAGTTTTGATGCTTCGGGGAAATCGAGTTAAGACTCAAAGGTTGTTTTCTCATGAAAATCGGCATTTCCGCTGAGAATCAAGATGATTCGAGGCTTTGTCATTGTATAAAACATGAAATGATTATTCAACAAATGCAGTTAGGTGAAAATCACCAAAATGCAGATACACACTTTGATGTATTTTTTCACTTTACATGAAAAAATTCACTAAACTGTTAAATTTCCATCGTTTTTGTAGTTTATATTCACTCCTAAAATAAATAGCTTCCATTTGACACCAAATTTGCTAAATTTGAACTATTAGTTCTCAAGTTAGGGCCATTTATAGACAGTGTGGCAAATCCAAGATGGCTGCCATTTTGTGAAATCGACCAATTATTAAATTCCTGTATTTCAGCTAATATTGGGATAATATTTAAGAAATTGAGATTTGTGGGTTTCATTGCCATGTCTACCTATGGTACAAATTTGCAAAAATCTATGACTGGCGCAACTTTCTCTCAAAACGGGCGTTTTCATAGGGATTGACCCAACTTCTAGGACATAGGTTGCATTAATAAGGTTTGACAGCACTGGTGGGTAGGTATTTTAATTAATGTCGCACTGGAGCAACACAACGGGCTATTGGCAACTGTCCGGGATCAACTCCCCATAATTTTGAATCATGATCAGATGATGAGGCAACACCTGAGTTGGTACCCCACTCTCCAAACTTCACACCACGCCAACGTGAGGAAGTTTGAGGCCAAGACAGATTTAATGTGCACCAGCCTCCTTTGTACACGATAGTCTTTGGTTGGATTCGAACTCTCAACCCTTCGGTTCCTAATCCGTTACTCTTCCAACCGAGCTACCAAGGCCCCTGACAGTATTGTATTTTTGGAGAGTTTAAATTGATCAAACCTTTGGAATCAAAGGCAGGCCTTTCATCTTTCTTCGGAATGCAGTGCGACATTTGGAATCCACATTTTGCTTGATTTTATTCCAATCCTGATCTGTGATTCCAAAGTGGAAATTCAAGTGACCTGTACGAAAAATCATAATCATCAGACTATATATATTGTATTGGTACAACCTTTGCACAACTAGAAGAGTAAATAAAGAACCATTCCAAAAGTGGTAGAAATGCATCCTTTACGGACGGTGGACGACGTCTTGTTTCGACGTGAAGAAAGGTGCAACAGTTTAAGGTTAACAGTTTAAGATTTAACAAGAGAGTGTTACTTTTATTTTCATTTCAATTGTGTTCCATGATACAAATCCATAATAGTTAAAATTCTAATTAAAATAATCATTTTAGTATTGGGAAGAAAATTTAATATTAAATTTGATAAAAAAAATTCACATCACTGGTTATGGGTTAAACTCAAAGTAATCTAAACCAGTGGTTCTTAACCTTTTTAAGCCGCGACCCAAATTTGAGAAATATGTTCATGTCGCGACCCAAAAAAAAGTCAAAATTTTTTCATTGCTTTATTTTAGATCGTATTTTTAAAAAATCTTCAATCCTACGATGATGATTTTTTTTAACTTACAAATTTTTTATTTATTTTTTTAATAATAAAGATAAACAAAAGTACTTTTCGATCCAAGGAAAATTTAATTAATAATCAAGTGTTTTTAATAATTTTTATTGACCAAATTAAAATATATTTATAACTTTTTGAAAATAATTGACATTTTAACTTATTCCTAAAAAAAAAAAGAAATATCAATACATATGTTAAGTCTTTTAAATTTTAAATGCAAGTCATACAGTTTTAATGAGAACCTTGTGCTTGAATACATTTTGAAAGATCTTCAAACCTCGGTTGAATGCTTGTCAAGGAGCACCTTATATCTATTTCAGGATTTAACTTGTTCCGGTAATTGTTTTTGATTACACACAGAGCCGAAAAACCAGCCTCACACATATATGTTGTTGAAAAGGGCAATAATACTTTTAGGGCTTCTTTAACAATTATTGGCTTTTCGGTTTTTAATTTTAACCAGAAAGCACATAAAGATTCAGTGTTTTTGTAGAAATTGTATCGAAGTGCTTGGTCACTTTGTATTTCTATTAATTGTTCTTGAAATTGATTAATATTAACAAATTCCTCATGCAAATCACTTACATCAAAATTAAATGGCATTCGAACCCAATTATATTTGAAAACATCGTCTGCAGGGAAATATCGATCAAAGTCTGCTATTAGTTTTTCTAAATGATTAATAATAATTTTCTGTATTTCAAAATCTGTGATATCAATATTATTGTCTTCAACAAGTAAATGAAGAGTCGGGAATGAAGCAAGTTTCTTTACTTCAACCTTATTTCTCCATAATTTGAGTTTATTTTTAAAACATGTAATTTTTTCAGTTAATTCAATAATAGTATGATTACGTCCTTGCATAGACGTATTTAGATTATTTATTTCAAATAAAATATCTGACAAATAAGCAACTTGAGTAATCCACTTCAACTCGGAGAATTTAGATGCTAATGGGTGTTTCTTTTCTCTCAAAAATAATTCGACTTCTGTCCGTAATGATAATACTCTTTGAACAACTTTGCCCCGGGACAGCCATCTAACTTCAGAATAATATAATAAATGTTCGTATTCTGCACCAAATTCGAAACACAGTTCGCGGAAAATTCTACAGTTAAGAGCTCTTGATTTGATAAAATTGACTACCGCAACAATTTCATCCAAAACGATACATAATTCGGGTGATAATTTTTTTGAAGCAAGATTTTGTCTATGTAACAAACAATGAATCGATATAATTTGTGGATTCATTTGTTTTGCTCTTGTCGAAAATCCCTTTTGAGATGCTGTCATGGCAGCTGCACCGTCGGTGCAAATACTGAAACACTGATTCCAATTTAATCCTTCTTCTTTAAAAAACGAATCGACCATAAGAAAAATATCTTCACCTCTAGTTGTTGTTGACATTGGTTTGCAAAATAAAATGTCCTCCTGTATATCTGTTAAACCTGGATACCGCACGTAAACCATGAGTTGAGCATCTTTACTTACATCTGTCGTTTCATCCAGTTGAATACTAAATAAACCAGCAATTTTTATAGCAGAAATAAGTTGATTCTTAATATCAAATGACATATCATTAATTCGTAAACGAATTATATCATTTGATAATGGTATCTTTTGTAATTTCTTTGAACTTTCATCTCCGCACATGATACGTGCCATGTCAATGGCAGCAGGTTTTATAAGTTTTTCAGCAATATTATGGGGTTTCTTTTGTCTTGCAATATGCCAAGCCACATGAAAAGAAGCAAGTGTAGCTTGTTTGGCAGAATTTATAAAACCACTACTACTTGGTGCATCCAAACGCTGTCTTTTTAAATGGGCTTCTTTTCTTTCGAAAAAAGTACGATCTTTTCCCTCAAAGGAAAAATTTTTATGTTTTGCATCAAAATGTCTTTTAAGTTTGTTCGGTTTCATCGATTCATTACTTAATATTTCACTGCACAACACGCATTGCGGCTTGTTCACTCCTCGATCATAAATGCAAGTAAAACCTAATTCTAAAAATGCTTCCTTGTATTCACGTTTTGCCATTATTAGGGTGATTACAATTTTACAATACACACTGCAGCTTGATCACTCCACTATTAATAATAAGACAAAATTTGTTTCTAAAATGCTTGTATTCACGTTTCACTGTTATTACACGTTTCACTGTTATTCACAACACAATACGCAGAAACGAGTTTTTGACAGAGAGCTTACTGAGTCTGCGCGCACGCAAAGCAATGGCGTGCGTATTACCAACACCTCCTAGAAGAGAAAGCCTCAGGACAGGAATTGGACGTCACTTCCGGAAGGCCATTTGCGAAGAGCGGTAAAACCGAAACATTGTATTAGGGAATAACTTGTATTAGGGAATAACTCTTCTAGGAGGTGTTGGTATTACTTATTATTTGGTGTATTACTAACTTTTTTGGTTCGACTCAGCGCGACCCAAGAAATATGCTTCGCGACCCAATTTTGGGTCGCGACCCATAGGTTAAGAACCGCTGATCTAAACCACTTGAGAACCAGATGGAAAAACATTGCTCATCTTGGCATTTGGGGCACTGTTTATTTACTATCATGTGATTTACTTTACTAATTCGTATGTCACGTTTTAATCTTTCAAAAATTTACCCAGCTTATATATTCTTAATATATTCTTAATATATTAAGGTTTTACATTAATATATTAAAAATTAATATTTAAATAAATCAAATCTAAAAACTACACTGTAATTTGTGTCTCATGTCAAAAAAATTTAAACTCGTATGTGCAAAGAATTAATTAAAATCATAAAAATTCGATTGAAATAAAAAAAATCTGATTTAAATCAAATAAATCCAATGTTTTTGATTTTCTTCATACCCTGAATCATATTAAATAAGTTAAATAAATTTTAATTTTCTGGCCTTTTTGTAACCCAACTTGTCTAAAAAATAAGTTAGGTTGAAAACATTCTTTCTACAAATAGATGCAGAGTTTACTCCTTTTAAAACAAGATATCTGCAATACAATATTTTTGCAAAGAGGAAATCAAGAAACCTATGTGCTTTCTCTTGAAGTTTCTTAATTACAGGCATGATACTAGATGAATATTTTATTAAGACGCTCCTTCTATTTAAGCTGTCGATTTTCTACCAGAGGGTTTACTACATAAGATAAGTAGTTGGTTCGTTGATTTGGGTTTTATGGCGCAAATCTATCCAGCAATAGAATAAGTTGGTTCTTATTTACAATATTTAGATCATAAAAAATAATAATAGTATTTTAATACTGATTCATAATAAAATCATGATTAAGTAAACACAAAAGTATAGGATCATCCTCGTCATGAACATACGAATAAAAAGTTGTGATGAAGTTTAAAACATGAAAGATAAACTCAGATGGAATTCAAAAATTTTATGTTTTGAAAAACTTATATAGAGATTTGGATGGGGATTTTCCCCAACCAAATCTTGTAAGTTTAAAATTATGTTATGAAAAAAATACTGACTGTGACAATTAAAATATGGTGAATTGCAAAAGGAACTACAGACGCGCTACACACAGGTGGCATAAGATAAGTGTGGGGCACTCAGAACTTATTTTTAGCTTACTGAAAACAAATATTAAACACTGCTTTTCTTTTTCAGTTGGGTCACAAAAGTTTAACACAAGTAAACAACTATAGGGCAGTCCAAAAGCAAGTTTTCAGTCTGCTATCAATATAATTTTTTTAAATCTGGACACCCAATACATTAGTGATAGGAAGACCTAGTCTTATACCAGCCATAGAGTAGTAACATTGATAATTGCAGATACAAGATTGGATCGAAAGCAAAAAATCTAAAGGTTATATAAACTCATGAGTCAACTCGATTTTCCGCTGATTCTTTCACTCAAATACAATGAAATACAAATCATTTTAGCCCTACGTTAAAAAGAGCACAAAACATGCAATTATGACAATCCTGGAAGCTATCTTGATGTCAGTGTTCCAAGGAAGCAGGAAAATGAGATAGGTAGGTATTTAATTAACACCACACTGGAGCAACACAATGGGCTATTGGCGACGGTCCGGGATCAATCCTTAAGAGAAAGATCGAGGACAACACCACATAATTTTGAATCACGGTCAGATGACGAGGCAACACCTGAGCTGGCAACCCACTCTCCATACTTCCACACCACGTCAATGTGAGGACATTTGAGATCACAGCAGATTTAAAGTGCACCAGCACCCCTTGTACACGCAGGTCTTTCGTTGGATTTGAACTCGCAACCCTCCGACTCCTAATCCGTTACTCTTCCAATGGGCTACTGTGGCCCCAGGAAAATGAGGAGAAAATGATAAACCGTGTTGGGGGTAGCTGAATTAACGTCACACTGTAGTCGTCCGCGCCAGCCCAAGCATACTCGTCTATGCTTGGTAGGACAGTCTTGGATAGGACTGAGTTTCGAACTTGCAATCCTTCGATTGCTAATCCGCTACTCTTCCAACTGGGCTACTGCGGCCCATAAACCATGTCATATAGGAGCAGAAGTAGAAACTACGTTCTCACATTTTATCCCATAGATGAAGAGGGGATCAAGCTGCTTCTTCTTGTGCTTGCCCATGCCAGAGATGTTGGAGCAGGCCTGCGTCTCCCGGTCAAATAGGTGGTCCAACAAGGTGAGGGCCATTTTCTCTGCCGTCGTGCAGGTGGTGTGGATGTGGAAAAGCTCTCTGCAAAGAAAACATTCTGCTTTCAGGACTCAAGTTTTTGAGAAATAGGTGTAAAGGAGCAAAAAAAAATTTAAACAGCAATCTCTGAGCCCAAGACAGAGAAAATAACTGAAATTAAATACATTTAATATATCTATGTACAGCCATGGAAAAAAACCAACAGCCCTCATCATTCGAGCAATTTTAACAGTAGAGAAAATTCAAAGATGGCGTTTGACAGGAACTAACGTCTTCTATAAATTCAAATGCATAAAATTTGCATAAGGGGCCCTCTTCATATTAAATTCAGCACCAACTTCATAATTTAAAATGGAAACCCCCTATTTCGACACAATTTCAAATCTATACCAAAATTTAACTTCAGATACCAAATTTCATGTCATTAGGTCCTACCGTTTCAAAGTTATGAGTACAGAAAGATAGAAGCTAATTCAGAAGAAAGATTAAATCAGTTTCTCAGACTTTTATGGATATCTTCTAAAATAATATTTTTATAGCGCTGATATTTTGTACCATGTTAAACTCAACAAAATCCACCTAATGTTTTATTTTTTAAATAGTTTTTAGTATGCAATAATATTTATTAAATTAATGTTTGAAGAAATTATGAATTGGAACCTTACTATATTTTGATGGGAATGGATTCAGAAAGACTTCTAACAGGACCATGCAAAATTTCAGCTCATTCCAATCACTAGTTTTTGCATTACATTAAATTTTCTTCATTATGCCGACTTTAGGGGGAAACCAAAAATTTAAAAAACGTCCGACAAACCTCGGATAATAATTCTTGGATGTTTGCACTTGCTTAAAATAATAATGTAATTCTTTAATCGTTTTCACTTGCATAATAAATACAATAATTCTCGGATCGTTTCCAAATGCTGACAAATATGTTTGAAATAGTGTTCAAATTTGAAATTCGGGTAGTTATAACTACAATCAATCTTGATCTATGAATAGTTGGTTCGGGTTTTTCCGTGATTGCACTGTAAGTTATATATATTATGAGTATATATGAGCTTATATATTATGAGCTATATATATATATATGAGTATATTATGAGCTTCCAACTGTTTCAAAGCATTCAATCGAACACCTTAAAAAATTCATAGTCATGTCAGGATTTTAGAAACATTTATAAATTGAAAAAAAATCCTAATCATACGGAACAACAAAATTTTCCCCAAGACGAGAGGAGGGTATGTTCAAGATTTTAGAATTCTAAAGCAGGCAGACCCTATCAACACCAATACGAATCTTTGCTGTTGCAAAACAAAAGTAAGCATTTGTAGGTAGTTTTAAGAAATGTATGAATCCTATTTCATGCACAAGGGTAATGTTCTTGTTCATCAAGTCAGTAACACTCACGTAGGCGAAATGCGACATCGCACTCTGCATTCCAGGTTGTCTGGATTTCCCAACCAAGAGCCATCTAGATAGTCCTCTGTAAACAATCAACATTTTAAGCGCATTTGCATCTACTATAAAGACATGAGTAAAAATCATACATAAACTCGCAAAAAAATTACAGTAACTGCTCAATATATTGTGTTTCTTGGGGGGACCAGGAAAAGCATATATCGAGGATCACGAAAAAGTTATTTATAGAAATTAAGACATAAATTATGTATTAAGTTAAGCATCTTTTATATAAAAGTGAGAACAAAGTACAGCTACAAGTTAAACTTGCCAATCAGGACGACTTCATAAGTTGTGCATTGCCTCACAATATGTAAAGTTTTATTGGCTGCCTAGTCATGTTGGGGTTACTGAAAATGAACTTGCAGATACTGCTACCATGTCTGCAAGATTTTGAAGTGGACAGACTTTTCCAATAACCTTTAAAGGACTTTAAATCTATCATTCAAGATGTGATGCAGAATGGCAATCCAAGTGGGATGATGAAACCTTTTAATAAATTGCATCATATTAAGCTCCCAATTTCTGACTGGCTCAGTTCATACAGACTTCCATGCACAGAAGAGGTACTACTGGCACATCTGCATATAGGCTTGGTTTGGAGGGTTACATGGCACAAGGGCCATATTTGGCAGTGGTGCCAGACACAACACATACAATATCAAGTAATAGACAGATGCAATGAAATTTTTACTCACACAGAAGAGAGAAATACACCCAGGGAGGATGCAACTGATAGGAATTGAATCTGCGTCACCTACAACTCGAAGGTTACTAGCGCAGTGGGCACACCCACTGAGCCACAATGGTTCCCGTCTGCATATAGGACATACTCACGTAACACATCCCTAGCAATAAACTCGCTATCCACATCCCATATATATAATTGATGCAATTGTATTTTATCTGTATTGCACATTTTAATTGAATGTCCTCTATTTCTGTCCATCACAGATATTACTCTCAAACATGTTCTTAGTAATGATTTTACACATAGAAAATTTAATTTTTAACTAATGCATCTTACATGAATCTTTTAGTTTATTTTTGGCATTGTTCAAAAGTGTGTGATCTAGCTTTTATAATCTTATTGCAGATAATTTCTTAACCCTAGAAAACTTATGTTGAGATTTTAACTTTGATTTGTTTATCAAAATGTTTATATGTATCTTTATTAATCTGTTGTACTGGAACAGTATGACCTTGTAGGTCCTTGGGCCAATTGTATTATACTTACTTTATTTATAATTTAAAACAGAAAATCGATAAATAATTTTAAATTTGGTCAAATACTTTTTAAACAAATTTCCTGTATCTGCAGTTTTGATGCACCCAAATCTATTTGAATTCAATTTTGCCTTTTCACTGGGGATGGAATACTAGTTGTCTCATAACCAATGTTCTCACCAGGTGTTCGGAATACTTTCAGCTATTCGGGGGACAGTTTCTGCACATCTTTTTAAAGAAACCATTTGCAAATTTCTAAATGCCTTCCGGAGTAAGAGAACAAACCTCGAATCGGTAACTCTACGATGGCAGAGTTAGTGGGAACCCTGATGGACCCTTCATAAAAAGCAGAGCTTCTTAACTGGAGGTGCAGCCTCTCTACTCTGACAAGCAGATGGCATTAAGGAAATGCCTCAAAGTACATTTGCCAGAGTTATGTAGGTAGCATTTTAATTAACATAGCACTGGATAACGGGATATTGGCGACAGTCCAGGATGAACCCCAGAAGGGGGTGATCCGAGGACAACACCACATTATTTTGAACCATGGTCAGATAATGAGGTCACACCTGAGTTTGCAACTCACTCTCTAAACTTCCACATCACGCCAAAGTGGACATTTGAAGCCACAATGGATTGAACGTGCCCTTCGTACACGATGGTCTTTGGCTGGATTCGAAATCGCAACCCTCCAGGTTACTAGTCAGTTACTCTTCCAACCGGGCTACCGCAGCCCAAATTTGGCAGAGGATTCGACGAGAAACTCATATGGAATTCGCTTTTCTCAGGGTGGGAAAACTAAATTTTTGGACATCGCCAGCTGATCATTGAGAGTCGCAACACTTTATGAAGCCCATACATGAAGTGTTGCATGAACACTTCATGTATGGCCATATTTAGCCATGCTGCACCAGATGCAAGACATTCAATATCAAGTAATAGACACTCACACAATGAAAGTTTTACTGACATAGAAGAGAGAAATACACTCAGGGAGGAATGCACCTGACAGGAATCAAGCTGCTTTTCCATTACAGCTGTACCAATAAATTTCTGCACCAATTTGGCCTGTATTTGCTCTTATTTCTTGGTGCTATTTGGGGAAGTTCAAGCCTTGCATGATTTTCTTTTAATGAATAAGGTTTTGTCAATTTCAACAATTTTAAGACTTCCACCGATTTTAACGTTAGGATGAGATAACAAAGAATTGGCACATACTTCTCGCATATAATTATTCTAATCTACCGTTGTGTTGTGATTCATTTGAAATTGTAATTCACAGAATTCAATAGACGTTAACTCTTGACACCATATATAAATGAATCGTACGGCAGTAAGGAAAGGAATGCGTGATCCAGTAAACCACGTTTTTGTTTGGACACCTTTTTCTTCCCAGCATGAATGAAGGCTACGTAACCATTTCGAGTCACATTTTAATTTCCTCAGGTGGTTATTCGAACATGATCTTTCTTTGTGAAGAACATTTTTTTTCTTGAGGAAATAGTATTGCCGCTTGCTCATCTCTTGGCAAATCCCAAATCATGAAATCCATTGCACTAAAAAAGGAATAAGATAAAATGGCACAAAAAAACAAAGCCAGTATGGAAACAAATAGTGCCACGAAATAAGCAAAAAGGCACTGAAGTTGATTGGTATGGCTATAACATAAAAGTATCCAGAAAATAAAACACGTTTGCTACAAAATTTGAAAATGTTAAGAATGGCCTTACCTTCTCTGTTCAACGTGATAAAAGTGACTCGGGATGAAACAGGCACCGCAGGTCCCACGCTCTCCTCAGAAAACACGCTGTATGGAACAACTATCAAGGAAAACCACAGTCAACCCTTTGCATATGGAGTGTTTCGTCTCTTGACTACTGAAATGGCTCAGACGGCCCATCGTCAACATTACGGATGGCTGCCTCTGTGCTTTACCTCAGGAGAATGTGTTGTCAATATGAGCCCATCTTGCTATCTAATGTGCAGTCGTGGAAATGAAACTTTCCAAGCTGTGCCTCTTCAACACCTGGCACTTTAAGCCCAAAGGGAACTTTCAGTGCTATTTGCACAGATAGTTGATGTCAGGTCAATCTTTTTGACAAAACCTTCTCCTAGTCAACCCTCAATTGCTTTTCTAAATACATATCACACTATAAAAAGATTGCATGGTCAAGGAGAAATGATTGACATAGACGGACCAAAGGTCTAGTTCACCGATCTCGCTGTAGCGGCTCTCCACACTCAAATCTTTGTCACATGGTAGGTAGCTAATTAGCGTATCTAACATATGGTAGATATTATAATTAATGTCGCACTGGAACAACACAACAGGGCTATTGGCAACAGTCTGGGATCAAGTCCGAAGGAAAAGATTTGAGGACAACACGTAATTTTGAACCACTGTTATATGAGGACAACACCTTGATTTGAGGCCATGACAAATTGAACGTTCACCAGCCCGTGTACCTCCCCAATTTCTCTTTGGCGAGGCTTTCCACGTCCAAATCTTTGTCACACAGTAGGTAGTGAATTAACATCACAAGGGAGGAACACAAAGGGCTATTGTCGACAGTCCAGGAGCAATCCCGAAGGAAAAGATCCAAAGCCAATCCCTCGTAATTTTGAATCACAGTCAGTTGACGAGATCAACACCTGAGCTGGCACCCCACTCTCTAAACTGCCACACCATGCCAACGTGAGGCCATGACAGATTTAACGTGCACCAGTCCCTGTGTACACGAGTCTTTGGCTGGACCGAGTTTCGAACTTGCAACCCTCCGGTTGCTAATCCATTGCTCTTCCAACTGGGCTACTGCTGCCAATTTGTCACATGGAAAAGAGTGGGAAGAAAAGCCTAATGCATTTGGGCATATCTTCAGGATTCTGAGGTGCATAGCAACTTGACCCACATGTAATGAAAAGACGAGAAAATCCCAGCCGTTTCAGTAACCAGAGGGTTGAACACAATAAGGGGGAAAAATTCAACATTCACAGCCATTTCTTCCATCTTACCTGTTGTCCTAGAATATAAACAAACTACTTTAAAAAGAAAAACAGAACAGTGTAAAAACACTAGATCCTGAAATCTAAACAAACTACTTTAAAAAGAAAACAGAACAGTATAAAAACACTAGATCCTAGAAATATGAACAAACTATTTTGAAAAGAAAACAGAATAGTATAAAAACACACTAGACCCTAGAAATAAAAACAAACTACCTTAAAAAGAAAAACAGAAAAGTATAAAAACAAAGAAAATATATATAAATCTGCTAGCTCAAATTTCAACAAAATAACACTTTGTAGAATAACACAAGGTTCTGTTTTGCTACCTTTTTAAATATCTATTTTGTATGAATGAGTGTGAATAGTGAATATCTTGTACTAGTATGCAGTCTGGCTGAACCTATTTAGAGGGCCTGAAACACCTTTTGGGAGGGCATATCTTGCTAGCAGGTCGGGTAAATATTTTTGAATGGAAGTATCTGGCTCGAGAGGAGGGTAAACTTTTCCAGAGGGCCTACAGATCAATGAAACTTATTTGGTTGGTAGGTAGGTATTAAATTAATGTTGTACTGGAAAACATGAAGTATAATATTAGGAATAATTTTCAACAGGACTTGTCTTTCTGAACAAATTTGAATACGAGATAGCACTGTCAAAAATCATGCTAATCAGCTAATTATATCTAAATTAGATAATTAATGATTAGATCAATCTGATTTTTCAAACTGAAATGAGTTTAGGTACAAACCAATGACCTATTGTTAAAAAATTGGATTTTCAAAGTTACAATTAAAAACCTTCTAGTGTATACGTTACCGGCAATGTACGAAACGCCGGCATTTTATAGAATGCCCGGCATTTTTAGGCAAAGTATGAAATATGAGAATTATTATATACTTTCCCTAGGCAATGTATATGATACCTAGGCATTCTAAAGAATGACAAATGCTATTTAGGCAAAGTATGAAAAAAGGTCATGATAAGGCTATTGTTTAAAAACAGTTCATTCCTCAAAAATGCAAAAATGCCAGTAACATATCTGTGCACTTTAAGTTGACCTCAAGTAGTTATTGGTCAATGTTCGTTCTAGAAAAAATTGTGTACTCGTGACTGGCAAGCAATGTTTTAATTTGAGACTATAAGTGAATTGTGTTTGAAAAAAAACTGTAGAAGAAAAATTCCAGTTTTATGGTACCTTAATGTCACCCTCTGTGCGGAGACTGCAGAAGATAGAACTTCAAGTTTCTGTTCAAGGGAATCGTAATTTTCAGCCAAAATATCCACTCGCCTTTCAATATTCTCCAACTTCATGGTTATTTCTTTATTAAAGTTCTCCAACAGATCCTAGAACAAGAAACAAGATTACAACTGCAGCAAATAACTGTTTTTACTAAATCAACATAATATATTTAAAATTACACAATACTATATACACAAAAAGTGTTTGGGTATCCCCATATATATATCTTACATCGTGCCCAAAAGTATCTAATTTCAATTTGTTATTTGGTTGGTTGAGTTTTATAGCATAAAGGCCATATTTTGGCCATGGAAAGGACTAGTAGAATCCTTCCAAAGCATTCTATTCTACAGAATGGGCCAAAGAACTCTATCCCAAGGAAAGGACCAAAAGAATTGTTCCAAAGGTTGAAAAATCCATGGATTCTTTAGAAAGATGTGGTTATTTAGTCATTAAGTGTGTTATGGGGTAAAACAACCCTACACTACTCGCAAATATTGCAATATTCAGAAGGTTAAATAAAAGAGTTATTTCTTGGTAGGTATTTTAATTAAAGTCGCACTGGAGCAACACAGCAGGCTATTGGCAAAGGTCCGGGATCAAAGCCGAAGGTAAAGATCCAAGAACACCACCACGCCATTTTGAACCAAGGACAGATGACAAGGTCACACCTGAGCTGGACCCCACTCTCCAAACTTCCACACCACGCCAATGTGAGGACGTTGAGGCCACGACAAATTGAAGGTTCAACAGCCCCCTTTGTATACGACGGTCTTTGTTTGGATTCGAACTCGCAATCCTCTGGGTGCTAATCCTACTCTTCCAACCAGGCTACATCGGACTGAGTTATTTCTTGGACAGTATCAAAATGTGTGTTGACGTACCATGCTATAAAGAACATCTCTGTAACTACAACCCATACACAGCTGTCCATGAATTAATCGAAATTCAGACAGCTGCAACTATAAGTTTTTCTCAATCCAGTGAGCCATTAAGGCAGCAGCAACAGGACAATGGTGTTTTGATCTAAAAACAAAATATTTTTCACTTTGAGGTTCTTACTTTTAATGAGTCATGTTCCTTCCCACGTGCTTCTGTCTTGTAACTTTTAAATTTTTTCTTCACAGGACCAACTTCAGGATCTTGACTTTTATCAAGTTTCTCATCTGTTTAAAAGAACCGAACCATTTTCATGAGCAACAAATGTCAGTAATAATTTTATAAATTGATTATACAGCAAAAATTACATTACTATAAACAAATGCTATACTAACAAGACAAAAATATCTCAATAGCCATAAAAATGCAACCTCATTTCTCTGTAACGGTTCATAGTTTTGGGAATTGAAAATTAAGGACACTTTGAAAGTGCTGCTAGTATTCTTAGCCAAACTGGTAGGTATTCTAGTTAACGTCACACTGGAGTAACACAATGGGCTATTGGCGACGGTCCGGGATCAAACCTGAAGGAAAAGTTCTAAAGACAACATCTAATTTTGAACCAGTCAGATGACAAGGTCACACCTGAGCTGGCATCCCACTCTCTAAATTTCCACACCACACCAACGTGAGGACATTTGAGGCCACAACAGATTTAACTTGCACCAGCCCCACTTATATACGACGGTCTTTGGTTAGACTCGAACTCACAACCCTCTGGTTGCTAATCCGTTAATCTTCCAACCAAGCTACAGCAGCCCCTTTAGCCAAATAGATAGATAGCTTCTATAGCTAAAATTAATGTTAGGGTTGTTTTAATACATTTAAAGCAGAAAAGTACAATCTTCTCATCCAAAACAAATCAAGTATATAATGACAAGAGGGTCAGCTATTTAATAGAAACTCACATTGATATAAATTTTAGAGGGTTGGAATAATGAAGTTTCAATTTAACTTGCTATACCCTAATGAGTCCTACCTCAAAAAAGTGAAAAACAGAAAAGGTTGTCCCAATGCAGCTGAATCTAAAAGGTGATTATATTGTGGTTGTAAGGATAAAAATTTTAGAGGAAAAGAATCAAGGCAAAGAATCAAGGCAAAGAATCAAGGCAAGAATCAATTTTGAGGAATTTTCCCTTTTGGTTTTCTCAAACCAAAAGGGAAAATACTTCAAAACTGATTGCGGAAAAGGAGGAAATACTTAGACATGCGTCATAACAAAGAATTCCAGAACTTAATGAAATCCATTCACACCTGATTTGTACGTCCGAGAAGTTTTAATGTAGACCACAGCTGGGAAATCAGTCATTCTAAGTTAAACAGCTTACTGCAAAGAAAACAGCTTACTGCAAAGAAAACAGCTCGGTAATGCAAAGAAAACAGCTTTCCAAATTCCGAACTCGTTTTTGGATTGTTTGTATACAGAGTAGTTTTGTTGATTGGTGAAGGCGCGCAAAGGAGGACAATGAGGCTTAGTAGGTAGAATATTTTATTTCGTAGGAAGTTGAATTTACATTTAATGAACGAATTTGGAGGGTCATTGGCAACGGTTCGACTTACTTAGCATGTTTGCTGTTAATGGCTAAAAGGCAATTTGGAGGAGGAGGAATTTCAATTAACGTCACACTGGAGCAACACAATGGGCTATTGGTGACGGTCCGGGATCAATCCCAAAGGGAAAGATCCGAGGACAACACCACGTAATTTTGAACCACGGTCAGATGACGAGGCAACACCTGAGCTGGCACCCCACTCTCCAAACTTCCACACCACGCCAACGTGAGGACATTTGAGGCCACGACAGATTTAACGTGCACCAGCCCCCTTTGTACACGGCGGTGTTTGGCTGGATTTGAACTCGCAACCCTTCGGTTGCTAGTCCGTTGCTCTTCCAACCGGGCCACCGCGGCCCTAAAAGGCAATTTGGAAACTGCCAAAGCTGGTAGAATTCTTCAAAAATATTCAGCCATTTCTGCATTGTAGTTCACTTGATAGAACTTGGAAGGTTTCATTAATACCAGATGCAGTGGTCGTTATCTGATCGTGGTTCAAAATTACGTGGTGTTGTCCTCAGTTCTTTCCCTTCGGGTTTGATCCCGAACCGTGACCAATAGTCCTAGTTTTGTTCCGTTGCGACGTTAATTAAAATACCAACCTACCTACCGAAAAAAAATTTCAATGTTGGAGCCATCGGGGCTCAGTAGGTATGCCCACTGCGTTAGCAACCTTCGAGTTGCAGGCGGCGCAGGTTCGATTCCTGTCTGATGCATTCCTCCCTGGGTGTATTTCTCTCTTCTGTGTCAGTAAAACTATCATTGTGTGTGTTTGTCTTTAACTTGATATTGTATGTCTTGTGTCTGGCGCAACATGGTCAAATAGGACCCTTGCGCCATAAAACCCGGAAAACAACCAACCATGTCTGAGCAAGTCTACCTTTAGGTGGAATACTGAACAATGAAAATCATATCGTGCTTCTGAATTATCAGTCCAACTAAAAAAGCAAGGAGTCAAATTGCTCCGGCGACATTCTAAGAAGTTGTGAAAACTTTTTATATCCTTCGGTCTTATTTCTGTAACAAAATTTTACAAATCTCCTTTTTTTTCTTTTTTCTCATCCACACCTCTTCGACTCACCAGGTGAAAAGGTGGCCCAACGGGGACCCCGCCGCACAAGGAGAGTATCGCTTCTCCCCGTGTGGGCGCGTGCAGCATTTATTGAAAATTAAATAGGATTACAGATTGTACTTCATTACAATGGTTTACAACATGTATAAAAATGGCACAGTATATGTCCAAACATCAGTAATAATATAAGGACAGAATTTTGAGATACAATAAAAGAAAAGACAAAATTTTGAAATATACAATAATATAAGACACAATACAAGACAGAATTTTGATGAGAACGGAATTTTGAGTTACAGTAGAAAAGACAAAATTTTTAAATATACATAATATAAGACAAAAAGACAAATTTGAAAAATACGAAACATAAAGCATGATATAACCTGATAATATAAAACAATATAATAAAACATAATGTAAAGATATTGTAGAGTGAAGTAAAATACACAGTACTCATATATTAGAATCTGATAAAAGTTCACAGATATGATGAAAGGTTTGAGATGAGAGAATAGCAAAATTTGAGTTGAAAATTTTAAAAGGTGATAAAAATTATTAAAATATAAAGAATTAAAAAAGAAAATTTTTAAATTCTTTAAGAGGACAGCCACTAAGCAAAGAAAATAGATGAATTCAGTAAAAAGGACAGGCTGGCAGCAAGTGTTCATCTGGAGGAGGTCTGTGGCGGTTGCTGATCCGCCACCTCTCCAGCTACACACACAGTTTTTAATTTTCCCAAGTGAAGGAAGGTTCTGGGAGACACTCTTCAGTCATAAGGCTTGATTTTCCAATGATGGTTTAGTGATATATCTCTTAGTATGTGAGCAGCAGAAGAGGTAGTGATCAGCATCGCCGATCTCCCCACAAGTACAAAAGGTTGGTGTTTTGAAGTTTCAATCTATGAAGGTAGGCCACAAAAGGGCATGAACTGTTAAGAACCAATTTAAATACCTGTTCACGGCGAGTAAATTAGGATTAACCTCCGGGAGATAGGACCGGAGGCGGACACCCTTTTCGGAGTGAGAGTAATGTCACTGACAACTATTTCTAATGAATAATAAAATTTTCCTTTTAAGGTAAGGATAGGGGGCAGGGACAGAAAGTTCTTCGCCGTGAGAAGCAGAGACGTAACTAGGCTAGTTTCCACCCGGGGCAAGAACTCGCCTTGGCGCCCCCACCGACCAACCAAACCAAAACCCACCCCGACAACACCTCATATCGCCGCCACAGTTTAATTCCAGTAGTCCAAATTTTTTTATTAAACTTAGATGGTAAGTGCTTGATTTTAAAGGTAAATAGATTAATTTGCAGCAATTTCATTTTTAATACAAGATAAAATATTTAATTAAATCTAAGATATCTCATTGACAAATAATCTAAGAGTAGCATGTTTGGTATATTCTTTCATACTTATAATCGCTGCAAATGAAATGAAAAGGTTTTATCAAATGATATCGAGATATGTGTGGGCTACATCAAAATCAACAGACTGTTGCTTTAGAATAGGATATTTAATTATGATAAATACAGAGGTTGTTCGGACATTTTTTGAATGATTTTGATGAGCTGTAAAAAATTGTATGCTACGAAATAATTTTATTTTCGCAGCAGTTAAATAGTTAAAGTATATTTTATCGCCTGCTAACTCAGAGTTTTGTTTACTTTCAAAATGGCGCTTTTAAATAAGCAATGGATGGAAGGTTATGTTTCCGCTCTTTCCTAAGAGAATTATGCTTATTCAATTATTCAAAAACGCTGTAAAAGTCATGGTTTTTCGATATCTAAAGGTACGGTAAATAATATTATTAATGAGGAAGGAAAAAAACGTAAAAGTGGAAAAATACTTCCAAAAAAGTATCCAAAAAAGAAAAGAATTTCTGAGAATATTTGTAAGGTAAGATCTTTAATTTTAAAAGAGAATCCACCAAGTCAAAGGACTTACAAAGTCATTAAAAGTTCAGTTTCAACTATAAATAAAATAATTAATAGTGATTTGAATCTTAAAAAGGCCAAAAAATATAATGTTTATCGTCTATCTCCACGGCATATTGCTGAAAGCAGAACTCGCTGCAGAATTCTGTATGAGAAGCATTTAGCTGGAGAAAGATGTAAAAATGTTGTGACAATAGACGAGTCGTGGGGGTATTTAAAAGATTGCAATAAAAAAGAACAATCTATATATATAAAATAGGATGTGTGTGTATGTATATTTTCTATACAAATCTACACCGTTTGACCAATCCACACCAAATTTGGTACACTTATACTTCAGAACACTGCGGTCAGCATAGGCTAACTCTTAACCCCCGTTCTATTGGCACTAGGGGGCTAAAAACTATTCGAAATCGTAATAGAAATAACATTGAGCAAACATTGATTGCTTTAGGCAGCTATGGTTGCTTTATCAGTGTTGATCGAAAAACAATTTTTTCCGAAACAAATTAAATTACAATATTTATGTTTGAACTGACTTTTTAGTTCTTCCCATGATGTAAATAAAATATAGATATTTTATTGATGAAGGGGGAAAGAATATTTTAAAATATTTATGTTTGCAAGGAAATTCAAGGAAAGGTTTTCAGGAATTCAAGGATTATTTTCAAGGAAAGTTGGTGTATATTTCGACCAACTTTCCTTAAATAATTTATTGAATACGTAATGATTTGTAGAATTCTGTTTCATAAGGCTTTTTAGGTAAGGCGTGTAACTTATTTTAAAATGTCCGGAATATAGATACTGAATCCTCCGTTTAAAGCAGTGATTTTCTTTCTGAAAAATTCTATAAATTTATCTATTCAGTTTAATTTGTCTACACCGATTACATTTATTTCTAACCCAAGCACCGTTATTATATTATTAAGCTAGCACAAACGAAAAACTAATTGATCATAAAAACGTAATTTTGCTACTCGGTATCTGGCAGTACCAGAATTAATGTTTACTTTTTTATAAAGCTTTGTAGAACTTTATAGAAAGTTGGGGAAACGGAAACTTTCTTGGACTCATGATGGAGAGCATTCCAGCACCCACTCGATTCTTAGCTGGTCGTATTTAAAGGAAGCTAACTCGGTAAGTCTTCCAGTTTATCATCTTTCAGTGAATCTGACAGTTTTGATTCGCTCTTTTAGTTGATTGTATAAGTGTTTCCTACTTTATTTGACAGTGATAGTGTACATTTTGGATTTATATTTCTAAACGGATGAAAGTACTTCATAATTTTGAATTTGTTTTTTCGTTAATTTTAGCTTTTGATTGTATTCAATAATAGATTTCATTGTTCAGTGAGAGTGTGCCTTTTGCTTAGTTTATGAAATAGCTTTTTTGTATTCTTTTACAGATTTCTTTGCTGTAGCAATGCCTCCAAGGAAGCGGAAGGCGATCGTCAAGTGCAGTCAACGGCTAAGATGATGAAAGATAAGCGTAATCAAGAAACTTCCGAGGAGAGGAATAGAAGACCTGAGATTGCGAGAGAGAGCTGCTACCTTTAAAGAAACAGAGACGGCACAGCAGCGTCAGGGCCGACTACAGGATAAGAGACAGAGCCTAACGACCACGGACTGCGCACCATTTTAGATTAGCATTGGAAGGATTCCACTACGATTCACATAAAGACTACTCGCTGCATGCAAGTGTTATCATCGGGAAAATGGAAATGATTTGTAGTTATTGTCAAGCCAAAAAGTTTAAATCAGAGTCTACTGGTATTTGCTGCAAAAATGGAAAAGTTAAACTCTGCCAACTGGAACCACCACCACAAGAACTTTTGACATACACATCAGGAGATACGTCAGAGTCGAAGTATTTTCGTAGTAACATCAGGAAATACAACTCATGTTTCCAAATGACATCATTCGGCGCCACATCAGTTGTTAGACAGCCCGGATTTCCGTCGTCATTCAAGGTGCAAGGGCAGATCGTTGCTTCCGCTGCCAGATCAACCACCAAAATTTCTACAACTATATTTTATTCAAAACGAACAAATGGAAACTGGTCAGAGGTGCGCCTACATTTCGGGAACAAGACGTCAGATTGTGTTAAACTTACAGAGGATGTTTCATGAGCACAATAATCTTATTAAAACGTTTGAAACAGCATTGGAACAGATGAATATAAAGTAGTCATAAGAGCAGTCCGAAGACCAGCACGCGAACACGAGCGGCGCTTTAACTCTCCTCAAGCAGATGAAGTCACGGTAGTTATATGAGGCGATGAGTTTCATCAACGGGATATCGTTATTCAACGACGAGGTGAATCATTGCAGCGGATTTCGGAAACATATCGATCTAATGATGCTCTGCAGTACCCAGTGATATTCCCCCATGGTGTGTGAAGATGGATATCATTTTAATCTGTGGATGATCAACCCAAGGACAGGTGAAACAACCAGCAAAAAAGTTTCAGCGATGGATTTCTATGCGCACAGATTAATGGTTCGAGATACTGAGCAGAACCACGTATTGAACTACAGGCAATTGTTTCATCCGTTCATCGTCGATTTGTACGCAAAAGTCGGAGTGTGCGTCTCCTCTACATTCGTCTAAATCAACGTAAACTGAGAGTTGACGAATATATTCACCTGAGAGATGCTGTGGCAAATGACGGGAACGTTGAAAACCTCGGTGCCTTAGTCAATACCAGCTACATTTACAGGAGTCCCAGACACATTCACGAATACATGCAAGATGCTATGAAGTACGTGAGGACATACGGGAGACCAGACTTATGTATCACCTTTACCTGCAATCCGACTTGGACGGAGATCAAGGAGGTTCTTACCAATGGTCAATTACCCAGTGAGTGCCAAGACTTGATTGAGAGAGTATTTAAACAGAAGCAGTTGAAACTGATTGACGTTATAACAAAGGGCCATGTATTTGGAGTGCCGAGATGTTGGATGTACGAGGTTTGTCTAAAAAGTATCCGACCTTGAATTTTCCTGCTTACGGTAATGATGCTAGAGCGGCGCCACTGTGCACAATGGAAGAAGACAACTTAATGCGTATGCTTGAATTTTTTCTCCGTGTTCGAGTGTGTCAGTCGCTGCCTGCTGGCCGCTGAGTAAGGTGCTGTTATAAGTGTTCGTCGGATTTTTGATTTCTCTCAAAATGAATGAACGAGTTGAGCAAAGATACTGCATCAAATTTTGTCAAAAGCTTGGTGATTCTCAAAACGAAACAATTCGTAAGATTCAGCAAGTTTTTGGAGACGATGCTATGGGGGTAACACAAGTGAAGGAATGGTTTAACCGATTCAAAAATGGCCGCACATCGGTGGCAAGTGATCAGCGTCCTGGGAGGCCTCAAACCGCTCGGAATGCAGCCGTTGTTGAGAGGGTGGAAAATCTGGTAAAGGGAGATCGTCGTTTGACCGTACGAGAGATTGCCGAAGAGGTTGGGATCAGTAAAGATTCCGCACATGCAATTTTTCGTGATGATTTGAACATGCGCAGAGTGGCTGCAAAATTTGTGCCCAAGCTGCTGTCGGCACAACAAAAAGAACTCCGTATTGAGATTGCACAGGACCTTCTGGACACTACCAACACTGATCCTCAGTTTCTGAACACTGTGATTACTGGGGATGAGTCATGGGTATACGGGTACGACCCAGAAACAAAAGCACAGTCGTCGCAATGGAAGCATCCCTAGTCTCCAAGGCCGAGAAAAGCGCGACAGGTGCGAAGCAAAATCAAGGTGATGCTAACTGTGTTCTTTGATATCTGTGCAATTGTGCATCACGAATACGCACCGGAAGGACAAACAGTGACAAAAGAGTACTATCAACAAGTTCTACGCCGACTCAGAGATGCTGTTCGGCGCAAAAGACCACACCTCTGGACGACGAAAAACTGGCAGTTGCATCATGACAATGCTCCGGCTCATTTGTCACACCTGATCCAGACTTTCTTGGCGAAACACGGAATTCCAGTCGTCTCCCAACCTCCCTACTCTCCAGATATGGCTCCTTGCGACTTCTGGTTGTTTCCGAAATTGAAGATGCCGTTGAAAGGATCCCGTTTTGAGTAGATAATGCAGAACGCGACAACGGAGATGAACACCATTCCAAAAGAAGCCTTCCAGGAGTGTTTTCGGCAGTGGAAGGATCGGTGGGCTAAGTGTGTGAAGGCGCAAGGGGCCTACTTTGAAGGGGATTAGGGTCCCAATTTCCTCACTTAAGTAATATATTTTTCCTGGCCAAAGGTCGGATACTTTTTAGACAGCCCTCGTATACGATTGAATTATTATTTTATTTCTATGATGAGTTTTATATTTTTACATGAATATTTGATTGATAAAAAAGGATATTTAAAATATTTCATTTTTCATAATTTACATTTTGTAATGGAACACGAAAATCTTCAACTCATTAATCATAAAAGCGTAATTTTGTTATTTTAGATTTGGCAAACCAGAATTAATGTTTTATTATTTTATAAATTTGATTTAGAATTCCGTGTTTGTCTGTTTGAGTTAACACAGCGAAATGTTGCAGTCATATTTGAGCATTACTAAATTTCATAAATCATTATAGTCTTTATCAATATTTTCAAATGTCTTTTTTCGAATTGCTCTATTTCAGAATACACTCAGGCAATCGAAATTCGACACTGCGCATCTTTCGTTTTTTAGAATTCTGCATTTTTTCGTCGGAATTTCATTTCTGTTTGTCTTTATATCTCAATCTTTTACATATTGCAATATATTCAGGAATTAAATGTATATATTTGCGTCCGAAGTATATTGTAGAAGCTATGAAAAAGTTAAAACGTATTTTCCGTACAACTTAAATTATTGCATTTTTCTGTGAAAGAAAAATGATTATTCTAATTCACTTTTCAAGCAACATTTAGCCATTTCAACCCGAGCAACGCCGGGTAATTCAGCTAGTTTATTATAAAAGTGGAGAAAAATCTTAAAACGTGGTTCAACTTTGTAACTTTAACGTGAGAACTTTCTCTAAGAGATTTATGATTGTTGCCGGTTTTGATATAATGGAAAATTAAAAGTAAAAAGAGGGGGGAAATGTAAAAATCAACTCCCACATATTATCAAGACCATATTTTATCCCCAATATTCAAAAAAGATTTAACATATCTTTACCGAGTGCCAAGAATCAGTAGAACTGCATCAGGATAAAGTAAGCAGCCACACATTTAAATCCACTATTAAATTCTTTGAAAAAATGGAACAAGAAACTGGTATCAAGTTAATACCCTTTACTGATATTCCTGCTGAATCTCCAGATGTCTCACCCATGGACTTTTGTGCTTTTGGACTTTTAAAAAGAGAATTATCGAAACGTCGACCGAAAACCATTCAAGGATTTTGGAAAACTGTGGAACAAGAATTAATAATAACAGATTTTACTCAAGTTATTATCTTGAGTATTATACTTAGACATTTTTCACAATCTCTTAATCTATTGACAAAATGTGAAAAAAATTTGAACTAAAACTTAACATTATGGGCTTTTTCGGCTGCAAACATTTTTACAATGTCCTCAAAAGACAGCTTTGAAGCTAACTTGTGCTCTATTGATATGATACTCATGTTGGTTAGTCGTTGCTGTCCTGTTAAGTTTCTGAGGTAATTTTTTATGATCTTTAGTTTGCTAAAACTCCTTTAATTTGAAGCGACTGAGACTGGTATTGTGAGGAAAATTCTCAACGCTGTCGTTGTGTTGGTGGACGCGTCTTCAAGTCCGTTCTTGTATATTAACGTCAGAAGACCTGATAGTGTAGCCGTTTTCATATTAGGGCTTAAATCCAAGGCATGATGCTTAACACTCTCCACTTCTATCGCCAGCTAGTCATTGTCTGTCTTCTTTATATGTGGTAGCTAACTCAAGTGCCCTGGTTCTTCAATTCTACTCCATTCATTGTTTCAAACCGAGCTCCATTGAGGAAACCAAATAAACTATTCATGAATGACTTGAGACCTTTGCCTCAGTTCATTCAGAATCCGATCTATTATTTGTATAATCAATAATCTGAACTTTTTTCTTCTGTGAATTCATAGCTTTCAACTTCGCCCTTCTCATCAAACATCCGCTTCTTCCTCCTCCGTGCTTCTTTAAAAAGAGGATCTAGGTTAAGCTTTCCTGCTATTTCTTCACACATTCTGCATTTAGCTCCTTTTATAGTTTTTGTAGTCTACTAATAAGTTTTTTCTCTTCACTTTTTATCATACGTAAATATCTATAGTAAAAAAAATACTCAGTCAATTTAGCGCCCCCCCCCCCCCAATCCGGCGCCCGGGGCAGATGCCCCGTCTGCCCCCCTCTAGTTACGTCTCTGGTGAGAAGAAGCCAGTTTGGCATGATGATCAGTCAACTCATTTCCAGTCAGCCCCGTGTGGGCCTGGACCCAGCTCTGGTCAAAATTGGTGATGTAGGAGCAATCTCCTGTTTAATTCTATTTAAGCATTTCGATTTATTATTTGTAGATCGAAGGACCTGAATTGAACTAAAACTGTCGCTGTAAATATTAATACGTTTATTGTTACCAATAGCCCATTACACGGCCTGGTAAATCGCGGTGAGTTTGGCCTGGAAGTCGAATTATTATTTATTAATTTGAAGCTTAAAACCTTGGTTAAAATATCCCCCAGAAAATATACACCGAGGCCCCGATATTCCCATCCATACCGGAGCCATCAGTATATATGCTACCGTGAAAGATCGAAATTAGAGAATGTCAATATTCTCCGGTGAATGTCGCGACACACATCAAATACGTAGGTGAAAGACCGAATATTTGGTTATATTCTTATATATTCGGACCATCGTCGGTGTATGTCGACAAGCACAGATAAGCTCTGGTTGGGGTCGAAACGAGAAGGCGGAGAGGCCACAGCCAGAGAGGTCTCTCTACCTTCAGTTTAAGTTGTTGCAATAAATAAGATTGTAAAACGTTAATCACATAATTTATGTATAAGTTTAATATTGGTATTATTTTCTTTTCTTATTTAGAATGTACTGTTTGTTTTAGGTTCAACAGTTTATTTACATGTGCTGTTACTTAAGCTTTCTCCTATTTTGACATATATCATATGTTTTAATAATAAAGTATGATTTAAAAAGTTGCATTTTTGTCTTAACGTAACAAAAATATTTTTATTCAACATTCACCATCAGTTCATGCTGAATGTCGACATTTGCCGGTGTAGTGAGGAATAATCATATTTAGCAAATATTTCGGACATACACCAAGCGACTATGTGAATGCTGACATTCACCGGAGAATATCGACATTTGCCTGATATCGGTCTTTCACTGTAACATATACACTAAAATCAGGGTTAATAGTGGAATTAAAGTTTAAGATTAAAATAGAAGGCATGTTTATTGTGGTTATGTTATTGTCAAGATGTGTCAGCGACAGTCCATCAATATCTGAGTCAGGCAGCCGCTTTTTCCAGATTTTAAATTTCTTATATAGTGCCAACAGCCTTGAATGCCTTGAGCGGTAGGATTCCGCTCAAGGCATTCGAGGAGTCAGTTGGGGCAGTTCGATAGCACCTGGTGATTTTTAAAAGAAAGGTGCGATGAATTGTATTGAGCCTATTTTTTGCTTGATATTAAGCGAACCACCCCAGATGCCAGCTCCATAAGTCAATATTTTTTCTATTACGGTATTATATCATAATTTCTGGAGCTGACCACTGACTCCCCGGCCGCCTCCCACAGTTTTGTAGAGGGAAGTCCCAATAATTAAACATTTATTACCAAGTGAAGAAATATGTTCGCTCCATGTGAGCCTGTTGTCAATAACAATACCCAAATAAGTGTTAAGCTATTTCAATTTTATAGAATGAGTAAAGAGCCGAAAAATTGGAATGCGATTTAATTTTTTATCTTTAGAAATGATGATTGACCGGCATTTGCCGGTGGACACGCTGAGTTTTAAATTGGTAAGTGAAAATTATATTTTCTTTAACGTTTCGTTAGTATTTTGTTCCAGGAGCCTTCGCGTGCTTCCTGACGTTGTAATCGCCAGGTCGTCCGCGAAGGCTTGGATGTGACTGGAACACAAATCCAATTCCAAAATTTTATTAATATAAATATTCCATAGGGTCGGTGCCAGCACTGAACCCTGTGGGCAGTCTTTAACAATGTACCTTTTAATTTCTACGTCTCCATATTTGTAGAAGATAGAACGATCGGACAAATAAGACCTGATAAAGTTTGTAAAGGTAGCTGGTGTATTGTAGTTATTCAACGTGTCCAGCAGCAAATGCCAGTTCATGCTGTCATGTAGTAAGGGCTGAATGGCTGAGACCCTTAGGCACACGTATGGTCTCTGCCTATATGGGAGACAAAGGTTGGTCCTTTCGCTGGTAGGTTAGTAATGGTTAATGAAAAACAGTTGCAGAGGCTCACCACACTGCGCCCCCTGATATCTTCAAAGCCGTAACCCCATAGGTGGGATCGGGCATTGAAGTCCCCATGATGAGGAGCCTGCCTCGATGGAAGTTGAGGTCTTCTAGTTCCCAACAAGATGTTAATGTCGTCATGGGGGAGTATACACTCCCTAAAATCAGGGGACCCGAATTTTTTGAAACATAACTCAAATTTAACATTAGATTTTGTTGAAATAATTTCACAATTGTTAGAAGTAGAGGTTAGTATTTTTAGATTAGAAGTTTTAGGCAATTTGGACTTAAGTAGTATATAAAGATCTTGCAAGAAAATAAAATGAGTGTCAAGTTCACTGGCAGTGACAAGGGTTTCGCTATAGGCAGAAAGGGAATGGTTAATGTTAATTTGTATTAGTTTAAGGATCTCAGTCATATCCGTAGTCTGTGTTGGCTTCAATCAGGGCCAACTGCCTCTCATGGTTGGGACATTTTTTGCTTCTACAGTCATGACCCTTGTCGAAGTTGGTTTTGTAACGAGTGTTTGAGATCATGCAGTTTACACAATTTACCTCATTTGATTGGCTTTTGATTCGTGGCCCTCACCTCCACAGTTCAGACAAGTCTATGTATTATTGCACCGGGATTTGGAGTAGCCAAATTGGCCACACCCGGTGCATTGACGGACACTGTGGAGGTTAGTATCATCAGTTCGCACATGCTGACAACCTAGGTATAAGTGGCCCTCTGCCATTACTCTGCGAAATAGTGACGGGTTGACCGAAATAATCCAGTGGGTGCCTCTATGTGCATTGATTTTGAATAAGATTTCGATGGTGTCCTCACCGTTAATTAGTTCATTTTTTGCTCTGAGAGCAAAGGTCTGTTTCTGTCACTTTATCAACTCCGAGAACTAATATTTTTGGTTTGAATTTATTAGGTTTTGTAACTGTAAAAGTATTTTTAATGTCCATCTACCTCATTCAACAAATCCTTTAGGGTGTTAACTTCTGGCGAGCTTACTTCTACACCAACGCCGCCGGTGTGTAACTTTCTGTTTAACCCTTAATTGAGTGTCTTTGATTAAATTTTGGACTTTTTGTTTGTTATTTGAAAAATCACCATTATTTTTGCTCTTAAGCAGAAGCACGTGCTGGTCCTGCTGGTGTTTTTTTTTTTTTTTTGGGGGGGGGGGGTGATAGCAGCAGGAGGTGGAGTGGCCAAATTTTCGGCATAAGTCATTGCAGTTGTATTATTATTTTTGATTTCAGTTACCATCTGATTTTCTTGCTGTGACTTCACCAAAAGTCGTGGTTATAAGTGTCATCCAGAGAACCCCTGCATTCAGAATCTCATTTGTGCTTCTAGAGTGATGATATTATGTTGCTTAGGTCTTTCTCCATGAAGTTGATCTGAGCATTACTTCGTTCCAGATCTCTCACCTGAGATTTCTTGATTTTTTATGCATAATTCCTTTTCTAATTTGGCTATTTGAACACTGTAGTAGGGTATGAGCCCCAGGCACGGCCGACAGTGGTGAGCCAACAGAGAAGTCCGTCATTTCATTACAGATGTTATTGTCATTTATCTCCTTATTGGTCAGTTTAATGACAATAATCTGTGATTTTTCCTATTATGGATGTAAGGGATCCTTGAAATGGTCCAGACCTAACGTCGCTTATTCCCTTTGTTGAGCATAAAGATGTCAGTTCTAAGAGGGTAGATTTGTAACGCGTTGGATTTGTTGGACGGACAATTGTACATTCGTGATGCTATTAATTATGGCGTCAATACTCGGAGTACAAGACTTATCATTAAACGGATCACGCTTCTTTTTCGAAGGACCGGTTGCCATAGCTCATAAAAGAGGCATAGGCACTAGAGTTGAAGCAAAAAAATGAAGGAGTAATAACAGAATTGGACTTATAGGTAGCAACCAAATAAGATAAAATGAATTAGAACATAAAAACAAAAACGTTAAAGTTATTTAAAGTAATTAGAATAGTGAAAATAAACAATAAAAAATTAAAATAATTAAAGTTAAAAGTAAGAGTCAATAAAATAGTAAACTACACATAAAATATACAGACAATTGTGATAACAATACAATCGTAGCAAGTTGGTCGACTGTTGATCCGAAAAAGAACTAGTATTTAAAAATGAATATAAACAATGGAGATAGAACTAAACTATTCTGCAGTGGAAATGTTACCCACAAAGTTTGAAATCCGGCATTCTATAGAGTACCTAGGCATTTTATAGAATGCCGAAAACCGGCCGGCAATGCCATGAACCGATTAATATTTCACACATTTCCTAGGCATTCTATAGAATGCCAAATGACAAACCGGCAATGTATGAAATACATCTCCGATTCGCGTTTGATGAGTGTGACAGAGGACGGTTTCTACCGACTTGAAACTTCTGAGGGAATTTTAAAACAACTATATGCGAGATCACAATTCACTTTATGCCCTAAGAACTTGCTTAGAATTGAAGATATTCCTGACCACGAAATTCCTCTCCGGTCAGTTGCAATTGCTCAGTCCAGTGGAAGCGGCTAAGAATTCATCAAGTGTATGTGTAAAACAAAGTGTCAAAATATGAAATGTCTTTGCGTGAAAAAGTGAAGTGTAATTCAAAATGTCATTCAAGCCTACCATGTTGCAAGTAAGTTCAATTTAATTTTTTTATGAAAAAAGTACATTTTTATATTTTCTTTTTTAATGTGTGTATTTTTAGTAAAGTTCATTTAATGACCATTTTACTTTTTATAAGAAATAAAATTAAGTGGAATTCAAAATAAAATTATTTTCTTTCTTGGTGCAACAAGTAGGTTCATACTTTATTTTGTTTTCTTTCATAAGAAAGGCATACATTTTGTTTTGTACAACTTTAATTTTTTACGTATTTTGAATAAAAGTTTTTTAATGCCACTCTCATTATTTTTTCAAAATAACATTTGTATTTTTGAGGAATGAACGGTTTTTAAATAATAGCCTTATCGTGACCTTTTTTTCATACTTTGCCTAAATAGCATTTGTCATTCTATAGAATGCCTAGGTATTATATACAATGCCTAGGGAAGTATATAATAATTCTCATATTTCATACTTTGTTTAAAAACGCCGGGCATTCTATAAAATGCTAGGTATTCTATACAATGCCGGCGTTTGAAACTTTGCCGGTAACAGAAATACAAGACAAAAAGTAAACAGTAGATAAAATTAATGTTAAAAAGACTCAAGTTGTTGGATTTCTTCAAAATAGGTGTCAAAATGTAGGTTCAAAGAGGATCTATTCAGTAGCTTTATGATGAAGTAGTTCTATTGTCGGAGGGTTTCTGGAGAATTTTAGAGGTGGATGGACTAGTAGATGGCTGTAATTCTTGACAGTTGAGGCAGAGCGAAGACTTCGGTAATTTTTTCTTAAAAAAACAATGGCCGAATTTTAAATTCAAAGAAAATCCATAAATATTGAAATGTGAACATGCAATAGGCGGAATTTGAAAGTCTTTACGTAGTTTCGTAGGTCATGACGGATTTCAACTTTTGTAAAATTCTGATGATTGTAGGTTCTTTATTCAGGAGAAAATACGATTACATCGGGAGCACAAAACAGACGCAGTTTATCTGTCGGTGATAGTGCTGATCATAAATCTCCTCTACTTTGGAAAGGGAAGCGGTGGCCCGGTTGGAAGAGAAACGGATTCGCAACCGGACGGTAACGAGTTCGAATCCAGCCAAACACCCCTTGTACAAAGGGGGCTGGTGCACGTTAAGTTTGTCGTGGTCTCAAATGTTCTCACGTTGGCGTGGTGTTGAAGTTTAGAGAGTGGGGTGCCAGTTCAGGTGTTGCCTCGTCATCTGACCGTGGTTCAAAATGACGTGGTGTTGTCCTCGGATCTTTCCCTTTGGGATTGAACCCGGACCGTCACCAATAGCCCGTTGTGTTGCTCGAGTGTGACGTTAATTGAAAATACCAATCCAATATGAATTGAAACGAGTGAAAAACTATGTTGCGAGTGATCTTTCCGCCTTGAGAGTCCGATCAATCAGGAGTAAGGCATGCCAGCCCTGGGCCTTGAAGCTTTGGCTTTTCTGGTCCTTTCAAGTCTGTCTGTATTCCGCTCGGGGCCTGCTTTCTTCCTCTCCCAACGTCTACAATGGGGGCTGCTGCACGTTAAATCTGTCGTGGCCTCACATCTTTCCCTTGGGGATTAATCCCGGACTTTCATCAATAGCCCGTTGCGTTGCTTCAGTGTGATGTTTATTAATTACCTACCACACTTTTCTGAACAGCAATACGATTGGGAGTGTAAATGAAAACAATTGACTTTTAAGCGCAGTATTCTAAAGATAGAGTGCATGAAAGCACATTTACTTCAAAATCATAGCACTGGAAAATACTTGTGACAAGGACAGATGTTTTAAGTTTTTAATAAATATTTCTGAAGTGCTGCCCCTTATCCCTTGCGATCAATTATCCATTGCGACATTATATTATTATATTTGCTGAAACGAATCGCACACATTAAAATAGCTGGACACTCCTCAATTTTGGCTGGTTAAAATTTTTGTCGATTCTAAATTCAGTATACTGTTCTACATTATGTAATGTGTAAATCGAATTTATTCTGCAGAAAGATTGTTTTTACTTCGACAAAGCTCATTTCTAAATCAAAACATTAAAATAAATTTCTGCAAGAATATCATAATTATTTTAATAAATTTGATACTAAAATGGTGGAAACTATTTTTTCGCACTCAAATTATACTAAAAACCTCACTTTACAACTTGTACGTGATACATATATAGAGAATTACAAAAATTGAACAGAATATATCGTTGAGTTGGGAACACAATTTTCTAGTATTGGTTGATTGGTTTGGGGTTTCTTATTGCGCAAGGGCAATATTTTCTAGTATTAATTGTACTCGACTAGACATTTTTTAAATCAAATTATTTAATACAGAGCATATTGTAAAAATTTGTAAATTTATTCTTTTTGCAAAACTATTTGATTTTTGCAGCTTCTGTCATAGTAGGAAACATTTAGGGCAATTATTCAGTTAGCATTACGGCAATGGCACACCTTGTTCTCAAGCATGCAATGCATTACAGGGTATGAAAATAAAACATGATTTTTTAATTATAAAATCGGATTTATTTGATTTAAATCAGATTTTTCAAAATTTAAATCGAATTTATTTTTTATTAATTCGTTCCCTCTACATGTTTAAACTTGTCAGATGAGACATGCAAATCACAGTATAGTTTCTAGATAGTATTGATTTATGTAAAGCAGTAATATATATACGATTTAGAAAATATAACAGGGTAAATTTTTGAAATTAAAAAGATACAATTTATCACCGGGTCTCGTTACTTTTTTCTTTCATTTGAATTGTATTTCATGATACAAATTCAAAATACATACAATTCTAAATTAAAAAAGCATTTTATAAAGTAGGTAGTTAATTAAAGTCGCACTGGAGCAACACAACGGACTATTGCCAACGGTCAGGAATCAATCTCGAGGGAAACGATCCAAGAACAAGGCCTCCTAATTTTGAACCATGGTCAGATGACGAGAACACCTGAGCTGGCACTCCACTCTCCAAATTTCCACACCACACCAACGTGAGGACATTTGAGGTAGCAGCAGATTTAACGTGCACCAACCCTGTGTACACGACCATTTTAATAAGATGAAATTTTAATGTTAAATTTAATATATTTTTATAAATAAAAAATGAAACGAATTTTAATTTTCTGGCCTTTTTTTTACACAATTAGTTTCTTATGAACTAAGTGATGTTTTACTCCCCTATTAATTTTTTAAAGTTGGCACCACTACATCACAATTAGTATTACCATATGTAATAGAGAATCCAGTTAATTTCAGTTAAAATAGGTCATTCTAAGTGTTACTGAGTGGGAGCAAATTTTTAAACTTGCTTGAATAAAATAACATACATTCTGTCCCATATTATTAAACTTCAATTTTGAAAAAAAGAAATTTTAAAGTTTGATTTAAATCAATGATTTTTTTATAAATAACTTGATTTAAATCGGCATACCCCGATACATTACAAATAAAAAAGTGTAACTTATAAATTTAATAACATTGCTGCAATGAAAATCTTATTTAAATTAATTTAAGTACTTATCTTAATTAGATTAACTCAGAAAAATTTGAATAAAACACTAATTATACAATAAAATCCTTTCAAGGGAAAATAAGTACAAATAAAAAAGAAATTAAATGTAATAAAAGACACAAAACTAATAAGTACTACAAATGAAACATCAGGAACAGAATAGTGAAAGTTAAAATTTTCAAAATTGGTGAAATGATTTACATTATAGCTTTTGTTTTAACCTATGGTTTCTTTGTTCAAAAATGTGACAAAAATGATTATAAAATGGTTTTTTGTAACTCACACTAGAATGATTTGCATATAATTATAATTTTAAAATAGAATTTCGAAAGGAGAAAACTTGTGTTTAAATATTTGTAAACAAATTCTTGTACTACCTTGCTAAACTTGGTTTCTCAAGACTTTCTACTTAACTTATCAAATGTGTTATTCTTTCGATTATTTGAGCTAAATGTAAATTTGAATTACTTTTAAAATAATACAATCATAATTAAGAAATTTAAAATTATTATTCCTCTCAAAAACAAATATTCCTTTGATCAGATGGCAAAACAAGATGCCCTATTTTGATAAATAGGGGAATATCACGTATTGCCATCTGATCAGATTTAATTGTTAATGATGTATGGCAATATTTACAAAACAGACTTTTTGAAGACTCATTGCAGAAGTGAAGCTTACCTTTTGGTCCAAGAACAATACAGTAAAACAAAAGTTACCCTTAAAAAGTAAATGCACAAGTGAGGAAAACTGCTGTCAGTGAAAATGAAATGGATTAGAACTCTGGTTATTGTACTAATGGGAGATACAGCTTCAATAATTTATGGCAGATTATTTAATTCAGCTAACTTGGATTACCTCCATCCTGAATGACGACGCAATTAAGAGTGAATGTAGAAATCCGTGGTGATTTAAGGCTGAAACTGACTCATTTTGAACCCAACATTGCTAATCTTGTCGAGTCACAAAGCACAATTTGAAGACAATATAATAATATATACCATACAATAAACAATGTAACTATAAAATAAACAATCTAAAAACTCACACAAGCATCTTTTTTGCTTGTGCTATTATAATTATGTAATAGTAAAATAGAGGACATCGATAAAAAGTCAAGAAACACTTGAAGGGTTGATGGTCAAACAAGTTGGCGACCCCTGATCTATGGGATACCTCTTTTGTGAGAAAGAATCCTTTGAGATGCCAATGTGTTCTTCACTGCCAAAGAAGCACAACTCCATCAATCTTAATTTGAATAAGTACAATAGCAGTTTGGAATTAGTTTCAAATGAAGGAATCATCACCATACCTTTTAGATCAAATTTTCCTTTACAACGTATTTTTTACTAATGAGTACCATTATTGCATCTGTGGGTTTAAGTTACTGCTACCAGCAACAGTAGGAATTTTTGGTAGACTTGTTTAGGTTTATGGCGCAAGGTTCAGAAATGGACAAGCTGTGCCAAAGGCCAGATAAAATAATTGTAAATGTAGAAAAAACATTAAAAAAAAGGGGAGGGGAGGTTACAGTGCAAAATTTTTAGAGAATAAAATATTGGGGGGAAAAGGTCAATAAAACGAAATTGAAATGCAGTTAAATGTTAATTGATCAACATGTAGAAAATAAATTTAAATGGTACGTTTAATTAACGTCACACAAGAGCAACACAATGGGCTATTGGTGACGGTCTGGAATCAAACCCAAAGGGAAAGATCCAAGGACACCATGTAACTTCAAACCACGGTCAGATGATGAGGTCACACCTCAGCTGGCACCCCACTCTCCAAACTTCCACGCCATGCCAAAGTGAGGACATTTGAGGCGATGACAGATTTAACATGCACCAGTCCTCTTTTTACACAATGGTCTCTGATTGGATTCGAACTCGCAACCCTCTGGTTGCTAATCCGTTACTCTTCTAACTGGTCTACCGCGGCCCAAAGTTAAAATAGTACTAAAAAAGTGATGCAGATGACAGTTGAAAACGGAACAATCAATTAAAATATGTTGAATTGTGAAGTGAACTTCACACAAGGGCACTCTTAAGAAAAAAGATGTCTGCAAGCAAAGCATGCATGTCCAGTGTGCAGGATGTCAAGAATGAGGAATCCAGTGATATATTGCTCTGAATACTATGGAGCTTATTGTTGGATTGAATGCTCCAGTCATTTTGCCATTGGTTCTACCCAATGTCTCGGACAATTCGTTGGTTTATTGGAAACAAAACAATCTCTCCTACCTCAGATTGAAATAATTAAGATCATGTATTAGCATGCTCCTTACATTACTGGACCCTGGTAGGTTTCAGATTTTATGGTGCAAGACTATTTCAAGAAATATGAAAGCTAAAAAAGGGGTACTTTTCTGTCATAACCATACCAATAAACTTTGGCGCCAATTTCCATACCAGCTTTTTGGTGCTAGTTTAGCTTATTCCTTTGCTAGTGCAACTGGCATATATTCCAATCTACCATTGTGTTGTGATTCATTTGAAGCTGTAATTCACAGAATTCAATAGACGTTAACTCTTGACACCATAAATCAGGGGTCTCCAAACTACGGCCCATTGTCTGGCCCGCGGAAACCCTGCCGATGCAGCATGGAATATACACATATATATGTGTGTGTTGGCCTGCCTGACCTTCCAGGATTTTTCGATCTGGTCCTCAAGTGAAAAAGTTTGGAATCGTACTGCAGTAATGAACAATCCAGTAAACCATGTTTTCGTTCGGACACCTTTTTCTTCCCGGCACGAACGAAGGCTATGTAACCATTTCGACTTCGAGTCACATTTTAATTTCATTAGGTGATTATTCAAACACAATTTTTTTTGTGAAGAATATTTCTTTCCTGAAGAAATAGTATTGCTGCTTGTTCATCGCTTGGCAAATCCCAAATCATGAAATCCATTGCACTAACAAAGCAATAAGTTAAAATGGTACCAAAAAACAAAAGCTGGTATGGAAACAAATAGCACCAAGTGAAAATGCACCAAATTGGTGCCAAAGTTTATTGGCACGGTAATAACGGAAAAGTACCAAAAGAGGTAATAGGCAATATAGTAGTAGGATGAAAGCAGAAAGAGATTGCTTAAGTATCCAGGTTACTGGACCCCGAAAAGGAGCCCCTCCTGAGTTATGAAAGAAACATAATGGCAGGTTGTCTATTATCCCTTACATATTTTATATCTTTATTTGAGCTCTTATCAAATAGTCTTGTTCCTCTATGGATACATTATCTGTAATATCTATCATATTCAGCTTTAATAAAAATGGCCAAATGAATCTAGACAAATATAACTCAATAAATAATTAAACTCTAAGACAAAACATTTTTATAAGAAAAATTAGACTTTAATAGTTCCAAATGCAGCCCTTAGCACAATATTCATAATTATCTTTGTGATAAAATGGAAGATGAATATTCAATGGAAGTAAAATAAATTAATAAGTGGAAATATTCAATGGATCAATTAAAGCAATGAAAAATATGAAATGAAACTATTTATTTTTACAAAATGTACAAGAAATCTAGTAATCTGCACAACGCAACTATCCTTGGGTAGAAGAAATGGGACACTTTCTTTGTAAAACCTTCCAATTTTAAAAATTAAAACTTTTTTATATAACTCTTTATTGATCATATTTCCTCTGCATCAAATGGATTAAGTCCATAAAAATGCAAACCCTTCTCTTCTTTGTTGTAGACTTTGGTAAAAACTTAATTTCCTGCTTCAGTACTTTCCTTCACTGCACAAAAATTCAATTCCAACGAGCATCGTGAAACGAATTTTCACCGTGTCACAGAATTTTCTTTTCAATGCTCAAATTCTCTTGCATTATGGGCGTGAGACAGTTCGTCTGTTCCGTATTGCAAGCGCTGTCCGACTGAGAGTCGTCCGATTCCGAGACGTCCTCCTCTGTCATCGAAGACGGGTCCGACTCCTCGGAAGACTCGGTCTCGTCGTCCGTATCGATAGTCCTCCCGACCCTACCCATGACAATTTCTCCTGATTCTATAGACTCGAGCTCCGAATCCTCGCTGGACTCTGACCCTTCCGAAGAGTCGGTTTCCTCCTCATCGGACGACATGCTCTCCTCGACCTCGGAGCAGACCTCCTCGTCCTCATCATCCTCCACCATTTCTTCGCCGGAGCTAGAGGAGGATTCGGTGTCCTCTTCTGAAGAGCTGTTCTCCTCGAGGAGATGCAGGATATTCTTGACCGAATGCTGGGTGGCGGCGTCTCCGTTGGCATGGTCCTCTGCCACGTCCGAGACCTTCCGGTTCATCTGTACAAAGTTCTCGCAGAAGAGCTGGAGCCTGTCCCAGCCGCCTCGTGCATAGAACTCCCTCTTGAGCCTCCTGTTGAAGATGGCGGTGAGGCAGCGGGGAGCCGTGCTCATGAACGTGTAACAACCGTTGATGCAGCAGAAGAGGTTCAGCTCCGAGATGAAAGCGCAGATGATGACGAAGGAGAGGAAGAGGTCGTCGCCGCACAGCTTCAGGCACCGGGACGTCAGGAAAGTCATGAAGTGCTTCACCGATCTCTGGATGTGGGAGAAAGCCTTGGCAAACACGCCGTTGAACACGGAGCGAAAGGACACGCACAGCTTCAGCACCGCTTTCTTCTCTTCTTCGGAGCAGCCGTTGGCCTCCGATTGGCTGAAGACCTGCGGCAGCTTGACGGCCAGATCGAAAGTGGTGTTATATTCCCTGTAGATGGAAGAAAACAACGCATTGGCGAAGTGTTTCAGTTTCACGTCCCTGTCCATGCTTCTCGAAAGAAGTCACAACAGACTCCCGTCCTTTGACGATCTTCGGAAATTTAAATTCGCGGAATCAAAAAGGCATTCAAATTTCTCATAAACAAAACAAACTCACACTTGTTTTAGTACTTTGTAAGTCACTTCACTTCATTGCTGAATTGGTGTCGCCATTTGCGAAATGTAAAGCATGTCTCAGAAATAAATTATAATTAAATTGTATGTAATTTTACTTAACGTCGAAGTGGTAGGTATTTTAATTAACTTTGCACTGGAACAACACAACAACGGTTCGGGACCAAACTTGAAGGGAAAGATCCGAGGACAACACCACGTAATTTTGAACCACCGGTCACACCTTGGCTGCCACACCATGCTAACATGAGGACGTTTGAGGCCACAACAGACTTGTTGTGCACCAATCCCCTTTGTACGCGACGGTCTTTGGTAGGATTTGAACTCGCAACCATCCGGTTACTTTTCCAATCGGGCTACCACGGCTTAACGTCGCAGTGGAGCAACACAACTATAATTATATTAACAGATTAGTTGGTGGGAGTGTTGAATTAACGTCGCACTGGTGCTCAATACAATAGGCCATTGGCGACGGTCCGGATCAATCCCGAAGGGAAATACTGAAGACAATAGCCCGTCATTTTGAAATACGATCAGATGACGAGGTCAACACCTGAGCTGTACCCCACTCTCCAAACTTCTAAACCACTTCAACGTGAGGAAATTTTAGGCCATGACAGATTTAACATGTAACAGTCCCACGTACACAACGGTGTTTAGCTGGATTGAGAACTCGCAACCCTCCGGTTGCTAATCCTCTTTTCTTCAAACCAGGCTACTATATGATAGGTGATTCATTTCTACTGCTCCTGACACAAGGGGTACAGCTGATCATCAAATAGCGTGCTATTTACCTGCGATTTACAAGTCACCTCACCTCAATTTCTTATGCAGATAACATACGAGGGCGAAGTAGGAAGAACAACCACGGCCCGATTTTCGTTCCTGACACGGAAGAAAACCGACTTAACCACTACCCAGTAGAGAGGCAAATCGCAGCGAAGAGGACCACCTCCTGGGTCACGCTTCATAAGTCTTCCCTTGTGTCACCAAGATTGGGACAAAACTTTTCTTACATGTTTACGGAAATAGTCAAAGAATTTATTAAAACTTGCATCAAAAGGAGAATTATCATCCGAATAAACTATTTAAACAGGAAAATCAGCGAAAAAAATAAATCGAATGTATAAGAGCTATAGGATAACAGAAAGGAAAAAAGAAAAATGATGAAAATCTTTCTTGAAATAAATATTTTGCAAATCTATTTCATTTTTTCGTGAAACATTTAAATTAATATAATATTCATTGTACGTGCTTCATGAAGTGTATTAAACTTGGTCTAAACTTTGTAATCCATTCCAAAATACAACATTATGTTCAGTCCTCGGTATTTTGTTTTCGGCCTCTCATCTTACCCCGTGGTTCAAAATTACGTGGTGTTGTCCTCGGATCTTTCCCTTTGGGATTGATCCCGGACCGTCACCAATAGCCCATTGTGTTGCTCCAGTGTGACGTTAATTGAAATACCCAATACCCTCATCTTACCACGGAGGATAACTCCGACGCGTTATTCCCTGGAGAACACAATCGTCTTCTTACACCCTAATAGCCCGTTTTGTTGCTCCAGTGTGACTTTAATTGAAATACCTACCTACCTTACACCCTATTTCATTGGTTCCCAAAGTGTGGGCCGCGATAAGGTTTCAGGGGGTCCGCGAATACTTAATATTTCACTAGACGAAATTGGGAACTTCAATGACGAATAAATTATTGCATTACTTTCTCCAATTCTTTTATGTTCTAACATCTAAATTTTAGACTAAAACAATGATTAGGATATTCCAGTATTTATTGAATCGAAATAGACTGAATTTGACTTAATACTGAAATTATCAGGCATTAAAGCAAACATTATTAAAAGTTTTTCTCTCGAATATAAGAACCGAAACCAAAAGCCATTTCAGGTATGATATTTTTAATTAACGTCGCACTGGATCAACACAACGGGATATTGGCGTCGGTCTGAGATCAAACCCGAAGGGAAAGATTGGAAGACAACACCACGAAATTTTGAACCACGGTCAGATGACGAGGTCACACCTGAGCTGGCACCCCACTCTCCAAACTTCCACACCACGCCAACGTGAGGACATTTGAGGTCATGAGGGATTTAACGTGTACCAACCCCCTTTGTACACGACAGTCTTTGGTTGGATTCGAACTCGCAACCCACCGGTCGAAAGCCATTTTAACTTTAAAGTTCTTTTTCTCAGCTTTTTTATTTTCATGACTACCAAATATCCATAAAAAGCTAAGGATATTTGGTAATTGATGTTGTGATGTGAAACGTTTATTATGAAATATTTGATAGTTTTGTGCATGGAATTAGGATTTAGAAGAATAGTTATTTTTTCAAAAATTGATAAAATCAACTGTGACTGTGTTTTTTTTTTGTTGTTTTCAGTGTTTGATACGAAAATATTTCTTAAAAAATAGATAACAATGGTAGGTGGAATCCCATTCACAAAATTGTAGATAACACCTTATGAATGGCAAATAAAAACAAATATTTTTAAAAAATCAAAATTTACTGACGGAGTAGGAATTTTAAAATATTGAAATATTTTTTAAAACATTGGATTTTTTAATTATTTTGAATGCAAAAGCGATTTTTTTTCTTTTCTAATGTGTATTGGAATTCACTGAAACATTTTGTTGTGAATTTGAAAACAAATAAAATTTTCAAAGGGTACCGTGTCCCCTCAAATAATAAATAATTGTTCGTATATTTACTGTTTATTTTATTTCAAAAGTTTAATTTTTCTGTTTCATAACCTCAAAATATCATCAAAAATGTTTTATGTGAAGTTTAGGGTATTTGGGTATTTCAATTAACGTCACACTGGAGCAACACAATGGGCTATTATATGTGAAGTTTAAACGTTTTATAATCTGTCTAAGATAGATCTAAATATTTCACTTACGTTATTATATATAAGGTGAAAAATAAGGTAGGTAGGTATGTAGGTATTTAATTAACGTCGCACTGGATCAACACAACGGGCTATTGGTGACGTGAAAAATAAGGATCACTAGTCTCTTACTCAGGACGCATGTTTCCCATTTAATATTATAATCTAAGAGGGTCTTCGAAAAATTTTAATTTTCAAGGAGTCCTTGGGCTGAAAAGTTTGCGAACCTCTATAAATCTCCATGCTATATGCTCTATTCTATAAATCTCCATGCTATATGTGCTCTATTCTATAAATCTCTATGCTATGTGCTCTATTCTATAAATCTTGGGTAAGTAGGTATTTTAATCAACGTCACACTGGAGCAACATAACGGGCTATTGACGAAGGTCAGGGATCAAACCCGAAGGGAAAGATCCGAGGACAACACCACGTAATTCTGAACCACAGTCAGATGACGCTGTCAACACATGACCTGGTACTCCTCTCTACAAACTTCCATACTCCGCCAACGTAAGGACATTTGAGGCCACGACTGATTCAACGTGCCCCAGCCCCCATGTAGACGACCGTCTTTGGCTGGACCTAGTTTCGAACTTGAAATCCTCCGGTTGCTAATCGGTTACTAATAGCACGTTGTGTTGATCCAGTGTGACGTTAATTAAAATACCTACCTACCTAATCCGTTACTCTCCAATCGGGCTACCGCGGCCCGGACTGTGAGCAAGAGCATGCAGCAAAGGGTCGTGGGGAAAAGACACTTGAGAACAGGTGGGCGAATTCTTGTACCGTTTTACGTTATCACTGATAACAACTCTGCCTACTCGGGCAATGAACGAAGCGACTCCGAAAATGAAAGTTGCCATTCTCTTGTTCTTCGTTCTGGCTTTCGTGAAAACCGAAAAGGAACGTTCTTTATTCGAAAACTCGCCTCGTAAGGAAATTTCCGAGGAACAAAAATTCATCGACGCCGAACGCTTCAACGAACATTACGTGATTCGTAATGTTCCTTTGGTGATGAAGGCAGCTGCACACGATTTGTCCTCTAGGAAATTCGGCGAAGAATCCGCGAATCCGTATTCTTATACGACCTATTTGGATGTGAAGAACAGCCCTGACGGTTCTGCTAGGACGATGTCCATTCACCAATTCTTGAGTCACTACGAACATGAAAATATTTTTGTCGACACTCCGATTCCGACCGTGATCAAGTGAGTCAAGTTTAAAAATCTTTTTTTATCACACACATCAAGTTCTTGGTTCTTTTTAGTGATAGACAGAATCGAGTACTTTTGAGAATCGAATACTTGGTATTCGAGTTCTTTCAAGTAAAAACGTTTCATAAGCAAAAACGTTTAATCGATAATGAGAATCAATACTTTGGTATTCGAATACATAAGATGAGTACTTTTGTATCCGAAAACATAGGATGCGTACTTTTGATCCGAATACTCTTGTATCCGAATACTCTTGTATCCGAATACTCTTGTATCCGAATACTCTTGTATCCGAATACTCTTGTATCCGAATACTCTTGTATCCGAATACCCTTGTATCCGAATACCCTTGTATCCGAATACCCTTGTATCCGAATACCCTTGTATCCGAATACCCTTGTATCCGAATACTCTTGTATCCGAATACTCTTGTATCCGAATACTCTTGTATCCGAATACCCTTGTATCCGAATTCATAGGATGCGTGCTTTTGTATCCGAATACTCTTGTATCCGAATACCCTTGTATCCGAATACCCTTGTATCCGAATACCCTTGTATCCGAATACCCTTGTATCCGAATTCATAGGATGCGTGCTTTTGTATCCGAATACTCTTGTATCCGAATACTCTTGTATCCGAATACTCTTGTATCCGAATACTCTTGTATCCGAATACTCTTGTATCCGAATACTCTTGTATCCGAATACCCTTGTATCCGAATACCCTTGTATCCGAATACCCTTGTATCCGAATACCCTTGTATCCGAATACATAGGATGCGTGCTTTTGTATCCGAATACTCTTGTATCCGAATACCCTTGTATCCGAATACTATCGTATCCGAATATTTTGGTATTCGAGTACTTTGGTATTGTTGGGGCAGCGGTAGCCCTGTTGGAAAAGTAACGGGTTAGCAATCGGAGGGTTACGAGTTCGAAACTGTCCAACCAAAGACCGTCGTGTACATGGGGGATGGTGCACGTTCAATCAGTCGTGGCCTCAAATGTCCGTTAGCATGGTGTGAAAGTTTGGAGAGTGGGATGCCAGCTCAGGTTGGTTGGTTTTGTGTTTTATGGCGCAATGACCTTATTTGGACATGCTGGGCCAAACACAATCAAGTATCAAGTAATTGATACAAGACATACAATATCAAGCAATTGACTCACACAGTGAAAGCTTTACTGACACAGAAGAGAGAAATACGCTCAGGGAGGAATTCCCCTAGCAGGAATAGAACCTGAGCCGCCTATAACTCGAAGGTTGCTAGCTCAGTGGGCATACCCATTGAACCACGACGGCACCGGGTGCCAGCTGAGATGTCCTTGTTATCTGACCGTGGTTCAAAATGACGAGTTGTTCTTTGATCTTTCCCTTAGGGATCGTAGCCACTAGCTCCTTGTGTTGCACCAGTGCGACATTAATTAACTACCTTTTTTGTGATTATTCTGAGTGTGAACATATCTTATTTTGGAATTGTTTCTGTGGAACAATGATGAGATAAAGTTTATCCGTTTGTTTGCAGATCCCAAATGAGCATTCCGAAAAGCCTCCTCTGTCAACCCACGATAGAAGGAATGAAAAGAACGGTAAGATTCTACTCACACAACTTGTTTTTTGCAACTAAAATGGAGCTGTTTCCCGTTAAGGAAATATTTCAGATTTCTGTATCGCTTATGTACAGTCGCGGGGAAAAAACGAACCACCCTCTTTATTTCAAGCGCACTATTCATAGAGCAAATTCAAAGATATCATTCAATAGGGAATAACGTCCTCTACAAATTCAAAATCCAAAGAAATGCATAAGGGAATGTCTTCACATCAAATTTGGCACACACAATAAAATTTCCAATGCAATCACCCTGTTTTGATGCCATAATCAGATTTGGCATCGTTAAATTAGTCTAAATATGAAATTGTATTACTTTTTACTATTTTTATATTCGGAGATATTCAACATTAAAATTGTTGGAAATTTCAGGGATCATCTCCACATGGAAAATCGCTATTCGTAGATCGAGATTAATCGTAGTTATAGCTACCCGAATTTCAAATTTAAATACTATTTCAAACGTATTTGTCAACGCGTTGAAACGATCCGAGAATTATTATATTTATTATACGAGCTCAAACGATAATATTGTAAATTGTAACCATGATTAAAATGGGATAAAAGGATTTTTGGAATTGAAAACTATTTGAAACGGAGAAAGTGTTGATTGATGTTCTGTATAATTTTTCATCGTCTTTATTATTCTTAATAATTGTTAGTTTTTATTAATTAGCGTTCGCTTCTATGTATGCAACCAAAAAGCCTACCTACAATTATTTAATACAAACGAACCGATATTCAGATCATAAAAAAGTGAATAGAGTGAGTCATTCAATTGATCATTTATTAGTAGAGTTCATCTATACGACATATTACTGGTAAAAAGCAATGTATTTTAGATTAAAAAAAAACATAAAGGAAATTTCCAACCACTTTTCAAAAATTTAAACATTCCTCAGGTTTGTTAGACGTTTTCCAAACTTTTGGTTGCCCTCTAAAATCGTAATATCCCGTTGTGTTGCTCCAGTGTGACGTTAATTCAAATACCTACATACTTACCCTCTAAAATCGTGTCATAATGAGGAAAATTTAATGTAACGCAAAAACTTACATTTGGAATGACCTGAAAAGGACCTTTGGAGACCAGAAAATTACTAACTGTTATTAAATAAACAATCATTTTTAGATGTTGATAAATAAGGGGATGTCTTCATATCAAATTTTCCACAAACAAAATTTCCAAAGGGAACACCATGTTTTGATGCCTTAATCAGATTATGCATCGTTAAATTAGTCTAAATATGAAATTTCATGACTATTTTTATATCCGGAGATATTCAATGTTAAAGTTGCTGTCAATTTCTGGATCTTCTCCACATTGAAAATCGCTATTCGTAGATCCAGAGCCGGTCAGAGGCCCATGCGACAGATGCGGTCGCATCAGACGCCAAGATGAGGGGGCGCCGGTTGGCGCAGTAAAACCTCTAAGTTAAAAACGCCGTCCACACAGAGGTGGCAGAGAGAGAATTTCTGCCTTTTTTACTTTTCCAACGAAGATATAATAATGACAATGACAAAAGAATTAAATACTCTAGTCGGAAGGGGGATTTTGGGCTTCAGTATTCGAAGGATATTAATGTTGAAGACTAGTTAATGAAATTCACTGTTTCAAAACTCAAGTTGTGGAACTCATTGAGGATATAGTCAGCTACCCAACTTGACTTGTTAAAGTGTATATGCAAATATTCTCTTAAAGATCCATATCCGAATATAGAAATTGCCTTCAGGATTTTTTTTACCTTACCGGTTACAGTGGCGTCCTGCGAGCGCAGTTTTAAGTTGAAACATAGTATTAAAAACTACCTCCGGTCTAGCATGGGGTAAGAACGTTTGATAAACCTTGCTATTTCATCCATTTTACAAAAAGTGGCAGAAAATATGGACTTTTACGACATAATCACAGAATTTGCCTTTCGAAAAGCAAGAAAAGTAAAGTTGTTAAAGCTGTTTACTTCCTTCTTGAATGAATGAACATATCCTTCGTGAACTCAATAGAGCAACCTATTATTCAATTACCCTTGACTGTAAACCCGACGTCAGTCATTCCGAGCAAATGACAATGGTAGTAAGGTTTCTTAATGCAGAGGCAGGCCAAGAAGTGATAGTGAAAGAGCACTTTCTTGGATTGGACGAAGTAACAGATACGACTGGTGAAGGTTTGACAGATTGTTTGTTAAATGAACTTGCAAAGAGGGGGAAATACCCTTGCAAAAATATGCGCGGCGAGGGATACGACAATGGTTCAAATATGAAGGGGGGAATGTGGGTGTTCAAAAAAGAATCATTGATCTCAACCCACGAGTATTTTACGTCCCATGTCGAAACCACTCCTTAAATCTCGTGGTAAACGATGCGGCTCTATCAAGCCCAATGGCTGTGCATTTTTTTAGCAATATACAAGATATCTATAATTTTTTCTCAGCTTCCACTCATAGGTGGAGTATTTTGACTAACAACGTAACAACTTTAACGGTTAAACCTCTAAGTGATACTCGTTGGGAAAGCAGAATAGATGCTCTCCAATCTCTGCGATACAATACAGAAGTGTATGATTCAATATACGAGGCAACAATTGACCCTAAAGTTGATGCTTTTGGAAAAAACACTGCTTCTGGTATTGCAAAGAAACTGAAAGATTTTATGTTCTTGTGTTGCTTGGTCGCATGGTATGACATTATTTAGAGTCAATCTTGTGAGTAAAGAACTTCAGAGGGAAAATGTCAACTTATAGAGTGCTTTAGACCTGATTGAAAACGTCAAGACTTTCTGGAAAGTATGAGATCGGAGAATGGTATGAATAGTGTCATAACTGATGCAAAAGAGCTGACAGAGAAATTGGAGATCAGTCCAGAGTTCGCAGCTGAAACTCACATCAGGTCAAGGAAAATAAACAATTTTCTTATGAAGGTGAAGATCAACCTATTGGGACAGGAAAGACCTCTTTCAAAGTAAACTTCTATGTGGTTTTAAATCAAGCAATCAGTTCTTTGTCAGAAAGGTTTGATCAAGTGCAGAAGAATAATGATAACTTCAAATTTCTCTATGACGTTCATAGCCTTCAGCAATGGGGAAAAATGAACAGAGTGCTGTTTAAATCTGCAGACAGTTTTGACTGACAAAACCTAATATGATGTAGATGGAAATGAGCTGCTGGATGAGATCTTACTTTTAGCACCGATGTTGCCACAAAAGAGCTGCCTCGAAAAGACTAGATTACTTAACTCCTAATTCTTTCATAAATACGTTTCCCAATGTTTTTGTGAGTTTAAGACTCTTACACTTACCTTTCCTGTGTCAGTTGATAGTGGGGAGGAGAGGAGTTGTTCCAAATTGAAACTAATTTAAAACTACCTGAGGTCGACCATTTCCCAAGAGCGTCTGAGCGGATTAGTGACCTTTGCTATAGAAAATGAGGTGCTCAATGCCATCGATACAGACGCAATCTTAAGAAATTTTGCAAAGCAAAAGGCCAGAAAACTATACTCTTGATGTTTCTATTTTGTAGTTTTTCAGTGTTGAACAAGTGTTTCATAAATCATATGATAATTTATTTTCAATAATAAATTAATGTTTTAATATTCAATTGCTGAAATACTAAATACGTATTGTACGTATTATGCTATAATGTAAATGTAATGTTGACTTTATTGTATTAAATTATTTCGAAATGAAGAAGTACCATTGACTTTTTTTGTAAACCAATTACCATGGCATAACTATTTTTAAGTGCAACGGATGTGTTTAATATCACAAAATCCATTAGCTTATGTAGGCCTAGCAGAAAAAACCTGGCAATATAAAATACGCATTATACGCAATGAAATAAATTAATTTCACAGTAGGCTATTCTAAAAGGGAGGGAAACAATACGGCGAATCTTTGAAATGGGGGGCGCCAAATCATCATCTCGCATCTGCAATAAATTTCTTTCGAACCGGCCCTGCGTAGATCGAGATTAACTGCAGTTATAGTTACCCGAATTTCAAACTAGAAGACTATTTAAAACGTATTTGGCAGCGCGTGCGAGATTTATATTTGTTATGCAAGTGAAAACGATCCGAGAATATTATTATCCGAGGTCCGTCAGACGTTTTTTAAACTTTTGGTTGCCCCCTGACATCGACATAATGGGAAAAATTTAATGCAACGCTAAAACTAACCATTGAAATGAGCTGAAATTTTGCATGGTCATATTAGAAGTCCTTCACTGGCGATTCCTATCAAAATATAGTAAGATTCTAATTCATAATTCTCTACTGTTAAAATTGCTCGAATGAAGAGGGATGGTTCGGTTTTTGTTCCGCAACTGTACAATTGAATCAATGGAGATTCATAAGAACTTGATAATCCAAAGGTCTTTCTTAACCCTCCTGGTAGTTGTCTCGTCGAGGTATCTCGTCATGAGCAAAACTGGCCAGATCTTGATGGACGAGATATTTCGTCCAACAAGTTCTCGTCACCTCTCGTCATTAGAACAAAACTGACCAGATCTTTATCTCGTCATCATCAAAAAATAGCCAATATCTTCATAGCGAGATGTCTCGTCATTAGCAAAATGGGCAGATCTTGATGGACAAGATATCTCGTCGAAACCACTTAAAGGGTTAATGCCCACATGTTGCTAATATTTAATACGATATCATTCAAGGTATCATTTTATCGAATATAAAGGGATTCAAAATTCTCTGGCCTCAAAGGGACCTCTGAGCCCGGTTGAAGAGTAACGGATTAGAAACCGGAGGGCTAGGAGTTCGAAACTAAGTCCAGCCAAAGACCGTCGTGCACAAGGGGGACTGGAGCACGTTCAATCTGTCGTGGCCTCAAATGTCCTCACGTTGGTGTGGTGGGGAAGAACCAACTCAGGTATGACCTCGTCATCTGACCGTGGTTCAAAATGATGCATTGTTGTCCTCGGATCTTTCCTCTCGGATTTGATCCCGGGCCGTCGCCAATAGCCCGTTGTATTGTTCCAGTGGGACGCTAATTAAAATACCTACCTATCTAACGGGAGGCGCTCAAAAATGGGCATTTGTTGGGTTTTATCGATTGAAGACAGAGTTTTATACATTAAAAATAAATTTTATTACGTAGCCAAGTCTTATGGTTTAAAAACATACATTTTAAGAACAACAAGAAGTCTGATCAGATCATGATCCCCAATCTCATCACTTATATACATTCAAAGATTTACATATTCTTCTATATTGATGTGCCCCACACGGCACTATAATTGGAGGTTTGAGACCGATTCCAACATGCGGCCCCATCGGTTGTAAAACCTCAGCAGATGTATTACAATTCAATATATATATTTATATAAATCTAACAAAATATTTTTCTAATAATATTTTTAAATTTATTTAACAATAAAGGCTTTGTTAAAAAGTCAGCCAAATTATTTTCCGATGAAATATAATTTACGTTAAATAGTTCATCTTTTATTAATTTACGAATAAATTTGTACTTGATATCAATATGTTCAGTTTTCTGATTTTCCTGACTATTTTTTGAAAAATAGATAGCAGATTGATTATCACAATATACTTGGGGTCTTATGTAATCACACAAACTTAATTCATTTATAATTCTACTAAACCAAATAACTTCTTTAGTGCAATCGGTTAGTGCAATAAATTCAGATTCCATTGAGCTAAGAGCTATGCACTTTTGTTTAGAAGATTTCCATGATATTGGGATGTTACCAAAATAAATTAAATAGCCACTGCTTGAATGTCTGTTTGTGAGACCACATCCCCAATTTGCATCAGAAAAAGCAATCAAATTTGAACTTTCTACATTGGAAAGATTAATTTTAAAATCCTTTGTAAGAAAAACATAGTTCATAATATCAACAACGTAAGACCAGTGTTTGTAAGTATAACCATTACAAAACTGAGACATTATATTAACAGCAAATGCAATATCTGGTCTGGATCTATCTGACAAAAACGATAAACATCCTATTAAGGAACGATAGGGAAATTTCCTCATTAAATCATTTTCAATTATTTCTTCCTCTTTAACCTTATCAGGTAAGTTACAACCAATTTTAAAAGGTAAATTCACAAAACTTTTAGGAAGATCTTTGAATTTTGACATTAATTTTTCAATGTAGGTAATTTGATGTAAATAAATCGAATTTTCAATCTCTTGAAAGTTTACGCCTAACAAATATTTGGTTTTACCTAGGACTGTAAGATCCAATTTTTTATCCAATAATTCGATTACGTCATTTATCAAATGTTCTCTTTTTGAAAACAAAACCATATCATCTACATAAACAATTAAAATTACATCTTTAAATTTGTAGACACAATTACACCAATTTAACTGAGAAAATCCTAATTTAGTTAAAATACCGTCTAATTCCAAATTCCATTCTCTACCACTTTGATGCAGACCATATATAGCCTTTTCCAATAGACATACTTTGTTTTCGGATCCTTTCAGCACAAATCCTTTTGGCTGTTTCATGTATATAGTATCCTTAAGGTGTCCATATAAATATGCACTTTTCACGTCAACTTGACAGTGATACCAACCCAACATAGAAATCAATAGTACAAACAATAATCTAACAATAGAAAAATTCACAACTGGTGAAAAAATATCTTTAAAATCAATGCCGGGTTTTTGCTTAAAACCTTGAGCAACAAGACGAGCTTTATACCTTTTAGGTATATTGTTTTCGTCCATTTTTATGCTGTACACCCACTTACTTCCAATTATGGTTGTATTTGGGGGTGTGTCCACTAATTTCCATACTTGCCTATCCTTCATTATCTGAATTTCTTCGTTCATGGCAGTATTCCATTTAATTTTATCCTTACTTGCCTGCGTTTCTTCATAACTTTTAGGGATTTCGACATTGTAACACTGATCATACATGTCGTACATCTGTTGGTCTAAAAAATTAGATTCATCACTAGAAGTAGATGGCACATTAGAAATATCCACATTAGGATGTTCAGTTTCTGGCTTAAAATTGAAATTTACAGGATCAAACCTAATCTTATTTTTAGTACAGTACTTTTTAATATCATTTAAAGATCTCATTCTCAAATTTTCAGGAGAATAATAGTATACATCTATCCTATTGCTTTTATTTCTAGGTTTTTCGATTCTTCGCCAATTTGAAATGTTAAGACTTTTTAAGTTCTCAGTTTTAACTAAATCTTTAGAATCTAAAACTTGAGTTTCACTTTCCGATTTTACTTTTATATTTTCATTTGATTGATAAATAGGAATATTAGAATTAAGATCGAAAGAAACGTACTCAAAGTTTTTACCAAATAGTACATCAACAGCTTTCTTACTTTCGTCGATATGAACATGGACTGTTTCAACTATTCTCTTCTCGTTTGGGATATATATTCTGTAACCTTTAGTTTTCAAACCATATCCTGTCAAAATACCAAGTTTTGCTCTGGGTTGTAATTTATTTCTCTGTATTTTAGGAATATGAACATATGCCAAAGAGCCAAAAATTCTAAAATGTTTTACTGATGGTTTGAAACCAGTCCATATTTCGTTAGGAGATATACCCTCAGTTAATTTGTGTTCGCATCTATTTTTAGTATGAATAAATGCTAAAAGTGCTTCTGACCAAAATTGTGGTTGTAAACCACTGTCTTGAAGCATAGCTCTGACACAATCCATGGCTGTTCTATTGAACCTTTCTGCAATGCCATTTTGTTCAGGGGTATAAGTTGAAGTTCTTTCGATTTTTATTCCTAGATCATTTAAAAACTTTTTAAATTCTTTGTGACAAAATTCTAAACCATTGTCAGTTCGGACACATTTTAACAACATTTCGCTGTCTTTCAGCTCTAACCAAGTATTTTTTAAAGTAATCAAAAACTTCATTCTTATTTCGAATAATATAAACAGTTACTTTACGTGAAAAATCATCAATAATAGATAAAAAGTATTCGTTTCCACCTAGAGAGTTAACTGGAGCAGGACCCCACAAATCCATATGGATCCTTTCCAAAACATTTTTAGTTTTCCTTTCGTACATATAGTTTCTTTTTAAGGATATTCTAGTGGATTTAGCAATAGCACAAATCTTACAATTTTTATCTATATTTTTACAATTAAGTTTTTCAATTCCTTTTACACAATTAATTTTACTCATATTTTCAATTAAGGGCATGTTAACATGACAAAACCTACGGTGGGCTTTTTCTAGATCTAAACCAGTTACATATACATAATTTTTAATCTTGGGATAACCTTTCAAGATATACAATTTTCCAATTCTGGGAACAGTAAACAAATATTTATTATAACTATTATAAATAATCATTTTGTTATTTCCCCATTTAATTTGGTTTCCCACTAGATCAATACGAGCACCACTAATTAAATTTTTTCTCATATTAGGCGAGTATAACACATCTTTTAAAGTTATATCATAATTTCTGTTTCTATCTAAAACTGTAAATTGAATATCACCCATACCTAATACTTCCGAGGTGCTGTCCTTGTCTCCGACTAGGATCTTCTGTGGTGGTAGTTTTCTGAATGTCGTAAACATATCACGTTCTTTACAGAAGTGAGCAGTTGCAGCAGAATCAATGAGAAATTCCCTCGGTCTTTCATTTGGAAAATTTGAAACTGCATAGGCACGTTGAAGATCAGTTTTTGGATTGTCCTCCATATAAAATAATTCACCACCAGGTTTCTGCCGATTGCATTTCTTGAAGCACTTCGATTCGTAATGTCCCGACTTTTTGCAGTAGTTGCAGAATGGTCGCGGCCCCATACGACAAACTGTCGACTTTCTTGGGCTTGAAGGAATTAATTCAGGGTCCAGTACGCATCTGCTGTGATCAGGAGTAGACGCCCGTGTCTCCTTGTATCTAGATGACTTGTTTCTTGTAGCATAAGCATCGGCCACGATACTTAATTTTGTGCCTTCGTCTTTCCGCTTCAGCTCGATTCGGCTGGATTCTGTTATTAAATGTTTAGACAAATTGTCTAGCGTGAACTCGTTGTCATCCATCCTGTATAGCAATTGTACCAGATTATCGTATTCGTGAGGCAAATGTCTTATTAGTTGAAAGCAAACTAAGAGGTCTGGGATTTCGAATCCACATTCTTTTATCTGTAACAGCTTCTCATGCACTCGTTTGCAGAAGAGTCCAATGGATTCGTCCTCCGGCTGGTAGCGGATTGAAAAGAACTCGTCCACAAGGCCTGCCAATCGTGCTCTAGATGCTGGTTCAAAGTTGGTCTTTAATATATCCCAGGCTTCCTTACCGTCCTCAGTAGATGAAATTAAGACTTGATATTTTCGGTCTATGCCCTGGTAGATAGTTGTGTATGTCCTCTGCTTCCTATAACGATAGTCTCTTTTTTCTTGTTCTGGAGCATCTTCCAATAATAGAGGTTCCGTTTTAGTGATAAATTCCCAGCAGTTCCGGTCCATTAGCAATACCTTCATGTCCGTCTTCCACGTGGCATAGTTGAAATCCGATAACTTCGGGAAGGAAAACATGGACATTTCTTGAATACCCATCATACTGGATACCGGTAGTGGCAGAATTCAGGTTCAGCTTAAGGTCTGAGGCCCATAACCAATTGTTGGGTTTTATCGATTGAAGACAGAGTTTTATACATTAAAAATAAATTTTATTACGTAGCCAAGTCTTATGGTTTAAAAACATACATTTTAAGAACAACAAGAAGTCTGATCAGATCATGATCCCCAATCTCATCACTTATATACATTCAAAGATTTACATATTCTTCTATATTGATGTGCCCCACACGGCACTATAATTGGAGGTTTGAGACCGATTCCAACAAGAGCCAAGAAAAGTTTCACTGATACAGAAGAGAGAAATGCATCAAAACGGAGGGATCGAACCTGCGCCACCTACATCTCGCTACCTCGCGCTGAGAACAACTGGTTAGGTTTTGCTGTATAGCTCACTACACTCTTTGAGCGGCATGTTCTTTCTTTCTCTTACAGCGTCTCTTGTCTCGTGCAGGGGATTGGAGGGAGGCTCTCAAAGCAGATCCGGTCCACTCGATAAGCTGCGCCTTGAGCGGAAACGTCCACTACATCCTCTTCAATACCTCGGGAGTCTCTATCCAGGTACTCTGTTTCTAGGATTCTTTCAAGTAATAGAACCTTTCCTAGGATTTTTTAAACCAATAGAATCTTTCCTACGATTCTTTCAACCAATAGAATCTTTCAAGTGATTCGTTCAACCAAGAGAATCTTTTCCTGTGATTCTTTAAATCAATAGAATCTTTCCTGGGATTCTTTAAACAAACAGAACCTTTCTTGTTATTCTTTAAACCAATAAAATCTTTCCTATGATTCTTTCAACCAATTGAATCTTTTTTGTGATTCTTTCAACGAATATAATCTTTCCTACGATTCTTTAAACCAATAAAATCTTTCCCGGGATCTTCAACCAATAGAATCTTTCCTACGATTCTTTCAACCAACGGAATCTTTCCAGGGATTCTTTAAACCAAGAGATGTGTCTATTTAGTCATTCGCTGTGTTAGGTAAAAGCAACACATTTCTTGGAAATCTCGTGAAACCTTTAGTTACGTCGCTGTAGATTTAGTTTTGAATTCAGTGCTGTATCGTGATGCATTTTTGTGTTTTGTGTTCAATCACAGATAGCGTTACATCGCATATTGCGCACAAGAAATAATGTTTCTGTAATCAATAATCACTCAGACGTCTGGAGCAATGAGCGATAATATGAAACATTCGTAGTCTTTAAAATATAATATAGAATGCATCTTTAAAAGATATTTTTGGGAAGAATGAGAAGTATTTACAGTGTAATCAAACAAACCAGAAGATGTTACTTCTTCTGTCCAAATGCTTTCGCTAGGCGTGGTCTGGTAGTTTGGAGAGTGGGGACCAGCTCAGATGTTGACCTTGTCATCCGACCGTGGTTTAAACTTACGTGTGGTTGTCCTCGGCTCGTTGTCTCTAATGGCCCGTTGTGTTGCTCTAATGCGATGCAAATAAAACTACTTACCAAATGCTTTGTTTACACTGGAAATCGCTCTCATTGAGCCGGTTTTTAATCAAGCAAATAACTCCTTGTAGCTCCTCGAACGACGAAATTCGTAATATGAACGGGATTTTCAACTCCTCATTGTATGGATGGCACGGTTCGGGTTTTAGATGTATATACATTGTTTTGAATGAGACTGCACACACCTATCCGCATCGGACATATCGGCAAATCAGGATAAAATTTGTTTCATTTGTACAATGCGGACGACTCATCCGATATTTCCGAGTAGTGTGGGTACTGGATGTTGACGTTTTAAATGCAATTGTGTATTCCCTAATCCAAGTTTCCATCTTCGCGATGGTTCAAGATAGAGTGAAACTTTCAACTCATTTGAGAAATCTGCGTAAAAGTCTACGTCGGATCGATACCGAAAACGCGATTTTCTTTAAAAAAATTGTTATTTTTTCAGTAGTCGTAACTAATGTTTTAGCAGATATTCCTTTTCTACTAACAGAAACGGAAGTATTGCCTCCAAGGGAATGACATTTTCCCGTCAATTTCTAAGTGAAATGCCGATGCTCCGAATGCAGTGTGCGCAGTACATTAAATTAATCCAATCAGTGCGATGCGTGCCGTCCGTCCGATGCGAAATAGTATGCGCTTACCTTTAACAGATTGTTCCAATTCCAGGAAGAGAACGTTCTCTTGAGTTTTGTGGAACAAACGATTGGAAACGGAAGTTCGGATTCTTATGCCGCCTACCTTGAGCCCGGAGACTGCTTGTTCATCCCGTCTCGGTGGTAAGTGAAGGTTCTTTGGGGTCCCTCAAATATTTTTTTATGGAAGCCCCCCAAAAAAGTACTAAACACTGTCATAGTACGAATATATCACGCTTCTAGGGGTTAGGCCGCTAGGGTAGGTATTTTAATTAACGTCGCACTGGTCAATTCATGAGGCACCCAAGAATCCATCTTTTTGACCTTACCCAGTGCAGCCAGACGGCGAACAATTGTAGTGTGGTGGGCACCTACCTCGGCCTCTATCTCATGACATGTTTTCCGTGGTTCGGCTTCGACCACACTTAGTAGAACATCGTCAGAAACTGCAACTTCTCGGTGACCACGTGGTTCGTTTTTCAAGTCCATATCTCCACTTCGAAACTTCGCAAACTATCGCCGAATGGTTCGTTCATTGGCTGTATTCTCTCTGAATGCTGTGTTAATGTTTCGATCAGCAACTGCAGCAGAATGTCTCAGTTTAAATTCGTAAAGGAAGATGACTCTCAAATCTGAGTTTTTCATGTCGAGTTTGGACGCACCTTACGCCCAAATTAAATCTGGAATTTGTACTTCACACGCGTGATAGCTATTTATAGCAGCTCTGTGACGTAAGATGCCGGAAGCTTGTAGGTAATTACTTTTAGCTGTATGGGGGTCATTCCCAAAGCTATTTCTTATTGGACATTTCATTCGCACCGACCCAATAGAATCAGATGCTCTAAAAATTTTCATATTGGAAAACATAATTATACTAGAAAGAAAAAATGTTTTGTACATCGAATTTAACAAGGAACCGCATTTTTCATAATTATAAATGTGGAAAATGTCAGAACATCCATAATTAAAAATACAGATGAATGATTAGCCTTTTATTTTGACAATATTCCGAATTCAAATAATTTACAAATAGTTGTGGAAGGGGTTTGTTTTGAATGATAATTTTTGTTTAAAGAATGACTTGTTAGGTTTCAGCAAAGAATTACATCGGGTAAGCACATCAGCTTCAGCCTTTATTGGACTCCAGACTCTACAAGTAACCAGACCGAATGCATTCAAGAATCGGAAAAAGACCTGTTGAATCTCCCTTTCCCAGACGACCCTCCAATGGATATCCTATCCATCATTGAGTTTAACGAATTGTAAGTATCCGAATTTGGCATTTTTAAGAGCGCTATGGTAAATAACATTTTATGGGGGAAGATCTATCACCTTTTATATCAATGTATTATGTGCGCAGAAGCGATGTAATTTTTTAGGGGTAGGTATTTTAATTAACGTCGCTATGGAGCAACACAACGGGCTATTGGCGACAGTCCGGGATCCATCCCTAAGGGAATGATCCGAGGACAACGCCTCGTAATTTTGTACCATGTTCAGACGACGAGAACAACACTTGAACTGACACCGCTCTCTCTAAACTTCCACAACACGCCAACGTGAAAACATTTGAGGCTACGACATCTTTAACGTGCACCAGCCCTCGCGAACCTGACGGTCCTTGACTAGACCAATTTTCGAACTCGCAGCACTCCGGTTGCTAATCCGTTGTTCTTCCAACTGGGCTACCGCGGCCCCGATATGTATAGAACGTCCACCTTGAGAAGAGTCTTGACACGCCTCCTCCCACGGCGAGTCCATTCCTCTGCGGGTAGGAACAAAATATCCCCTAGGGATGAAAAATGGGAAAATCCTGCCAACTTTTTCCTTTTTCAACGCTAGTTAAATTCTTTTCTACTTTTTTCACCTATCCAATCTTTTTCAGAGCTTTTTACGGATTAGCAACCAGAGGGTTACTAGTTTGAAATTCGGTCCAAACAGAGACCATCGTGTACGAGGGAGCAGGTGCACAATAAATATGTCGTGGCCTCACGTTGGCGAGGTGTGGAATTTTGGAGAGTGGGGTGCTTGCTCAGGTGGCCGTGGATCAAAATGACGTGTTGTAGGATCTTTTCCTTTGGAGATTGGTCCCGCACGTAACCAACCACCCTTTAGATTGCTTCAGTGGTCGCTAAATAACTACCTAACCTACTTCTTTTACATAAGTTATTCGCGAACTTTTTCAGATTGGGGATTGTGAACTTAAGAACAGTAGGTAGGCACAGTCCCCACTGTACCGTAAGGTTTGGTTCGTGAATACTTTTGGGCGGAATACCTGGTAAGTGGATCGCTGGTGAAATGAAGACGGAGGGTATTTGTTTGACATTTATTTAGCCGGTTTTGGTGGATACATAACAGTGGTGTTAGAGTGTGGGCAATGCTTAGTATTCTATGGCGACCTGATGGATGATGGGTCTGTGATAGCTAAAGTACGCGACAAACGGCCTGGTGTCGATGCTGATGTTCCTGACAAAGTTAAGGTCGATGGTGGTGTTTCCAAGCGTGGTGGCAGCTCGTTAGATGGTCCAGCGACGTCGCCGCGTACGTGCGCCAGCTCCTTCTTGCGTCTTCGGTAAGCTGGAGATCTCTCCGCACTTGTCATAGGTTTAGACTTCTTGGTATCATTTTGTTCGTCTTGAACTGCTCTTTCAACCTGTTTACGTTTCCTCTGCCGCAATTGAACTTTAGTGTGATATTTTGGCTTCATAGTGAAACTTCGACACATCTTCACTTTCCACTGCACACAATTTTCACACGAATGATTTAAACTGTCAACTAGTCATATGGTATTTGTAGAACTCGTCGTTCTCTTCAATTTAAGCACGCACTCGCCACGACCCGTCGATTAGAACTGACTTACAGCGGTTAAACAGGCCAGCGTATGTGCCCTAAATGGGACTCATTTCCCCCACCACGCGGTACAAATGTCAGAGGGGAGAGTGGATTAGTTGCCAACCTGGTCGACGCGGCACATCTTCCTCTACACGATGGTAGGTCATTTATCCTCATAGGCTGATTTCCCCTGCATTTATATGGGGCTTTGAGTTATCAACACTTTTCGTGACCCGCAAATTTCTGCAGTGACCTCCATACCGATTTTAAAGACGTATTCACGTCAAAAAATTTTGTGGAGATAAAACTGTAGCTTTTGTCTTGAGTGTTAGTTTACGTCTTTTGGAAAAGCGATTTGATACATCTTATCTTTGTTTTAGGCATTCTTTCATTTCAGAATATTATTTAAGCATCGATCCAATGGATTTAGAACAATTCTTGAAGAAGCTGCCATCTGTGAGTATATCTTTTCTGCCCGTTTCACATGATGCATTCAAATGAATCTGTATGCATTTGCTTTTAAAGATGCTCGAGGGATGTTTTCCAAAGCACTGGGAATTGTGGGTCGGCTGAGCATAACGCTGACCGCACTTACACTTATTCGGCTGTCCGAATCATAGACGCGAGATGCAAGTAGACTGAGCATTGCTACTGAGAGGTAGGTAGTTAATTAACGTCGAACTGGAGTAATACAACGTGCTATTAGCGACGGTCCAAGATCAATCCCGGAGAGAAAGATCAAGGACCACGCCTCGTCATTTTGAACCACGGTGAGATGACGAGGTCAACACCTGAGCTGGCACCTCACTCTCCAATGGCCGTGGTAGCCCTGTTGGTAGAGCAACGGATTAGCAACCGGAGAGTTACGAGTTCCAAACTCTGTCCATCCAAAGACAGTCGTGGAAACGGAGACTGGAGCACGTTCAATCATTCGTGGCCTCAAATGTCCTTACGTTGGCGTGGAAGTTTGGAGAGAGCGGTGTCAGTTTAGGTGTTGTTTTCGTCGTCTGACCATGGTACAAAATTACGAGGCTGACCATGGTACAAATTACGAGGCAAAATTACGAGGCGGTTCATTCCCTTAGGGATTGATCCCGGACTGCCGAAAATAGCCCGTTGTGTTCCTCCAGTGAGACGTTAATTAACTGTCTACCTCCTCTCCAATCTTCCTCACCACGCCAACGTGAGGACATCTGAGGCCACGACAGATTTAACGCGTACCAGCCCCCTTTGTACACGATGGTCTTTAGTTGAATTTGAACTCGCAACCCCAATCCGTTACCTCTTCTAACCGGACTACCGCGGCCCTTTAAACCAGGGGATAAAGACTTACTAAAAAGTTTGCTGTTGCTGGCTTAACAAAACTGACGCTGGAACAAGTGTATACAGTTAAACTGAAATGATACTGAAACATTAATATGTAATATTGATGAAAATTTAAATAAAATAATAAATTTATAGTACAAATCCCAGAACTTTGGAAACATCTCTCCTACTTTTCGATGATGTGTGATAACGACAGTCTTTTCAAAGGACAAGCATTTGGAGGGGATCCCGGAGTTTGACTCTGAATGCAGGGACATCGCTCAAGAGGTGAGAATATATTTTTCACTTTGAATTTCATAAAAAACAGTGGATAGGCACAGTCCCCACTGTACTGTAAGGTTTGGTTCGTGAATACTTTTGGGCGGAATACCTAGTAAGAGGGTCGCTGATGAAATGAAGACGGCGGGTATTCGTTTGACATTAGCCACTTTTGGTGGAAACATAACAGAGTGTGGGCAATGCTTAGTATTCTATGGCGACCTTACTGATGATGGGTCTGTGATAGCTAAAGTACGAGACAAACGGCATGGTGTCGATGCTGATGTTCCTGACAAAGGTGAGGTCGATGGTGGTGTTTCCAAGCGTGGTGGCAGCTCGTTCCAGGACTGACGTAATAGCATGCGAAACAGTTGCGTCAGGAAATTTGTATGTGTGTCCCGGAAGCAGAAGTCACTGTTTGATAAACGGGCTGTTGGTAGGTAGTTATTTCAATTACCGTCGCGCGGAGCAACACAATGGACCTATTGGCGTCGATCCGGGATCAATCCCAAAGGGAAAGATCCGAGGACAACACCACGTATAATTTTGAACCACGGTCAGATGAAGAGGCAACACCTGAGCTCGATTCACTGTAAATTGATTGATTTTTCCAAACGCCTCCAAAAACAGACCTTTCGTCTTTCGATTCAACACAGGCGTCAGCGGGGTACAAATGCGCGTGTTTCTATATATGTGTGTGTGGTGTTTCCTTCAAATTTAAAGGTAAATTGCTATTCGTTTCTGCAGATGTTTCGTCAAATGGACTTCAATGGTGACGGGAAGCTCTCCGAAGAGGACTTTCAGATAATATCCAGAGAGGTGAGGATTCCTTCGCTGTTCTTGGCTCTTTTTTCGCTTTGTTTCCTCATTGAACCTCGGACTCTCTTTCAGGAACTGCGGGACTTGTCCGGGAGACTGGACGACCGCTTGGCGGATCTCGACGACATCAGGGAAGACGCAAGAGCAGAAAGGAAGGTAACTGCTTATTTCCAGATCTCTTCGATATTGTCTGTCCTCCCACAAAAGCAATGGATTAGCAACCGGAGGGTTGCGAGTTCGAAACTAGATCCAGAAAAGGACCGTCGTGTACACGGTGGCCGGTGCACGTTAGATCTGTCGTGGTCCTCAAATGTCTTCACGTTCGCGTGATGTGGAAGTTTGAAGAGTGGGGTGCCACTCTTCAAACTTAAGTGAAGTCAGGTGGTGTCATCCTAGTGTGGACAACACTTATGTGTTGTTGTCCTCGGTAGGTATTTTAATTAATGTCGCACTGGGGCATCACATCGGGCTATGGGTGACGGTCCGGGATCAAACCCGGAGGGAAATATTCGAAGGCGACACTACGTCATTTTAAACCGCGGTCAGATGACGAGGTCACACCTTAGCTGACATCCAACTCTCCAAATTTCCACGCCAACGCGAGGATATTTGAGGCCGCGACACATTTAACCTGCACCATTCCCCTTTGTAAACGACGGTCTTTGGTTGGATTCGAACTCGCAACCCTCCGGTTGCAAATCCATTATTCTTCCAACCGGGCCAACGCGGTTCCACATGATCCTGATCACAAAAAGTGGTTACCATTACTCACTCTACTTTTAGATCTCCTTTACGGTTTGTGTCGTGCATGCGGGGCCTGGTGCATGTTAAATCGTGGCCTCAAATGTTCTCACGTTCGCGTGGTGTAGAAGTTTGGAGAGTGGGCTGCCAGCTCAGGTGTTGTCATCTGACCGTGGTTCGAAATCACGAGGCGTTGTCCTCGGGTCTTTCGCTTCGGGATTGATCCCGAACCGTCACCAATAGCCCTTGCGTTGTCCCAGTGCGACGTTAATTAAAACACCACCAAGGACGACGCCTCGTCATTTCGAACCACGGTCCGATGACGAGGTCAACGTCTAAGCTGGCACCCTACTCTCCAAACCAGTCCGTGAGTATGCTGTGGCTAATCTTGCGCTCTTGTTGCAGGGCCGGTCGTTGGCAGAGGAGGCCGCGGGCGGTGCGGACGACCTCAGGAGAATGATCCAGGAGGGATTCGGAGAACTCTTTGGCGATATCGAGGCCGCAAAGGGTAAGAGCACCTTTCCAAGTAAAGACACTCACTAGATATAATCCCGACGCTAAGTCTGAATGGTGGCACTGCACTCACTGTAGGGAAGGTTGGGTGGGTAGTTTATTTGAGTGTTCTATGGAGCCCTACACAAGACAACTTCAAGTAAAAAGTGTCGTGAATGTAAAAAAAGATAGATTGGGGAACGGAGTAGTGCAATGAAAGCAGAAAAAGATCGCTTGGTGGTATGCAGGGAGCGCCACCCCCGTGTTTTCTAAAGACAGTAAACACCATGGGAAAAGAAAAGATCCTAGAGTACATAGGAACATTGAAGCCCGTATACACCTAAAGGAGATCTCTCCCTGAGGGCCGATATATGAAAGTAGGTATTTTAATTAATGTCGCACTGCAGCAACACAACGCGCTATTGGCGACGAGCCGGGATCAAAGTCTGAGAAGGATCCGAGGAAAACACCACGTGATTTTGAACCACGGTCAGATGACGATATAAGTACTTGGACACACTTTAGATTGTATAATAAATAATGGTTGGTTGATTGATTGTTTTGGGATTTTATGGCCAAATACAGACACCTTTAAGTAAAAAATGTCGTGAAAGGGGTGTTAAAAGGGATGGGGATGAAAGCAGAAAAATATCGCTTGTGTGGTATCCCAGGAGCGCCACCCCCGTGTTTTCTAAAGACAGTAAACACCATGGGAAAAGAAAAGATCCTAGAGTACATAGGAACATTGAAGCCCGTATACACCTAAAGGAGATCTCTCCCTGAGGGCCGATATATGAAAGTAGGTATTTTAATTAATGTCGCACTGCAGCAACACAACGGGCTATTGGCGACGAGCCGGGATCAAAGTCTGAGAAGGATCCGAGGAAAACACCACGTGATTTTGAACCACGGTCAGATGACGATATAAGTACTTGGACACACTTTAGATTGTATAATAAATAATGGTTGGTTGATTGATTGTTTTGGGATTTTATGGCCAAATACAGACACCTTTAAGTAAAAAATGTCGTGAAAGGGGTGTTAAAAGGGATGGGGATGAAAGCAGAAAAATATCGCTTGTGTGGTATCCCAGGAGCGCCAGCCCCGTGTTTACTAAAGACAGTAGACACCACGGGGAAAGAAAAGATCCTAGAGTACATAGGATCCGTGAAGCCCGTATACACCTAAAGGTTGGTAGTTAATTGACGTCGCACTGGAGCATCACAACGGGCTATTGACGACGGTCCTGGATACAAAGGGAAAGATCCAAGGACAACACCTCGTAATTTTGAATCACGGTCTGATGACGAGAACAGCGCCTAAGTTGGTACCTCACTCTCCAAACTTCCACATACGCCAACGTTAGGACATTGGAGGCCACGACTGATTTAACGTGCACTAACCCTCCGCGTACACTACGGCCTTTGGCTGGACCGAGTTGCGAACTCACAACTCTCCGGTTGCTAATCCGTTACTCTTTCCAACCAGGGCTACGGCGGCCCACGTCTGGCATATCAGAGAGGAACCTGTGAAGCAGGTTGTGATTTGCTAAGATCCTTACTAAAAGTAGAGTTATATAGTATAGAGTTAAATAGAATTCTATAAAGATTTCTATATAGAAAGGAATTTCTGTAGCAAAAAGTCCTATAGAATTCTATAGAGAAAACAACCTAATTCTATAGAAATGTATTTCTATAATTCTATAAAAATGTATTTCTATAGAGAAGTTCTATAGAAAAAAGTAAAATCGTGACAGAAGAAATGTGTGCGCTTCTACAGACACTCTAAAGAGGTTTCTACAGACACAATACGTTTCTACAGCATTCTCTCTCTATAGAGGCTTCTACAAACATTCTAGAGGTTTCTAGACACTCTAGAGGTTTCTAGACACTCTAGAGGTTTCTAGACACTTTCTATAGAGGTTTCTACAGACTTTATAGATATATATGTGTTTCTACAGACTTTATAGATATATATGTGTTTCTACAGACAATTCTATAGAGGTTTCTACAGACACTATAGATATATATATGTTTCTACATTTAATAGAGGTTTCTACAGACATATTATAGAGTTTTCTAGACATGCTATAGAGGTTACTTTATTGAGCTTATCGAAAAATGGGTCATAATTCTATAGACCACATTCTATAGATATTTTTATAGAATTCCATCGAAATTTTTCGTAAGGGTTAGCTAAGCTTTCCGATTGATCTCTTCCATGGATCTCACAATGTATCAAACCAAGTAAATCACCTCCTCAATGAAACTGAACATATTTCATCCTCCAACAGGTGTCCAGAAGAGAGCGGGGGTGGAGGAAGAAATAAAAAGAATTGAAAACTTGATCATTCCACCCGAGTCCAAGAAAGACGAGCTTTGAATGGAGATCAAAATGTCCTTTGGATGATTTCAATAAAAGTGTAAAGTACAAACTGTGTGGAAAAATGCCCAACTTATAGTCGCTGCCGGAATGTCGAACCAAGGACGTACCCCTTGAAGTATATTGCAATAAAGTTGGTTGGTTTGCGCCAGACACAAGATATACAATAGCGATCAATAGACACACACAATGACACATCTAACATGCACCAGCCCCCTTTGTACACGATGGTCTTCGGCTGGATTCGAACTCGCAACCCTCCGGTTGCTCTTCCAACCGAGCTACCGCGGCCCACGGTTCTGTGCATGGACAGGAAAAGATAGGGGTGGTAACTTGAAAGGGTGCAATAAAAACGTCAAGGCAACAATTTGAAAGGGTTGGTTAGCTATTTCTTAATAAAGGCAGGCATTCAGAGAACGATATCGGCGGGGGGTTGCATGATCTGGACTTTCAATTCTAGAAATTGTGGCCACCCTATTGCAATCGAATGCCGAGGTATTAAATGCGTTTTAAATGTTTAAGTATGTATTCTGTGATTCGTGAAAGTTGGATGCATGCTGATTGCACTAGATTCAAAGCGTGCTTTTTATTTTATTACTTTTTTAACATCAAAGGTATTTCGAGTCCCTCCCTCTGAATGGGGACTGACCGTGGTTCAAATTGAAGTGGTGTCCTCGGATCTTTGCCTTCTGGTTTAATCCCGGACCGTCGCCCATTGCCAGTTGTGTTGCTCCAGTGCGACGTTAATTAGAATACCGAATCTAAAATTGCATGTGATTGATACGCTACAAAGTTTAACTGACAAACTTGTTTCATTTATTGTTTGTTTCAATGTATGACCAGCAATTGTTTTCCCTAACTCAACTCGGACATGACTTTGTTTCTTCAATTCATGGCACTTGTCACGAGATATTCGTTTTCATTCGCTTGTCAGAGTTAAGGTTAGGTTAGCAGAATATGGCGCGTGTTGTGATTTGGGGTCTATTAAGATAACCCATCTATTCCTCCTTACCTGTTGGTCAACACAGATACCACTTTTTGAGTTGGCGACAAAATTGTACTTCTTGACTTCGAACCGAGAGGTCGGATTTTTCCCTTTGGGATTGATCCCGGACCGTCACCAATAGCCCATTGTGTTGCTCCAGTGTGACGTTAATTGAAATACCCCCCCCCCCCGAACCGAGAGGTGGGTATTTTAATTAACGTCGCACTGGGGCGACGGTCCGGGATCAATACGAAAGGGAAAGATCCGAGGACACGTAATTTTGAATCCCAGTCAGATGACGAGGTCACACCTGAGCTGTCACCCCTTCTCCAATCATCCCCACCACGCGAGAACATTTGGGGCCACGACAGATTTATCGCGCACCAGCCCCCTTGTACACGACTGTCTTTGGTGGGATTCGAACTCGCAACCCTCCGGTTGTTAATCCCACTCTTCCAACTGGGCTACTGCTGACCCTCGTCTTCAAAGGGGGGGGGATTTTAATTAACGTCACACTGGAGCAATACAATGGGCTATTGGTGACGGTCCGGGATCAATCCCAAAGGGAAAGATCCGAGGACAACACCACGTAATTTTGAACCACGGTCAGATGACGAGGCAACACCTGAGCTGGCACCCCACTCTCCAAACTTCCACTGTCTTCAAAGGGAAAACGATTTTTAGTATGGTTTTGGGGTGAACCAAGAACACAACTTATTTTAATAAATAATCTGCAACTTGATCAGTTACTTCATTTGCAATATAATCAAACTTTATAGTCTTGCTTCCCAAATACGTACCAGCTCATTAGCATATTTAAAATCCATGTTCACAATTTTCTTTGGTCTGGATGCTAAGCCGCAAAAGTTTGTTGCATGCATATTAAAAATTTGATAATACAAGTATAATATAGGTTTAAAAAAGAATATCTTAATTTAAAGTTTCCTTTAACCTAAATTATATTTCACCGAGACATTGAGGAAAAATAACTAATCAGAACACCCTAACAAAGTTTTTATATTGCTCTTAGTCAGAAGCAAGGTATGAAAAATCATGATTTTTTAAAAAGAATAAAAATTGGATTTTTTTTATTCAAATTGCATTTTTACGATTTTAATTAATCCCTTGTTTGTACAAGTTTAAATTTGTTGGATATGACAAATTGTAGTTTCAAGATTTTGTTAAACAAATATCTGTGACTAGCAGTTCCCGCACGGCGTTGCCCGTGACATCATTCTTGTTATGTCCTCACTGTCTGAAAACATTAAATTTTTGTATTGTTTTTTTAACAATACAAAAATTAAAAAACAAAGTTTAATGTAATGAAGATATAAGTTGAAAATTAAAAAGAAAACAATCATTTTAAGAAAGAGTCCAACCACCACCCAACTTGACACGGGCATGTCGCCTCATTCCTTCCACCTCACTGATCCTTGCTTAGAGAGCTTCATGACACAGTATGTCGAGTGTTGATGACAGTATGTTGAGATTCGCGGCTTTTCCAACTCTTGAACAACCCACATACAGTTAACTGAGAAACACGGTTTAATGAGATCGAGTCCTACAACTTTCAGCGATTGTCCTTGTTGATGCTCAAGGCGAAACTTAAACGAACAGGAAAATGAAGTCGTTTAAATTGGAATAGATCCGAAGGGATGATTGGGATCCTAGGAATGAATACGTCTTCGTCATAATGGTGTCTTCAATAATATTCCGCATCAGTTTCTTGTTCCATTGCAAAGTGAAAGTGGATAGATTTCTGAGAAGCATAATCGATGCTCTAATCTTCAGCTCTAATATGTGCGAGGGTACTCCAGATGGGCTCCAATGTGTTCAAAAACTGTTGTGCAGTTCACAGCCTCATCTGTGTCACATGTAGTGTCGATAGATTTGTAAATTTGAACACTACCGGGCAATTCTTGTAAAAGTTGCTTATTGATGACATTGACATCTTCGTTTCTTGGGGCAAGAATTGCTCTTTGGCACAGCCATGCGTGGTCAGTAGTGGTGCGCCACATTTGGAAACACCGTCTCTTTCAGCTCTCGTGGAGTTTTCACAATCCTTACATCCTGAATACATCCACCTTGATTATCCGAAGAACCATTTCCTAGTTGAATAAGTTATCTGCAAATTGCTGGGCAGAGGGATCACCGTTGACATGAACTCGCATGCTTGTTGATAGTCCGAATATATGAATGCCATTCTAAATATAAGATGATTTTAAATAGGCCTGCATTTCATCCGCCATGGTTCCACGGGGAATTACGGGAAGTGTCTGTCGCCAGCCACCAAACATAGTGACGCCTCCCATTCTGTCATTGTTACGTCTGATGTCTTTCAAGTGCTTCGAATGCGGCTTTGTGGGACATAGTACATTCATCCCAGACAATGAGCTTGCAATCCTGTAGAACCTTTGCCTTTCCTGGATTTCTTGAAATGTTACATGTAGGAGTTTCCGCGTTTGGCAGATATAAAGGTAATTGAAAGCCAAGTGAGTTGTCCTCCCTCTTGTCAATAGTTGCGGCAATGCCTGATGAAGCAACAGCCAGGGCAATCTCGTTTGTGTCGCACTTTAGCCAAAAGATTGATGAGAAGTCTTCCCTGTACTGCCAGGAGCCTCCAAAAAGAATATGCCACCGCGCCTATCAAAAACTGCTCTTGTAATAGTGTCAAATGTTTCCTTTTGATCTTGGACCATTTTTGGCTCATTCCCCTCTATGTATGTTGCGAGTATATTCCCGCGTCAGTTTCTTTCCATAAATTCTTCACTCGGTAGGACTGAATCGCAGTTTCGATTGGATTGCGGTAGTCAAAAGCTTTTTAGGTCCGATCCACCCAACAATATAATCGTATCCTCAATATAGATTAGAGCTATGTTGAAGATGTCATCACTGTAGTCCAGATCCATAACTGATCGGAAGACATCGAGCATGTTTGTAGCCCATACCAGCAAACAGATTACGTAAAATCTTTGGCGATCCAGATGCATCTTCTAATGCTTTGTTCCTGTGTTCTCCAGAAGTCCTCTAAGCTGCAAGCCTCTTTAAGTTCCGGCAAATTAGTCAAGATGCTTCACCTAAGAGAAAATAGTTGTGTACATTGCTAAAAAATGCAGCCATTGGGCATGGTAGAACCGCATCGTTGGGACGAAAAATGCTTGTGGGTTGAGATCAACGATTCTTTTTTGAATTTTCAGCATTTCCCTTCATATTAGAACCATCGTATCCCTGGGCACTTTTCAGGGGTACTTCCCTCTTTATAATTTCATTTAACAATTTGCCAACCCCTCACCAGTTGTATCTGTCTGTTACTTCGAAACCAAGAGTGTTCTATCACACTTCTTAGCTTGCCTCTGCATGAACAAACCTTACTCTACCATTGTCATTCTCAAGAAAGTAGAGCTTTAACTTAACTTTTCGAAAGGCAAATTCTGCAAGTTTGTCATAAAAGTCCATGTTTTCTGCCACTTTTTGTGAAATGGATGAAATAGCAAGGTTTGTTCTTGCCTCATGCTAGACCAGATGTAGTTTTTAATGCTTAAACTTGCTAAAGACCGCACTCGGACACCACTGTAACTGGCAAGATAAAAAAAATCCAGGACAATTTCTATATTTGGATCTTTAAAAAAGTGCCAATTGAGTGGAATTTCGAGCTTGCAATAAAAAAAATCCATAGCTGCAATCATAATAGCTTTCCACTTCAATCGATGATTAAAATTTTGAAATAAAAAATTAATCAACATATTTAAAAACCCTTTACAAATAGGCAAAATTGTAATACTTTCACAATACTGCAGAAAACTTTTTCCATCAAACAGAATTACATGAGCATTCATCTACTCCATGATATAAAAAACAACGCAAAGCAAGACAACAAAAAAGTTCTTTAATAATTTTTTTTTATTTCCAAATACACTTCTAAGAATTACGCTGCTGCCTCTTCCTTGATTTTATCCTTTTTAAGAGGACCCATGTACGTACGTTTCTCAGCTGGTGTCTGGAATCGACCATGTCCAAATTTAGAAGAGGTGTCAATGAATTTCAAGTTGATCTTCTCTGTGGCTGCTCGCTTCGTGTGGGTCAGCAGAGACTAAAGGGAAAAACGGAAATGAATGCGATGGACAACACAAGAAACGAAATTGCAGCCACTTCAAATTCAACATGGGCGTTGCCTCAGTCCTATCATTGTGAACCATGGATTCATGTCTTACAATTTAGGCTCTATGATATTTCATCACGGGCATCAATCACTCATTTTTACTAACAAAATGCAACCTCATTTGAGGCCATACAGATCATTAGAATTACAGAATTATTGATCCTTAAGGTAGGTATTTTAATTGTCGCACTGGAGCAACACAACAGTTCAGGATCAATACCCCAAGGGAAAGATACGAGAAATATTCCATGTCATTTAGAACAGTCAGATGACGAGGTCACACCAGAGCTGGCACCCCACTCTCCTAACATCCACACCAAAGTGATGGACAACACAAGAAATGAAATTGCAGCCACTTCAAATTCAACATGGGCGTTGCCTCAGTCCTATCATTGTGAACCATGGATTCATGTCTTACAATTTAGGCTCTATGATATTTCATCACAGGCCCATTAAATTAAACCTACCTTCATGAAACTACGAAGATCCAAGATCTCAATTACATTAGAGCTAAAAACTATTCAAAAATAAGCTTGTTAAATAAAATTTTTGTATAAAAATGGACAAAATGTCAAGTTAACATAATCATCATACTTTCACTTTTAAAATTACACTGAATGCCAATTTGAAATATTTCAGGCCTATCATTGGAAGTAACCACCATCGCAGTCTTATTTTAGCTCATGTAGGATCATCATGCATACCACAAATTAGGCATTCAATTCAGTAAAGCATTAAAAGTACGTACGAATAGTTAAGCCAACAATCTTTGAATATTTCTTGTTGAATGCAAGACCGCCACAACCAAAACAAGTCTTCTCAAAGCTTATGTTAGCCACCCCTAGCAGTATATCCTAGGATTAGAGCAAGAATAACAGAAGTAGAAAAAGGGTTTGACGTAGCTTGCCACTAATTAAAAATTACTACGGATGCCTTGTTGAAGCAATCAGAATCTTGATGCTTACCAAATGTTTTTATACACCATTGTGGTGCAGTAGGTCAAAAGTCAAGAAATCATTTCCCCAGCAGAAAATATGAATTCCTGACTGGATTTTTTGTTTACCAATGGTGGAAAAGAAAATTTTCAATTTGACACCAAAACATCGGAAACGGGAACTTTCCGAGATACCCCTTATTGCCTAGTTTGAATAGTATCCAAAGTCACCTGTGAACACCAATTCCAAGACTCATTGCAGTAAAAAACATAGCTCATTCCAAAATTTACCAGGCATAACAAGAACTAGTTTCTTTTCCTACAATACATCAGTTATACCACATGAAAATCAACCCTTTTCCCACCCGCTTATAGCAGCAGGTTAAATTTTAATTCAGTAAAGTTCATTCACATTCAATGAAACTTGTAACAGAAATAAAATTGAAGTTCCAGAAATCAAGAAACATGCCTCAGTCCTATCATTGAGAACCATGTATGTGTCTTACTGAAACTAGGCTCTTGGTCATCATCACAGGCATGTTTCGAGACATAAAATGAAGGAATCAAGAAAGCAGATGATACAAACCTTTCTTAAAGTAATAACACGCTTCTTGGGACCCATGATGCATCCCTTCAACATCAGGTAATCACAATTGACTTCTCCGTAATGAGGGAAACCACCCTGTGAAAAGAAAACAGTAATAAAGCACACAATAGATTTTGCAATTGAGGAATTACAAATCAATACAAGAAGCAATATCTTTTAAGTAAATTAATGCTTCTGTTTATTTTATTTAACCCTGCATTTATCACATCGCTCCCCAAAGGCCCAGTAATTTCTTGCAATGTTACGTCTCACTTTGAAATGAGTGTATTACTTATACACTACGAACTTTATTAGTTTGATTTTTAGTATGCCTTAAAGTATACATATTTTGAAGGAGAAAAAAAAGACTCAACGTATGTGTAACTACGAAAAAGTCAAGCACAGCACATAAGCCGCTATTTCATTTGAGGTTTGTAAGTAATATAATCAACGTTGCATTGGAGCAACCAACGGGCTATTTTCATTTAAGAGACCTACGACTAATGTTGATGACAGGAACATCCAACTAATGAAAATGGTTTTGAACTTTTAATAGCCATAAATGAGTGAGACTTTGGAGCAGATGAGATGAATCAAAGATCAAATTTCCAAATAATCAAGTACTGCATTTATAATTTGGCATTTGAGCCAAGTGGTTTTGGACGAGTGTAATCGGGATCCTGCAAGAAGGTAGTCGAATCGAGCGATTTTGGCCGAGTACAAGGTTGGAGCATAAAAACAAAGGGCTTCTACAACTGGTCTTTAACACGGATTCTAGATCTAAATTAAGGTAGGTAGTTAATCAACGTTGCACTGGGGAACAACAGGCTATTGGCAACGGTTCGGGATCATTCCAGAAGGGAAAGATCAGGACAGCATCATGCAATTATATGAACCACGATCAGATGACAAGTAAACACCTGAGTGGGCACACTATTCTCCAAACTTCCACACAATGCCAACGTGAGGACATTTGAGGTACGACAGATGTAACACGCACCAGCCCACGCATACATGACGGTCTTTGGCTGGAATAAGTTTCGAACTCGATACCTTCCAGTAGATCTAAATTCAAATATCAGGAGCAAGAAGAAAAAGCAGTGATAATGAGATGGCAGGGGAACAACCACAGCTTGAACCATTGATGTACATCAATTATTAGGAAGCACGTGCAAAACAAATAACCATCTTTGGTATTCATAATATAACTTCAATTATGGCATCACTGCAAACCTAACCACCTTTGTAACATGACTTCCCACAAGTCATCTGCCTTCTCACCCCGAAGCCACATTACAGCACTTCCAAATTTCCACATTACACTTAACTGGAGAGCATGCTAGAATAGGCAACAGCATACCATTGGTGTGATGGTCTTCTCAGTTAAATCGTAGTCAGTTGCAGCGTTGTTTTTTATGACTTTTCCATCCTTGGTGTGCACACCCTGGGCAATGCGATAGATTTTTTTGTTAATTTCAGTCCTGTGGTGATAACCTTTCTGCCCTGCTCTGGCCACAGAGTACTGGACACGACTTGGATGCCACGCTCCAATACAGGCAACCTTGCGAAGACCCTTGTGAGTCTTCCTGGGCAGCTTCTTCGTGTGCCAACGACTGGTGACACCTGGGAGAGAAAACAAAGGATTGGATGAGTGGATTAACTGGGTATTGTGGCACAAGATCTGAACACAAGGCATGAAATAAAGAAACAAACCATACCAAAAGGTGATAAAAATTCATTGAATAGAAAATGTTGATTTAAAAATTGATGCAGCTTAAAACATTTTTATTAAAAAAGGTCAGTAGGTAGTTAACATCGCGCTGGAGCAAGAGAACAGGATATTGGTGATGGTCCTGGATCAATCCAAAAGGGAAAGATTGGAGGACAACACGTAATTTTGAACCAGGGTCAGATGACGAGGCAACTGAGCCGGCTACCGACTCTCCGAACTACCATGCCAAATCGAGGATATTTGAAGCCACGAAATTTAACATGCATCAGCCCCCTTTGTACACAACGGAGGATTTGGTTGGATTCGAACTCGTAACCCTTTGGTTGCTAATCCATTACTCTTCCGACAAGGCTACCGCCACCCTGATAAGAGAAGATATATAAAATTCTGTCTCATTCTTGAAATAAAAGGCTAATGTTTTCAAGCAGAAATGGTTGGTTACCTTTGGGGTTTTATGGCACAAGGGCCATATTTGGCCAATCAAGCAGAAATGATTAAAGGTTGACTGACCCAAGAAGTCTGCTAAAATAGGTAAAGAAATGTTTAAAAAAAATCTAAGATAAAAACGCATAAAATGGGGACAAATAAATTACGGATGTATGGTAAAAAAGAAGTTGGCACTGCACATTAGGAGATAACAAGAGTTACAAAACTCTGCCAAGAAAAGTTTGCCTTTTCAAGGATATTGGGTCATGGATCCATTTTTAGATTTCCAATTATATCCAAATTTTGGTATCAGTTCCAAATAGCCTAGAATATTCTAGTATGTGGTATTCAATAAAATTTCAAATCCTCAAATTTTTAAAAAGAGCAAGAACCCACCCTTGAATCCCTTTCCCTTGGTTACTCCAATGCAGTCGATCATTTCATCTTGTGCAAAGATCTGGCTGAGGGGTATGGGCTTCTCAAAGTGGTCCCGAGCCCACTTGAGCTTCTGGCTGACATTGCCGCCATTCAGCTGGATCTCCATAATGTGGGCCTTCTTCTGGCGCTTCCTCATTAACTTCATCTGGGTGTGGGCAACAATCCGGATGACCTTGCAGTACTTTTCCATCTTCTTGAAGTCCTTGTCGATCTCCTTCTTGCCGATGGCGTCTGCCCACTTCTTGGAATACTTGGTGAAAGCCTTCTTCTTAGACTTGTACCTGCAAATAAAGTTTCATTGAGTAATCCGACTACTGGAAAATCAGATGGCTGTATTTTAACGTGTACGTATACACTGAAATCATGAAAATAGACCATAATATCAATTTTGTTTTTATTGGTTCAAAATATTTCCCAATTTCTGAGCTTGTAAAATGCCAAAATCTTGTAAACATTCAGAATACTTTTCCTGTTACAAGGGTTTTTCCATTAAGTACTGTCACCAGTAGACATGTTTCCAGAAACTTTAAGCTCAATTTCTGAAGAATTGTTTTTGCAATACGATGCTTTCTTCAAACAGATAACTCAACAATGAATTTATCATAATTATTTTTGTATCATAAAAATTTACATAATACAATAATGGATATTCTGAACCTCAATCAGTTTAGCTAAGAAATTTTCTAGTTTTGATTTTTAAATGTTAAAATTCCTGAAAAAATATTTTTTAGACTTCATTGGTGCAAATAATTGTAAAAACCAACCTATTGCCTCTAACGTGATGGAAGGTCAAGACATGAAGAATTTCCAAAGGAATTGGTCTTTCAGAACAGATATCACCGTTCAAAAAACATGCCAATTGGCCGATAATTAATAATTAGCTTAATCTGATTTTTCTCACCGAAATGATTTTAAGCATAAACCAATGACTTAAGAAAAAAAACTGGATTTTGAAGTCAAAATAAAAAACTTCTAGCGTATACATACCACCTTAAATCAGAAGACATACGAGCAAAATTAAAAAGTTGAATTTAAGCAACCAGATTCCAGTCGTTTTTCATGGTTGCAACCAAAACTTCAAAATTGTCACCTCTGGGAAATTTCTCAAGAAAAATGCAAATATTTTTACTTGAAGATTTTTCAAGGTAGAAAATAGTTGCCTATGTGTAAATTTAAACATTCATGAAATGTTCCAAAAACTAAAAAGGTCTCCACTCACGAAAAAGAAAAATTAGGTTTTCCATCTTGACCCACTACACTTCAGATTAACCCATGAGTGAACTAAAGGAAGAAATCTCCAGATACTTATGTCTCATGGAACCAGTCTCAGTATCTACTTTTAGGTAACCTAAAATACAATGCTCTTGTAAAAAATAAGGCTTGAAAAAAATTTCCAACAAAACACATCTCGCAATCTCTCCTTTACAACTAACCAATGGTGATAATTTCTTTTCGATACTCAGAAGTAAACTAAATGTCCAAGTGCATTACCAATTTTTGTAGAATCGTCGCCTACAGTCTTCACTAAGATGTTCAGCCCAGATGGTCTTGAAAGCTCTGAGGCCTTTAGGTGTTTCAATGTAGCCTACTACACCTACAATCATCATAGGAGGGGTTTCCAAGATGGTCACAGGCTCCACAACCTCCTTCTTGTTTACCTCTGAAAACAGAAGAAAAAGTTAGATACAACTCAGAACAAACATTGATGCAATGTAACAGGAACAAATGCTCAGATCTTCTTAGAGGTATAAGGTATGAAATCATATATAATCATACTAAAATGAAGCTCATCACAGCATTTGAAAAACATAAAAAGACTAACATTGCAAAACCATGCATGCAAGACATGCTCCAGTGAGAAGGCAGATGACCATGGGGAAATCCATTTTAACAGGATTACCGCACCCAAAGCATTTGGAAAAGCTTTAGTAGCCAAATTCTTAAAATGGCAAAATTAGTCTTCTCGAAGCTTATTTAGCTGCACCTTTGGCATTAGATCTTTTATTATAGCAAGAAGTTACATGTGGCAGGCAGCTACAGTAGTTAAGCTAAAAGGGAAAGTGAATATTCTTTGTTTTGCCAACTCTCAAGACATCATATTAAAATGACAGTTGTTGGGATCGTATGTTTACATTTAACCTACCTTCTGGTTTAACACTTGTTCAAAACAATGCAACTCAAATCCAACTCACTGGAGCAGAACCAAAGTATTCATCATTTGCATAAAATTGTTCTCGTTCAGATACATCACTTTTAGCATTATTCTCTCATTATATTTTTCTCCTCATAACTCATCAGGCCACTACTTTCGTAAATAATCATAGAGAAAAATGCTAGAATATTTATAACACAAGATCAATTAAGAATTATATTGAGTGAAGTAATTACTTGAAATATCAGGAAACTCAATCACACAACACCAATGATCTTAATTAAAAATTGTACTTAACACTTGAGAGTAAATTTAAAACCCCATCTCTCATAACTTTGTATCCTCAGAGATTCAGGCCACTACTTTCATTTCATAATCATTGAGATGGGACAAAGAGTACATTTCAAAGTTAAAATGTGGGTTCTTTGCATTATTCAACATATTTAAATCTATATTATTAGATCAGAATGGCTATTCTTGTATCTATTTTCTACATGGAATATAGTAGTTATATTGTGTTCAAATTTTTTAACCATTTATAAGTATTAAATGGGTACAGCTGTAGTCTGCACCGTGCAGTGTGGCAACAACTCTTGGCGCATTTTTAAGCGATTAATGCTGGCTGATGGCAACCAATTTTTAACTCGAATTTTTCTCTGGTTTTATGGTTAGGTTCTCATGACAACCTTGCCAGCGTCCAGATCCTTTCTTTTTCTAGATTGTTCTATTTATTTCCGATACTGTCAAGTGCTCTCATATAGATTGTTCTTTTCAGTTGATATGGTCGAGTAGTCGCATATGGTTCTTTTTTCAGGTTCAACAAGGTACAGTGCCGTTGCATCAGGTTGTATATTCCAGGCTATTTTGTGTTATTAGTTATCTTATTATTTCTTAAGATGCCTAACAACTACACTAAAACAGAAGGCTTCAAGAGAATTTTTCTCGAAACTTAAAGTTTAGTTTTTCTGGTGATAGACAAACTTACGGGAGCGAGGGAATCCCTAATCGTTTATTTTGTTACGAGCTGTGTCACGCTAGAGCTTTTATGATTTCAGGATTAATTAAATCAGAAATTTTTTGTGATAAATGCAATGACATTTTCTGTGAGGAGCTTGGTTAGCGATGGTTACAATTGGATTTGTAGGAATCGTCAGGGTAAGCCATGTTGTAGCTACAAATCGATCAGACACTGGTCATGGTGTTTCGCAACAGCAATTTGAGGCTGGAGATTTTTCTTTATGAGATTTTAAATGGCACAAAGAGTGAGGATATAGCAAGAGAGTCACACGAATACTATTGAGACAACGTGGAGGCACGTTAAAAGTAAGCTTACCACCCACAACCAACAAACTCCCTTTCACTTTTATTTGGCGAAATATTTATTCGAGGAAAATTGTTTGGCTTTAAAAATTGATTCTTTTAACAGGTTTTTGGAAATTGTTAGGGATACAGATTAGGAGGATAGTAAACCAGATTAAGGTCCACTTACCCTGTGCCTCCACAATGTCTCAATTGTATGTTATATTTTTGTGTATATTTAATCCAGATGTGCAATTTTTTACTAGTCTAAATGTTTTATATTTAACCAAGATTTATATTTTCAATCCAAATTTCCATTACATTTTTTTGGTATATTTTGTGTGTATAGTTTTGCAATGTTTCACTAGTCAAGATGTAATATCTGTTAAAAAATATTCTTTGTATGTTTAATCCAGATTTGCAGTTTTACTAGTCAAAATGTTGTTTTATCAAGATTTATATATTTAATCCATATGAATTCAATTTTGGAAGATTTCCTTGGCGACATAAAAAAGTGCAAAAAAATCGCACTGCCACACCGTGCTGCGTAGGATACATCTGTACCATAAATACCAATCTGCTGGTTTGTAATCTGTCCTATACACAATTATTAAACAAAATAATTAATAACTTCATTGCTAAGGTCTTTCAATAGGCCAAGAGATCTTGCCACCGCAACTAATAGGAATTTTTCACTTGGATTAAACCGTTACCACCGAGATAACAAGGCCAGACCGCTGTGACGTTTCGATCACGTGACTCGCTTACTAGTAGTCATAACAAACATCGCCGCATGGCCGTCGACTTATGGATTACCTTTAATGTAGCTTAAGAAATTAGGGTTTTTATACTATTTTACCGGAAAGCAAGTGCAGCTGCAGTTAAATATTGTTATAGAACATTTATGGAACATTACAGTGTCAAGGTGTTAAAGGCTTTCGTCAAACAACACGTTTAACGTGTGTCCAGACCGATTTATTTAGGCTTAACCACGAGGCTATCCAAAATGCCCTTTAGATGCTGTGTACCTACTTGCTCTGGAAATTATGGATATGGTGATGCACCAAAAGTAGCGGTTTTCTCCTTTCCAGAGGATAAAAATATTAGAAAAACATGGCTCAGGGCGATTCCACGAGCCGACTTTACACCATCAAAACGCAGCAAAGTCTGCGAACTTCATTTTCAAAACGATGATATCGTCCGGAATGTATCGAAATTCAACAAAAAAACTGCTGAGTGTTATACCTTTTCCATGAAACGTCTCCGTTTAAAAGTTGGTGCTATACCAAGTATATTTCCGAATTGCCCTAAATATCTCGAAAACTTGTCCCACCGTTCGTAAAAGCAGGGAAGATAAAATTCGTGAAACTGAGGAATCCAATTTATTGAGAGCTATCAACGAAAGCAAATCTGAGTTCATTGCTCATCATGAATCTATTTCTTTTCAAAATTTTAATAGGCTACTAGAAATTTTGGATTCATTACCCCATAAACAAAATTGGTTTAAACTAATTGAGGAGTCAAAAGTTACTTTTTTCAAAATTTGTTTTTGTTTTAGGACCTGCAACAAATTGCACTGTTGTAATACATTCAAATCTGAAAATGGAAACATTTATATGGCCAAGAAATTTCTGTAGATAACAATCAAATCAAAACACCCTGTCACGTTAGTAAAATTTGGAAGTTATTGAAAATTGTTTGAATTTTATAAATGAAATATCAAGGAAAAATTCTTCAGCCAACTATGATAATCGCTTCAATTGCTTTTACAGTTCAATTGCTTTGATTTCCCATTTTTACAGATTTAATGATGAAGAAAACATTAATTAGATTTCTTTAGACTATGAGAAAGGGTTTTCTTTTCTTTTTGATTTATGGTCGCATTTGAGAAACTATGATATTGGACTGTATTAAGCTTGATTGACGTGTGTATTTTAGTTAATAAAAGTCATAAGCGAGTTTTTCGCTATTTTTTAACTGAATTTACGATATAATTTTGGCCGGTTTTTTAATAAGTTATTGCTTTTACTATTTACGCACACTCTTTGTTATCGTTAGTAAATAAGGAAGAAAGACGCGAGGGTGTGGAAGTTTCATTCTGAGATTATCGTAGTTTTGACTAGGGAAAAACCATATTTACAAACTGCTATAATAATTTGCAATAACATATAACAATATTTTCCTGTGGTCTCGACGTATATAGAATATATTATGTATCGTTGTAGACAGATTTCACTGTATTAGGCTTTGAATATTCCAATACGGCGGTGGTCGTTCGTATCGCACGTATGACTACTAGGGAGACGCCATGATGGCAGCGGTCAGGCCTTGTTATCTCGGTGGTAACGATTAAACTAGTATTGAATGTATACAACACCCCTCAATTTGACAGGCATTTAAAAAATTAGCAGATACCCAAGCAGCCAGCAAGAAAAAAAATTGAAGTTTCTCTTATTTTTCATACTAAAATGAAACTATTCAGAACAATTCTTGCAGAACAGATTGCATTTTAGACATTATCCACGAACACATTCTTACATTAACTACACATTACTACCACGCAAAAGGAACGAATCTGGCGATTTTCACCTATCTGCATTTTTTGCATCACCATTTCATGTTTTATACTATGACAAAGCCATAAATCATCTTGATTCTTAGTGGAATTACTAACTTATATGGGAATCTCCAATTTCTCCCGAAGCATCAAACGTTGAACGCGTTTTTGTAGAAACGTCAATTTTGAAGATTCTTGCCTATGGCAACATAAATACACTTTCATTCTATTTTTATTGCAATAAAGTTTTTTTTGTCATCTATCCTGTTTTCAATTCCTACAACTGGGCAGTAACAACATGTCTTGAATTTTTTTTCACTAACACAATAGGTGCGTATCGTAGCTCCAAGCTTGACAGCAAAAATGTATTATCCTGAACTGTAATCGGCCATATCACGTTAGGGACAAACAAATTTAGTCCTCTACAGTTAGATCTGCATGCAGAACTTGAAAATTAGAGTGGCCAATGGAAAATTCAGCATGGATAATACTTTTTAACAAAAGTCATTAAATTCTAACAAAAGCACCAAGTTACTGTAATTTAAATCCGTTATTCTGATGGGTTTGGTTAATCTACTGTTAAACCCAAATCAATAACACGGGACTTTAAAAAAGTGAATAACATACTTACTGGAGCCAGGTTTGTCAACTTCTCTTACAATATGGGTCATTCCTGCCTTGTAGCCAAGGAATGCAGTTAGATGAACAGGTTTTGACGAATCATCCTTTGGGAAGGCCTTCACTTTACCTCGATGCCTTCTCGATCTCTTTTTGGGCAAGAACCCCAGGGACCCGTGACGGGGGGCCGAAAATTTACGATGAGACTGAAAAAAGGAAAGTATTAATACATAACAAAAAGCAAATTGTATGACCACCTAGAATATTACCCTTAACAGGATTACTAATCTTCAAGCAAGAATGCATTTGCAGTACCTAAGCCTACTTTTCAGATCACAATTCTAGGGGTTTTCTCATGGACCCAGTTTTAACATCTATTTTTTTAACCTATAAATGTAACATCCTTGATTTTACCATGAAGCTTAGATAAATACCATCGCTCAACATCCAAACATTATTTTAATATATTTAAAAAAATTTAAAGCAGATGAAATGTATTGTGAAAATTAAGGCTTTTCAAAAATATTTTGGGGACTGCAGCAAAAGTATGTATCACTACATACAGTCCCAATGCATTTTGAAACCCTGCTTTAAGCTGGTATGTGAAAGTTGCACTTGTAAACCATAACCAAATGGTGCAATTTTCAATTTTTTTAACAAAATAACATAATGCGATGATAACATGGCACCTATAAATTATGAACTGATTCGTCGAACTATACGAAGGAAATAGTGCACAACACAAGATTGAGCAATTATACATCACTAATGATTTATTACACGCTTTAAGGTACAACAGATTTACGTCCACGTGTTAAGCGGAACTAGCATAAGCCTAAATAGGAAAATACACTGAACGCATTTTGTCGATGACAAAACGTGGAACTAAAACTTTTTGGAAGAGCACTTTAGAAAACAGTCAAATTAATGACAACGAAAGATTAAAAATGAACACGCGAATGAGTTAAAATATTAAGTCGGAAAGATGTAAGCACAATTTCTAAATAACAAGAGCAGAATAGCAGGACCATTTAAATATAAGTTTCGTTTAAATTAACATTGAAATACTGCACGATTGCTATCAAAAATTGGAGATAATTCCATACGACTTCCAAAACACAATAACCAATTGATTGTATTTAAGTGTCCGATTTTTTAACAAAATACGCTTACAATCAGTTCACTAAATTTTAATAGCGTTGGTCAATAAATTATTTAATTTACACAACAGAATAAAGCGTTCCAGCTACAAGTTTATTTCGGTCAGAGCCGGAAAAGACATATAACACGAGGATGGTTGTAATAAAATAGATATCGTAAAAAGAAAGCATACAACCAGTAAATAGCATATTAAATATCATTTAGGAATGAAAATTTAAATCAAAATTCACTAAGGAAATTAGATTAACTCAGATTTCAAACTTACCATCACACGACCGAATTTTCACGAAGTCTAATTTTTACACGACCATCATAAATGAAAGCCTCAGATAGTATTGCCAAACCCGTTTATGAAACTATCATTGAGGTAGTCAAATTTTCTTTTTGCCTGTATTGCTTTCTATTTTAAATATTTTTTTTGCTTTTTAAATTTAGATAGAATTAAGCTGACAAAATGTAAGTTTTTTTAATTTCACAAAAGATAATTTTCCTGTAGAAGGAAGCAGAAGTTTTGGTAGACGCTAATATCTCGATAACATCTCGAATAACTTGTGATGTATTTTGGCAAGTGGCAAGTTATTCATATGTACAGCATGAAGCAAATTAAAAATTACGTCAAACATTATAGAAACTGTTGGTTGATTGGTTTTATGGCGCAAGGGCCATATTTGGCCATTCTGAGCCAAACACAATACAGACAACGTTAAGAAATGGACATACACACTCAATGAAAGTTTTACTGACACAAAAGACAGAAGTACACCCAGGGAGGGATCGAACATACGCTGCCTACAACTCGTAGGTTGCTAGTGCAGTTTGCATAAACACTGAGTCGCGACGGCCCCTACAGGAAGGGTAATGAATCATTAATTCTCAAACAGAATTTTTTCCACGGTAGTTTGTTTCCATGAACTGGAAAGTCCTTTCACAATGTACCCTATTTTTAATATTTGTTCAGTAGATTCGCAATTGTGGTGTTATCTACATAACAAATCGTCATCTGACCGTGGTTCAGAATTACGTGGTGTTGTCCTCGGATTTTTCTCTTCGGGGATGATCCTGGATCGTCGCCAATAGGTCCGTTGTGTTGCTCCAGTGCGACGCTAATTAAAATACCTACATACCTACCTTATGTTTTACAATTGCATTGCTTTGTTTCTTCTCTCCTTTCTAAATGTAATGTGATTTGCAGGGATAAAGAAAATTGGCATTCAAGCGTTGCATTTCGTTAAATGGACGTCTTAAGAGTCACTTCACACGCATACTAGTTTTTCGACAAGGACGAAGTTGTGGCTTAAAATTTAAATAACATTTTGAAAACGTTTTTACAACCTCTTTTTAGTAAATATTTCTGGAATGCCGCCGTTGAAGACGGCCCTCAGGAACATCGACCCTTCAGCTTCACCACCAACAGAATCATGCTAATCATTCCATAGGATTCCTTGTTGAAAACATTCATCATCTGACCATGGTTCAGAACTACGTGTTGTCCTCGAATCTTTCCCTAGGAGGATTGATCCCGCACCGCCGCCAATAGCCCGTTGTTTTGCTCCAGTGCGACGTTTATTATGCCTACCCAGGGACGCTAAAAGGATAATTTGTTGGGTATTTCTAGAACTGAAATTTCGAATGACCGGAAAGTACGTCCAATCTAGAAATGGACATTTTTACAGGTTGATTTTCGACAAGGAATCGCTTGTCGGAATCAAGAAATTACTATGCAGTCGATTCTGATCACCGGCTGTAAAATAGGTTACAAGCTTCAATTTTTGCAGTACAAGTGTAATAAATTTTACATAAAAAAACCCAGACCAATATTGATTCTGATTGACCATCTAGTAGTACTCTGAAAAGCATTTGAGCTGAAACTCAATTTTTCAGCAACCAAATATGAAACGAGCATTTCGTGCATGGAATTTTTTTTCTCTGCATTTTGTTGGCTGATATATTTGACAATACCTGTCCACCATTCTGCTACTTATCAACTTATTAATAAAGCTTCCATTTCTCCGAATACCTCGCCCTATGAGGCACATATGCTCTTAGGTGTGTACCGGCTTTACGGACCCGTGTTTTCTTCTCCCATGGTGTTTACTGTCTTTAGTAAACACGGGGTCATGCTCCCATATTACCCGCAAGCAATCTTTTCCTGCTTTCATCACTTTGTTCCAAACCCCTTCTTTTTGCTCTTTCACACTTTTTACTTGACGTTTTGTTTGGCGCAGCTAGGCCAAATATGGCTCTTATGCCATAAAACCAACCAATTTCCGAGATCAAACCCGAAGGGAAAGAATCGAGAACACTCGTTTTGAACTACGGTCAAATAACGAGGTCACACCTGAGCTGGCACCGCACTCTCCAAACTTCCATACCACGCCAGCGTGAGGTCATTTGAGGCCAGGAAAGATGAAAAGTGCACCAGCCCCCTTTGTACACAATGGTCTTTTGTTGGATTTGAACTCGCAACCCTCTGGTTGCTAATCCGGTACTCTTCGACCGCTAATCAGGTGCGGCCCATTTAAAGAATACTTGTAAAACCACATGACTCGGTTGCCTTCTCAGAGCTATACAGATAAATCTCAAACTTCAAAACTGGAATTATTTACATATCGGGATTTCAAACCCTATTTTAAAATATTTTATGATTTGAAAGTTAGCTGTAGTAGGTGAATATTTTTGCAGGGCTTCAGAAGATCTTTATGCATTTAGATAGAAATGTAGTAAAATACATAAACACATTTTCAAAAGAAACATTTTATTTGCATAGCAAAATAAAAATTGGAGACACATTCGATACAAGAGAAATAATTCCTTTCATTATACAAAATAGTTTTGTGGTCACAGCAGTCAACTTTGAGCCAGAAGTTAAGAAATATAAATAGCTCTGAAATAAATAACAGTACCTGATTCATCATATAGATATATAAAAACCTACAAGATTTTAATAAAATAAAACCATACATAAAAAGATATAGAAAAATCGTATGTACACAAAAGATAAAAGAAGCTCTACTTAGTTTGGAAACAAGCGTTCCTAGATATATAAAAAAGAAAACAGATATCATGTAATAAACTACACAATAAACAAATTCCTAACATTTGTAGAAGAGCTAAATGAGTGAGAATGCTTTAATAAATGCAGAAAAGAAATACAAATTTACTTGAACCACAAAATTTACAAATTTAAAAATATACAGTAATTTGCCTATAGAAAAAATATGGACTATTCTAATTTCAATTTCATATGAAACGTCTAATATTTTTGTTGAAAAGTTAATTTAAATGATTTTCGAATACATTGATCTGTTACATCTCCATATAAAAGCTTTTTATAAAATGTTCAGGTATCACTGTCAGCTAAAAGCCATAAATATTAAAAAGTAGAAAATTTTTGAGAAAAAGCATTCTGTGACAATTTATAAGCATTAATTGATCATAGATCTTACAAAATTCAATATAGTGTAATGTGTTTACAAGAGAAAACACCTATTGTTTTGAGACATGTGGAAAATTAGAAATTTGCAGAGTATATGTGTGTTATATATGTGTGTATTTATATATATTTGTATTCATAGCAGAAAATGATTGGCAAAAATGGATTCTACACTTTTACAAATTAGTAATCAAGACATTTAAAAATAATTTTCGTTATGCACAATGTTTAGTATTGCCTTATAAGTTTCCTTTATAAATATACTATAAATTTGATACTTCAAAAATAATCAAACTTGCAGTTCAGTTGAAAATACTTTGCTTAATTTTGATCAAATCCATCAATTATCGCACAATCGATTTAAAAATTGATTATGGATTACATTTATAAAAAAGCTTGTTTACTTTCCCAAGCAAACAGGAGTTGATCATCACTTGAGCAGAGCATGATCAAGTCCATGCTTTGTATTAGGTATTGCCGAAATAGAAACGAGTCAAATTACAGCAAGAAAAAGTCACATCAACTGTGAAAAACTGCTTCATTGATTATATTCAAATTCCAAGAACAAGAATTCTTAATTTTCAAACTTGGAAACATAATACTTTAAAAGCAGAATCATGCATTAAATTTTGTTTTTAAAAATCTATGCAATTTTTAATTGCTTTTCACAATCAAAAGCAGTCTCATTAGATGATATGGCACTCACAATACAAATGAAGAAACAAAGGACTTCTTTATGTACTATACAAGGAATTGGTTATACAGTTTAATCATGGATACATGGTTTATATTTATATCAGGATAGAAAATATGGTTTTATACTGATATTTTATGGAATAGAAAATGGTCAAAACTTGTTTACATTAATTCTTAACCCAACAAAAAAAAACTCCGTCAAAGAATTCAGAATACTATCTAATGTGGACAATATTGTGTGTAAAGATATAAAAAATACCTTCTTAAAAAATTATTAAAATAAAACTTCAGTTTTCACTATTTTTATAAGGCATTGTGTGAGAAGTTTTTCTTAATGTAAGCCTACATTAGTTAAAACAATTAATTAATGACCTGTCTGCAAATCAAAATATAATTTATCTGTTTAATTATCTAATAGATAATTTTTAAAAATCAGGAATAAGTTTGACTATCTAGAAACACAGATGAAGCCTTCGACAAACTGGTAGTCAAAAAATAAAAGCTTAGTAAAAAATAAAATGATATAAACAAGATGACAAAGTTGTCAAGAGTTGTTTCGGTGAAGTAAAATGTCCTCCAACATCAGGACATCTTACTTTTGTTTTGCACATTTTGAAATACTGATATACTAAATTTTTGGCACACTGAAATAGCTATTGACAATTTTATCTTGTTTTTATCTTTCTTGGTCACTTTTTGAAGCTTTTAATTTTTGACTATAGCTACACAGCTAAAGAAAACACACAAGGGAAATAATTTAAACAAGCACTTTGCATTTGGTCCATTGAAAATATAAAAAGATATATTTTATCTACAGGAATATGTCATACACAATAAATCAAGTTGTGAAGGCCAAAGTTTTTTCAGATAATATGCAGATTCATCACATATAAAAGTGCATCAGTTTCCATCATTTGTTAAAAGTCATCATTTTAATAAAAGCATTAAGAAAAGGCAACTTCGAAACACCAGTTAAATCAGAAGGCACAGGCTTCCAGCGAAAAATTGAACAACTTTTCGCTTTGGTTGTTCAACCAAAAGCTGGTCTTGTTTTGCGTAGGCAATTCATTTTTATTCTGGTTGATGCTGCTGACAGAAGTATGGAATAACCAACAAAAATACAGCACTAGTCAAGAAAAACAACTGTTTCATAGTATAAATCAAAATAAATTAAATGATCATAGTAAAAAGTTCTGTCATTTATTTTCAAAATATGATATTGTAAAATAAGCAAAGTGGAATAATTCTATAGTGCATGAATGGAAAAGCTACAGGGTGAGACTACCTTTCGAATAGGGTTAAAATGTAAATAACCAAATATGCCAAAAATCTAGTTCTGGCCACTGATACCTTTCAGAGTGATGACTTCAAATAACTGAAAGTATAGAAATATTTTGCACTTAAACCCTCTAACTTCTATAAAACCAATGTGAAACAATAAATGCTTTCATGAACCACAATTTTAGACATTTTTTGCCTTTCAATTTATAAAAGCTTTCTTTTACAACTAATAAAACAAATTAAGGTGTTTCGTGCAGTTAAATGTTATCCTAACTGATTCTGGTGATATCTAAGGTTAAGATAAAAATATTTCTAAACAAGTACTTTTGTCAACAAAATATATTATATCTATATAAGAGATAAGAACTTGTGTTGGAAAATAACAGAGCCCGGATTTTGTTGACATGTCATCTTTTCATCAGCACTTTTGTGACAATACCTGTATAGATAGAAATTCTCTTCAGAATCTATTGATATGCAGAATTTAAGGTAATTTTTCTGTATTTTTTATTTTCTACTAGCCATATTTGGTCATTATAATTCATATGGCAGTTTTCAAGTCTTCATCCTGTGTAAGTTTTGTCCTGGGTTTTAAAGAAGTTCGTTGAAACCTCCGCAAGTGGTCATCTTTAACCTGGGATTTCTTTTTATTGAAAAATACAAAACGAACAGACTCATCCACCAGCTTCTGGTGCCAAAATCAGTCTTGATCTCCCCTTCAATGCAAAACAAAACCTTTGCATGCTTTTTTATTGGTGGATGAATCTTAGAACTAGTAGGTAGGTATTTTAATTAACGTCGCATTGGAGCAACACAACGGGCTATTAGCGATGGTCCAGAATCGAACCCGAAGGTCCAAAAACACCACCACCTAATTTTGAACCACGGTCAGATAACGAGGTCACACCTGAGCTAACACACCACTCTCCAAACTTCCATACCTTGAGGACATTGGAGGCCATGACCGATTTAACATGCACCAGCCCTTCTTTGTACACAACGGTCTTTGGTTGGATTCGAACTCGCAACCCTCTGTTGCTAATCAGTTACTCTTCCAACTGGGCTACAGCAGCCCTCTACAACACTGGAAAGAGTGACGGCTGCAGAAAGTTCTAATTCTAGCGGATGAAAACTAAAGAACACTTTGATCTCCCAAGTTGTTGATTGAAATGATGCAAAATTTTTAAGACAATTTCACATTCTTAGGTCAACAAAATCCGGCCCAAAAGCAGTGAATACAAAGTGGCAATTAGAAGTGTGAGGAACATTTGTGCACATAAAAATGGATTTGTATACCACTTCTGAGTGAGTGATGAGAGCTCATGATATGCAGCTATTGATTAATGTGAAGTCTGTATTAAGTCTCCAGACCACACCAATTAACAAACATGGTTTTGTAATTTTCACGCTAAATCAGAGAGTACATCCACTAAAATTAGTACTTTAAAAGTATTTACAAACTTTTGGTCCATGATTTGATAATTCTAAAAACCAATCTAAGGTTCATACACTTCTTGGAGAAGAAAATTCCAGGAGTATTTGAGGAAGGTATTGCAATCTAATGCAAAATGCATTCATTGCATCTGAATGAAGAAAAACCATGCAAATTAAAATGGTATGTAGGTAGGTATTTAATTAACATCATACTAGAGCAACACAATGGGCTATTGTTGACGGTCCGGGATCAAACCCGAAGGGAAAGATCGAGGACAAGTAATTTGAACCACGGTTAGATGACAAGGTCACACCTGAACTGGCACCCCACTCTCCAAGCAATCTAAAATGGATTTCTGTTTCTGAGCAGAGGCTTCCGCCTTTGTTTATTGAACGATTTGCTCAAAAACAGAAATCCATTAACAAACATTAAACAAGAAAGATTAGACAAGAAATAAGAAGAGCCCAGGGAATTGTTCATCGCAAATGTGGTCAGCAGAATGATTTGGGTCAGCCAGGTTTGATTGTATGGAATTAAAATATTATTCTGAAACGATTCCAGTAATCACTTGTCATATTAAGCATGTGGCCAGACCTCTGCTTTACTTGCCCACTAAGGAATTTTAAGTTTGTGAATAGCAGAGGGAATCTCAATCTTTAAAATCGGGAGTTTAAAGATCCCCTCAGCCAGTTATTTTAACCTTTTTCAATAAGCCCTGCGACCACAAAGTTGTGATTTTCCATCAGTCCAAAAGGATAGGTCGGTTAGTTAGGGTTTGATGGCATGAGGTCCAAAGACGGACAAATGCAAGATGAAGCATAGCACTAGAAGCAGCCTAACCAACAATAAAAGGTGTATTTAAAATCTTATACTTATTGAACAGATATGACAGTTCAAATGGCATAAACAGTGCAGATGAAATGTATAAAAACAAGTAGGCCACCCTTGGAAAAACAAAATTAAAAAAATCAACTGGAGAAAATTGTGAATAGGATGGGTTGGTTGGCTTTTATGGTGCAAGGGCCATATTTGGCCATGCTGTACCAGACACAAGACATACAATATTGAGCAATAGACGTGCACACAATGAAACTTACTGACACAGAAGAGAGAAATATACCCAGGGAGGAATGCACCTGACAGGAATCGAACCTGCGCAGCCTACAACTCGAAAGGTCGCTAGCGTCGTTGTCAGTGGGCATACCCACTGAGCCACGACGGTCCTATGATGGGGTATTCCCATCTAAGCTATTAAAACTAATATGAAATGTTAGGATGCAAAAAGGCTGGAAGCGATAAATGTGGAGGGTGACCCAACAAGTTGGATAAAATAGGCGAAGAGGTTTAAAAAAAGCCATTATAAACGTCTAAGATCTGTACAAGTTAAAATCAGATTTATGGTGAGAGGTTCTTGGCAATGCCGGCATGATGGAAATGCTGAGGCGAAGAAGAGTTAGTACAATGTCGAAGCATCGAGATCTTATTGATGGCAGGTTCGATGTTATGGAACTTATTCTTGCTCTGCTCACTCGTCTTGTATCATTGGGTACAAGATGATATCCAGTACAATACGAGATGTATGGAATTGTATGGAATGAAACGATGGGAGAAAAATGGCAAATGAGATGCACATATAAAAATATTCTACCACACTGTACTTTTCCGTAATTTTAAATAAAATACAACACAATGCATTAATTTGAGCTTTTCTCTAAGTAAATTTTTCTTGCCCCCAGCTCTATCATGCTTTTTCTTGTCCCCAAGAAGTGTGATAAAGCGAAGGGTTACTGTATAGCAGAGGTTCCCAACCTTTTTGACTCATGGAGCACTTTTTAGAATAAACTTGGCAGAGCCTCCTGTTTTACAAATTAATGGTGTTTACTAGTAGTGTTACAAGGGGAGGAAGAGGGGATATTTAAACAAATGTGCAATGCCAATGCAACAAAATTATGTTTTATAAACTTTGAAATTTACCATAATATCTCAATTTATTCTCAACTACCACTGATACACACCATAACTACCAAGCCAAAGGCACTAATCTGCATTTTGGCGATCTTCACCTAACTGCATTTTTTGAGACACCATTTCATGTTTTATACTATGATAAAGCCACGAATTGGAAGTGCCGATTTTCATGAGAAAACAACCTTTGAGTTGTAACTCGATTTTTCCCGAAGAATCAAAACTTTGAATGCATTTTTGTAGAAACGTCAATTTCGCAGATTAGTGCCTTTGGCGTGGTGGTAACGGCATGATAGTGTCAAAATTTGGCCATACATGAAAGTCAACTTCATGAATTTCCATTCCGAATGTAATTTCTAGTTTTCTTATTTTAATTATTCTGTTTGTTTCTTATGCTTTATTTAATTTAATTTTTATTTACTTTATTTTCCTGGAGTGGTTGCGGTGCTCGCAGGTTGGGAACCACAGATGTATAGTAAAACAAAAAATTACAGGATCACAAATTTCAAGTTTGAGGAGTTTTCAGGGGCTCTTGATGAAATAAAACAATTAATTTCCAGGAAGTGTGTGAACCCTGTTAATGTTCACTCACAAAGAAGTATTGATCCAGATGCTCAAAAGTCCAGGCCCAGCGAGGGGCGTCACTGCGTTTTGCACCCATCCTTTGCCTTCTTCGACTTCTTGGTCTTCTCGAGGGAGGTAGGCCTCCGGGTCCCCTGGATGGGCATGTAGGGGGGTGCAGCACTCCCCTCCTCACTGCTGCTCAAGAAGTCCTCTCCCATGGTGCTCGGAGTGTATGGCGGTATTTCTGGAAGCATAAATAGTGATCAAACTTTGTTGTCACACATCACCCTAAAAAATAAAGTTACATGAAAAATATTGGATATTCTCTTGACTTTGTAAACAGTCTGAGTTCACTTCAGATCGTGTCACTCTTGATCGATTGGATCTTTCAATGGATAAGTAAATCAGGCCAGTTTTGCAAGTGAAACTCCCCTATAGTCTGATTGGTCAGACTGATATATTAGGTGTACCGGAAAGTTCTGTCCGTTCTGGTTACAAGTTTCAACAAATATGCACATATTAATTTGATGCATATTTAGCTCTCTCTTTTTATGTATGTATACATACTAACCTAGAAAATGAACTAAAACGAAGATGATTCATGTTAGTATTAAGTGAGACGCGATCGTGTACCCATGCCTACTGATAAAGTTCATTTACGCCACTGTATTTTGTACGAATTCCAACAAGGAAGAAATGCTACAGAAGCCTGTAGAAATTTATTAAAAGTGTTTGGTGAAGGTACAGTTTCTGATAGAACATGCAGAAGATGGTTCGAAAAATTTCAAATAGGTGATTTCGACCTTTCTGATAAGCCACGCTCTGGGCGACCATCTTTGATCGACGACGATACTGTCAAGATCATGTTAGAGCAAAATTCTTTTTTGACAACATCGGAGATTGCGGAAAGGCTTGATTCAGCTCAACAAACCATTTCGGACCATATTCGGAAACTAGGATTGGTGTGGAAATATTCGAGATGGGTGCCACATGAGTTAAGAGAAGAATTTGAATGATCGAGTCATCATTTGCACATATCTGCTTGCACGGAACAAAATCGAACACTTATTGGACCGGATGATAACTGGGATGAAAAGTGGATTACCTATGAAAACATCGTAAGGTAAAGGCATATTGTGAATCCGGAAAAAATGCCCCTCCACCTCTAAACCGAAGTTGAGCCTGAGTAAGAGAATGTTGTGTATATGGTGGGACATTCGAGGACCAATTCATTTTGAGCTGTTGAAACCGAACGAAAAGCTAAATTCGGAGAGGCATTGTCAGCAATTGGATAATTTAAAAACAGCACTCCAAGAAAAGAGGCCGGCGATGTTCAATAGGAAGGACATCATACTGCTTCATGATAATGCCAGGCCACATACTGCTTTGGGGACTCATCAGAAACTCGCAGAGCTAGGCTGGGAAATTCTGTAGCATCCACCATAACCCTCCGATTATCACTTGTTTCTGTCCTTACAAAATTTTTTGCAGTGCAAAAAATTCAAAAACGAAGAAGATATCAGACAAGAACTGGTTCAATTTTTCGCCTCTAGGGATAAGGCATTTTTTAAAAATGGGATAATAAACTATGCAAAATAAATAATGCAAAATAAACTATTAGCCACTTCTTAAAGTTGCCCTACCACCAGAAAAATTAAAATTCGAGTTATACAAAAGAACACCCTGAAACTTATCTGCAATACTCAATACAGATAGCATGTTAAAATAGAAAAATATAACGATTTTCAAAAATAGAAAATAGCAAGAAACAATGTAAATGATGTGACTGCACTGGGCCATGACTAAAATCAAACTAAACATTTTAATTCCTCCAATTTACATGAAACGGAAAAGAATTGGACATACTTTTAAAGAACCAATGAAATCAAAGGACACAATTTAATGGAAATGAAAAAAACATTCTAAAATATTTAAAATGAAAATTTAAACTTTCCACTTACCGTAAACTTTCAGTTACCATAAAAGTGGGAATAATCCTAATAAAGATGGGTTGCTTTGACCTGCCATAACTCGCTACAAAAAGTATGCCAAAAGCATTGCCACAAAAGTATGAATATATCAAAGTTGTACCAAAATTAAGGTTTTTAAATATTTGAGGCTATGCCACTGAATGAAGTAAAGAAATAGCAGATGACTGGACTGGACATCATTTACGGAGCTCATCTCATCAAGAAAGGTAAAAACCATAAAAAGAAAGTGCATAAATGAAAAATTTTTAATAAAAACATAGGTGTTAAGGGCTAGACTAGCTTATTTATTCACCGGAAAAAAATTTTTGGAAGCGCCCTCAAGTGTCACCCTCCCAAGTATTGCTCACTACCGAAGGTGCTTAACTTTGGTGGTCGAATGGGTAGGCAGTCGATCCGCAGCGCCAGTGAAGCTCTTGAGGAAAGCAAATTAAATAGTAAATAGCAGAAGTTAAATAGAAGTTAATAACTTAAATTTAACAGAGATTTTCCGTGATACAATTAGTGGTCCAGTCAAGTCCTATCCCAAACTTACTGGTGGCAGAATGCGGTCCTATTAATTGGACTGCAAATGCTTTGTTGAAGGGGGAGGGAGGTATTTTATTCGATTGATGCAAAAGTTCGTCCCGTTTTTGGCAATAGATGGCATTGCATCGAGTATTTGGGAAAAAAACTGTGTTATAGGGTTGTGTTTTTAAAATTTTGCTAAGTATTAAAAATGGCAGAAAATAAGGAGCATTTTCGACATATGCTTTTTTACTTCCAAAAAGGCAAGAATGCTTCGCAGATGCAAAAGATATGTGTCGTGTAAGGAGAGGGTGCTGTTGACGATTCCACGTGCTGTAAGAGGTTCAGAAAGTTTCGTCACCTGGATCAGTTCTTTAGCCCGAAACCTCAGAACTTGTATGAGCACTGGATTATGCAGCTACCGGAGAGATGGAGAAAGGTCATCCAACAGAACGGCACATATTATATTGGTTAAATGTAATTTTTAATAGTAAATAAATTTTTTTCAATTTTTGTCCAGAAAACAGGACGAACTTTTGCATCAACCCAATAATTAACATTGTGTTGAAGGGGAGGAATTAGAGGAATTGAAGTCATAGAGATCAGGATCCAAACGGAACACACCACAGTGGCGTTTGGGCCGTTGTGGGAAAGTATGAAACTGTTGATGAGAATAGCTCTAGGTCTTTTCTGCATAGTAAATACTTTAGTAAGAAAGAGCAGTACCTGTCACGGGTGAAGGTAGAGGAGCAGGAACCCTGGGCACTGGGGCAGTCACTGGGGAAGAGTGACCTCCGTTGTATGTGGGATCGATAGCAGCAGCAATGTTCGTGACTGGGTCCCCACAGAAATCAGAGGCAAAGCTTCGACGGTCCGTGGAGCACCTATGGATGAATCGTGTGAGTTAACAGCAAATAATAAAAAATACAAACTATAAGGGCAAGTAGGTAGTTAATTAACTTTCTGAAATGGTACTCCCCTTTTTGCTTGCATTTCCAAGCTTGTTCATAGTTGAAGCTGGTTTTAGTCATTAATTCCATTTTAACAAAACAAAGAAATAAGCTAGATATAAAATTCCGTGGAAATTCAAGGCTGAAACTTATTCATTTTGAACCCAACATTGCTAATCTTGTCAAGTGTCACGAAGCACACCCTTTACATTGGCAACGTTAGTAAATTGTATAAGTTAAGTCTTATTTTCAAATACATTATTGTTTGTTATTTTGTTATCTAAATTAAATTTTATACATTATTTTTATCCCTCCCATCCAATATGTAATATTAAGGATGTCAAAAACAAAAACGTATCCCTTTGAAGTAAAGCCAATATAATAATATGTATACAATACTACATACAATAAACACTGTAACTCTAAAACAAACAATCTAAAAACTCACATAAGCATCTTTTTTGCTTGTCCTATTATAATTTAGTAAAATAAAGGGGGTCAATAAGAAGTCAAGAAACTCTACAAGGGGTCGACGGTCAGAGAAGTTTGGCGACACATGGTTTAGATGCTTGTTTTCCTACCAATAATTTTTCTTAAGAGTAAAAAATATTATTTTAAAATTTTGGTAAAGGTATTTCTAAGTTGGTACAATAAGTACCAACTTAGATTTTGATTACCTAAAAATTGTTAGAAAATACTATGTAAAAATGCATTACTAATTTTCGAAAGATTACATACATGATGAACTACAAAACCAAACCAATGACCTAAAGAATTTATTTTTTAATAAAAAGATTGCACAAAACAAAAAAGAATCTAAACATTCCTGATATAACTATCTTCCGTGTCAGGGCAAAACGGGTTATATGTGAATTTTAATGAGTCTAAAGGAGTCAAGTACATCGTTAACATAATGTACTCAAAACAAAACTAATCTACTTATCGAAACTACAATTATTTGCATCATGGCATGCTTTTTTCTTTATTGAATATTTTTGAGAAAAATTGAAACATTCAACTTAAGATTCTGAGAAGTAGCCATTTTGACTTAAGGTGTACGTATACACTAGAAATCACTAAAAGCGACTAGAATATCGATACTTTCTCATTAATTCAACATACACTGCTGGCCACCCAAATTGCAACACCAAGAAATACAAGAGATATCACAACAAAATTTATTTTGTAGATAACATGTTGACCAAGTATCAAATGATTAAATTTATAGACTTCTGTGAAGTGTGGTTCCTGCCAAAATCAGTAGCCAGAGTAGCCGCCATTGTTGGAGATCACCGCTGCCACACGCCTCGGCATTGATTCAAAGAGACTTTGGATGTGTTCTTGGGGTACAGCAGACCAAGCAGCTTCCACACGTTGCCAAAGTTGATCTGGTGTGGCAGCTTGGGATGTATTCTGGGTCAATCGTTGAGCAACCATGGACCACATGTTTTCTATCGGCGAAAGATCCGGAGAGCGAGCTGGCCAGGGAAGCAATTCAATCTGGCGATTGACGAAGAACCCTTGGACAATGCGTGCCACGTGTGGTCGCGCATTATCCTGTTGAAATATGGCTGTGGGCAAGCCCTGAAGGTAAGGAAGGACAACTGGCTCCAACACCTCGGAGATGTAGCGCTGGCTGTTTAAAGTACCGGCAATGCGTACTAGAGGAGTGCGAGAGTGATATCCAATACCACCCCATACCATAATACCCGGTGCAGGACCAGTGTGGCGGTGCATAACGCAGCTGTTCAGCATCCTCTCTCCACGGTGTCTCCAGACTCGAATCCGACCATCGTGGTGTTGCAGACAGAAACGTGACTCGTCAGTAAAGACAATTTCATTCCATTCTGCCGTCCACATCCTTCTTTCATCGCACCATTGGCGGCGGAAACGTCTGTGGTTCTGCATCAAGGGTAGACGAAGCAATGGACGTCTTGCGGACAGACCACTCTGCTGTAAACGGCGTCGAATGGTATGAGCAGACACTGGATGATGCGGTACAGACTGAATGTGCTGTGCTATGGTTCGTGATGTGGCTGAGCGATCCGTCACTGCCATACGCACAATATGCCTGTCATCACGTGAAGTGGTGCACTGAGGTGGATGCGATCGAACACGTCGGTCCGTCGTACCCTCCTGCATCCAACGATCACATATCCGCATTACAGTTGTTTGGTTTCGTCCAACACGACTACCGATTTCCCTGAAAGATAATCCACAATCTCGGTAGGCCACTATCCTTCCTCTGTCGAACTCGGATACTTGATCAAAAGATGATCGCTGTTTTCTACGAGGCATAATGGATCGTTTTTTTTTAAAAAACCACAAGAAAAACACAATTGCCGTACTTGAAATCGTCGAAATCTCCAAGCCTTAAATAGCGCTTTGAAGTGGCGCCACAGGCGCGCGTGATGTGCGTCTGCGCTGAAATTCTAATCATTTGCATATCTCACCTCCGCTAATGCATGTTGTAAATTTCATATTATTTGCATGCTTCCTTCAGGGTGTTGCATTTACGGTGGCCAGCAGTGTATTTTCCAACTCCTTAGCTTTCAAACGATATCAAGATCTTATAAATATTCTAAATAGCTTTTATTTCAAATAATTTAGATAAATTGCTAATTATATCTAAATTAGATAATTAACGATTAGCTTAATCTGAATTTTTCACATTGAAATGATCTAAACCAATGACCTATTGTAAAAAAATAGGATTTTTAAAGTCACAAAAAAAATCTTGTGTATACGTACACCTTAAAATATAATTTAACCTTTTCGTTTTCCTGCCAAATGGAATCTACTTCATTTAAGTTTTGGACACAAGCTGTTTCCACGGTTTATCAGTTAATAAACATAAATTGTCTTTACCATTCTGGACTCCTCAAGCGCTCTTTGACAACAGTTTCTTTCTCTGGACTCTCAGAAGGATAAATGGAGGAATCGGGCGTTCGATTCTGAAAAGAAAAATAACAAGTCTCTTTATTACACATAACAGTTGAAACAAGAGAAATAGAATTTCAAGGAACTCAATGGGCTGATAAAAAATAATTCAAATAATAATTTAAAATGTATATAAACAATTATTATTTCAGTAACCCTTTAAAAAATGAACTATTTTAAAATCCAAACAAATAGATAGGTCTTATCTTAAAAGATATGAAAAGTCTTTAAAATTAAAATAAAAATGAACTGGAAATATGAAGGAAACACAATAGAACAATTCACGCTCCATTGTTTCAAAATTATAAATTTTCACTTATGGCAAAATTATGTTTTAATCTTAATCTCACTTTGGGAAAGAATAACTCCATCTGTAGAAAATTATCTTTTCTGCATTTCAAACCCGTTTTTGTGACTGGTAGGTTTGTACTAGGGCATCTTTTGAAACAAAAGCTGCTACTGCCAAATAAAAAGTAGGTAGGTAGTTGAATTAACGTCATACTGAAACAACACAAAGGCTATTGGCAAGTATATCCAATCCAAAAGGAAAGATCGAGGACAAGACCTCGTCATTTTGAACCAGTCAGATGACGAGGTCAACAAGAGCTGGCACCCCACTCTCTATACTTCCACACCATGCCAACATAGGGACATTTGAGGATACGGCAGATTTAACATGCACCAGCCCCCACATACATGATGGTCTTTGGCTACATTGAGTTTCGAACTCGCAACCCTCTGATTGCTAATCCGTTGCTCTTCCAGCTGGGCTACCACAGCCCACTAATGCTGTTCAAACGTTCCCAGACAGAATTTACATTTGGGACTTTTTTAGTTTAATAAAATGCTTTTTCCATTCCTTCAAAGTAGTAAGCCCCACGAACAGTTCTGAATTGGTGTGTCCAAAAGCAACTTTTAACACTCTATCGCCATTGACAACAAAGCACAATAAACAGTTTTAATTCCAATAAATGAGCATACATTGTCTTGTGCCAGTGCCGCCTTTTGTCGAGCTCTCTCCCTCGCTTTCCGAGCCCTGGCCCTTTCCTGCTCTTGCAGCATTTTGGCCAGCTCCCGGTCCTGTGCTTCTATGGCCACCAGACGGTCATCTTTGCTCTCACACTGGGTCTGAAAATCAACACAACTCATCAGTCAAACCTAGGTTAACCAAAAAAATCTTAACTACCACAACATACGTCACAATACATTACATAGATCGCAATACATCAAGCTGTAAATGAACACGTGAAGGCAGGTAGTCAAGATATTCTCCTGTTCTCTTGACTGTAACCAGTCTGAAATCACTTCAAATCATGTCACTCTTGATCAATCGGATCAAGGTGGATAGTTATGCATATGTAGCTATTTACTCTGGATCGGATCTTTCAATCAATATGTAAATCGGGCCAGTTTTGGATTTGAAACGTCCCTATATCCTGATTGGTGACATATAAGCAGAGTTCATTTATATCTTAAGTTCTATTTCTACAAAGTATTGGTCAGGTCCTTTTGTTTGTGAGCCTGCGTTGGCTCCCATTTCTAATTTACATATGTTTTATGTATGATTTTTGATGTTGGCTTTTTATATATTTTATTCTAATAAATTTTTAAGTCTCACCATGCAGTATTCATTTTTAATTGCTCAACCATGCATTTTCCACTACGACCTTACTTGGCTAAATTGTTAGCCCAGTAAGTTATCAGGTAGGTACTTAATTAACGTCACACTGGGCCAACACAATGTGCCATTGGTGACGGTCCAAGATCCATCCCCAAGGAAAAGATCCAAGAACACCACATCATTTTGAACCAGTCAGATGACAAAGTCACACCTGAGCTGGCACCCCACTCTCCAAACTTTCAAGCCAACATGAGGACATATGAGGCCATGACAGATTTAACATGCACCATAGCCCCCTTTGTACATGAAGGTCTTTGGTTGGATTTGAACCCTCCAGTTGCTAATACGTTACTCTTCCAACCGGGCTACTGTGGCCCACGCCCGGTGGAAGGAATCTTCGCGAGTGCTATGTTTGGGGATCATGCAAACCCAGTTTTAAAAACATCAGTGTTTAACTAACTTAAAAATATTACGGTTTAAATTGGGTTTTAGGGTGCAAGGTCCAAAAACGGACAAGCTGCATCAAACACAAGATAATGCAAACCAGTAAAATTAAATTAAAGGTTAATAGTCTGATTAACTATAAAAAGTATTTTTTAAATTATACATTTTATTGTATAGATATGTAGTTTTGATGATATAAAAGATGCAATGTATATTGGTCACCATTGGTAAAAACAATTTATGAAGGCTAAAAATATAAATGGAGAAACTTGTGATTCGATTATTAAAATCCCAATGAAATGCAATTAAAAAATGATGAATTATAACAATGGTTAAAAATATTATGCTATCGATATTTGAGACAGGAAGAGTAAGATTGACCATAGTTTTGAACACAGGTGAAATAACATGGCTTTATAAGGACCCTCATGTGCTAAAAATAAGGCCCTTTTAAGGCCTATGAGAACCTTGTATCCAAGGTGTGAAATAAACATGATTTTTCACAATCAAAATATCATATTTATTTTATTTAAATCAGATTTTTACAATTTAAATGAATTTGTGGCCCGTATAAGTTTAAAGTTTCATTTAAATCATGATTTTTAAAATAAAAAACATTTGATTTAAATCAGCACTCAGTTGTGTATTACTGCATTTATAAGTTAACTATTGAAATAGTTCAAAGCACCATTGTAAAAGATTTGCACAAACATTGTTTAGTAACTCAAAATCTATAAAACCCTAAAACACACATGTCTTAAAATACCGATTGAAAATTCTTTAGAGCCTAAATATTGTGATAGCACATGCAAATACAAAATTTAGAGCGCTCGTGAAGTGTTACATTCAGATTTTAATAGAACTTAAATTAAACATTATTAATAGAATGAGAAAAATTCCAATCAAAGAAGGCAATACTGTTAACACTGAAGAGGTTGTGGCATAAAGAAAAACCTACTTTTGTTTCTTGCTCCTGAAGTAGCTTAGCAAGTTCCTGCAACATCATTAAGAAATCACACAATTAGATTGAATGGTGTGAAAATTATTTTATAAGCAATGTACAATATCAAATACTACAGGTAAAAGAATTGAGCTGCTTTTTACGAGTATGCATATAGTGAGGATCCAATGAAAAGGCAGATGACCTCGGGGAAGTCCATCTGTACAAAGGTGGTTAAGCTTATAGGAGAGAGTTGCCACCCAAAATAATTACGCATGGTGACCGTCATAGGTGACTATTTTCGCTAATCACAGCTATCACTTCTGGACCAAATGAAGAACTAAGTCAGGTAGTTGGGTATCTTAATTAACATCACACTGGAGCAACACAACGAGCTATTTGGCAACAGTCTGGGATCAAACACGATGGGAAAAATCTGAGAACACCACATAAATTTGAACCACGGTCAGATGACGAGGTCACACCTGAGCTGGCACCCTACTCTCCAAACTTCCACAACACGCCAATGTGAGGACACTTGAGGCTACAACAGATTTAACATGTACCAGCTCCTATGTACATGATGAGCTTAAAGTCCCTCACATATTGTAAAGGGTGCTGTAAGAGCACAGGGGTTGCATTCAGGCATTAGACAGAGGTGCTCTTTTAGACCTGATGGGACAGAGGTTTCCTTAGCCCAAATGAGAAAGTGGTCCTTCCACAACCTTGTTATATTTGTTGTCAGTAAAATTGTTTTTATTACAACGAATTGGGTTAATTAGAATATCCACTACTCGAGCTATCGGAACAAAGATTATTTAACCCAATAGGAAAAATTGAACACATAAGTATAAAAATTTAACACTCACCGCATCTCGACGTTCCACAAATTCTTGAAATTCCCCTGGACTCAAGTTTTCAGGTGGTTCCAAGGACAGCAGAGAAAATCTAGAGTCCATCGGACTTGTGGCAGCTTCCTTCATGCCCATAACGTCCTCCATCGATTTGACACTAGAAGCTGAAAATGAAAAATTTACATAAGAAACTTTAGTATGCAAGAGAAAGTGATGATAACATAGTAAATCATTATTTGAAAGGAATATTTTGTTTTATTTTCATCTATACTACTGTAGTGCTTCATGGTTCCCCTTAGAAAATTCCCCTTTCGTGAATTCGCTGTTGATGACGGAAGAGGCTGGAAAGTTATGACCGGAGGGGGTAAAGGAATGTATTGCTGCCCCTTGTTTTTGAACTGTCGTTAACAAGGTATGTGAGGAGAGATGGCACTGAGTTCTGGCCCCTCGACGAGAGAGAACCGATGGATTTTGGGACATGGAACACACAGCTGGTCCGATGAAACTGCAAACTGAAACCATTTTGTTTTTACTCATTTAGCCACGAAATTATTAACTTTGTAAATAATGTTAAATATTTAATTAAGTGTGCTGTATGTCAAAGCTGTTTTTAATTGCCCCAAATCCACTCACCACTTAAATTTATCTCACGACTTTAAAGCACACCATTTTGGTGCACAGTGGAGGAAATAAGAATCCCCATCAATAGTCTGAGGTTTCAGTCCTTTTTGTGGTTTTCAAGTTTCTTAGTTCAACCTGACTTAAAAAACATTTGCTTTTCTCGATATTTTTATGGTTACCCTGACCTAAAGAACTGTGCTACTATTGTTGGTGCTCACCCTGACCTAAATAACTGCATTTCAATTGTTGATGGTCACCTTGACCTAAAGAACTTTGTTTCGATTTTTGATGGTCACCCCGACCTATAGTGAAATTCGTCTCCAGTGTCATCCTGACATACTAGTGAACATCCAGTTCCCGATCTGATGAAGCTGCCATGCTGAGTTCGAGTTGTTACATCCGCGGTTATCCCTTGACCAAATTGACTATCAGACATCATGTCAAATCAATTAAGTACCTTTGTCATAACATTGGTTGTGATTAAATTTCAGTGCAATTATTTATTCCAAATTCGAGTAAATTGCATGTCTTAAAGGTATTTTTAATTGCCAAAAATCCACTCGCCACTTAAATTTATGTCTCACAATGTTACAACTACATTGTAGTTTTTTAATATAATTTTTGTTTAACACTTTGCACAAGTAAAGAATTTGGTAACTGATGAAAAATGTTTGGGTGTCACTGACAACAAACTTCATGCTCTTAATTTCTAATCCTAAGCGGGACACCTTTTTACGTTTTAAAGATTTTCTATTGAAAATGAAAAAACATTTTTCAGAACACAATTTAACAGAAGAAAATAACAATATGCAATAATTATGTTTTAAAAACTTTTGAAAGATTAAAATAATTAAGTTTAATGGGGGGCCTCTTCTTTTGAATTCTATTTCATAATACGTTAAATTTACTAACAAATTGAAACAGTTAAATGAAAAGATAAAACTTTTAATACTAAATAAAATTTTCGTACTAAACTCTGTAAATTGAAAAATATTCTTTCAACAAATACAGAAGCAGTTGTGGCTTTGATTGCCTTCCTTGTCTTCAGTTACAAAAACACTAGAATCTAAACCTGTTTCCACCATTCCAAAGAACATCTGGGATAATATTTTAACAAAGATGAAACCAAAGAATTGTGTGCTTCATTTGAAACTTCAAAACTACAGGTGTGATACAAGATGAAAATTTTGCTTTCATGAACATTAAGTCCTACTTAATGTCATAAAATCTGCTTTTAAAAGTCTAATAAATATGATGGCACTCAGTGCTCGTTTCCAATGTAATGAAAACAACTCAAGTTGAAAACAGGGATGATTCTTTATCAGAGATAGCCAATTCATTCTCGTAAGACCCTCCGTTCAAGTACCTTCAACCTTTCCATGGAAAAGAGTACATCAGAATTAACCCAAAACATTTTACATAAGGTATGGTCTGGCCCCATATGTATAAAACATCCTCTGCTGGCAAACAGATTTGTGATTGACACTTTACAAATTAAATGTTTGGTAGGTAGTTTATTAAAATCACACTGGAGCAACACAATGGGTTATTGGTGATGGTCCGGGATCAATCCCAATGGGAAATATCCAAGGACAACACCACGTCATTTTGAACCAAGGTCAGATGACGAGGTTAACAGCTGAGCTGTCACCCCACTCTCCAAACTTCCACACCACGGCAATGTGAGGTCACGACAGATTTAACGTGCACCAGTCCCTGTATGCACAACTGTCTTTGGCTGGATTGAGTTTCGAACTCACAACCCTTCTGGTTACTAATCCATTACTTTTCCAACTGAGTTACCGCTGCTCCTAAATTACATGCTTGACCAAACTGTAATTAGTCAACCTGGAAAGCTCATTTCAAGATGTTTCCAAGGAATTGACATTCACCAGCCTATGTGTGCACGACAATCTTTGGCTGGACCAAGTTTTGAACTCACAAACCCTTCTGGTTGCTAATTTGTTGCTCTTCCAACTGAGCTACCACGACCCCTAAATTACATGTTTCACCAAACAACAATTAGTCAACCTGGAAAGCTTGTTTCCAAGGAATTTATCTGTGAAAGCAAATTCACGATAACTCTGAGGACTCACAATTGGATGCTCCAGAGAGTTCTGCCCTGGCCTTCTCGGCCTGTCTCAGCTCTCGCTCTTCTCGCTTCCTCTGGAGACGCAGCTTCTCCTTCTTCTGCAGCTCCAACGCTATCCGCTGAAATTTTAAGACCATTAGCATTAGATATCATTAATTTTATGCGTGTATGGACATTAAGTGTTCTGTATTTTGCTAATTTTTTCTTTGCTCATTTGTGACTGCATGAAAAGCACTATTTAAAGCACTGAAATTTACTAGTATTTAACATAGTTAAAAAGTTATTGATTTCTAAAATACACCAAATAATTAAATTCCAGTTCAGAAATGCAAAAAATCTTATTAAAAAATGCACATCGTTTTATAATTTATTACAAAAATAAATCGTTTTAAAATCTTGTAGGTAAAGAGTGAAAAATCATAGAAGTGAGAAATATGGGTCAAACTGCACAGAAAAGGGCCATTTTCGACCAGACCCACTCTGACTTTTTTTAAACTCTGCTAATTTGTTTCCCAGCCATATATAAGAAATTCTGGAAATCTTTAGCTTCCAACAATTTTTTATGTACATTAAAATTAATCTTAAGTTTGAAAAATTGAGCAATTTTTCATGATTTTAGACTCACTAAATCTCCTGTAGCTTTGGACCTAATTGTCAAATCATACTGAATGAAAGCTTATTTTGTAGAAAAATGGACGTATCATGACCTTTTCAATTTCTAGGTCATTCAATTTGACCTGACCTACAATTACAAAAAGTTTATTTTTTATTCTTTTCAAAAAAATATGTGTTAAAGTACACTGTTCATCTTTGCTTTATGAAAGTTTCATAGTGGGACATGCATGGATTCATAGTAAAAAATATTCGAGGTAAATAGATGTAATCAGTACCCATAAACATTTGTATATTTGACCTGTTTGTCCAATCAAGATGAAAGATGGCTTATTTTATAGAAAAAATATTCCCTTTTCTGTAAGGTTTCACATGGAATGACCCATATGCCTTTAAGGTATGCATTTCAATACACAGCACACTTGATTTTTGTAGCACAATTTTTGTCTGATTTCCAAGTATAAACTATTCCTTTAAAATGTTTTTTTCCTCCAAAGTCTTTCCTTAAGGTGTTCAATTAAGCACACATTACCTGATCTTCCTCTTCAATCTTCTTCTGTTGTTCCATTTCCTCCTTCAGGATCGTTTCTTGGAGCTGCTGAGCAAGAAAAGCATCTTGATCTTCTCTGAAAAGGATAATATCCCAATTGAAACAAAATAAGTGTTTCCAGCGGACTCATGATGAAGAAATGATTGGACATAAAACAAATGAAATTAATTTTTTTTAAAGTAATCTAGAGTTCAACAGCGAATTTTGTTTCCAATGAGTGCATCATTCCTCAGAACCTGCTATTTTTTTACCATATTATTCATTGGATAGTTGTGGATACCTTAATTATCCATTTTGTTGTTAACATTTTTTACCAACTGAATTAAAATATGCGATTTTACCAAATTTTTTGAAAAAGCAAACTTCACAGCTTATTTTTGTTTTATTATACTACATTTAAATACCTGGAAAGTTAAGATTAAAATGTCCATTAGAGTCCTAAGATTACGTCACAAAAATTTCAAGTGACATTTTTTGAAAAGGTACATTATGGGTACAAAAGTCACTTTTGACAAACTTTTAGTATTTTTATCCAATAATTCCTGCACCATAATTAAGAACTATAAAATATTTTTGAAATACTTTCTGAACAGCTACAAAGAGTCACTCTTTTAAAGCTTGAAAACTCAACTTAATCAAAAACAAAAATCCCAAAATTGTTTTTTAATGATTTTATTCGCCAGATTACCTTAATGAGAATAACAATACGAATGACACAGTATGGAACAATTTAACAAGATATATACCGATAGGTTTTATTCATTTTGTTTCTTATTGTTATAATATTAGCAAACCCATAAAAAATGCACAAGACAAATTGCAGGATTATAGTATGCGATGAGTAATCATTAAAATGCTATAATGATTATCATACTGCAACTGAGCTTAAAGCAGAACCTCCTTGATAAATTTATCGGAAGTTTCATGAAATACTTTATAAAATGAGTAAGAGCAAATTCTCCTACAGATCTGCATCCATACTAGTGAGGGACCAGATGCAAAAAAATGATAGCCGGAAGGAACCATTTTGATCCCCGAGGGATGTAGGCTGGATTGTCCTTGGACGGGCATCGGAATCAGAGTCCTGCGAAGAGTGAAGACCTCCTGGGGAGGGGAGGAAGGACTTGAGGGTTGGACACCAATAAGGAAGGACATATGGAGGTTCTTTGATGTCATGTCCACTTGGAATGATGTTTTTTGATGAAATTGTAGATAGCATATTGATACTAAGAATTGATGAATAAATGTTTCAACACGTGTACACCACTAAAAGCATCATCCTTAGTAGCGAGAAAGTGTAGAGGAAAGAAGTCATAATACTTATGATCAGAACACATTCTTAATCTTCAATGCTCAAAAATTGACCCCCTGTTTCATTTCTGTTGTTTTCAAAAGGACTCTGGAGCATCCATTGTTACCCACTCTTAAAGGAAAAGAAAGTTAGGGCCTTTTAAAGAATATTTTTCACTTGAAAAGCTACATTTAACAAAGTTGGTTGGTTTAGGGTTTTATGGTGCAAGTCATATTTGGCCAAGCTGCGCAAAAAGCAAAACAATATCAAGTAATTGTAAAAAGAAAGGGTGGAGAGAAGAAAGTAGAGAGATTGCTTGGGCATTCAGGGATCGCGACCCCCATGTTTACCAGAGATAGTAAACAACATGGAAAGGAATAGATCACAAGGGTACCTCGAGTTCATGAAGCCCGTACACACCTAAAGATGTGCCCCAAAGGCAACTTTCAACAAAGATTACAATAGATTGATCCACAGGTGAAACTTTCACAAGTGATAGGATTGGATTGCATGAGGCCAGATTTTTAAGCATCAATTTTAAGCTAACATTAAGCTCTCAATTTTGGATGACACTCGACCTTGGACGTGTTTCAATGATCTTGGTTTTTGAATGCAGGTGAAACCAAATATGTAGGTTTCCAAGTTTTTAATTTTACCAAAAACTAAGGAACTTTTAAAGGAATTTCAGCAGTTATAAGGGCCCTTAAAAACTAAAATGAACTAAAGTCACACCTTTTTAAGGCCTTTGTAAACCCTGCACATCTGAAAGTAAAACAACAATCCTGCAAAAGTGTAGAATTCAGTTGCAATCATTTTTCATGTCTTCTCATCCAATGAAAAAAGCTGCATTAAAATTTTTTTAAATCTTTTCCAGGTGAAAAAAGCTGCAAGAGATATTACAAATTTTGACACCAATAAACTAGTTGGTCAATCTAAAAATGTGAGCATTTTAAGCACACTGCTTTTGAGTTGGCAGGCGAACAAAGGTATAAACGAACACTTACTGTTCCCGGAGCATCTTCTCGTACGCATAGTGGATGGCAGCTGCCTCTTCCTCTTCTGATTTCTGTGCTGTGCGCGCCTCCAGGAAATCCGATCGCACCAGCTGATTTCGCTCCTTGTTATGGCCATAGTGGTGTTGGACTGAACAAACAAATTTAATTTATCAATTATATTAAAGAAGTTTTGTATTATAAGTACAAGCTGCCCCAAAAGTCACTAGACCATTTTAAAATAACTTTTGCTATTAATTTTTTCAGATTATTTATGTGTAATCTTTGGAAAATACTTATAGAGAAATTCACAACAAAGCAACGAGTAAAAATAATTCAATTTTATCGACAAAATCAACTGTCAATTGTGCTAACCCAAAGAACTTACATTCGGCAGTTGAAAACACACCAGAGGTATGATGGCAGCAAGATGCGACTACTCCCCATACAATGCATCTGACAATGGAGCTCATAAGGTAAATTTTTGACGGCAAATAATTTCACGAAAATCTGAATTCAATTGGCCTTCCATGCTCACCTGACCTTACAGCTCCAGACTTTTCTTGTGGGGATATCTAAAAGAAAGAGTATACCGTAACAAACCTAGGACCATCCAGCAATGGAAGACCAACATCCGTGAAGAAATTGAAGGAATAAGCCAAGAAACACTATGAGGCACACTTTAGAAAGAGCCCGCCACTGTCAAGAACAAAATGGGAGCCATTTGACGGACATAATCTATAAAACTAATTAAAAATAATTTCTATGAATATTTATTGCTTATAAAAGAATAAATGTGCATTTTTAGTTCATAAAAGAGTTCCATTTTCAAATGGTCTAGTGACTTTTGGGCCACCCTGTATGTAAAGAAAATCATTCAAACTTTTTGTAAAAATGTTGTCATGTACTTAATTAGTCATGAAAAGTTTGTTTTAAAGAATGAACACAATGGCATCACTTACTCTCTTCACTTTGAAGCTTGTAAGCAAGTACTCCATCTTCTCTTACCAACCACTCACGGCAAACTGAAGGAAGAAAAATAAGAATTAAGCAAATCAGAAGATGGAAATCCTCAGATAAAAAGTACAAACTTGCTCGGGAATGCTCAAATTAGTTTGAGGAATAGCAGCATTTTGTGAAAAGGAGTTATGTATTTGCATTTGAGAAGAAAAGTACAAGAAGCTTTATCAAAAATTAAATTTAGAATATCTTCATTTGAAAAAAGTACATTTCAACAATTCTTAAATTATTTTTGGTAAAAAGATGATTAATTTTTAAAAACTTACTTTTTTTCTTCAACAAATATTTTTTGATTATTGAAAAGTTCAAAATTTTTTGCCATGATATAGATCTAGAACTATAGTACGTAATTAAAAAAATTTCCATTTGTTACCACAAATGACTACAGAAAAATGGCCCAAGCCAATCCAAGTTACTGGTGCAGTAGTCATGAACTTTTTTATTTCTGTTGTCAGTATTTTCCATTGCATGAAATTGCTTTGATTTGTATTTTTGCAGTAGCTGTTAGTGGATTTTACTTTTCTTTTAAACTGTTATACTTATGTTTTTTTAATGAAAGTAAATATTTGGCAAGTAAATTTAACTCTGCTCTTTAGATTGATTTTGCCATAAAAACAGTTTATTCCTGAATATAGAAGAGATGATTAGTAAGTCACTATCTTGTTTTTGATTGGATTAAAATTAGTAGTTTGAAATTATCCATATTGCTACAAATTACAAACTTTGTCATTTTCACATTCACTTTTACAATCAATGATAAAATTTCAAAAGTGCACCAAGGCCTTACAACTAAGATTTTACCAAATGGGTCTGAAGATAACTTCATGACAAATTGAGTAAAAAGATTAGATTTGAATGAGGACAATGTCAGAGTAAAACACTTCTCAGCTGTCACACTCTAGGCAATGTTCACAATCTGTACAATTAAACACATCACAAAGAGCTTTATTTAAATAGTACTATAAATTTAGAAATAACCCTATTAGAATATTCAATGCATGAATACAGGACAATGTATAGTTTAATGCTCCATTGACAATAGTCTAGAATTATGACCTGTATATCAGTAGGACTTTGATATGCAAAAACCTTTCCAGAAATTCTATAGAAACCTCTATGCAGATTTTTATACAATTTTCTATGGAAGGATGGGCTAAAATTCTTTAAACTACTTCTTTAAACAAATCTTCAAATTATACTATTTTATTGAAGGGATTTTTCTGTGTTAGAACTATAGTTTTTGGTTTATTAAAGAATCCAATTCATTACACCTGCAATTTTTATTAAACATTTATATAATTTTCCTTTATGTTTGTATAAAAACCTGCATCTGAAGGTTTTTTCTAATACTATAAGAAAAGATTAACCAGCTAGTCTCTAACCACCTACCAACAATTGACCATTTCCTCATATTTCTCATTAAACAATCAAACTAGTTTATTATACAATAAACTAAATCTATATTCTTATATCAAATGGACTACTGGTAACCAAGCTGAATTCCACTTTGTCATTTTATCGATAAAAAATGTCAAATCATTTAAGATCTATGAAATCACAGTATAAAGGACTTGTTCTGAGGAGTGATGTCTCAATCTTAATTCATTTCCATACTATTTCCATTATGAACTAAAATTTGGCATAAAGGCGAATAAATACTTCTAATTTTCAGAAACATATATTATATCAAAATTAGAAACATAATTTTTCATTAATCATTCTAAATTAATTTTAAGTCATAAACATTGTGGTCAATCTACTGATAGAACAAAATTGCATGTGTTCCAGTGGTAGGTAGGTATTTAATTAACATCACACTAGAGCAACACAACAAGCTATAGGCGAAGGTACGGGATCAAACCTGAAGGGAAAGATCTGAGAACAACACATAATTATGAACCATGGCCAGATGATGAGGTCACACCTGAACTGGCACCCCACTCTCCAAACTTCCACACCACGCCAACGTGAGGATATTTGACAACAGATTTAATGTGCACCAGCCTCCTTTGTACACAAGTCAAGTGGTTGGACTCAAACTGGTAACACTCCAGTTGCAAGTCCTTTACTCTTCCAACTAGGCTACTGCGGCCTGCTTGATTTTAGGACAAACTTTGATTTTAAATTTGAGCTAATTATTTCACAATGTGATTAAGGTATTGGTAATTGTTTGGGGTAAATTAAATATAAAAAAATGAACCTGTATCCAGTATTGTCTACGATCCTGTATTCAGTATTGTGTGAGTCTGACCAGACTGTCAATTACTGGAAGATGTGATTAAGTACTGAGGATGAATGCAGAAGCAATGAAGTTTTTAGTAAGGAAAGAGTGTATCATACCCCAATTCACACCAAACCTTCTGATCATCCTATATTCTAATTCTAGATTATGTACTATACCCTAGCAAGTCCTACCTAAAAAAAGGTTTAATATGGAAAGAGACTGTCCCATGCAGTTGCATGTTAAAGGTGGTTATATTGTGAAAGAAAGGATAAAATGAGAAAAAGTTAAAAGAGGAACAAAGAATATAGGCAAGTTATCTAAAACCTAATAGAAAATATTTTAAAACTGATAATGGTAAAAGGAAATACTTCTAAAGAAATGAGTGAAAAATGTGAAGGTAACTGGCAAACAATGTATAGTACAAAAGCATGTGCTGTAAATATGATAGTTGAGGCAAAACATATATATAAAATGCATTCCAAGACTTTTTAATCTGATAACAATGAAGATGTCGATTTTGTTTGTTGTGGAGAAATGAATGGAATTTGCAGTGACTAACTTCAGTTTCTATTATAATTAACACCAAAGAAATCTATATTATTGCAACATTTATTTAATTGTTTAATATTAGTACTAACCATTATCATGTGTTTACTTGTTTAATATATTCTATATAGTTAGTTCTTTTGATAAGATTTACTTAGAACATCATGTAAAAATTGTTTATCCTAGTTATACTTGTGAAACAAAAAACTTGTGATTGCAAAAATATTTGCTCAAATGTTTCAATTTTAATCTTATTTCAAAATGTAAATAGTGGTCAATTATTGGTCAAATCACTATTCTGAAATTTGAGTTAAAAATTCTAAAAACTATCAAATATTATAAGCTGAACAAAAGCCCATTTTTCACTTCCTTTACAAGAAACTAAGTACAAAAAATCTTGAAAGTGCTATTGCAAATTAGCACTAGGGAAATTTTTCCATGGAAAATTAGCAGTAACTTGTCAATTAATGGCTAGTTGACACTGCAGGACCAAAACTCGAATTTTTTTTGGCATTTAGGAAAGTTTGTAGGAAACTGATCATGGTGAGATTTTTTTCTTGATCCTTATAAATCCTACGTTTCAAAATTCTAGCATTTTATACCCAGAATCTTTAAGATTGTTTTAATGCTGTTACGCTCAGTTTCCTTGAGAGGAATTTTTTCTGGACTATTTTGTATAAGATATCAGCAAAAATATTCCCCAAACACGATGGTTTCACTCAACTTCAAGGAGAAATGTAAGTAATATGCATAAAACAATGGTTTATTTCGAGGACACTAGTTGTGTATAAATACATGTTTTCATTTTTAAAATACTTGATATGACAAGTACCTGCTTCCACTTTGCCTTCTGGTATGGTCACATCCTCAGTCAGACTGGCTGCAGCCAGACTTCGCACTTGACATTCCATCTGCGTTGCTTGGCGATGATCTTGTGAAAACTTTCTCAGGACGGCATCCGAACACTCAAAAGTTCCTATCAGCCCGAGACACAACGTCGCGAAAAGAAAGAACGTCCAGATATCGGCCGAGAGAAGTGCAAGGACAAGCCATCTGCTTTAGCAACGCATTCGAGAGGAAGCAGATGATGAAAAAGTGGAACAAAACAAAACAATAAACTCAATCGTGGATTAGTCAACAAATAAAGCAACGAGAGCTGTTGCCACTCAGGGAAAACAATAACCAAAGATAGATCCTAGAGTCACTTTAAAAATTTCAATTAGTTTAAATTAATAACAGAGCGGAAATAAAAACACAGAGCACATGAGGTAAGAATATTGTGGGGTAAAACTGCTTCTGTGTTCTCCAAGGTCCCTCGGTCTTAATTACACTATCGCTCAGCACGGAAATAGAAATTTTTTAGGGTGCGTTGGGAGTAATACACGGGCTATTAGCTACGATCCGGAATGAATCCAGAAGGGGGGGGTATTTCAATTAACGTCACACTGGAGCTACACAATGGGCTATTGGTGACGGTCCGGGATCAATCCCAAAGGGAAAGATCCGAGGACAACACCACGTAATTTTGAACCACGGTCAGATGACGAGGCAACACCTGAGCTGGCACCCCACTCTCCAAACTTCCACACCACGCCAACGTGAGGACATTTGAGGCCACGACAGATTTAGCGTGCACCAGCCCCCTTTGTACACGACGGTGTTTGGTTGGATTCGAACTCGCAACCCTTCGGTTGCTAGTCCGTTACTCTTCCAACCGGGCCACCGCGGCCCGAATCCAGAAGGGAAAGATCCGAGGACAACTCGTTATTTTCAAACACGGTCAGTTAATAAGGTCAATACCTAGTGTGGTACCTCACTCTTCCAAAGATCCACATTATGCCAACGTGAGGACACGAATATGAGGGTCTTTTGTTGGACCAAGTTTCGAACTCGCAACCATCTGGTGCCAGTCCGCGATTCTATCAATTGGGAGACCGCTGCCCTACGTAGGGTTAAGGTAGGTAGTTGAATTAAAGTCGCACTGGAGCAACATAATGGGCTGTTGGAGAAGGTTCGGGATCGATCCTGAAGGGAAAGATCCGAGGATAACACCTCGTCATTTTGAATCACGGTCAGATGACGAGCTCAACAACTGAGCTGGCCTCCAACTCTCCAAATTTCGCCATTACCAAACTACCACATAAGTAGTGTGGAAGATGTGAGGGTGGTGTGTCAAGCTCATGCGTTGGCGTCGTCATCTGACCATGTTCTGTCAGTAGTTCACATCTGACTGTGGTTCAAAATTATGTGGTGTTGTCCTCGGATCTTTCTCCACGGGATTGATTCCGGACCGTCGTCAATAGCCCATTGTGTTACTCCAGTGCAACGTTAATTAAAAATACCTTCCTTCCCAGGCCGTCGCCAATAGCCAGTCGTGTTGCTCGAGCGCGACGTAAATTCAACTACCTTCTTACCGAAATGAAACAATAAGTGGTATACCCACAGAAACGTTAGCACCCTCTATATTTAGCTGCACAAAAGAAAAGAACTTGCGACACAATCGCTGATAACACAGCCCAACACACACTTTGGTGCTGTTTTTTTTTTAACTGATTTTATGTATATTTCATGTGCTGAAAACAAATATGACGTTAGTTTTTGACCATCACCTCTTGTTTGCGAGATATGACAGTAGTTTTATTTACGTTTACACATTAAATTAGGCTTAGGATACAGGCGTTAAATTAAAAACCTTTTCCTTAATAAATTTTGTAAAACATTTTAATTAATTGAACTAAAACACAGCAGCACTCCTGTAAACCTACAATACTTAATTGAAAATTAGAAATGAGAAGAATGAAATAAAAACAAAAGGAAAAGTTATTTTGTTTCACTCCGAAAGCTTCTTTAAAATTCTTGAGTGAACTTTATTTATAGTCTCTTTGCAGATACCAACAGTAATCTGCCATCATATGAGTATCCCATCTGCAATGGTATTTGTCCTCCATTATCTTTATGTCCTGGTGAAATCGTTCACCTTGTTCTTCACTAGTATCGCTAAGATTTTTAGGGAAACGGTCAGAGGATCGTTTATGAGCTGTCCGATTTGAGGACCATCAAAAATTCCAGCTTTAAATTTTTATGTACTTATTCCAGGCAATTTTTGTCCTATGTATGCAAAGCAAGGGCTATCCTGATCAAGAGTTTTCATGAACTGTTTCATTAACCCTAGCTTTATATGCAGCGGAGGCAAGATGATTCTGTCTCGTCCGGCTAAGGGTTCACGAATGACATTTCTTTCTCCAACAACCATGTTCTCTCGTAGTCTAGTGGTATTGTTTGACTCTGCTATCCCATAAGTACAAGAAGCAAGTATATTTCGTGTAGTCCCCTTGCTGACCAAGAAGAAAGTTAACCATTTTTAAGTCCACACAAATTACCCATTGATGTTCGTGAAACTTAATCTTCTTCATGACCAAAGCTATGGTATCATATTCTTTAATTTTGGTTGAGTGAGCAATGGGTATTGATCCGTATTTGCTGCCATTGCGTAAAAGTACACACTTCAAACTCCGCTTAGAGCTGTCAATAAACAGTCGCCAATCAATTGGGAAATATTCAGGAAGACCAATTTTTATCAAAAGTCCTCTAACTCTTGACAAAACACAAGATCATTTTCATAAGAGAAGAAAGATTGCAAATTATTACGGTAGAATGTAATTTTTGTTCCACTATCAAGTAGATTCTTATCATTTAATCTAGAAGCAAGTAATTCAGATGTTTCTTTTGAGAGACTCAAATCCCTTATCATGCCACTTAACTCGTTTTGATTGAAACGATGAGGATTTTATTATGCTCCCTCACAATCACTATCACTCCCTCGGTCCGTATCACAAGGAACATCTGAAAAATGAAATTAATCCTCAGAGATCTCTGGAATCTGATGGATGATGGAATAGGAATTTCATCTGAGTGAGGAACAGGCCTTCTTGCAGAGGCTAAATCAGGATATGTCCACTTGCTGCGGTTATTTAGGTTTATGCCGGTAATATTCACAATACAAAAATAACAGTCATCAAAGTGATTTTGGGGTTCCCTTCAAACCATTGGGACACCAAATTTTAGACTCCTCTTCCCATTAGTTCACTGTCGTAGTTGTTCTGTACAAGTTTTACACACAATGTGTGGAGCCCAAACTTTATCTTGGTCACCAAGCCAAAGTACCCAAGGTAAGCTCTTTTAATAAAATCCGAAATGGCTTTTCTGTTCTTTTAGGGTGTACTCACCACATATGTAGCAAAATACATCAGGATTATTAACACAACTTCTTAGACTGGATGCCATTCTTTCTTTTCATCAATCCGCAAAACAAAGAACTTTATGTTATGTTAGATGTAAACACTAGGTTATGTCAACAAATATGGCTTCAAACAATCAGCTGATAGCGGTACAGAGAAGGAAGAGAAAAGCACAGGAACCAATCTTCATAAAAAACTTAACTTAACCACTACTCAATGGGTTGTAGAATAAAATATTTTATAATTTAGCAACGCTGAATCTCAAAAAGTAGATCTGATAGAGAAAAACTGTTTTTATATTTGAAACCAGCACACTAAATATAGTCAAAATCAGTCAAAAAATTCCAGGCACCAAACAAAATTTTTTTTTGTAGGGCTATGTAATACTTCACCAGGGCTGGTTTACGATGTGTCCGATAAATTATTCGTAGGCCCATTAGAAAGACTTTCCAGTGCTGCGAAAACTTCCAAAAGCAGTGGTTGCTCCGATTTTAGATCCAGAGTGCTCGACAAGCATGACCGTGTGTTGAGAACATTGCGCTTTTCGGGCAGTCATTCACAAAGGTACCCAAAAGCAGTCAATAAATTAAAATAATTTAGTATTGATACTTTTAATAAAATTGATGCTAAAATACTTGGTCTGAATGTCGGAATAGTCAATTGAAATTTTGAACATCAAGCCTTCAGAACACAAAATTGTCAATCTATAAATTATAATTGGTAAATATTTGCGATCGTTTAAGAAATTTTCAACAGATTTTAAATTCACGGAATATTTTACTCCAGATCTATACCTAAGAGATGAAAATACATTATGATTTTATTTATATAAAATTATTATTCTATTGTTAGTAATCTTTTTGCGAAGCGCATGTTGGTTGCATTTGACAGTATTCCTTATGCTGCGAGTCCACGGGCGAGAAAACTTGCGCGAGTGTCAAGTGAGATCCAATCTTGCATGATCTTGCACGTGTACACAGCCTTGCGAATCTCCCAGCGAGAAGTTCGCAAATCTCGCAGCAATGCTTGCGCGATCCATAAAATTTCTCGTGTAAACACGCTGTGCGATTTTTCTCGCTGAGTTCCAGTCAGTTGGAAATTTTGCGTTTGTTTCTGCGAGTTGTCGCTGAAATGGCTTCATCTAGTTTCAATGAATCGTTCGTGTGGGGCAAGGAGGAAATTTTAAATTTGCTGAAACTCTAAGAGTGCCAGCCTGAATTGGTTTAATAAACCGGTGTTGACGGAATATAGAGATCGGACGTGCAAAGAGAGAGCGTGGCAGGATATTGCAACTGCCATGAATGCAAATGCCATCGCAGTAAAAAACTTCATAACTTACTTTCTCAATTTGGCTCAGACGAAATTAATAGAGAAGTCAAAGAAAAGCGGTGTTGGTACTGATGCAGTATATGTACCACGATGGCCCTATTATGCGAGTAGAGGAAAAATGCGGGTTCTAAAACAGTGGTGGAGAAGGTGGAGAAATCGAGTGGAGTTGAGTTGTACCGGAAGTGACGTCATAACCGGAAGTGACGTCATAACCGGAAGTAGAGTTGAGTTTTACCGGAAGTGACGTCATACCAAGCGGAGTTGAGTTGTTAGTTTCGTTTTCAATTTTGAGTTGAGTTTAGTTGTTTTCTTCCTGCTTGGAGTGGAGTTGAGTTGTTAGTTTCGGTTTCTCGGATTTCGCCGAATAACACGTGTTTACGTTTTGGACTTGCGAATTTCAGATGGATTGGAGAGCTGATTTTTCTGTAACTCGTAGCGCCATCTATTAGTACTTTTTGAGTAAAAAAAAAAATAATACAATTTTTAAAAACTAAAAGATGTGATATTTTTTGCTGGGATCGAACTGACTACCAAAAAGTACTCGTAGTCGAGTGTTAGTTGGATGAGATTATAACCATTCGGCCACGAATACCTGGTTACTTACCGAAATATAATCAATTTAAATCGGAATACATTAAGTGCGTAATTGGCTGTTAAAATAGTATAGATTGCTCCACCACATCGATTGCTCCACCACATCAATAAGTTCGATCAGTTTTTATCTGCGTTTCTGACATAGAAAGGTGAATGTGGTGGAGAATGACGTCATTCTAACGTGTTCAAACGTGGAATCAAACACGTGGTGGAGAATGACGTCATTCTAACGTGTTCAAACGTGGAATCAAACACGTGGTGGAGAATGACGTCATTCTAACGTGTTGAAACGCGAAATCAAACACATGTGGTAGGCAATGAAGTCACTCGAGAGTAGAGTAGAGTTGAGTAGTAAGTTTACCTCCGCGTTTCTGACATGAAAACGTGAATGTGGAGAAGAAAAGTTTTAGTACCGAATCTGGCAATGGTATGTAATAAGGTTATTTGTGGACTCGCAGAATGGCAACACCTGGACCCATTCTAACAGGTCTGACCAGTAAGATTCTTTTGACTGCAAAATATCCCAGAGGAGGACGTGTCGCTGCCCTGAAATCTTGGAAGTGATATCACTTGTATCTTCAAACGTGTTCATTCCTGTTCCTTAGTGCTTTTAGTGGAAAAACATGAAGCGATCATTTCCTTTTGGATATACTTTACCCTTTACAGATCAAAAAGTGAATATGCATTCTGGGGCCGATGTACTTTCATCTCAAGTATCTGATTCATCAATGAATGAACTAGGTCCAAATAGCTTCCATTTGGGTGATACCAAATTTGCTGTTGTCTCTTGCTTCAAGGGAATTATCCGCGTGCATATTCGTCATTATTACAGAGATCAGCAGGGAGTGCTGCAGCCTTCCAGAGAGGGAGTTTCTTTGCTTCCTAAAGTCTGGAAAGCCTTCTACGAAGCAATTCCTAGCTTTCGCTCAAAGAACGCTAGCGATGTTGTTATCGTTTCAAGAAGCCTTTTACTCTCCAAAGAAATTCGGGGAAACGAGAAATGTGTGAGTTTTCAAAATATGTTTCAAAAGAAAGACTGTGCTTTTCAACTAACTGCAACGCGCATTCTTCTCTCTGTGAAACAATTGGATCGACTGGAAGCTGTATCGGAGGAAATTACTGAAGCCATTAATGAAGGATTTGTTAATGAATCCCTCGATTATTTTGTGAAAGAAGAATTCGTGAAACGTGGAGCAGGAACCGATGAGAAATATTACGGCGATCCTGATAGATCTGAGAAAGTGAGCGAACTTACCGACAGAGTGGCTAAACATCTAAAAGTACTCATTTCGGAAAAAATAAAGAAAATGATGAATTGTTTTGGATGTGAAAACAACTTTGAAAATCAACTTGGGCATGAATGTATGACTATGAGTTTAAGTGAACGTTACGATCGGTATTTCCTAAACGCTTTATATGAAATCGACTGGAATCGATTCGGAGAAACTTTAACTTCGGAGAATATGTCCTTGAGGTATTTATTCTTTGATTTTGACGTTCTACGTTTTGTAAATACAACAACTCTGTACGAAACAGTACGGAGGCTTTATGTTAATGATAAACCTGATAGTTTTACATGTTAAAGAATATAAATATGTTTTGTATATATATATATATATATATATATATATATATATATATATATGTATAATCAATAAATTCTTTGTTTATCTTTTTCAAATGTGTCTCTCTTTATTTTAAAATGTATAAGTACTTATTTTATTACTTTTTTTTGTATTTGTATACATACTTTTACTTACTGCAGTGTCATTTGACACATTTAGAATTGTATATTATACAGTCTGTTATTAGAACTAAAAAAATGACAAACAAGTAACATATTTCTGTAAAAGACAAGTTTATTCAAACACAGACATGTACACAAAATAAACATTCCCTTACAAGCTTCCGTGTATTTAACATTTAATAGATTGCAAGTTCACAAATTGAATAGTTTTGTAACATTGACATTCTTTTCTCTTTCAAAGATTTTCTGAAAACTTTCTAGAGATCTTTGACACTGCTGCTGCTGTTTTGGAGAATGAATTGTAATTTTTCTTTCTCCAGGTAGATGTAATTCCATTGTATCATTACACATATTTAAGGAGTAATCATCTATGATTCCATCACTATCACAAATTGTTATATAACCTTTATCGAGTATCATTGTAAGGCCAAATATGAATGCTGAGATTCCCATGAAAATAAGAACAGAAAATGCTCTTCTCTGGATGGGTTCCATTGCTTGAAATGAGGCATAGACCTTGATTATAATCAATAAATACTGCTTGAAACTTGCAAGCCTCATCTACTTGTGGATTTTATAGCGGGGAAATAACTGATGATTTACAGAGGAAGCCAATTACAGACTCGTTTTGGGGTTGGGGTAGGCATCACTTCTTTCATTACCCTCACTGCCTTACCGAGTTGTTGAGGTATAGCAAATTTATTTTTTACAAAGGAACTGGGGAAGTTAATTTCCTTAAGTGCATCTTTAAACTGTTCTTGTCCATTCACGTACTTATCCATCTTTCTTTTTCGCACTAAACGGTCTATCAGGTCAACAATATTAGAACTTTTCACTATATTTTACCTTTATACACAAATTCTCCATTAGGCATCCAAGAAACAACCTCTTTATTGCGTTTTAAATAAAGAATAATATTTGTAGTTAATCCAATTAAGTTTTTGGGAACGGTCTTGAGCACCATCTCCTCCACATTTAACGTTCTTTCTTTCTCATTCGCAATATCTGTTTCCTTCTCTGGATTATCTGACAGTTCTGAATTAATTGATACAGATGGTGGATTCAATACATTCACGTTAATCCTCCTCTGCAATACTTGATTGTATAACTTAATTTTTTCATCATCATCCATTTTATTAACTAAAATACTTTTCATCTCACAATCTAATTCACTCAGCTGTTCGTCTGAAGGTATATGTCTTGATAATCTCTCCTCTGGAACTAAAATCATTTTCCTTGCATATTGCATGTTTTTACTTGTTAAGTAGAGTAGTCAAGACAGTGAGTGCTGCGGGTATTAAGATATTTAAAAACCCTCCTTTTTGAAGAATAATTTTTCGCTTTTTAGTGAGGGCTACTTTTTTATCTGCTAGGTCTCTAAGCGTATTCTTATGATGAGAAAGTTTTTTCTTCTGTTCATCTGTTAAAGGAACATTCCCTTTTAAAGTGTTCAAACAACATTCAGCTATGCAATGAATGCTAGATTTCGGAAGATTTTTTAAAAAGGCTTTCCGACATTTTGTGGGGCATACAGTTAAAAGTCTCATCCGTTGCACGTCTCCTTCTGTTAAAGGCATGATGAACAATGAATTATTTGCAAGTTGTGAGTTTATTTTAACTGATAAACACAAGTTTCTTCTCCTGGAAGAATTTTTGTACGCAGTCGCATATTCTCTTCTGTCTCAGATTTCAAATCTACAAGTAAATAGCTGAAAGGCCTTTTCGTGGCGTCCTCAAACACTTCAAGAAAAAAATTTAAATTTCGAGGGTAGAGTTGTCGACCGAGGTGTGTAATTTGACTTACATCACGTCGCGATTTAAATAAAAACATGTAATGACAGTTTAATGAAATTTCTCTGAATTCTTTTCCTTTATGAAACAAATTTTGCGTTACAGTCATCACAGATAAATTCATATGATGAGATCCTTTTGTATACAAGTTTGTTATTCTTTTATCACTGCCACATTCAGAAATTAAATCGTCATATATAAAAAGTGTATTATATCCTAAATATTGCTTAAAGTTTTCGGGTATTCCTTCTACAAAGATGATATTCGGCATCTCATCGTATAACTTTTGATAGATTCCATAAAACCACACTATTTTATCAAGGGTAGGATGAATTATATCTGTGTGGCTGTTTATCAATTTTTTCAAAAAATGCGACTTGCCTGATGATGTAGGTCCGCAGACAAGAGCAGTGAAAGGATGCTTTAATGCTAATGAATTCATGGTTACAAATGATAGAAGTAAAGACTAGGGTAGTTATTTATATTCTTTTTTATTGAAATAAAGGTACATGTATATTCGAAATTTTTTTCACAAAGTTATATACTCGTATATCATTATTTGTAGACTGTCTATCAAATAATTTAACAGTAAATTCCATAGATCTACTTCTAGATCTTTGATACAAAAAGTATACACAATATTGTCCACACACAGCAGTCTTAACACTTTGAAGAGGTATGTCGTTGTAGACCACGTGCGGAAACTTTTTGAAATAGTCATGTATGTAGCCCAAAAAATACGAAGGTGGTTGACCGAACGAATCGAAAAACTCTACACTTGTTAGTGATTTCATATAAACAGCTAACCAATGAGTCCCTGGTTTGTGATGAGGATCGGTGTTTAAAATAAATGCAGCTGGAAAACTCTTAAAATTCTTGGGAATTCGATCACTTGGGAAAACTCCAACAAAATATAAACGTGTATATGCATCATTTTGTAAAATGTTATTCAATTGTATAACATTCATATCGAAAAATCACACAAAATATTTCTAGACTTCGTAATTTCGATCACGTTTTGAAATTCTGCATATACCAGCACTGAAACAGTTTTCGGTAAAGCGTTTGCAAACTTTATTTCAATGCGAAGATTTCCTTGATGAATTAAATTTAAATGGTTGCCATCACCCAAGTCTGGTGTTAAATCAAAGGCATATAGCGTGTACCCTTCGGAAAACTCATCTCTGTTAATATAGATACCTTTATTGGACGAGAGTTTTTCACTTCCTAGGAGCAAACTATTGTAAGCACGAATAAATTGGCCGTCTGCATAATTAGGATCCAAGGGCTTGTAACTGATAGGATTTCCATCTACGTAAACGCCTATGAAATTTACATGGTTATGCTTGAGGTAAAATGGGTTTGTTGGGTAAGTGCCACTAAATGAATCATGATCGACACATGTTACGACCATGCGTTTCGGGAGTTGCCCAGAAAATATGTTATCCTGTGAAAATGAGAAAGAACCTTTCGATACTGAATATAGCTTACACAAAACTCGATCCATTGGATATTTTGCAGATGATTTTTCTAAGGCTTTGGCATGACCAATTAAAACACCTGGACTGACTTTCACTTTCCGGATGAAAAGTGATGCATGTTCAATAACAACGTCATAATTTGCTTTTTGAGGAGCAATGAGACAAAACTCCGGTTTGCTGCGTATTAACTTTAACTTTAAGTCTACCAAGTTGAGTAATAGACGGTCTTGATAAAACAAGTCGCAATGTAAATTTCCAATCATATCTAAAACTTTACTCTTTTCAATCATAGAAGCCCGTTTCTTCAACCCTGCATTTTCACTTGAAGGATCGGTTTCACCAAAGTGTCCTGCTGTATCTTTGTAGAAACATTCTGAAGTAAGGAAGCTTTTCTTATAATCTGAGCCGTAATTGAGCAAAGTCTCAATGTAAGCTCGGTAAGGGTAAGTGTTACTGGATGATGAAATTAGACGCTCATTCAAACTCACATCGACTTGGGAAAATAACGAGTGAAGAAATAAGTTACATGGAGCAACTTTTTCATTTTCAGGTAAAACTGCAGTGTCCTTTACAACTTTAACTTTTACATAGAGTTGGGTTGCTGATAAATCTATGTATTCCTCACCACTACCAGATATGTTGAATTCGATAGGTCCACCATCACGAATATTAGCTATAGGATAAAATTCAGACCATTGTCCTTTTTCAATAGCTGTTTGAGTCGGTGGCATAAGAAATAAGTCCAGTTCGGATTTCACAGAGGGTAGGGAATCATTTCGTATTAAGGCCATGCTAAAGATTATGAGAATATGTCAGATGCACACAGCTTGCGGTACTTCTTTCGAATGATGCGTTTCTTCTTTGTGCGTTTCCTTTTATTTCCTCCAACCATTGATTTCACTCGATTGGATACTTTATCGGTTAAAGTTTTCGTTGCTTCTTTAGTTCGGTCTTTGATAGCTAACTTTACATCTTTACCTTGCAAGTAATCATTTGCAATATCCACGCCAGATCGAAGTGCTTGCTTTCCCAATGCTTTCGCACCCGATTTAAATAAAGGAAAAACCATCCTAAACATGCTTCGAAAAATTCCCCCCAAGCCACTTCCTTTCTGCAGAGAGATGCCTTTGTAATATGACAAGCCATTACCTGCTTGCTGAGTATAATAGTCTTCAAATGTTTTGGTGCAACAACGATAAGGTTGATACATTTTGATCTACAGATTACAAATGTCTCAAGCGAAAATGTAGTTTCACTATCAACTTCCCGCGTTCAAATGAGACGTAACGACCAGTGTGTGTCCTTATAACTATTTCAATTGAGTCAAAATTTTTTCTGGAAACTGGTAAATAATGAGGTCTCTCAAATTGTTCCTGAATCATGTCACCATCTCTTCCCTTCACTGTCAGAGTTCGTAAAAGAGGAGCCAAGATCCCACCAACAAATTCAGGTTGAATGATATCGGTGTAAACGTACAGCAAATGTAAATCAACATTAGGATCCGCAACAAAAGGACTCTCAGTGATTACTGTATCTATGCCTCCATTTCCTGGAATAATATTTTCTCCAATCATTCTATTAGCTTCAAAACCTAAGTTTTCAGCTAATCCCTTGGATAATCGCAGCTTTGCTCCGTTAGTGAGCTGCAGCACCACCTTTTTTGTGTGTTTGTTATATTTCATTTGAATTTTTATGTGCTTCGGAAATGCATTTAAAATGTCAATCGGAGAATCATAAAATCCGCACGCTATTTTTCCATTCGTTTTCACTCCGTTTCCTAAATCATATTCGAAAGAATTTTCACCATCAATGATGTTATTCCACATTCTGGGATAAATTATTTCAACTAATCCAACTTCCCATTCACCTGAGAGTTCTAGACGTTTGGGGAGTTTCGTGTAGAAGTGAGACATTGTGTTGCCTGGATAAAACTCGATAGAGCTGTCACTGGGAAGTGTGACATAGAAACTCATTGTGCGTGATGGGTGGGAAACAAATTTGATGAGCAATCTCAATTTTTCGAAAATAGGTCTTTGGAATGAATCCACGTATTAAATTTACTGGGATATCCTTTGAACTTGACAAAGTATTCCAATCGCTTTTTACTTAATCGTTTCTTTAAAATTTTCTCCACAGGAAAAGTATCTGATTTTAAAACTTTTTGTAACTCTTCCACATAAAATGATCCAATGATTATTTCTCCCATAAGATATGTTAATTTTATATACTGGTGGTTTTCTAGGTATGCAGTGAAAAATTGTGAATATTTCCTCTGACCAATTATTTTCGTATCCTTTCTCAAATGTTAACTTTGTCTTTGACACCCGAACAAAGTCTCCAACCCGAAATTTGAATGAAATTTTCTTATTATCAGATATAGTAACATCTCTATATAAGGTTTTCCTCACTTGATTTTGATTTTCAACCGTTACATTGATAGGTTCCATTTTTATGCTGCGGTGGAAAGTATGGTTATAACTGTATACAAGTTTGTCTAAAACCTCAATAAATTTGTAAGTATTTTTACTGGTAAAATATTTCCACATTTTAGTCTTCAATGTACGATTAAATCTTTCAACAACACTAGCTTTGGTTTCATTATTCGTGGTGAAAAATTTTACTTGTTCAGATTTTAAATATGTTTGAAATGCTTTATTTGTAAACTCGGTTCCTTGATCTGTTTGCAGTTTTTTCGGTTTTCTTTCCGCAAAAATTTTTTTAAAAGCTCTTACGATGCTAATTCCATCTTTTCGTCTCAAAGGTATAACCCATGCGTATTTAGAAAAAATATCAATACAGGTTAACAGATATCGATAACCATCATTGAATTTTACAACACTTAACATGTCTACTAAATCCGCTTGCCATTGCGCATCGATTCCACTAACAATTACTCTGTTTCGAAGAAAGTTGCGACGAACGCTTTTGTGCAGAGTGTATGCATCTTTCTCCTCTAGCCATTCTTTGATTTTCTTTCTTGAAACTTTCCCTTTCGTCGCTTGATACAAAACATTGACTCCACCAAAACTCCCTGGCAAACTAGGATCTTTATAATATTGACTTAACCTATCTTTATCCATTTTCTTATGACATTCACTTAAATTACAGACTTTTGTACAAACTAAACGTTACCTAATGGTGAAAAATATAGGAACAATCAGCACTTAAGCATTTTTTTTTTATTGTAATAAACTTGTTGTAAACCATTGGCGTCAAACATTATTTACTTATTTTATTTTTATTCAACATAGTAAACATTTTAAGTTTTAACTGAGAAAAAAGTATATGTAGCATAGTTTATAAATATATTAATATTATTTGACGCCTAAAATTAAAAAAAAATCTTAGTGTTATTCTGTATGTTACAAATTTTTAACTGTTTTATTTAATACCAAAAATTATTATGCACATAAATTTAACAAGGAACTAATAAAAACACCCATGCAATTTAAAATAAAGAGAAACACATTTTAAAGAGGCAAAAATATTTTTTATTGAATTTAAACAATTATAGCACACATAAATATATTTCCAAGCAAATGTATCTAATCATTTTTTTTCATACCACAATAGAACAATGACCCCAAGGCAAGGTATGAATTCCATCTTCCAGAACATATCGCTTTGAATCGGAAGAAGAGAGAGCAAGCTTGTTTTGTGTTATAGTGTATAAGTTGTGATTCTTTGAAACAATTAAATTCATTGAAGCATATGAGGGGGTATTGGTTGAAAGACAGTTAAAATAATTTTCAAAGTGGATATTATTTTCTACAGTTTGTTTTTTAATTCCCTTGAGTCTTTTACAATCCTTTTTACCCTCAACTTTATATGTATACATTTTTGACCGTAAGCCTATGAAGTCTGTCATAATTTTCCCACTGTTTTCATCCTTCATCTTCCCAACCACTTTTTTGTTTACATTTTTTATTCCGTACACATTATTTGCAGGAAATTCTGAAGTATCATACAAATCAAGTTGCTTTTTCATATCTTCGAAGAAATCTTCCGGATATATATGATAAATTAATGAATCGGTGTCTGTGTATAAAAGTTTAACATTTTCCCCGTATTCTCTTTTCATAATATTGTAGTGAAAATCTGTCATTAATGTTTTGGATATATCTAAGATAGCCATTCCAATACAAATAGGTTTGTTAAATATCAATTTAGTTTTATGCAAATGTACTGCAACTAAATTTTCAGAGAAAATTTTGGTATGGCCAAAATTGGGTTTCGCTATTAATTTTAAAAGAGAGTTAGAATTTGAACACAATCGGATATCAACTCTTCGTCGAATATTTTCTATAGTTTTACCGAAAATTGAATTGTTCATTAGCTTAAAGAAATCTTTTTCAAATGAATTGCGCGCTTTAGCTCTCATGTTAGTATTTAAATCAATGTAATTTTTAAGCCATGCACTTTCTCTATATTTTATAGCTCTGTTTATTTTTATCAACTTTAATCCCAAATCTAAATAATGAAGCAGAGCTTTATAATGAAGGACATACCTTTCCTTTTTTATCAAGGGTTAAAAGAAGCCTCTTTTCCTTATATCCTGGTGGAATGCCGTTGGTAGCAGCCAAGGGGAAATCGCTATGTGGATCATGGAGATCCTGAGGATACACCATATCAACCTCTAAAATATATCCAAACTGATCATCATTTCGTACATCATTCACATCATTCACATTACACCACTGAAACTCGTTCAAAGGAAGTTTTTGGGACATAGCCCACCCATAGAGATTGTTGGCGTCTAGATACATGATGAAGCTGGATGGTTTCGTCACATCATATTGCTCCATATATTTGTTATTGGCCGAAGCGAGGCGGTGTGAACATTGTGATACTCCACCACGGATACCCTGTTCTACGAACATCAGCATGTTATAATCCGTTAACAGTTCGATGTTCACACCTGTGCTTTTTAACATTGCATCCCACGATAAACTGGGAGCCGTCAAGTACCACGCTGGATCTAACTTGTATGATGATCTACATAATCTTCTAAAATTTTCGAATACGTCCGCACATATACCGCTGCTGCTAACTACGTAGTAGCAGAAGCTGATAGCTCTATGCTTTTGATAAGCATTACTGTAAGATGTGTTTCCTGACTGATCACAGGAGTGGATTTTCTCAGTAATGCATTCAAAATCAGCATATATCACGAAAGGAATGCATGCTGAATGCTTAAAATTTTGAAAATAAACCCACTTTTTCTCTTCTGAAGGCATTTCAATCCGACAGGGCTTATTCATTTGGCAAAGTTCTTCATGCTCTTTTAAATATTCACTGCATGCGAAAAAACACAAACATCTTCTGAATGAACTGCTTTCGTTTTCCCTTCGTCAGTTGCGATGAAACAAGTCGCGAGAGATTAGCAATGGCACAGTAATGGAAGTTCTTTTCATCTTTGATGAGGAGTAAATCTACGTGGCGAGCTTTCATCTCAGACGTAACGATAAGAGGGAAAATTCTATAATCCTTTTCATAGGAATATACATTGATTGAAATATCGTTATTTTTCTCAAATAATTTACTCTCCTCGGGTTTCGTGGGGAAAGTAATCCCTGAAAAATTTAAAGAGTCCTTAAATTGAAAATAGTTCGAAACGCGAGAAGGGTTTTCCGTCGCTGGATATAAAGCGGCTAAAATAGCCCAACGGAAACATTCTTTATCAAAGTTCTTCACATTTATCACTGAGCGTTTAGATTTAAAAAACTGAGGGAGTTCAACAAAACTAGACCCCCTCAATGGGGAATACTGGATTTGTTTAAGAATTAATTCTTCGATTGAATCAAGTGACCATCCTGAATCTTTCATCTCAAAATCCTCACTTTCTTTTAAGATTTTTTCGCATGCCGTTTCAAACAAGTGTTCGATGTCAGTGTTCAACAATAAAATTGTGTTCTTCGTTTTGAAGGAACACTCTTTACGAATTTCTCCTTCTTCAGTAATTTTTTGATAGATACATTTTAATTGCAAGCTTACCTTTAGCTGCATCTGTAAAAGTGCTTCTTTTAGATGGTCTTTCACACTGGTTTCGACACTCTTCATAAAGGAAGCAATGTCCATTATTCTGTCTGTGTTGCTGAAAGTCCACGTTGAAATGCGATTTTCAAAAGCACTTTCTTTCTTCTGTGCAGTTCTAGAAGATGGATTGGCGCCGTTTGAGGTCGATGGTCCTGGAACCGCAATGCCTCCCCCTTGAAGGTTTTCACCACGCTTGCTCCGCTTGCTTGTGATGGGAGCAGCATCACATGCTTTCCGTTTCAAAACTATTTCATGCAGCCGTTTATGTCGAATAAGCGCATCTTGTCTCGAGAACGATTTGTTGCACACATCACAATAAAAAGCCACGTTGTTGTGTAAACTGGCTACATGTCTTAGGAGAGTTGATTCTCTAGTGAAGTTCTGCTCACAGAAGATGCAAGTAAATAGGTCCCTTTTTTCATGCACCGAAGAAATATGACGATTCAAATTGAACTTTGAGTTATACTCATTTTTACAAAGTTCACACGTATGTTTAGTCATTCTTAAATTTAACGTTAGCTAGCAAAGTTACGCTGATAAGAAAAAGAGAATTTGAGATATAGCTGTGCACCTCAAGAAGAATCACTGCTTGAACTGATAGCTTGTATCAAATGATTGAATGAGTTCGAAGCTTCAGGAGTTCTCAACGATAGTAAACTGGTTTTCAAGAATGCCATAGAATGTAGGAATGCAGAGGAACTACTTGCAGAGGAATTCACTTGAAGTTGATAACAAAAGAACGGGTTGGTTGGTGGGGAACGAATGCGGATTGATGGGAATGGAATGCTCACTTTTTCGGAAGGGGTATATAACAAAAGAACGAGGGTCACTGGATAAAAGTACCTGGTTCTCCCCGTGTGGTCGTAGAATACCTCCACCGCAGCCCTGCGTGTCGTAGAGGGCGTACCTGCCTGTTCTCGTTTCCCCGAATTTCTTTGGAGAGTAAAAGGCTTCTTGAAACGATAATAACATCGCTAGCGTTCTTTGAGCGAAAGCTAGGAATTGCTTCGTAGAAGGCTTTCCAGACTTTAGGAAGCAAAGAAACTCCCTCTCTGGAAGGCTGCAGCACTCCCTGCTGATCTCTGTAATAATGACGAATATGCACGCGGATAATTCCCTTGAAGCAAGAGACAACAGCAAATTTGGTATCACCCAAATGGAAGCTATTTGGACCTAGTTCATTCATTGATGAATCAGATACTTGAGATGAAAGTACATCGGCCCCAGAATGCATATTCACTTTTTGATCTGTAAAGGGTAAAGTATATCCAAAAGGAAATGATCGCTTCATGTTTTTCCACTAAAAGCACTAAGGAACAGGAATGAACACGTTTGAAGATACAAGTGATATCACTTCCAAGATTTCAGGGCAGCGACACGTCCTCCTCTGGGATATTTTGCAGTCAAAAGAATCTTACTGGTCAGACCTGTTAGAATGGGTCCAGGTGTTGCCATTCTGCGAGTCCACAAATAACCTTATTACATACCATTGCCAGATTCGGTACTAAAACTTTTCTTCTCCACATTCACGTTTTCATGTCAGAAACGCGGAGGTAAACTTACTACTCAACTCTACTCTACTCTCGAGTGACTTCATTGCCTACCACATGTGTTTGATTTCGCGTTTCAACACGTTAGAATGACGTCATTCTCCACCACGTGTTTGATTCCACGTTTGAACACGTTAGAATGACGTCATTCTCCACCACGTGTTTGATTCCACGTTTGAACACGTTAGAATGACGTCATTCTCCACCACATTCACCTTTCTATGTCAGAAACGCAGATAAAAACTGATCGAACTTATTGATGTGGTGGAGCAATCGATGTGGTGGAGCAATCTATACTATTTTAACAGCCAATTACGCACTTAATGTATTCCGATTTAAATTGATTATATTTCGGTAAGTAACCAGGTATTCGTGGCCGAATGGTTATAATCTCATCCAACTAACACTCGACTACGAGTACTTTTTGGTAGTCAGTTCGATCCCAGCAAAAAATATCACATCTTTTAGTTTTTAAAAATTGTATTATTTTTTTTTTTACTCAAAAAGTACTAATAGATGGCGCTACGAGTTACAGAAAAATCAGCTCTCCAATCCATCTGAAATTCGCAAGTCCAAAACGTAAACACGTGTTATTCGGCGAAATCCGAGAAACCGAAACTAACAACTCAACTCCACTCCAAGCAGGAAGAAAACAACTAAACTCAACTCAAAATTGAAAACGAAACTAACAACTCAACTCCGCTTGGTATGACGTCACTTCCGGTACAATTCAACTCTACTTCCGGTTATGCCGTCACTTCCGGTACAACTCAACTCTGCTTCCGGTTATGACGTCACTTCCGGTCATGACGTCACTTCCGGTACAACTCAACTCTGCTTCCGGTTATGCCGTCACTTCCGGTCATGACGTCACTTCCGGTACAACTCAACTCCACTCGATTTCTCCACCTTCTCCACCACTGTTTTAGAACCCGCATTTTTCCTCTACTTATGCGGCAATGATGTTTCTTGTGGCATTTTCATGATGCCCAAAGAGGCAATTAATACAGATGACAACGTGGTAAGTTTTACATTTTATTTTTTGTAAAATACGTTATAACTGTCTAATCTCAAATATTTTGGTCGGTACTCTTTTCAAAGTGCTTTTCATCAACCCATCAGTCAAAAATCAAATTTTATAGAAAAAAGTTTTGAGAACTAAAGAAACTTTTAATAGACAAAATTTTGAATGATCCATTGAAATAAATTATGAACAATTTCTTTTCATTCACTAATATTTATCACAGCTCGAGTGTTTACTATCTTTTCAATGGAATCAATTTGCTGTGTGTTGTACCACATTTTCATGTCAATGCCTCAATTATTTCACTAAATGCTTACTTTTAAGTAATACGGTCAGGGTTGTCTCAATTTCACTTATTCGTAAAAGCTAAATTCAAAGAGACGAAGAAATGCAAGATAAAAAAATGAATTTAACAGAAACAATGACTTTTGTTACATCTGTCTTGGCTACAAAACCAATTATACTTATAATCAAATTCAAACCTCAATCGACTTCTTTATAAAATTATATTAGCTAGTTGGCTGAGAATAGCTATTTTGAGATCTAGTTAAAAATGGTTGAGACATGAAAGATGAATGTAAGCTTAATCATGTTAATTAAAATGTTTGTAAGCGCATTATTCTTTTCCCCAGAAACCACAAGAGAACATACCCCAAAATGGCCCCCAAAATAAGAAGGCCAAGACAAACATACAAGCGTTGGAAAATGAGGTACTAAGGAAAGCTGCGACCGCTTTAGAAGCAAAGGCAGATGACTTTGAGATATTCGAAGATTTATTGCTTCCGAGTTGCAATCTCCATTGCTGCGCAGTGCAACAAAGCGCTCAATTCAAAAACTGCTGCTCGAAGCCAACGAAAATGATGCTTGTATTGTTATAGAACATGTTGAATAAATTCTGTATAAGGAAACTGGTGTTTCTCTACAAATTTTCTGTTACCTACTTTCATTTTGCATGTATTATAATAGTATATAGATATTCATTAGTGAGTTTCTGGGCAAAATGAAGTCTACTAAAAAATAATGTTATTCTTAAATCTTCAATTACATCATGCATATTCCTCAACTATAGATAGTTAAATTAATTGTAATTTCATGTAATAATTCTGGTTCATGGGTATAAATATATATCCTCCGTTGCAATAAGAATGCAACAGAGAATACAGTAATCAGAGTAATCGTTATTTTTAAAGTAGACTAATATTTGTAATATACAAATATAGGATAATGGTAAAGACAAAAATAAAAGTAAGTTTTATTTAACAAGTTAAGACAAGTTTAATTTTACAAGTATTAATTGCCGCAGCCTTTTATTTGTGACAATCCATGTTTGGTACTGCTTTGGCAATATACTCACTGATAACAAATTTCTCGCACCGCGCGGTTGCTGTTGGCGTCCGTAGACACAGCTATGCGAGATTTTCTCGCGAGAAAAAGCGCGCTAACTTTCGGCGAGAAAAGTTGCAGCATTTTTTACACGTCGTGGACACGATCAAACAAACATCTCGAACGAGACTCACGCAATTTTTCTTGCTCGTGGACACAGGGCTTTAAGACAAACATAAAATGAAGTTACTGTCTCTTTTTAAAAGGGGAATATATCACTTTAAAATTATAATTTTTGTTGCCTATTCAGCTACTTTATTGCTACAGCCATTTATAGATGGGATGAAAGTTTAATCGGATTCGATAATTTGAGGAAATTATGTACCGATTGGATACAAAACTGGTCGTAAAAACGTGGTGGTTTACAATAAAGGGGATAAGTACGTAATTTCACTTCCACTGGAGCAACACAACGGGCCATTTAGCCCAGTTGGAAGAGCAACGGATTAGCAACCGGAGGGTTGCGAGTCCGAAACTCGGTCCAGCTAAAGACCGTCGTGTACAGGGGGGCTGGTACATCTTAAATCTGTCGTAGCCTCAAATGTCCTCTTATTGACGTGGTGTGGAACCTTGGTTCAAAATTACAAGGCGTTTCCTTGGATTTTTCACTTCCGGATTAATCCCGGATTGTCGCCAATAGCCAGTTGTGTTTCTCCAGTGCGATATTAATTAACTACCTACCTACCAACGCAACTTTACCCGTTTCAATTTTCATGTGAGGGAAATACTTTAAAAGAAAAAAAACAAAGCTGAAATGAGACATTCCATTTGAAAGCTAAGCTACTTTTTTCTGTTTTAGTGCTTTATCTTAATGTGAAATGAGTAAGATAAATTATAATTTTCATTTAGAACGCTATTCCTTTCATTAGAATCAGCCTGAGAGGTTGCATGTGCATAACAAGACCTTCAACACGATTTCCGACAATGCGGCAACTGGACACTTTTCTTGTCCGAACAAAAATATTTCCTCCCTGGATGTATTTCTCTCTTCTGTGTCAATAGAGCTTTTATTATGTGTGTGTCAATTGCTTGATATTGTATGTCTTGTGTCAATTATTTGATATTGTATTGTGTCTGGCGCAGATGGCCAAATATGGCCCTTGCGCCACAAAACCCCAAAACCAACCAACCAACCGAACAAAAATAGTAAAATAGTAAGTATTTACTGAACGCAATATTACGTTATGTGTGATACACGACTTGCAGAAGATGAAGGATACTGATATTCAACTTGTCATTTTTTGTGCACATTATCTTTTACAAAATACTTACTAGAACAAAAGAAAATCTTAAAAATTTCAACAAACATGCTAAAACTGAAATTCCTTGCTTTTGTCCCAGCTCAGGTGTTGTACTCCTCATCTGACCATGATTCAAAATTACTAGGCGTTGTCCTTGATCTTTCCCTTCGGGATTGATCCTAGACCATCGCCAATAGCCCGTTGTGTTGCTCCAGTGCGACGTTAGTTAACTACATACCTACCTTGCTTTTGTTTTTTAGCTCGAAAAAATGTGATAGTAAGTTTTACAAGGAAATAAAATTTATGAATTTATTATTACTTTTTGTTTTTAAGACCTTTTTCATAACGAGAAAAGTATTCATTACTAAATGAAACATTTAATACCTTTAAAAAGGTATTCATATGATAAACTGAACATAAAAAATATTTTTTTACCTGGATATCAGTAAAAACAAAAACTTGGAAAATTTTAAATGCACTAATATAGTTTAATACACCAGATATATCCGTAAATGGACTGTTTTCGTTGAACCAAATTTAAATTAATTTTGAGATTGTCCTCATTTGTGTAAAATATTTTCCGTGCACGCGAGAAGGAACACCGTCTTGCGATCTAATATTTCCATTTGATCTAAAGGTGGAATATTTAATTAATGCTAAACAACTGGCATGATTCTATATACTTTGTCAATTATAAAAGATTGTGTTTAGAAAGCCTTAACATATGAAGAATCGGGAATAAATTCATTCACATTGCAGGGGCAGCGGTAGCCCGGTTGGAAGAGTAACGGACTAGTAATCTGAGGATTGCGAGTTCGAATCCAACCCAAGACCGTCGTGTACAAAGGGGGCTGGTGCACGTTAAATCTTTCGTGACCTCAAATGTCCTCACGTTGGCGTGGTGTGGAAGTCTGCAAAGTGAGGTCTCAGCTCAGGTGTTACCTCGTCATCTGACCGTTCAAATTACGTGGTGTTGTCCACGGATCATTCCCTTCCGGTTTGTTTCCGGACCGTGAAAAATAGCCCGTTCTGTTGCTCCAGCACGACATTAATGGAATACCTACCTGCCACATTCCAGTGAAATGCAAGGAATATATTCAAATGTACAGCAAAATGAGAAAAAAATTGTAGAAAAAATAAGCATTAAATTAACGGTAAAAGGGAGACGCCGTAAGCGGGCCGTGCTAGCCCAGTTGGAAGAGCAACCAGAGGATTGCGAGTTCGAAACTCGGTTCGGGGGCTGGTGCACGTTAAATCTGTCGTGGCCACAAATATTCTTACTTTGGCGTGGTGTGGAGGTTTGGAGAGTAAGGTGCCAGTTCAGGTGTTGACCTCCTCATCTGACCGTGGTTCAAAATAACGAGGTGTTATCCTTGGATCTTTCCCTTCGGGATGGATCCCGGACCTAACTAATAGCCCGTTGTTTAACTACCTACCTACTTACCAGGTAACATAAGCGATTTGCTTGCGTAATCATTACTGGAACTCTAGAAAGGGAAGAACGCAATGTGTCATGCGTTGAACTTGGCTGCTCATTTTAAATCTTAAGAATTGTACATAATATATATCAGGGGTGTCAAACTCAATTAAAACACGGGCCATTTAATGCAACTGGTAAGATTCACGCGGGCCACATCACATTTACAAATTTTCTTAAAACTATACTTTGAAGTGAGGATTCAGGAATAGGGATAGGATAATTAAAACACATTATATATGTAATTAAGTGAATTTAGGGTAATAATTTATAATATTGCTACATAATTGCTTTTATTTAAATGTTTATTTAATTTAATGTAGGGGAGAGTGGGGAAAGACGGGATTCTTAGTGCATTTGGGTTTATAAAATCAACAATTAATCTTGGAAGTTTTTGAAAAAACTACATTTTATTGTACATTCAGTTACTTTTTATGTTTACATTCAGTTACTAATGTTTATAATGATATACAAATGAACTTATTTTCTATTTTTAATTAATTATAAAAAACATTTTTCGATTGAAAAACAAAACTTTATCTTGCCTCACCTGGTGGGGCAAGATGGGGCTAATCTTGGCATAATGCACAAAGATGAATTGATTCATCATCTTCGTCTCACATCACTTGTGTCTTCTTCACCTGCACATGTGCAATGAGCCCATCGTTTACACTTCCAACACTGAATCCAGCCCTCAGTAGATTATAAATAACCACATTAAAGACACTCAGCATCCGAAGCCTCTGATGAAAAGGAGTGTGACCGTTTTCGGTTTGTCTTGTTCACTTGTTTACTTTTTCTTTGTTTTTCCTTGCTATGAACAATCTTACGTTTCAAATTCTTGTTGCCTTTTACCTTTTTCCCGATTTTTTCACAAAAACCCATTGTCAATTATTTTAGCCTTTTCCTTTATTTCCCACCTTCTTTCTCTTTTTTAATATTTATTTTCAGAATTTTGTCCTATTCTTAGTAACTACGGTTACCCCAGTCTCGTCGCAATTATAGATTTTGGCAGCAGTAAATTTGTATTCGTCGACAACTCGGGTTAACAAATCATAAAACTTGGTGAAATACTTTGTTAAATGCTGTTGCCCTTGTCGCACTTGTGGCTTCCGGTTTCCTTAAACTTAGCTGGGGATGTCTGGATCTGAACCCAAACAGCCAGTCTTTACCGGCTACTTGTTTTGTCTCAGAAAAGGTGTGTTGTTTACCCAGTTTATCTGCCCATTGATAAGCAAGCACTCTCAGGTCAAGATGTGAGTCCAAATAATCTTTTCTCCATTTTTAACAAATAGTTAACCAACAATTTTCTTCATCAATAGTAAAGACAATTTTTAATGGGCTTTGTACGAGAATTGTACTTATTTGACCTGTATATACAGTACCACTTTTAGATGCAGTAAATTTTTTTTCAGTTTTCTCTGATTGTTCCCGAGTGAGTTTTACTCTTCTTTCAAGTGTTGACTGAGGAACTTGAGAGGAGTCAGCTGTTTTTTTTGTATCCCATTTCCCCCTTAATAACAGATTCAATTGCATTTTTCATCGATTCCGGATCCCACCCTCCTCGATCAGTCTTCCCTTTTATGCGTCCGAACCATCTCCGTTATTCTACGAAGAAAAAAGGACGACTTAGAAAGAGTGGGGTAAGATGGGTTACTACTCCATCATGCCCCACAGAAAAAAACCCGTCTTGCCCCACCGACGCGTTAATGGGTGATTAATGCTCGTTGTTGGTCAGTTTTTACCAAGAGTATTTATAAAGTATGTAAATTAATCGCTAAGGATTACACTTTTTACTAGTATATATGAAGTTATAAGTAAATAAGTATAAGTTACTTTCATTCAGCACCAAACTGCACCGATGCAAATAAACTATCCAAGAGAAACCAGACCACTTCTTTGAAAAACTTTTGCACAAGCCAAAAGACTCAATGAAAATGGCTGCTGCTTACACAAAGGCTTCTTCACCTCTACCACTAGTACCAACGTTGTCAGCTCGATTACAGCCCCAAGTGAACCAACAGCTCAACTACCTCGTCTTACCCCGTACCCCGTCTTGCCCCACTCTCCCCTATTTATAAAACTAAAATTAATTTTTTACCGGAAACTGCCAGCGCTTTCCTCCTACTAGTTTTCCAATATCTGGATTCAAAGATTGAGAATAGACAATCTTCATTATGGCTTGATCTGTAGGCCGTTTTATTTAATTTCATAGACGAAAATAGTTGCTCTCACAAGTACGTACTCCCCAAATAGCTTAAAATTTGTGCAGCAAACCTTTTAATTTCCGGGTATTTTTCACCTAAATAAGAATATATTTTGGGAATTCCTACTTCTCGATATTTGTCTTTTAAAACCGAATCATTCTAGAAATCAATTCATTCCAGTTGTAGCGGAGTGGGAGCATTTTCAACTTCAAAGGAAAAAGGCTTAATAAAAAGAGAATTTTTTTTTGTAACTCTTTGAAAACGTTTATCGAATTCGTTTTTTATTTCATCAATTTTACCACAATATTGTGAAAATGAGCAACTTTGATTTTGTGCTTTTAACTGCTCATACGTAGGAAAATACGTCAAAACATTTTTTGCAGATGATTTTAAACAAAGTCAGTTTTTGTACAAAACTTGCTATTGCATCGTACATATTCGTTATTAATTGATTTTTGTCTTGCAATGTAATACTAAGATTATTCAGATGACCTGTAACGTATTGTCCTGTTTTCATTTTATTTCAGAGCATCGTGGGCCACAAAAAAATACCTCGGGGGCCGCCAGTTTGACACCCCTGATATATATTAATGAAAATAAACTAGAATTTCTCTAAAAACTTGACACTTAGTTGTGTTTCTTCAGTCCTTCGTCATCTGACCGTGGTTCAAAATTAAGTTATCTTTCCCAACGGTTTTGATCCCGGACGTCGCCAATAGTCGGTTGCGTTGCTCCAGTGCGACGTTAATCAAAATGCCTACTCATGACATAGTGTAGAGATTTCAAAAACTTCCTTTGAAACGGTAACACAAAGCCCTCATTGAGTTACCTCTCAATATTGATCAATTTTCAATCAATATTACATCGAAAAATAAGGACAACCCTATTGTAGACCTCCCCCTCTGCACGACCCATGTAAAGGCGGTACCGTGCATAACAATCAACCTATCTCTCGCCTCAGAGATTCTGTTGGCACTCCTCAAAGCAAAGGGTGAGCCATCTCCATATGAATCAGCCCATAATGAGCATGGGAACGGGGGCAAGGTCGGGACCCCTGCCGTCCGTCGCTAAGCGACGCTTGTACGTCACGCCAGGATGACCCTGCCAACGGCGAGAGCTTTCTAAAAGGGAAATATCGTTACCACCGAGATAACAAGGCCAGACCGCTGTGACGTTTCGATCACGTGACTCGCTTACTAGTAGTCATAACAAACATCGCCGCATGGCCGGCTACTTATGGATTACCTTTAATGTAGCTTAAGAAATTAGGGTTTTTATACTATTTTACCGGAAAGCAAGTGCAGCTGCAGTTAAATATTGTTATAGAACATTTGTGGAACATTACAGTGTCAAGGTGTTAAAGGCTTTCGTCAAATAACACGTTTAACGTGTGTCCAGACCGATTTTATTTAGGCTTAACCACGAGGCTATCCAAAATGCCCTTTAGATGCTGTGTACCTACTTGCTCTGGAAATTATGGATATGGTGATGCACCAAAAGTGGCGGTTTTCTCCTTTCCAGAGGATAAAAATATTAGAAAAAGATGGCTCAGGGCGATTCCACGAGCCGACTTTACACCATCAAAACGCAGCAAAGTCTGCGAACTTCATTTTCAAAACGATGATATCGTCCGGAATGTATCGAAATTCAACAAAAAAACTGCTGAGTGTTCTACCTTTTCCATGAAACGTCTCCGTTTAAAAGTTGGTGCTATACCAAGTATATTTCCGAATTGCCCTAAATATCTCTCGAAAACTTGTCCCACCGTTCGTAAAAGCAGGGAAGATAAAATTCGTGAAACTGAGGAATCCAATTTATTGAGAGCTATCAACGAAAGCAAATCTGAGTTCATTGCTCACCATGAATCTATTTCTTTTCAAAATTTTAATAGGCTACTAGAAATTTTGGATTCATTACCCCATAAACAAAATTGGTTTAAACTAATTGAGGAGTCAAAAGTTACTTTTTCAAAATTTGTTTTAATCCAGGACCTGCAACAAATTACACTGTTGTAATACATTTAAATCTGAAAATGGAAACATTTATATGGCCAAGAAATTTCTGTAGATAACAATCAAATCAAAACACCCTGTCACGTTAGTAAAATTTGGAAGTTATTGAAAATTGTTTGAATTTTATAAATGAAATATCAAGGAAAAATTCTTCAGCCAACTATGATAATCGCTTCAATTGCTTTTACAGTTCAATTGCTTTGATTTCCCATTTTTACAGACTTAATGATGAAGAAAACATTAATTAGATTTCTTTAGACTATGAGAAAGGATTTTCTTTTCTTTTTGATTTATGGTCGCATTTGAGAAACTATGATATTGGACGGTATTAAGCTTGATTGACGTGTGTATTTTAGTTAATAAAAGTCATAAGCGAGTTTTTCGCTATTTTTTAACTGAATTTACGATATAATTTTGGCCGGTTTTTTAATAAGTTATTGCTTTTACTATTTACGCACACTCTTTGTTATCGTTAGTAAATAAGGAAGAAAGACGCGAGGGTGTGGAAGTTTCATTCTGAGATTATCGTAGTTTTGACTAGGGAAAAACCATATTTACAAACTGCTATAATAATTTGCAATAACGTATAACAATATTTTCCTGTGGTCTCGACGTATATAGAATATATTATGTATCGTTGTAGACAGATTTCACTGTATTAGGCTTTGAATATTCCAATACGGCGGTGGTCGTTCGTATCGCACGTATGACTACTAGGGAGACGCCATGATGGCAGCGGTCAGGCCTTGTTATCTCGGTGGTAACGGAAATATTCCATATTCACTCGTTTGCACGCAGCGTTTAAGCCATCTAACTTTCACGGTCATGAGGTACGAGCTGTAGGGAAATTATTGGCAAGACCTACCAGTTGGTTCCCGAATACAGTGGTACCTTGAGATACGAGTGCCCCAACATACGAGTTTTTTGAGATACGAGCCGTCACTAGGTCGATCTTTTGCTTTGAGTTTCGAGCTAGAATTTGAGAGATAGGAGCCTGCTTCGGTGACGTCACAACCACCACTCCCTCAGATTCCCGAGTCTTGCGCGTCGTTCAGTTCACCTCACCTGATGACAGTTAACGCCTGTCACAAAATCAATCAATTTCTTAATTTGGTTTGATATTTACTGTCAACTGCCATCGGGTGGCCAGAGTCCCTTTCTTATTTATTTTTCATTTTTGTTTTCTCCGACCAGATGCGTCAATTCTGAAAACGGAAAAACTGGATGTGTGCAGTTATTTAGCTATTTTTTTTTCGTATAACCACGAGTCCAAAGGTGAGTGTAAAGAACAGTGGTGAGAAAAGGAAAAAGTTAATATCCATGGAATTAAAGAGTGAGATAAAAGACAAACATGAGCAAGGCGTAAGAGTAATAGACTCGGCACGCAGTACGATCACACTACTTCTACGATATGTACTATTCTGAAGCAGGACTCGATAAAGGCTAACTCCAGCTACAATATTTGTTTATTATAAATACATTATTATAAAAATATTGGAGTGATTTTTTGGGGGCTGGTACGAATTAATCTCATTTCAATTAATTTCAATGGGGAAAATTGATTTGAGATACGAGCATTTTGACTTACGAGCTCTGTCATGGAATGAATTAAACTCGTAACTCAAGGTACCACTGTATCTGCGTTTTGATACAGTTAATTTGTTTCCGTAGATCGAGGTAGACCAGTTGGAAGAGTAACAGATTAGTAACCGAGGGTTATGAGATGGAAATTCGAATGTGGGTGAAGGCTGGTTCACGTAAAATCTGACGTGGCCTCAAATGGCCATCTCAGGTTTGACCTCGTCACCTGACTGTGGTTCAAAATTACGTGGTGTTGTCCTTGATCTTTCCCTTCGGGATTGATCCTGGACAATCTCGAATAGACCGTTGTATTGCTCCAGTACGACGTTAATTAACTACCTACCTACCTGCCGAACTAAAGACTGCTCGGTCCGCTTACCACAACTGTTAACGAAGAAGTAAAATAAACAATCCACGGGAGGGGAAAAAACACAGCTCAACCATTTCCTTGGAAGATTTTCGGTGGTTATAATGCTTCAGCGATCGGTTTCTTTAAGGTTGGCGAGAGTGCGTTGTTGTAAGTAAATATACCATAAGCATAAGTGAGCTAATCCGCGAAACTAGTACTTCGTCTGGAAAGAGCCATTTGCCCATCGATGCGCTTTAAGAGTTTGATTCCCGCGGTCAACCATCGCGTATACTGAAACGCATCAAGAACATCTGGAGCAATGCTATTCGACTTGGGGTACATGATGTTATTTATAATTTGTGTTTTCAAGATAGGTAGGCATTTTAATTAACGTCACACTGGAGCAACACAACCGAGGGCTATTGGTGACAGTCCGGGATCAATCTCAAGGGGAAAGACCGAGGACACCACCACGTAATTTTGAAACACGGTCAGATGACGAGGTCACAAAAGAGCTGGCACCCCACTCTCCAAACTTCCACACCAAGCCAACGTAGGACATCTGAGGCCACGACAGACTGAAAGTGCAGCAGCCTCTGTGTACACACGGGGACTCGGGTTGAATCCGAACTCGCAACCGGTTGCTATAATCTGTTGCTCTTCCAAACGGGCTTCCGCGGCCCACTCTAAGCTCAAAGATATTGTTTGGATCATCCATACAGTTTCCAAGATTGGGGGCTTTGTATCTTTTGGTCTTCTTTTAATACGGCCAAAAATGATTTCCTCTGAAAAGAAACGACGGCGAATGGAGTTGACTTTGGATTTTATTTGCCTTTGATCCAATCTCGGCATCTCCCTTTATCAATGTGCAAGCAACCAAATTCCTTTCCCAAGCCATTCACAGGAGCGTGAAGGAGGGATTTTTTTAAAGAAGAGGATCTCAAAAAAATTTATTACCAAGAAAAGAGAGTAACGTACTATTTTATGGAAACTGATTCCGAATTTCTTCGTCACGGTGGACGGAAACGCTAAAAAACCCGAAGTGTTTTTAAGCTATCTGTCTTTGGACGGGTAGGGTAGTTAAATTAACGTCGCACTGGAGAAACACAACGGACCGTTGGCAATGGTTCAGGAGCAATCAAGAAGGGAACGATTACAGGACACTCGTAATTTTCAACCTAGGTCAGATGACGAGGTCAAAACCTGACCGGAACCACACAACGGACTAATGGTGACAGTCCAGTAGCAATCAGGGCCGCGGTGGCCCGGTTGGAAGAGTAACGGATTAGCTACCGGGGGGTTGCGAGTTCGAATCCAGCCAAACACCGACGTGTACAAAGGGGGCTGGTGCACGTTAAATCTGTTGTGGCCTCAAATGCCCTCACGTTGGCGCTTTGTGGAAGTTTCGAGAGTGGGATGCCAGCTGAGGTATGACCTCATCTGACCGTAATTCAATATTACATGGTGTTGTCCTCAGATCTATCCCTTCGGGGGTTGATCCTGGACCGTCGCCAATAGCCCGTTGTGTTGCTCCAGTGCGACGTTATTAAATACCTACCTTCCTGCACCCCGATCTTTATCGTTCCACATTAACGCTCCCCTTTTCATGGCCCGTCGCAGTTTGTTTCAAAAACGGCGTTTGAACAACCGAACGAGCTTCTCGGCCAACCCAACAGGCCGAGATGGTTGGCTGGCTTTCCGAGCCAAGCTCCGTCAAACATCAGCCCGAGAAGATCTGAAGTAAGGCACTCGGAAAATGCGAGATAAAGAGAAGGGCAAGAGAAAGAGGGATGCGTCACTTGAAGAAAATTTAGAGCCCTTTTTATTTCCCCCGCTTCAGCACGGCCTGTGCATTAAGGAGGCAATGATCCAAAAGTGGGATGCGCCGCTTCGAAAGGGGTGAAGCAGACCGTGTCATTGCCACACGAGAGAAACCCAAAATGTGAATAAAAGAAGGTCACGCCAAGAGCATCCGAACGAAATGGAAGAAAGTTCGGGGGTGCAGAGGAGAAACAAGAGCTCTAATTGATACAATAAACATTCTAACCATTAGCGTAACATTTACAACTGGGGAGGCCGAGATTGCTCTGCTGTGAACAATGACCGAATAAAAAGGGGAGGTAGTTGTGTTTACCCCCGCCCGCAACTGTACCTCTAGTCATCCAAGGGTACCCCTGTCTGCAGGTGGTTTTTGATCGCAATTGTGAAGTGAATCTTGACTTTCAGTATGCGCAATTACTCGTAGGGTGATTGGCGTAAGGAGCCGCCCGTATAGTCGTGAGTAGGGTGGTAGTTGAATTAACGTCGCACTGGAGCAGCACAACGGGTTATTGGTGATTGTCCGGGATCCATCCCGAAGGGAAATACCCGAGGATGACAAATCGTCAGTTTGAATCAGATGGCGATGTCAACACCTGAGCTTGGCACTCCACTCTCCAAACTTCCCCACCACGCCAACGTGAGGACATCTGAAGCCATCACAGACAGCACCAACACCCACGTACACGACGGTCTTTGGTTGGATCGGGTTTCGAACTAGAATCCCTCCGGTTGCTAATTCGCTGCTCTTTCAATCGCTGCCAGGGCTGCGGTAGCTCGATTGGAAGAGTAACGGATTAGCAAACGGAGGGTTGCAAGTTCGAATCCAATCCAAGACCGTCCTGTACAAAGCGGACTGGTGCACGTTCAATCTGTCGTCGCCTCAAATATCCTCGTGTTGGCTTGGTGTGGAAGTTTGGAGAGTGGATCAGATGATGCCTCGTCATCTGACCGCGGTTCAAAATTACGTGGTGTTGTCCTCGGATCTTTCCCATGGGAATCAATCCCGGATCATCGCCAATAGCCCGTTGTGTTGTTCCAGTGCGACGTCAATTAACCACCTACCTACCCCCTTACTTAAAAATTTTAAATAAATTTTTTTTCTCTTTATGAGGTAGGAATGGGTAGGTATTTTAATTAACGTCACACTGGAGCAACATACGGGCTATTGGTGAAGGTTCGGGATCAATTTCCAAGGGAAAGGTCTGAGGACAACACCACGTAATTTCGAACCACAGTCAGATGACGAGGCAACACCTGAGCAGGCACCCCACTCTCCAAGCTTCCACACCACGGCAACCTGAGGACATTTGAGGCGACGACAGATTTAACCCTTTGTACACAACGGTCTTAGTTGGATTCGAACCCTCCGGTTGCTAATCCGTTACTTTTCCTAATAACCCGTTGTGTTGCTTCAGTGTGACGTTAATTGAAAATACCAATACCATTACTTTTCCAATTCTCCCCTTGATGTGGAGATGGTTTGGCTTTCAGTGGGTGCTCCGAAAGTGATTCGTCCATCATTTCCTAGATTGTGAAACCTGCACGCGAAGGGAAAGGAGAACAAGGAACTGTGGGAATGCAACTCTCTTATCTTTTAGTAATTAAGTTATCGTCTCGGAAACAATCGGGCGTTCCGGCATTGCTAGTCGCAGTAATGGCGTGCCGTTCCACTTATCGAGTTTTGGGGCTAACCACACAATCCGCCTGCTGCCAACAGAGGAAGAAACCAGATTTTTCGCGTGCAAATGCTACAAATGTACTAAACGTAATTAGGTAGGTATTTAAATTAACGTCGCACTCAATACAACGGACTATTGACGACGGTCCGGGATCAAACCCGACAGTAAAGATCCGAGGATAACGCCGCTTCATTTTGAACCACGGTCAGATGACGAGGTCACGCCTGAGCTGGCACCCCACTCTCCAAACTTCCACACCACGCCAACGTGAGAACATTTGAGGCCACGACAGATTGAACGTGCACCAGCCCCCTTTGTACACGACGGTCTTTGGATGGATTCAAACTCGCAACCCTCCGTTTGTTCATCCGTTGCTCTTCCAACCTTGCTACCGCGGCCCCATATTGGATAAGAAGGATAAATAATATATAAAATATAAAATGTAATTTAGATAATAATACAATCTTCCTTATATATGTGAAAATAAGACTTTTATTAACTTAGTATACAGTTGTCAATGTGAAAGGTGTGCTTCTTTACTTTTGACAAGATTATCACTGTTGGGTTCAAAATGAGACAGTTTCAGCCTTCAATCGCCACGGAATTCTATATTCACTCTTAATTGAGTTGTCATTCAGGATGGAGGTAATCCAAGCTAACCGAATTAAATATTACCCGTACAGTGATATCTTAGATTTTTCTATCGACCCCTAACAATGTTATACGATCCCTGGGGGTCGATATCAATGGTTTAAGTTATCCCAGTCCCCTAATTTAGCTAATAGACTTGTTCAAAACCACAGGCGCGTTCAGATTTTTCCCAAGGCTTCCCATTAAGGCTAACATCAAGTTGAAATAATATTCTCAATGGGTTCTCTCTTGAGCAACCAAACTGCAAGGAGCTTTAAGGCTTAGTTTGAATCGTCTATACAGAATTGCCTGGATTGGGCTGTTTTTAACTTGGTGCTAAGAATGATTTGCTTTCTATTGTATTGTCTTTGCGGGAAAGTTTGTTCTTTCGATCCTCAATCTCGGCATCCCCTGAGATCCAATAGCGTGAGTATTGTTTAACCGATCTATCTATCTATCGCTTCTATTGGTAGGTAGTTGAATTAACTTCGTACTGGAGCAATGCAACGGGTTATTGGCGACGGTCCGGGATCAAACCTTAAAGGAAAGATCCGAGGACAACACCTCGTAATTTTTAACCACGGTCAGATGACGAGGTCAACACCTGAGGTGGCACCCCACTCTCCAAAATTCCACCACGCCAGCGTGAGGACATTTGAGGCAACGACAGATTTAACACGTATCAGGCCCCGGTTGGAAGAGTAACTGATTAGCAGACGGAGGGTTGCGAGTTCGAATCCAACCAAAGACCGTCGTGTACAAAGGGGGCTGGTGCACGCTAAATCTGTCGTTGCCTCAAATGTCCTCACGTTGGCATGGTGTGGAATTTTGGAGAGTGGGGTGCCAGCTCAGGTGTTGACTTACAAGGTTACAAAAATTACAAGGTGTTGTCTTTGGATCTTTCCTTCAAGGTTTGATCCCGGACCGTCGCCAATAGTTCGTTGTGTTGCTCCAGTGCGATGTTAATCAAATACCTACCCATGTACACGACGGTCTTTGGTTGGACAGAGTTCCGAACTCGCAACCCTCCGGTCGCTTGTCCGCTACTCTTCCAATTGGGCTACCGTGGTTCTATCGCTTCTATTGGAAATCAACAAAGTGTCAATGTCCCCATTCAGCTGTCGAAATTCGAACTGCACTGTCCGATTAGCGCTGTGCATCTGCAGCACGCTTGGCAGAAGGCGTGATATAACACTATTTCCGTTCGTCGGCTGCTCTACATAGAACAATCTGTTTTTCTCTCACGCTCTCCACCCCTTTATAGGATAAAAGAGCAACTGGAATAAAAGGTCGGGAAATAGGTTTGCTCACACGAATCGCGCTTCCCTTTGCCCTAATTGTGGGAACCGGGTCTAGTTCGTCCCTTGTTCACTTTCCTCGCGATAAACAGCACTGCCATTTATAATTGCACTTTCATACAAGTGGTCCAGAACGAGGCATTTTGAAAAAGTATAAAGAAAATCACCGATGCCCCCAATACAATGGAGCAAGGATGGTGTGTGGCCAGTGCATAAGGTTTTATAAAAATGAAACTCAATTCAAATTAAAAGCGTCGTTTTCAATCTCATTTGTTTCGGGTAGTGCCCAGTTGTTACTGCATACAAAAGTCGTTTTTTGATAAGTAAAAATATAAATGCATGCTTTAATTGTCCATTAATTGAGAGTAGGTAGGTATTTAATTAACCTCGCACTGGAGCAACACAACGGGTTATTGCTGACGGTTCGGAATCAATAACGAAGGTATTGTAGGGGGGGTGGTAGGTAGGTAGTATTTAATTAACGTCGCATTGGAAAAACACAACGGGCTATTGCCGACGGTCCGGAATCAATAACGAAGGTATTGTAGGGTCTGAGGTGGGGTAGGTATTTAATTAACGTCGCATTGGAAAAACACAAAGGGCTATTGCCGACGGTCCGGAATTAATACAGAAGGTATTGTAGGGCCGAGGTGGGGAAGGAAAGGTCCGAGGACAACACCTAACTTTGAACCATGGTCAGATGACGATATCAACACCTGAGCTGCCACCCTCTCCGAACTTCCAACGTGAGGACATTTGAGGCCACCACAGATTTAACTTGCACTAACCTCCACGTACACGACGGTCTTTGATTGGATCGAGTTTCGAACTAGCAATCCTTAGGTTGCTAATTCACTACTCTTCCAACCGGGCTACCGCAGCCCTGTAGCAAGACGCTCGAGATATCTGCCCGTCGCCGAAGTACATCTCAAACCACCTGCGGCTGTTGTAAAATAGAAGAAAAGTGAAAATTTAAACAAGAATTCCAAGTGAGCCGTTTCCGGGTACGGGACAAGACTCCGCAAGATGAAGGGTGTACGTGGAGGAATGAGTGGAATCGAAGACAGCCCACAGGAAGTCGTGACGAAAGAACAGGTGGAAAGTTAAGTGATGCAATCTTCCTAATTTGTCGCTTTTCAGTATGTATTCACTGGAAGATTTTTTAAATTTTGATTTTAAAATTCCATCATCCAAAAAATTTTTCTAACAAGGCATTGGCTTATGCTTAAAATAATTTCAGTGCGAAAAAAACATATTAAACTAATTATAAATAATCTAATTTAGGGGAGAGGGGGGGGGAATTTCAATTAACGTCATACTGGAGCCAATCTAATTTAGATATAATTAGCTAATTAGCATGTTTTTTAACACTGATATCTCATATTCTAACTTGTTCAGAAAGACCATTCCCGTTGGAAATTATTCCCAATATTATTCTTCATGCTTTGACCGTTAATCGAGTTTCTAGAGGGAATAGGGGTTTTTACAACTTTTTTCACGAAAGAAGTCTAAAAAATCGAGAATTTTTCAGGTATTTTAACATTTAAAAATCAACTACAAATTTATTTCTTAACTGAAAACTCTGATTGAGGGTCAGAACATCCACTGTGTATTGTATAGATTATTACGATACAAAAATAGTTATGATAGATAAATTCATTGTTGAGTTATCACTGTTTGAACAAAGCATCGTATTGCAAAAACAGTTCTTCAGAAATTGAGTTTAAAGTTTTGGAAACGTGTATTGGTGACAGTACCTAACGAAAAAGCCTTGTAACTAGAAAACTATTTCGAATATATGGGTCGGGCGAGAACTTTAGAAAAAAAATGGAAGAATGGAAAAAATCAAACATACGTACCTTAAATTTCACGTATTTATAGTCTCTTTGTTGTATTTATAATAGTCTAGTTCAATGGTCTCCAAAGTGGTCTATATCAACCCTCAATGTTATATAACCCCCAATGTTATATCAACCCCTAACAATGTTATATCGACCCCAGGGGTCGATATAACATTGTTAGGGGTTGATTCGGACACAGGGACGATTGGGATCGATAGAAAAATATAAGACAAAAATATCCAAAACTTTCTGAAGTGGTACTCCTCTTTTTGCTTGCATTTCCTAGCTCATGAATGGTTGAAACTGGTTTCAGCCATGTTAATTCCATTTTGACAAAACAAAGAAATAAGTTAGATATAGAATTCCGTGGCGATTAAGGCCGAAACCTACTCATTTTGAAACCCAACATGGCTAATCTTTTCAAGATCCATGAACCACACCTTTACATTGACAACGTTAGTAAATTGTATACTAAGTTGATAAGTCTTATTTTCATATATATAAGGAAGATTATATTATTGTTATTTTGTTATCTAAATTAAATTTTGTATACTATATATTTATTCCTCCTATCAAAATGCAATGTTAAGAAAGAGATCAAAAACAAAAACGTATTCCTTTGACTTTAAGCCAATATACTGATATATACTTTATTATACATACAATAAACACGGTAACGATGAAATAAACAATATAAAAATTCATATAAACGTCTTTTTTGCTTGACCTATTTTATTACGTAATAGTAAAATAGAGGAGGTCGATAAAAAGTCAAGAAACTCTTGAAGGGGTCGCCAGCCAAAGAAGTTTGGCGTTCCCTGGTCTAGTTTGTCTTGGTCAAGTTTATATACAAGGCACTTTCACGGATTCGATGCCTCTGCCAAGGGGATACGACGGGTTGTCGTAATCTCGGGTACGCGCAAAAGTCTCTGAGTGGGAGAATGTTGGAATCGGTCTCAAACCTCCAATTATAGTGCCGTGTGGGGCACATCAATATGGAAAATTGTGTAAATTGAATGTATAAAAGAGAGGAGATAATGTGAAGTGTATTGGGGATCATGATCTGATCAGACTTCTTGTTGTTCTTAAAATGTATGTTTTTAAACCATAAGACTTGGCTACGTAATAAAATTTATTTTTAATGTATAAAACTCTGTCTTCAATCGATAAAACCCAACAATTGGTTATGGGCCTCAGACCTTAAGCTGAACCTGAATTCTGCCACTACCGGTATCCAGTATGATGGGTATTCAAGGAATGTCCATGTTTTCCTTCCCGAAGTTATCGGATTTCAACTATGCCACGTGGAAGATGGACATGAAGATATTGCTAATCGACCGGAACTGCTGGGAATTTATCACTAAAACGGAACCTCTATTATTGGAAGATGCTCCAGAACAAGAAAAAAGAGACTATCGTTATAGGAAGCAGAGGACATATACAACTATCTACCAGGGCATAGACAGAAAATATCAAGTCTTAATTTCATCTACTGAAGACGGTAAGGAAGCCTGGGATATATTAAAGACCAACTTTGAACCAGCATCTAGAGCACGATTGGCAGGCCTTGTGGACGAGTTCTTTTCAATCCGCTACCAGCCGGAGGACGAATCCATTGGACTCTTCTGCAAACGAGTGCATGAGAAGCTGTTACAGATAAAAGAATGTGGATTCGAAATCCCAGACCTTTTAGTTTGCTTTCAACTAATAAGACATTTGCCTCACGAATACGATAATCTGGTACAATTGCTATACAGGATGGATGACAACGAGTTCACGCTAGACAATTTGTCTAAACATTTAATAACAGAATCCAGCCGAATCGAGCTGAAGCGGAAAGACGAAGGCACAAAATTAAGTATCGTGGCCGATGCTTATGCTACAAGAAACAAGTCATCTAGATACAAGGAGACACGGGCGTCTACTCCTGATCACAGCAGATGCGTACTGGACCCTGAATTAATTCCTTCAAGCCCAAGAAAGTCGACAGTTTGTCGTATGGGGCCGCGACCATTCTGCAACTACTGCAAAAAGTCGGGACATTACGAATCGAAGTGCTTCAAGAAATGCAATCGGCAGAAACCTGGTGGTGAATTATTTTATATGGAGGACAATCCAAAAACTGATCTTCAACGTGCCTATGCAGTTTCAAATTTTCCAAATGAAAGACCGAGGGAATTTCTCATTGATTCTGCTGCAACTGCTCACTTCTGTAAAGAACGTGATATGTTTACGACATTCAGAAAACTACCACCACAGAAGATCCTAGTCGGAGACAAGGACAGTACCTCGGAAGTATTAGGTATGGGTGATATTCAATTTACAGTTTTAGATAGAAACAGAAATTATGATATAACTTTGAAAGATGTGTTATACTCGCCTAATATGAGAAGAAATTTAATTAGTGGTGCTCGTATTGACCTTATGGGAAACCAAATTAAATGGGGAAATAACAAAATGATTATATATAATAGTTATAATAAATATTTGTTTACTGTTCCCAGAATTGGAAAACTGTATATCTTGAAAGGTTATCCCAAGATTAAAAATTATACATATGTAACTGGTTTAGATCTAGAAAAAGCCCACCGTAGGTTTTGTCATGTTAACATGCCCTTAATTGAAAATATGAGTAAAATTAATTGTGTAAAAGGAATTGAAAAACTTAACTGTAAAAATATAGATAAAAATTGTAAGATTTGTGCTATTGCTAAATCCACTAGAATATCCTTAAAAAGAAACTATATTTACGAAAGGAAAACTAAAAATGTTTTGGAAAGGATCCATATGGATTTGTGGGGTCCTGCTCCAGTTAACTCTCTAGGTGGAAACAAATACTTTTTATCTATTATTGATGATTTTTCACGTAAAGTAACTGTTTATATTATTCAAAATAAGAATGAAGTTTTTGATTACTTTAAAAAATACTTGGTTAAAGCTGAAAGACAGCTAAATGTTAAGTTAAAATGTGTCCGAACTGACAATGGTTTAGAATTTTGTCACAAAGAATTTAAAAAGTTTTTAAATGATCTAGGAATAAAAATCGAAAGAACTTCAACTTATACCCCTGAACAAAATGGCATTGCAGAAAGGTTCAATAGATCAGCCATGGATTGTGTCAGAGCTATGCTTCAAGACAGTGGTTTACAACCACAATTTTGGTCAGAAGCACTTTTAGCATTTATTCATACTAAAAATAGATGCGAACACAAATTAACTGAGGGTATATCTCCTAACGAAATATGGACTGGTTTCAAACCATCAGTAAAACATTTTAGAATTTTTGGCTCTTTGGCATATGTTCATATTCCTAAAATACAGAGAAATAAATTACAACCCAGAGCTAAACTTGGTATTTTGACAGGATATGGTTTGAAAACTAAAGGTTACAGAATATATGTACCAAACGAGAAGAGAATAGTTGAAACTGTCCATGTTCATATCGACGAAAGTAAGAAAGCCGTTGATGTACTATTTGGTAAAAACTTTGAGTACGTTTCTTTCGATCTTAATTCTAATATTCCTATTTATCAATCAAATGAAAATATAAAAGTAAAATCGGAAAGTGAAACTCAAGTTTTAGATTCTAAAGATTTAGTTAAAACTGAGGACTTAAAAAGTCTTAACATTTCAAATTGGCGAAGAATCGAAAAACCTAGAAATAAAAGCAATAGAATAGATGTATACTATTATTCTCCTGAAAATTTGAGAATGAGATCTTTAAATGATATTAAAAAGTACTGTACTAAAAATAAGATTAGGATAATTAGGAGATCCTGTAAATTTCAATTTTAAGCCAGAAACTGAACATCCTAATGTGGATATTTCTAATGTGCCATCTACTTCTAGTGATGAATCTAATTTTTTAGACCAACAGATGTACGACATGTATGATCAGTGTTACAATGTCGAAATCCCAAAAAGTTATGAAGAAACGCAAGCAAGTAAGGATAAAATTAAATGGAATACTGCCATGAATGAAGAAATTCAGATAATGAAGGATAGGCAAGTATGGAAATTAGTGGACACCCCCCCAAATACAACCATAATTGGAAGTAAGTGGGTGTACAGCATAAAAATGGACGAAAACAATATACCTAAAAGGTATAAAGCTCGTCTTGTTGCTCAAGGTTTTAAGCAAAAACCCGGCATTGATTTTAAAGATATTTTTTCACCAGTTGTGAATTTTTCTATTGTTAGATTATTGTTTGTACTATTGATTTCTATGTTGGGTTGGTATCACTGTCAAGTTGACGTGAAAAGTGCATATTTATATGGACACCTTAAGGATACTATATACATGAAACAGCCAAAAGGATTTGTGCTGAAAGGATCCGAAAACAAAGTATGTCTATTGGAAAAGGCTATATATGGTCTGCATCAAAGTGGTAGAGAATGGAATTTGGAATTAGACGGTATTTTAACTAAGTTAGGATTTTCTCAGTTAAATTGGTGTAATTGTGTCTACAAATTTAAAGATGTAATTTTAATTGTTTATGTAGATGATATGGTTTTGTTTTCAAAAAGGGAACATTTGATAAATGAAGTAATCGAATTATTGGACAAAAAATTGGATCTTACAGTCCTAGGTAAAACTAAATATTTGTTAGGCGTAAACTTTCAAGAAATTGAAAATTCGATTTATTTACATCAAATTACCTACATTGAAAAATTAATGTCAAAATTCAAAGATCTTCCTAAAAGTTTTGTGAATTTACCTTTTAAAATTGGTTGTAACTTACCTGATAAGGTTAAAGAGGAAGAAATAATTGAAAATGATTTAATGAGGAAATTTCCCTATCGTTCCTTAATAGGATGTTTATCGTTTTTGTCAGATAGATCCAGACCAGATATTGCATTTGCTGTTAATATAATGTCTCAGTTTTGTAATGGTTATACTTACAAACACTGGTCTTACGTTGTTGATATTATGAACTATGTTTTTCTTACAAAGGATTTTAAAATTAATCTTTCCAATGTAGAAAGTTCAAATTTGATTGCTTTTTCTGATGCAAATTGGGGATGTGGTCTCACAAACAGACATTCAAGCAGTGGCTATTTAATTTATTTTGGTAACATCCCAATATCATGGAAATCTTCTAAACAAAAGTGCATAGCTCTTAGCTCAATGGAATCTGAATTTATTGCACTAACCGATTGCACTAAAGAAGTTATTTGGTTTAGTAGAATTATAAATGAATTAAGTTTGTGTGATTACATAAGACCCCAAGTATATTGTGATAATCAATCTGCTATCTATTTTTCAAAAAATAGTCAGGAAAATGTGAAAACTAAACATATTGATATCAAGTACAAATTTATTCGTAAATTAATAAAAGATGAACTATTTAACGTAAATTATATTTCATCGGAAAATAATTTGGCTGACTTTTTAACAAAGCCTTTATTGTTAAATAAATTTAAAAATATTATTAGAAAAATATTTTGTTAGATTTATATATATATATATTGAATTGTAATACATCTGCTGAGGTTTTACAACCGATGGGGCCGTATGTTGGAATCGGTCTCAAACCTCCATTTATAGTGCCGTGTGGGGCACATAAATTTGAAGAATGTAAATCTTTGAATGTATAAAAGTGAAGAAATTGGGGATCATGATCTGATCAGACTTCTTGTTGTTTTCTAAAAGTATGTTTTTAAACCATAAGACTTGGCTACGTAATAAAATTTATTTTTAATGTATAAAACTCTGTCTTCAATCGATAAAACCCAACTCTGTCATCACGTGAAGTGGTGCACTGAGGTGGATGCGATCGAACACGTCGGTCCGTCGTACCCTCCTGCATCCAACGATCACATATCCGCATTACAGTTGTTTGGTTTCGTCCAACACGACTACCGATTTCCCTGAAAGATAATCCACAATCTCGGTAGGCCACTATCCTTCCTCTGTCGAACTCGGATACTTGATCAAAAGATGATCGCTGTTTTCTACGAGGCATAATGGATCGTTTTTTTGAAAAAACCACAAGAAAAACACAATTGCCGTACTTGAAATCGTCGAAATCTCCAAGCCTTAAATAGCGCTTTGAAGTGGCGCCACAGGCGCGCGTGATGTGCGTCTGCGCTGAAATTCTAATCATTTGCATGTCTCACCTCCGCTAATGCATGTTGTAAATTTCATATTATTTGCATGCTTCCTTCAGGGTGTTGCATTTACGGTGGCCAGCAGTGTAGTATCAACTCCAAGCATGACTGCGTAGAAGGCAGTGTGACACACCTAAAGATGTGTTATAGCGAAAGTGCGGATATTTTTTTATTTTCCCTCGTAAATTAATTTAACATACAACTAGCTGAATTTACCCGGCGTTGCTCGGGATTAATTGGTTAAACGTCGATTGAAAGTGATGTAAATATCAAAAACTGATACCGAGATGACTATATACAAAAGTCGATTTTGAGTTTTGGAGTGATTGTGAATGCCCTTTCAGTTCATTTTCTTTAAAAAATGACATACATGGTATTATTGCAGTCATTTTTTTCTTATCAATATTTTTTATTTGTAGCATCTTGCACCAGAAATTTCGGAATTCCTCCATCATTATGAAAGACTGGCAAATCATATTGATACTATATCATGATCAACGTTTCAAGCAATTACACTTTGTGTTTGAAAACTCCATCCCGCAATTTACAGACGGGATACATAAACGATATGATATTGAGCGATTTTCAGCGCAACCGCACCCATCTGCGATTGCACCGTACTCTAAGATTCTAAGAAGCTCCAAGATCATCTTGAGAGGCGACTTCTGTAGATATTAACTCTGACGTCATCTAGACAGCCAGACCAGGAGAGAGCGTCCCCTAGCAAGTGCTCTGTCCAGGATGACGGGATGTTACACCCCTCTGCACACCCAAGACAAATAGAACGGGGGTTAATATGTAGCCTACATTACCTGCAGGGTTCCAAAGAATAAGTGTACCAAATTTGGTGTGCATTGGTCAAACGGTGTAGATTTGTATAGGAAACTCAGACAGACGTCAACTCTGCTTTATATGTACAGATAAGGGTTGATCAAATTAAAACAAGTCATGAGCAGAGACGTAACTAGGCTAGTTTCCACGCGGGGCAAGAACTCGCCTTGGAGCCCACCCCCCACCCCACCGACATACCAAACCAAAACTCTCCCCGACAATACCTGATATCGCCACCACACATTAATTCCACTAGTCCAAATTCTTTTTATTCAACTTAAATTGTAAATCCTGGATTTCAAAGGTAAATCGATTAATTTGCAGTAATTTGATTTTTAGTACAAGATAAAATATTTAATTAATTCTAAGATATTTCATTGACAAATAATCTAAGAGTAGCATGTTTGGTATATTCTTTCACACTTATAATCGCTGCAAATGAAATGAAAAGGTTTTATTAAATCACATCGTGATATGTGTGGGCTGCATCAAAATCAACAGACTTGCTTTAGAATAGGATATTTAATTATGATAAATACAGATGCTGTTCGGACATTTTTTGAATGATTTTGATGAGCTGTAAAAAATTGTATGCTACGAAATAATTTTATTTTCGCAGCAGTTAAATAGTTAAAGTATAATTTATCGCCTGCTAACTCAGAGTTTTATTTACTTTCAAAATGGCGCTTTTAAATAAGCAATGGATGGAAGGCTGTTTCCGTTCTTTCCGAAGAGAATTATGCTTATTCAATCATTCAAAAACGCTGTAAAAGTCATGGTTTTTCGATATCTAAAGGTACGATAAGTAATATTATTAATGAGAGAGAAAAAACGCGTAAAAGTGGAAAAATATTTCCAAATACGTATCCAAAAAAGAAAAGAATTTCTGAGAATATTTGTAAGGTAAGATCTTTAATTTTAAGAGAGAATCCGCCAAGTCAAAGGACTATTACAGTCATTAAAATGTTCAGTTTTAACTGTAAATAAAATTATTAACAGTGATTTGAATCTTAAAAAGGCCAATATATACAATGTTCATCGTGTATCTCCACGACATATTGCCGAAAGTAGAACTCTCTGCAGAATTCTGTATGAGAAGCATTTAGCTGGAGAAAGATGGAAAAATGTTGTGACTATAGACGAGGCGTGGGTGTATTTAAATGATTGCAATAAAAAGAACAATTTATTATCATAAAAGAGTAGAAAAATCTTAAAACGTGGTTCAACTTGGTAAGTTTAACGTGGGAACTTTCTCTAAGAGATTTATGATTGTTGCCGGTTTTGCATATAATGGAAAAATAAAAGTAAAAAGAGGAGGAAAAAATGTAAAAATCAACTCCCACATATTAACAACACACTATTTTATCCCCGATATTAAAAAAAGAAATACCATATCTTTACCCACGGTGCCAACAATCAGAATTGCATCAGGATAAAGCAAACAATCACACATCTAAATCCGCTATTAAATTCTTGGAAAAAATGGAACAAGAAACTGGTATCAAGTCAATAAATACCCTTTACTGATATTCCTGCTAAATCTCCAGATGTCTCACCCATGGACTTTTGTGCTTTTGGTCTTTTAAAAAGAGAATTATCGAAACGTCGACCAAAAACCATTCAAGGATTTTGGAAAACTGGAACAAGAATTAGGAATAACAGATTTTACTTAAGTTATTATCTTGAGTATTATACTTAGACATTTTTCACAATCTCTTAATCTATTGACAAAATGTGAAAAATATCAATTTAAACACAGAAAGCTTGAACTAAAACTTAAATTTATGGGTTTTTTCGGCTGCAAGCATTTTTACGATGTCCTCGAAAGAGAGCTTTGAAGCTAACTTGTGCGCTCTATTGATATGATGCTCAGGTTGGTTAGTCGTTGTTGTCCTGTTAAAATTCTGAGGTAATTTTTTTATGATCTTTAGTTTGTTAAAACTCTTTTCATTTGAGGCTACTGAGACTGGTATTGTGAGGAAAATTCTCAACGCTGTCGTTATGGTGGTGGACGCTTCTTCAAGTCCGTTCTTGTATATTAACGTCAGAAGACCTGATGGTGTAGTCGTTTTCATGTTAGGGCTTAAATCCAAGGCATGATACTTAAAACTCCACTTCTATCGCCAGCTAGTCCTTGTCTAAGTCTTCTTTATATGTGGTAGCTAACTCAAGTGCCTGGTTCTTCAATTCTTCTCCATTCATTGTTTCAAACCGAGCTCCATTCAGGAAACCAAATAAACTATTCATGTTTTGAATGGCTTAAAATCTTTGCCTCAGTTCATTCTGAATCCGATCTATTATTTGTATAATCAATAATCTGAACTTTTTTCTTCTGAGAATTCATAGCTTTCAACTTCGCCCTTCTCCCCCATCAAACATCCGCCTCTTCCTCCTCCGTACTTCTTTAAAATGAGGATCTAGGTTAAGCTATCCTGCTATTTCTTCACACATTCTGCATTTAGCTCCTTTTATGGTTTTTGTAGTCTACTAATAGGTTTTCCTCTTCATTTTTATCATACGTAAATATCATAGTAAAAAAATACTCGGCCAATTTAGCGCCCCCCAATCTGGCGCCCGGGGCACATGCCCCGTCTGCCCCCCTCTAGTTACGTCTCTGGTCATTAAAAAAAACGATAGGATTCCCACTCTTCAAGTAAAAGAAAAATTAGGTCCTTTTTAAGGCCTTTTTCATTTTTAAAAGCTACATTTCACAGATTTTGATAGCTTAACCCGTAAGTACGTAGGAGAAGCTTCCACGAGTTCTATGTTTGGGTTTGACGTACATCTAGTTTTAAAACAATCACTCTTAGCTAACCTAAGAATATTATGACCTCGATTTTTGATGACACAACCTTGGAAAATACGGTACAGGTTTTTGAATGCAGGTGAAACAAGTAAAATATGCAATATTCTGAAAAACTAGGACTAGGCTTTTTAAAATTCCTCCAAAACTTTCAGTTAATATTAATGCCCCTTCAAACTAAAATGAAAATCAGGATTCCTTAACCCTTTGAGTGTCACGAGATTTCATCCATACAAGAGAGAAGAATCCATAAATTCCTTCAATCTTTAGAAAGATTCTATTAATCCTTTCCTTAGAATATAATTATTTAGAACGATTGTCTTGCTCTTTTCGTTAAAAAAGGGAATCCTTTGGAAAGATTCTTTTGGTCCTTTCTTTAGAATAGAATCTCGTAGTGAGATTCTGTTGGACCTTTCCTTTGAACAGAATTCTTTAGAAATATTCTATTGGTCCTTTCCTTAGAATAGAATCAATTAGAAAGATTTTATTCCTCTTTTCCTAGTAAGTGAATCCTTTGGAAAAATTATATTGTTTCTTTCCTTAGAATAGAATCTCTTAGTAAGATTCTGTTGAACCTTTTTTTTCGAATAGAATCTTTTAGAAAGATTCTATTGGTCCTTTCCTTAGAATAGAATCCCTCAGAAAGATTACATTGTTCTTTTCCTTAGAAGTGAATGCTTTGGAAAAATTCTATTGGTCCCTTTCTTAGAATGGAATCATTTGGTAAGATTCTGTCGGACCCTGAATATATATATATATATATATATATATATATATATATATATATATATATATATATATATATATATAATAATTTGAATTTCCGGTTTTTAAATTAATATATTGGGATTCTAATATTTCTAAGAAAATTTATTATAATACAATTGCTGGTCAACTGATACGTTTCAATAAAATTTGCAACTCTAAATCTAACTTTCTTTTGCAATGTAATAATCTCATTAACACACTTCTTAATAATAAATACCCTCACTCTTTTTATGGGATTATTTTTGAAAGATTTAAGATAACTAATATTATTTAATAGTTTATTTCGGAGACTTTCCTGTTGACTATCAATTTTATCAATTTAAAAAACTGGATTTGAACACTATTTTTTTTCGACTTCCGATTCCAATGTTCGGAATTCCGAGTCGGAATTTCGAATCGGAATTGCGGTTCCGATTTCTGATATACGGCGTTGTGAATGGCATTTGTTGGCGGTCCTCATGTAGTTTGCGGCGGGTTGTTGTCGAGCTTAGGTCAATCTATGTGGGTAAGTTTGTTTTCTCCTTTTTAATTTAATTTAATTTTAATTTTGTATTATATTTATCTTTGGTTTCTGTCCTTGGTTGTCCCTGGTTTTGTTTTTCTAATTTTTCTTATGGTGTTTGGAGGGGTGTGTGAGCTACTTTTGGTGTTCTGCTGCTCACACGCAGAAAACACCATATTGTGTTGACTGGGTGAGGCTCCTCCCTGATGACGCCCTGATCCACCAACACTTCCATCATTTTTTTTCAAAATTTTCTTAAATTTCTTGATTTTAAAATTTTTGGATTTCTCTTTGTTTTGGTTTGTAATTTTGAATTATATATATATATATATACTCTCCTTAGATTGGAATTCTTTAGATACATTTTAGAGTTCCTTTCTTAGAAAAAAGTTCTTTGGAATTATTCTATTGCTCCCTTCCTTGGAAGTGAATCTTTGGTAAGATTCCTTGGTCATTTCCCTAGAATATAATCATTTGGAAAAATTCTATTTCTCCTTTCCTTAGTAAGTTTTGGTAATGTAATCCTTTGGAAAGATTTCATTGGATAAGAAGGTTAAAATTGGTTAGTAGTCGTGCTGGATGCAAGGTAAGAACCCCTCAGAGGGTTAAGATCCTTGGGAACCCTGGTGAAGGAAATGTGGTAGCTGTATATTTCTGGAGTGAAAGTGGCAACGCTGGCTCCAGTGAGCAAGCACAAATGATCTTCAACGGTCACATGACAAAGAACCTCAACTTCTAAGTAATAAGCGTTAGTAGAATGAATACAGGTTCGTAGATGAAACAGAGGGCATCATCTTGTAATTTTAAAGTAGTTCAAGACACAGGGTGGTCCAAGGTACACCCTCCCCTAATTGACTTTGTGGATTTTTTAATTAAAGAAGGCGATAAAAATATGCTATAGTACAAATTTTAAAATTTGATAACTTATTAGAATTTTTCTCTTTAAGTTAAGAATAGGACTTGATCAGCAATTGACCAACACTCGTCCAGTTTCAACACATTAGGTTGGTTAGCATTCATTCTGATAGTCTGCTGGTTGTAGGAATACCAAAATGATTGGTTATATATAAATTAGACTCGTTTGCTTATATAAATGACAAGTATGGCAAAAGGATAAATTACTGGTAGTGATCAGGGAGTAGCTGGTTCCGCTCCTTGAATTACATTCTTTTTTACTTTATAAATATAATACTTGCAAGCGACCGGTGGTTGAAAAGAGTCACTTTGCTAATACGGTTATATAATCTAAAACTTGTAATTTTTCTATATTTTTGGTACATTTAGAGAAAAAAAGGTATTACTTTTTCAAAAATGGAGAAATACATTTTGGATTTTTCGTTTTGCCATTCATAAAACATTCGCTTGGCCGATTAGAAGTTAAATGTTGTGACATGATTGAGATGTATCTTTTAACCATGTATTTTATTGGAAGTAGAATTATAGGTATAAACCCAGAAGGAGAACGAACTGTTGCTTTATTTTATTTCATTCGGAGGCATGAAATTTGTACCCCAGGTAGCACATATATGTCTGCCAATGTTGAAAAAAAATATTGGCCAATATTGCTGTCGATATTGGCCAATGTAAAAATGACCCCCCCCTGGCGATATTGCTGAATATCGATTTTACGACATTGATAAATATCTTTCTCTGATGTTGCTCAATATCGATTTTACAACATTGATAAATATTGTTTTCTGACATTGCTCAATATCAGTTTTACGATATTGCTCGATGTTCTTTTTCAACATTACTCAATATCTGCTTCCTATAATATTGATAGATATTTTCATTCAATATCCTTGATTAAACAGTTACTTGGTATAAAAACAGGTGTAATTCTAAGAACTGACACCAATTATGATTCAGATTTATATATATAATTTTTAATTCTTCTCAAAATGAATTACTTCTTGAAACCACTGTTAAAAAATTAATATTGTAGGAAATGTTTAATAACAAAAGACAGAAAAAGGGACACATACTGTTTATTGGCAGAAAGATAAACCAGCAACTCTTAGAAAGTTAAGAGGAAGGGTTATTGATGACAGATAATTTCATTCAAATAGAATTTTCCATTACTTAAAAAAAATTCAAAAATCACAATTCAAATAATTTATTTTATTTTAAAGACAGGCTATTATCTGATGGGCGAATTCTTCGCCCATTCCATTCTGCCGCACCAGCTGAGGTTTGCTTCGCCAAACATCTGACGATTTTTCCTCGTCCATATCTTTATACTTCGTAGCAACTGCCGCTAAGAGGGGAAAAAAGATATTTAGCTTTGGTTAAGAAACTTAAATTTAGAGATTTGAATACATTAAAACATCAATATCTATAAAGCAAATCTTCAAAATTTTTTATCAAAAATCTCTTTTTCAACCTTTAAAAAATCTTACACGTATACACGATCTTGTTAGACAGAAATTGATGTAAGCAAAATCGACATTCATTTGACTCAAATTTTACCCCAACAAAGTAGTACACATGATTTTAATTTATACATTTAAATATCAATACGTAACAAGAAATACATTACTTTCTAAGAGACAAGTTTTATTACTATACAATTTTTAAAATTTATTTTATCATGCTCAATGCAATATTTACCAATTTACAGTATATTTAAGCTTACCTAAGATAACAGTCGTTATTTCGTTGAAGGCTAAAAAGATTTTCCTTTTCGTCCATACCCGCTGAACTGCATTGCAAGGTCTTGGGCCAAAATCTTTTTGGTCAGACTCAATACAAAAGAGCAGGCTGTTTTGCCATTACCCACTCCGAGATAACGAACCTGAAAAATTGACATTCAATAAGTGCTTAATTCGTAAAGCCTTTGTAATGATAATTATTTTTAAAATACAGACAGCATTTACCATGACTGCTGATAGTTCTCTTTCCTCTTTCAGTTTTTCATTAAAATCTTTTAGTTCTTCCTCAGTGGTGATGGGTAGCTCCATCCCAGATGGAAGAAAATCTAATGTAGTATTTTCTAGATTTCATTGTAGTTCACTCCATTAGACAGTCAATTTTCTCATTTAACTCATTCATTTTAGAGTTCAGCTCCTCTATGTACTTAAACATGTGCTGAACTGCAAAATAAAAATGATTTTTTAATTTTAAAATATGAGGGAATAATGAAAGATCAAATACATTCAAACACTTTACATATGTATAAGAATCCTAAAAACAGTATTTAAAGAGAACTAAATTTACAAAAAGTGAGTACAGTAAAACTTGCTTAAAAGTTCTTGTTTAAAAAGTTTTACTGCATAATTAATAATTTGCTGACATTCCTTGTTTAAAAAGTTTTAAACGGTAAAGCTCAAAAGGTTTATTTCCTTAAAACTTTCTTTCCTTATTTTCTAGATCATTTACACCCAGGGGTGGCCAACTTTGGGTTGTTAGTGCCCCTTTTGGTGAATAATTATCCACTTAAGATATGAACAGAGTTGTGTGCAATTGATGAATTGCACACAACTCTAAAGAAGACATCCAATTTTTTCACACCTTTCCGCTTAAAATCGAGAGATTTCAAGCAACAAACTATTGTAGCTAGTCTAGCCGCTGCATTTTAAGCATAAATATGTGTGTGATCGAGCTTTAACAATAATACATTAAATTTAATATTTTATGTGTTCTAATAAGCAGACTAGTCACATATAATCAATGAAAAGCTTAGAAAGGTACAGCTTTCGAACAGATGTAATCTTTTTTGTGTTAGATGTTTGAGTCAAGAATGAGGATTGGTATTACCAGTGTGATGGGGTGTCTGCATTTTAGAATAAGTTAACCCTACTGAAGTAACAATCCTGGTCTTTCAAATAGAATTAAATAGAAAAGTACAGCAAAGAGTGATTTCACATATAATTACCACATACAAACAGAATTTAACAAAAACAGTTGTTAATAAAAAATTACATAGGGCAGTCTGAGTGATATCTTTATTTTTAGAAGCCACATCTTTAGTGGTTTGAGAAAATGCCTGTGAATTACAGTATGAGATAAATCAATATTTTTAGTGATCGGTTCAGAATTTTAAACGATTAGCAAATTCAGATAACTTAAAATTAAAAAGCTTAAAATTCTTAATTATTTAACCCTTCAACTGGCTTCTACCAGTCTAAGAATATTAAATTCAAAAAAATACTTTTGGGTACAGCTGTAGTCTCTGCCGCGCGCGGTGGCAACGACTCTTGGCGCGGCTTTTGGCGTAGTTATAAGCGACTCATACCGGGTGATGGTAACCCATTTTTTTCTCGAATTTTCTCCTGGTTAGGGTTAACCTGTTTTTATGGCAACCTTGCCGGCGTCCAGTTCTGTCCAGCATTGGTTGTTCTTTTTAGTTTGGACACGGTGGAGAGCGGGTCTTTTTTTTTCAGGATAGAAGTGGAGAGGGGGTCTTTTTTTTTCAGGATATTGCATCAGGTTGTACTTTTTCGGTTTATTTTATTTCATTATTTCTAGAATTCCTTATTTAAGATGCCTTCTGTTTTTAGTATTGTAGATTAGTTTCAGACTTATCTGCAATACTAATACTTATTGGTTGTTCTTTTTAGTTTGGACACGGTGGGGAGCGGGTCTTTTCTTTTTAGGATATTGCATCAGGTTGTACTTTTTCGGTTTATTTTATTTTATTATTTCTAGAATTCCTTATTTAGGATGCCTTCTGTTTTTAGTATTGTAGATAAGTTTAAGGAGAATTTTGCTCGCAATTTAAAGTTTTCTTTTTCTGGTGGTAGGCTAACTTACGGGACTGAGGGAGTAGCTAATCGTTTTTTTTGTTACGAGTTGTGTCGAGATAAAGAGCTTTTTTAAAATTTTTTAAAGGAAACGGGATTAATTAAATCTAAAGTTTCATGTGATAAATGTAACGGGGATATGACTTTTTCAGTTAGGAATGCTGTTAGCGATGGTTACACATGGATTTGTCGAAATCGTCGGGATGATAAGCTTTGTCGTAGTTATAAATCTATTAGACACGGGTCATGGTTCCGTAAGAGTAATTTGAAGATGGAGGAGATTTTTTTTTTTGACATATGAGATTTTAAGGGGTACAAAGACGGAAGATATAGGGGAGGAGTATTTTTTTGCATCCCACACTTTAGCCGATTGGCGGCAGTTTGTTAACGAGGTGATTTCTGATTTTGGATTTCTGTTTAAACAGGAAACCCTCATTTACAGTGAAATCTGTTAAAATAACTTATATTCTACTTATGTACATTTTTTGATTCATTTCATCCATATGTACAGTATAGATTCACTGTTGGAAATTGGAGAAAAAATGGGTTACCCTCACCGGCATGAGTCGCTTATAACTACGCCAAAAGTCCATATAATTAATCAATATTTGCAGTGTTTTTCTAGTCAAAATGTTGTTTAATTCAGATTTACATAATTCTTCCTTACGTATGCAGTATATATTCGATGTTGGAAGATTTCCTTGGCGACATAAAAAGTGCGCCAAACACGGCGCCAAAAAAACGCGTTGCCACCGCGCGCGGCAGAGACTACAGCTGTACCTACTTTTGCAATTGATTGCATTTGGCAGAAAAGATCTTACACTACAACAGAACAAATGTTGTTTGAAAAGTACAATAAAAGTATTAGTGGGTAATTCATCAAGGAAATTAAATTCAAAATGTTTTTTAATTATCTGGCATTTTTCTACAAAAGAACAAGTAAATGGGAAAAACCTTTTATTACTGCATAGAGTAGCGTATTCGTAACGTACTGTAATGCGGCAACCAAACATACACAGAACGACCACGTGACCAAACATGGCTTCAGTTCAAAAATAAATATCGGCCAATATCAGCTCAATATCCTTTCATTGACATCGTTTTCACAATGTCGCCAAATATCAATGCAATATCAAAAAATATTTAAATTTTTTAAAAATGGCTAAAACAATCCAGTATCATTCTTTACATTATTAATACATGATTATGATATCATAAAAAATGTTATTTACTGTCTTCCTCATTATATAAAATTAAACAACATCTAAGAATATCGACAGATATCGTAATTCCGATATGCGACATTCAAAATATTGGCCGATATTGGTGGAATGTTGGCCGATGTTGTTGTGCTACTTGGGACAAAAGATTAGCGACACTGCCAGGATATTTATGAAGGAAATTCAGCGGGAAGTTGATCCGCGTGAAAAGAATTCAAACCGAAACTGAAGTTCTTCCATGAGTTGAGATGTCCTTTTTAAGCAGCTGCCAGGTTTGAAATTTATAAAGCTTCTTTACGTAGCTAATAGCAATCATTTTTATTTTAAATTATGTTTTTTTCTAGTTATAAAACATGTATTAGAATACTTTTAAATATTCTATCTTGCTTCTAAACAAATTGTGATTTTTTTTAATTTTAAGTTTGCGTATCGTTCACCGATATGCAACTTCCTGTTTCAAGTGAAGTGAACTTGAACGAAAACAAAACATTTCGAAATCAAAATAAACATGAATTCTTTATGATGATTACACCGCTAGAAGATATCCTATTACAATATTGAAGAATGAACTTATAGAACATCTTCACGAATTTCTTTATTTTTGCTGTCGGACTTAGCAGCATAGTACGGACGACATTTTTTTTTTCCCTTCAAGCAACGAAAGTCTCGTTCATTTTTCATATACAACTTTTCCTCATTTCTCACTTTCCTGAAGAGAAGGTAAGTGACTTTACATTACCTAATTTCGAAAAAAGGGGTCTGGACCCGAATACAACTTTAAAAAGATGTAGCAAGATGACGTCTTCAATATTTAGGGTTACCGAAGAAATGAGTAACATTATGGAGGAACCCGACGTAGATCCGACAATTTCGTTCAACCCTAAATTCCTAAAAACCAACGATAAAATTGAAAACTCAATAAACTATGCATTTCAAAAAGGAGCCACCTCCTGCAAACTATTTCTCAACCCATCTAACACCAATACTATCCCAAGAAACAATCCAAAAAAAATCAAAGAAGAGATTATTTACAAAACTTCAGATTATAAAAAAATCACAGACTTAAATTTCACAAGATCCGGAAAATTATTCATTTCAACAAACGATCCCACAGTAGCAAGTAACCTTATTAACATAACAGAAATACAAGGAGTACCGGTAATCCCCCAAGTTATATGGGAAAGCCTAACTACGAAATTCTTAATATTTGATATTCACACCTCAACCACTTTAAAAGAAATTGCAGAAGAACTCACTACTGAAAATGACATCTGCATTTTGGAACTAAGAAGATTTCAAAAAGGCTCCAAAGAAGGAGTATATCCAATACTAATAACTTGCTTGGGAACTATTCCCAAATCAATTAAAATATTTCTAACAAATCAAAAAATAAATCAATTCATAGACAAACCAAGACAATGCACTACATGCTTCAAATTCTCCCACAATACCACCCATTGTAAAACCGAAAATATATGCGTAACCTGTGGAGAAACAAAACATACGGATCCATGTCAAAAACCAATAAAATGCATAAACTGTGGACAAAACCACAGAGCTGACTATAACAACTGCCCTTATAAAATAAGAGAAGCAGATTTCCTTCAATATAAAGCATCAAACAGGTTAACTTACAGCGAAGCCAGAAGAAAATATTTCACCAAAAAAAACACATACTCAACAAAAATATCATCAAATCAAAACAATGAAATAAGCCAAATTGAAAAATCCCTTGATCAGCTGACAAGAAAGCTTTACGAAACATTCTCAGAAAAATTAGACCAAATGCTAGAAAAAATGTCTGATATGTTCATGTCAATGGCAGAAATGAACATTAGCAACATGAAATCTCAAACCAATGATAAAACAAATATAAGCCCACCAAGGGAGAAAAAAAAGAAAACGGATAATGGAACAAAAATTAAAACAATTACACCCCCAACGATACTCAACAATGATAATTCCCTGAACTTTAGCAACAAGGAAAGTCGAATAGATAAATCAAAAAGAAAAAGTTAAAAAAAAAAAAACCATGCACATTATACAATGGAATGCAAGAGGGATTCAAAATAAAAAATGGGTCCTGGACACAGAAATCTTTAAGACAGCTCAAATAATAGTAATTCAGGAAACATTTTTAAAACCTCATCAAAATTTCCATATTCCACATAAAATAATTTACAGAAGAGATAGACCACACAAAATTGGAGGAGGCCTAATAATTGCAATATCTGAGAAAATTCAATCAAAAATAATTGACATTGACAATTCAACTGATAACAATGAAAATGAAATAATGGCTGTCCAATACATACAAAAAATAGACCTTTTATGATCATTAATTTCTACTCCTCTAATGGCAAAATTGAATATAAAACTTTAAACAATATCTCAAATAACATAAAAAATAATAGTTTCCTCCTCGGAGACTTTAACATAAAACATGACCTCTGGGGAGGCAATTCACACTCCACTGCAGGCCAAACCTTGTTCAATTGGACATTGGAAAAAAACCTTTGCCTTATCAATCACAATAAACCAACCCACATTGCCCCAAATGGAACCTTTACTCTTATCGATCTATCTTTTTGTTCTTCTGATATATTTCCTATCTGCAATTTACATATCGAAGATGACAATTATGAAAGTGATCACTTCCCAATCATAATAAACATCGAAAATGAAACTTACTCACCATTTAAAAAAATTTTCTACAAATGGAACAGAGTCATAGAACAACTTAATTCTAACATTACCAAAGAAAACTGTAACAACTATGACCAACTACAATATCTGATAGAAGAGACCAAATCAAGAAATAGATTCATGAAAATAAATTACGAAAAGATAACAACACCATGGTGGAACACTAAATGCAATCAATTACTTTTCTTAAAAAAGCATTATCTAAAAAAGGCTAGAATCTCTCTCAAAGATGACCATTGGATCAAATACAAAAAGTTCTCTGCAAAACTCAAACAAGCTATTCGAGACAGCAAAAAAAAAATACTGGGATGAGGTCTGCAAAATGCAGCAAAATTCTTACTTTCTCTTTCATATATTCAACATATTAAATCGAAGAAAGAATGAAAAGCAGAAATCCAACATTATTCTACAACTCAACGGCAAAGAAATCTTGTCAATAAAAGACCAAACCAATACCTTCGCCAAATTCTTTGCTACAAACGATAATCACAACCCTATTCCTATCGACTATAATAATATAGAAAATTTTGATTTAAACAAACCAATAACATCAACAGAACTGAATAATGCAATAAAAAATACTCGAATTTCAACACCTGGTGAAGATGGCATCTCAGCACAAATTTTCAAAGGATTAAACCAAGAATCAACTACAATAATAAAATCTATTTTTAATGATATCTAGCTTAACTTCAAAATACCAAATAGCTGGAAAACAGCACTAATAATTCCTATTCATAAACCACAGAAACCAAACAATAATGTCACTTCTTACCATCCCATATCTCTTACTTCAGTACCTGCAAAAATATTCAAAAGAATTTTATCCCGAAGAATCTCCTCTTTCTTAATTAAACATAATAAAATTGAACCTACTCATCTTGGCTTCTTACCTTTCAGAGACAGTCAAACAGCAATCCAAACACTATTTTCGACAATAAAAAACGCCCATTCTCAAAAAAAATTCTTAATTGCAATATCTCTAGACATAAAATCTGCATATGACTCAATTTATATAGATGGCCTAATAATGAAATGTCTCAATATAGGACTCTCAGGAAATATCTCCAAATGGCTTCATAACTTCCTTCAAGATCGGACAATAAGGGTAAAATGGGAAAACACCATATCAAACCCAATTGAAATGAGAAGAGGAGTTCCTCAGGGTAGTGTTCTCTCCCCAATTCTTTTCACAATATTCATGGCAGATTTTCATGAAACAATACCAATGGGTGTTAACTACATAATCTATGCAGACGATATCCTTTTTTATTGTACCCACGACAATCCAGATTACATAAAAAAAAAATTACAAAACACAATAGAAAATATCAGTAGATGGTGCAACTATTGGAATCTTAAAATATCCCATAATAAAAGTTCAATTATAAACCTATCAAAAAAAAGAACTACTTTTGACTGGTGCTTTTCTATGAATGGCAACGTGATCGAATGGACAGATGAACTAAAATTCCTCGGCATCACAATCTCCAAATATGGTAATCTTAATTACTTCATCAAACAACTAAAAATAAAAGCATATAAACGCATAAATATCCTTAAAGCCCTAGCAAATAAAAATTACGGTGCTCGCACACATCACTTAATACACCTAGCAAAAACATCAATTTGTAATCTCTTCCATTATAGCAGTACAATTCTAAACTCATGCAAAAAAACAAACATAAATCATTTAGAAATATGTCAAAACATGGCATTGAGAACTGCATGCGGACTCCCCAACTGGACTCCAAATATTATTCTCCACAAAATCACAGACCCAATCCAAATTAAAACCCAAATAAAAAAAAATAAGTAATAAATTCTGGATAAAGCACATTTCTTTGGGAACTTTCTCCCCCTTGCATTCCATTATTCAAGATAATATTAATTTACTCGAACAAAATAGTTCGTCGATTATCTCTTGTTTTGAATTACTTGAAGAAGACTTCAAGACAGATCATCTCATCATGTTCATCTTTCCAGTGGAATCATTCCCACCTAACATCTCGTTTTTTATCGAAAATTTGGATTTCCAAACAAAATCCCTACCAAATAATTGCATCCAGGCTCTCTTTAAAAATGCGACTGATCAACTACTCTTTAATCATCACCTAATAGCAACAGATGCATCTAAAACAAGCAATATTACAGCAATTGCAGGATATTCAAACAAATTAATAATCAAATACAGAATCAGCAACATCAACTCTATCTTTACTGCGGAAGCCTTAGCCCTATGCCAAGCATTAGATGAACTTATTGACTTTAACACTAATAACTGTATCTTCACCGATAGTAAATCTGTATTACTGGCTCTACAAAACTGTTCCATCAAATCATCGAAAGTAATCCTACGACTTAAAAACAAACTAATCAACACCGCAAAACTCGTTACAAATTTAAAATTAATCTGGGTTCCAGCACATAAAGACATTGAAATAAACGAAAAAGCAGATCAACTCGCCAAATCAGTAAAAGAAGAAGACATCTTTCTTGAATGGTTATCGCCGGAAGATACGACAAAATACATAGCAAACAAGTTGGACTTCTCTGATCGATCAATATTCAATCATAGCAAATACTACCAAATCTCAGGCAACCTTCCAAACATATATGACGTAACAAACACTCTGAAGTCAAGAAAAGAAGATGTTTATTTTTCAAGATTTTTATCCCGAATGCTGATCACTCCAGATCTCCTATTTAGATTCAAACTAGCAGACACAAATCTCTGTGACAGCTGTAAAGTTATCGACTCATTTCAACATATCATCTTCGTCTGCAAAAAGTATTCACGCCCTAGAAAAAAACTCATCGAAAAAATAAAATTCCAATCTCAAAACTTCACCTTCAAAAATCTCATAAAAAGCATCATAAATAAACCACAACAAGCTAGAGACATAACTAGATTTCTCATATCAATTGAAAAGTTCTAATCTCGTATTTTTCTCTTAAATTTAGATCAATTAGGAAGATTGGAGACAAAAGCCTGATTCTGCAGCTAAAAGTCTCAAGAAAAAACCAACCAACCAACCAATTCTTTATGATTTCTAAAATAACGGTGTGAATCTCCTGTTGGATTACTATTAATGGCGAATAACTTTTTCGGGTGCGAATCGCGTTATTTTTATCTATTGCCCCTTATTTATTATCTTTTAATTATCTTGCTCAACAAATCGTTCCACAAAGTTTTCTTAGCGCCAGGTATTTTTATGTATAATTTTATTTATGATTGACTTTTAATGCTTTGTATTTCATATATTCCTTTCGATAAAACCATATTTTATCGAATCTTAATATCTGTATTTTTAGTTTCATCCTAATCCCAAATGTAAAGGAATATTACCTGTCGCAATTGCAAACAAACGAGCTAAAATGATTGCATGTAGATTCTTTTCGTATTTCTTAAAATTCTTTGGTACAGCTTAGAAAAACGCATACTTTGGGGGAACGCTGTTGGTACGGTTTATGGCGCACTTTTTATGTCGCTAAGGAAGAAATTCGCAATTTCGTTAAAAAAAAAACGCGGACTTTACTATGTAAAAAACCTTTTGCATAGAGTTGCCATAAAGCTGGATCAAAACACCAATGTTACCATGTTTGGCGATATATCGCTAGTGCCCCGGATTCGACATCACCACGGAAATAGTTAGAAAAACGATCGTTTTTCTCAACGGAAAATAATTAGCCTTATTATCGCGAACACTTCTACAAACCCAAGTGTAACAGTCAAAGTGAATTTTTGCAGTCAACTTCATCAGAACATTGCATCTATCGCACAAAAAAATCATCCGATTTAATAATTCCTGATTATTTTTCCTAAATTTACCCTACTACCAGGAAAGAAAACTTCAAATTTTGTGAAACACTCTGAAACTTTTCTACAATACTCAATACAGAAGGCATGCTAAAATAGAAAAAGATAATGATTTTCAAAAATAGCAAGAAACAATATAACCTGATGCGACTGCACTGGGCCATGATTAAAATCAAACTAGACATTTTAATTCTTCCAATTTCCATGAAACGGAAAACAATTGAAATTTATTTTTAGAACCAATGAATCAAAGAATAATTAAACAGAAATGAAAAGAACATTCTAGAATATTCCAAATGAAAATTTAAACTTTCCGTTTGCCGAGGTTGCCATAAAAGCGGGATAATCCTAATAAAGATGGGCTGCCTTTACCTGTCCTTACTCACTATAAAAATCTTCCAAAAGCATTGCCACAAAAGTATGCATATTTCAAAGCGGTACCAAATTTATTAGTATGTTAATCACTCGAAGCTCCTTTTTAGAATTCTGAAGAATAAGTCCTCTCAATGACAGGAGATGTTTCAAATCAGTTGAAACCTTTCCACCTCCTATATGCATCACAGACTGGACAGGCTAAAGCTCTTGCAGAAGAAATTACCGAGCTAGCTCCGCTTCATGGACTGAAAGCCATTACATTCTGTCTTAGCTTGATAGATAAAAAGGTAGAGGTACAACTTTGATCTACGCATACTTTTGTGTCAACACTTATGGTGCGTTTTTTTATGCTGCCAAAAAAGAAATTGTTAGAAAAATAATTTTTCTTAATGGAAAATAATAAGCTTTAGTGGAAACTATTTAACGGAAACTTAGAAAATTTAGAGAAAACATTGTTTTTCTTAACGGAAAATAATTAGCAGAAACAGTTGGAAAATAGTAGTTTAAATATCTTTTTAGTTTTTAGACTATTAAGCTCCTTCCAATCTAAATCTCTAAATTTAAACTTTCCGCTTGCCGAGGTTGCCATAAAAGTGAGAATCCCAGGTAGTGCTTCTTTTACCATCTTGAATATGAAGTCCCTTGGTGAAGGTGCCTTATGAGGGACATTGCATTTGGGGAGCAATTCTGATTACTCGCCTTTTTTGTTTATTAGCTTTTGCTTATTTATACTGGTGTCAAAGATATTGAGAGCCAGTGATTTCACTTGTATTGATATATCAATTTTTCCTCAAGTTTTAAGGCCCCAGTCATCAGACTCCCTAGGTCCCTATTTTCTGATTTTGCTGTCAGATTAAGTTGAGTGAAATGTATGCTCTTCTGCCCATATTAACTGCATATTTGTCATAGTTATACCTCAGATTTGGGTGGAGCAGGGGCCGCTGTAACCCAGTTGGAAGAGTGACGAATTAGCAACCGGAGGGTTGCGAGTTCGAATTTAACCGAAGACCATCTTGTACAAAGAGGGCTGGTGCATGTTCAATCTGTCATAGCCTCAAATGTCCTAAGTTTGGTGAATGGGGGTGCCAGCCGAGGTGTGACCTCGTCATCTGATCATGGTTCAAAATTATGTGGTGGTGTTCTCGGATCTTTCCCTTCAGGATTGAACCCGGACTGTCACCAATAGCCCGTTCTGTTGCTCCAGTGCGACATTAATTAAATACCTACCTTCAAGCAAGCTCCTCCCAAATATTTGGGAGGAGCTTGCAATATTTATTAATCAAACTTCTTGACGTTCTTGAACTTAAACTATATTTCCTTCAAGCAAGTGGGGCCGTGATAGCCCGGTTGGAAGAGTAGCAGATTAGCAACTGGAGAATTGCGAGTTCGAATCCAACCAAAGACCACAGGGATGCTGGTGCATGTTAAATCTGTAGTGGCCACAAATATCCTCAGGTGGACTTGGTGTGGAAGTTTGGAGAGTGTGGCGCCAGCTCAGGTGTGACCTCGTCATCTGACCATGGTTCAAAATTACATGGTGTTGTTCTTGGATCTTTTTCTTCAGATTTGATCCCTGACCTTCGCCAATAGCCCGTTGTGTTACTCCAGTGTGACCCTAATTAAGAAATACCTAAAATACCTGGGTGGAGCAGGCCTCAGCCATAAAAATAATAGGCACAATTCCCCATCTGTTATATAATCCATTTTTCCCCTCTATTAGTCTTTAGTTTATCATTATTCAACTCTTATTTCAATTCAATGGCCATACACAGCTAATATGTTCAAACATGCTATCTGTTCTCTTATTTTCTATTATCACTTTTACTCTTCAGTTTTCAATTGAAGAAGTGTCTTGTGCCGTGTTCATTGTTTCCACCACTGGAGACGGCTGTCCACCTGACACAGCCGTCAAGTTCTTCAAACGCATCAACCGCAGCACACTGAAGAGCACGCATCTGGTGAAATTGAATTATGCTCTATTAGGTAATATGCAATTTGGAACCACCTCTGCTCTGATTTATCAAAGGTTCTCATCAGTGTTTCTATTTAGCTCTCGGTGACTCGAATTACATCCGCTTCTGCAAGTTCGGCCGTTCCCTGGAGAGTCGACTCGAAACTCTGTCTGCCAAGCCATTTTATGCCACAGGATATGGAGACGATGCAGTAGGGTAAGAGGCATTTTCCTTTACTTATTTAACACAAATTCATCAATTGTTTAGAGGCCGTCGTGGTTCAGTGGGTATGTCCACTGCCCTAGCAACCTTCGAGTTGTAGGCGGCACAGTTTGATTCCTGTCGGGTGCATTCCTCCCTGGGTGTATTTCTGTCTTCTGTGTCCATAAAGCTTTCAATGAGTGTGTGTCAGTTACTTGATATTGTGTGTATATTACTTGATATTGTATGTCTTGCGTCTGGTGCAGCATGGCCACACATGGCCCTTGCATCTTAAAATCCCCAAACCAACCAAACATCAATTGTTTAATCGGATCCATTTGCTTCTGGTCTTGACCAGGGTAAGGAAAATTGAGGTTCTTATAAAACAATTGGATTCAATTAATTTGAATGTGATCTTTATGATTTAAATAAATTTGTTGCCTTTATGAATTTTAGTTGCTGTAGCCAAGTTAGTAACAGGAGAGTTGTGAGTTCGAAACTCGGTCCAGCTCGTGTTCTTGTACACGTGTTCGAAACTCGTGTACACAGGGGCTGGTGTACATTAGATCTGTCATAGTCTCAACTGTCCTCACATTGGTGTGGAAGTTTGGAGAGTGGGGTGCCAGCTCAGGTGTTGTTCTCTGACCATGGTTCAAAATGACGAGGCGTGGTCCTTGTACCTTCCCCTTCGGGATTAATCTAGGACTGTCGTCATTAGCCCGTTGTGTTGTCCAGCGTGACGTTAATTAACTACCTACCTACCCGGTTTATAATCATATGGATGTTGGTGATTGTTTGTAAGTATTGGCCCCACTGGGTGCTCCTTCACAAATAACTCGTTTCGCCCCTTGTGCCAAAAACCCAAAAGATCAGTAGTCAGACATTTGAAATTTAAATAAAGTTTAATTGCTTGCTTTTCTTTTGCATAGATAGTTTGAGTTTGACAGCACACTTAATAGCAAATCTAGAGTATCTGACACTATGAGATAGCATTCCTTGACAAAATGCTTTGTCCTGTTATGTTTTTTATTGATATGATGTATTCAATCAAGAGAAGTATGCACATTGGTGTGCACCTGATTGCCCCTTTTGTTTGACAGGGAGCTTTATGGCTTGGAGTCATCTTTTAATCTTGCACTTTTCTATATGACATTCACATCTTAGTTGACGACCTTTTTTAGCTGGGTTAATTGTACTAGGCTGCCCATAGGAAATTATGATCCCCGAACTTTTCCTGATGTATGGAAAAAATGATGTATTAAATTTTTTTTCTGTAAATATATATATAAATGCTATATTGTACTTCTTGTCTATAATTTAAATTTTGAATTCTAGTTTGGAGAACTCGGCACAGCCTTGGATACACAGACTGTGGCCGGCTTTGCGCGAGCAGCTGGGCTTGAGTTCTGCTGTAATGAATGGTGTCTATGAATCTCTCCCAACCACAGACAGTTCTCCGAGAATATCTGACACAATGGACTGTCTGACTCTCAATGATTTGCCTAGTCTACTCGAGAGCTGCGACATCGGAAAGCTTCGATTTCCTAAATTCCCTCCTCCCTCGTTACTCCTATCCTATGGAGAAGAGTCAGTAAGTTTGTTTTCAGCTTATCTTATGTCATATTATCAGTTGCCCCGATCTTAAAGGGGCTTGTGATCTGTCGTAGCCTCAAATGTCCTCATGTTGGCGTAGTGTTGAAGTTTTGAGAGTGAGGTAGACCTCTCAAAACTTCAACCGCGATCTGACCGCGATTCAAAATGATGAGGTGTTGTCCTCTGATCTTTCCCTTCTAGATGGTTCCCGGACCATCAATAGCCAGCTGTGTCGCTCCTGTGCGATGCTAATTAACTACCTTCTTGCACTTGCCCTTTATTAATTTTCGGTCAAAAAATATCAAATAAGAATTTTAAAACTTAATCTTAACACTAATATATAAAAGGTTGACTCAAATCACATCATATTGTAATTTTGCTTGAAAATGTACAGTGATCAAGCATTTTTTGAGGTAATGTTGCCTTCAGCAATAATCTTAACAGTTTGAACAACATAATCTTAACAATTCAGCTAGCGCATGTGAAAAGTACATGAAATGCATGCTATGGTAATGTACAATTTAAGCCTTGCTGTTTCATATGGCCCTCGTTCTGTTGCCGGGCTGCGGTAGCCCAGTTGAAAGAGTAGCGGAATAGAAACAGGAGGGTTGCGAGTTCGAGTTGAACCAATGACTGTCATATACAAGGGAGGCTGGTGCATGTTCAATCTGCCATGGCCTCCAATGTCTTCACGTTGGTGTGGTGTGGATATTTGGTTCTTTTTGGGATTTATCTCTGACTGTCTCCAATAGCCTGTTGTGTTGCTCTAGTGTGACTTTATTTAAAATACCTACCTGTTGCCCTTTTTCCTCGTCTTGGTGACTACTTTCTCAATTCTGTTTCAGGAAAAGCAGCCTTTTGTTCCTAGTGCTAGTGCTGTTCTCAGTTTCCAGGAATCCCCTCTCACACCAGTGAGGCTGAATTCTGCCAGGAAACTCACCTCAGGGGAAGATGTCAAAACAACGCTAGAACTGGAGTTCCACTTTGAGGTAAAAAGGCAAATTTTAGTATTGTGATTAAATGTGATTATAATAATTGATTTCTGTTGGATACTTTGCTGTTCTCTTGACTGTAAACAGTCTGAGTTCACTTCAGATCATGCCACTTTTGATTGATTGGATCACATTCAAAAACTAGTCTATAGGTAACATGCTCTAAAACTGGTCACAAGATAACATACCCTGAAATTATGAGTAACACACTCTGAAACTAGTCACAAGGTAACAGCCTGAAATTAGTCTCTAGGTAACATTCTAAAACTAGTCTCTAGGTAACATTCTAAAACTAGTCTCTAGGTAACATTCTAAAACTAGTCTCTAGGTAACATTCTTGATAACACTCTAGGTAACATTCTAAAACTAGTCTCTAACACACTTTAAAATTAGTCACAAGGTAACACTCACCCTGAAATTTGTCTTTTGGTAATGCACTCTAAAGCTAGTCTCTAGGTAACATTCTAAAACTAGTCTAGGTTACATTCTAAAATTAGTCTTGAGGTAACACTCTGAAACTAGTCAAAAGTAACACACCCGACATTAGTCTCTTGGTAACACTCTAAAACTGGTCTTTAGATAACACTCTAAAACTAGTCACAATGTAACATATTTTAAAATTGGTCACACAGTAAATCACAGAGTATGTAGCTATACATACGTAGCTATTTGCTCTGTGGATCGGATTTTTCAATGGATATGTAAATTGGGCCAGTTTTGTATGTGAAACAGCCCTATATTCTGATGGGTCAGAGACTGATATGTAAGCAGAGTTGGTTTGTATCCTAGTTATATTCTACAACGTACTGGTCATGTCCGTTTTGACATTTGTGAGCCATGTAGGCTTCCTTTTCTAATCTGCATGCTATATTTTATGTATGGTTTTGATGCTGGGTTTTTATGTATATTTATTCTACTAATAAATTTTTGAATCTCAGTGCTATGTTCGTTTTCAACTGTGCTAAACCACTCATTCTCCATTAACGTACCTTACTCTGCTACATTGTTAGCCCGTTGGGTTAACAATTTGAATTTCAATATAAAATTTTAATTTTGGCTGATTACTTACTTGAAAATTAAGCATATATGCCCCTGGGCCTAGGTTCAATTATGTACTTTTTTAACCTGCGAAATGCAGAGTTCACTCACATACTTCACTTGAATGTTTTATTTTTTTATTTAAAGTCTCCTTTGTGTAATTGTTGTGTGCCGAATTAACGGACACACCACTTCAATCCAATTAAATCTAATTCATAAGGTGACTGACACAAATCAGTCTGATGCCATTTTTTATTTCCCTCACTTCGTTTTCTTTCCCTCATTCCAGTGACCAGTGATACTCATTATAAATTCAAGGAATGTTCCAGAATGTTCCATCACACTCTTTCCTCCTGACAAATTACAGACAGTCTATTTTAAAATGGTGAATCGGAAGACCCAACTCCCCCAATAAACAGCCCCCAAAAGAAACCAAATTAATAGCGCAGAAAGGGGAAACACTCTCGTCTAGCTCTGCTCTGCTTACGCAAGGGGGCCGCAGTAAAGAGTAACGGATATGCAACAGGAGGGTTGTGAGTTCCAATCCAACCAAAGACCATCATGTACAAGGGGGGCTGGTGCATGTTAAATCTGTCGTGACCTCTGTCCTCACGTTGGCGTGGTGTGGAAGTTTGGAGTGTGGGGTACCAGCTCAGGTGCGACCTCGTCATCTGACCATCGTTCAAAATTACATGGTGTTTTTGGATCTTTCCCTTTGGGTTTGATCCTGGACCGCCCCCCCCCCAGTGCGATGTTAATTAAAATACCTACCTGCTTATGCAAGGATAAAAAAATGACAGCGGTTTGTCCGGCTGTACTATATAAAATTTGCCATGCTTGTTGCTAAAAATTTGTCATGCTGATAGTTGAAGTCTGGATGAAAGGGGCCCCACAATGCACAGATATCTTTTTTATAATTCCATGGATTTAACTCTACCGGCGTGTAGCCCTTTGGACGCTACACCCTGTTATGTTTTTTTTCTTATGTTCGTCTTTTGTGTCCCTTCCCTATTTTGCTATACTCCTTTTTTTAAAAAATTGTCAGGTGCATTCCTCTCTGGGAGCGTTTCTCTCTTCTGTGTCAGTAAAACTTTCATTGTGTGTCTATTACTTGATGTTTGTATGTCTTGTGTGTACAGTATGGCTAAATATGGTCCTTTCGCTATAAAACCCCAATACCAACCAACCTTTTTTTTTATTTCTTTTGTGGCATCACCTTTCTTTACATTCATGATTGTGTGCTAATTATTCTGTGTTCATAATTTTAAGATAGTGATTTATGTGCAATGATAAAGCCAAGTACCATTAATAAATTGTACTGATAATTGTTAACCTTGAAATATCTTTGTCATTTATTGGTTAGCATTTAACCTGATGATACTTTAATGATATTAGCGCGCGATGTACTGAGATATCGAATTCGGTTATCACAGTATTTCGAGCAGGTTTGGTTGCGATTATTTAAATCTTCCTATCACTATACAATCATATGCTTTCGTTGGAGTTCTTACACTGGACCCAACATAAAATCCAAAAGGGACCCAGCATAATTTGTTATGTAGTAGTTTGGGTGTACATCTGTAAGAAACCTGACATATCAATGAAAAAATCTTGGGTTTCTTACAGTTATATACTGGGTTGGACTTAATGGACTACTACATAACAAACATAACATCCACGTCTTATTTAATTAATACATCTTGTATGCCTTTTATAGGATGCCCGTATCCCTTTTGTGCCAGGAGACTCATTTGGATTCATTTGTATAAATCCACTGGATGAAGTGGACATTTTATTAGAAAGGTACTGCTTTGTTTTTATGTAACATTTTAAGACTCACATAGGTTTATGTATCACATGTTTTAATGAGTTTGTGTAAAGTTCCATTTTCGAACACTTTGTTTTGATTTAATCTTGCAATTGACTTCAATAATTTTGCCTCTATTCTGATCAATATGAAAACAAAATTGTTTCAAAATTAAAATTGCATGGGGCACATAACGGTTTTCGTTAGATTCATCCTTGTTCTCTTTAAAAGGCTGGCCGCAGTAGAAGCGTAATGGACTAGCAATCAGAAGGTTGCGAGTTCGAATCCAACCGAAGACCGTCATGTATATAGGGAGCTTGTGCATGTTAAATCTGTCGTGACCTCAAATGTCCTCACATTGGCAAAGTTTGGAGAGTGGGGTGCCTGGTCAGGTGTTACCACATCATTTTGAACCACCGTCAGATGATGAGGCTACATCAGATGATGTTACCTCATCATCTGACGGTGGTACAAAAAAAAGGTGGTGTTGTCCTCGGATCTTTTCCTTGAGAGGTTGATCCAGGACCATCGCCAATAGCCAGTTGTGTTGCTCCAGTGCGATGTTAATTAAGTACCTACCTCTTTAAAAGGCTTAGAAACTGTTTTATCTTGGTTTTACTTATGAGAGACTGCTTCTTTCAGATTGAATGTTCGGGACTATGCTGAATTGCCTGCGATTCTCCAAATTCCTGAGGCTCTGGCCTCTAAACGAAAGCTGCCTACTCACATACCACCTTACATCTCTCTTAGAGATGTCTTTTTGCACTGCGTCGAGATTCGATCCGTTCCCAAGAAGGTAATTTTACAAGCATTGAATAGTTTGCAGAGAAATATATATATTGTTTGAGACAGCTGTAAAGAATTGTGTTCAAGTTTTGTGTCGTCGCAAAGAATAGAATACTCTGAAACTAGTCACAAGGTAACACCCCAAAATTAGTCTGGGTAACACACTCTAAAGTTAGTCCCTAGGTAACACTCTGAAACTAATCACAAGGTAACAGCCCGAAATTAGTCTGGGTAACACACTCTAAAGTTAGTCCCTAGGTAACACTCTGAAACTAATCACAAGGTAACAGCCCGAAATTAGTCTGGGTAACACACTCTAAAGTTAGTCCCTAGGTAACACTCTGAAACTAATCACAAGGTAACAGCCCGAAATTAGTCTGGGTAACACACTCTAAAGTTAGTCCCTAGGTAACACTCTGAAACTAATCACAAGGTAACAGCCCGAAATTAGTCTGGGTAACACACTCTAAAGTTAGTCCCTAGGTAACACTCTGAAACTAATCACAAGGTAACAGCCCGAAATTAGTCTGGGTAACACACTCTAAAGTTAGTCCCTAGGTAACACTCTGAAACTAATCACAAGGTAACAGCCCGAAATTAGTCTGGGTAACACACTCTAAAGTTAGTCCCTAGGTAACACTCTGAAACTAATCACAAGGTAACAGCCCGAAATTAGTCTGGGTAACACACTCTAAAGTTAGTCCCTAGGTAACACTCTGAAACTAATCACAAGGTAACAGCCCGAAATTAGTCTGGGTAACACACTCTAAAGTTAGTCCCTAGGTAACACTCTGAAACTAATCACAAGGTAACAGCCCGAAATTAGTCTGGGTAACACACTCTAAAGTTAGTCCCTAGGTAACACTCTGAAACTAATCACAAGGTAACAGCCCGAAATTAGTCTGGGTAACACACTCTAAAGTTAGTCCCTAGGTAACACTCTGAAACTAATCACAAGGTAACAGCCCGAAATTAGTCTGGGTAACACACTCTAAAGTTAGTCCCTAGGTAACACTCTGAAACTAATCACAAGGTAACAGCCCGAAATTAGTCTGGGTAACACACTCTAAAGTTAGTCCCTAGGTAACACTCTGAAACTAATCACAAGGTAACAGCCCGAAATTAGTCTGGGTAACACACTCTAAAGTTAGTCCCTAGGTAACACTCTGAAACTAATCACAAGGTAACAGCCCGAAATTAGTCTGGGTAACACACTCTAAAGTTAGTCCCTAGGTAACACTCTGAAACTAATCACAAGGTAACAGCCCGAAATTAGTCTGGGTAACACACTCTAAAGTTAGTCCCTAGGTAACACTCTGAAACTAATCACAAGGTAACAGCCCGAAATTAGTCTGGGTAACACACTCTAAAGTTAGTCCCTAGGTAACACTCTGAAACTAATCACAAGGTAACAGCCCGAAATTAGTCTGGGTAACACACTCTAAAGTTAGTCCCTAGGTAACACTCTGAAACTAATCACAAGGTAACAGCCCGAAATTAGTCTGGGTAACACACTCTAAAGTTAGTCCCTAGGTAACACTCTGAAACTAATCACAAGGTAACAGCCCGAAATTAGTCTGGGTAACACACTCTAAAGTTAGTCCCTAGGTAACACTCTGAAACTAATCACAAGGTAACAGCCCGAAATTAGTCTGGGTAACACACTCTAAAGTTAGTCCCTAGGTAACACTCTGAAACTAATCACAAGGTAACAGCCCGAAATTAGTCTGGGTAACACACTCTAAAGTTAGTCCCTAGGTAACACTCTGAAACTAATCACAAGGTAACAGCCCGAAATTAGTCTGGGTAACACACTCTAAAGTTAGTCCCTAGGTAACACTCTGAAACTAATCACAAGGTAACAGCCCGAAATTAGTCTGGGTAACACACTCTAAAGTTAGTCCCTAGGTAACACTCTGAAACTAATCACAAGGTAACAGCCCGAAATTAGTCTGGGTAACACACTCTAAAGTTAGTCCCTAGGTAACACTCTGAAACTAATCACAAGGTAACAGCCCGAAATTAGTCTGGGTAACACACTCTAAAGTTAGTCCCTAGGTAACACTCTGAAACTAATCACAAGGTAACAGCCCGAAATTAGTCTGGGTAACACACTCTAAAGTTAGTCCCTAGGTAACACTCTGAAACTAATCACAAGGTAACAGCCCGAAATTAGTCTGGGTAACACACTCTAAAGTTAGTCCCTAGGTAACACTCTGAAACTAATCACAAGGTAACAGCCCGAAATTAGTCTGGGTAACACACTCTAAAGTTAGTCCCTAGGTAACACTCTGAAACTAATCACAAGGTAACAGCCCGAAATTAGTCTGGGTAACACACTCTAAAGTTAGTCCCTAGGTAACACTCTGAAACTAATCACAAGGTAACAGCCCGAAATTAGTCTGGGTAACACACTCTAAAGTTAGTCCCTAGGTAACACTCTGAAACTAATCACAAGGTAACAGCCCGAAATTAGTCTGGGTAACACACTCTAAAGTTAGTCCCTAGGTAACACTCTGAAACTAATCACAAGGTAACAGCCCGAAATTAGTCTGGGTAACACACTCTAAAGTTAGTCCCTAGGTAACACTCTGAAACTAATCACAAGGTAACAGCCCGAAATTAGTCTGGGTAACACACTCTAAAGTTAGTCCCTAGGTAACACTCTGAAACTAATCACAAGGTAACAGCCCGAAATTAGTCTGGGTAACACACTCTAAAGTTAGTCCCTAGGTAACACTCTGAAACTAATCACAAGGTAACAGCCCGAAATTAGTCTGGGTAACACACTCTAAAGTTAGTCCCTAGGTAACACTCTGAAACTAATCACAAGGTAACAGCCCGAAATTAGTCTGGGTAACACACTCTAAAGTTAGTCCCTAGGTAACACTCTGAAACTAATCACAAGGTAACAGCCCGAAATTAGTCTGGGTAACACACTCTAAAGTTAGTCCCTAGGTAACACTCTGAAACTAATCACAAGGTAACAGCCCGAAATTAGTCTGGGTAACACACTAAAACTAGTCTCTAGGTAACACATTCCAAACCTAGTCTTTAGGTAATATGCTCTAAAACTAGTCTGATGAACACACTCTAAAAGTACTGTACTTCAAAGAAATTTTAAAATCATCCCTGAAATAGAGAGTTTACAATAAAAATGTAACCCCTTCTAGATTGATATTCTGGGTGATGGCCCTGAATAAACCAACAGTGGCATCAACAGGTGGAAGGATTGATTATAGATTTTGATGAGTGAATATTGGTCAGTTATAAGTGCATTTTAGGTTGCAGTATAGAACTTTAACTGTGTAGAGGTGTTTAATATTCACACTATTCAAAAGTTCTCATTTCATGTCAATTTATTTTTATGCTGATTAGTTGATTCTAGATGTCTATCTGTCTTTGACAACACAGCAGGTAAATTAAAACTGGCCCTGAACTCGAAATTGTTTAATTCTGCATGTTTCCTATGGGGACATGGCTATTGCAATGGGGCTGCTTCACTATTCTTAAACATGCATTAAACTTAAAACAGATGAGTTTGGACCTGAAAATATTATACTTTGAAGTGAGATTTCTCTAGCTTAATTTAAAAAGGTTAAGAAATTTTATTTCTGTCCGTAACATCTTACTGAAGTGAAATCGATTTTTCGCAGTAACTGTTCCGAAGACAAAGAGATCAAAAAAGAATTTTGATTTGTGATACCTAGGCTGTGATAGCCCATTTGGAAGAGTAACAGATTAGCAACCGTAGGGTTGCAAGTTCGAAACTCGGTCTAGCCAAAGACCGTCATGTACACAGGGGCTAGTACATGTTAAATCTAAATATGTCGGGGCCTCAAATGTCCTCACGTTGGCGTGGTGTGGAAGTTTGAAGAGTGGGGTCGCCCAGATGGGGTGTTCTCATCATCTGACCATGGTACCAAAATTACGTGGTGTTATCCTTGTATTTTTCCCTTAGGGATTGATGTACAGATATATTTAGCACCTTGTGTAGTGGCAACACTCCTGGTGCGTTTTTTGGTGCACTTTTAGTAGCAAGTTATGTCAGGTGAAGGTAACCCATCTTACTACAGATGTATCTAGCGCCTCGTCTGGTAGCAATGCTCTTGGCGCGTTTTTTAATGCACTTTTTATGTCGCTAAGGAAAGAAATCTTAGAAAAAATCTTTTTTTATCTTTATAATATAACATCTTTATAGATCTTTCCGCTTGCCAAGATTGCCATGAAAATGGGAATAACCCTGATAAAGATGGGTTGCCTTCATCTGCCATAACTCGCTATTAAAAGCTCGCCAAGTGGGTTGCCACCCGACGAGGTGCTAGATACACCTGTACCTCCATCCTTATTAGGGTTATTCCCGTTTTTATGGCAACCTCGGCAAGCGGAAAGATTTATAAAAATGTTTTATTTTTAAAGATAAAATATTTTTGCTAAGATTTCTTTCCTTGGCAATGTAAAAGATACACCAAAAAACATGCCAAGACGTTGCCACCAGACAAGGAGCAGATACATTTGTACAGGGATTGACCCAGGACTGTCTCCAATAGCCTGTTGCGTTGCTCCAGTGCGATGTTATTTATGTACCTCTTTTTGATTAGTGATACTTGTAATTTTTTATTTTACTCTAAAGAATGTTAATTCTTTTCAGATTCTACTATGCGTTTTAGCAGAATTTGCAATTGAAGAGGAAGACAAAGCAGCCTTGCTCTATCTGAGCAGCCAAGAAGGATCCAAGGCTTATACCGACTGCATCAGAAAGCCGTCATTATCCGTTCTCGACATACTGCTTCACTATAAGTCTTGTACTCCACCAATTGAGAGGCTCTTAGGTTTGCACTTTCTCTGACATTTAATTTTGTATCTCTGTTTTAGGAAAATAGCTGTTGTGTTGCTCCAGTGTGATGTTAATTAAAATACATATCTAAATACCTACTGTAGCGCATCAGCCCCTTAACGTGTGTCTCAGCGATATGCGCCTTGATTGGCGATGGCGGACCACGTGACACACTCTCCGCGAAAGAGAATGAACCCTTTTTCTCTAGTTGTTTACCAAGGCGAGCGTAGAACTGACGCGCTGAAGTTTTGTTCCCCCGAGATGTAACTTTTTATGTTTGTTTATTCTTGTAATTGTTTTGTCTTGTGCTTAATGTTAATTAAAATTGTTCTTTTGGCCAATTCTTGCATTAGTCATTGGACTCAGCTCTAAAATTGACGCCCAATCTTGTGGCCCGAATTAAAGCCTTTGGGAACAACTCGTTTTTTGTTCAGGAATCTAGGTCCAATACTGTTGGTATTGAAAGAAAAACACACCCTGTGTTTCATTGATGTTTAGAAACTCATCCCGAGTTAGCATACTGGTAGGAAAAGCCATGGTTTTAGTGTTCTGCAGCGGCGTCGAACTCACTATTTTAGGAAGCCTCATCCCAGGTGTATCCTATTGAATATAGGTGGAAATCCCTTCCACGGATCATCCTTATGCTCGTATCCCCAAGTGGTGATGAAGAATGAGATAAGTTTATTTTAATTTGTTTAAAATCATTCTTGTCTAGCAGTACTTTCGATTTGGCCAACCCGTGTCCAGCAACAGAATTTTGAAGTTTCGTTTTGTGTTCAAACAGTATTCTTGTTTAAAATATAGTGTGAAATCACTTCTTTAAATGTTATTATTCCTTTGGTTCACAAGTGCAAAGTATTTGTGTTTTATGAAAAGTTTTGTTCTTAAAGTAAAAGTGCAAAGTAGTATTGTTTTGATTAAGTGTACTGCTAGAATAAGTTTTTTTGAAAATACGTTATGTGTATTCATTTTGTAATAAGCTACTTTGTAAAAATATTAAGTGGTGTGAATTAATTGTGTTCAAAAGCGAAAGCCACAACAGCGTTATTTCGTTTGAAAAGTGCAAGAACCGATCGCATTCTGATTCGGTCATGTTCATGAGTCATAACTCAATAGATTCAAGGTCTGTTTTCTGCCAGCTGCATTAAAAAAAAAACCTCTCTAGATGTTTAAGCGATTTTTTTTCTTTATTTTGTGTTTGAGCTACATTGGGATTTCCTTTTGAGAGTTATTGGTTTTGTTAATATATGTATGAATCAAGTGCAACGTGCGCAGAAATGTGTTTATATTATGCCTTTAAGGATTAGATATTAGGAAATATGGATTTCATTCTGTTTAAGCATTGATGTTTCTTTTTGAATTTTGAAATATTACGAGAATTTATCATTTCTTTTGAAGTATTATTGAAATAAGACTAACTCACGAGTGGAATGTTATCTAATGTTTTGGTTTTGAATATTTAAAAGTGTTTTGGAATTTAATGTTCATAAATAACATGTGTTTAAGTGTTATTGGACAAATCTTAATGTTTTAAAAGTAATTTTGTTTAACAATGCTAAACAAGTAGTACCTATAAGAAGTGGTCATTAATTTAATTTTTTTTCTTCTTGAAAACAAACTGTGTGGGATATATTTAAAATTTTTTTTACTGAACTTGTTTACTTTCGTATTCAAAATTATTTGTACACTTCGTAACCTAAAGATGTCTTATTTGGCAAGAGCTCTTAAATGTGACCTGATAGAGTTGGCGAATGAACTCGGCATCGAAATACCTGCTGATGCTAGAGTAGTTGATATAAAAAGATTTATCACTGGAGATGAAAGTTATGATGAAGACTTCACGAAAAATCTGCTTCTGTCTATAAGCGAAAACCGTGCAAAAGAGAAAGCAGAAGAAAAAGAAAGAATAGCACGTGAAAATGAAAGAATAGAACGGGAAAAGGCTGAGGAAAAGGAAAGAATAGAACGGGAAAATGAAAGAATAGAACGGGAAAGAGCGTACGAGTTGGAAAGACTCCGTCTGCAGGTAGAATCTCAGAAATTGGAGCAGGTCTCTGGTTTTAATCATCTGTCTGCAGACCATCAACCCAACTTTAACTTGAAAAAGTTGCTACCTGATTTTGATCCAAATGATGGTGATATGACATTGTTTCTTCAGTTATTCGAGCGACAGATGAAAGTTCTTAAAGTAGGGAGACATAACTGGGTTGCCTATCTCTTGGGCCTATTACCTAATAGCGTGGCACAACTCATCGCCAGAGAACCAGAACAGAAGGCTCATGATTTTGATCACATTAGAACAATGCTGCTTCAGAGATTTAAATTAAGTGCTGAGAGAATGCGACAGCTCTTCGCAACTCACAAGAAAAGTCCTGAGAGCACTTGGAAGGACTTCCATTTTGAACTGCGTAGCTATTTTGAAGCATGGCTAGCAGAATTGAACATAACGGATTTTGAGAAATTGAAAGACCTCATGATCCTGGATCAAATGAAGAAACGTGTTCCTTCAGAGGTTAAGAACCATTTCTTGGACGTATGGAGCGAATGGGTCACCCCAAGTGACCTAGTGGAGAAGATGGACAGTTACGACAACTTACGTACTGTCAACCCGAAGCAACATGAAACAAAACCCGTGTTCCAAAAAAGAAATTACTATAGAACCCAACAATCACAATTGGAACAAAGAGATAATAGACAAAGCCTGCCAGGGATTCCCAGTAACAGTAGGCGGGATCCCGGGGTCCTCAGTCAAAGTAGGAGGGACTCCTTTTCACAAGGCAGAATTACACCAAGGGGTATTGAAGAGAAGAAAGAAATATCGTGCTACGGATGTGGAGCACCAGGAACCATCAAATCAAAATGCAAAAACTGTTCGTCATCGACAAGAAGGGAGCCATTCCAAGCGAACTCTATCCGCATGTATACCTGTCACACCGATGCATCCCCGTTAGCGCTAATAGATATCTGTATATCGGGAGTAAGAGCCAGGGTTTGTGTTGATAGTGGTGCCAGCAGAACAGTCGCTGGAGAGATCATGTACCACCAATTAAAAAAGATAGGAGTAGAGTTCCAAAGAGAAGTAGTAACAATGACTTTGGCAAATGGCTGTCAAACAACTGAAGAGGCTTGCACCGCCATGGTGACAATACAGATTGAAGGAAAATCAGTCTCGCTGAATTTACTGGCATTACCAAATGCAAAAAAGAATCGTACTCTACTAGGAACCGACTTTTTGGAAAAGTCCGGAATTGTTCTAGACATGAAGAACAAAAATTGGCATTTCTCTGACAATCCCTGTCGGAAGATTGGTTTCAAGAAAGATATCCCTGTAAAATATCTGCTATCTGTTGAAGACCCACCAGTAAAGAGTCAACAGCCTGTCGACAACTGTAGCAACAAAGGAAATTTTCATGAAGAAGATGAACGTTCAAGTTGCAACCAGCAACTCTCATACAGCCAAGCTATATCACCAAGCTCACTGCGTTCTGATGAAGGAGAACATTTAACGTCCGATCAGCGCAGAAAGATGAATGGTTTGTTGGAAAAATTTGAGTCTACCTTCAAGCTAGGGGGAGAGCCTACCCCTTTTATAGAACATCGGATCAATACTGGTGATCACGTTTGGGTCACCATGCACCCTGTGAGTAACGCAGAAAAGAAAAGGACTGCCAAATTCATGCCTCGACGTGACGGACCTTACGTGGTGCTCTCACAACGGTCACCTACAACTTATGAAATTGCAGATCCCAAAAATCCGACCACACCTATAGGAGTTTATCACTCTTCAGCTCTCAAGGAATGTAAAGCTACTGACAGTACTCCTGTGGTCCCGTTAAGAAAGAGAGGACGCCCTCCTAAAGCACGTAATGCTGACTCCTCGTCGGGACGTCGTCGGAGCCAGAGGGGGAGGTTGTAGCGCATCAGCCCCTTAACGTGTGTCTCAGCGATATGCGCCTTGATTGGCGATGGCGGACCACGTGACACACTCTCCGCGAAAGAGAATGAACCATTTTTCTCTAGTTGTTTCCCAAGGCGAGCGTAGAACTGACGCGCTGAAGTTTTGTTCCCCCGAGATGTAACTTTTTATGTTTGTTTATTCTTGTAATTGTTTTGTCTTGTGCTTAATGTTAATTAAAATTGTTCTTTTGGCCAATTCTTGCATTAGTCATTGGACTCAGCTCTAAACTACCTGTTTTAAGATGTCTCAGTTACCTGAATTTATCAAACACTTGGATATGAATTGTTTTTTTCCATGGCACTCTTTACAATGGTAGGGATGTGGTAGCCTGGTTGGAAGAGTAACGGATTAGCAACTGGAGGGTTGCGAATCCAACCAAAGACCGTCATGTACGAAGGGGGCTGGTACGCATTAAATCTGCCGTAGCCTCAGGTGTGATCACTTTGGCGTGGTGTGGAAGTTTGGAGAGTGGGATGCCAGCTCAGGCGTGACCTCGTCATCTGACCATGGTTCAAAATTATGTTGTGTTTGTCCTCGAATCTTTCTCTTCGGGGGTTGATCCAGGATCGTCTCAAATAGCCAGTTGTGGTTCTCCAGTGCGACGTTAATTAAAATACCTACCTACAGTGTTTTATGTTTTAATCTTGACCCTGTCTCTTGACCACTCTTAACCCTAGAGATTGGTAAGGTACGTAAAATTTACAGACAGTACACATTCATAATGTTCAACCTCTGGTTAAACTTTATACAAAGGGAGGCATTTGGTGAAGGAGGATGTCGATGAACCATTGTCCGATACCCACTCAGTGACGTTTCTTGAGCTTTACTCTATTAGAAAAATCTTGATAAGAAGGCATGAATCGTTACCCTGATACACTCTTGGTATCGTGGATATCACCCTGGAAGATCCCTTGCTCTCAATTGCGACAGACATTTAGACAGCACTCCTGCTTTTTCAGTGGCCATCTGAGGTGTCTCATATTTTGCTGTGGTCGCAAGATTCATCCTGTTTGCCTTAAATGACCAGGCCTCTCCAAAGCACATTCTCGAGTGCCTGGAGTTGTCCCGAGACGGCCTGTTTTCAGAACCTCTTTTGGTGTATGATTTTGTGCGGGTGAATAGACTTGTGGATTGGGTCTACCTGGAGCTATACATGGAGATTAACAACAACAAAGTATCTCAATTATCTGAATTTATCAAACGCTTGTATCTGAATTGTTTTTCCATGCTACTCTTTACAATGGTAGGGCCGCGGTAACCCTGTTGGAAGAGTAACAGATTAGCAACTGGAGGGTTGTGAATCTAACCAAGGACTATTGTGTACAAAGGGGCTGGTGCACATTAAATTGTGGTCTCCAATGTCCTCACATTGGCATGGTGGGGAAGTTTGGAGAGTGGGGTGCCAGCTCAGGTGTTATCTCGTCATCTGACTGGTTCAAAATGATGTGGTGCTAACCTCAAATCTTTCCCTTTGGGTTTGAACCTTGACCGTCACCAATAACCCGTTGTGTTGCTCCAATGTAAAACGCTAGACTATATTTCGTTTCAACACTCCAAGTGGTTTCGATGAGATATCTCGTCCTGATTCAAAACACAGACAAGGGTATGCTCATCTTTGAAAAAGATATTTGTGTGTGGCAAGACCCCAAACAACCAATCTTACAAAAGCAATGAAGGTCAAGCTTGCAAACTGCTGCATGGCAATGGTGAATTACTTGGCTGACTGGAACTGCCAAGTAAGAGGAAGGGGCTTATTTGGTTCCCTCAATCGCCACAAGACAGAAATACTTGAGGCATTCTTTAAAGTTATTTTATCTCAATTCTCAAAAATTAAGTGGGGCCGATAGCACCATGGCTTAGGAAATATAAGGGTTTTCTCTCATCTTATATTTACGAACACATTAATATCACAATAACGAAAATAATAGGATATTTTAATATCTTCCGCTGTAGTATACTCTTGATCACTCTATCCTTAGAATTTGTGGAGACTCCATCTAATTCTCCCAGCATTCAAAGATTTTTAAAGTGATACAATGTATAAACCATTGTTTACCAAAGTGGTTGTAACATTGTTAGAGGTCGATTCAGACTCAGGGGTCGATAGAAAAATATGACATGATTGTACGGTTAATATTTAATTCAGTTAATTTGGATTACCTCCATCCTGAATGACAACGCAATTAAGAAAAAAATATAGAATTCTGTGGCAATTTAAGGCTGAAACTTACTCATTTCGAACCCAACACTGCTAATCGTGCCAAGAGTTATAAAGCACACCCTTCACATTGACGACCTTAGTAAACTGTATGCTAAGTTAATAAAGGTCTTATTTTCATTTATAAGGAAGATTGTATTATTGTTATCTAAATTGAATTTTATATATTATTTATCACTCCTATCCAGTATGTAATGTTAAAAAGGATATCAAAAACAAAAACATATCCCTTTGATCTTCAGGCAATGTATAATATATACTATATTATACATACAATAAACACTAACTAAAATAAACAATCTAAAACCTCACATAAGCATCTTTTTTGCCTATCCTACTATAATGACATAAAAGTAAAATAGAGGGGGTAATAAAAAGTAAAAAAACTCATGAAGGGGTCGACAGTCAAAGAAGTTTGGTGACCCCGGGCTAAACTAATGCTTTAAAGTGTTAATTAAGTAAAACTAATAAAGGTAATACTTAAACTGTAGAGCATCGTCCTCAAATTAAAAAAATCCCACTGACTGTTGCTATTACTATTACTACTTTACGTGACCTTTTCATAAGATGGAAATTTTCTTTTGTTTCAGAATATCTTCCATGTCTGAAGCCTAGATTCTACTCTGTAGCCAGGTAGGTTTCAAACTTTCTTAACTCGTCTATGTTAAGATGTCTTCCATCTCTTCATGAAATGAACAGACTTTGAAAACTTAAACAGATTTCAAGAACAAGGTATAGCCTCTGCAATAAAATTAGAAATATTTACCCATTTCAGTCAGATTTGTACAGAAACATGTTTATTGAAAGATCTCTCTCACAGCAGGTGTTTAAGTGTTTGAAGAAGGCTCTAATCAAGAGAAATGGTGCAAGAAAAATGGTTTATATCCACCTTACTTTTCATACTGCTCTCAAGTGAAAGTTGTTTTAAGAGGATTTCTTGTAAAATTTCTGTTGACCACAAGCCAATCAAGCTTTAATAACATCTTCACATAAAAAGCAGAGTTGGCATTTGTCTGTTGTCTATACAAATCTACATCATTTGACCAATCTACACCAAATTTGGTACACTTATTCTTTGGAACTCTGGGTAATGTAGGCTACATATTAACTCCCATTCTAATTGTCTTGGGTGTGCAGAGGGGTGTAACGTCCAGTCATCCTGGACAGAGCACTTGCTAGGGATGCTCTCTCCTGGCCTGGCTGTGCAGATGATGTCAGTCAATGGAGTCGCCCCTCAAGATGACCTTGGAGGTTTTTAGAATCTTAAGAGTGCTGGTACGGTTGTGCTGAAAATTGCTCAGTATCATATCATTTATGTATCCTGTCTGTAAATTCTTAAGCTGTGGCTCTATTTTGGAATGTAAATTTTTATAATAGAAGATTATTTTTATAGAAAGTAGTCTTTTTTATTGTCGATTTGGTACAGGGGCCTGAAGACAATTCGAAATCCTCACAGGAATAACATTGCGTATTTATATGGTCACTGTCAGACCCATTCACACTAAATTTGGTACATTTATCCTGTAGAATTCTGCGGGACACATAGGCTATACATTAATCCCGTTTGATTTGTTTTGGGTCTGCAGGGGGCTAAAAACAATTTGAAATCTCCATAGGAATAATATTGAGTAATATTACGATGAATTATAAACAATTCATCCCGAGCAGCACCTGGTAATTCAGTTAGTTCATACTAAAATATTATATTTTATGATATTTATTATACTGAAATACATTTAGTGTATCGCTCACCTCATAGCATCAAAGGGAATTGTTCAATTGGACTCATGTGCTTGTCATTTGGAGTGAAAGCTAGTGGAGGTCTTCAATGACCAATCCAGATACAATTGTGGACCATGGTAGCCCAGTTGGAAGAGTAATGGATTAGCAACCGGAGGGTCGCGAATTTGAATCCAACCAAAGACCGTCGTGTACAAAGGAGGTTGGTGCATTTTAAATCTGTCGTTGCCTCAAATGTCATCATGTTAGTGTGGTGTGGAAGTTTGGAGAGTACCAGTTCCGATGTGACCTCGTCATCTGACCATGGTTCAAAATTACGTGGTATTGTTCTAGGATCTTTGTGCATTGATCCCAGACCCTTTGTGGAATTCCTTTGATTGATCCCTGACCGTCGCCAATTGCCCATTGTGTTGCTCCAGTGCGATTCTAATTAAATACCTACCGCTCTGCAGTCTTCGATTTTGATGAAACTTCTACAGAATGTACCTTAGGTAGGTAGGTATTAGAATTGACGTCGCACTGGAGCCACACAGCGGGCTATAGGTGACAGTCCGGGATCAATCCCCAAGAGAAAGATCCAGGACACCACGCAATTTTGAACCATGATCAGATGACGAGGCAACACCTGAGCTGGCACCCCACTTTCCAAACTTCCACACCACGCCAATATGAGGACATTTGAGGCCACGACAGATTGAACTAGCACCAGCCCCCCATGTATATGACGCTCTTTGGTCGGATTCTAACTCGCAACCTTACGGTTGCTAATCAGTTACTCTTCTAACCGGGCTACCAAGACCCATTTCAGCTTCAGAAAAACTTCTGAACAGATGATGTTTTCACTGTTTGGTTTCATGTCAGTATCTTTAACTGGCATTTGACAGATCTAATCAAAAGCATGATCGTTGGTTTATGTGAAACCTTAGAGAGAGTTCTTACTAACATTTGATATTACTCATTTTTTATGAAATAACTTCAGGCAATAAGTATTTAGTAACTAATGTTAAATTTTGAATTTTCAGTTCTCCTCTGGAAAATGAGGCTAGCTTCAGAATAGTTTTCAATGTATTGAAGATGGATGTTTGTGGGGGCCGGTTGAGGGACCGAGAAGGCGTTTGCACTGGCTGGCTTGGGAGATTAGCCAAGGAATTTCTCACTGGTTCCAAAGCAGTATCTGATTTAACAGAAAGGATGTCTGTATTAAAGCTTGAGCCATGCCAGGTATATGAATCTCTTTTCTATTTCAATGTCATCTGACAGTGATTCAAAATTACGTGGTATTGTTCTCGGATCTTTCCTCTTGGGGGTTGTTCCTGGACTGTCGACAATAGCTCATTGTGTTGCTCCAGTGCGATGTTAATTAAAATACCTACCTACCTTTCTATTACATTTTTGTAGTGTCATTTTTATATGGTGCATGTTTTTTGAAGCTGAGTTTGAGGACTAAGTTGTTAGTTGATTTCTAAGTTTGAGGACATTTGTATTGCTCACTCTTTAAGATAACTTTGCACATTGGCATGGTGTGGAGTTTGGAGAGTGGTATGCCAGCTCAGGTGTGACCTCTTCATTTGATTATGGTTCAAAATTACATGGTGTTGTCCTCGGATAACACCATGTAATTGGTGATTGATTCCCTTCGGGATGGATCCTAAACCGTTGCCTATAGCCCATTGTGTTGCTCCAGCATGTGTTAACTACCTACTTATTTAATTTCCTTGAAATAATAAATAAAATAGAATCTCTTATGAAATGGCAAATCAAGATTCAACTGTATTTTCAGAAAAATGAATCATTACAACTTTAACTTGGCCTTAAGCTGTATTTTCTCTCTACGAGTATGTTTTATTCTCATTATCAATTGATTTCTATTGATTTGGTTTCATGATATTTTTTAATCAACTGTAACATTCGATATGTTTGTTTATGCCATAATTCATCTCTAATAATTTCTTAAAATGTTTCAGCACAGCCTGCTGGTATACAAAAGAAAAAGTTCGCATTTTCAATTGCCGCAGAACATGAACTGTCCCATCATTCTCGTGGGACCAGGAACTGGAATTGCTCCCTTTGTGGGATTCCTGCAGCATAGGTTTGCACTTCTCTTATCTTTACCTCCAAGTAATTTATAATGTATGTAAGTATATAATGTATATGTTACTGGCAATATGTAAAATGCAGGCATTGTTTATAATGCCTAGGAAATCTATTGAATATGTGACGTTTTTAGGCAAAGCATGAAATGTCTGTATTGTTTTAACATACAACATGCTTCCCCTAAGCATTGTATACAATACTTAGGCATTATACAGAGCAACAAGTAGGCAGTCTGAAATCGTCATGACAAGGCCTTCCTATGCAAAGCATGGAAAGAGTTGTGAAAAAGTCTTCATTGAAAAAACGTATATGAAAATGAAAGAAGAAATACAAAGTGAAGTTATAAATATGAGATTTCCTAGGCATTATATACAGTCTAGGAAATCTATGAAATGCCCGTAATGTGTTGGCTGGAGTATTTTATACTTTTCCTGTTTCCTTTTGGCATTGCATAGAATGCCTAGGAAATATGGGAAATATTAAGTGTTTCATACTTTGATGACCCATTTACGGTATACTATAGATTTCCTAGGTATTCTATACAATGCCTAATTTCGCACATTGATGGTAACATATATAAGTATTGAATACCTATCATTATTCTTTTAGCGAAAGATTAAGAAAAACAAAAGAAGCAGATGCAAAGAAAGGAGATGCATGGCTATTCTATGGATGTCGATATGATGATAGGGATTTCTTATACAAGTATGCTCACATGCTTGTTTTTAGATACATTTTAATGGTATATTATGTTTTGGGTACTTTTCCATTATAGCCATACCAATACATTTTTGTACGAATTTGGCGCGTTTTTGCTTATTTCTTGGTGCTGTTTGGAGTAAGATAATGCCCTGCATGATTTTTTTTCTTTCCATAAACAAGGTTTCGTCAATTTCAACAATTTTATGACTTCCACCGATTTTTATGTTCGGATGAGATAACAAAGAATTGGCACATACTTCTCGCATATATTTATTCCAATCTACCATTGTGTTGTGATTTATTTGAAGCTGTAATTCACAGAATTCAATAGATGTTAACTCTTGACACCATAAATAAATGAAACGTACTGCTGTAATGAAAGCAATGTGTGATCCAGTAAGCCATGGTAGTTTATTGGTATGGCTGTATTGGAAAAGTACTGTTTTGATTTGTCATTTCTCCTACACTTAAGGATAACTTGATTATTGTAAATTGAAATGTCTTTTGATATTTTTAATTAGTAGATTAGAGAAATCCTCATTTATCAAGGCCTTTAGTACTTACTTCCTATATTTAAAGCAGCAGTATAGGGTGGTCCTTTTTTCGCAAATTAAAACAGTTTGCAGTCTTACCCTCTCATTTTGTTCTCATATGCTAAAAAGTAACTGATCAAATTTGGGTGCATTTGAGCAATATTTGGAGGTGGCTCAATAAGGCTATTGTTTCTCATGGTGCTTATGAATAAATTGCTTGCATTTTACCATTGTATTCCCAATTATTCATTTAGGGCCACAATAGCCCGGTAGGAAGAGTAACGGATTAGCAACCGGAGGGTTGCAAGTTCGAATCCAATCAGATTCGTATACAAGGGGGCCTGGCACATGTTCTATCTGTCATGGCCTCAAATGTCCTCACGTTGACGTGGTTTGGAAGTTTGGAGAGTGGGGTACCAACTCAGGTGTGATCTCATCATCTGACCGCAGTTCAAAATTACTTGGTGTTGTCTTCGGATCTTTCCCTTTGGGTTTGATCTAGGACCTTCGCCAATAGCCCATTGTGTTGCTCCAGTGCCACATTTATTAACTACCTACCTACCCAATTATTCATATGTGGGCTTCCTAAATACATGTAATCGCTTTTACAGTTCACAAATACTTAAAATTCTTATTCAATAATACTGATTGTATGGATTGAATTTCTCTCTTGGAAGAAAATCAACAGAAAGTAACTGAGGAGATTTTTCTCATGAGGTGTCATGACATTATGAAACTCATTGCTTTTATAACAGTTTAGGATTTTCTTTGGCTTCCCACACTTAGTGCTTACTAGGACTATTGATTGAGGAAGTGATGTAAACATCAATAAGTTATTCAACCCTGTCATTTCATTGGTGTCTTTGATGGTGTAATTTCTTATGCATGTTATCAATGACCATTGACGAAATTCTCGAATTTGTTGGTCAAATGTTGAAGAACAACCAGCCAAGAACAGTTTATCATAGTATCAATCAATATTTCTGGAACTAATTGTAAAACTAATATTTCTTGGAAGTATACCTGGTTGAAGAATTTGGTATTTTTCAGATGTTCAAACCAAACTTAAGTTTTCACATACCAGTGTTTGCTCTGTTCGCAAAAAAAACTAAATCCCTTACGAGTACATAAGCTATTAATAATAAGATAAACAAATTTAGCATTTAAGTGATAATTATGCAAAATATGGTAACTATAAAATCCAGACCTTCTTTCTCTCTTGTACTCTTGCACAGGATATATAGTGGAAGAGGCCTAATCAGAACATCTTGTTTATGTCAGTGCAAGAGCATTCTAGATCTATAAAAGCTAAAAACCTCATATCTTGAAAATTTTGACTTATATTTCACTTATAAGCCGACGATCTATTCATAATTTATTTCAGAGTACTGTTTATTTCCTATATTTAGTTATGTCCTTGTACAATTACATACATAAAAGATCTATTGTCAAAGTTCTGAAAACCTACGAGAAATTAATTTGTTGTGAAAAGAAAGGTTATACGCATTTTGGTGAAATTATATCCTGATCCAACAACAAACAGGAGTGGAACTTGCATATTAGCTTGGATTACAACTGGGACCTGAATTTTGTTGACCTACAAATGTATAAAAATTACCTAAATATGCCTAAAAATAGTTTGTTTTGGCATTATTAAGGATTTTAATTAACAACTTGAAGATCCGAACGTAAAATGTGATCCTTCTTTCTTCGGTAGAAAATAGAAAACTGTCCCTCTCTTTCCCATGTACACCAACCAACAGAAGGCGCAGGTTCGATTCCTGTCAGGTGCATTCCTCCCTGGGTGTATTTCTCTTTTCTGTGTCAGTAAAACTCATTGTGTGTGTCATACACTTGAAATTGTATGTCTTGTGTGTGGCGCAGCATGACCAAATAGGGCCCTTGCACCATAAAACCTCAACAAACCAAACCGACGAAGTTTCTACCCTTGCGATGGTTCAAGATAGAGTGAAAATTTCAGCGGATTTCAAATCTGCGTAAAATTTTACGTCAGATGGATACGAAAAACATGATTTTCTTTAAAAGTTGTTATTTTTTTCAATAGTAACTAATCTTTTTACAGGTGTTCTTTTTTTACTAAACAAAAAAGTATTGCCTCCAATGGAATGTGGCCGGCATTTTCCCGTCAGTTTCTAGCTCAGGTGTGACCTCGTCATCTGACCGTGGTTCAAAATTACGTGTTTTTTCCCTCGGTTCATTTCCTTCGGGGGTTGATCCCGGAACGTCACCAATAGCCCATTGTGTTGCTGCAGAGCAACGTTAATTAAATACTTACCTACCCACCCGTCAGTTTCTAAATCAATGCGATGCGTGCCTTCCGTCCGATGCGGAATAGTGTGCGCTTACCTTTAAAAAACAAACTAATTTTGCATGAGTGCTTTTTAAGTAATACAAGATCAAGTGAACCAAACTGCATTTTACTGTGTAAGTACAAATTGTTTTCGCCTACACCTGCATACACTGTTTTACTCTTGCATGTGTTTTCTTACCTGCAGAACTGAGCTTCAGAGACTGAAATCAGCTGGAGTTCTCAATCATCTCATGGTATCGTTCTCACGAGAAGCTTCTCCCCCCTCTTATGCGACATCGAAGTATGTCCACGAGAGCATCAGGCAGCACGCCGGTGCCATAGTGACAGCCGTCAATTCTGGGGCTAAAATATTCGTATGTGGAGATGCAAAACATATGGCACTTGATGTACAGCAAGCATTCATCGAAGCTTTCCAGACATCAGGTACCTCCTTTTTTCCGGATTAATTTATGTACCTGGGTTTATTCCTTCTGGGTTTGCACATTACTCTAGGCCAGACCAGTGGTTCACAACCTGTGCTCAGGCCTCGGTTAGAAGAGTAACGGATTAACAACCTGAGGATTGCGAGTTCGAATCCAACCAAAGACCGTTGTGTACGTGGGGGGCTGGTGCATATTAAATCTCTCGTGGCCTCAAATGTCCTCACGTTGGCGTGGTATGGAAGTTTGGAGAGTGGGGTGCCAGCTCAGGTGTTGCCTCATCATCTGATCGCGGTTTAAAATTGCGTGGTGTTGTCCTGGATCTTTCTCTTGGGGATTGATTCCGGACCGTCGTCTATAGCCCGTTGTGTGGTTCCAATGCGACATTAAAAAAATACCTAACCTAATCTAACCCAACCTCTGCTCCGCGGAGCCCTGGGGGCTAAGCAGCAACACAAGGAAAATAAAAATGAAATGAAAAAAAGAATTAGAAACAAAAGTGGAATCAAAATAAGAAAACTAAAAATTGCATTCTGAATGGAAATTTGCCAATTTGAATTCTCTCGCCTCCTCTAGTAGACGATTGTATGGACCTTAGAGTGTTGCCCTCACCAATAATGTAAGATCCATTGTAACATAAATGGTTTGATTTATTGAACTTCGGAAGAACTTGTAATGTATTTTCAAGTTTTGACAATGTCGTGTATTAGTGGTATTTGAGAATAAATTGCTATAGTATGATACACTTCACTGTTTTACAACTATAATTTCATTGCATGACACTGCGCAGTTGTTTAAATATCTCTACTATCTATCCCTTCTTCCTCCCCCTGTAACACTTCTAAACACCATTAACTTAAAACATAGGGTAGGCCTAAGGGGCTCTGCCATAGAAATCGATTCTGAAAAGGTCTGCGAGTCAAAAAGGTTGGGAGCCTCTGCTCTAGACAAACTTACAATTTTATCATACCCAGTACTTAAAATAATGTCTTAGTAAAAAATGGATTTACTATCAATTTGCAAAGTGATTTATGAAAACAGTAGTGTGTACATAGATCTGGTTGATATTTAAAAGATAAAAACAACTTAAAATCTGACCTCAGTTTAAATATTTGTATTCTGTAATTAGCTTTGTGAGGAAATATGAAGAAATCACATTTTTAAAATTACAAAATAGTGAAATCAAATAGAAAATCTCTCTTCAAGTAGAAAATAAAATTGGTTCTCTAGTTTGATTAAATACCTGCTGCAAACTATGTGCATTTAGACTTAAAGTTACGTGGACCTCCGGGGAAACGAAGTAGCGGATGATTTGGCGTAGGCGGGTGGCGATGAACCATTGTCCAATACCCATTCATTGACATTTCTCTTGAGCTTTACTCTATTTGAAAAAATCTTGATAAGAAGGCATGGATCGTTCCCCGGAACATTCTTGGTATCGTGATCCTCGGAAGATCTCTTGCTTTCAATTGCGACAGACATTCAGACAGCGCTCTCCCGCCTTTTCAGTCGCCATCTAAAAAGTCTCACATTTTCTGTGGTCGCAAGATTTGCCTTAAATGACCAGGCCTCCCCAGATCACATTCTCGAGTGCCTGGGGTTCTGAATCTCTTTTGGTGTATGACTTTGTGCAGGTGAATGGAATTGTGGATTGGGTCTATAGCTGGAGCTAGACGTGGAGATTAGCAACAACAGACTTAAAGTAGTCTATGACAAAAGGCAAAAACAGCTTATAAGCAATGATTTTCATGCTTTTGTTTAACATATGTGCTGTTTACGGTGGGAAGTCGAATACTTTGGTGTTTCTGATTTCATAATCATCGAACAAGATCATTCATCTCATTTTGGGCTCTCTTCAGTCTTTGTCAATGAATGACTGAGATTTTAAAATATTCTGCCCTCTCTCATAGCAAAACATATCTGGAACTTTAACACTAAAAATACGGAAGGAGCCTTTTGGCGTTGTTTCCCGCCCTGTAACTCCTTTGCCTATGGATTGAATAAGTTGATATTTCATGACTTGTAATTATTTAGCTCATACTTAATGTGCATTTAATCACTTTGGCCTAGCTGTCATAGAAGCAGAGATAATGAACCTTTTACCTAGAAAGACGCGAAGGGGCCAAACTGGTCCCTATCACATTTCGCAGTGATGGCGCGAAATTTTTCTTGAATGATGGCTATAATTACCTTGTAACGACATTGAAAGTAGTTTTATTTTGTCTCCCCATCTACATCTTGTTAAAAGCCCTCCCCGGCTGTGAGCGAAGATTAGTGACAGAATGAATGTGATTTAGTATTGGCTGTGGACACACTTTGGGAAAAGGGAGAAACATACCACACACACAGAGATAATTATTTTACATCCTTAAAACTGAACAAATGAAATCCAAATTCACAAGCCTTGTATGAACACTGAGAAAAAAACCGCAGAAAGGTACAACAGCAAAGTTGGGAAAACAACCAATTCATTCCACGATATTGTTCAGAAAAGACTCAGATATGACGCTTACTGCTTATCAGGGAAAGATGAACAAAAATGTTCGGTTATAGTTTTCTTTACCTTATTGTTACCATTAATAATAATGAAAAGACACCAGAAACTGCACTTTTATAACCAGACTAAGTACGGCCTCGACATTGTAGACCAAATGATATGCCTGTAAACTACAAAATCGGGATCTCTTCTCTAGCCTATGCAAATATTTTTAAATATTTTAGACATGTCTGCGGTAAATGCTTGGGTTTTGTATATAGAAGTGACGGGAAAGCAAAAACTTAGCGAGAGAAATTTCATCCTGCAGCTTTGTAAGAGCTTCGTACTCCATATAAAGGCATATAAAGGTAATACAGCAAATACTCAGATTTTTTGTCGCAGGTTGTTATAAAAGAAGACATCGCCAATAAAAGATTGAAATGCGGAGTGCGGAGATTTTGCATGGGAAACCACACAAAAAATAGCTGCGCGAATTGCAAAGAGGCAGTATGTGGGAAATGCTCATCGAGAGAAGTAAAATGTGCTGATTGCTTCAGCACATTTTACTGAACTTTTTTACTTCAACGAATGAACAAAATAAAATGATATAAAAAGCAGCTCAGTGTGACAAATTTCCAATTTGAATACTTGTACATATTCTATTACCTATCGTCTATCATTTGAAACCACTATAAACTGCATAATATAATCTAACGCTCAATAAGAACCAGGGCCAAATTGGCCCCTTCCGTCTTTCTAGATATAAGGCAAATTCCCGTCTTTCTAGTGTTAATACATTCACGACGCTGCTTTCCAAATTTTGTTCATAATGCAACACATGTTCCTCCTTCAAGATATAACAATAGTGATTCAATTATAGTAACATTATCTATCGGAAAAAATCAATATTATCACCCATAAATGTCAGGTGGTGAACATAGAAATAAAATATTCAGTGTCTTACATTCCTAAAAGCACTTTTTTTTTTGAAAAACAACAAATATTAAATGCCCAATAACAAAACCTTGATGTGGTGGTCATTTTTAAAGTTGAATCTGGAATCAGCACACAAAAATAGTTCATGCTATAAACCTTGTAGACTAGTGTAATTTAAGTTTTTATAAATTTTAATTTTTTTATAAATTTTAAATATTCGGAATGATATTCTCATGCTTCCTTTTGAGATTGAAAGGATTCCTGTTGCTTTTGAAGGTGATGTGACGAATTTTCAGTTAGAGAAATTTGTTACCAGCATTTTGTAAATAAGAAAGTTAGTTGAACTTATTAAGTGACGGAATTCCGACATTAAATTTGTTGTTTTTGAGGTTGCTTCCTTGCAATACCCTTTGTGTTTTAGTTCTGACGTCAATTCTTGACTCTAAAGACTCTACGAGGATTACTCTTCTGAGTAATAGAGTAATCCTCATTCCATTATAAATATAGAATAAATTATTAGTTTTTCCGATAATTTAGTCATTAAAATCTGAATTTCTAAAACTAGTGTATCCACTTGTTTCTAGCATAAAACTTCTAAATCTATTTTTAAAACCAAAGCCTAATGGTTTCAGTGTTGTATTTTTTAAAAAATACTTTAAATTTTTTTAAATTGAGGCACTTTGTATAAATGTTCATGAAACCGTTTTCTTCCATAGGTATATCTGAAACAGAAGCAAAATTATTTGTGGAGAAACTTCAAGAAGAACATAGGTACATCAATGATGTATGGGCTTAGCTACTTTTCAACCTAAATGTACATTTATTTTCATTATACGAAAATAAATATTTTTATACGCAATTTTATGCAGAATTATTTTTCTTAATATAACCTTAACTAATGTGTATTTTGCCAGAATGCTCTAATTATAACATGGTAGCAGTTTAAAATTTCTGGTTAATCCAAAAACAATGTATTTTAAACATCGATTTCTTGTCTTTGGAGTCGGAAAAGTGCTTAGATTTCTTTAAATTGTATTTATTTTTCTCTTTTACAAATAAGTACTAAGGAAAGAAGTACTTCAGTTTCATTGCTGGAGCACTTTTTTTATCATTTTAGTTATCACCGGACCTGGAGAATTTGTAGACAACCTCTTATTAACTATAATTTTATTTCTATTTTTCTAGCTAACCAGTTTAAGTGTTGAATTCAGAACAGTGCAGATAGACACAACATTGGTGGTTTCATACTGGGGTATATAGTCTTCCTGATTAAAAAAATAATTTTGAACAATGTAAGCTGTACTTGAGGCAAACTTCACCGGGTATTTTAAATAGCCCGTTGTGTTTCTCCAGTGTGACGTTAATTAAAATACCTACCTACCGTGTACTTAAGTTCTGCGCCAAATTCTTCCTGGTCCAAGCTGCTTTAAAATAGCATTTTTTAGAAAAAGTGCGCCAAATCCAAAGTTCTGATGAAGATTCTGATTTACCGAAAATGTAATCCATTATTTACTCAAAATGGATCGGGGCCACGGTAGCCCGGTCGGAAGAGTAATAGACTAGCAACCGGAGGGTTGCAAGCTCGAATCCAACCAAAGACCGTCATGCACAAAGAGGCTGGTGCACGTTAAATCTGTCGTGGAGTGCCATCTCAGGTGTGACCTCGTCATCTGACCGTGGTTTGAAATTACTTTTTTTTGGAGGGGGTGATCCCGGACCGTCGCCAATAGCCCGTTGTATTGCTCCAGTGCGACGTTAATTAAAATACGTGAACGCCGACACCCGGTACTGGGCTCAGATCAGATTGGCGATACTGTATCGACATTTTAATCTTTCGATATTTTGGATGGATACATTTGATGAATATCGTTGCAGGCATTCCTTGAAATCCGGTATAGAACCGGCATCCGTTCAAATCGGGTCAAATCGCTACGATACTTTTCCCCGGGAGATGTTAGTCCGATACCAAGTTGATTCAATTCGAAAAGGGTTCGATACCGAGCGATTTGTACCGGTACGGGATCTGATACTCTTGAAGTGCTCATACCTTCAAAACATGGTATCGGACGGCATTCCTTCAAATCGGGTGGGACCCCTACGATATGTTTCTCCGGGAGATGCTAGTCGATACTAAGGCGACGTGAACCTCTGATGCAAGAAAGGGAGGGGGTAACCAGAAAATGGAGTGCTGTAAAACAATAGCTTTTTTGCTAGTATAGGATATTGATACTTCGCGGATTGATACTTTTTGTCCGATATTTTAGGTGTATCGAAGCTACGTGCTTCGAAACGGATCGATCTAGAATATCGATACTTTGACCAAAGGTGCCCATCCCTAGATCAGATGGGGGGGGGCGGTATCGCAGTTGGAAGAGCAACGGATCAGCAGCCAGAGGGTTGCGAATTGTATGCGGAGACTGGTGTACGTTCAATCTGTTGTGGCCTCATATGTCCTCGCGTTGGCGTGGTGTGGAAGTTTGGAGAGTGGTGGCACCCCACTCTCCAAATGGATGGATCCTGGACCGCCGCCAATAGCCCGTTGTGTTGCTGCAGTGATGTTAATTAACTACCTACCAAACGTGAGGGGCAACCTCTGCACAAAATACTGCTACAAAATCTCGTGGTGACCATACATTAAGTCAACTGTTATTGAAAATGTTAATAGCTATAGAAAAGTCGCGTCGACAAACGTGAAAAAATAAGTAAAACTTTTACGGAAATTATTAACTTGAATTTGAAATAAAATGAGAGACCTATTAAGAATTACTTGCAACCAAATCTATATATATAAAGCAGAGTTGGCATGTCCGTCTGTTCTCTATAGAAATCTACACCAAATTTGATACACTTATTCTTTGGAACCTTGCGGGTAACATAGGATACATATTAACCCCCTTCTATTTGTTTTGGGTGTGCAGAGGGGTGTAACGTCCCGTCATTCTGGACAGAGCACTTGCTAGGGGGCGCTCTCTCCCGGTCTGACTGTGCAGATGACGTCAGAATTAATATTTACAGGAGTCGCATCTCAAGATGACCATGGAGGTTTTTTAGAATTTCAGAGTATGGTGCAATCGTAGATGGGTCGGTTGCGCTGAAAATCGCTCCGTATCATATCGTTTATGTATCCCGTCTGTAAATTCTTAAACTAGCTTTATTATTGGAATGTAATTTTTTATGATAATAGAAGATTATTTTTATAGAAAGTGGTCTTATCGTCGATATAGTACAGGGGCTCAAGACAATTCGAAATCCTCATAGGAATAACAGTGCGTATTTATACGATCAATGTCAGACCCCTTCACACTGAATTTGATACGTTCATCCTGTAGAATTCTGCGGGACACATAGGCATATAATACGGGACACATATTAACCCCGTTTGATTTGTCCTGGGTCTGCAGCGGGGCTAGAAACAATTCAAAATCTCCATAGGAATAATATTGAGTAATATTACGATGAATTATAAACAATTCAACCCGAGCAACGCCGGGTAATTCAACTAGTATATAGTCTCGGTTGAATTTTCTCGACTCAATAACTTTATTATTTGCAAACTTTTAGTTGCCAACTGTGAATAGCAGCAGCATAATACTAACTGTCTCAAAGTTAGCTATAACCATTCACACTGTTATCGAAAAATAACAGTTTCGTCCTCCATCCAAGAGGGCGAGAACACCTCGCCGCTAATCTACCTGTCGAATGGGTCACGTGACCGTACTCGACCCCTTCCGCACCCCCCGCGGTATCGCATCCGCGAGAGGATCCCGAAAAACCAGTTCTCACTCCACATCCGCCGCTCTTTTTCTTCACTTCTCTGCTCATTCCCCCAGAATCGTTTGCTCTCCTCACCCGAGCGTCGCTCTCTCGTCGGGAAGTGCGCCTGCCCTCGAACGGAACACCTGTCGCACGTGCTCAGCTGTTCCCCTTCCATCGCCTTCGACCAGACGGATGACACTTCTGCGACCAGACGGACGATACAGCCTGCGACCAGCGCGAAGTCGAGTCGGTTATTTGTAATTGCGCGCTCGGCTCCGCCCCTCCAGTTCGAATTCTGCGGAGCGTTCGTATCGCACCGAGAACAAAGACAAGGTGTTCCTTTTCGGTAAAAGGGAATCACATTCGAGTGGAAGAAAAGGGAATTCTTTTTTGTGTGGAAATGGGCACAAGGCCGTCGCGCTGAGTTGACCATTTGGATTTTTGGAAAAAGTTCTCTGATTGTTGCAGCTGCGTGTCGCCGGCTCGACTCTAAAAGCGTTCGTCGGATACGAGGATATAAAAACAGTCGAAGAAGGTAAGCCTATTGTTATTTAAGTGCAAATCCCTCCCACCATCTCAACTACCAAGTCCCCGTTTTACCAATAAAATTTAGCATTCTGTAAACTAAATTCTGTTATGCTAGATATCATACCACTTGAAGATTGAGGGCCTCTGGTCGCATGACCACGCCACTCTTCATTCAAGTGCAAGTGCATTTAAGTTATTTAAGTGTAAGTTCAATTTTGTTTTATTTATGTTTGCTTATTAGTTAAGGGGAGTTTCCGATTTCTAGAATGTCTATAAATTATATCTATATAGAAATGCTTTCGATCCCTTTTATAATTCAGGGCATCGGTAGGCTTGTTGGAAGAGTAACGGATTTGCAATTGGAGCGTTGCGAATTCGAATCTCACCGAAGACCGTCGTGTGCAAAGGGGGCTGGTGCATATTAAATCTGTCGTAACCTCATGTCCTCGCGCTGGCGTGATGTGGAAGCTTGAAGAGTGGGGTGCCAGCTCAGGTATTGCCTCGTCATCTGACCGTGGGTCAAATAGGCGTGGTATTGTCCTCTGATCTTTCCCTTCGGGTTTGATCCAGGTCCGTCGCCAATATCCCCATCGAAGGAGAGTAAAAATGCTCCTGTTCCGATTATGTGTGCGGGCCGCTGTAGCCCAGTTGGTTGGTTTTGGGGTCTTATGGCATAAGGGCCATGTTGCGCCAGACACAAGACATTCAGCATCAAGTAATACACACATACAATGAAAGTTTTACTTTCACAGAAGAGAAATACACCCAGGGAGGAATGCACCTGAACGAACCTGCGCCGCCTACAACTCGAAGGTTGCTAGAGCAGTGGACATAGCCACGACTACCCCTGTAGCCCGGTTGGAAAAATAACGGATTTGCAACAGGTGGGTTAGCGCGATGTTAATTAAAATACCTACCATTCTGCGTAGAACCATCTTGTGACATGCCTACGTGTGGTATCAAGCCATCTTCCAACAGTGACACAAAAGCAGAAAATAAATTCCCAGGAACAAGTTGACAATGAACACGAATCTTCACTTTTGGCTGTTTTCCCATAGATTCATTTTTCTGTTCAACTGTTCCACGTTTCATAATATAACTTTACTGAATGCCTATTTTTCCTTACCAACCGCTTTTCCTATAGCTTTAAATCTATAAATGCGTTTTTTCTCTCGAAACGCTAGTTTTGTAGATTCTTGCCCTTTGCACTATACAATTACAAATACCCACTCTTTACGTAAACAATGGCGTTGCTAGGGGGCAGCGTCTAATGTCTAAAGGAGCGGCATTTCTAAAATAGTAGTCTTGTTTTCCTTAGAAAAATGGTTTTTTTTAGTTTTCACTTCTGACTTCAGAGCAGTTTCATTAGTGTTAGTTTTAGTGATGGGAGTATTCGAATACAAAAGTACTCGAAACGTAAAGGTATTCGTTGTACTCGATTCTTTTTCTAAGTATTCGGATACCAAATTTCTCGGATACAAAAATACTTGGATACCAATATATTCGGATACTAGAGTATTCGGATTCAAAAGTACTCGTGTACTCAATACTTAAAAGTATTCATTGTAGTCGACTCTTTTCCTAAGTACTCGGATACCAAAGTACTTGTGTACCAAAGTATTCAAATACAAGAGTATTCGAATTCAAAAGTACTCATCTTAGGTATGCAGATACAAAAATACTCGGATACAAGTATTTGATTACCAAAGTATTCGGATACAAGAGTATTCGGATTCAAAAGTACTCATCTTGGGTATTTAGATACAAAAATACTCGGATACCAAAGTACTCGGATACAAGTATTCGATTACCAAAGTACTCGAATACCAAAGAATTCGGATTTAAAAGTACTCATCCTAGGTATTCGGATACAAAAGTATGTATTCTGATATCAAAGTAGTGATTTTTACAATCGAGTAAACGTTTTTGTATATGCATTCGAATACTTACTCGATATTTTAAAGAACTCGAATACCAAATATTCGATTCTCAAAAGTACTCGATTCTGCCCATCACTAGTTAGTTTCTTAAGTCGGGATCATCGGGCCATTTTCATTATACAGCTGTAAGTTTACCATAGCATGATAAAGATTATACACAATGCATAGAAAGAGGATCGAGTCTATTTAAGTAAGAGCTTGAATGGAGAAGGAAAATTTGGTAGTGGAAATGTCCATAGGCACAACCCTCCATTTTGTTTCGTTTACCTAACTTGCTAGGGGCTCTTTTTCAGGGCCGAATAGGGATCGGAACGGATGAGCCAGTACAGGAAGCTCTTCATTTCCTTCTGAGATGGGAGATAGGGCCATTTTGTTAATGAATCATCCAAAGATTCCTACTATTGTTAGGGCCGTAGAGTCCGGTTGAAAGAGTAACTGACTAGCAACCGAAAGGTTGCGAGTTCAAATCCAATCAAAGTCGTGTGCAAAGGGGGCTGGTGCTCGTTGAATCTGTCGTGGCCTCAAATGTCCACACTGGCGTGGCCTCAAATGTCCACACTGGCGTGGCCTCAAATGTCCACACTGGCGTGGCGTGGAAGTTTGAAGAGTGGGGTGCCAGCTCAGGTGTGACCTCGTCATCTGACGGTGGTTCAAAATGACGTGGTGTTGTCCTGGGATCTTTCCATTCGGGTTGGATCCCGGACCGTCGCCAATAGCCCGTTGTGTTGCTCCAGGGTGACGTTAATTAAATACTTACCTACTATTGTTAATGGCGTTGTAATTTAAGCCCACAGGTGCAAGGATAGTACTTATTAGTGACATTAATAAGATATTACACTTGTAAACGAGAATTCGATCGAAGAGGTATAGTAATGATTAATACATTTGAAACTAAATCTAAACCATTGTACTGATTTAAGTTGCAGGGGGTTGATCAACTAATTGCTTTATTAAAGCTTTTGGCCTGTAACTGACTAACGTCTCGACGTGAATGAATGATAAGATAGGTATTTTAATTCACGTCGCACTGGAGCAACACAACGGGCCATTGGCAACGGTCCGGGATCAATCCCAAAGGGAAAGATCCGAAGACAACACTACGTAATTTTGAATCACAGTCGGGTGACGAGACAACACCTGAGCTGGCACCTCACTCTCCAAACTTCCACGCCAACGTGAGGATATTTGAGGTCACGACAGATTTAACAGTACACTACGGTCTTTGGTTGAATTCGAACTCGCAACATTCCGGTTGCTAATCCGTTGCTCTTCCAACCGGGCTACTGCGGCCCTGCTCTTATCTAGTCAGATCTGTTATCTGCAATGTGTTTATCTTACAGCTATGATGAAAAGATCCGATCGAAACCAGAGAAAAGTAATTATCACTAATTTAACCATTCTGGGCTGTCGACAGAACAGGATAAACAAAACACTTTACATTCCGAGAATATCAACTATACTTTCACAATACTTCTGAAAAACCGCCACTTTGACACCCGGAGGTTAAAAGGGGGTTGCAAAGTGGGGGGACCGGTCACTCCCGCTGAGGGAACGGATAAATTCCTTTGGGGCAATACCTCTCCCTTTCTCCTTCGGGCAATCGCTGAGGTCTCTCAGAGCACTGAATGTCTTCATTATGGTGAGACTCCTAGCTCAGGTGTCTCGTCATCTGACTGGTTCAGAATTATATGTTTTCGGGGGGGGGGGGGGTATTTCAATTAACGTCACACTGGAGCAACACAACGGGCTATTGGTGACGGTCCGGGATCAATCCCAAAGGGAAAGATCCGAGGACAATACCACGTAATTTTGAACCACGGTCAGATGACGAGGCAACACCTGAGCTGGCACCCCACTCTCCAAACTTCCACACCACGCCAACGTGAGGACATTTGAGGCCACGACAGATTTAACGTGCACCAGCCCCCTTTGTACACGACGGTGTTTGGCTGGATTCGAACTCGCAACCGAAGGGTTGCGAGTTCGTTACTCTTCCAACCGGGCCACCGCGGCCCTATATGTTTTCGGATCTTTCCCTTTGGGATTGATCCCGGACCATCACCAATAGCCCTTTGCGATGCTCCAGTTGTGAGGTTAATTAAAAATTCCATACCTACCTATGGTGAGGCTCCGATGAGTAAGCACAGAAGTGGTTAAGCTCGCGATGTGAGAAATGGCTGCTGGGGCCATAGGCAAAATCATATTTGGTGACGCCATATATGATTATTTGTTTAGCCAACTCGTCATCACTGCCACCGCTTCCGGAAAATCAGCACTAATGACGCCAAATGTGGGGACGCATTCTCAGGCTGTCTTGAAAATGTTCCTGATGCTACCAAAATAAATGCTGATGTTAGTTCGAGGTGTACGTATACACTAGATTTTTTTAAAATTTTGACTTTAAAAATCAAATATTTTTATAATAGGTCATTGGTTTGTGCTTAAACTCATTTCAGTGTGAAAAATTCAGATTAAGCTAATCATTAGTTGTCTAATTTAGTTATAATTAGCTAATTATGTTTTTTGAACAGTGATATATCAAATTCTAATGTGTTCAGAAAGAATTCCTGTTGGAAATTATTCCTAATATTGTTCTTCATGTTTTGACCCTCCGTCAAGTTGCCAGAGAGAATAGGGTTTTTTTTGACAATTTGTTTCCAAGGAAGTCTAAAAAGTCAAGATTTTTCAGGAATTTCACCATTTAAAAATCAACTAAAAATTTATTTCTTAACTAATAACTCAGATCTAGATTCAAAGCAGTATTATATAGATTATAATGACACAAAAATAATTATAATAGATCGTTTCATTGTTGAGTTATCACTGTTTGAATAAAGCTTTCTTTCTATTGCAAAACCGCAGTCGCTCAGAAATCGATTTTAAAGTTTTGGAAACATGTTTGTATATGACAGTAACTAACGAAAACCCTTGTTTCTTGTAAACTATTTCGAATATTTACAAGACCTTGGCATCGTTTGAAAGCTAAGAAGTTGGGAAAATATTTTGAAGAGATAAAAAGTATCGATATCCTTGTCGATTTTCGTGATTTCTAGTGTATATGTTACCCGTTAAAGTACGGAAAGCAGTTAATCTGCAGATTATCTAGGTAATGGGCAGATTAACTAAGCCGATCCGTTAAAGAGCGGAAAATTGTTTCATTTCTCAAATTATCTAGGTAATTTGCAGATCACCTAGATAATCTGCACATTACATACTAGGCACTCGTTAAAATGAAAATAAGATCTTTGCTCGAACAGCAACGTTTTTGTACGCTTAAAAATTAAGACTCAGATAAACAAAGTAATACTAGGTACTACTAATTGAAAAACACGCTATACTTTTATGCCATAAAGTTATAAGTAATTTCATATAATGATAAGTAGATGTAACTAAAATATACTGACAATTGTTGAAACATAATGTTATTTATTCATTTTCGATATCTAAAGAATCAAGTTGATAGAATCAATCAATCAACAGAATAGTTGAAGCATAAGGAGAAAGGGAAGGAGGAGGGAAAGGAAATTAGAAACAAATTTTTGCACTTCAACGATTCGAGAGCCGTTAATGTTCACATTACCTAGCTAAAGTGTGGAAAAACTCTTATTTTGTAGATGATTCCACACTTTAACGGAACAAATCAGCTAATCTGCCGATTACGTAGGTGATGTGCACATTAACGGCTTTCGAGCTTTAACGGTAACATACATACACCTTAATGCATGCAAATAGAAGTACAAATATCGGGGATAGGTCTGAAAATTCAAACACAACCTGTGTCCTTGAAGTTCCAGGACTACTTCTAGAAAATACTATATTAAAACTTAAAATTATTGCTCTTTGTTTAAAATAACGGGCCGCGGAAGCCCAGTTGGAAGAGCAACGGATTAGCAACCGGAGGATTGCGAGTTGGGAACTCGGTGTAGCCAAAGACTAGTGTATACGGGGGCTGGTGCACGTTCTATCTGTCGCGGCATCCAATATCGTCACGGCATGGTGTGGAAGTTTAGAGTGCGGGGTGCCAGCTCAGGTGTTCTCGTCATCTGACCGCTGTTCAAAATTATGTCCTTAGATCTTTCCCTTGGGGTTTGATCCCGGACCGACGCCAATAATTACTCCAGTGCGACGTTAATTAAAATACACACCAACCAGATTTTCGACTGGAAATAAAAAACCGGAATGGAAGATTGGGTCGAAATTATTTTCTGTCCTTTCAAAGATTGTACGAGAAGCAAAGAAGCACCCTGTAGTTATCGAAGCGAAAAAGCTTCTTGATTTTGGAGCTGCGAGTTAGAATCCAACCAAAGACCGTCGTGTACAAGGTGGTGCACGTTAAATCTGTCGTGGCCTCAAATGTCCTTACATTGGCGTGGAAGTTTGGAGAGTTGGGTGCCAGCTCAGATGGGACCTCGTCATTTAACCGTGGCTCGAAATTACGTGGTGTAGTCGGCGCAGGTTCAATTCCTGCCAGGTGCATTCCTCCCTGGATGTATTTCTCTCTTCTGTGTCAGTAAAAAAAACTTTCATTTTATGTGTCTATTACTTGATATTGTATTTCTTGTGTCTGGCGCAGCATGGCCAAATATGGCCCTTGCGCCATAAAACTCAAACAAACCAACCAACTCGGACCGTCGCCAATATCCCGTCGTGTTGTTCCAGTGCGACGATAATTAAATACCTATCTTTGTAGCTGCAACTTCCATCATTGCTTTGAAGACGGAGCACGTGTCTTGCCCCATTGTTCCAGACGCGGAAAGCTTCTTTTGGTTAATTCCTGCGCGAGGATGTCCGATGGAGCGTGACGGCGTGGTTCACTCACCCCCTCTCTCTGCTCTCTCCTTCCATGGAGTCTGTTCACGGCTCGAGACCCAAACCGCAACTCGACTCGAATCAGGTGCTCACTCGTAAATTCCGACATGCCTCGTGTTCATTTGTGGCTGAAATTCGTCGGGGATCAACCCTCATTGCTCGAGCAGTGGAGTGTCTGCCTTCTACACTCGTGGCTGCAACTTACCGCAAGGAAACTCAACCACGTGAGTCACTGGTACTAACACCATCACACACTTCCGTACCTAATGTGGTGCCGTTGTATCTCAGTGGGTATGCTCACTGCGCTAGCAACCTTCGAGTTGTAGGCGGTGCAGTTTCGATTCCTGTCAGGGCATTCCTCCCTGGGAGTATTTCTCTCTTCGGTACTTACGTATTATCCGCATGCCATTGGCGAATATCAGCCAAGTTTTGTTTCGGGCGGAGAATGTTTAGCAATTGCCCTTAGGATGGCATCAAACATACCATTATCATTATAAACTCCGCGAGGTAGGGAATCGAGGTGGCGGCGAGATGTTCCTCGATGTTTTTTATTTCGCCATCACTTCCCCAGATGCGTTAGATATTCTGTGTGCGCGTGCCAGTTTCAGAATCAATGAAATTGTATTTGTGGTTCACTTAGCAGTGACTAACCAGATTGATCCAGTTCTTCCCTTCCAACAGTCGGAAAAAATGGTCGATCCATCTTTAATGTGCTTTTTTTTATTTCGTTCATTAATGTGGTAGCATTACAATCGGAGACTATAACAAGAAATGTTTGTCTTGTTTCGCGACAAATGCCCCCAGATATCCATTGGGATGGAAATATTCTTCCAGCATTATTTCGTAACGATCAAGAGTTACGTAAAAATTTGCTTCGACGTAAAAACAGAAAATAAAATACGAGTATCTAATGCAACTACGCACAGAACACTGAACTGTGGTTCTAAAAAGTTTTGCAAAACAATCAGAGTCATTGAAATTGTATTTGTGGTTCACTTGGCAGTGAATATAACCAGATTGTTCCAGTTTTTCCGTCTTATACTCCTTCCAAAAGATTTGGCGATTAATCGCTGGCATGCGGTTAATACATACAGATTTGGAGATTAATGGCTGGCATGCGGTTAATACGTACAGATTTGGCGATTAATCGCTGGCATGCGGTTAATACGTACAGATTTGGCGATTAATCGCTGGCATGCGGTTAATACGTACAGATTTGGAGATTAATGGCTGGCATGCGGTTAATACGTACAGATTTGGCGATTAATCGCTGGCATGTGGTTAATACGTACAGATTTGGAGATTAATGGCTGGCATGCGGTTAATACGTACAGATTTGGAGATTAATGGCTGGCATGCGGTTAATACGTACAGATTTGGCGATTAATCCCTGGCATGCGGTTAATACGTACAGATTTGGCGATTAATCCCTGGCATGCGGTTAATACGTACAGATTTGGCGATTAATCCCTGGCATGCGGTTAATACGTTCAGATTTGGCGATTAATCGCTGGCATGCGGTTAATGCGTACAGATTTGGAGATTAATCCCTGGCATGCGGTTAATGCGTACAGATTTGGCGATTAATCCCTGGCATGCGGTTAATACGTACAGATTTGGCGATTAATCCCTGGCATGCGGTTAATACGTACAGATTTGGAGATTAATGGCTGGCATGCGGTTAATACGTACAGATTTGGAGATTAATGGCTGGCATGCGGTTAATACGTACAGATTTGGCGATTAATCCCTGGCATGCGGTTAATACGTACAGATTTGGAGATTAATGGCTGGCATGCGGTTAATACGTAAGTATCCTCTCTTCTGTGTCAGTAAAACTTTCACTGTGTGCGTGTCTGTTACTTGATATTGTATGTCTTGTGTCTGGCGCAGCATGGCCAAATATGGCCCTTGCGCCTTAAAACCCCAAAACCAACCAATCCGTACCTAGTGTCATGAAACGCTGTACCAGTTTGAATAAAGGCTTGGGTAGGTATTTGAGTATTTTTAATTAACGTCGCTCTAGAGTAACGCAACGAGTTATTCTCCAGTTCCGGGTTGGTTGATTGTTTTGGGGTTTTATGGCGCAAGGGCCATATTTGGCCATGCTGCGCCAGACACAAGACATACAATATCAAGTAACAGACACGCACACAGTGAAAGTTTTGCTGACACAGAAGAGAGAAATACACCCAGAGAGGAATGCCCCTGACAGGAATCGAACCTGCGCCACCTACAACTTTTGGTCTTGTTTGGAGAAAATCTTCGAAATTCCGTAAATATTTACAAATAGGACGTCTTTCAATTCTTGAATAATGTTTACATTGTATGTATTAATTTGTGGATATGTTGAGAACTGCTTTTCTGACAGTGATGATCACGCATGAAAAAACTGCTCACAGCTCTTCTGAAATTATCGCCCATGACGCGCAGTTTGAATCAGCTTCTGTCACCATGACGGACAAAAGAAGTTATAGTCCTGTTTCGTGACACACGAACACGTCTTCGAACAGCGATTGTTCACCAAAGCGTACGAAAGTTATTCGATTTTTATTTTGACAAATTAATACGAGTGGTCCAAATCAAGGACACTAATCACAGCACGCGATTCCTTGTAGAAAAATCGTGTACAAGGGGGTTGTGCACGTTAAATTTGTCGTGGCCTCGAATGTTCTCACGTTGGCGTGGTGTGGAAGTTTGGAGATTGGAGTGCCAGCTCAGGTGTGACCTCGTTATCTGACCGTGATTCAAAACAGCGTGGTGTTGTGCTCGGATCTCTCCCTCTGGGAATGATCCCGGACCGTTGCCAATAGCCCCCTCCAGTGCGACGTTAATTAAAATATCAACCTACCAACATCAGGCCCAAGTATTCCCGTCAAAACTGCGGTTTGTGTCCTCGACTCAACCTACTAATTTAAATTTTTTTGGGTCTGTATTTTAATTTTTTTAAAATCAGAATGGTCGGACTTGTGGGCTTACATGGAACCCCACTGCTGAGGGTTCAGGTTTTCCGATGTAGTGAGTCTTCTGGCCACAAGCAAGTACACTATTTTGCGGGTGATGCAGTCGGCTGAGTCAACAAGACGCTGCGCTGCAGACGTCATAAGCGATCGTTTGTCACCCCGTTTCCCTGTTTTTCCGGGAGCGGAAGTGACGTCATCTATCTAATCCATTTCCATCGGTCCCGATGGTGCAGCAGCTGACAAGAGAAGGAAAAGTCGTCGTGAAAATGCACGTGTTTTCTGAGCAATTTCGAAGTGCCCAGGATGAAGCTGCACGGATTGCAAGCTTGGAAAACTGAGCTGTTGTCGCGCAGTCTGCGTGCCCACTTACAGATCTTTCTGTCGTCATCTGACCGTGGTTCAAAATTACGTGGTGTGTCCCTTTGGGATTAATCCCGGACCTTCACCAATAGCCCGCTGTGTTACTCCAGTGTGACGTTAATTAAAATATAACAAAAATCTTTCTGTTGTCCAGGAACACTAAAGGCGGTTGCTGTTCCATCCTGGTTTTAGACTCGTCTGTGTAGATTTGGTAGCGTGTTGCTGTGGGCTTGGTGTAATGAATGTTGTGTGTTTGTGTTGGAATCCTGCAAAGGCTGGGGGTTTTCGTTTCGAATTGGTGGGGAAACCAAGAGAGACCATATGCTGTGGAGGGTCTGGCGAGTTTGGTATCAAAAGCCGTAGCCCCTTCCCTTGCTGCCAGGAGTTCTGCCGTAGTGGCTCAGTGGGTATGCCCACTGCAGTAGTAACCTTCGAGTTGTAGGCGGCGCAGGTTCGATTCCTGTCAGGTGCATTCCTCCCTGGGTGTATTTCTCTCTTCTGTGCCAGTAAATGCTTTCACGTGTGTCTCTGTCTATTACTTGACATTGTATGTCTTCTGTCTGGCGCAGCATGGCCAAATAGGACCCTTGCACCTCAAAACAACCAACCAGCCAGGAAGTCTATTGGTTCTAGACCGGCCAGTACAGCCTTGCGCCATAAAACCCCAACATCCAATCCAATCCGGCCAGTACAAGTATAGCGTCTGTGGAGGTGGTTCTGTAGGCTCTGGTAATACTAAGGTCTCTGAACAGTGGCCAGGTGTCTAAAGATCTGGCATTTTGGGTTCGTACCCCGCCAGGCTGCAGCGTAAATCAGAATACTTTCTACCACTATTTTATAGCAGAGTTCAAGATTTCTCCCCTGATACCCCACTACTTTGAAGCAAATCTTATTATTGCCGTTTGTTCTTTATAGCATTTTCCCCCTCAGGTATTTGCCGTGAGGAATCTAACTGTATGTCAATTATTACACCCAGGATTTCATGGTGTCGACAACTCTAATAATTGTGCCTTTAAATCTTTGAGGTACATGATTTTAAAGAAAAAAAACCAAGTTACACGGAATTGTTTATTTACCTATGTATTCAGCTTCAAAATTAGTATAAAACATAAAACAACGCATTTTTTATTATAAAACGATTTATTCACTCATAATAAATTTTTACGAAAGCAAACATTTACCGTTATGAAAGACAAAAATTCACCGAATCACACAATTTGCCAACCTTAATCACAACAATGTCAACAACTTACTAATGCGTTTGATGTGTCAATTTTTGTTTTCTACTATTTACACATTTAGCTCTAGTTCTAGCGTCGCCAACTCAATGATAAACTTTAAATAAAATATAACTGAGTAATTTCAATTTTTTTAGGTGGGTTAAAAATATCCCAACATGTATAAAAAGCTAAGCAAAAAGTGGGGCAGTTCTTAACCCACCTAACCCCAAGGAGTTAAGGGTGAAGACTAGTGACCGGAGTAGTTGCCTATCTTTTTTTCTGAAGACGATGGCGTGTGCCTTGTCCTATGGCATGTGTCTATAATTAGGTGGTTGTGTATAGCCCATTTCTGAGAAAGATTGACATTCATTTGCCCTGGTTTCCAGCTCTAGTCTTGAACTGCCAGACACTGAACAGAAAGTCGTCCTCGAAAGCCCGGAGTTGGCAGTGATCTGGCCAAGATTTTAGCTAAGATTTTCCAGAGAAGACCCAGTCTGGATCTTTGAGGGCAGTTCTGTATTGTGTAGTGGTTAGCATTCGTAAACTATTACTCAGTAATTTCCAAATACTCTTCGTTTATTGATGGTGTGCAGTAAAAGGCCAATCAGCCTTACGTGGGGATCCGCTGAACTATGGCAAGTGGCCGGACTTTCCGTCAGATGATGAGGGGACAGACTCGCCCGGAACCTGTTGAATTCTCACGAAAGCATCCGTCTAGGCCTGGACGCGTCCGGAGTTGACGTTTGGGTCCCTTCTGCCTCCTCGCAAAAGCCCAGTTCGGTCCTTCACCGCACGCTGTCCTTCGTTCGGGCAAGGGGGCAAGGCACCCCTTTTCGTCTCGACTCTCGCCAATCCAGCGGAAATCCCCAAGTTCCCCTCATACATAATATCAAGCGAGTACCATCGAAGATCATAAACACCTAGGAGACAAACTTGCTTGTTGTTGCTGAGGTGTATACCATGAAAATCCATCTTTAATGGAGGAAGCCAGAAATTAGATGAAAGAGGTAGGGAGGGCAGTTGAAGTGGTAGAGTTTTTCCAGCAAAACAGGCCATTGAACAGAGTCGAAGGCTCTTTTGATGTCCATGGAAATGACCGCACTATACCTACCACTTTCCTTATTGTGACGGATGATTTCAAGGTATCTCCCTACGGGATGGATCCCAAACCGTCGCCAATAGCCCGGTGTTTTGCTTCAGTGCGACGTTAGTTCAACTGCCCAATCAATATATTTGCTTGAAAAAGATATCAATTCTTGTGAATGAAAAGTGCTGACGCAATGAATCCTGGGAGAATGAAAAAAGATCCTGGAAAATTGGATTCACTTAAGTGTAAAAAAGAATCGCGATTACTCGAACAATTTGGGAAACTTAAAGGTAAGCAAATTTATGCTCAGTCTTTAGGTCATTAGATCATTTATGTTCGGTTGAATTCGGGGACAGTTAAAAAGACTAATCGGGCAAGATCCGGTAGCATTGGAATCGCCATTGAACCATGAAGCTCTATTTTACATTAATCCGAAATCTCTCTCATCTACTCCTTGTAAGCCTTCCGTCAAAATGAACGCGTTTTTCGTTGTTTAAACTGGTTCCCCAAAAGGATATCCATAATGTCCACGAAGAACACAAGTTATGGCTTCTGTGGCCAAAACGTAGAACGTTTAAAAGCATACATTTTTAGAGTGTTTGAAAACTAAATCGCAGAGCACTTTCAATCAATCGGCTTAAATAAATATTTGTTACGGGAGTCCTATGAGAGAGGGTCCGTTTGGAACAGTAACGGATTAGTAACCGGAGTGTTGCTAATTCGAATCCAACCAAAGACCGTCGTATACATGGGAGACTGGTGCTCGTGTTAAATCTGTCGTGGCCTCTAATGTCCTCACGTTGGCGTGGTGTGGAAGTTTGGAGAGTGGGGCGCTAGCTCAGGTGAGACCTCGTCATCTGACCATGATTCAAAATGACGTGTGTCGTCCTCGGATTTGATCCCGGACCGTCGCCAATATCCCGTTGTGTTGCTCCAGTGTTGCGTTAATTGATACCGTGTCCCTAATGTTCGGATTTTAGATTAAGCGACCCACATTGTTGCCATCTTCTATTTCATTAATGTTTGAGAAAATGTTCTCCGCCAGGCAATGTTTAGGAAATGAGCTGTGGTTTGATCGGGATAAATCGGCCAAGCGTGCATCCGGCAACGAGTAAGTTGTTGGAATGTTCTTGTCAGTCGAGCACGAAGAACGAAAAGCAGTGGATAAACACCGACTTGTTTTCGATTCATTTTTATAAATAGCAAAAAGGTGAATGCTCCTCTGGGTAATTAAAACGATGGAAAGAAACCAACTTCACGAAGATGGTTTCTTTCCAGCTTAGTTTATATTCTGAACGATATCGTTTTTTCAGAATTGAGACGAAGTAGTCGGTTTTAGGTAGGTAGATGTTTAAATTAACGTCACACTGATGCAACACAACATTAATGAATTTACAACATTAATGAATTACAACATTAGCGACGGTCCGGGATCAAGCCCGAAGGGAGATTCGGTAACATCACCTCGTAATTTTGAAACACTCAGAAGACGAGGTTAATACCTGAGCTGGCATCCCACTTTCCAAACTTCCACACCACGCCAATATGATGACATTTGAGACCACGACAGATTTAAAATGGCACCAGCCCCTTTTGTACACAGCGGTCTTCGTACTAAGAAATATATAAATAGATAGAAAAACTCCTCCGGTTGCTAATCCGTTACTATTCCGACCGGCTACCGTGGTAGGTAGGTGCTTAAATTAACGTCGTAACGGTGCCAGCTCAGGTGTGACCTTGTCATCTGACCGTGGTTCAAGATTACTAGGCGTTGTCGTCGGATCTTTCTCTTTGGAGTTAATCCCGGACCGTCGCCAATAGCCCATTGTGTTGCTCCAGTGCGACGTTAATTAAAAATACCTATCAACTGAGTTACTTTGATGCGATGGATTCAATAGATGATTCAACCAGAAATAAGGTTTAAAATCCTATTTTAAAAATCATTTGAGGGAGGAATTATTGAGAAATTGAAAAGGGCATTGATTGGCAGTTCTTTTGGCAACCGATACTGGAAAATCTGAATGAAGCTTTATCCGCGAAGCAAAATGTACAGTCGTGGAAAAAAACGAACTACCCCTCTTCATTTTAACAGTACAGAAAAGATTTCAGCTCTTTCCAATGGTTAGTTCTTTGCGTTACATTAAATTTTCGTTATGGCGATTTTAGGGGGAACCAAAAGTTTAAAAAACGTCTGACAAACCTAGGATAATTCTCGAATCGTTTGCACTTGTATAATAAATATAATTCTCGGATCGTTTGCACGCGCTGACAAATATGTTTGAAATAGTGTTTAAATTTGAAATTCGGGTAGCTATAACTACAATTAATTTCGATCTACGAATAACGATTTTCAATGTGATGTTCCCTGAGATTGACAGCAACTTTAACGTTGAATATCTCCGGATATAAAGATAGTGAAGTCATGAAATTTCATATTTAGACTAATTTAACGATGCGGAATCTGATTAAGGCATCAAGACGGGGTGTTTCCATTAGAAATTTTGTTTGTTGAAAATTTTATATAAAGACATCCCCTTATGAAATTTTTTGCATTTGAATTTGTGGAGGACGTTATTCCCTATTGAATGATACCTTTGATTTTGCTTCTCTATGGATAGTGCTCGAAATAAAGGGGGTCGTTCTTTTTTTTTCCGCTACTGTACATGCACTCTGATATTTTCGTGGTAGAATGTGCTCTGAATATGTGTGCGCGAATTCTGTATTTGGAAACACTGAGTAAAATCAACCTCTTCCGACTATATGCTTGTTTACACTGAAATCCCTCTCAGTTTGTGAAAATCTTTAAAAATTTCTAGTTTATTATCATAGAGTATGCTGCGATGTGCTCTCACGACTTTCTCTTCCCCCAGTCTTGTCCTCCCTCTTATATTTCTAAATTAGAATTCCAATATTCGAGGGCTGCGGTGGCCCCGATGGAAGAGTAACGGATTAGCAATCGGAGGGCTGCGAGTTCGAATCCGCCAAACACCGTCGTGTACAAAGTGAGCTGGTGCACGTTAAATCTGTCATGGCATCAAATGTCCTCATGTTGGCGTGGTTGGAGAGTGGGGTGCCAGCTCAGGTGTTGCCTCATCATTTGACCGTGGTTCAAAATTACGAGGTGTCCTCGGTCTTTCCCTTGGGGATTGACCCCGGACCGTCACCAATAACCCGTTCTGTTGCGCCAATGCGACGTTAATTAAAATACCTACCTACCCAGTATGGGCATGGCTGTTCTTAGTGGTTCGGAATCCATTAAATCCTAATGTGCTGCAATAGCCCGTTGTGTTACTTCAGTGTGACGTTAATTAAAATACCTACACCTACACAATGTGCTACAAGTTGCTACAAAGTCGATGAATTAAGATTCAAGAAAATGTCAACGAACGAAAATACTTTTTAGATCGTGGCTTTGGTAAAGGTGTAAAAAAACTCGTTGCATAACTTAATATCTTCGTTGAAACAAAGAAAGCATTCTAATACAGACCTGATGAATGAACCCCGATTAGTTAAGCACACACTTTTCAGCATCGGATTAATTTAGTGTACTGCGCACACTGCATTCGGAGCATCGGTATTTCACTTGGAAACGGACGGGGAAATGCCATTCCCTTGGAGGCAATACTTCCGTTTTTGTTTAGTAGAAAAGGAATATTTGCAAAAAGATTACTTACGACTATTGAAAAAATGACAACTTTTTAAAGAAAATCATGTTTTGGTATCGATCTGACGTAGTTTTACGCAGATTTGAAATCCGTTGAAATGTTCACTCTATCTGGAATCATCGCAAAGATAGGAACTTGGATTAGGGGAATAAGAAACGCAATTGAATGTACTATAATGTCAACATCCGGTGCCCACACGACTCGGAGATTTCGGATGAGTCGTCCGCGTTGTACGGACGGGACGGATCTGATTCTCTTTCCGGAATCATCGTCGGAATTGCCGATGTCCGATACGGATAGGGTTTTCGCAGTCTCATTAAAAACAATGTAAGTCAATGATTCCCAACCTTTTTATACTCGAGTACCACCTGAGAATTTTGTAGGATCGTGGCGTACCACTGGTTATCTTATAACCTTTTGAGGGGGCCAAATAAATTCTATACACGTTTGACTTATTGAATAACTTTACAAAATGTATTTAAGTATAAATCCATAAAACTAGAGAAAGCCGTTTATACGTAATTGTTATTAACAAATGGCAAATACAATTTCCCAACACTAAAATGTCTTTATCAGGAGACTTAATGAGAAACTTGCTGTTACTTATGCTTAATTCTTAGAGCTTCTGTCAGGTTCAATAGTGATTATCTTTAATCTTAAGTCGTTTTCCACGCAGTCGATTCCTGTACTTGTTTTTCACATACACTAGCTCTGAAAACCCCCGTTCACATAAATGCGTTGTTACAAATGGAGTTAAAAATTTTAGTGCTTGCCTAAAAAGCAGCGCGGGAAGTTGTAAGTTTTAAACCAGTACTTTTGGTTTGTATTATTGTTGAACCCTTCTGCGTATCACCCTAAATGCCTCTCGCGTACCACCAGTTGGGAACTACTGATGTAAGTAATTATAAAATCCGATCCGTGCGATGCGAACTAGTGTACCGTAAGAGGTACGAAGTTCAGGTGTTTCAATGAAATGCACCTCTCTTTGCCAGATAACTATAAAACCCAATTTAAAGTAAAAATATAAAAGTAAATGCTCTGTGCTCTATTTTCCTTTGAAACATGGCGCAGACTGAGAGATCGTTCTTTTATCCGGCTTACCGGAATGGTAAGCCGGATAAAAGAACGAAAAGACATTCCATAAGATTTATGCATTTGCATAAATCTTATGGAATGTCTTTTTTAAGCCTTGAGCATAAACCGTGTCATTTCGAATTCATTAATTCTTCATTTGAGGTTTGAATCCAGAAAGGAATAAAACTACACCAAAATCACTTCGGCAAATGTTCTGATACTTTAAATTGCTTTCAAAAAATTATCAAATTTAGTCAGCTGTAAAGCGTGCTGTCATGACTTCAAGGTTGTGCGATATCATTGGAAACGCGGAGGCATTCATTTCGAGGACAAACATTAAACTCTCCGTTGAAGATGTTAGCCAGCAAAAAAAATCAGTTTACGACCAACAGATAACAATATTTTTTAAGCCTGTAAATTTTCTTAGTTTGATTGAAAGCCACTTTTAGAGAATAAAATGTTCAAATAAAATGCAAACAAATGTTCAAAGCTGATGAAAATAAAGGTTTGTCATTCCAGCGTACACTTGTGCAGTGTCTTTGGAAGGAAGGTAGGTAGGTATTTTGATTAGCGTCGGCACTGTAGCAGCACATCGGGCTAATGGCGACAATCTGGGTTAAAACCCGAAGGGAAAGTTCAGAAGAAAACACGTAATTTTGAACCATGGTCAGATGACGAGGTAACACGCCACTCTCCAAACTTCCATACCACGCCAAACTGAGGACATTTGAGGCCACGACAGATTCAATGTTCAATCCGCCACTCTTGTAACCGGGATACCACGACCCTGGTTGTAGATCTGACTAGATAATAACGTTTTAGAAATGTCAATAAATTCCGATAAAACTAGACCAGGAAATTAATAACTGTTATTAAATAAACAATTATTTTTAGATGTTGATAAATAAACAATTAAACATCTGCTTAAGATCGAGGACAGAAAAATTGCTTATCTCGATAGATTCGATCGATACTCGCTCATTCAGCTACATCATTTTGGGGCTTCATGGCTCAAGGGCCATGTTTGACCAAATTGCGCCAAACACAACACAAGATAACGGCAACAAAAAAATGTGAAAGAGAAGAAAAGAGCGTTCGGGGAACAGAGTAGTGGAATGAAAGCAGAAAAAGATCGCTTGTGTATCCCGGGAGCGCGACCCCCGTGTTTACTAAAGACATTAAACCCCATGGGAAAGGAAAATATCACTCGAGTTCGTGAAGCCCGTACATACCTAAAGGAGATATGCCCCTGAGGACGAAAAGCAGGTAGAAAAATCGTAAATAAGCCGTATATACGAGGGAAAGTCAAAAATTATCCGCACTTTATTTTTCATTGGGGTTGAACAAGTTCGTCATTTTTCTAGTCTTCCTTTTCGATGCACTTGGTGCAGCGGTCCACAAGCTTACGTATTCCATCAGAAGGTTTTCGGTGGGTCGCCTAACAACTTATGCACCGCTTCGCCCATCTCTTTGTCCGTCTGATCTGCAGAGGACACGCTACATTGCCGATGGTAACTCGCCGGTTTGCCAGTACCATTTCTAGAGCTTGCTGAATCTTCTAGTCAGTGGTGGAGGTTGACGGGCGTCCTGCTCCTTCTTCGTGCATCACGCTCGTCCGGCCTCTTTTAAGCTTCTCGATCTACTCCTACACACTTCTACGTGGCGGAGCAGTGTCCCCGTATTGTGTTGTAAGCCTTCGATGAATTTCAGCCCCTGGCACACCTTCCGACACTAGAAATCGGATCACTGCTCTTTATTCCTCCTTCGTGCACACTGCAAGCTGAGCGGCCGTGTTTACACTGAATCAGAAACAAGAAAAATGACGCTATCGAGGTCAAACTTTGATAACGCGACTACAGTAGTGTCAACATTAAGAATGCATGTGCAGAAGGCAGTGTTGCAAATCTAAAGATGTGTTACAGCGAAATTTTTGACTTACCCTGGTATATAAATATTCTACCATATTATACTTTGTCGTAATTTTAAATAAGAAACGCTGTTTACTTATAATGTTCTTATAAGTAAATTTTTCTCGGCTCTTTCTATCGCTTTTTTTCTCCTAGAAGCGCGATATATTGAGGGGTTACTGTAGTTTGAAACGAATGGCTGTTTTTTAAAGAATCCAAATGATTCCCTTTCACACCTTATTTTTTGACAGCGCACTTTTAAATAATGAATCCATTTCGATGTTACGGAAAGAGATGGAATTTTGCTGCTCCATTAAAATGGGAGATTGCTTAAGATACGTTTCCTACTCCCTCAAGACAGATATCGAAAACAAACCGCTAAACTGAAATTATGTAGTATATCCCCGAACTTACTGAGCTTTCATGTAACTCTTATCTCAACATGCCTTGTTCTTTGGCTGTTGTCATTCTTGCGTAAGACTGCATCCTAGAACTCCAATGGCTCAATATAATCATAGCTTAGCTTCGTTCCGTCTGGACAAGTCGTCTGTCTCCGCCGTGATAGTTGTATATTCTTGAGTTGAAACAGATTAAGAGAGAACAGTTAATGAATTCGGTCATAAAATTTTTCATCTAATTCAGGGGTCGCCAAACTTTTTTGACCGTCGACCCCTTCAAGAGTTTCTTCACTTATCGACCCCTCTATTTTAAGTTTGCGTAATTAAAATAGTACAACCAAAAAAGACGCTTATGTAAGTTTTTAGATTGTTTATTTTATAGTTGCGTGTTTATTTTATGTATAATATAGTATAAATTACATTGGCTTGACGTCAGAGATGTTTTTGTTTTCGACGTCCTTCTGAACATTACATATTGAATAGGAGGGATAAATAATGTATAAAATTTAATTTGGATAACAATAATACAGTCTTCCTTTATACAGTAAGTAAAAAAAGTTTCCGTACGGACTTGCTATTTGAAATAAATTGCTTTATTATTTGCAGAATATAAATATTGAAGAAATAAAAATGGAAAAACAGATGAGCATAACTGCATAGATAGTTTCTATTGCATTTAAAATATATATATTAATGTAATTTAACGCATAATTCACAATAACACTAAAATGTGGCAAATATAAAGCAAAAAGTCTCCGTACGGTGAAAAATATTTCATTAAATGTTATTATTCCCCATGTTTCATTATTTAATGGTCAGTTGAACCTGTTTTTGCTTTAATGACCTCTCAGAAGTTTAGTCATGACTCTCACAAGTTTTTTTTATTTCTGGAGTAATTTTTTGTTCAAGGCGTCCAGAATGGCACTTTTCAGGTTATCTTTGCTGCTGGTATCATAATTTTTCAGTTCACGACCTATTTATTCCCATAAGTGTTGCATGGGGCTTAAATCAGGAGACTGGTGGTGTGTGAAGTTGCTGTGAATGGTAAAGGCATTCTTTTCAGAACGTTGCAATGTGTTTTGAATCGTTGTCCTTTTGGAAGATAAATGGTCTTCCAAGAGACAGTTTCATAGCACTAGCAAGGACATTTTATTTCAAAATATCTAGGTACACATATCTACCCATGTTACCTTCAAAACAAATTATCCATACCAGAACTCATGCAACCCCATACTTTTAGAGTTCCTCCGCCGTGTTTGACAGTTCTACATAGGTGTTTTGCTTGCATTTGATGATTTGGTTTTCTCCATGCCATAAGCTCGTCCATCTGAACCATAGAGACAAAATTTTGATTCATTCCTGAATATACAGAATCCCAGAAAGTTAAGAGCTTATATGCTATTTTGCAAACTCGAGGCTTTCTTCTGTTAAGTTTATTAATGAATGGCTTCTTACGTGCAACATGGCCATTATAGCCACCTTTTTTTATTACTTTTCTTAGTCTGAGGTTATATTTCAAGATTGTAATCAGTTTTCAACAAGGACGCGAGATGTGGCGCACTAACTCGTGGATTATAGCGAACTTTTCGCGAATATTTCCGGTGTATATGGCTCAATTTCTGAGGTCTTCCGGATCGGTTCCTATTTTCCAGCTTCTACCTAATTATATTTTCAGTGATTTTTACCGTAGATTTAAATTTGTTTGCGATTTCGCCACTAATTTCCTCAATGATAATCCGTCATTTCTCCATTTTATCACTAACACGCGAATAGCTTTCGGAATTCCCATTTTAGTGATCCGCTAGTATAAAAATAGTTTGAAATAATTACTTACACTATACTGAAGTTCTTTTCATTCGATAGTTATGATAATTGAATGCGGAACAGCTAGACTACGTTCTAATCAATTTTCATAGTGCGTGCGGTAACTTCTTTTGCATTTCATTTTGCATGTCCTCAAAGTTTTAATTAATTACTTTTTATTTATGGAAATTAAGTATATTGCAAATGCATTCTCTAGTATTAAATAAGTTTCTTGTGTAGTTTCTGAATCTGGTGAGATTTCTTTAGAAATTATAATTTATACGCCGTTTTCGTTTCCGGACGGAAACTTTTTTAACCACTATATATGAAAATAAGACTTATTAACTTAGTCTACTAACCTTGTCAACGTGAAGGACGTGCTTCGTGACTCTTGACAATATTAGCAATGTTGGGTTCAAAATGAGTAAGTTCCAGTTTTCAATCGCCACGGAATTCTATATCTAGTTTATTTCTTAGTTATGTTAAAATGGAATTAACGTGGCTGAAACCAGCTTCAACCCTGTAAGAGCTTGGAAATGCAAACAAAAGTGAGTACCACTTCAGAAAGTTTTGGATATTTTCTACCTCACATTTATATTCGTCCAAAATTAACTCAAAGTCCTATTTTTAAAAAGCGTCTTAGCTTCATGATCAAATGACAATTCAAGAAGTTCATCTTGTAAGTTACATTCGATATTTTCAATATCTGATTCGATTTTTCTATCGATCCCCATTTGACCCCTGAGCCAGAATCGGCCCCTAACAATGTTATATTGACCCCGTTGTCGATATCAACCACTTTGTCGACCACTGATCTAATTGCATCGTAGCTCTTGGAGTTTTTTCGAACGACAAGAAAACTTTGAATCTTCTACAAGGGAACAGAAATAGGAAAAGGAACAGTATTCTTATTCGAAGTAGGTCGATTGTGTGTTACATGCCCACGCACATTTCACGAAACAAAACAATCCACGGCGTCGGGCAGAAAAAGCAACTTTCGAACAAAGATCATTCGGGAAAGATTTCTACAAAAATAAATACACGAGCGAAAGAAACTCAAAATAAGTAACCACGCAACGCTTTTCCTTGGTGGAAAATCAGTCACGAAGATAAAAAAATGCTAAGAAAAAGCCTTCGATGAACTGCGCGAAACTACTGATCATTTTTCACTTTACTGAACTTAATATTTGCTACTTTAACCAATTTTGGTAAAGAGAAATAACCACCTTTCAAAGAGATTGCATAAATTTTGCATTACAGTGTAAGTACTGAATCGATTTCCATCAAGATAGCATGGTAGGTAGGGAATTAATTAACCCTCGCACTGGAGCAACACCACGAGGCTATTGGCGACAGTCCGGGATCAATCCCAAAGGGAAAGATCGAGGACAACACCACGTCAATTTGAATCACGGTCAGATGACGAGGTAACACATGAGCTGGCACACCACTCTCCAAATTTCCACACCACGCCAATGTGAGGATATTTGAGGCCACGACAAATTTAATGTACGTTCACCAGTCCCCTTTGTACACGACGGTCTTTGGTTGGATTTGAACTCAAACCTCAAAATGAAACCTCAAAATAGTATCGATTTCTCTAGGATTTTTGGGGGGGTTTTATGGCGCAAGGGCCATATTTGGCCATGCTGCGCCAGACACAATACAATATCAAGTAATTGACGCAAGACGTACAATATTGAGTAATTGACACACACAGTGAAAGTTCGTCATCTGACCGTGATTCAAAATTACGTGTTGTCCTCGGATCTTTCCCTTTGGGACTGATCCCGGACCGTCACCAATAGCCCGTTGTGTTGCTCCAGTGTGACGTTAATTGAAATACACCCCCCCACACACACACAGTGAAAGCTTTACTGACACACAGGAGAGAAATACACCCAGGAAGGAATGCACCTGGCAGGAATCAAACCTGCGCCGCCTACAACTCGAAGGTTGCTAGCGGAGTGGGTCAAAATAGTATGGAGGTTGCTAGTTAAATTATTTTTGTATATTAATTTCATATTTTATATATTATTCATTAATTTATATTACATATTTCAGATTTAACTTAAAAACATTACGTCGAGTTTTTTTTTGGATTCGTTAATTGGTATTTGCTAATTGGTATTTTCAATTAACGTCACACTGGAGCAACACAACGGGCTATTGGATTCGTTAATATTAAAAGTTATAAAAATGTAAATATGATCAGATTATTTCGTAAGATATGGATTATTGACAAGGTTTTGTAGCATCTTAGAGCAAAAACGCATATTATCAGGAATATTTCCTTCCCCATTCAAGAACACTCGGGATTGGTCTGTTTTTCTTCTGTAGTCATTTTTTCTACACGAGGGCTAATCAGATCGAAACCTCGGCTTTGAGTGAATTCCGAACCATCCATGCCCTTGCAGTTTCGAATACATGCAAAATATTTTAGGCATTGTAAAACGTATTTCTGGATATAATTAACGAAGATGCGCCAAAACCAAAAAATATTTGTGGGAAAACTGTTTCTTATTCCCAAGGTTCAGGATAAGCCTAAACCAAGTCCATAAGACCATGTCGCTCTAAAAGAAAGGTAACTTCTGATCCAAGACAACCTGGCCCATGGAAACACCGATGCAATCGATAAGGTGGGCAAGGCTTGTGTAAAAAAACTTTTAGGTCGGTAAGGGTTACAGAAGTATTTTACTAATGTGAGCTATAAAATTTCATTTAGTTCAGTTTTTATCTTTTTCATTTGAGAGAGAAAAAAAGTGAGCAATTCTTATAAAACTTAGAAGTTTCCAAAACGCAAGAGTCAGGTTAATAATGGACCGTTCGTTCCGATGCAAAAATGGAGCCGCGGAATCCCGGTTGGAAGAGTAACGGATTAGCAAACGGAGGGTTGCGTGCTCGAAACTCGGTTCAGCCAAAGACCGTCGTGTACAAGGGCCGCGGTGGCCCGGTTGGAAGAGCAACGGACTAGCAACCGAAGGGTTGCGAGTTCAAATCCAGCCAAACACCGCCGTGTACAAAGGGGGCTGGTGCACGTTAAATCTGTCGTGGCCTCAAATGTCCTCACGTTGGCGTGGTGTGGAAGTTTGGAGAGTGGGGTGCCAGCTCAGGTGTCGCCTCGTCATCTGACCGTGGTTCAAAATGTGGTGTTGTCCTCGGATCTTTCCCTTTGGGATTGATCCCGGACCGTCACCAATAGCCCATTGTGTTGCTCCAGTGTGACGTTAATTGAAATTCCCCCCCCCGTCGTGTACACGGGGGCTTCAAATGTACAAGTTAAATCTCAAACAACCTCGTGTTGGTGTGGTGTGAAAGTTTGGAGAGGGTGTGCCAGCTCAAGTGTTGTCCTCGTCATCTGACCGCGGTGCAAAATTGCGTGGTATTGTCTTCGGGTCTTTGTCTTCGGATTTGTGATCCCGCACCGTCGCCAATAGCCCGTTGTGTTGCTCGAGTGCGACGTTAATTAAAATACCTCCCAATGCAAAAAATGTTCTTTTATGGAACAAGCTATTCGAGGAAATAACTCTTTTTGCACGTAGTTGACAAAACTAATGTTTGCATTTAACGTTGGTATGTATAATTACGGATTTCGCTGTCCTCATTCGTCCAATCGTTTGTTCCGGTTGATTTCCACCGAAATAGAACTTTTTTTTGCTGGCATCAATCGCAGTTCGTCGCGCGTCACATCCGTTTGTGCTCCGACTGTGCGACAGACGTCACAGCGACCACCGAGTTCTTATAAATACATCCATTCCGCAACGTTAATGGTGTGTTACTCATGTGTCGCTTTGTTTCTTTTATTACTTTACAAGTTGAATAACCCGGCTGATGATTGTAATGGGACGCTAATGGAACCAGGCTTCATTTTATTCCGTAATTATTCAAGATCGTTGATAAGTTAAAACAGTGATCGATATAACATTGTTAGGGGTCGATAGAAAAATGACATTGTACGGTTAATATTGAATTCGGTTCACTTGGATTACCTCCATCCTCAATGACAACGCAATGGAGAGTGAATATAGAATTCTGTGGTCGATTGAAGGCCGAAACTGACTCATCTTGAAACCAACATTGCTAATCGTGTCGAGAGCCACGAAGCACGCCCTTCGTATTGATAAATTTAGTAAATTGTATACTAAGTTAATAAAAGTCTTACTTTCATATAGATAAGGATGATTGCATTATTATCTAAATTGAATTTTATATATTATTTATCCCTCCTATCCTATATGTAATCTTAAGAAGGACGTCAAAAATAGAAACGTATTCCTACGACGCTAAGCCAATATAATATATGCTATATTATACATACCATAAACACTGTAACTATAAAAGAAAGAATCTAAAAACTCACATAAGCGTCTTTTTTTGCTTGTCCTATTTTAATTACGTAATATAGGGGTGTCGATAAAAAGTCAAGGAACTCTTTAAGGGGTCGAGGGTCAAAAAAAGTTTGGCGGCCCCTGAGTTAAAAGATCGTGATGCACGACACGGGTGGCAGTTCCTACAACCCCCTGCTTCCAATAAATTTACAGAAGAGACTGGGATCCCCAAATGGAAGGAATAATATTACAAATAATAGGAATAATATAACAAAGTTCTCATAGGCCTTTAAACAAGGCCTGATTTATTATTTTAATTTTTAAGGGCCCTCAAAAAGCCCTTAAAAACTAAAATAATAACCCTTGCTGAAAGTCCTCAGCAAATTTCAGCTCAGGTGTTGACCTCGTCACTTGACCGTGGTTCAAAATGACGAGTAGTCCTCGGATATTTGCCTTCGGGATTGGACCGTCGCCAATGGCCCGTTGTGTTGCTCCAGTGCGACGTTAATTAAAATACATACCTGACTTCCTGCCGAAACAATTGTGACAAAATCTTTGTAATTATCTTGGCGTGGTGTGGAAGTTTGGAGAGTGGGGTGCCAGCTCAGGTGTTGCCTCGTCATCTGACCGTGGTTCAAAATTACGTGGTGTTGTCCTCGGATCTTTCCCTTTGGGAGTGATCCCGGACCGTCACCAATAGCCCATTGTGTTGCTCCAGTGTGACGTTAATTGAAATTCCCCCCTTTGTAATTATCAGGGAAACTGTACCTCCGAGTTGTAGGCGGCGCAGGTTCGATTCCTGCTACGTGCATTCCTCCCTGTGTGTATTTCTCTCTTCTGTGTCAGTAAAGCTTTCATTGTGTGCTTGTCAATTACTTGATATTGTATGTCGTGTGTCAATTACTTGAAATTGTGCCTGGCGCAGCATGGTCAAATATGACCCTTGCGCCATATAACCTCCAAAACCAACCAAACAACCCGGGAAACTGTTCTACTTCAATAGTTTCGCTTCCAACTTCCAAAAGGGCCGCGGTAGCCCGGTTGGAAGAGTAACGGACTTGCAACCAGAGGGTTGCGAGTTCGAATCCAACCAAAGACCGTCGTGTACAAAGGGGGCTGGTGCACGTTCAATCTGTCGCGGCCTCAAATGTCCCCACGTTGGCGTGGTGTGGAAGTTTGGAGAGGGGTGCCAGCTCAGGTGTTGTTCTCGTCATCAGACCGCGGTTCAAAATAACGAGAAGGTGTCTTCGGATCTTAAAGATCGGGTTTGATCCCGGAGTCGCCCGTGATTCAAAATTACGTGATGTCCTTGGATCTTTCCATTCAGGTTTGACCGTCGCCAATAGCCCGTTGAGTTGCTCCAGTGCGACGATAATTAAAATACGTACCAACCTACCAAAACAATCTATCAGAATGCGTAGAACTAGCTTCGAAATGTCATGCTTCACATAATCTAAGATTGGAACATGAGATCTAACAGGCTTTCGAAAAAGAAAGCTCAATTTTTCGAAGAATCAGATCGAACGAGATGTGGCGTAGTCCTTCCCACTGTTTTAACGCGCGTGTTCGACAAGTCTCCTGTGCGTCATTTTTGTCTAAAGCTGAATCAATTGGAGAGGATGAGTCACGGAATGTCGCCGTTGTCGCAAGAGTCGAAAATGTTTGCGCTCCGATAAACCTTTATCTTGTAGAACGGCGAAATCTCCGCACACAATGAAATTCCGAAAGTGTTTTTTCTGAACACACGCTCAAACCAGAAAACGACTTCTCTGTACAAAGTTTATCGACGACCTTTTTGGTAGGTAGGTATTTAATTAACGCCGCACTGGAGCAACACAACGGGCATTGACGACGGTCTGAGTAGGTTGGTACAGCGGTTCCTGGAGATACGAGTTTAATTCATCGCATGACAGAGCTCGTAAGTCAAAATGCTCATGTCTTAAATCAATTTCCCCATTGAAATTAATTGAAATGAGATTAATTCGTACCAGCCCCCCAAAAACCACTCCACTTTTTTCATATACTGTATTTATAATGAACAAATATTGTAGCTGGAGTTATAGCTTTTATCGAGTCTTGCTTCAGAATAGTACATACCGTAGAAATAGTGCGATCGTACTGCGTTGCCAAGTCTTACGCCTTGCTCATGTTTGTCTATTATCTCACACTTTAATTCCATGGGGGGGTATTTCAATTAACGTCACACTGGAGCAACACAATGGGCTATTGGTGACGGTCCGGGATCAATCCCAAAGGGAAAGATCCGAGGACAACACCACGTAATTTTGAACCACGGTCAGATGACGAGGCAACACCTGAGCTGGCACTCCATTCTCCAAACTTCCACACCACGCCAACGTGAGGACATTTCAGATCACGACAGATTTAACTTGCATTAACTTGCCCTTTGTACACGGCGATCTTTGGTTGGATTTGAGCTCACAACCTTCCGGTTGATAATCCGTCACTCATCAAACCGGGCTACCTCTGCCCAACCATATATTTAAAGTGCAAGTATGGAAAGGTTTACGTGTGAATAAAATAAGAGGTGAAATCGACACTGAAGTTATTTTTTAAAATATACGAACCTTTAGTCGTCTCATAAGTATAAGAATTATTCATATTTTCCGGTTTAAATTTGGGCCTTGGTAGCCCGGTTGGAAGAATAACGGATTAACAACGGGAGGGTTGCGAGTTCCAATCCAATCAGGCTGCCGTGTATAAAGGGGGCTGTTGCACGTTAAATCTGTCGTGGCATCAAATATCCTCACGTTGGAGTGATGTGGAAGTTTGGAGAGTAGGGTGTCAGCTCAGATGTTTGATCTCGTCATCTGACCGTGGTTCAAATTGACGAGGCGTTGTCCTCGATCTTTCCCTGTGGATTAATCCCGGACAGTCACCAATACCGTTGTGTCGATGCAGTGCGATGTTAATTAAATACTTACCCATTGAATTCTATAGAGAAAACGAGCTCTGATTTTATAGAAATGTATATTTCTATAGAATTCAATGGGTAAGTATTTAATTAACTAGAAATCTGTAGAAATATATTTCTATAGAATTCTGTAGAGAAAGTAAAGTCCTGAACGAAAGAAATGAGTTTCTGTAGAATTCTATACAGATTTCTATTGAGGTTACTTTAAAGAGCTAATAGAAAAACAGGTCATAATTCGATAAGATTCTATAGACCAGGGGTGTCAAACTGAATTAAAACACGGGCCATTTAATGCAACTGGTAAGATTCACGCGGGCCACATCACATTTACGAATTTTCTTAAAATTATATTTTGAAGTGAGGATTCAGGAATAGGGATAGGATAATTAAAACACATTATATAATTAAGGGAATTTAGGGTAATGATTTATAATATTGCAATATAATTGCTTTTATTTAAACGTTTATTTAATTTAATGTTTTTATAAAACTAAAATTAATTTCTTTTACCGGAAACTCTTGCCAGCGCTTTCCTCCTACTAGTTTTCCAATATCTGGATTCAAAGACAGAACAGACAATCTTCATTATGGCAGATAGATGTTTATCAGTTAATCTTGATCTGTAGGTCGTTTTATTTAATTTCATGGACGAAAATAGTTGCTCATACATTTTTAACATGACGAAATTGTGTGTACGGTATTGCCTCCATCTCCCCAAGTGCTATTTTCTTCATAACATATTGTCCTGTTTTCATTTTATTTCAGAGCATCGTGGGCCACAAAAAATTACCCCGGGGCCACATGCGGCCCTCGGGCCGCCAGTTTGACACCCCTGCTATAAACCGATATAGATATAAAGAGTTTTGTAGAAATCTATTCAGTTTAAAGTAAATGTTAATAAAGAGAGAGAGAGAGAGAGAGAGAGCAGTGCTTTTTGAAATAGATATATCACCATCTAATGAAAATATATCGCTTCGATTTTCTTCTGTTGAATTTCTTAAAGCAAAAACACTGCACTGCTTTGGTTGTACCTAAACTTGTGAAGCGGGACCGCTTTGTTTACCACATTCGAAAAGAATGTAGAGCGATTTTATCTAATCTTTTCCACCCCTTGTCCTGTTCCCACGCTTAGAGGAAGGGGTCTGTTAATGAATTGTGTTCATTTGCGCTTGCAGACGCCTGTTGACGGCCATATTTCTCTTCCTAGGATACTAGCGGCTCTTTGTATGGAGGTTATGAACTGAAGTGATTATATACCTCAGGATATTTTCACACGCATTCCAAATTTGCCCATAAAGGTAGGTGTTCTTTTGGTGTTTGTATTTTTTTGGCACGTCATCGATTCTCCAATCTTTATTGCTCGAATCCAACCTAACACCGTCGTCTATAAAAGGTTGGTATTGGTAGGTTAAATCTGTCGCAGTCTCAAATATCCTCAGGTTGGCGTGGTGTGGAAGTTTGGAGAGTGGGGTCCAACTCAAGTGTTGCCTCGTCATCTGACGGTGGTTCAAAATTACATGGTGTTGTCCTTGGGTCTTTTGCTTTGGGATCGATCCCGGGCCATCGCCAATACCCCGTTGTATCGCTCCATTGCTACGTTAATTAACTACCTACCTACCCGGGAGCATCCTTTGAGTTCCTGAAGGTTGGTTGTCCGACCGATCCAGCTATCTGACGCCTTCTTTTCGACTTTGGAAGTTATTTCTCCACGGCGAAGAGGAATGTTACGAGATTTTGACGATTCTCTTTATTGGTCTTCCCGTTTATTGCGATATTTACAATCCTTCAATGACTGCTTGGAATCCGCGGATCTTTGAAGCCGTTATTTCTGCGAACCATAAAGAACAAGGTCAGTGCGTAGACAATGGATTCTAGAAATGAACGTTTGTTTACTTTACATCTCAAACTTTCTGTTTGAAATAATTTCCGAGTTTAGGGTCAATATATGATCTGATGGAATAACATTGTTTTGCTTTCAAGACTTGGTTAGTTTTATGGCGCAAGAGCCATATTTGACCATGCTGCGCCAGACAATATCAAGTAATAGACACACACACAATGAAAGTTTCACTGACACAGAAGACAGAAATACACCCAGGGAGGAATTATGTTTGACAGGACACAGAAATCGAACCTGCGCCGCCTACAACTCGAAGGTTGCTGGCGCAGTGGACATACCCACTCAGCCACGACGACGGCCCTTTCTTTTCAAGGGATTATTCTTTACAGAGAATAAGTATCAAAGAACGATAGGTAGGAAGAATTAACGTCGCACTGGAGAAATACGGGAGCAGTGGACATACATACCCACTGAGCCGCGACGCCGGCCGCTTGTTTTCAAGGGAGAGGTCAACGCCAAAGTGAGGACAGGACAGATTTTACGTGCAACAGTCCCCCACGTAAACGACGGTGTTTGGTTTGATCGAGTATCGAACTGACTAGTTGTTAATCCGCTATCTTAGAACCGGGCTGCAAAACGAAGATTTGGAATTGTTGGCATATATAATTTTTTATATAATGTTTCTATTGTTATATAATATATTTTTATAATTTTATGACAAATTTTGTATAAAATTTCAGCTATACTGTTTCATTTTTAAAGAATAATTTATTCTGTACATTGAGTAAAAAAATATTCTATCTCAAATTTGTCAGCCGACAAGACTTTTTTACTTATACGGATGTTTGGTCGAAACAAAATTTTCCCCAGAGACCAACTAAAGATGAAAAAACAATAGTTGTTTCTATTAGTTTCACCCTATTGTTATATTTATTCTTATATCTGTATTTTGACTCGGGATATTGTATTCTAAGCACTCAATGTTCCCAAATTAAATTATCTCTGCGCACGTTTGAATAGCGTTACTGGGCCGCGATAGCCCAGTTGGAAGAGCATCGGGGGGGGGGGGGTATTTCAATTAACGTCACACTGGAGCAATACAACGGGCTATTGGTGACGGTCCGGGATCAATCCCAAAGGGAAAGATTCGAGGACAACACCACGTAATTTTGAACTACGGTCAGATGACGAATGGAAGAGCATCGGATTAGCAACCAGAGGATTTCGAGTTCGAAACTAGGTCCAGCCACAAACCGTCGGCGGGTGCACGTTAAATCTATCGTGGCTTCAAATGTCTTCACGTTGGCGTGGTGTGGAAGTTTGGAGAGTGGGGTGCCAGCTTAGGTGTAATCTCGTCATCTGACCGTGGTTCGAAATAACGTGGATCTTTCCCTTCTAGATTGACCCCGAACCGTCGCCAATAGTCCATTGTTTTGCTCCAATGCGACGTTAATTAACTACCTACCTCAAACAGCGTTATTTTATAGGTAGGTATTTTAATTAACGTCGCACTGGAGCAACACAAAGGGTATTAACGTCGGTCCGGGATCAAACCCGAAGGGAAAGACCGAGGACAACACCTCGTAATTTTGAACCTCGGTCAGATGACGATGTCACACTTGAGCCGGCACCCCACTCTCTGAACTCGCAACCCTACAGTTGCTAATTCGTTACTCTTCAACCGGGCTACCGCGACCCGCGTTATTTTGCAATTTCACAAAATTTATAAATTTTGAATTTATAAAACACACCGTACAGTACAGAATTTTCTCTTTTTCCTTGAGTCCTCGTAGGTTTCAGGTCACGACACCAACGAACTCCCTTTCACGCGTGTTGGTTGCTGACGAAGCCATTGCACCAACAAGCCCTTCGGAAATTTTCAGATTTCATTTCGCAATCTATTCTCGTCTAGGAAGATTCGACAGAACAATAGAAGAATACGGCCCTCTTTATTTCACGGAATTGTTGCGAAGGCGAACATAAATTTTCACCCCGGAAGTGACAGGACTGCGAATGTTTTTGTTCCAATCTTTTCCTTGTGAAAACGATAAAAGATTACACTTCCGAATGTGACGTGTTCTATTCCTCGGAACACTTCTGGCGAGAATTCTGCCTCCGTGCAAATTCGGAATGGACGCGCGTCCTTCCATTGTCCACCAAGAGGTGGACCACGTGCTCAGCAAACGATTGTCGGGAGTGATGACTCCAAGAAGGGGGGAAAGAATTCTATCTTATCCGCACCAAGAGTGTTGTCCCAGAGATTCGAATCTGAGCACTTCCCCGAGATAATTCTATTGATTTTCTCTCAGATTACGTTCCGAAGATCCCATGGCTTCTATTTACCGTGGGAGATAATTGGAGATAATGCCAAGGTGGTTTTTTTTTATCTCTCCGTGCTTCATTATCGGAGCTTAGCTTTCTGTGGCCGGATGCGGTTTACGAAGAAATCGGGCATCGTTCGTTCAGTGGGATCGTTCGTCCACTGGGTCAGTGGGGTTGATGTAGGTAGGTATTTAATTAACGTCGCACTGGAACAACACAACGGGCTATTGGCGACTGTTCGAGGTCAAACCCGAAGGAAAAGATCCGAGGAAAACGCCTCGTCATTTTGAACCACTTTCAGACGACGAGGCAACACCTGAGCTGGCATCCCACTCTGAACTCCACGCCAACGTGAGGACATTTGAGGCCACAACAGATTTAACGTGAACCAGCCCCCTTTGAACACGACGGTATTGGGTTGGATTCGAACTCTCAACCCTCCGGTTGCTAATCCGTTACTCTTCCAACCTGGTCACCCCTGCCCTATTCGTTCAAAGAAGTCCGTTAATCGAATGGAAATGAAAAGGTGTTATTTTTCACCTGAGGGACAGAAATATTCGTTCTTTTGGCCATGAAAATCGTGTTTTCAGACATCATAAACAATATCGAGGATTCTCTTTTTCAAATGCGTCCGAGCAACATCCGGGAACATTAAATAACCCGGCCGTGATTGGAGGTATACAACGAGGCCGTAGAATACCGCGTTCTGTGACCTTGCCGAAGGTTAACCGTCGAATTCAGGATGACAAATGGTCAATTGTCACTTTATTCCGAACTCATGCGAGTGCGAACTGAGGTGGAAAAGGATTCAAATCAGGCTTTAAGAGAACCTCAACTTCCTTTGCCGATATGCCCACTGGACGAGACTAAGACAGCCGGTTCTAACAGGTGGGCCTTGAACTCCCAATTCTGAAAGAATAAATTGAGATATCCCCTGCTGTTGGAAATTCATCGAAGGACAATTTAAAATTAGTGGGGTGATAAATTCTTTTAGGTAGGGGATATTTCTTCCTTCCAAAAATTCAAAGTTTCGTGACTACCTCCATTGGGGTAGGTATGTAGGTAGTTATTTTACTTAACGTCACACTGGTAGGTAGGTTCGCTAGTAGCCCGTTGTAGCCTACCAACCTAGTTGGTAGGTATTTAATTAACGTCACTGGAGCAACACAATGGGGTATTGGTGACGGTCCGGGATCAAACCCAAAAGAAAAGATCCTAGAAAAACACCACATAATTTTGAACCACGGTCAGATGACGAGGTCGCACCTAAGCTGGCACTCCACTCTAAACTTCCATACCACGCCAACGTGAGGACATTTGAGGCCACGACAGATTTAACGTGCATCAACCACTTTATACATGACGGTCTTTGGTTGCTAATCCGTTACTCTTGTAACCGGGTTACCGCGGCCCCCGAATTTCATCGGGGAATTGAAAATGAGAGATATATTGAGTGGTATTTATAATAAATGGGGTCATAAATTCTTTGAGGGTAGGAAATATTTCTTCCTTCTAAAAATTCAAAATTTTGAGACCATCTCCTTTTGTGGGTCTGGGTTTTATTTTTTTAATTATTATTTATCTGTTTCAATGTTAAAATTTCGAAATATTTTCGTCCTAAAAGTCACTCGCATGATTTTTGTACATTTTTGTGCCCAAGAAACGCGATTCATCGGTGGGGTTACGACAGTATCTATTCGTTTTGAATCATCCCGTATCGTGTCAAATGAATCATTTTTACTTGCCAATGAGGAAGACTATTCCACAAAGATGTCGATATCGAGGAAATAGTGTGTTGTCATTTGCGCGACTTTTTTTCCTCTCCCGGTTGTGCCTAATGCGGAGTTCTATTTCTGAGTCACGATACTTCATTCGTTCGTGGGATCGTCCTGACTCGGTGGATATACTCACTGCTCTAGCAACCTTCGAGTTGTAGCGGTGCAGGTTCGATTCCTTTCAGGTGCATTCCTCTCTGGGTGTATTTCTCTCTTCTGTGTCAGTGAAAGTTTCATTGTGTGTCTGTCTATTACTTGATATTGTATGTCTTGTGTCTGGTGGAGCATGAACGAATATGGCCCTTGCGCCCAAAAAACCAAACCGAGGAATTTCAGATGTCTTTTAAACTTTTGGTTGCCCCCTAAAATCGTCATAAAGAGGAAAATTTAATGTAACGCAAAAATTAACCATTGGAATGAGCTGAAATGTTTTCTCTACTATTAAAATTTTTTCAATGAAGAGGGGTGGTTCGTTTTTTTCCGCGACTGTACATCTAGCTTCATGGATAAAAAAAGCTTCATTCAGCTTTTCCAGAATCGGTTGCCAAAAGAACTACCAATCAATGCCTTTTCAATTTCTTCATAATTCCTGCCTCAAATGATTTTTAAAATAGAATTTTAAGAAACTTATCTGTCTATTACTTGATATTGACAGTGTGTCTGTCTATTACTTGACATGTCCTGTGTCTGGCGCAGCATGACCACAAATGGCCCTTGCGTCATAAAACCCCGAAACCGAACCAAACCAAGTCTATTGGTTCACAGCCTTTGTGGGCCGCAGGTTGCCCGGTTGGAAGAGAAACAGATTAGCAACCGGAGGGTTGCGAATTCGAATCCAATCAAAAGACCGTCGTGTCAAAGGGGGTTGGTGCACGTTAAATCTGTCGTGGCCTCAAATGTCCTAAAGTTGGCGTGGAAGTTTGGAGAGTGGGGCTCTTCATTTGCCCCGTCATCTGACCGTGGTTCAAAATTATTTGTCCTCGATCTTTCTCTTTGGGATTGATCCCGGACCGTCACCAATAGCCCGTTGTGTTGCTCCAGTGTGAAATGCTAGGCTATATTTCGCTTCAACACTCCAAGTGGTTTCGATGAGATATCTCGTCCTGAAGTTACGTCGAACTGGAGCAACACAGCGGGCTATTGGCGACGGTTTGGGATCAACCCCCAAAGGAAAAGAACCGAGGACACCTCGTCATTTTGAACCATGGTCAGATAACGAGGTCGCACCTCACTCTTCAAACTTCCATACCACGCCAACCTGAGGACATTTGAGGGGCCACGACAGATTTAACATGCACCAGTCCCCTTTGTCAGTTTTTGGTTGGATTCGAACTCGCAACCCTCCGTCCGTTACTCTTCCAAACGGGCTCCACAAAACCAAACGTTATAATTGAAAGATTAGGTTAGAAAGATTATTCAAAAACAAGCCTGTTAGGAATAATTGCGTTGCAAATTTACGAATTCTAAATAAAAATAGACATTCAAAAATTCTTTGTTTTGTACGGAATGTATTTTTTTGCGATTTGAAACCAAGCACCAATGTTAGAAAATGTGAAATCGCCGACTTCAAACACAAAAATCGTCCAATTTTAATCGCAAACAAACCAGTTGGAACACTAGAACATTGCTCCTTCAACCCACCGAGAACATTAGAACGTTGCTCCTTCATCCGTCTATTAACTTCACAATCGCAATCGAATTACAAAGGACGAAAAAAAGAACAATAAAAATAAATAAATAGGAAGAACGAAAAAAATGTAACCGCTAAAAGCACTTGTAGTTCCACGAGGTCACACAAGACAGCGCCATCTGTCGACACATTTCGAACGCCGGAACGGAAGTCGGGGGCTCCGCTCAGAGCGAAACGCTGCTGTTCTTTATGTTCCTCCGTCCTTCATAGTTCACGTCTCCCCCACGAGTGTGTTTATCTTTTTGTTCTAAAAAGCTGCACCATTTTTTTCCGTCCCGTCCGTGTTTTTTCTCGATCGCGGTGTTTGCTGATGGGTGGTTAATGCCCTAGAAGTCACACTGTCTCCGGTTACGGCAGAACGGTAGTCGCGAATGTCATTTCCTCGTGCGCTCGCCGATTCCTCGTAATTATCGTCTGTTGTGGGATGGCGTTCGACGGATGGAACGCGCTCGGAGTCCTGGAGCACTGAAATTATGGTAAGCCCGTTGAATTGTCGTTTGCTGAGGCAGCGTGTTTCCCTTACGCTGTGTCCTTTCAAAAATGTTTTATTATAAAATGATTTCGTGTTCTTTATATTCTTTGAATCCGACTTGAGGAGTTTTTTTTGATATTTTCCGAATGTTTTTTTTATTTGCGTTTGAACCATGCTTTCAAATACCGACACTAGAAATCCACATCCGGGCACTGTAGGTGCCGCGGTTGGTTGGAAGAATAACGCATTAGCAACCGGTGGGTTGCGAGTTCGAATCCGACCGTCGTGTACAAACAGGGCTGGTGCAAGTTGAATCTGTCGTGGCCTCCAATGTCCTCACGTTGGTGTGGTGTGGAAGTTTGGAGAGTGGGGTGCCAATTCAGGTGTGACCTCGTCATCTGACAGTGGTTCAAAATTACATGGTGTTGTACTCGGATGTACTGGGACCGTCGCCAATAGCCCGTTGTGTTGCTCCAGTGCCGACGTTAATTAAAACACCTACCTATTTCTTGACACAAATCCATAATGCTTAAATTCGAAATTGGGAAAATAACATTTTAATATAATTGAATTTCAACTTTTTACATATACTAAATAAATGTTAATATCCTGATCTTGTTTAACGGGAAATCTGTATGATGTATGTGTTAAAGTGTCAAGTTAAAAGTATCCTTTCTAGAAATACTAAAGGCATAGATGTGGAGTGGTAAGGTGGCTCTTTGTAAAAGGCTATTTGTCTGCTACACAAACATTCAAATCTGAATGATTATTCCCCATTTCAAAAGATATCTGAGATACCATGTTTTCGCAGAGAGGAAATCAAACTTATCTACTTCCTCTTGAATTTTCAGAATATTTAAAGGTTCTTTCTGTAAGGAATCACGAAAATTGACCAGAATATTGATTTTGTTTTATTGCTTTAAAATATTATCCAATGTCATCTTTTAAACGATATCAAGATTTAGTAATAATAGGAACTAGCTGAATTACTGGACTTTGCTCGGGTTGAATTGTTAATAATTCATCGTAATATATTTCTATGGAGATTTCGAATTGTTTTTAGCCCCCTGCAGACCCAGGACAAATCTAACGGGGTTAATATATAGCCTGTGTCCCCCAGAATTCTACAGGATGAATGTGCAAAATTTAGTGGTCTGACATTGATCGTATAAATACGCAATATTATTCCAATGAGAATTTCGAATTGTCTTTAGTCCCCTGTATCATATCGATGATAAAAAACACCACTTTCTATTGAAAAATAACCTTATCTCTCTCTATTATAAAAATTCACATTCCAATACTAAAGCTACAGTTTAAGAATTTACAGACGGGATACATAAACGATATGATACTGAGCGATTTTCATTTCAACCGCACCCATCATACTCTGATTCTAAAACTATCTACAGGGTAATCTTGAGAGGCGACTCCTGTAGATGTTAGCTCTGACGTCATCCCCAGAGCCAGACCGGGAGAGAGCGCCCCCTAGCAACTGCTCTGTCCAGGATGACGGGACGTTACACCCCTCTGCACACTCAAGACAAATAGAACGGAGGTTAATATGTAGCCTACGTTACCCGCAGGATTCCAAAGAATAAGTGTACCGAATTTGGTGTAGATTAATGAAATGGTGTAGATTTGTATAGAGAACAGACAGACGCCAACTCTGCTTTATGTGTTATAGGTACTTTTCTAGTTACTAGGGTTTTTCGTTAGGTACTGTCACCAGTACAAGCATGTTTTCAGAACTTTAAACTCAATTTCTGAAGAACTGTGGTTTTGCAATAGGATGCCTTGTTCAAACAGTGATAACTCAACAATGAAACGATCTATTATAATTATTTTTGTGTCATAATCTATATAATACAGTGGATGTTTTGAATCTCGATCGTAGTTACAAGTTAAGAAATGAATTTTTAGTTAATTATTAAATGGAGAAATTCCTGAAAAATCTTGACTTTTTGACTTCCTTGGTGGAAAAAAATTGTCTCTAGCAACTTGACGGAGGGTCAAAACCTGTGGAATAATATTAGGAATAGTTTCCAATAGGAATCGTCTTTCTGAATACATTAGAATTTGAGATATCACTTCTCAAAAAACATGCCAATGAGCGGATTATATCTAAATTAGTTAATTAATAATGAGCTTAATCTGATTTTTTTCGATGGAATGACTTTAAACATTCGCCTTGTCTTGGAAAAATACTGGATTTTTAAAGTAAAATTAAAACAAATCTTCTAGTGTATACGTACAAGGTGTGCGTACGTTCAGGTGATTTTTTTTCTAGAGGGTTTATTAAATTAATTAGGAAGTGAGGGACTCCAGTACTCGTTTGTAACATACTGTACTAACCTCGTTATCTTATTTTCCAATGTCAATTCTTACTGGATATTTATCCAGTGATATTTAGGACTACGAACTCGTTTATCGATTGGAGTTGAACTGAATCGGGATTTTTAATTTAAAAATTTAAAAGAAAAGTGAACTAGTCAAACGAGTTCCGGAATGCGGTGACAGTAGAGTTCGAATCGGTGCGCCGCACGATTTGCAGAAATGGAAGAAGCCAGTCTAAAAGCGCCTTCTCAGGAATCAAGTTTAATTGATCGATTATAGTTGATCAAGTGAGAACCTTTCTTTCAATAGAGTTGACCAACTTTTTAGTGGATGAAGAAAAGTTTGACCCATTCAAACTTTATCGTTCAAGTGATGAGTCATCCGCCATTTGCTTTCAAGTTGAAACTTGTCTTTAAACGTGTGAGCTTCAGTTGACTGTCAAGTTCGCTTTCAACTGGTCACGCCACGCTTGCACGTATTTTGTTTTTAGGTATAAAATAGTTAAAAATGAGCCTCAAGTAGTCTGAAACTGTGATGCTAAAATTTTTAGAACTGTATCATAAGCGATTGTCTTTGGAACCACCGAATGGATAAATATAAAAATAAAGATGCAAGAAAAAATGCTTTTGGTCCTATTGTCAAAGAAATGGAAATTGCTGGTCTTCCTATTGCTGATCTGAAAAACAAAATTAAGACGATTAGAACGATGTATAAAAAGAACATTTATTGGTTTGCAAATAAAAAAAATGGAACGGGAACAGAGAAATACGTGCCAAATATATACGTTTCTTACGATTTTTGCTCATGTTAAATAAAATTGTTTTTAGTTCTTTTAACAAAACTGTTACTATCGATACAACTTCACGCACAACTGCTTGCGACTCCATTTTAAAACTGTTGATCAGTTTCTATTGAAATGTGTGAACAAAAACTGATTCAAGTCATTCAACTTTTGTTGATCAACTATAATCGGTCAATTAAACCTGATTCATGAGAACGCGCCTTTACTCTAACGAGGCAACGTTCCTTTCAAGTTAGGCCAAATAGCCCGTTGTGTTGCTCCAGTGCGACGTTAATTAAAATACCTACCTTTTAAGTTAGGGACCGCGGTAGCCCAGATGGCAGAGTAACGGAGTAGCAACCGGAGGGTTGCGAGTTCGTATCCTACCAACGACCGTCGTGTACAAATGGGGCTGGTGCACGTTAAACCTGGCCTCAAATGTCGGTGTGGAAGTTTGGAGAGTGGGGTGCCAGCTCAGGTGTGACATCGTCATCTGACCGTGGTTCGAAATTGCTGTGTTCTTGGTAGGTGGTTAATTAACGTCGCACTGGAACAACACAAAGGGCTATTGGCGACGGTCCGAGATCGAACTCGAAGGGAAAGATCGAGGACAACGCCTCGTAATTTTGAACCACGGTCATATGACGATATCAACACCTGAGCTGGCACCAAACTTCCACACGACGTCAACGTGAGGACATTTGAGGCCATGACAGATGTAACGTGCACCAGCCTTCTTTTGCACGACGGTCTTTAGTTGGACCTAGTTTCGAACTCGCAACCCTCCGTGTTGTCCTCGGATCATTCATTAATCCCGGAGCGTCCCAATAGCCCGTTATGTTGTTCCAGTGCGACGTTAATTAATAACAAATTAGCAGCCTTTCAAGTTATTTTATACGAACACCGTAGACACTTGATTTATTCGGCGATAACTTATTATACAAATCTGTACCGACCCGTCAAAAATCCTCTGCTAATATCAATCGTAGACTAAACCGCAACTACTGTAACTAAGACAATGACTTATTGTGAGTGAATTAACCGCCGGCTGTGGCCAGTGTCACGTGTCAGCTGTGGTTGTATTCTGTGTGTGTACATTTGTTTTTATTTTAGACAAGAAAAAGATCCATGCATCCTATTTAAATGGGGCCGCGGTAGCCCGGTTTGAAGAGTAACTGATTAGCAAACGGAGGGTTGCGAGTTCGGATCCAACCAAAGACAGGAGTGGACAAAGGAGGCTTTTGCACATTTAATCTGTCGTTTCCTCAAATGTCCTCGCTTAGGCGTGGTGTGGAAGTTTGGAGAGTGGGGCACCAGCACAGGTGTTACCTCATCATCTGACCGTGGTTTGAAATGACGAGGCGCTGTCCTCTGATCTTTCCCTTCGGGTTTGATCCCGGACCGTCGCCAATAGCCCGCGGTGTTGCTCCAGGGCGACGTTAATAAAATACTAAAGGTGCCAAAATACGAAAAGCTTGTATAGAAACAAATAGAGACAAGAAATAAGCAAAACTGCGCCAAATTGGCGCCGAAGTTTGGTGGGTATGGCTATAACGGAAAAGTACAAAGGAGTATCAAAAAGTAAGGTGAATTTTTGATTGACAGAAAAACGTGCCAGAGAGGAGATAAATACAGTCGAATCCCGATAATCCGAGTTGATCGGGACCGACACCAACTCGGATTATGCGGACTACATAATAAAATCGAAGTTCGTCTTTTAACATCTAACGAAACAGACACGTGTTTCCTTTTTCCGTTCATTCTCCTCACAAACATCGTCTTCTATGAGTTCTCGAACTAGAATGATACACTAGTCGGACACTGTCATCTTTCTACTGTCCGACCACCACGAGAAAAACCCTGAACAGGGTTGCCGTGAGTAGACGAGTCGAAGGGAGGAGGGAAGCTGGTATAAAATGGACTGCAATATTTGGCAAACTAAGCGCACTTCATTTGGCGAAGAATCCGTTTCGCCTGTGATGATACGATAGCTAAATGAGACTTTTGCCGCGCCGGTCGCCAAATGAACTTGCCTTCATCCCCAAAATGCAGTGGAATGACCCGTTTCCATAACGACCGCCACCACTCATGTCTGGTGACTGGGGTTTTTCTCGTGACGGTAGCACAGTACTCCGTTTTGGGGGTGTGACACCCCTCAGAAGCAAAATGGACTAGCCCGAACCAGAATGGCAAGTGGAGAAAAGCGAAAATTCCAAGAAAAACTGACCGCCGGCTCAACAGCCGGTGACAAATTTTAAGCGCACTTGCGAGAGGGAAAAAATACATTATTTAAGCTACCTCGGATTAAGCGGAGCTCGGATTAGCGGGACTCTACTGTATATGAAAATTTATTATATTTGACAAATCGTATCACACTATCATTCGACAATGGTACCATAGTGGTCTAAACATTTATTCCAACGTGGCACCCAATCATCCATGCCCTTTTCAAAGAAATCTTGCTCCAGGTTCCCTAACCAGGTAAGTGTAGCCTGTTGTGCCTCTTCCAGTGTATGGAAACGCTGCCCACGGAGGTGTTTCTTTCAGGGGCCAAACAAATGGTAATACTGCTCACTGAACCGTATGAGCTATTCAGTGCATTTGCAATATCATGCAACCTTACTCTTCTGTCTTCACGAATCATGGCATCAACGACAGCCTCATTCGAGTCGTTACACCACACATACACTTGCTTCTGCGACATAACACTCTCTCCATAGACTTCCAACAATTCTTGATGAATATTACATGTTTTTTTCCCCTTGGCCCATAAAAAACGAATGACACCGCGCACCTCCTCCTTGGAGTAATGCTCAAGTCGATGCGCCATCTTTGATTTGCTCTAAGCACCAGACGGGTTGACGTAGAAGTTTCTACAAGCCGTCACACTTCTATCACCTTGATACTTGCAACATATAAAAAAAAAATTAATTAGCTACACAAAAAACTCTGTTTTAGAGACAAATTCACCTTACTTTTTGATATATCCTACCTTCATAATTTCCTTGTTATAAGTAATACAACGAATCTTTCTTTTCCAGGGCGTCGCCTGTCCCCACCTGTCGGATGAGAGCTGCTACCCCATGGTGGAGTCGAGCGCCGGAGGCCCCTGCCGCTGCGCCTGCCAGGGGGACTGCTCCGAGGAGCCCTCCACCTGCTGCAGCCCGCATGTGTTCACGTCAGCCCTGTTGGGGGCCCTTGCCTGCGTCCTGATGACCGGGGGCGTGTTCCTGGCCTTCCATCGATGGGACCCCCTCTGGCTCATCGTGTCCGCCGTCGGGGTGGTCCTCGTGCTCATCGGCTCCCTTCTCCACTGCTGCGGGGCCCGGGAGGCGAGGGCGGCGCGCAGGGCGGCACTGGGGCCCAAGAGTTGCTGCGGCAGGCCCCTGCCTGACCCCCATGTGCTCCCCAACGGGGGCAGTCTCACGGAGCAGCTGTTGCCCCTCAGCAATGCCAGGTAAGAAGCCTTTCTATGGAGATTGAATTCAGAAATTGAAATGAAGCATGTTTCAGAACAACCGTCTACTGGTAGGTCGGTTTTTTAATTAACGTCGCACAGGGGAGCAATACAACGGGCTATTGGCGACTGTCCGGGATCAAACCCGACGTGAAAGACCCGAGGACAATACCACGTCATTTTGAACCACGGTCAGATGACGAGATCACACCTGAGCTGGTATCCTACTCTCCAAAAACCACACCACGCCAACGAGAGGACATTTGAGGTCACAACAGATTGGACGTTCACCAGCCCCCTTTGTACACGACGCTCCTTGGTTGGATTCGAAATTGCAGTTGCTTGGATGAAGCTCTTGGGAAAATCCGTTCATCTGAACTGATCAACTCCTACAACCAAAGTAGTGAAACAGCCTTAACTCTCCTGGTGGTTGTCTCTCGACAATATATCTCGTCATTAGTAAAACTGACTAGAGCTTGATGGACGAGATATCTCGTCATTAGAAGAAAACTGACCAGACCTTGATTTCGTCATCATCACGAAAATGGCAGTATCTTGATGGACGACATGTCCTATCATCAGCAAAATGTGTCAGAACTTCAGGACGAGAGGGCTGTTACAGCCCGGTTGGAAGCGGCCACGACAGTTTTAACGTACCAGAACCCTTTATACACGACGGTCTTTGTTTGGATTTGAACTCGCAACCCTCCGGTTGCTTATCCATTACTCTTCCAACCGGGCTACCACAGTCCAACCTCCTACTGGACTGCTCTTATATTGAAAACTAAAACCAAACAACCTCAAAACGGCAACAAATCAAATCAGTTCTTACCTGAAGAATTTTTGAATGGGTTTTTGATACCAAATTATTCCGCAAAGTATTCGAATCATTGGTCTCTCCCTCAAATACTTTCCTGTTTCGAATGAGGGCACTTTGAATTCTTGGGAGGGGCTCCAACCATAAAAATGTCTAGTGGGGAGGCTCCAACAACCCGTATTATCTGTATGTTACTAATATATCCCGTTAACATGGGTTTGCCAAATATGCAAGTTGTTTGTTTTTGGTTTTTTTGGCGCAAGGGCCATATATGACCAAGCTGCCACAAACACAAGACGCTGTTAAGTAATTGTGAAAATAAGGGTTGGGGAGAAGTAGAGAAAAATCGTTTGGGTACCTTGGGGTCTTGACCCCCTGTTTACCAGAGGCAGTAAATCCCATGGGGAAAGAATAGATCAATAGGGTTCGCACACCTAAAGATATGCCCCAGAGGTGAATATGTATGTTGGTGCGACCTATATCAGGATACAGGGGTGCCAAGTTCAAGGGGCCCCTCATGTTTAGGGCCCGCAAGTAATTATATGTATAAACAAAATAATTGTTCCAAAGAAAGTCACATTCTGCTATACGTGAAGCGTCTGGGTACCCCTAATAAATTCCCTGAATTGGCGCCATTGCACGTATTAAAAAAATGTACTCAGGGACACAATTGAAAAGACCGTGTAGATCAGTTACTTTCAGAACGTTGCCTTATTAATATCGGGGGCCGCGGTAGCCCGGTTGGAAGCTGTTGGGTACCAACCGGAGGGTTGTGAGTTCGAATCCAACCAAAGACCGTCGTGTACATGGGGGAGCGTTAAATCTGGCGTGGTGTGGAAATTTGGAGAGTGGGGTGCCTCATCAGGCCTCAGTTCAGGTGTAACCTCATCATCTGATCGTGATTCAAAATTACGTGATGTTGTCCTCGGGTCTTTTCCTTCGGATGGATCCCGTACCGTCGCCGATATCCCGTTGTGTTCCAGTGCGATGTTAATTAAATACCTATCAACCTACCTTAATATGGTATCCCCTTAGCTGTAGCATGCGTCATTTCGATTCGATTCAGACGAATCAAAAAGTTTAACGTTCGCCCTAATTGCACATTTTGAAATGCATTTCTGATGGAAAAGGCAAACTGAAATCACGAAGATGTTTTCTCTTTCATTCGAGAGATTTTTCCCACAATGTTTGGTCATGACCGGCATACGCGAACACAAGAGTAAGTGTCACGGAATCCATTTCACTCCGGCGGCGAGAACCGCACAATGCGTGATGCGCAACACCGGTTCTTCGCAAATACGTGACGAGGACTTGTCCGAGTCGAGTGGAGCACCTTCAGTTCGTGAGGATTCACCTCCTTGCATGAAATTGCAAACCGGAATCTCAACAGGTGGGTAGGTGAGAGGCAACTTATATTCCCATCACGTCTTTGTCCTTAGTGCCCCACTTTGGTTCGAATATTGGGGGCGAGAGATTCTTTCGCTTTTGGGTCGTAATTCAATACGAAACGAAAACACTTGCGTCAAATTGGCATGTAGGTAGGTAATCAATTAACGTCGCACTGGAGCAACACAACGGGGTACGGCATCGACCCCCGAAGGAGAAGATCCGAGGACAATACCACGTTATTTTGAACCACGGTCATATGACGAGGTCAACCCCTGAGATGGCACCCCATTCCAAACTTCCACACCATGCCAACGTGAGGACATTTGAGGCCACGACTGATTTAACATGCACCAACCCCCTTTATACACGACGGTTGGATTCTAACTCGCAGCTCTCCGGTTGCTAGTCCGTTACTTTTCCAACCGGGACCCGTCAATTTGGCGATGAGTCAATAGCAAGAGAAACATTGAACTCACGTTAAACATTTGAACAATTTCGATTTCTTGAACTGCAAATCCAGTCAAAGACCGTCGTGTTTTGACCTCTCCCCCTATATATAGGGCGCGGAGTTGCGTCCCACGATGGGGCCTTATTAAGGGGTCTGGTACTTCCCCACACTCAAGACTGAGTATATGATACATAAGCACATAAATTTCTTCTCAACACATATACTATTTGATCAACAAATGCTGACATCTGTTGTGGGGTGCCTTGTACTAGGCACACCACAACGAAACAGAAATAGAGGTATATGTCCTCCAGGTTCTTACCCCAATATAGGTAAGAACGTGGTGTGCCTCATCTTTCAGGCACACCACAATAAAATAAATAAAAATGTAATAAATACTCTCTTACCTTTACTTGTTTCCGCTGCCGTTAATTATTGAAGAATGCAATCATTGGGAACTTTTGAAGATCTGCCTACCTGCTGGCTTCCACTTTGGACTTCCTTCAAGATACATAGAACCCACCATCCCCATCTTTATCAAGATACCGGGTCCCTCTTGGACGTGACTCCAATTACGCCCACTACGATCTTCACTTTTTCAAGCATGTTCCCTGTTTCAAGCTTTTTCAAGCACTCAGCTCGTTTTTTTGTGTTGTGTTTGATATTGAAAGGCCCTTGTTGGCCGTTATTTTCGGGATTTCTGCAGAAGTAACATTCCTGCGTGATTGTACACCTGCAATATGCTCCCATGGTGGGGCCCTGACTGTAAATTTTTTAAGACTCAAATAGCTGCACGTGCGCCCTGTGGGCGTGTGGTGATGGGAGTCGCCCCCTTTCCCCTCCTCCCACTGTAAGGCTCCAAACCTACGGGTGAGTCGGGGAGGCGTGAATGCTTAATATTTACAAAACGCATTTAATATTCACAAGTAGAACTTAATACTTACGTTTCCAAAGGAAAAGCAAATCTAAGACTTCTGACAAAATGAACTTTTCATCTAATTATTTTACTGATGGAAATACTTCTTGGATTAAGCAAAAGGGACTTTTAAAAAGAAATTTCATGTGAAATTTTGCACGTGCACCATAATAATAATTATTTTATTCTTATATCGCATTTTTTATATTATCGAAGTTTATAACTCATTATCAGCTGCGATAAAAAAGTAAAATTTACGTTTAGTTAAATATTTTCCTGAGACAAAAATAATCAAATTACATTTATGAAAATTTTTGGACATATAATAGACATCTTGCTTTTTTTATGTTGAAAAGTTTTTGTTTTTGGAGCTTTCCCTCACAGTGAAACATGCATTTTTAAAAATTGAAAAATCGTATTTTTCCATAATTTTAATTTTAAATGTTTTTTTCTTTATAAAGGAGTAGAAATACAATCACCAAATTACGCCACGCTATTTGTTAGGAAAGGCTCTTCATTACGAATAATTTTTAATATTGTTTCTCCATTTCTAGAGATACCAGAGCAATTTGAAATTTGTAGCAAATTGGCAAAACTTTTTTCGGCGATCTCTGATTCAGCAAATACGGCTATTAAATCATATTCTGACGTTTCCTAAGAGACCCTTTTCTGAAGAATGCAACGACATAAAAATTTTAAGTTTGTGTCAATAACTTATTGAAATATAGTGTCGCAAACAGGCCACTTTTAGTGCTAGAAAATCTAAATTTGTGTAACCGTGAACTTTAAAATGTTAATAATTAACAAAACATCGATTTCTGAAACCTAATATTTTGCAGTTGGTCATTACTATTTGTGACCTATTTAAAAACTAATTTTCATTAAAATCGGTGATATGTCAGCTACAACCGATTTGCTCATTTTGCGTGGAATGACCCCTCGGTGTCAGGACGTCTCTGCTCTAGAATAGCTCACGTCACTGTGAGAAGTTTCCGTGACTCTTGTTTTTTAACATTGCGGAAGCCTCATTTGAGACTCCCTACATAAATAGTCAATATGGGCGCCGCCGGGAATGAATCGGCCTGATGCTGTTACCAACTTGAGGCAATTTCATGCCTAAACAAAAAAATATATAAAAAATAAACAAACTTAGGCAAACCTCCCCTTTTACTACCAATTAACTGCCACTATCCCATGCATCCCCGTCGTCCTCTATCTAGATGCAAATTTAAATAAACAATAATAAATTGATCGCCACATATTGCCCTTATATTTACAATGTTAACAGTGAATTTTAAACAAAGTTTTCATTAACAGACAAATCTTATACATGACATAATACAAAATCTGATTACAATATTTAACATCACAATTCAAAGTTTAGAACGGGCCGCGGTGGCCCGGTTGGAAGAGTAACGGACTAGCAACCGAAGGGTTGCGAGTTCGAATCCAGCCAAACACCGTCGTGTACAAAGGGGGCTGGTGCACGTTAAATCTGTCGTGGCCTCAAATGTCCTCACGTTGGCGTGGTGTGGAAGTTTGGAGAGTGGGGTGCCAGCTCAGGTGTTGCCTCGTCATCTGACCGTGGTTCAAAATTACGTGGTGTTGTCCTCGGATCTTTCCCTTTGGGATTGATCCCGGACCGTCACCAATAGCCCGTTGTGTTGCTCCAGTGTGACGTTAATTGAAATAACAATAACAATAACAATAACAAAGTTTAGAACAATTACTACTGTTTAAAACATTCAAATAAACCATTTCTAAAATAAAAGTTACTACAACTATTTGCAATTATTTACACCCCAATTTTTGCAAATTAGCCTATTTGTCATAAGGCAGTTTTTCGGCATAATTTATCGAGTTGCCTAGCTTGGGAAATCAATATTTTTTCCATGGGGAATTTCATGATATTCATGAGTTTCCGTTGAACTGTTGCATTGTTCGCAGTGTTCATTACCCAGGCTCTATAGTTTGTGTGTACAGTTGCCCTTAGGTGGTTACTGCACGTTAGTGAGTACTCAAAGGCGTAGTGATCCGGAGTACCTTGGTTTGTCACATAGGCACTATTCGCTGTCCGTAATTTTGAACCTGTGCAGATAGCTGGGGAAAGGCCCGCATGGCTGTTTCCAGAAATTGACCTTCGGGAAAAATTTAAATGTCCTTCTCCCGGTCTCTCCGTCGTCCCAGCTTTCCTGCCAGGTTCTATGCTTGACTTCACGTAGTTTCGTTTTCAGATGGCTCTTCCGAAATTTGAGTTGCAATTGTAATGTTGCAACGCCCTTGGCAGCTCCCTTTGCCAGCTGGTCCGCCGGATCTTTCCCTTCGGGATTGATCCCGGACCGTCTCCAATAGCCTGTTGTGTTGCTCAAGTGCGACGTTAATTAAAATACCTACCTACCTTTCGCATTCGGAATAATTTCTACCCGTGTGCTGATACATTGTTTGTGCTTCAGGTCCGTGAGCCAGCTATCGCTGAACATGCTGCCCGGCTATTTCCCGCCCGTGGTTACGACTTACGGCATCGAGCAGCACTCGGCCGTCGTGCAGAACATCAACAGGATCGTCCAACAGCAGCAGCAGCAACAGCAGCAGCCTGCTAGTCCGGGATCCATGAGTCCGTCCGTGGCCAACGGGAAGAGTTTTATCCTGCTTTCGCTGCCCGGGGACACGTCGCAGGCCAACATCCAGAACCTCGTGGCCACCGTCTACCAGCTGGATGGAAAGTAAGTCCTTTCCTTTTTTGGTCTATCAGAAAAATCATACAAACTCCTCGGAGGCCATAAATCGTGCGATTTGTGGCCTCCAGGGAGTTTGAACTGAAGCAAACTGTAATTTAGTTGACTTTGATGTGCATAATATTCCTTGGGCCTAACCTCTTTTCACATAAAGATAACTGCTATTAAATTCAGTCTCGTGTCTCTTAAACCCTCACAGAAAAATTTATTTAGAGCAGCACCTGCGTGTGCATTTCATAGCTTGAAATTTCTGGTTTGCATCACAAAAAAATTGTTTCTCATCCTCATCTAGTCATCTTTCACGTTATGGGAATTTTTTTTTAGCACAAACCCTTATTAGGGTCGTATCCCATGATGGAGTTGAGCCTATCAGCCAAATGGGGTTTCTTTCAACACTACAGTGCTCGGATATCTCATTGCTCTCAGAGGATTGATTTCTATATGTTTAGGGCTACCACATTATTTTCTATCTTGAACCGCAACATTTTTAAGTAGGCTAATCCTATATTTTTGCTCAAACTGGGACAGTTGTACATTCTGCTGGGACAGTTCCGGCCCTGTTTCTACAGTTCTACTAGAATAGCTTTAATTTTAAAACCGTAGATATGATAAGCCGTGGTCTGATAATGCTAATTAATTAACGTCGTACTAGAGCAACAAAACAGGTTATTGGCGACGGTCCGGAATCAATCCCAATCGATCACGTCATTTTGAACTACGGTCAGATGACGAGGTCATCATCTGAGCTGTGGCACCCCACCCTCCAAACTCTCACACCAGGCCAACGTGAGGACATTGGAGGCCACGACCGATTTAATGTGCACTAGCCCCCATGTACACGACGGTCTTTGGCTGGATCCGAACTCGGAACCCTCCGATTGCTAATCCGCGGCTTTGCTTCAGCCTGTCTGTGCGTCTACTTTAAGTTCCAGCATAGCCCAAATAAATTCTGTTGTTGGCCACAGGTTGAGGCAACAACGAGTGACGGCTTCAGAGGGGATTGGATGGTAGGGTTTTATGGCGCAATGTCCCAAAGCGGACAAGCGCAAGACTGAATACAACCCTATAAAAGTATAAAATATTTAAGAATTAAAAGTCCAAGATAAAGATAAAAGATAGATTTAAAACATGAAAAGTACAGAGATGAGAATTAAAATATTCAAACAATAGTCAGATATTAAGCAAGATCATCCTCTACAGCAGAATTAATGATGAATAATTTAATTTACAAATGTATAAAATTGTGAGTGTGAAATTGAAAAGATGTCAAAAAATTAGATGAAGTTTAAAAAACCAACTGAACGTAAAGGCTTCTAAGGGGAAAAAAGGGTAACACTCATCACCGTTGCTCCAATCTGCAAAGACCACCCTCGGGCAGTCAGCTGTCCCTGATCACAACTACCTTGCGGCCCACCTGTACAGAATCCACGAGTTGCCCTCCTCACAATAGTCGCCAATAGCCCGTTGCGTTGCTCCAGTGCGACGTTAATTAATTACCATTACCACCCCAAAATGCCCGCTGTGTGGTGTGTGTATGTCTATTACTTGATACTGTATGTTATGTATCTGGCACAGCACGGCCAAATAAGGCCCTTTCGCAATAAAACCCCAAAACCAAAATAACTATCCGGTGGTATGGTATTTCAATTAACGTCACACTGGAGCAACACAACGGGCTATTGGTGACGGTCCGGGATCAATCCCAAAGGGAAAGATCCGAGGACAACACCACGTAATTTTGAACCACGGTCAGATGACGAGGCAACACCTGGGCTGGCACCCCACTCTCCAAACTTCCACACCACGCCAACGTGAGGACATTTGAGGCCACGACAGATTTAACGTGCACTAGCCCCCAGGACATTTGAGGCCAGACAGATTTAACGTGCACTCGCAACCCTTCGGTTGCAAGTCCGTTGCTTTTCCAACCGGGCCACCGCGGCCCCGGTGACGGTCCGGGATCCATCCCAAATGGAAAATCCGAGGAAATTACTACGTAATTTTGGAAGGTAGGTATTTTCATTAACGTCACACTGGAGCAACACAACTCGCTATTGGTGACGCTTTTGGGCCTTGCGCCATAAAACCCTAACATTAAAGCCAATCCCCTTTGAAGCCGTCAAGGGGCCATCGTGGCTCAGTGGGTATGCCCTCTGCGCTAGGAACCTTCGAGTTGTAGTCGGCGCAGGTTCGATTCCTGTCAAGTGCATACCTCCCTGGGTGTATTTCTCTCTTCTGTATCAGTAAAACTTTCATTGTGTGTGTCTATTACTTGATATTGCGTCTTGTGTCTGGCGCAGCATGGCCAAGCATGGCCCTTGCGCTATAAAACCCCAACAAACCAAACCAATTGAAGCCGTCAGTCGTTGTTGCCTCAACCAGTGACCAACAGCAAAATTAATTTGGGTTCTGCTGGTATAGGTATGTATTTTTAATTAACGTCGCACTGGAGTAACGCACGAGCTAGTGCCGATGGTCCGGGATCAACCCCCGAGGACACCACGAGGCCACGATTCGAGGACAACACCACGTAATTTTGAATCACTGTCAAATGACGAAACTAACCATCCTATTTTCTGTGACTAATGGCACACGTGTGAAAAATCTAATGTCTTGAGGACTATTCGAAATGAATTACAGCTTCATAAACTAATGCGATGCACGCTTCTGCCTTTACTGGGAGATCTACGTGATGAGGAAAAATAAATTACCTTCTTGACTTTTCCTGTCTCTAATTATTGAAAGTCGGCAGCCTTGAAAGTCTCTTTGAATAGCTTCATGTCTGGACCCAGTCGACTCGATTTGTATCCCTCCGTAATGATTGCGTTTTTCCTCCTGCCATCGCTGACGTTGGCGTGGAGTGGAAGTTTGGAGAGTGGGGTGCCAGCTCAGGTGTGACACCGTCATCTGACCGTGGTTCGAAATTGCGAGGCGTTATCCTCGGATCTTCCTCTTCGAAGTTAATCCCGGACCGTCGACAATAGCCCGTTGTGTTGCTCCAATGCGCGTCGTTAGATAAAAATGCCTTCCTACCTTACCACCAGTTCGAGGAGACAAAACAAGACTACAAAAAAAAGCAAGTGATAATTTATTTCGTGATATAAATTAGAGGTGATGTAATGCGATATTGCTGCACACATTGGTACGGTTATGCGTGCTTGTTTTCCTTTCGGGATTGTAATAGCCCGTCGTGTTGCTCCAGTGCGAGGTTAATTAAAACACCTACCTATTTCTTGACACAAATCCATAATGCTGCCTACTTACCTTTCGAGGTTGATTATGGGATTGAATCGCAAAAGAAAAGAAACTTTCTTAGCTTTATAAAACCTTAAAAATCAACTTCATACGACGTTGGGGCCACGGTTGCCCAGTTGGATTAGAACCGAAGGGTTGCGAGTTAGATCAAAGAGCGTCGTGACCGCGGGGGGCTAGTGCATTTATATCGGTCGTGGCGTCAAATGTCCTCACATTGGTGTGGTGTGGAAGTTCGGAGAGTATAGGTTTTGTCCTCGTCTGACCGTGGTTCAAATGACGTGGTATTTTCCTCGGATCTTTTCCATCTGGATGGATCCCGGACTGCCGCAATAGTCCGTTGTGTTGTTTCAGTGTGACGTTAATTATCTATCTTGAACCTGCAGCAAACATTTGTGTAATATTTTCAAAAACTTTCTTGACCGAAATCAAATTTAAAAGGTTATTTTTAACCGCAATTGGACGAGGGGTCTTAATTCCTCTAATAGGTTGGTAGGTAATTAACGTCGTTCTTGGAGCAACACATCGGGCAATTGGCGATGGTCCGGGATCCATCCAGATGGAAAAGATCCGAGGAAACCGGTCAGACGAGGACAAAACCTATACTCTCCAAACTTCCACACCACGCCAACGTGAGGACATTTCACACCACGACCGATTTAACGTGCACCAGCTCCCACGTGCACGACGGTCTTTGGTTGGATTCGAACTCGCAACCCTCCGGTTGCTAATCCGTTGCTCTTTGTTAGGACGAAACGAAGAGATGAAAGTCGATGACAAAGGATGGATTTCCCGTACGGAAACTGCCTCCGACTTTCCGACAGTCCTTTCCAATTTGATCCAATGATCGAGCGTTCCGGCCGGGGCCTGTCGATTCTCCAAGGTTGAGTGTTTCCCGTGATGCGGTTTCCTTCTCTGCGTTTCCTGCATGCAAGAGGCGAGGGGCCCCTTTCCTGTATTTCGATGCGACATTCTCGAGCAGCACTGACCGAGCAAACACAATCATTTCGCGCGGGTCTGGGTGTGACCTCGTTATCTGACCGTGGTTCAAAATTACGTGGATTGTCCTAGGATCTTTCAATAGCCCGTTGTGTTGCTCCAGTGTGACGTTAATTAAAATACCTACCTACCTACCTACCTCGGATCTTTCCGTTCGGGTTTGATCCCGGACCGTCGCCAATAGCCCATTGTGTTGCTCCAGGGCTACGTTAATTAAATACCTACCTACTATTTCGGGCCGGTGGTCCGAGCTTCTCTACGAATGTTTTACTTGTATGGGACCTTGGACCAGTTTGAAGAGGAACGGATTAGCAACCGGAGGGTTGCGAGTTCGAATCCGAACAATGACCGTCATGTATACAGGGTATTGGTATTGGTATTTTCAATTAACGTCACACTGGAGCAACCCAATGGGCTATTGGTGACGGTCCGGGATCAATCCCAAAGGGAAAGGTCCGAGGACAACACCACGCAATTTTGAACCACGGTCAGATGACGACATGTATACAGGGAGCTGGTGCACTTTAAATCTGTCGTTGCCTGAAATGTCCTCAAGTTGGCGTGGTTTGGAGGTTTGCAGAGTGGGGTGCCTTCTCAACTGTTGACCTCCTTTTTTGACCGTGGTTCAAAGTGACGTGGTGTTGTCCTCTGATGTTTGTTTCGGGTTTGATCCCGGACCGTCGTCAATAGCCCATTGTGTTGCTCCATTGCGACGTTAATTAAAAATACCTACCTACCATACCTACGAAACGCTAAACGAGCATTTCGTTTGGATATAGATTTTTCATCGGAAATACTATACACAAAGACTTGAGTTACAGCAATGAAATTCATTTGAGCGATGACGCGTAGTGTATTGTATGATTGAAATTACAGAACTGTAAGTCACAATTTATACTAAGAGAGGGAACGCGCTACAATCAGTAATTTGTGTCCACTTTTAACAATTATAACTGCTTGCACACGTCGTTATAGTGACCAATAAAGATTCTGGATGGCCTTCTGTGATATGTCACTTGCATATTCAACCAGCATCCATAATTTGTCAGTCGACATTGTGATTAACTTATATTGTTATCTTAACTAACCATCAAAAGACAGGATCATTACTACAAGCTTACCATTTTTCGACATAAGGTAATTAGTGTACTCTAAGCAATAAGTGTCGGTCTTATCAGCCCTCGTGTAGCGACAAACTAACCAACCTTTAAATTTCTGATATTTCCCATTCCATGCCATTTAAATTTCTTTAAAAGCTTATAGCAACTTATGAGGCCAGCTGTATAAAAATCAAATCTCAGGACGAGGCACAACATTTATCTACAGACAAAAAACGAAAGCGGTACACATCTTCAAACGGACAACAGAACGATTACCCTCTCGCTTCTTAACAGACACTACTACACTTTCAAACGGGACACATGCGCAGAAGAGAGCACAATCATGCGTCTTTGGAAACAGCTGATGAATAGTTCCTCGTTTCGTTCGTGGAGGAGAGAAGAAAAACCCTGGTCTCTTGCTACAAGCTCTTATTTATTTTTTTTAACTAACCGTGTAAAAGACCAGTAATTAGAAAAGTATTCGTATGCATCATATTTAACCAAGTAAATGAACCTTGAAGTATCATTACATTTGATCCATTCTCTTTTCAGTGTTGTGACAGAAATCCCAGCAACAGAGGGCGCTGCCCCAACGCTCGCCCCAGCATCCCCTCCCGTCGTGCCAGTGACACCAGCACCTTCACTCGTCCTCAAAAACGTCGAGGTCCAAACGTGCAACGCGTGGCCCAGTCCTGTGCCAAATGCCATTCCCGTCGCCAACAGCAGCCAGCCGTTGGCGATCGCCAGCACGTCTGCAGAACTCGCCAACGCGGCGCCAGAACCTCAGCCAAGCACCTCCAGCGGCACGACGCAAACCGAGCCCATGACTCCTCTCGCCATCGACCTGATGGACTGCTCACCGATCTGTGATACCCTTCGGGGCAACCCCGACATTCCTGCCCTTCCCCCGAACGTCCTGGTGCCCGTCCGACCGGACCTCCAAGGGCCGGACACCCAGGCATGTGCCCCCGAGCCCACAAGTCTCCTGGACCTACCGACTCCGAACGATGTCCTTGTTGAGATTCCAGCCAGAGACGTAGCGGAAGCTGGCACGTCATCCGACGTTCTCATAGACATATCCGAAGACACCACCGACCCGGCAACTGCTGGGGCAAGTGCCCCTCCACCGCAGGGGCTTTCGAACAGTGACAGATCCGATGTCAGCAATGGCGCAGAGCCTCCAGTCGAAGCGAGTGTGCAATTGGAAGTAACAAGTCCGGCGGTGGACGAATCCTTGCTGGGGGCGGTCGGCGGTGGCTCAGAGCTGTCCCTCAGCTGCGACAACCTGTCGGATATCGAGGTGGACGACGGAGAACTGCTGGAGAGGTCCTCCCCCCCTCCCAGCTATGACGACGTGGCTCACGAGGGGTTGGGATATGGGACCATTTGATGGAAAAAAGACTCTTTATTTAATTTATACTCATCAAAGCAATATGTTCCTTGCTGGGCAAGTTTTGTTACATTTTATACCAATTTCGATTGTAGGTGTGAAGATGATTAAAAGCCTCGATGTTGTTTTGATTTCTTTGCCTGTTGCATTCACGAAAACAATAGTACTGCACTAGTGGGAAAGTGGGCAAAAATTCCCGGACACAAAATACTGGATGATAGTTAGTTAAGAGTACAAGAACCAAATCTGGTCGAGCAATATTTTTCACGTCATGAAAATGGATATACGCACTAGGAAAGTTTTACGTTAATTGGTAATTCATTAATTAACGTCGCACTGGAGCAACACAATGGGCTATTGGCGACGGTCCGGGATTAAAACCGAAGGAAAAGTCCGAGGACAACACGTAATTTCGATCCACGGTCAGATGACGAGATCACACCTGAGCTGGCACCCCACTTCAAACTTCTACGCCACATGAGAACATTTGAGCCCACGAGATTTATAATGTGCACCAGCCCCCGTTGTACACGAGTTTTTGGTTGGATTCGAACTCGCAAACCTCCTGTTGCTAATCCGTTACTCTTCCAACCGGGCTACCGAGGCCCCACACACCGTTTGACTGGCCCAGTTCAAATCGTCTCATAAAACAATACAATTATCTAAAATTACTGAAATTATCATGCGTGATTCTTGAAATCGCGAGTCTTTCCTCGCAGATCTTTCAACATAATATGCGCTCTCGCTCTCCTTTCCACAAACCTTATTGTATTATCCTTACCCACCCAAAAAAAACTCATCAAATTTCACTGCAAATACTCGGGGCCCGATTGGAAGAGTAACGGATTGGCAACCGGAGGGTTGCGAGTTCGAATAAAAAAAACCCGTCGCGTACAAAGTGCACATTAAATCTGTCGTGGCCTTAAATGTCCTCACGTTGGCGTGGTGAGGAGAGGGGTGCCAGCCTAAGTGTGACCCTGTCATCTGACCGTGGTTCAAAATTACGTGGTCCTAGAATCTTTCCCTTCGTGGTTGTATTCTGGTTGTCGTTTCCCTGCCTGGGTGTATTTCTCTCAAGTAGTTTTCTGTGTCACTAAAACTTTATATGTATGTGCATGTGTATAACTTGATATTGTGTCTGGAGCATAAAACAACCATCCATCCCGGACCTTCGCCAATAGCCTATTGTGTTGCTCCAGTGTGACGTTGATTAAAATACCCCTTCTTATTCGGAGGGTAGCTAAAATTCCTGCCCATAGAATTGCCAAGCTCGAGACCATACCGTCAACTAAGGATTATTTGAGGGAGTATTTCAATTAACATCACACTGGAGTAACACAATGGGCTATTGGCGAAGGTCCGGGATCAATCCCAAGGAGAAAGATCCGAGGACACCACGTAATTTTGAACCACGGTCGACCTGAGCTAGGATTAATTGAGGAAATAATAACATATTTATCGATACACAAAAACAACTTTTGTGAACATTTTTTTAGTAACAGATCAGAAGGAACATTTGCGTTGCGTTTGGATCAGTATTTGTGTTGTGTGACATGTATTCGCAAATACATTTCACGATATGCCCATAACAATCCTAATTGTTCTTGAATTCAATTGAAGCAACACTAGGGAACGAAAAACGACATATTTTAAATTAACTTTATTGACATGATGAAAGTGTACATGTTATTTCAGTCAGGTAGGTATTTTAATGAACGTTACACTGGAGCAACACGGGCTATTGGTGACTGTCCGGGATCATTCCCTGAAGGAAAGATCCGAGGACAACACGTAATTTTGAACCACTGTCAAATGATGACGTGGCATATGAGCTGACACCCCACACTCCCAAACTTCTACACCACGCCAAGTGAGGACGTTATTTCAGTCAATTCCATCTCCAAAAAATTTTTCTGACGCAGGTTCGATTCCTGTCAAGTGCATTCCTCCTCGTGTGCACTTCTCTGTTCTGTGTCAGTAAAACGAAATTTGCGTGTGTATATTTATTACTTGATATTGTATGTTCTGTGTCTGACGTAGCACGGCCAAATATGGTCCTTGCGCCATAAAATCCCAAACCAACCAACCGAAAACTTATTCTGAATATCCGCCCTTCATTAAAAATATTCTGTGAATCGTTACTCAACAAAACCCGTTCGCAAGAATTACTCTGGCATGTGTGCAATAGGCACGTGCGCAGCTTTCGACGTTTCCGGTTCTTCTTTCAGAATAAATTTACTTGGAGCGAAATTTTAAACTATTTTTGTTATGGTTGTGGAAAACTGACAAGTAATGGAGGTTAAAGAAGATGGAGAACCTGCAGGTTTCTCTATTGCATTTTTCATAATTCTTTAATTTAATATTGATCATGGATGAAAATCAGCGGTTTTAAATGAAGTGATCATGTGTAGACGTACTACAGTGGATTTCAAAAGTATTCGGCCAGTAAACTGTTCTAGCTATTTTCATGTATTTATATTTAAAATTGTGGTTTTTATCGCTATTTCGCGGTCTTTCTATTTTAGACTTCCTTCAGAAAATTTAAAGTTTTACTAAAAATATTTAAAATGCATCGGCTTTCTGTGTGTCGGTAGCCGGAATTGATATACTGAACTTGTGTGGATAAAAGTTCAATATGCATGTATTGATCTTTCAAAAAGAAATTCATAAATTTGTGGCGATAAATTTCAATTTTAGTAGATTTTGGTCTGACATGGCAGTAATCCAAAACAGTGCTTTGCTTACTAGTTGGTGAAAAAGTATCTAAACGACTTAAAACACGACCTCAGATTAATGATATGCATCCTATCGTTACCCTTTATGAGAAAATCTGCAGAAATTACTCACTTTTATGTCATAAAATAGTGAAATCGAGTTTGGGTGGTATTTGCAATAGGAATAGAGGGCTTATTTAAATTGACTTTTGTGGGTATCTTAATTTTATTTTGTTTTTGGCAGATGTTAGTGGAATGAGGTAGTTCCTTGGTTTTGATCTCAGCAAGAAGTACAAATCAACAAATATATCGTGGGCTTACAAGGAAAACTGATCAAGTCAAAATTTGATGGAAACGAGGTGAGTGAATAATTGTCTTAAGTCCTTTGGTCTGTCAGGAAACACCGGCTATAAAAATTTGTACTTGATCACTAGATTATTGTCAAAATAAAAGAAATTATTCAGTACTCCTGAGTTTCTTTAAACCACTTTTTCTCAGTTCGACTATTTTTGACTTGATCAGTTTTCCCTGTAAGGCCACAATATTTCCGTTATTACATGTTCCAATGTTTTGAATTTTAAATACATTCCTTCAAGCACCCCTATGGGGCTGTCAGGGCTCAGTGGGTATGTCCACACTAGCAACCTTCGAATTGTAGGCAGTGCAGGTTCGATTCCTGTCAGGTTCATTCCTCCCTGGATGTATTTCTCTCTTCTGTATCAGTAAAACTTTTATTGTATGTATGTTTGTCTATTGCTTGATGTTGTATGTCTTGTGTCTGCTGCAGCATGGCCAAATATGGCTCTTGTGCTATAAAAACCAAACAATCAAGCACCCTATGGGAAAACTGGATGAAATCTGTTTTTATAAAACAAACAAAAAGTTGACAACAGAAAGTTTTATATCTATACAGAAGATGCATCAGTTATACACATTTCCAAGGCTATGTTAAGCATAAAAGATTTAGAACCACTGGAATAGATAATATGAAAGAATTTTCAATGTTCCTGTCATTGTTGTTGGGGCATTGTAGCCCGATTGGAAGAGTAATGGATTAGGGTTGCGAGTTCGAATCCAACCAGACCATGGTGTACAAGGGGGCTGGTGCATGTTAAATCTGTCATGGCCTCATGTCCTCACTTTGATATGGTGTGGAAGTTTGGAGAGTTAGGTGCCAGCTCGAGTGTGACCTCATCATCTGACCTTGGTTCAAAATGACTTGATGTTCTCTGATCTTTCCCTTCAGGTTTGGTCCCTGACCGTCACCAATAGCCCATTGTGTTGCTCCAGTGTGAAGTTAATTAAATACCTACCTGTCATTGGTGCATTTTTATTTTTTCCTTGGCAAGTTGCCAGTGACTAGTGGAAGTTTGATCCTAAAGAAGCATCTAATATTTATGTTCATAATCAAAAACAAATCTTTGAAACAAATAGCCTGCAAAGCATTGATGCTATTTTAAGCATTACATTGTTTTAAAAACAAGAAATCTAATTTTTTCTGGGAGTTATTGCATGACATATTCTATCTTAATTCTTAAATAGAACAAAATTTAAAGAATGTGAGAATGAAATGATTTCATTAGTAGCTGACTTATACTATCTTGCATCTGAAAAACCAGTTTCAGTCCCCTCAGTCTTTTAGAATGGGAGTTCTTGCATATCTCTAACAAGGCTCCAAACAGAACAAAAATCTAATCTTTACCATAGGTGTACTTTAGTGTCACATTAGTATCTGACATTTATCTGCCCTTTAAACTCAATAACCATTTCCAAATCTTTCGGACTTCTGTTATGGTTGTTTGTATGAATTTGTCACAATAGGAGTAGGAGATACCCTGCACACCACAAGTACATTTATCTTTAATTATACAAACAATTATGTATAAGTACTTAATTCAGCATTATTACTACCAAAGAGTGACGTTTCTTCATGGATAAATTTACAATTTCATTTACATTTATATGAATCTATTTACAGTTCAATATCTTGCACTATGCCAGTGAAAGGACCCTTGCACGTCTGTCCTCTTGTCGAGTCTCACCCCTCCCATTCTCCTTCCCCAAATGACTGTCAAAGGCCACCCCTGTCCTTCTGGGATCCAGTGGTTCCTTCCGACCAACATTCCTCAGTGTGTTGGCTGGAGAAATACGCTTTTTCACAATTTGATTGCTTTGCACAACTTTCAAATTAAATTGAAGTAATTAATAGGAGTTATTTTGACATAAAATTTCAACATAATTTCATAAGATTTTCAACATAAAATTTCCATAAACATAATGAAAGGATTAATTTTTAGGTTTTATAAAAATATTACCTGAGAAAAACCCTGTTCTCAAAACACTATTGACTATTTGAGGTATTTTAAAACTTGGAAGTGATAAAAGAATTATTTTTTGGGGGAAAACTGGGTCTCCATTGGGTTAAAATCCCCATTTCACAATGTTACTTCTTTGAGAATGTTGGGGATGGGATGAATTACTGAATATCCATTCACTTTGACAGATGCTTATTACTAGTTGATAGATTGCCAATTGCGTGTGATCACGAGAGCTGCGTTATTGATCACCGGTGTACTTCTCGTACGTTTGGTCATGCAATGGATGATTTCGACTGTTTAACTACTGTGTTGCCTTTAGCAGCTGAGTGTGAGGTGCCTCATGTGTAGAAATGGTCGAGTGGTAATAAAGAGTGAAGCCAGATAAGAATAGAAGCAGTCTGATATCACAGGGCTTCAGACAGTTGTTTGTGTTTGATATTTGTTAGAAGTGCCATGAGTGGGGTTTGAAAGCGCATGTGTCCAAAATTGTGTATCTAATTTGGCAGATTGTATGAAAGATGGTGCAACTCAGTCTAACAAAAGGTATTTCATGTTGGAGATGGTTTATACTGCTATATATATATACTTCTATATTGTGAATTAATTTTTGCAGTGGAGGCTAAGTTCACCATGCCTTCAAGTTTTAAAGATAAAAAGCTATTATTTTAATGACTCAAATACGAGGGTTATACAAATGTAGAGGTCAAGAATACATGGAAGATAAGCATTAAGATTTATTTAAAAAATTCGAACTTATTTAATTAGATTTAAAAAATTTTAACTGCTGTATTACCAAATAAAATATCAATATTTCCTTAAACTAAATTTCTATTAGTTTCTATTTTTACTACTATTTCTAAACAAAGGAAATATTTATTATCATTATACATTTTTGACAACCAAATGTTAGGGCCAAATATTTCAGAATTAAAATATCTTTATTATGGTGAGAAAATGGCCATACAAGAGAAATTAATGAATAATTCATTAGAAAAATGATTCATGATCCATAGAAATTCAAATCTCAGTTAAAATATAAAATAATCCAAGGTATTCTTGCGTTATAGCCATATCACTCATTTATGTTAAAGCCACACCACCGAGATAGGGAAGAATTGGCACATACTTCTCGCTTATAATTATTTCCATCTACTGTTGTGATTCATTTGAAGCCGTAACTCGTAGAATTCAATGGATGTTAGCTCTTGACACCATAAATAAATGAATCGTACGACAGTAATGAAAGGAATGCATGATCCAGTAAACCAAGTTTTTGTTCAGAACCCTTTGCTTCCCAGCGTGAATGAAGGCTACATAACCATTTCGGTTTCGAGTCACATTTTAATTTCATTAGGTGGTTATTCGAACACAATCTTTCTTTGAAGAATATTTCTTGAAGAAATAGTATTGCTGCTTGTTCATCTCTTGGCAAATCATGAAATCCATTGCACTAACAAAGGAATAAGCTAAAATGGCACCAAAAACAAAAATCTGGTATAGAAACAAATCGCGTCAAGAAATAAGCAAAAATGCACCAAATTGGCACTAAAGTTTATTGGTATGGATATAACAGGAAAATGCCTAATCCAATGTGGAAAATTTTCCTTTCCTAATTGACTACATGGGATTAGATACTGTAATAATACTCACATGATTATTAGATTCTGCAATGCTTGAGAAATATCTATAGTTTGTTTTTATAAAGCATAGCAATCAGCTAAGCAGTTTTGTGAATGAGGCTGCACTTTTGCATTGAAAAAATGACCATAAACCTATCCTAACATTTTATAAGCTAGGGAGATATAATGAGGTCTATTCACATTGGAAGTATTTGTATGACAAATAAATCATTATCAGCTCCCAAAATAATCTGGATCCACATCCTTCAATGCAAAACAAAACCTTTACACACTTTTCTATTAGTGGGTAAATGTCACCAATACTAAAGCTACTCTGAGGGTGACTGGAACGAGGTTTCTCTAGTTCTAACAGAAGGAAACGAAATATCTAATTTTAATTACGGATCTTCAAGGTATTAATTCAAATGTTTAATAATGACAAAATGCAAATATTTGTAGGCCTCTTTTTCGCATTTTTAGGTATGTAGGTAATTTTAATACAACTTTAGGTCAAAAAAATTGAAAACAGGTGATCAGTGTTTTTCTTTTACGCTTTAGCTTATGGCGTAAATAGTTTAATATATCTATGCCATTTTGAAATTTTGTAATAGTTAATATCCAATTTTTGTTGAAAGACAAGTTAAACGTAATTAACTCTAGACTCAGTAAAAGATGAACAAACAAAACTCCACAATTTCGTTCACATAACTTTGATTATAACACATTGTACAAAAACACTAATGTTTCTCACAGACAACCGAGCACATAGAACATGACATGAGGTAAAATATACAACACATGTATGTTGTGTATACGTGTGGCATGTCAGACGTGACCGTAATAATCATCCACTAGGAAGATGACAAAAGAATCAAAAGATTTTATCAGAAAAGATGATGCATTATATAAGGAATGTTTCTAGGCGATCATATCCTGAAGAAAGAGTGATAAATTACTAGCATCAGTGACTCTTTTATCACTTCACTCCAAAAGAACATATTTGACCTTCAATGTTGTTTCCATCGCGTTATAATTTATACAAGCGTAAATAAAAGTAAGTGCACACTAGTCTGCATCGTACAGGTGGCATACATCGCATTTTAGAATTACGAGATATTGTTTTGAATGAAACTGCGCACACCTATCCGCATCTTATGTATCTGACATCGGCAATTCTGACGATGATTCCAAAGAGAATAAAATCTGTTTCGTCTGTACAATGTAAATGACTCATCCGAAATTTCCAAGTCGTGTGGGCACCGGATGTTCACATACATTCAAATATGTTTTTATTACCCTAACCCAAGTTTCTATCTTTCCGATGGTTCAAGATAGAGTGAACATTTCAACAGATTTCAAATCTGAGTAAAATTTTATGATGGTTCGATACCAAAACATGATTTTCTGTAAAAAATTGTTATTTTTATAATAGTCATAACTAATCTTTTTGCAGATATATACTAAACAAAAACGAAAGTATTGCCACCAAGGGAATGTCAACATTGCAGGCATTTCCCCTCAGTTTCTAGGTGAAATGCCGATGCTCCGAATGCAGTGTGAGGGGCTGTTGTGGCTCAGTGGGTATGTCCACTGCGCTCACAACCTTCAAGTTGTAGGCGGCTCAGTTTCGATTTCTGTCAGGTGCATTCTTCCCTGGGTGTATTTCTCTCTTCTGTGTCAGTAAAATTTTCATTGTGTGTCTGTTTATTACTTGGTGTTGTATGTCTTGTGCCTGGCACAGCATGGCCAAATATGGCCCTTGTGCCATAAAACGCCCAAAACCAATAAACGAATGCAGTGTGCTAAACACATACACTAAATTAATCCGATGCGTGCCGTCGGTCCGATGTGGAATAGTATGCTCTTACCCTAACAATCCATTTAGAAATTGCAGTAAGATGTTTTGAATGGATCCATCTTCATCTCTGTTCACAGCTCCTGTGGGCCCAGAGGAGGAGAGTGGGGGGCGGTGGAACAGCCGGAGCAAGAGGCTCATCAAGAAGAAAATCACTCTGGTGTACCTGTTGAAGGTAATCTGCTCCTCCCAAGAGACGTGCATCGACTGGCTCAAGAACAGGGGCTTGATACCCAAGATCATGTTCTGCTCAGGCTGCAGCCGAAAGATGAAATTCGAGGCGCAGGAATCCGTCATCGATGGATACATCTGGATTTGTAAGGTGCTTGTTTTTATGTTTAGAATTACTAGTTATCATGCATCTTTCAATGGTATACTAAAATTCAGTAATTTGCAAATTTCTGTATTTTAAAATTGGTAAAAATCTTGACTTGGTTCACTCGAACAGCTTTCTCTTTACTTTCATATTTATGTGTTTAATGACAAGAGTCATGGGATTTGCAAGTAAGCAATCAATTGCATTCCATTAAAGCATTTATTCATCTGTCCATCTGCCCCAATGCAAGGGGACTAATGTAAAATTGACTCTCCTTCACATTGAGCATATGAACAACAAACTGCACAATATATTTTCAACAATAACATTCCTGCCGTCATTACTATCTAGATGGCTTGATGTTCTTATTACTCGTCTTCGCATTGACCATTTCAGGTTCACACAGACATTTGTTTATGAAAAACAGCTTCATCGTGCCATTAACCATATGCCATATTTCAACTTTTTCACATTTTAAACATCTTTATCTTCCAGATTTTAATACCTCATCACCAATTTTATCGGTTTTGTTGGATCTCCCACCTCATCCATCACTTTTTAACTTCCTTCATCATTCAAGATTTTTAACTCATCTATAAGATTCTATATAAGATTTTAAATTGAATTTCATAAAGTTTTATCTAAGATGGGGACACCCCCATCTTAGTAATCATTAAAAAAAATAAGGTTTTACACTTTTCAATTAAAATTTTACCTTAATATTTAAATTTTATGCAACCCATTTGTTTTTATTCCTTGCATTTCTCCTTTTAATGTTTGTCTGATTCTATTTTCTCAGTTTATTGTCTTATGTTTGGCACAGCTTATCCTTTTCTGGATCTTGTGCCATATAAAACTCAAATCAACCAAACTTCACACTGAGCACTCGCGATTTATTCATAGTCATCTTTTGTTAGACGAGAGCTACTTTTTGATGTATATTTCATCAGATTTTACTGTTCATCATATTTTAATTGAATGTTTTGCTTTTAAGCATCATCGCCTAACATTTTTTAAAAATACAATTTTAAATTTACAAGATGTGGTTGGAGGAAACCCCACCTGGTCTTTTCCCATTCTTAAGAACTATTGGATTCTTAAATCTGATTTAGTGTTTTTTACTGCCCATCACCCTTTATATTGTACAGCATGTGGATCAACATGTTTTCAATCATCCCTTTATATTTGTTCTCTGTTAACCATTTGTTTAGTTTTTATATTGTTGACAACCATGTTTAATTTATCAACAAATTAAATTCCCATCTTACATCTATAATTTGTTTACCTACCTTTTATGATAATGACCAACCAACCTATTTTATCTTCCATGCTATAAATATCCTGCACTTGACTGTTACACCCACTTTCTTTTATAAAGCTTTATTACATCTATTTCTGTTAACCTAACAGGTTAGCAATTTAGCAAAGTAAGGTAGGCAATGGAGAATACGTGGTTTAGCACAGTTGAAAATGAACACAGAACAGTGAGACTTAAAAGATTTATTAGTAGAATAAATGTACATGAAAATATACTTGCAAGCTGATCCTGTAGCTACAGTTTAAAAATGTAGATATTCTTAATATGACTAGAAACGGGAGCCAACACTGCTCACAAATATCAAACGGACATGACTAGTACATTGTAGAATACGTATAACTAGAATACAAACCAACTCCACTTATATCAATCTGACCAATGAGAATATAGGGGCATTTCACATGCAAAACTGACCCGATATACTGATTCATTGAAAGATCTGATCGATCAAGAGCGACATGATCTGAAGTGAACTCGGACTGTTTGCAAACACAGAAACAGTCACAAGAGAACAGGAGAATATCCAACAATTACTTTTATTGTTTTATTTTATGTTTGGCGCAGCTTGGATCTTGCATGTACAACCCCAACGTCTGATCCAATCCTGTGTGTTTAATGAAATGGTGTTTCAGGAGTGCAAAATGGAGCCTCCCCAATATCCCACTCGTCACGGGTCTTGGCTAGAGAACAGGGATGGCTCTCTGGTGGACATCCTGCTCTTCACGTACTTGTGGTCGCACGGCTTCACCGAGGCTCAAATTGTGAAGGAGACTAACTTGGAGATGGACCTCGTTAGGCAGTGGGACAAGACATACTCCGACATCTGCGATGCCGTGCGGAGGAAGGAATCTCTGGTCGACGAAGACGACTGCAGTGCTGAAGACGTAAGCATGCCATTTGCTTTTACTCTTGAAAAGGGCAGGACTGACTCTAGGGAAATTATTGGGGGCACCAAATTAAACTCCAGTTGCTTATATATATGCATTTTCAGAACTATTTGTCTATGCCAGTTTTCAACCAAAATGGTAGATATAACATAGTTAGGGGTCGATAGAAAAATATAAGACATTGTATGGTTAATATTGAATTCGGTTCACTTGGATTACCTCCATCCTGAATGACAACGCAATTAAGAGTGAATATAGAATTCCATGGCAATTTAAGGCTGAAACTCACTCATTTCGAACCCAACACTGCTAATCGTGTCGAGAGTCACGAAGCACTCCACATTGACGACTTTGGTAAACTGTATGCTATGTTAATAAGTCTTATTTTCATATATATAAGGGAGATTGTATTATTGTTATCTCAATTGAATTTTATATTTTATTTATCCCTCCTATCCAATATGTAATGTTAAAAAGGACATTGAAAACAAAAACGTATCCCTTTGATGTTCAGCCAATGTATAATACATACTATATTATACATACAATAAACACTACTTATAAAATAAAAACAATCTAAAAACTCACATGAGTGTTTTTTTGCCTGTCCTATTATAATTACGTAATAGTAAAATGGAGGGGGTCGATAAGAAGTCAAGAAACTCTTGAAGGTGTCGGCGGTCAAAGAAGTTTGGTGATCCCAGGTTTAAACTAATGCTTTAAAGTGTTAATTAAGTAATACTTAAACTGCAGACCATTGACCACAAATTAAAAAAAAAATTCCCACTGGCTGTTGTAATTACTATTACTACTTTACTTGACCTGTTCATAAGATGGAAATTTTCTTTTGTTTCAGAATACCTTCCAGGCTACTGCAGCCCCTAAAAGTATTAGGACCCAAGGTTTTCAAGCCTGTGGAATTTGCCCATTCTCCTGAAAGTGTGGGGCTGCGGTAGCCCTGTTGAAAGAGTAGCGGATTAGTAATCGGAGGGTTGCGAGTTTGAAACTCGATCTATCCAGACAGTTGTGTAGGTGGGAGCTGGTGCACATTAAATCTGTTGTAGCCGTAAATGTCCTCATGTTGGCATGGTGTGGAAGTTTGGAGTGGGCTGCCAGCCCAGGTGTTGGTTTGTCATGATTCAAAATTACGTGGTGTTCTCTGATCTTTCTCTTTGGTATGGATCACGGACTGCCGGCAATAGCCTATAGTGTTGCTCCAGTGCGACATTGATTAAAACTACCTCAATGTTTTATAATTGAGATAAGTAATGATTAGCTTTAAATTTTTTTTGATTTGTTTGACATCTATACTAACATTGCCTCAAATAATTTGATTTAATAGACTACATAGATGATTCAATTTATACGATACATATTTATACGATACATATTTCACACTCACTTTCTTTTTATTGTATTGCTGTGCTAAAACAACTCGTCAACTGAGCATAGAATCAAGACCTATGTATTTTTCTTGCCATTACTAGGGGTATTTCAAATGTACAAGTTGCTCCTTATACAGATGCCTATTTAACTCAACTTAATTGTGAGATGCATTGAATTGAAGTTCTTATTTTCATTAAATTTTGCTTAATTTTAATGGACAATTTTAATACAATTGAAAATTAATTAGGATGTTTTTGTAAAGTTGACCAAGAACATTTTGTAAAGTTGTCGCTTATATCGTGATTCAAATACTTAAAAAAACTAGTTCTCAATTTTGCTTGTTTTCATGCATAAATATTAACCCTTATTTTTATGACATTGCTTAAAAGCTAATTTTTCAAAAGGAAATATCCATTAAGAATTTTGCATAATTTGAATCCGATTGCATTTATGCTTCATAGTAAGGTTCAACAGATTTCTGCCCGAAGATATTAAAAGAGCAATAGGAACAAACAATTTTTCTTTTCAATATAATCACCCTTTATTTCAAATTCATTTTTAGAACATCTTTTTATAAACTAAAAACTTATAAACTTCAATTTTGAAAACAAAAATATTTTGAATTTGAAAATTTAATGATTGAGCAATATTCAAGGTTAAACATTTAAAAATATTATCAGCTATCTGATAGAGGCAGACTGCAATCGATGCTAGAGCCGCAAAAGTTTCACTGGGTCAAACTCGTGACTAAGTACCGATTGACGGAGTGAGAGCTATCATTTTTTGTTACATGTTCCTGCTATAAACTTTTGGACCTCATTATGTACTGTGACAAAAATTGCGTTGAAATGTATTAATACTGAATATTTAAAAGTACCTACACTAGAAATGAAAAAAGAACAACCAGCTTTGTCACCTGTTCTTCAAAAAAGAACAAAAACAGTATCTTCACTTTTCAACAAAAATCTCTGCTGTTTTTGTTAAAATAAACATTCCATATTTTTCTTCTCCAATTTCAATATTACGGAATAAAATTGGAATTTTGAAAAGAAAGTATTTTCTCTTTTCTCGAACTTTTGTTCAATTATGCTAAGTTTGAAGCACATCTATACATCCTATAGTCCTCAACTCACACTCACTTTCCTGTTCTTGAAGTGCTGCTGTAGCCCAGTTGGAAGAATAACTAATTAGTAACAGGAGGGTTGTGAGTTCGAATCCAACCAAAGACCATTGTGTACAAATTGGCTAGTGCACGTTAAATCTGTTTTGGCCTAAAATGTCCTCAAGTTGGCATGGTGTGGAAGCTTTGAGAGGGGTGCCAGCTCAGGTGTGATCTCGTCATCTAATTCAAAATTACTTGGTGTTCTAGGATCTTACCCTTCGGGTTCGATCCCGGACCGTCGCCAATAGCCCGTTTTGTTGCTACAGTAGGACCTTAATTAAAAGACCTAGCTACCTGTTGATTTGTTCCTCTCTGTTATACATACCTCTTCTATTCTGTAGCTGTTACCTGCTCTCAAACTTTTCCCAAATGCTCTTGCTCCTTTCTTCTACTGTTCCCAGACCTGGCCCTTGTGCCATAAAAATAAGTCAATCGATTAACAATTCAAAGACCCCAACTTATTTGATCTTTTGTTTTCTTCCTGTCAAAACTAGAGCAAGACCCAACCATAAAAAAGCTAGCAGATGAGTCATTTGTACTTTTTTATATGGGCATGGCTAGAAGGTACTAACAGAAAGATGACGTGTCAACAAAATTCAGGCCCTGTTCTATTGCTAAAACTGCTGGCGCCACACAGTCTAAGACAGGGGTCGGCAAACTTAGACCAACGACCCCTTCAGGGTTTTTTCGACTTCTTATCGACCCTTCTATTTTACTATTACGTGGTTATAATAGGACATGCAAAAGAGACACTTATGTGAGTCTTTAGATTGTTTATTTTATAGGTACAGTGTCTATTGTATATATAATATAGTATATATTATTATATTGCCTTAATGTCAAAGGGATACATTTTTATTTGACGTCCTTCTTAATATTACATATTGGATAGAAGGGATAAAAAATATATTAAATATAAAATTTAATTTAGATAATAAACTAACAATCTTCCTATATATATGAAAATAAGACTTATTAACTTAGCATACAGTTTACTAACGTTGTCAATGTGTTTTGAACCCAACATTACTAATCTCTTAACAAGATTAGTAATGTTGGGTTTTTTATTAGATTACAAAAGATTACAAGATTAGTAAAGATTAGTAAGTTTCAGCCTTGAATCACCATGGAATTCTATATCTAGCTTATTTCTTTGTTTTGTTAAAATGAAATTAACATGACTGTAACCAGCCTCAACCTTTTACGAGCTTGGAAATGCAAGCAAAAAGGAAAGTACCCTTTCAGAAAGTTTTCGATATTTTTCTACATTTATATTTGTCCAAAAGTAACTTAAAGTCCTATTTTTAAAAAGCGTTAAAAATAGGACTTCAAGATCAACTGACAATTCAATAAGTTCATCTGGTAAGTCACCTTTGCGATATTTTCAATATCCGATTTGATTTTCGTATCGACCCTGGAGCCCGAATCGACCGCCTGGGAGTCGATATTGACTACTTTGGCAACCACTGGTCTAGGAGGTGGAACAGGGCTCATACGTTTTGAGTAGAGGGGTATTTCAGAACAGTGGTGAGCAGAAGAGCAAGCTAAAGAACAGGAACTGCAAAGAACTGTTCATCCAAAGTAACAACAGTATTTCCCATCCCTACCTGGGCCGCAGTAGCCCGATTGGAAGAGTAATGGATTAGAAACCGGAGTATTGCGAGTTCGAATCCAAACAAAGACCGTCATCTACAAAAGAGGCTTGTGCTTAAATCTGTTGTGGCCTCAAATGTCCTCACTTTGGCGTGTTGTGGAAGTTTGGAGAGTGCCAGTTCCGATGTGACCTCATCTGACCATGGCTCAAAATTACTTGTCCTTGGATCTTTCCGACTCTTGTTTCAAGTGTCAATCGTTTGTATGATGCTAGACCATCTAATATTCCACCATTTATAGTAAGGTAAACGCATCATCAACGATTCAATCTTATGTGACATCTTGACTGAATCTAATGATGTGTTAAAGTTATCACCTTGGAACACCCCTTCCATTAGATTCATCAATCCCTTTGAAACATATTCAAAGTCTGACACCCCCAGCTATTTTCCAACAACTTTTTTCTTACCATTGCAATCAACTCGCCTCTCATATACCAGTTTTTACGGATGGGTCGAAAACAGTAAGACAGGTGGGCTGTGGTGTAGTTTTGAACAACACTACATCCAGTTACAGCCTCCATCCTTCCTCTTTTGCTTACACTGCTGAAGTAGTAGCCATTTGTCGCGCTCTTCAGCAAATATCTCTTAGCACCCATCGTAATTACTATATACACTGATAGCATTATACTGCAACAGTGGAGCATTATGATCATACTTGTCATCCTTTTGTGTCAGACATTTTTAACATCTTTCATACATTAAACAGCAAGGGATTCAATATTCTCTTTGTTGGGTCCTCAGCCATCTGGGTATCGAGGGCAATGAAGCAGCCGATAATGCTGCAAAAACCGCCTCTACCCCATTGTCCCTGGCTGTACCCTTTTCAGACGTCAAGAGGTTCATGAAGAATTTTATTCATAGTTTATGGCAAGAGTCCTGGAACCTGCAAGTCGACAACAAACTTCATCTCATTAAACCTCAGTGGCCAGTTACTCCACTGGAGGATTGATGTCAAATTGACTCGCCTCCGCATTGGACATACCAGATTTACTCATCGTCATTTATTACTTGGGGAAAGTGCTCCTACTTGCTTTACTCCTTTTACTGTTCATCACATTTTAATAGTTTGCCCTGATTTTAATCATCGTTGATATTTTAATAGCTCTATTTTAACTATGCAGGATTTGATAGGGGAAAACCCACACCCGAATCTTTTCCCTTTTTTTTAAATACAATTGGTTTCTTAAAGGCTATTTAATATATATATATATATTCATGAATTTTACATTTTATTCTATGACAAATTTCTTGCACTCGTTTCTCTTAAACACTACTTTTTAATATTTTTATATAATACAATGATTTTATCTTGCGGTTGGCGCAGCTTGTCCTTTTTTGGACCTTTTGCCATAGAACCCAACCCTTGGATCTTTCCCTTTTGATTTGATCCCCAACCATCGCCAATAGCCTGTTGTGTTGCTCCAGTGCGACATTAATTAAATACCTACCTACCCAGACCTACCTTTCCACTCTTGACAAGACTTATTTGGAAGTTATTCGTGTGTACGAAATACCCTTGGCATAGGTCTTGATTGTGGAAACCAATAGCCCCTGGTCAGTTGAAAAGATTGGAGGTAGCAGGTTTTGGAAGGGTTCGTCCTGCCCTGTGTTCGACTGTTGTATTGTTTGATCAAAAGGAGTTGGACTGAAGGAGACGTTTGCTCTTCCACAGATTTTGAAGATCAGCAGCAAAGAGTCGCCGGTTGCCGTGTGGAGGAAAAAGAACAAGTTCAAGGACCCTTTCCTTGAATTCTTGAAAGATGCAGATTCTCTGTAGAGTATCGCGTAACTGATTCAAAGTCGAATCGTGTACCTGTTATCCGATTTAATAAAGTCGTAGTGCGATGAAATGGTTGATTAATTGGTGTTATCGCTATCTTAAAGTGGCAAAGAAAGCTGTGCTTTGAGATGAAGTAGTACGAGGGGTGTTTCCAAAGTTCTGGGAATCGCGTTATAACTTTATTATTTTAATATTCAGTTGTAATTTTTCAATATAATTTCCGTTTTACTTTGAGGCCCCATGGCTCAGTGGGTTTGTTCACTGCTAGCAACCTCCGAGTTGTAGGCAGCACAGGTTCGATTCCTTCCCAGGGTGACACATTGGCGTGGTGTGGAAGTTCGGAAAGTGGGATGCCAGCTCATGTGTGACCTCGTCATCTGACCGTGGTTCAAAATTACGTAGTGTTCTCGGATCTTTTCCTTGGGGTTTGTTCGGGACCGTCGACAATAGCCCGTTGTGTTGCTCCAGTGCGAAGTGAATTAAAATACCTACCTGTCTTCCCAGGGTGAAAATGTAGTACAACTGACAAGACTTCGCATTGGCCATACCCATTTTACATAGACGCTGATTGATCGGAGCACAGAGTAAAAACTATTTACTCTGTGGATCGGAGAACCTGCTCCGTTATGTTTAACTTGCCATTGTGTTTTTACTGTTCGACACATTTAGACTGAGTGTAGAGCTTCTAATAACCATAGAAATCCGATTTGGAGTTTCAAATCCAACCCTAACTTTTAGGGGGGGGGGGGGTATTTCAATTAACGTCACACTGGAGCAACACAACGGGCTATTGGTGACGGTCCGGGATCAATCCCAAAGGGAAAGATCCGAGGACAATACCACGTAATTTTGAACCACGGTCAGATGACGAGGCAACACCTGAGCTGGCACCCCACTCTCCAAACTTCCACACCACGCCAACGTGAGGACATTTGAGGCCACGACAGATTTAACGTGCACCAGCCCCCTTTGTACACGACGGTGTTTGGCTGGATTCGAACTCGCAACCCTTCGGTTGCAAGTCCGTTACTCTTCCAACCGGGCCACCGCGGCCCTCAAGAACTTTTAGGAAATTCCTTACAATAAAAATTTGTTTTTATTCATCTCTGACATTGGTTTTGTGAATTTTATGTAGATTCTATACATTGGTTAGTTTCAATTCAAAATTGTAAATAGATAAATTTTACATCAGTCTTTATTTTGTCTAGAGTTTTGTGTCTGGCGCAGCTTGGCCATGCGTGGCCTTTGCGCCATAAAAACATAACTAACCTCCCCAGGGTGTATTTCTCTTGTTTCAGTAAAATTTCATTGTGTGTATTACTTGTCTTTGGCTGTCTTGTACTCGGTGCAGCTTGGCCAAATATGCCTCTTGCATCCTAAAATTCGATGCGACCAACTTTACTTTATGCAATTGTTCCAGTGGAAAACAAATTTTGCTACGCCATCTAAAAAACTCTTTGTCGTCTCTTTTGTCCACTGAATTTACGTTATTTAAGTTCTGCATTCACACACCTGGTAGAGATTTCTTCAATTCTGGAAACAGATAGTTGTTGGGTTCCACTCTTAATACCCTTTTTCTATAGAAAGGAGAATTGACAGCACCTTCCATAGTTTAAAATGAACGCTTCAAATTCGGCGAGCAGCTACATCGGGCTAGTGGCTATCACCGTCGGGGAAACTTGTCAGTACTAGTTTGAACCTGAAAGCATGAGTCCTGCATTATTCATCCAAATCGCAATTTGCAGAACTTTGAAAACATCCCTCATGTTTCTAGAGCATGGGTGTCTCTTTTGAAGGCCATTGCTTGAACTGTCTCATACATGTCATGGTAATAAGTCTCCTGGATATTGCGTACTGTATCTTTTTAGCCATATGCTGCAAAAGCATTGCATAGTCCCTAAACTACACTGCAGTAAGACATCTCAAATGAAATAAATCTTATATTTCCATCCTCATTAATGTGAGGAAAGTTCTTGAAACAGCTTTCCCTGTTGTCCCTGCCATTCTTTGAATCATTTCGTTACCACCACGCCAAAGGCACCAATCTGCAAAATCGACTTTTCTACAAAACTTTCAGTTTTTGTAGAAACGTCGGAAAACTTCAAACCGTTCAAAGTTTTGATGCTTCGGGAAAAATCGAATTACGACTCAAAGGTTGTTTTCTCATGAAAATCGACATTTCCACTAAGAATCAAGATGATTCGTGACCTTGTCATAGTATAAAACATTAAATGGTGATTCGAAAAATAAAGTTAGCTGAAAATTGCCAAAATACAGTTTGGTGCTTTTGGCGTGGTTGTAATGATTTTGCGCACGCAGGACAAGGTGTTCCCTCATAGTTTTTACCCCTAGCAAAATGAGCTTCCGTCTCTTGCCACAGTCTAATTGATGGCAGTCACCGTAGCAACAAAGCTCGGGTGTGACAAGATGGTGCAGTTCTGATTCCCAGAGGATAGAAACTGGCACTTGTGAGTAATTTATTTTTTAACTAATGTTTGCGAACTTGGAAACAGGACATCGGAAGGAACGGATGTCGATATTCCGAAAAGAATGCACGATTACATTCATGTTCCAATTTTGAAAAACTACTTTAGTTTTCTTGACACTTTTATTCGTTATGTCTAGCTACTCAGTCATCAGATATCCAAGGGTCAGACTTGAGTAGGTAAACGCTCCTGAGAGTATTTTTTTGTTTCTTGCGCATCAAAAGCAGAAAGGTTTGGAATATAAAGTGGGTAAAGGTACTCTTCAGTTATAGCCACACCACTCATTTCCATCAGCCACACCACTCATTTCCGTTCCTTTCCGGCCCAACTAACAAATACAGAAAAAAAGATGCTGTTGCATCTTTAAATGACTATATAACCTACACAAAACCAATTAATAAACATTGCAGTGAAAGAAATGAATTATATGACTAAACAGCAGGCATGAAATTAGAAATTGCATTTACATAGCAGAGAAGACTTCCTCTTTAGAATGTACCCGACGCCACATAAATTGATTAGATAAGAATCTAAATGTTGGCGGGCAGTGCCTTTCTGGCGTTTATTGGGCCATTTTGCTTTCCCGACATGAACGAAGGCTACATAACCATCTCGGCTTCGAGTCACATTTTAATTTCATTAGGTAGCTATTCGAACACAATCTTTGTGAAGAACATTTCTTTCTTAAAGAAATAGTATTGCTGCTTGTTCATCTCGGTAAATCCTAAATCATAAAATCCATTGCAAACAAAGGAATAAGCTAAAGTGGCGCCAGAAAACAAAAAGCTGGTATGGAAACAAATGGCGCCAAAGTTTATTGGTATGGCTATAACGGAAAAGTACCTGGGTGAATTTTTTTTTATCTGTAATCTTAATAGTAATGGGTGTAAAACTAAATGTACTTTTCATGTCAATATGTAATCAGAAAAAGTAATTTTAATTATAAACTTACAATTGTAAGTTATCCAAGAATACTTTTGAGAAAAATGTGTTCTGGTGAAAATTTAGACCAAAAGTGTGTTGCAAAGGTGTAAGTAGTTTTGAGTACTGTTGCATAACAATAAGATATTTTTCATTGAACCCAAAGTTATACGAAATGAAGATTGAGAGAAAAAAAATTAATTTTTTGCCAAATATACACTGAAGAGCCAAAACATTATGGCCACCTACTCAACGCGTTGCGCCTCCTTTGGCCTGCAAAACAGCTGCAACTCGCCTGGGCATAGATGCCACAAGTTCTTGGTACATGACTGGAGACAGGTCGTACCAAATGCAGTGATGGTAATACTGCTCCAATTGCGCCAGCATGCGCCGTAGCGTATTGCCTGCTCCAAAACGCCCGTTTTTGCTAAGATTGCGCCAGAGCTGCTCCAAATCGCGTTCGAGTAATAATAAAATTCCCTCTTGAGATCTTCCCCCGCTACGTAAGAATTACTTTCTGGCCTTCATCCCATGAAGCGAACTGAAGAAAAATCTTTAAGCTCTTTGGAGTTTTTAGCAGCATCTTTTCCATTTATTGTAAAACCAAGTGAAGGATCTGCTCTATCAGATGAATGGATCAAATATCAATGTGAAACCATTTATAGCTTTCATTTTCCAGAAGTTTCAACATGTAGTTATTTAGACCATTATTGGAGGAATATATTTAATCATCGGAGGAATTTTTAAGAGAATCATCTGGCAAGTTTAAGTTTGAGATTTTGCCTATTTTTGTCGATTGTCTCTTAAGTTTAGCACATGGAAACTCTGATGTAGAAAGAGGCTTCAGTGAGAACAATCGCATGTTGGGAAATAGGAGTAATCTGACTGTATACAGTATAAATGGTATAAGGCAAATTAAGTCACATTTTACTAATACAGAAAGCATAAAGAACTTTCAAGTTACTACGGCTTTGATTAAATCAGTTCGAAATTCCTGGAGGTGGTACCATGACAGATTGCTGTTAGCATCAGAACAAAAAAGAACAGTAGAAAATATTTACCATTACGAGGAAGATTTAAAATTAAAGTCGAAACAAATTGAATTGCAAAAGGAACTTGAACTTTCTCAAAAACTATTAAATCATGCTGAAAGCAAGATTTCACAAGGCATTATAAAGAAAAGACACAAAGATATGAGTGCTGTTGAAAGCAGACAGATTCTTTTTTAAAGGTAAAGATAGAATGTCTAAAATGATAGCCTTAGAAGAAAACAGAAAGGTGCAGTTGGAATGTAACAAACATAAGAAAATAAAATTTTTTTTGTTTAATAAAATGTTTATTAGTCATGTTAATGTCAAAGTTATCTCTTACCTTGCGCATAACTTTATGGAAATGGAAAACACTTGGTACGTTTTTATGTGAATGTTTTTCTTATTCATTATTTCATCAATTTCAGTAAGTATTTAAAACGAATTTTGCAATAGTTTACAATTATGTTTATTGTTTATCATTCATACAGTCATATGTTTAAAGTTTAAAAACCTGAATTTTAGTAGTTTCATTATTAAAATATCTTCTACTGCTCCTTTGATGTGCTGCTCCAAAAGACAGTCTGGCTGCTCCAAAATGTTAATTTACCAGCTCCAAGATCTGCTCCAAAACACTTTGTAGCAATTACCATCACTGCAAATGTCTAAGCAGCGGTCACGCAAAAGTCGAGATATTCGGACATGGTGGTGTTTGAGCTCTGAGCTGCCGCTCCATGACATCCCAAATGTGCTCTATCGGATTAATATCCGGCGAGTTAGGTGGCTAGGACATTAAGTGGAATTCATCAGTATGCTCCTCAAACCACTCCAACACAATCCGAGCCTTGTGACATGGGGCGTTGTCCTGCTGGAAGATTCCATTTCCAGTTGGGAAGACAGACGCCATGTAAGGGTGCAACTGATCCGCAATGATGGTCAGATAGTTCGCAGCGCTCATGGTCTGTTCTACCACAACTACGGGTCCCAGAGTCGCCCATGAAAACGTCCCTCAAAGCATAATACCGCCACCACCAGCCTGTATATGACCTGCTGTACAAGAGGGGAGCAACTGTTCGCCTGGCAGACGGCGTACCCTGACACGACCATCGACGTGATGAATGAGAAAGTGTCCGCTGAACTGTGTGTTCCGAAACACTTGCGCTTGGACCTGCATTGTATTGGGCTGTCAGCTGAGCCACTGTCTCGCGCCAATTTTGCTTTACCAAGCGAGACAGTCTCCGACGTCCTTTTTCTTTGATGACGACCAACACCTTGGCGTCTACTGCTGGTGTCACCGTCATTTATCCACTTTGCATGAATACTAACAACGGCAGATCGTGAACACCCTACCAGTCGTGCAGTTTCGGTTATACTCGTTCCGAGTCTTCGGGCCATTACGATCTGCCCTCTATCAAATTCGCTTAGATCAGCAGCCTTTCCCATCACTCGCAAAAGTAAGTGCAAGAATGATTACTTACCTTCTCCAGCAGCAGTTAAATACCATTCTCACTTAATTACGTGCCCTCCACGTCATCCAGACAAGTTCATTGAAAAATGTGGGGATGGTCATAATGTTTTGGCTCGTCAGTGTAGATCTGGACTTTTATCACATTAAAAAAGATTTTGTTAAATCTTATCTTAATTTAGTTAAAACCATAAATTTAAAAGTAAGGGATTGTTGTAAGCATAAAGGCAACCCGCCTGGGTTGCTTTGAGTATAGAAATCACATTTCAATGATTGGCAAGCATTTGCAATGACAATTAGCTGACATTAAATAAATATTAAAACTTTGTTTCTTGTAGGTTATTTTTAATTTTTCTGTCGTTTTTGAAAAGATGACATGTAGGATTATTTGATATCGTCTAGGGCAGAGGTTAAACCTTTTTGTCTAGCGGAGCCCCTTTTTAGAATCAATTTCTGTTTTCAATCTATGCAATCTTTTCGGAGCTCCTTAGGTCTACCCTATGTTTTACAAGTTAATGGTGTTTAGGAGTAGTGTTACAGGGGGAGGATGAGGAATAGATAGCAGATATTTGAATAATTGCGCAATGTCAATGCAATTAAATTGTATTTTTAGAACTTTGAAATTTACCTTAATATCTCAATTTATTCTCCACCAATACACATGATATTGTCAAATCTCGCTGACCCCCTGTGAAGGCACGCGGAGCCCTTAGGGCTCCGCGGAGCACAGGTTGGGAACCACTGGTCTATATAGGGGATTTACCGTGAGTAAAAAAAGTTTCCGTACGCACTTACTATTTGAAATAAATGGCTTTATTATTTGTGTGTGTGTGCAGAATATAATTATTGAAGAAATAAAAATGGAAAAACATGAGCATAATCGCATAGAAAGTTTCTATTGCATTTAAACAAAAAGTTAATATAATTAAACGTATAATTCACAATAACACACACAAAATATGGCAAATACACTACCTGACATTGAAAATGCAACACCCAGAAGGAGTGCGCAGAACTGGATGAAATTTACAGGGTAGACGCAGCTCACCGAGATATGTAAATGATGCAAACTGCGCAGCTGTCCCGCGCACGGCGAGTGAAAAACCAGGGAAGGAACCTGCAAAAGTGGTCAGTTTCGCGCCGCTCTGTTTGCCAGGTAAATCAAGGTGCAATTTGTTTTTGTGTCTCAGAGGAAACGTCTAGTAGCGGAGAATGCCAGGACGCCGCCAATCAAGACAGTTCCAGCAAACAGACGACTTCACGAGGGGTATGGTGATTGGCCTCAGAAGGGCAGGTTGGTCCATACGTCAAATCTCAGCAAATACCCACCTACACGCGTCCACGGTGCACCGGTTGTGGCACAGATGGTTGGACCAAGGGAATGTGGCACGTTTGAGGGGTTCCGGTGCAGCCAGAGTGACGTCAGCACGCGTGGACCGACGCATCGGCGGCCCCGCAAGCCACGTCTGTCGCCCTTTTGCAGCATGTGCAGGACACCCTTGATGCTCCCATATCGACCAGGACCATTAGGACCCCAGGACCGGCCTGCACTCATGGCGCCCGTTGAGACGACTACCATTGACCCAACAGCACAGACGTCTCCGTTTGCAATGGTGTCGGGATAGAGCCACGTGGACGACGGAATGGCACAGGGTGGTGTTCTCAGACGAGTCACGCTTCTGTTTTAGCAATGACAGTCGCCGTGTACGAGTCTGGCGCCGACGTGGTGACAGGGCCAATCCGGCCGCATCTGTGGAACGCCATACCGCGAGACAACGCGGTATAATGGTTTGGGGCGCCATCGCCTACGATAGCAGGTCACCTCTGGTCCGTATTCAGGGCACTATGACGGTCCAACGATACGTGGATGACGTGCTGCAGCCGGTGACACTACCTTTCCTTCAGGAGGTGCCCAATGCCATTTTCCAGCAGGATAACGCCCTGCCGCACACGGCACGCATCAGCCAACATGCCCTGCAAGGTACCCAGGTGCTTCCCTAGCCAGCTGTCTCCCCTGATCTCTCACCTATCGAACATTTCTGGGACGTCGTTTGCATGCGTTGTCACCGGCACGTTCAGAAAACGAACTCTGGCAAATGGTTGACAGGGAGAGAATGGGCAGCCATCCCTCAGGAAACCATCCGCACGCTCATTGCGTCTGTACCTAGACGTGTTGCTGCCTGTATCGCCGCTCGCGGTGGTCCTACAACCTACTGATCAGACGTTCTTGCTGCTCAGTGGCAAGGTGTATAATGTTGCAATAAAGATCACTTATTGCTCGTTGCTGTCTCTGTTTGCCAAATTTCATCACTTTTTGCCAACTCCTTCTTGGTGTTGCATTTTCAATGTCAGGTAGTGTATAAAGCAAAAAGTCTCCGTACGGTGAAAAATATTTCATTAAATGTTATTCCCCATGTTTCATTATTTAATGGTCAGTTGAACCTGTTTTTGCTTTAATGACCTCTCAGAAGTTTAGTCGTGATTCCCACAAGTTTTTTGTTGTTTCTGGAGTAATTTTGTTCAAGACGTCCAGAATGGCACTTTTCAGGTTATCTTTGCTGCTGGTATCGTAATTTTTCAGTTCACGACCGATTTATTCCCATAAGTGTTCCATGGGGCTTAAATCAGGAGATTGGTGGTGTGTGAAGTTGCTGTGACATGGTAAAGGCATTCTTTACAGAACGTTGCAGTGTGTTTTGAATCGTCGTCCTTTTGGAAGATAAATGGTCTTCCAAGAGAGTTTCGTAGCACTAGTATGGACATTTTGTTTCAAAATGTCTAGGTACTCATAGCTATCCATGTTACCTTCAACAAAACACAAATTATACACACTGGAAGAACTCATGCAACCCCATACTTTTACATTTCCTCCGCCGTGTTTGACAGTTCTACATAAATTTCTTTGTGTTTGATGTTTTGATTTCCTCTGCCATAACTCCTCCATCTGAACCATAGAGACAAAATTTTGATTCATCCCGGAAAAGTACAGAATGTTAAGGGCTTACATGCTTTTTTTTTACAAACTCAAGAAGCTTTCTTCTGTTAAGTTTGCTAATGAATGGCTTCTTAACATGCCCATTGTAGCCACCTGTTTTGATTACTTATCTGAGGTTACATTTCAATATCGTAATCAGCTTTCAACAAGGATGCTAGATGGGGTGCACTAATTCGTGAATTATCGCGAACTTTTATCCTCGTGTATAAATTCCTATGGTTCCGGATTGGTTTCTATTTTCCGGTTTTTACTTAGTTATATTTTTCAATGAATTTTACCTTAGATTTAGATTTATTTGCGATTTCGCCAATACTTTATTGATAAACCGTCATTTCTCAACTTTATCACCAATGCGCGAAAGCTTTCGGAATTCCCATTTTAGGCGATCCACTAGTATAAAAATAGTTTGAAATGATTACTTACACTATAATCCAGTTCCTTTTCATTCGATAGTTATGATAATTGAATGCGGGACAGCTCGACTACGTTCTAATCAATTTGCTTAGTGCGTACGGAAACATTTTTGCCTTTCATTTTGTATGTTTTTCTCAGTTTTAATTAATTATTTTTCTTTGTGAAAATTAAGGAATTTTTGTTGCAAACGTATTCTCTACTGTGAAATAAGTTTCTTGTGCAGTTTCTGAATCTTTAGTGAGATTTTAGAAATTATAATAATTCATACATCGTTTTCGTACAGAAACTTTTTTATTCATTATGTATATTTGAGGACAATAAACGAGACCATCAGGAACATGACAATGAACAAACCAACCCCCTATCCCAAAAAACCAAACCAGGAACATGGCAAAGCAGAATAGGTACAGCTTTGATATATGCATCGTTTGGTGGCAACGCTCTTAGTGAGTTTTTTGGCGCACTTTTTGTAGCGAGTTATGGCATGACAATTTTTATTCTGGTTAGCGGAAAGTTTCAATTTTCATTTCCGTTAAATTCTTTGATTTTATTGGTTCTTTAAAAAATGTTTTCCCAATTCTTTTCCGGTTCATCTAAATTGGAACAATTGAAAAGTTCAATTTCATTTTAGTCACGTTCTAGTGCAATCGCATCGAGTTGTATTGTTTCTTGCTACTTTCTTTTGATAATTGTTACCTCTTTCTATTGTAATATGTCTTTTGTAGGTACTCAAGTTTCAGGGTATTCTTTCGCAAAATTTGAAGTTTAATTTTTCTAGTGGTAGGGCAACTTTAGGATGTGAGGGAGTGGCTAATCGTTTGTTTTGCATACATTTAAGTCAGGATAAGCAGCTTTTTTGGATTTCTTGAAGGAATTAATTAATCGGAATTGTGCGAAAAATGCAACGCTCCGATGAAGTTTTGTGCAAGAAATTCTATTTCAGACGGTTTCAAAATTCATGTGAAGATCAAAAGATTGTTTATTTTAAAAAGTTCTTAGAAATTTAGATTGGGAGGAGTTTAAAACAGTTTAAAAACTAAAAAGATATTTTTTACCGCTATTTTCTAACTGTTTCTGCTAATTATTTTCCGTTAAAAAAAACATGTTTTTTTAGTTTTCCAACTTTTACCGTTTTTGTTTCCGCTATAGCTTATTATTTTCCGTTTCAGAAAACGATTTTTTCTGAGAATTTCTTCCTTGTCGACATAAAAAGTGCGCCAAGAGCGTTGCCACCAATCAATGCGTATATCAAAACTAACGCACAAACATCTGTTTGACATGCAAAACGTCTACCAATCGGCTATTCCAAACGTCTGTTTGCATACCACCATCTTTCCAATCACTTCCTGTCCCCTCTTATTTTTTTAAGATTAATACCTCGCAGGAGGAAATGGGAGAAATACAGTTTCCCGTTGTGCTGCTCAAGTATGACAAATTAACTACCTACCTATCAGAAATAATTGATCGTCTTACTTTTTCATAAATTGAGAATATTGTGTAACCCTTCCCTATTTTGGTTTTCAAGGAAATATGGCCAGCCCATATATTAATCTTCCAACACATCCTGTTTTGTGTTTATGGCATGGAATAACTTGAAAAATAAATTAAAGTCACTGGTAGTGGCATTTAATTTATGATAAACCTGAAGTTATTTTTGTGCAAGAACTTAAAATATTCAAAGTGTCGTGCTGCCATCTATTGCCTGTAGTTTTAACTAAATAGTATTCTAAGGTAGTAACATTGAAATGTTTCAGCTCAGAAAAAGTGGATGTTCGAGATCTCTGAAAGTGTTTTGTTGCTTTTGATGGTGCACAGCTGTGAGGCATTTGCAAATGTCATTTACAGTTTCACAGAACCATTCTGAGTTGTGGCGTCTGTTGAAATGTACTGAATGAATACAGCTTTGGGGGCAGGGGCCGCCCCACCAGTGATGACTAAAGGGGCGGAATTTCACCAATTTTTAATGAAGTGTTTTTTCTGTTGGAAAAATTGCTTCAGAATATTATAATTTTTAGTCGAATTTGGTTCTTGTCACAAGAATTTACCATTATCATGTGAACATGCTTTCATGCTCTGCTCCTTTAGCATACGACTCCAATTGCGCAGTGGGGCCGTCGTGAACCTTTCTGCCAGCCTTTATATACCTTTGTTTTACTTCTGTTTATAAATACTTTATAGTCGAATTTTTCCTGCAGAATTTTAAAAATGTTTTCCTTCACAGTCGGTGCGGATCCCATTTACCTCCCTCTCAGATTCACATATCCTTTAGGCATGTACGGGCTTCACGGATCCGAGGTACTTGAAACGTCAGGCCATAAAATGACTCCCTGTTTCACTTTTCAGGTTCTTTTAGAATATCTACCCAATATCAACCTTTAAGGGTGAGAGAACTCTACCTTCTATTCACAGCAAAACAATTTCAATTTTCAAGTTATTTTATTAAATACTAGCAGAATTACCCGGCGATGCTCGGGTTGTATTGGTTAAATGTTGATTCTATTTCATAGAAAAATGCGAGCATCATTTAAGTGTACATAAAATATTTTTAACATCGTTTTAACTTTTTCATATTTCTACAATTTACTTCAGACGCAAATATGTATACATCCATCCATCCATATAATCCATTTCATATTTATCACACTCTTACTGTAAGAAAAATTACAAAAGCTTTTTCTGAGATGACTTCAAAAGTCGATTTTGAGTTTTGGAGTGATTACGAATGTCAATTAATTTCATTTTCAGTAAAAATGAGGAACTTTCAGCTTATAATCTTGCACTCAGTTTTCCAATCAATATTTATTATCTGTGGTACCCTTGCACCATGGATTCGATGTTTTCCAATTACATTATCATTGTGAGAGGACGGCAAATTCAACTGTTACGGGCATTCGTGATTAATTTATTTTGAAGCACACATTTTTTTCTTGAAAATTCTATTCTGCCGCACGTGGAATAGCGGAGCTTGTTTTTAAAACAAATGTCATCAGTGTAGACAAAGCACTCAATCGATTACACTTTTTACAAAATCGCTGCTTTCAATGAATGTTTCACAGGTACCTAAGTTGTTACGAACAGTTTCAACTTCAAGTAAGCCTTCTGCCACTTAAGACAAAAATTTCTAATTTTCAACAGTCCTAGTTTGCATACTTCCTTACTATGATATTATTCGAAGATCAGCGAAGTCGTATTTAAAATTCGCTTTCCTCCAACAGAACAATTTAGTTTTAAATCGAATCTTTAAGGTACTTTTTTCAATTGAGACTCAGTTTCTATACGAAAACCACGTACCTATTTAGAATGATAGATGTAGTTACTTGACTATGGAGTACAGCTTTCAATACCCATGAAACACGAAAAACAAATGTAAAGTAAATTGTTTTCAATCGTCTAATGAAAATATGTCAAAATTTGGAAATATCTTTGAACTACAATTTATGTCTACTCGTTTTGATTTTACGTAGCATCTTATTTTAGAATAACTTTATTTAACTTTACCAATTATTTTAAAATAAGAAGTTATACACCTTACTTAAAAATGTTTCCATTTATTTTTATGAAACAGAAATTCTTCAAAGTATAATGTATTTAGCCAAAGACTTTAGGAAAATTCGTCGAAATATACATACAAACAAGAAATTACCCATGTCTAGTGGTATTTGGGAGAAAATAAAAATAATTCATTACAATTTAACTCCTAAATAATATATCTGTATTATGGAAAGTATTGGAACACAAATAAAAACAGAAACGAAGTTCTGGTCATTGAAAAATATAGAATTCTGAAAAACGAAAGATCTGATTAAGCGTGTCGAATTTCGACGTCATGAGAATATTCTGAAATAGAGAAATTCGAAAAAGACGCTTGAAAAATATTGATATAGACTATAATGAATTATTTACAAAAAGAACACACATTTACAAAACTTAGAAATGCTGAAATATGACCGCGACATTTCTGTCTTAATTTTACACAACTTGCATTTTGTAATGGAACACGAAAAGTCAAAACAAAAAAAATCATTGATGATAAAAGCGTAATTTTGCAATTCGGTATCTGGCAACTCCAGAATTAATGTTTTATTTTATAAATTAGATTTAGAATTCCGTGTTTGTATATTTGAATTAAGTATTTTAAATATATCCATTTTCATCATTCAAGTATTCCTAAATTATTTAGTGTGGAAAGAAATAAAAAAATCAGTTCAAGCATAATTAGAATTTTAAATTGTTTAAATATAACGTTTCGGAAAAAATTGTTTTTCGAGCAATGCGTGTAAAATAATTTTATTAGAAAATTTGATTTTCGATCAATATTGGTAAAACAAACAGTTGCTTACCGCAATCGTTTTATGCTCAATGTTTTTCCTATGGCAATTTCGAATTGATGTAGCCCCCACCTACAGAGGTTAAAGAGAAGGGGGTTAATATATAGTTTGCGTTACTCGCAGGGTTCCAAAGTATAAGTGTACCAAATTTGGTGTGGATTGTTCCAACAGTAGATTTGTATAGAAAACAGACAGACGCCAACTCTGCTTTATATGTATAGACTAGCTGAATTACCTGGCGTTGCTCGGGTTGAATTGTTTACAATTCATCGTAATGTTACTCAATGTTATTCTTACGGGGATTTCGAATTATTTTTAGCCCCTCTACAGACCCAGGACGAATCGAACGTGGTTGATATACAGGGTGTCCCAAAAAGGTTGTTCCGCAATTTATCTTTTTACCATTTGGAGATAGGTAGGCAATGTAAATTGCAAAAGTGCACCAAATAAGGTAAGTAATTAAGATATGTGAATAAAATTATCACGTGATAACAATTTAAGCTGATACAGTTTTTAATTTGTATACAACCCCTCTAGATAAAAATCCGAGATAGCAAAAATGTTCCTTACCTGTATCCCTATCGTTAGTAAAAAACCATATTTCTGTAGGTTAAATAGTAACAGATACAAGAGTTTCCATTTTAAGGGGGCCGTATCTAATTTAGAACGATGGCCAAAATGAAGTGCGAAGTTTTGCATTGCTGCAGATGGAAAACATTTTGAACATGCGTTGTAAATTTCCTTTTATTTTTATTTAAACCATTTTTTCTACAATATTTTTATTGAAGATTACATTGTCTACTATTATTCCGTGCGATTTTCATCTGCAGTTGCAATACTACATTACTTTGCACAATGTTGCACTTTCTGACCGCAAAAAAAATGATTTTTAGCATTGTGTATACGGTCCCCAATCTGACTGCTTGAACAGCTGTGCACAAGCGGTATAAGTCAACTTTTTTGCATCATTATACCTCCGTTACTGTTCAACCTACAGAAATGCAGTTTTCTGCTAACGATAGGGATGCAAGTAGGGAACATTTTTGCTATCTCGGATTTTTATCTAGATGGGTTGTATAAAAATTAAAAACTGAATCCGCTTAAATTGTTATCACGTGATAATTTTATTCACATATCTTAATTACCTACCTTATTTGGTGTACTTTTGCAATTTACATTGCCTACCTATCTCCAATTGGTAAAAAGATAAATTGCGGAACAACCTTTTTGGGACACCCTGTATAGCCTGTTTCCGCAGGATTCTAAGGATTAACTATCAAATTTATTGTGATTTGGCCTGACAGTGATCATAAAAATACTGTTTGTATTGGGATTTCGAATTGTTTTTAGCCCTCTGCACACCCAAGACAAACAGAACGGGGTTAATATGTAGCCTACGTTACCCGCTGTGTTTTGAAGAATAAGTACCAAATTTGGTGTGGATTTTTCAAACGGTGTGGAGATTTGTAGAGAACAGACGCCAACTCTGCTTTATATATATGGGCAGCACATACATAATATTAGCACATACAAAACAGAAACAGAAGAAACATAACAGACAAGGAAGAAAACGACTCTCGCATTCGCGAAAGTGCGAACTGAAGTGAAAACTGAAACTGCGTAGCTCGCTTCACTTCATTTGAAAGGCTTCTCAACAGTACTCGAGTGATCTTTCCATTACTGTCTAGGAAACACGGAGGTTGAGCTCACGGAACAAGCAATCTTTTCTGCTTTCATTCCACTACTCTGTTCCACGAACCCTCTTATTCCGGGGTTTGCGGTCGCCCGGTTGGATGAGTAACGGATCAGCAATCGGAAGATTGCGAGTTCGAAACTCGGTCCAAACCAAACACCGTCGGAGACTGGTGCACGTAAAATCTGTCGTGGCTTAAATGTCCTCACGTTGATGTGGTGTGGAATTTTGGAGAGGGGGTGCCAGCTCAGGTGTGACCTGTTCATCTGACCGTGGTTCAAAATTACGTGGTGTACTCCGATCTTTCCCTTTGGGATTGATCCCGGACCGTCACCAATAGCCCGTTGTGTTGCTCCAGTGTGGCGTTAATTGAAAATACTAATACCAATACCCATCTTTTAATTGAAGTGGTCTGTCATTTGTTTTTCGCAGCTTGCGCTTTAAAACCCCAAATCAACCAACCTACTTGCCTTTTGGTTTGATTAGGCCCCGTGTAGCAAAATAAAAAAGCAATAGAGCGACAAATCAACCTCACTGGGGTGTCACCCAAACCATCTGGATCACCAAAAGTCAAGTGCGGACGCGGTCAGCACTTGGAAGGGTAACCAACAGCTGTTGTCCCGCACTGTGGTGGCGCCATCTTTTGAGCCGCTGAAATTTTATATTTTCCAGCTCTTTTATCGTAGTTATTTTAACTTCTAATAAAATTATGCATTTTAACTAAGTATAAAGATTGACTGGGAGATAAGCTGCTTGCAGTAGGTGCTCCGTAAGTGATATGTCTAGTCTACTCCAAACCCAACCTCATGAATGTCCCCAATGTTTCATTGGAGCGCTCGCAAAGACGGCTTGCTGCAACAGGCACATCACGAGCTCCATCAACTCGAAGAGGACCGCGACGGATAACCCCAGCCACAGTCCGCCCAGGTGACCCAGCACCTCGGACCCCTGGAACATCGGCCTCTGCTCGAAGACGTACTGGTCCATGGTGCGATAGTGCACCCGCAGTTTCGCGTGGTTCCTCCGGAAAGTCCCGAAGTCGATGCGACGGACCTGTGCCGGAACTGCCAGGCCTCGGACGGCCACCGGGCTTTGGATACCCTCTCCTTGTACTCCGTGGCCGTGCACGGCAAAGGGCAGCCGCAGGATTTGCGTCCGGAGACGAGGAGGCTCAGGACATCGTCCTGGCAGCAGACGTGGGTCGGATCGGACAGAGAACAGAGGGTTGCGTTTGCCACGATCGGAATCGTGGGGTCGACGCAGCCGCAAACGGCGAGGTTCAGCTCCTGGACGCAGCGCCGGTCACACCCTCCCTGGCCGCTGCCGTTTCCGTACTCCTTGCAACCGTCACGGTAGGGCAGAGGCAGTCGCTTCAAGACCATCTGCTTCAGACCCACCCAAGTCTTGTAGCCCGGTTGGATGGTGAGCTCCTTCGCTTCCGAGAGGGCGGCCTCGCACGGTGTGTGGACGGACACCCTGGCGCCGACCGTGTGCGAGACGGACATGTACTGGCCGGCGTCCACGTTCAGGACGGTCCGGGTCGACGAGACCGGAGCGCCGGCAAAGGTGTAGCAGTTCCCGTAGCGTAGATCGTTGGAGTAGCTCAAGCCTCGAATAAAACAGGGCGAGCCATCGAATGTACAGTTCCTGATGAAGCTCCTCGGCCGAGGATCCTTATAGACACACACTTCTCCGATTCATCAGAAGGTGTAGTCATAGTTGGAGAGATGGGGAGAAAGACTTCCCAGCACAAAAGGGCCCAAGAGGGGGCCCACCCTGCCTGACAAGGGAAGCATCGCTTCATTCCGTGTGGGCGCGTGCAGCATTTATTGAGAGTTATAAAAAGTTATAGATAATACTTCAATATAGTGATTTACTTAAAGCGAGACATTACAAGCATGTACATAAAATGGGACAGTAGATGTCCGACCGACAGTAATACTATAAGAAGAATTTTGGGACAATATAAGGAAAGGACAGAATTTTGGTATATACATAAATAAGATACATAAAGGACGGAATTTTAAGTTGCAATATAGAAAAAGATAAAATTTTGTAAGATTTATAATATAAGACATTAATGAAAAGAATTTTGATATATATATATATACACAGTAAATAAAACATTATAGTTTAAAAATATATAACAGTGATACATAAAATAATGATTCATCGTAATGTGGTAAAGATATTATAGATTGAAATAAATACAAATTATTCGCTTATAAAGTTTGGTAAAGGTTCAAAAGAATGTGGTAAAAAGGTTATAGAGTAAGAAGATATGAAATGAAGGTTTTGATACAGAGGGTTATAGAAAGAAAAGGGACAGCTAATCAAAGAGTAAATGGATTTAGTAAGAATGATAAGCAGGCAGCAAGAGGGCCGAAGATCTGGCCCTCTTGCGCTTCTCAGCGTCCATCTCCGAGTACAGGTCGAGGGTCTCCCGCGGACCGGCGCAGGACAGAAGCTCGGGCCCCACGGAGCGGAATGCCGTCCGCGGGGCCGTACCTCGGCGACGGTTTCAGGCACCTACTCAGCGAGACACTGGAGTTGAGGCAGCCTTGGCGCGGTTCAGGTTGCAGACCGTCACGGGCCGGAAGTCGAGACTCGGGGGCCCACTCCACCCGTAGACTCACCACCACCGGCTACTGGTTGTAGAGGTTGACGAAGCGGCTCACGTGGTGCAGGCAACCGGCCAGGCTGGACATCGCTATCAACACCCACAGGACTTCCTGAGGCTTGTGGGCGACTGCCCCACTTGGGAGATCGCGTAAACGGGAGATTGTTTCAGCAACTTCCCCACCTTTGAGTTCAGACTTCGTTGTTGGTTCCTCTCTTTATCCTTCGGGAATCAGTCATCAACGAACTGGTTCGGGTTCCTCCCAGGATTGGTTTCCGTCTTGAGCGCGTGTGTACTCCCGGATCTGCTATGAGGATCGAATGGTCGCCAAACTTGGCGCCTCCCGTTTTCCACGCTCCTGCTGCGGTTTGTCTTCCGACTTTTGGGTAGTCATTGATCTCCATTACCAAGAAAGGGTCCCGAGGTAGCTCGGTTGGAAGATCAGCGGATTAGCAACCGGAGGGCTGTGAGTTCGAAACTCGATCCAACCAAAGACCGTTGTTTTTGCGTAATCTACACTGCTGGCCACCCAAATTGCAACACCAAGAAAGACAAGAGATATCACAACAAAATTTATTTTGTAGATAACATGTTGACCAAGTATCAAATGATTAAATTTATAGACTTCTGTGAAGCGTGGTTCCTGCCAAAATCAGTAGCCAGAGTAGCCGCCATTGTTGGAGATCACCGCTGCCACACGCCTCGGCATTGATTCAAAGAGACTTTGGATGTGTTCTTGGGGTACAGCAGACCAAGCAGCTTCCACACGTTGCCAAAGTTGATCTGGTGTGGCAGCTGGGGATGTATTCTGGGTCAATCGTTGAGCAACCATGGACCACATGTTTTCTATCGGCGAAAGATCCGGAGAGCGAGCTGGCCAGGGAAGCAATTCAATCTGGCGATTGACGAAGAACCCTTGGACAATGCGTGCCACGTGTGGTCGCGCATTATCCTGTTGAAATATGGCTGTGGGCAAGCCCTGAAGGTAAGGAAGGACAACTGGCTCCAACACCTCGGAGATGTAGCGCTGGCTGTTTAAAGTACCGGCAATGCGTACTAGAGGAGTGCGAGAGTGATATCCAATACCGCCCCATACCATAATACCCGGTGCAGGACCAGTGTGGCGGTGCATAACGCAGCTGTTCAGCATCCTCTCTCCACGGTGTCTCCAGACTCGAATCCGACCATCGTGGTGTTGCAGACAGAAGCGTGACTCGTCAGTAAAGACAATTTCATTCCATTCTGCCGTCCACATCCTTCTTTCATCGCACCATTGGCGGCGGAAACGTCTGTGGTTCTGCGTCAAGGGTAGACGAAGCAATGGACGTCTTGCGGACAGACCACTCTGCTGTAAACGGCGTCGAATGGTACGCGCAGACACTGGATGATGCGGTACAGACTGAATGTGCTGTGCTATGGTTCGTGATGTGGCTGAGCGATCCGTCACTGCCATACGCACAATATGCCTGTCATCACGTGAAGTGGTGCACTGAGGTGGATGCGATCGAACACGTCGGTCCGTCGTACCCTCCTGCATCCAACGATCACATATCCGCATTACAGTTGTTTGGTTTCGTCCAACACGACTACCGATTTCCCTGAAAGATAATCCACAATCTCGGTAGGCCACTATCCTTCCTCTGTTGAACTCGGATACTTGATCAAAAGATGATCGCTGTTTTCTACGAGGCATAATTGATCGTTTTTTTGAAAAAACCACAAGAAAAACACAATTGCCGTACTTGAAATCGTCGAAATCTCCAAGCCTTAAATAGCGCTTTGAAGTGGCGCCACAGGCGCGCGTGATGTGCGTCTGCGCTGAAATTCTAATCATTTGCATATCTCACCTCCGCTAATGCATGTTGTAAATTTCATATTATTTGCATGCTTCCTTCAGGGTGTTGCATTTACGGTGGCCAGCAGTGTAGCTTGACAAGTTACAAAATGCTCTGATATGATAATTGGGTTTTAAAAAAAACTCTGAACTATTTTTTGCGTTACCTTTTGAGACGAGGTGTATATATCCTCCTACTATTCCAATACCTCTGTAGCCTGGTTGGAACAAAAGCGGACCAGCAAGCGGAGTGTTTCGAGTTCGGAACTCGATCCAAAACAAACACCATCATGTAAGTGGGGGCTGGTTTAGTTTGATTAGTTGTGGCTTCGAATGATCTCACACTGGCGCGTTGTGGAAGTTTGGAGAGTGGGATGACAGCTCAGGTGTTCTCGCCATCTCGTTCAAAATGACGAGGTGTAGTCGGATCTTTCCTTCCGGTATGGCCAAATAAGGCCCTTGTGCTATAAAACCCAAAGACAAGCAACCAAACCGTAAATTCTCAGATGTGACGATAAAAAAAATAGCACATCTTTCTTTATATTTAGGAAGGTAGGTAATTAACGTCGCACCGGAACAATACAACGGGCTATTGGCGACGGTCCGTGTAGGTTGGTTGGTATTGGGGTTTTAGGGCGCAAGGGCCATATTTTGCCATGCTGAACCAGACACAAGACACACAATATCAAGTAACAGACACACAATGAAAGTTTTACTGACACAGAAGAGAGAAATAGTCAGGGAGGAATACACCTAACAGGAATCAATCCTGCGCCGCCTACAACTCGAAGGGTGCTAGCACAGTGCATACCCACTGAGCTACGACGGTGACGGTCCTGGAACCATCCCAAAGGCCTCGTCATTTTGAACCACGGTCATATGATGAGGTCACACCTGAGCAGCCCACTCTCCAAACTTCCACACCACGCCAACGTGAGGCCACTACCCACAGGGTAGTGGCCTCAATGAGGTACACGGGTGCACCAGCCTCTTGTACACGGCGGTCTTTGGCTGGACCGCTTTCCTTTCCAAATGTTTAAGCCAAATGTTAAATGCCAAAATTTAAAGATCACCCACTTCACATGACGCTAATTTGCAATCCCATGTTTTAATGACATGTTTCAGTTCTTCACTAGTTACGGAATTACGGTATCGTTGGAGTGTGCGGTGTCCCAACGGGCATCCCTAATGACCGTGATGGTTTGGATTGCTCTCATGCGATTGTTTGTGGTCGGTGTAAATAAAACCGACTGAGAAAGATGGTTTTTCCTGGAAACGTAAATAAACCACTCGCACGCGATGGTGGATCCAATAGATCGATGTCGCCGGTCCGGCATCGATTTTTCGATCAGTACTCGGAAGGAAATGGGGAGATTCTTTTGTTTTATCGCATCTGGAATCGATCTTTCGGAAGAGGTGGTCCGCGTTGGATCCCCTGTCCGTGCGAGTGGGCGGTGACCACCTGTGAATGCTCTCTTGGTCATTGATTATTTCTCTAAGGGTCCTCGGATAGTGTCTCGATAAAAATAGACACTTGGAGCGAAGGGAGTACTTGCACCTCGAAAGAATTTCCCGGGTTGCCGTACTTCGAAATAGGTTTAGTAGTCTGCAACCTATAGGCGGCATAGGGGATTTTGTGCAGCGAACACTTTTGAATGGTATAAAACTACTAACTGAATTACTCGGCGTTGTTCGGATTGAATTGTTTGTAATTCATCGTAATATTATTGTTATTCCTATGAGATTTCGAATTGTTTTTAGCCCCCTCTACAGAACCAGGAAAGATAGAACGGGGGTTAATATCTAGATTATGTTTCCTGCAGGATTCTAAAGAATGAATGCACCAAATTGGGTGTTAATAAGTCTGAGAGATCGTAAAAATAATGTTGTCTATGAGGATTTCGAATTTTTTTTAGCCCCCTCTGCAGACTCAGGACAAATTGAACGGTTGTTAATATATAGCCTATTTCCCGCCGGATTCCGAAGAATGAATATGCCAAATTTGGTGTGAATCGGTCTGATAGCCATCATAAAAATACTCAATGTTAATCCTGTGGTTATTTCGAATTGTTTTTCCCCCGCACCCCTGCTGACCCAGGATAAATCGAACAAGTTTAATGTATGTCGGAATGTCTAGGCGCCAACCTGCCCACGTTCCAAAAAGCGCGGGAAACATTTCCCAAAGACCAATCGGAGCACTTCCCGCCAGAAGGCGCGAACCCCGCAGACTGACTCCGAGCGATTTGATGTTAAGACGTGGCTTTCCACGGACGTGCCACCAGGATGTTAATCCCACTATGATTTGATGTTTAATCTGATATTTGTACATAATTGACCCCTGTAATTAACCCCCCTTTTTCCCTAGATTTTATTAAAACAATATTTAATTGTAACGATGCTCTCATCAATTCACTTCTATCGTATTAATCCACAACATGTATAGCCTGTCTCACAAACTTCTAAAGAATGAATGTACCAAATTTAGTGTGAATTGGTCTGACATTGATCGTATAAATACGCAATGTTATTCCTATGGGGATTTCGAATAGTGTTTTAAGCCCCTCTGCACACCCAAGACAGACAGTACGGGGGTTAATATGTAGTCTACGTTACCCGCATAGTTCCAAAGAATAAGTGTACCGAATTTGGTGTGGATTGGTCAAACGGTATCGATTTGTATAGAGAAGGCAGACGCCAACTCTCCTTTATATACACTACTGGCCATTAAAATTGCTACACCAGGAAGGAATGCAAATAACAGAATGATATTTATTGGACACATACATTATAATGGGAAGAACAAATGATTAAATTTACAGGAAATTTGGAGGTAAGATCCTGAGAAATCAGTACCCAGAGCAGCCACCTCTGGCAGCAATAACAGCACTTATCCCCTGGGCATGGAGTCAAACAGAGATTGTATGGCATGTACGGGTATTGCAGTCCATGCAGCTTCAACACTGCCACAGTTCGACTGTAGTGAATGGCAAGTGGTGACGTGCCTGTCGCTCGGCAACCATTGACCACACGTTTTCAATTGGCGAGAGATTAGGAGAACGTGCTGCCCAGGGCAACAGTCGAACATGTTCTATGTCAAGGAAGGTCAGGACAGTGCGGGCAACATGCGGTCGTGCATTGTCCTGCTGAAACCTAGCGTTACGGAGGCCTCGAAGATAGGGCAGAGCCACGGGCCTTAACACATCAGAAATGTAACGGCTGCTGTTCGAAGTGCCGGCAATTCGAACTAGAGGTGATCGAGATGTGTATCCAATGGCACCCCCATACCATCACTCCAAGTGATGGGCCAGTATGACGATGTCGAATGCAAGCTGGCAATGAGCGTTCTCCACGATGCCGCCAAACACGGATGCGGACATCATGATGCTGTATACAAAACCTGTATTCGTCTGAAAAGACGACGTGACGCCATTCCTGCGTCCAGGTTCGTCGTTGATCATACCATTGGAGGCGCTCATGTCTGTGATGCAGGGGGGGGGGCTCTGAGATCCTGCACGACGTTCCGTATGACTGTCCTGAACCCATTGATTCCATATTCTGCTGACAGTCATAGGATCTCGACCAACGCGAGCAGCAATACTGCGGTACGAAAAACCGCAATCCCGGTAGACTGCAATCCTTCCTTGATCAAAGTCAGACACGTGCTGGTAGGCTTTTCTCGGTACTTACGTATTAACGCCACCGCAGCAGAAGTTGCGCTAATGCGCCAATAAAGAGCAATCTTGTTCGCACACAGCAACCCTGTTGTTCGCACGCGCACGCAGTTATCTTTTGGATTCCTTGTTGCCTTGTTGTTTGCTGATTTTTGACGCCATTTTTTAGTGCTACGAAAATGCGTATTTGGGATTTGCCAAAAACAGAACAAGATGCAATTTTATTTTTTCAGGAGCGAAATATTTTACCAAAAAAACGAAAATGTACCAATTCCCATGACATGAAACTTTATTTTGGTAAACGTAAGTTTTGGAAATGTAATTTAAGACAGTGTGATCAGCAAGTGGGACTTAGAAAAGACAACTGGTTTGAGGGAAGCAGAATTCCATTTTGTTCAGCTTTGAGATTCATATACTGCTGGTGCGAGGAGTTGACGTCGATTAAATTTTGTGAAAAGCAACTTGATTTATCTTATTTATCAGAGTTCATATGGCGACAGCATCAGGTGAAAGAAAATAGAGACTGTTTTGAATCTATGTTAAACTCTATATCGGCCCATTTTCCACCGAAATCCGATTGACTACTTTGTTTTTAAATAAAGTGTTTTGAATTTTGAAAGTGTTTTGATTTTAAATAAAGTGTTTTATTTTATGATTTGTCGCAAAAATTTTAGGTGTAGATTGGCGGCACTTAAAAACCGCCAAATCTGTAGCTGCGGTGGCGTTAATACGTAAGTACCCTTTTCTCCTTGCACGAGGCATTACAACAACTTTCTTACCCGAGAACAACGTTCAAATGCAATTCCAGTATAAGAAACCTGCTGTCAAATCTCTTCTTTTATAACATTGTAGGTGTCGCTACCGCCGCCTGCTTTGCATGAATGCGTTGAAAATATAATCATTTGCATATCACAGCATGTTCTACTGTCATGCAAATTTCACGTGTATGTCGTGCCGTCTTCCTGGTGTAGCAATTTTAATGACCAGTAGTGTATTATACGTACTAGCAGAATTACCTGGCGATGCTCGGGTTAAATTGTTTAAATGTTGATACTGTTTCATAGAAAAATGCAAGCATCATTTAAGTGTACAGAAAATATTTTTAACATCGTTTTAACTTGCTCATAGCTTCTACAATTTACTTCGGACGCAAATATGTATACATAATATATCCATCCATATAATCCATTGCATATTCATCACAATCTTGCTGTAAGACAAACTACAAAAGCTTTTTCTGAGATGACTTCTTCAGAAGTCGATTTTGAATTTTGCAGTAATTACGAATGCCAATTAAGTTCATTTTCTGTAAAAATGAGGAACTTTTAACTTATGGTCTTGCACTCAGTTTTCCAATCAATATTTATTATTTGTGGTACCCTTGCACCATGGATTCGATGTTTTCCAATTACATTATCATTCTGAGAGGACGGCAAATTCAACTGTTATGGCATTCGTGGTTAATTTATTTTGAAGCACACATTTTTTTTTTAAATTCCATTCAGCCGCACTTGGAATAACGGAGCTTGTTTTTAAAACAAATGTCATTAGTGTAGACAAAGCACTCAATCGATTACACTTTTTACAAAATCGCTTCTTTCAATGAATGTTTCACAGGTACCTAAGTTGTATACGAACAGTTTCAACTTCAATCAAGCAACCTCGACCTTCTACCACTTAAGACAAAAATTTCTAATTTTCAACAGTCCTAGTTTGCATACTTCCTTACTATGATATTCGAAGATCAGCAGTCTTATTTAAAATTTGCTTTTTTCCAACAGAAAAATTTAGTTTTAAATCGAATCCCCTAAGTTACTTTTTCAATTGAGATTCAACGTATGGCTACCCGTTTTGATTTAACGTAACATATCTTATTTTAGAATAACTTTATTTTAACTATACCAGTCATTTTAAAATAAGAAGTTATACACCTTACTTAAAAAGGTTTCCATTTATTTTTATGATACAGAATTCTACAAACTATAACGTATTTAACCAAACTAAAAACTGACTAAAGAAAGTTCTTTGAAATATACATATACCACCAAGAAATTACTCATGTCTAGTAGTATTTGGCAGAAAATGAAAATAATTCATTACAATTTAACTCCTAAATAATATATCTGTAATATGGAAAGTAATGGAACACACACATAAATACAAACAGAAACGAAGTCCTGGTCATTGAAAAATGTAGAATTCTGAAAAACGAAAGATCTGAGTAAGCGTGTCGAATTTCGACGTCATGAGAATATTCCGAAATAGAGAAATTTGAAAAAGACGCTTGAAAAATATTGATAGACTATAATGAATTATTTACAAAAAGAGCACAAACTTACAAAATTTAGAAATGCTCAAATATGACCGCGACATTTCAGTCTTAATTGAAATACACAAACACGGAATTCTAAATCTAATTTATAAAATAAAACATTAATTCTGGCGTTGCCAGATACCAAATTGCAAAACTACGCTTTTGTTATCAATGTGTTTTTGTTTTGGCTTTTCGAGTTCCTTTACAAAATGAAAGTTGTGTAAAATTAAGTATTTATCCATTTTTCACCATTCAAATATTCCTAAATTATTTATATTGTGGAAAGAAATAAAAAAATCAGTTCAAACATAATTATAATTTTAAATTGTTTAAATGTAACGTTTCGGAAAAAATTGTTTTTCGAGCAATACTGGTAAAACAATTAGAAAATTTGATTTTCGATCAATACTGGTAAAACAAACTGAGTTGCGTAACACAATAGTTTTATGCTCAATGTTTTTCCTATGACAATTTCGAATTGATTTAGCCCCCTCTGCACATCTAGGTTAAAAAGTTTAAAAAGAACGGGAGTTAATATGTAGCTTGCGTTACTCGCAGGGCTCCAAAGTATAAGAGTAACAAATTTGGTGTGGATTGGTCAAACGGTGTAGATTTGTATGGACTGAGGGCTGTATTTGGGTAAGTTAATATAGACAAAACAAGGAGAAAGAAAAAGCAGAAGGGCAGGAGAGGGTTAATATAAAAGGAAGGAAAGATCTCTTCGTTACGTCAGAGTTGTGATTCCCGTGCACACCTAAAGATATGCCCACGTGGGCTTACCCAGTAAGAGCACAACCCAATACACGATATTTGAGGCCGTCGTGTCTGAGTGAGTTTGCCCACTACACTATATGAATACCCCTCAGGGGCATATCTTTAGGTGTGTACGCGGATCACAACCCCGAGGAACCCGAGTAATCTATCTTCCCTTCTGTTTTACACTCGCATACCCTTGTGCTTTTTGTTTTTTCCCTCCCTCGCTTCCTTGTGTTTGACGCAGCTAGGCCAAATATGGCCCCATAAAATCCGAAATCAATCAAATTGTCCACTGCTCCAGCAACCTACGAGTTGTATTCTGTGCAGGTTCGATTCCTCCCTGAGTGTATTTCTCTCTTCTGTCAGTAAAACTTTCCTTGTGTGTGTGTTAGGACTTGTGTTTGGCGCGGTATGGTCAAATATGGCCCTGCACCATAAAACCCAACCAGCCAACACGCAACAAGCAAATTGACCGATGTGTGCTCCGATCATGAATAGAGGATGCAGGTTTAAACTTTGGGGTTAGGTGAGGTAAAAACTGTCCCACCTTTTGCTTAGCTTTTTAAGCATGGTGGGATATTTTTTAAACCACCTCAAAAAGTTGAAATGACTCATAATCATACACTTCAATTTTCTATTTAAAGTTTTCATTGAGTTGGCAGTGCTATGAACTAACGCTAAATGTGTAAATTACTGAAAACAAAATTGACACATGTCAAAACGTATTAGTAAGTTGTTGACACTGTTATGATGGATCGATAACAGGTAGGTAGGTAGGTATTTTAATTAACGTCACACGGGAGCAACACAACGGGCTATTGGATCGATAACAGGAAAATATCTTTTATCCAATTATGATCCAAATCAGGTGGGAACAGTAGAGAAAAGTTAAAAATAGGATAAAATTTCAGTTGCTTATCCCTCGTTAATTATTGATTATAATGCGGATATGAATGCAGTGGATAAATTTGATCGACGTAGAAAATGGTGAAACCGCATACTATTATTTTTTTTGGATGCAGCTGTTGTTTAATTCATATATGGTTTATAAACAATTGGATCAAAACATGGAAATGAAACTTTTTCAAGTTTTTCAAACCGCGACCCAGCCCTCTAACGGATTAGCATTAAGGTTGCGAGTTCGATACTAGGCCCAACAAAAGGATCGTCGTGTAGGTGGAGGTTAAATCTGTCGTGGCCACCAATGTCCTCACGTTGGCGTGATGTGTGGAGAGGGTGCGACCTCGTCATCTGACCGTGGTTTAAAATTGTGTGGTGTGGGCTTTGGATCTTTCCCTTCGGGGGTTGATCCCGGACCGTCGCCAATATCCCTTTGTGTTGCTCCAGTGCGACGTTAATTAAAATACCTACCTACCTTCCAACCAGTATCGGTCTTTAAAATGGTGGGAGGAACCCAGTACGTGGAAACAAACAATTGAGAAAAGAAATCGATGTAAATAAATGGAGCCCTGCGTGCAGACGGATTGAAAAGTCCGTTCCTCCAAAACCAAAAGAATCGTTCCTGATAAATGTGACAACTTGTTAACAATGTTTCGTGTAATTTCCTGAGAACTAAGTCGTGCCGCTTCGCAGAAAGCAGCTGCGCGATATTTTGTAACCAACACCGTCCGCACGAAAACAAAAGGTTTAACAGAAAACAAGAAGCACGGCGGTTGCGTGTTAATGCGGGTTGCTTTCGTACGTTTCATTCACTTTGAGGGATTCCGCGGGCGATGTCTTTCTACTATCGAACGCCTTTGGACAGGAAAGAGTTTTTTATTCATACTTTACAGCACACCTCCTGAAACTTTGATCGCAGATCCATCACTGATTTGCAAGATACCAAATCATTGCACGTAGAATTCATTACTATGAATAAAAGGGAAAGTGCTGTCGCTCCACTGAGGGTAGGTAGTTAATTAACGTCGCACTGGAGCAACACAACGGGCTATTGGTGACGGTACGGGATCCATCCCGATGGGAAAGATTCGAGGACAGAGCCTCGTCATTTTGATCCACGGTCAGATGACGAGGTCACACCTGAGCTGGCACCCTAATCTCCAAACTTCCATACCACGCCAACGTGAGGACATTTGAAGGCACGACTGATTTAACGTGCATCAGCCCCCGTGTACATCATCGTCTTTTGCTAGACCGAGTTTCGAATTCGTAACCCTCCCGTTGCTGGGGTCATTGAGGCTCAGCGAGTATGACTGCGCTAGCAACCTTCGAGGTGTAAGTGACGTAAGTTCGATTTCTGCCAGGTGCATTCCTCCCTGGGTGTATTTCTCTCTTCTGTGTCAGTAAAACTTTCATTGTGTGTGTCTGTCTATTACTTGAGATTTTGTCTGGCGGAACATGGCCAAATATGGCCATTGCGCCATAAAACCCCAAAGCCAACCAACCCACAACCACATGACAGATCTTCAAATCGAGCGACCGCAAGAAATAACACAAATCTGCTCGTACATGATCCGTCTATTTCATTAGAAGGCCGATGACACCGGGTCGTTCTGCTCCAGTCACCTCGTGTGTCACCCGCCACTTCGTACATGTTTTCTTTAGAAAGTGTAATGCAACAATTCATTGAACAGTTTTATTGCGAAATAGATTTGCTGAAAATGTACAAAAATATATTCTGTCTTGGGAGGGTCAGCCGTCTTCTTGTCCGTCCGTCTCGATGCTGAGCAGGGCAGGCTCGTCTTTGTCGCACAGGATGAGAGCGACGTGAGCTCCATCTGGCGAGAAGACGCAGTCGTAGATATTGTAGTCTGCAGTGAAGGTCATCACGTTGCTTCCTACAAAGAAAGGTAGGTAGATAGTTAATTAACGTACCACTGGAGCAAGCCAACGGGCTACTGGCGACGGTCCGGGATCAGACCCGAAGGGAAAGACCCGAGGACAACACCACGTAATTTTGAACCAGTCAGATGATGAGGCAACGCGTGAGCTGGCACCCCACTCTCCAAACTTCCACGCCACGCCAAAATGAGGACACGACAGATTTAATATGCACCAGCCCCTTTGTACACGACGGTCTTTGGTTAGATTCGAACTCGCAACCCTCCGGTTGCCAGTCCGTTACTCTTCCAACCGAGCTACTTCGGCCCATATATAAGGAAAATATCGCAGTTGCTGCTTAAGTAGACACGCGATAATAATTACAAGCACAAGCGACTATTGAATTTTACGTGTTCAAAAGCAATTTCCATCGCGAAGATATTCTCAACCTTTCGTGCTACACGAGCATCTAGGATATGTATATGGAAGCCGTATGGCACCGTATTCCTCGTACAGACCCCTTTGTTACTCTGCGAACCACGGGAACTGCTCTAGCCATAAAGTCCGCTGGCGTACAGACGGACCTTATCCCATAGAAGATGGTTGCATTCAATTGTGTCACAGTGGTTCGCTTGATGAAAAATAGGACACATTTTCGTTACGATTTTCACTTGTTGGCCGAGACGATGTTGGCTGGTTTGGTGTTTAATAGCGCATGGGCCATGTTTGGCCAAGCTTTTTTTTTCCTACGTCAGGAAAAGTCCAGGGACCATAATTTCCTACGAGCAGCCCAGTACAAATTAGCCCGGCTGAAAAGGTCGTCAACTAAACTGTGATCGTCAGATACGAAGTGCAAGACAAAAGATGACTAAAATCCATAAAGCTCCGCCTCGAACAAAAGAGGCAGTCAGGAGAAGCATGCACACCAATGCGGTGTTGGTGTCCTCTTAAAATGTCGTGTCCAGTTAAAATTAGAAAACTTGCCGTAGCATTATGTCGTGGCGAATTATGTAGAACAGGATCAGACAAAAGCTTGCTCCATGTTTTGTCCGTGGCCTTAAGCTTTTGATGGTCGCAGACGGACTTATTATCTTTCGCTCTACCAAGGTAAGGGAAAGGGCTGGGGTAGAAGACAACCATTTTTAGCTAGCTTGTTTGCGCGCTCATTGCCTGGTATATCACAATGGCTTGGTATCCATTGGAAGGCAATGATGCAACCAGAGTTCAAGAATAAAGCACAACGTAAAATAAAAAATATCGTGAAGGGGAAAAGAGAGGGATTGAGGAATGAAGTAGCGTGATGAAAGCGGAAAAGGATCGCTTGGGTGTCCCGGGAGCGCTCCCCCGTGTCTACTGAAGACAGTAAATGCCATGATACCAGAAAAGATCATTCGAGTACCGCGGGTATGTGAAGCCCGTACACACCTAAAGGAGATGTGCCCCCGAGGGCGACAAGGGCTAGTAAACTGCCTCTTTCTGCCACAAAAACAAAATAAAATTGAAGCGTCCACAAAAGTCACCCCTACTCAAAACGAACAAGTCCTGTTTTTATAGTAACCACCACCCAGACTTTGCGGAGAGGGCAGTTCTCGTGATAGACCGACAGTACTCGATATAGCGACCTAAGAGCTCTGTAGCGTAGTGGGCCAAGGGGAGTGCCAATAACAACGACATAAACACAATTAAAAATTAACCGACGTTTATTTCACAATACGGTATGTTACAATATGTACAATCGGGGATTTGTGTCCCTTGGTGATGTGCGGCCCCAACAGGAAAAAATGGTGTAGCAGCCATTTTTACGCGCTGGGAAACCCCAATTCATTTCTTATCCATATATACGCTATCATCACGGGTCCTTGATTAAATGATTTTATTTACATTCCGTTAATATGTATGTTTACTGCAATATCTTGTACTATAACAGCGAAAGACCCTCGCTCGTCCGACCTCTGCATCCATTGATCGAGTTCCCCTTTACCCCCTTACAGTTCTACTTCTTTCTTCCTTTAGCCCGGGTCTACTGAAGACAGTAAATGCCATGATACCAGAAAAGATCATTCGAGTACCGCGGGTGGGTACGGGATGGGATGGGTAGCGGGATGGGATGGGTAGCGGGATGGGATGGGTAGCGGGATGGGATGGGTAGCGGGATGGGATGGGTAGCGGGATGGGATGGGTAGCGGGATGGGATGGGTAGCGGGATGGGATGGGTAGCGGGATGGGATGGGTAGCGGGATGGGATGGGTAGCGGGATGGGATTAGCCCGGATGCCCTTGAAAGGGCATCCGGGCTAATCCCATCAACGTCCCTCAGGATCCAATGCCAGCTAACATTCCTCCAACCTCACAAATGAGATTTCAAACGAGCACCAAAAAACACCTGCTCAGCTCGAGCTCTGCAACAGTTCTCTTGTCCCGCCAGTTTCACTCGGAGACAGTTCAATCACCCCTAAAGACCATCTGGACACCAAGGAGACCAACATGGAAAACCACCCCGAAAGATTTTTCGACTGGAGATCAGTGGTATTGACTTCTGATCCCGAGCTGTTGCTTTGGACGTTACAGCTGCCACTGCGTACCCCCAAACATTTTACCGAATCGAAAAAACCTATGGGGTTAAAACTTCTTTCCCGTAGGTGACATAGACACCACTTAAATCTGACTCATGTCGGGAGGTAAGTGCCCAGTCCAATCGGAAACCACCAACAGTAACTCCTGATAATTTTCTTGAAGAACACGTTTCCTTGCTCGAAAAGGGGTCACTCAGAAGGTGGGCTTAAAGTTTGAGGGTGTTTCCGTAGTACGCAATTGTGTCCTACCTGTTAGAGTGCTCCAGATATTGATGCACCTGTTCTGTGTCATGGAGTCCCACGTTAGAAAAGTCTTGTTGCTCGCAGTCTCGATTCTAGTCACCATGCTGGAAGGAGCACGAAATGCAAACCTAGAGAAGAAAGGAAAGAATTTAGCTTTTGAGTACATCCCTTTACTATAGACTTAACCCTACTGGTCTTCCCGTCGAAAACCACCCTGCAGTGGAAAACCTCTTGCAGTTCCAAACTCACCAGTTCTGAGCAAGGGACAATTTCGGACAAAACTGACCAGTTCCCCACTTGGTTGGTTTGGGGTTTTAATGGTACAAAGGCCATATTTGGCCATGCTGTGCCAGACACGACATACAATATCAAGCAATAGACAGGCACACAATGAAAGTTTTACTGACACAGAAGAGAGAAATACACCCAGGGAGTAATGCACCTGCGCCGCCTACATCGAAGATTTTCGCCAATTGGAGTATAAAGACAGTTTTGTCTCGGTAGGTAGGTATTTTAATTGACGCGCTCTGGAACCTCACAACAGGCTATTAGCGACGGCCCGAGATCAAACCCGAAGGGAAAGATCCGAGGACAACACCATGTCCTTTTCGAATCACGATCAGATGACGAGGTCAACACCTGAGCTCGCACCCTACTCTCCAAACTTCCGCACCTCGCCAACGTGAGGATATTTGAGGCCACGGCAGATTTAACGTGCGCCAGCCCCCTTTGTACACGACGGTCTTTGTTTGGATTCGAACACGCAACCCTACGGTTGCTAATCCGTTACTCATCCAACCGGGCTACCTCGGCCCAGTTTTATCTCGGAGGTATTAAAAAAACTGACCAGATCTTGTTGGACGAACTATCTCGTCATTAGCAAATTCCACCACATCTTGGACGAGATGCCTCGTGGAAACCGCTTGGAGGATTAAAGTAATACCGATTTCCACTCTTAAGATTTTTCTTCATTTTCTCTTGAGATGTGAATTAGTTCACATTTCAATGCACGTCATCGACAGAAATTTTCATTCCTTCTCATCTTTTTCTTAGCAGAAGGTTTGGTTTGGCTTTTGTGGCACGAGGTCCGTTAAGCTGCGCCAAATTCAAGATTAAACGCACCCAATAAAAACAACTAAAACAGACAGCCAGTGTAATAAAACAGTCTAAAAGTTGTTTCCAAATATTATAAAAAATGTTAAAAACATTCAAGAATTTGAAAAAAATATAAATACAGGATGAGAGATTCTTTGTGTTTTCAACACAAAGAATGGTGGTTAAACCTTAAAAAAAGATGAGAAATTATGAATTTTTAAAACTATGCCTGATGACAACTATACACATTTGAAACATGAAAATGACATTTTAAAAATCCAGAACATCGTAAAAAAAGGAGAGTGCAGAGGATTACCCATCTTGGCAGAGGCACTGGCTGGATTGGTTGGTTTTGGGGTTTTATGGCGCAAGGGCCATTGCATGTCCTGTGCCAGACACAGGACATGCAATATCAAGTAACAAACACACACAGTGGACGTTTTACTGACACATAGAGAAATGCACTCAGGGAGGAATGCACCTGACAGGAATTGAACCTGTACCACCTACAGCTCGAAGGTTGCTAGCACAGTGGATATAGCCACGACTGCCCCGGGCACAGGCTGGGAGTGAATAAAGCTTGAAAAGGGAATTTCGATGAAAAAAAATTCGAGTATGCAAGTGCGAAAAAATCTCATGGTATTTTGTGTGCATATATCACCATAACAATAGTTTTCGACGACGTAAAGTCGATACCAATTTCTTTTCCATAAGAATGTATTCAAAGAGAAAAATGGAGTCATTTTCAAACTTTGGAATAATAGTTATTTCTTCCCAAATATCACGAAAACATTAAAAAATAGCAATTGTCACAAGCAACAGTAATTATCAAATTTCACAAAATCAACTGATGTTTATTTAACCTTTGACCTAACGGCGAAAAATTGCTGTTCAGATGTCGGTCATACTAAAAGGAGGTGTGAAATTTAGATTACAACACATGCGACACGTCAAAAATAGGGAAATCAACTTTCGCTCAACATTGTTGGGAATTTTTTCATCAGTTTGATTTTAACCCTCCAAGTGGTTTCGTCGATCAAGATCTGACCAATTTTGCTAAAGACGAGATATTTCGTCGTCAAGAGAAATCGACACTATCGTGATGACGACATATCTATAAAAGATGTAAAGATGAAAGAATAGAAAGATGAAAGAATATAAAGATTTTTTTATGAGCCGAATTTTTTATGATGACGAGATCAGAATATGGTCAGTTTTCTTCTAATGACGAGATATCTGCTCTGGTCAGTTTTGCTAATGACGAGATACCTCGTCGTGAAAACAACAGGAGGGCTAAACTAGTGGAAATGGTGCCATCTCCGCTATCTATTTTTGAGTTACATTTACATGGTGGGCGTTTTGGTATGTAGGTAGTTAATTAACGTCGCACGGTGGAGGAACACAACGGGCTATTGGCGACGGTCCGGGATCCATCCCGAAGGGAAAAATCCAAGTACAAAGCCTAGTCATTTTGAACAACGTCAGATGACGAGATCAACACCTGAACTGGCATCCAATGCTAGCTCAGGTGTTGATCTCATCATAAAAACTTCGTCACAAAACTCGTCTTTCAAAACTTTCGCACCATGCCAACGTGAGGACATATTCAAAGCAACTGCATATTGAACGTGCACAGGAGTCTTTGACAGGACCGAGCCTCGAAGTCGCAACCTTCCGGTTGCTAATCCGTTGCTCTTCCAACTGTACTACCGCGGCTCGGTGAACGTTTTGCTCCATCGAGATAGCTATTGACCATTTTATCACCTTGATCATAATAAATTTTATAATTTCAATATTTGATTGTAGTTTTCACATCCGCCTCATCTGTTTGAGGGAACTTAAACTTACCCTTCTTCCCCCGTGTCCATGTCCCAACCATAGACGGATCCGTCCTCGGTGGCAACGACCACCCTCCGGGTGTGGTGGCAGAGGGCGAGAGCGGTGACGCTGGACTCGGGTCGAGCCTCCCACGCGATGCTGCCGCAGCTGGTGTCGTACGACAGGAGGAAAGTGGGGGCCGAACCCAGGAGGTCCTGCAAATAACAATTCTTATTTTAAATTACGCTTAATTCAAGCACAGCTGCTCAGATGTTTCAGTATGAAATGTGTCTATATATGTAAGCAAAGGAAATTCAAATAATGTATGTTACCGGCAATGTATGAAAAGCAGGCATTGTACAAAATGCCTAGGCAACATATAGAATGCCTGACATTTTGGGGCAAAATATGAAATATCCGAATTATTTTAATATTATATATATCAGGAATGGCCAACAAGTCGATCGCGAAGCGATTTTTGATCGATCACAGCCGACAGGAAACGATTTCAACACGGAAACGCAACTTCGCATGACTCATAGAAACAAACGGTCGTGGCTCCTTTAGTATCATAGCTGACGTTGACAATTCGCTTTCCGCGCCAGCCGTCGAGAGAGTGGGAGAGCGGCGTCCTACGTCATCTGTCATCCGCTCGCTGTCCAGCACGCCATCTAGCGGACTTCTCGGCGCGCCCTCTTTTAATCCACCATGTAACAATACATAAGTTGTGTTCCTTGTTTAGTATTTAGTATTCACCAGTGATAACATTGTGTTAGCGTTTCTAGAAAAAGTGTCAATTTTTCGCAACACTACTGCTGTACAAAACTGTAAATACCTTCTTTCAATGGTATTGGTATGTTTTAAATTAAAATTGTCTACTTGTATACTTTTGCATTTTAGTACCCATTAAAATGAGTAGTAAACCAAACAAATCGAAGACATCATTTTTATGAGGAATGGGAACTTGATTACTTTTTTACAATGATGAATGATAAATGTTGCTTAATATGGGGGGGGGGGCAATGCCTCCGTAGCCGTTACTAAAAAGGGTAATCTGGAGAGGCATTTTGTAACTTTACATAACAAATATCAAATAGATTATCCACAAAATAGTGACTTGAGAAAAAATAAAATTAGGGATCTTAAGGCTCAATTAAGAACTCCAAAAAATGTTTTTATAAAGCCCGTGTTGAAATCACGTGCAGTGACTATTGCATCATTCAAAGTAAGCCATATTTTAGCAAAAAAATGTAAACCATTTTCTGACGGGGAATGTATAAAATAAACTTTCTTGGAAATGTCAGATTCACTTTTTAATGATTTTAAGAACAAGATTGAAATTATTGCTGCAATTAGAGATCTATAATTGTCTCGAAATACTGTGATGCGGCGGATTGAGAAAGTGAGTGAAAATATAAAAGAACAGTTATATAACAACATTAATAGATGTTCTTGTTTTTTTTCCCTTCAATTTGATGAATCGACAGATATACGTGACACAGTTCAATTGCTTATTCTTATTCGTATGGTTTTAAAGTTATACATCTAAAGAATTGTTGGGTATGATTTCTTTGATAGAAGGACTAGAAGTGTAGATATATTCAAATCTTTTAAAAACTTCCTCACTAATTTGAAACTATAACTTTTTAAATTAGTTTCAATAACAACAGATGGAGCAGTAGCAATGATAGACCGCATAAATGGATTTATAACTCTATGCCAAAATGATGACGAATTCCCAAGTTTTTTGAGCTACCACTGCATAATTCACCAAGAAGTTTTAGCCAGCAAAAGATTAAATACAAAAGAAATAATGGACATAGTATTCAAAATTGTTAATTCCATTGGAGGAAATTCCCTCAAACGGCGTTTCTTTCAATTGCAACTTGATGAAGGGCAGCCAGAATTATTACATACCGATGTAAGGTGGCTAAGTAGAAGTAAATTTCTGCATCGATTTCGTAATTTATTAACTGAGGTAAAAAATTTTCTCGAAGAGCAGGACTAAATGTGCAAATTTAAATGATGAAACTTGGCTCAGTGATTTAGCGTTTCTTACAGATTTTACATCGAAATTAAGTTATTTAAATTTAGAATTGCAAGGAAAAAACAAGACAATAATTGAAATGATCAGTAGCCATTAATGCATATAAAACAAAATGTATTATGCTAATAGAAGATCTTCAAGAAAACAATTTGAATCACTTTTCAAATATGTCCGATCACCTTCAAAAACATCAAAATTGTTATTATAACTTTGAAAAATACTTGCAGAAATTAAAAAGGTGATTGAAGACTTTGAGGTCAGATTTCATGATTTTGAAAAAGTTAAAGTTATTGTGCAGTATTTGTCTTTTCCTTTTAAAAAGGATTTAAATGTAAAATATATTGCCGCAAAAATTTCTGACACATTTAATATTGAAAAAAAAACGCGTTAGAAAATGAAATTGTAACTACAAACTGATCTAACCTTACAAGCCAGAGAACTCGAGGAAGATTTTTGGAAATACGTCAATCGAGTAAAGTATCCCAATATCACCAAATGTAGCGAATATATCTACTCTTGTTTAGCTTTTTCATATTTAAAGTTCACAAAGACTAAACATCGTTCCCTACTTACTGATTCCTATACTGAAGATTCATTATCATTATCTTTGTCTGAGTACACACCAAATTATGAACGCTTGGTTGGAGACATGCAGACGCAGACTTCCCATTAATGATAAGATAATGAAATAAAATTTAATCTGTTTTTTTCTGTGGCTACTTTTCAATTCATAAATGTTATTAATAAAATATCAAGTTGGTTTAATACCTCCTCCCCCATTTTCACTTATTAGTACACAAGACACAAGTTTGAATGCGTTAAATGTCAAAATTTTAGTAGGTAGATCACCGACACATTTTTAAGAAAAAACGTCAATCACATATATACAGAAGTTGACCAACCCTGATATACTATGTTACCGGCAAAGTTTGAAACGCCGGCATTGTATAGAATACCTAGGCATTTTATAGAATGCCCGGCGTTTTTAGGCAAAGTATGGAATATGAGAATTATTACATACTTTCCCTAGGCATTGTATATAATACCTAGGCATTCTATAGAATGACAAATGCTATTTAGGCAAAGTATGGAAAAAAGGTCATGATAAGGCTATTATTTAAAAACCGTTCATTCCTCAAAAATACAAATGTTATTTTGAAAAATAATGAGATAATTATTTTGAAAAATAATGAGCTCGAGCAGAGGTGGTTTTTTGGTGGTGCGAGTTTGAACCGGCCGTCTGAGGATATCCCATTTTTCACTATTTGTAGCTCCAACGACCAAAAGATGCAAATCCCTGATTGCACATACTGTAACATATCGTATTGTGAAATAAACGTTAGTTTATTTGTAATTTAGGCTGTGTCGTTATATTTATTGCCACTGTACCGGTCGGTCTCGTGGCTCAGGTGTGATCTCGTCATCTGACCGTGGTTCAAAATTACGTGGTGTTGTCCTTGATCTTTCCCTTGGGGATTTATCCGGGATCGTCGCCAATAGCCCGTTGTGTTGCTCAAGTGTGACGTTAATAAAATACCTACCCACCAACCGGTCTATCTAGCGTTCTCTCATCTGGGATTTAGACCTCCCTCGTCTACCAAACAAGTTGTCAACACTTCAAAATTATCTTGGCCCTCCATGAGAAAATGCAGAAAGGGCCACCCCAGAAAAATACTCGTATTTGCAGTTCTCTGCAAATCCAGGCCAAAAAGATTCAATCTGTCCTCTGGTCGGAATGTTGATTGTCTTCTTGCCCTCCCTTTCCGTTATCATCCAGAAGGGGGTTGGTAACTGTCAAACACGTCTTTCTTAACGCTTCCGATATCCAAAGAGATGGTCTCGCAGCTGTGGAGGTTCTCATCACCTTCCGCTGCAAGTGGCGTTGAGACCACCGAGATGAACATTCCAATACTGAGACCGACACCCACCAAAGTTAAGTGCACCAGAGTAGACTGAAATCACGAAAGGAGCAAACGCATCTTTGAGACTCAAATTTATATGTATACGCCAACTTTGGTATTATAGTGCGGACGGACCTTGGACCCATTTCTAGAAAAGTAGTCAGCTCACCAGGGGAAAGGGCTGCCGTACGCAACATATGTACGGAAATCCCTATAAGTTATTCGTTTTGCCAACATGCCACCACGGCTATCGCTTAATCCACTAAACGATGAAGTTGGAGCCATAGTCCGATTCCGGCGAATTGGCATCTGAGTCACGTGAAAGGTAGGCATTTTAATTAACCTCGAACTGGGGCAGTACAACGGGATAATGGCGACGGTCCGGGATCAATCCCCAAGGGAAAGATCCGAGGACAACATCCCGTCATTTTGAACTACGGTCAGGTGACGAGAACAACACTTGAGGTAGCACCTCACTCTCCAAACGTCCACACCAAGCCAACGTGAGGACATTTGAGGCCACGACAGATTGTACGTACACTAGCCCCCTTGAACACGATGGTCTTTGGTTGAATTCGAACTCTCAACCCTCCGGTTGCTAATCCGTTCCTCTAACAACAGGACTACCGCGACCCTAGTTCAATTAGAAACTGGTTGTAAAGTAAACAAATCCCTTCCCTAATTGGGCACTTCAGTGCTGATGATGGCACTGACTTTGTAGGCGTTGCAAACATTTGCGAGGGATAAATCATGTAAGGCGATCTGCATACATGCTTTTACGTTGGGCGGTCTTTTCCTTCCTCTCCTTTTAAAAAATCGACTGATCCAAGCACCTGCCTTCTCGTCGGAGCCGCACACCGTAGAATCCACGCTAAAGATACCAATGTTCCCCTTTAAGGGGGCACAGTATCTTTAAAACCTTAGAAAAATCGATTTTCCAATTTTGATCGATTTAGATAGTTTGAAATGTTCTAATTCTGGTAAAAAAAAACGCATCAAAAAATTCGCATTCGTTCGTTCGTTCGTAATGAGGATTTTTCGAACACACCTATTTTTATTTTCAGCTGTTCGTTTGTTTACGTTTCTTAGTTTTGGTTTGGTATTGGTATTGGTATTTTCAATTAACGTCACATTGGAGCAACACAATGGGCTAAGTTTTGGTTTGGAATTATGCTATTAATTTTTCGAATTATGCTATTTATTTTTTTCGAAAGTTTTAATAATGATATTTTTATTGCAACAAATATAAGCAGAATATGTACTACTCAACTCTTTCATTTCACAAATCTATTTGTTTACTTGAACGCACGTGAATGCTAAAAATAACTATTTCAACTTTAATTGCATTTATCTCAGAATGGTAATTTTCAAGCTCGCGCGCTCTATAACTCTGGAACTAATGAACGTAGACTCCTGAAATTTTGAATGTAGACTATTAAAAGGGCTTCAAAATAAAACCAAAATTTTACTCAAAAGCTAAAAATATATTAAAAAATTTTGATATAGTATGAGCGAAAATTTGGAAAAAAAATTAATGAAGTGAAATATTAATTGATTGTTATATTTGTGTTATTTAACTACTATTTTTTGTTCTAATTTACAATAAAAGCATTGTGTTACTCATATCAGCCCTTAGTTTTATAGAAAATGCACAGGATGACTCAGAATGTTGCGCACAAGTTATGCTTGTAAAAAAGTATGTTAAAAATGACCTTATGGTAAATTCTAGTAAAATATTATTTAATTTTTAAAAATCAAACCAATTTTTCTGCATTGTGTAGTATAAAGTATAAATAAACCCTGCAAAAAATTTCATTATGATACACATAAAACTTTTGGTGATACAGTTTACCGAAATTAGTCTATTTTACCTGCTGATTTCTATGCTTAAGGTACTGTGCCCCTAATTCAAATAGGAAGCAAAAGGCACGCAGACCAATCAGGCGCGAGTGGTGGGAACGTATGCATACTCATTCCAAACCACGTGAATCAAATGCCAACTCATGTTAGAGCCCCGGACTGTACTCCTCCCCCTGCTCGCCACAAAATTCTCATCTACATGTTTTGCAACATTAATCCTTGAGCACTCGCACGTTCAGTAACGTGCAGCTTCCCTACATGACTTATAACCAGTTTCGACTTTAACCAATAAAATGCTCCTTAGGGTTCTCCAACCATATAAACTCCAACCAACCAATGCGATTATTTAGTCATTAAGGTGGTTGGTTGGTTGGTTTGGGTTTTATGGCGCAAGGTTAAAAAAAAGACAAGCGGCGCCAAACACAAGATGATGCAAACCAGTAAAAATAAATAAAAGGTTAAAATTGTCTGATCAACTAAAAATATATACACAGGGTGTCCCAAAAAAGGTTGTTACGCAATTTATCTTTTTACCATTTGGAGATAAGTAGGCAATGTAAATTGTAAAAATGCACCAAATAAGGTAAGTAATTAAGATATGTGAATAAAATTATCACGTGATAACAAGTTAAGCGGATTTAATTTTTAATTTTTATTCGACCCCTCTAGATAAAAATCCGAGATAGCAAAAATGTCCCTTACCTCAATCCCTATCGTTAGCAGAAAACTGCATTTCTGTAGGTTGAACAGTAACAGAGGCATAATGACGCAAAAAAGTTGACATACCGCTTACGCACAGCTGTTCAAGCAGTCAGATTAGGGACCGTATACACAATGCTAAAAAGCATTTTTTTTTCGGTCAGAAAGTGCAACATTGTGCAAAGTAATGTAGTATTGCAACTGCAGATGAAAATCGCAATGAATAATAGTAGACAAATAAAAATATTGTAGAAAAAATGGTCTAAATAAAAATAAAAGGAAATTTACAACGCATGTTCAAAATGTTCTCCATCTGCAGCAATGCAGAACTTAGCTCTTCATTTTTGGACATGGGACAGTTTCCGTTCTAAATTTAAATGCGGCCCCCTTAAAATGGAACCTCTTGTATCCCCGTTACTATTCAACCTACAGAAATGCGTTTTTTGCTAACGATAGGGATTCAGGTAAGGAACATTTTTGCAATCTCGGATTTTTATCTAGAGGGGTCGTATACAAATTAAAAATTAAATCCGCTTAAATTGTTATCACGTGATAATTTTATTCACATATCTTAATTACTTACCTTATTTGGTGTACTTTTGCAATTTACATTTCCTACCTATCTCCAAATGGTAAAAAAATAAATTGCGTAACAACCTTTTTGGGACACCCTGTATATTTTTAATTATACATACACTACTGTTTGTGAAAATTGCAACACCATGAAGGAATCATGCAAATTAAACGAAACTTGCAGGAAATGCAAAACAGGTTAGGGTATGCAAATGATTAGAATTACAAAGCGATCACGCACGTGTGGGCCGAGAAACATCCTCTAAACTTCCAAGTGAGCCGTGTATAAAAAGCACTGTAAAGGTGCGTTAAAATGCGTGTATCGTCATTTGACTGCCGTAAATGATTGATTAGAAGTCAATATGCCTCGCCAAAAACGCAGAGTTCCATACGAGCAACTAATGGGTTCTAACGGGGCTGCATGATTGGCCTCCGTGAGGGTGGACTTTCGTATCGTGAAATCGCCACTCGCACGGGGCGTGATGCCACAACAGTAATGCGTGTGGGGAAGAGATGGACCATGGAGAACACTGGCAATAGGCCACGCAATATGACGACTGACATCTCATCCGCATGGCGGTGACTTACCGTACAGCGTCCTCTCGTGCGTTGGCACAACATTGGAGCACGTCTACAGGTGTGTCGTTGTCTGCCCCACGGTTCGTCGATGTCTGATGCGCCATGAGCTACGGACAAGGATTCCCTTGACACTGAATCACCGACGCCTTCGGCTACAATGGGCTCACTAACACAGACAATGGCGTACCGATTGGCAACAAGTCGTCTTCTCAGATGAGTCCCGCTACAATCTGGACTATAACGATGGACTCGTACTCGTCAGACGCTACAGAGGTGAACGCCTTCTCCCGGAGTGTCTTATTCAGCGTCATACTGGATACGCCTGGCGTTATGGTCTGGGGTGCTATTGGATATCATGGGCGATCTCGCCTACTGCAAATTGTGGGGACCCTGAACAGCGGCACTACATCAGGGAAGTTGTGGAGTCCGAGGTCCTACCCCTCCTGCAACGCATTCCCGGAGCTGTATTTCAGTAAGGTAATGCACTTGTTGTTCGGAATGTACAAGCCTTTTTCAGTGTACGACGGTTCCGCTTCTTCCATGGCCTGTACGTTCCCCGGATATGTCTCCCATTGAGCATGTCTGGGATTATATCGGACGGCGTCTCGCTCGTACCTCTCGTCGGGCAGAGAGTGAACTGGCTGAACTTTGGCATCAGATAGAGGCCATCTGGAATGCCATTCCTCAGAATGACATTCAGAATCTATATTTGATGAAAAGACGTGTGCATGCTTTCATCGCTGCGCTTGGCGGCTGCACAAGATATTGATTTCAGCATTATTTTTGTTTTATTGCTCTGTAAATTAGATCGTTTATTTAAACCACTATAACGTGGAATAAATTTCATTTATTTCCGGTGATTGTTTCACAGTGTTGTAATTTTCACAAACAGTAGTGTATATATATATATGATATAAAAGGTGCACGATAAAAGATGTAATGTATATTGGACACCATTGGTAAAAAATATGAAGGCTAAAAATAAAAACGGAGAAAAGTGTGATAAGGTGGGGTATCCCCATCTTGGTTATTAAAATCCTAATGAAATGTAATTAAAAATAATGATAAAAAGAATGGTAAAATACCGCTGCGATGTAAAAAAGCAAAGAGTGATACATGCCGGGGTGACTCAATGAGTTTGATAAAATTGGTAATGGAATATTAAAAAAGAGTCGATAAAAACGTCCAAGACATCAAGTTAAAATGTGATTTATGGAGAGGTTTTTGGCTGACACGATGGAGCGGTTTCCCCGACCATCATTAAGGTGGTGACATAGGGATGACTTGTGAAGCGAGAGCGAGGACGCTCTATTTTTTTTCGTTGCGACCTGGATGGCGGGTTTCGAGCGACTGAACCGGTTATCTTCCCTTTCAGGAAGATGAAGCGAACCCGGGTTACGTTTCCCAACTCGCCTCGTGTGCTTAAGAAAAGGTTGGCGAGGTGGCGCTAGTTGTAAATCACGGATGGTCAACTCTCGCTCGCGATTTGACGTGCAGCGTGTGACAGGAGCAGAAATGTTTCCATCCATTCGCTGCTCAAGTCGTCTCAGGTGTGTCACCTGTCTAAACGTGGGGCAATGGTCGTTGAAGCTGACCTTACCTTGGTGGTGGATTGCATGTTGGTGTTTTATGGCACAAGGTCCAAAAGTGGACCAAACACAAGACAGAATATAACCCAATAAAAGCACAAAACATTTAAAAATTAAGTCCAAGACAAAGATGAAAGGTAGATTTAAAACATGTAAAATATGTAGATGATAATAAAATATTTAAATAGTCAGATTATTTAAACAAGACCATCATCGTCTGAGGCATAACTAATGAGACTGGAGAATTTAATTTACATATGTATAAAATATAAAAAATGCATAAAACTTTAAAGTGAAATTTAAAGGATTCAATTAAAAAATTAGATAAAATAGATTTATGAAGCATGTTGAATTTAGAAAAAATTAGATGAGATTTAAAAATCCAACTGAACGTAAAGATGCGAAAAGGTTTGGATGGGGGTTTCCCCAACCCAATCTTGCATATTCAGAATTATATAAAAAAAATTAAGACGTTGATTAAAAACAGGACAAGCAGTTGAAATATGATAAACAGAAAGAGGAGCAGAGCATGCATTACAATTGTGATACCTTGGTGGTGAGGAAGATCAACCTGCCGTCGTCGCTGATGGCCGCGAGTCGCATGAGGAACTCGTGGTGCTTGACGGAGAAATGCCTGAGGAGCACTCCGCTGCGGACGTCCCAGGCGATGACGGGGAAGGGCTTCTGGACGGCGTCGCCGCACACGCACACCGCTCCGTCCCCGCTCACCAATAGGCAGTCTAGATGCCTGTGTACAGAGAAGCATTCATGTACCTAGGATCACAAGACGACGCCCTTTAATACGGCACACTCGGCTGTGCTGCACTAGGGGAGAGAGACACGCAATCCACTACACCACTCCAATAGCAGTTAATGAACGTCGCACTAGAGCACGGGCTATTGGCGACGGTCCGGAATCAATCCAGAAGGGTTGGTTGGTTTGGGGGTTTTATGGCGCAAGGGCCATATTTGGCCATGCTACGCCTGACACAAGACATACAAGTTTTACTGACACAGAATAGAGGAACACATCCAGGGAGGAATGCACCTGACAGGAATCAATCCAGAAAGGAAAGATCAAAGGACAACACCACACAATTTTGAACCACGGTCAGATGACGAGGTCAACGACTGAGCCGGCACCGCACTCTCCAAACGTCCACACCACGCCAACGTGACGACATTTGAGGCCACGCAAATTTAACGTGCACCAGCCCCCGAGTACACGACGGTCTTTGGCTGGACCGAGTTTCGAACTCCGGTTGTGTGGAAGTTTGGAGAGTGGGGTCCTAGCTCTGGTGTTGACCTCGTCACCTGACCGTGGTTCAAAATGGCGAGGTGTCCTCGATCTTTGTCTTCGGGATTGATCCCGGACCGCCGCCAACAACCCTTTGTGTTGCTTTCAGCGGGACGTTAATTAACTACCACCTCCTTCAATTTTCAATGCGACGCACGCATTTTACTTCTACTTACTGCTCTCATTTCAGTCGCGTCTGGTGCAGTGTTGTATTGCATAATGAAGCATTTTTGCTGAGCGGAATGGAAACGCTTCGTATTATTAAACCCGTTGCGACGGGCAATGAAAGGAGAATACTTTACGATGATGGGAAACGAAAGAGATAGTCGGGCAAGAAAAATGAGCCGTCATTCATCACCGGCCGGAATTAGGTCTGGAACACGGACAAACTGTGCCAAACACGAGATCAGTGAAGAGACGAAACAAAGTCCTGTCTGATAAATGTGGATGGTTGATTTGGGTTTTATGGCCCAAGGACCATAATTGAACAAGTTACGGCAAATCTATATACAGGATGGAACGCAAAGTCCGTACCCGACCTTTATTTTCGCAACCGTTGGTCGTAGACATATACTTCCAATTACAAAAATGTTTCAAATGAGGTAAACATTCATGTTATGACATTTTGAAATTTAAAAAACCAATTTTGTAAAAATTACAAAATCTCACTTTTTATACAGTCCCCGTTCCTTATAGTGATATTTAGGTTACACTCATCCTAACAAACGTAACACAAAAAGTTTCACTTCTGTGTGACAAAAATTGACCGAGATATTTAATTTCAAAGTTTGGGATTTTTTCAGATTTGTTTTGCCTTCATTGAGTGGTCTGTTAAAATATAAATTAGAATAATTCGAGATTGAAATCAGGGTGCAACGCCCCTTTTACGGCGAAAGGGGGGTTCCCCGACCATAAACGATGGGTGCATGTATAGTAAAGTGGACATGCCCGATTCACTGAAAGCTGTCGCAGCGCCCCTAGTGGCGAAACATGGAAGTTTGGAAATCTAACTCGCACAATTTACAGACAAGCATACAGCGGAAAACAATACATAAAGTTGAGAAATCTACTGGAGATACTGCTCAAAATGTTCCCCATTGGTGGCAATGAAAAATTGAATGCGTGACAGTACTGAATCGTGGAAGCGTTGGAGCATAGCTGGTGTAACTGTGCGACAAGCAAGGCTGATACGCTGTTTCAGATCATCCAGAGAGGTTGAATCAGTCGCATAGACCTGTTCCTTGACGTAACCCCAGAGGTAGAAGTCCATGGGAGTCAAATCCGGTGAACGCGGTGACCACTCAACCCGACCACCATATCCGATGATCTGTTGGCCGAATTCGGTGGCTAGATACGCACGAACGTTTGCTGCTTTATGCGGAGGGGCACCATCATGTTGGAACCACACACGATATGCATCTCGGAGAGGCAACTGTTCATACCAGTCACGTACCGTGTCTTGTAACAGGTGCAGGTAACGATTGTCCGTTAAGGTCCCGTCGTAGAAGATGGGTCCAAGAATCTGGGTTCCCCATATACCGCACCACACATTCGTTGACCAGCGTACCTGGTGTCGTGCTGTGCGTCCCATGTGAGGGTTGTCCAGAGCCCAGTAATGCACATTGGGGGTGTTGACGATGCCATCCGTGTGAATTGCGACTCATCACAGTATGTCGGAAAACAACGACGGAATGTCGTGCAACGTGTTGAGCAGGAAATTACAAAAGTCAAACCTTCGAGCGTCGTCACCCGGCATCAATGCTTTCACCAGTAGCGGACGGTATGGATGCGCACAATGCGCATGTAACAATCGCCATACATGTTGACGCGTGTATCCACATGCCTCGCATATTTACGCCGTTCTTAGGTGTGGATTTCCAAGGGCGTATCCCAGCACTTCCTTCGGTGTCACTCGAATGCCCGATCTTGTCAATCTGCCTGATCTGGGCCGTGGTGTGAAGCCGCAGGTCTCTCTGAGACGGCAAAGTACAGTAGCTATAGTTCGATGCGATGGACGTCGATCCATAGGAAAACGTTCGCTATAAACCCTCGCAGCAGCTCTGGCATTCCGTTGACATTCGCCATAAATCATTATCATTTCGGCATATTACGCGGATGTGTAGCACGCCGTTACGATCTCAGCGCGGACTAGTTTGCCCACTACTGGATGGCTCGTCTTTTATCCCGAGCATGTGGCTGCGGTACTATCCTATTTGCATAATTACGATTTGCATGGGGGTTATAGCCCCGCTGGTAGTTTGCATTTCTCTGCCATTTATCCGGATCTTTATGCGCATTTTTCATTTTCAGGGTGTCGATTCTACATAATTCGACGATGTTCTACAACTTTCTAATTGACATCTTTTGTCTATCTTGCTTAGTTTCGGAGTTACATTTTCAAACTTCCGTGTTTCGCCACTAGGGGCGCTGCGACAGCTTTCAGTGAATTGGGCATGTCCACTTTACTACACATGCACCCATCGTTTATGGTCGGGGAACCCCCCTTTCGCCGTAAAAGAGGCGTTGCACCCTGATTTCAATCTCGAATTATTCTAATTTATATTTTAACCGACCCCTTAATGAAGGCAAAACAAATCTGAAAAATTCTCAAACTTTGAAATTAAATATCTCGGTAAATTTTTGTCACACAGAAGTAAAACTTTTTGTGTTACGTTTGTTAGGATGAGTGCAAACTTTTACTAAATATCACTATAAGGAACGGGGGACTGTATAAAAAGTTAGATTTTGTAATTTTTACAAAATTGGATTTTTAAATTTCAAAATGTCATAAGATGAATGTTTACTTCATTTGAAACATTTTTGTAATTGGAAGTATATGTTTACGACCAACGGTTGCGAAAATAAAGGCCGGGTACGGACTTTGCGTTGCACCCTGTATATATAAAGCAGAGTTAGGCGTCTGTCTTCTCCATAAAAATCGACAACGTTTGACCAATCCACACCAAATTTGGTACACTTATTCCTCAGAACCCCACGGGTAACGTAGGCTACATATTAACCCCTTTCTGTTTGTCCTGGGTCTGATGAGGGGGCTAAAAACAATTTGAAATCTCCATAGGTATAACATTGAGTATTTTTACAATCACTGTCAGACCAATTCACACTAAATTTGGTACACCTGTTCTTCAGAACCCTGCGGGTAACGTAGGCTATATATTAACCCAGTTCGATTTGTCCTGGGTCTGTAGAGGGGACTAAAACAAATCGAAATCCCCATAGGAATAACATTGAGTAATATTACAATGAATTACAAACAATTCGACCCGAGCAACGCCGTGTAGTTCAGCTAGTGTAAGATAAAAGACTGCACTTTAAAAACAGATAAAATATGATAAAGAGAAGCCAAACTACTAATAAAAGGTAGATGTTACGACCCCTCTTGACAGAAGGCCCTGCATACACCTAGATGTAATCACTTCACACCTCTTCTAACAGAAACCCGTGTATATCGAGAGATCGCACTCCTCGTGGAGACAATAAATTTGTTAAGTTTACATGAAGTGTCCTTTATACAGTCTGAATATTATCCTGAATTTCCTGATACTCTTGTCGGAACATATCACACGTCTGCCCTCCGTCCGTGCCTTAACCCCCTCAAAATGGAAATGTACCCATCGCCCCACTACGAAGGAGAGGCCGACCCCGAAAGACTAATCCAACAGTGCAGCAAAACTCAAGACAGTCATCTGACACTTCTGGCTACTCGCTGAGACGTCTTCGTAGCCAGGGTGGGGGAGACTGTAACGAGCAAACTACGAGCTCAGCGTCAGCTGTGGAGCTGTGAACCTCAGAACTGTCGCCGAACAAAAAGCGAGAACGAACAGTTTCACTCCGGCGGCGATCATAAACACACCCCTGTAATCTTTTCCCCAGAGATATTTTAATGTATGTGTCTGTACTTGTGTATGGCAAATTTTATGTTTTAACTTCTAAATTAAACTATTGTAAATGGTTAGAGCGACTCATGTTTCTTCTATTACAAATTTGACAATAAATTTAGTGTTGAGTTTACATGAAGTGTAATCTTTTATACAGTCCTAACACTACTCACGTTTGACTGACAAGTTACCCCCCCCCCCCCGCAAGTAGATATAAATTATGTAAAATAAAAGTTAAATTCAAAACACTGATCCTAAAGAAGAAAATTACATTTTATCGGACAAATGGGGATACATGTAAATTAGAATTTGACAAGTAATGTGGTTATTTAGTAAGGCTGTTTGTTCTTAGGTTTTATGGCACAAGCGCCATAATGGGCCAAGCTGCGCCAAACACAAGACTACGTCAAGTAAAAAATGTCGTGAAAGGGGGAAAAAGGATTGTGGGTAATGCGATGAAAGCAGAAAAAGATAGCTCGGTATTCCAGGAGCGCTACTCCCGTGTTTACTAAAGACAGTAAACCCAAATCACCTGTGTACCTCGGGGGTACAGCTTTATTATGCGCCTCGTTTGGTGTCTTGGCGCGTTTTTTGGCGCACTTTTTATATCGCCAAGGAAAGAATTCTTAGAAAAAAATCGTTTTTTAACCTAAAAATAATTATCTTTAGCGAAAAGTAATTAACGGGAAAAAATGCAAAACTTTGAAAAGCGTTTTCTTATCGGAAAATAATTAGCAGGAATATTTGGTAGGTAGGTATTTTAATTAACGTCGCACTGGAGCAACACAGCGGGCTATTGGTGACGGTCCGGGATCAATCCCAAAGGGAAAGGTCCGAGGACAACACCACGTAATTTTGAACCACTTCAATACCGCAAGACAACAAATATCAATTCCTTTTTCGCAAAAATGAAAACCCTCGGATTGAAAGAAAAGTAGCCACCTGTTTTCTCCGGAGAATATCCTGCTTCCGACATGTCCCGAGCACGTATCGAACCTCAGAATCTCGTCGTGGTGTTCGGAAACGGCCAGGACGCTCCTCCCCCCGTCCAACACGCTCACTCCCTGGCCGACGTCCACCAGCTCCGTCATCCGGGTCTTGAAGATACTCTTGGCGAGATCGAGGACGGCCATCGTGTTGTGGTAGAGGAGCAGTACCTCGGCGTTCCTCCCCAGGGGCTTCAGCCCCACTACGCACTCCTCTTCCCGCATGGCCACCAGCTTCTTGACCTGCTGGGCGTTCCATCCGGCCACCTCCCCCGCCGTGCCGGAGAACGTGACGACGTACACGGCGCCGCCCATCCACGAGATCCGCTCCAGGAAGTCGCCGCCCTTCGCCGCCGTACGGAACACTTTCTGGACCTCGGCGAACGTCCGCAGGCACGGCCCCGACGCTTGGACCGCGGGCCGGGCGCTCTTCACCACCCGTCTCACGTTGGGGTACTTGACGACGCTCTCCTGGTCCCCGAAGTACCCCTTCGCGCGGACCCGGAACTGGGTGTGCAGCTGCCGTCCGTCCGACCTCAGGGCGTACGCGGACAGCTGGAGGAACTTCCTCAGCACGTCGATCTCCCTGTCGTCCGGATTGAGCCTCTTGTACATCTTGATCTCCTCCAGGAGCAGGTAGACGTCTCCCTGCAGCACGCGCTCCTGCAACCACCTGTGGCTGAAGAAGTCTGCCCGGACCGGCTCGTTGAGCTTGACGCGTAGGTGGGTCGTCTCCTCCAGTTCCCGCCACCGCTGGTGCTTGTGGATCGTTTGGATGGCCTTCTTCACCCCCCTGGGACACCCCTCATCGCTCATGGACTCGAGGGTCCTTCTCAGGCTCTCTTCCAAGAGCTCCTTCCCGACGTGGGTCCTCACCAGTCTCCGGAACAGGTGGTTCCTGAACTGGGTGAACTTGTACCCCCTTCGAACGGTCGTCCTGAGGAGGGGCTCCAAGTGGTGCTTCAGGTACAGGAGGGACAGGGGGCAGTGTTCCGCTCGAGATTGCAGCGCGTGCCACATTTCGGATTCCATCATCCCGTGCTTAAACGCGTTCAGGGTCGCGAGGAAGGAGCTCGTCTCCTCGTTGTCCACGGCGCCGCTGCACAGGTAGTCGCAGACGATGTCGTACAGGGAATGCCTCGCCCAGAAGTGCTCCGGGATGGACAGGGTGTGCCACCTGCGCGCCACGTGGGCGAACAGGTGTGCGTAGCGAGGGTAGCTGTTGTCCGTGACGCATATCCGGACGAAGCTGAGCTGCGTCTCGGTCAGGCGACGTCCCCGGAGTCGAAGCTGATGCTCGATGATGGACAGGGTCTCGTCCTTCTCCAAGTCTGGAACCTCCAAGAAGGATTCCCCGGACAGACGCTCCTGAAACGAAGAGACTTAGCAACAAAATAACCGGATGGTGCAATAAAGTATTGGTCCCGAACGGTTGGTTATCTTAAACCTTTAGGTCAGTGGTTCTTAACCTTTTTAGTGATCGGCACCCCCTTGAATCTAAAAATAAGTTTTCGCGCCCCTTGAAAAATGTGTTTCGATTTCTTTATTTAGGAAATTACATCTTTTGCAAGATTATTGAAAAATAATCATTTGCATATACGTATATGCAAAACAATATCTTAATTTTTAATGTCTACGTTGTTGTTTATTCATAATAATACTTTTGAAGCGAGGCTCCTTTTTTTGAAAGAGCCACGCGTAAGTCATTTTCATTGAAGCGATTTCTGGCTTTTGTTTTTATGTGCAAAAGTGATAAAAATCCCATTTCACACAGGTAGGTGGTGGCACATGATAACAGTGTCTACAATGTTGCTTTTGTCAGCTGTGGATAAGGTTCCAACTGCGTACACCAGAATTGTTCCAAGTCCAGTTTTTCAAATTCCATTTGAATACGTGCATTGGCTCGTATTCCAATAGATTGTTTTTTATTAAATCGCTGTCGTCCATCGAAACTTCTCTCTCACCCCTGGAAATGCTTTTTCGCATCCCCAGGGGTACACACACCCCAGGTTAAGAACCACTGCTTTAGGTTGTCGAAAATATTTAAGCGGATTGCTTAATTATGACGGGTTGACACGACTGTATCCGTACGGTTGGTTGGTTTTTATGGCTCAAGGGCCATATTTGGCCAAGCTGGGCCAAACTCAAAACGAGGTAGGAAGAAAAGCAAAAGGTAGAAGGGTAGGCTTGGGTAACTAGAAGGAAGTATAGATCATTCGGGTACCTCGGGATTGCGATGCCAGTACACACCTTTAGATGTGTTCAGGGCTGTATCCGTACGGAAACTTGCAGTCGTCCTTGCATGGTTTCTAACCAGGTTTGACCGATAGAATCTTTCAACACTCGGAAATTCCGTGACGCTCAGGTTCAACATTTTGTAACTTGGATTATTAAAGCTATTCCTATATTTGAAAAGATTTGAATTATATCCCGAATTTACTTATTTTAAGAAAAATATTTTCATAAATATAACAAGATTATTTACAATAAGCGACCTTTGCGGTATTTGAAAGCACAACGAATTCATTACCTTATTCACAACATATCTGTATTTAAAATTAATCCTATGGTACGGTTCCGATGAGAAGGCAGATGGCCTTGGAAAAGTCCATTTTTAGAAAGGTGGTATGTTTTCACCAGGGAAAATGACTGTTTCTAAGGACACAAAATCATAGGGATTATTCATAGGGGGATTATTCGTAATCACTGCTGTCGCTTCCGGTACCGAACGATACGATAAACTCGGTCTGAATGAACGAATTGTTTGCGTTTAATCTGCCCCTTAATTCAAAGAATAAAGTCGTCCAAAACCACTTTACTCAAAAATGCAAACTCGCCCGATCATAAAAGCATCAGCAGCTAAATGTTTGGGTACGTAGGTAGGTATTTTAATTAACGTCACACTGGAGCAACACAACGGGCGACGGTCCGGGATCAATCCCAAAGGGTAAGATCCGAGACAACACCACTTAATTTTTAACCACGGTCGGATGACGAGGTCACACCTGAGCTGGCACCCTACGCCAACGTGAGGGCATTTGAGACCACGACCTATTTAACGTGCATCAGCCCCCCTTCGTACACCGGTCTTTTGGTTGGATTTGAACTCGCAACCCTCCGGTTGCTATTCCGTTTCTCTTCCAACCGGGCTACCGTGGCCCTGCTAAATGGAAGAAGCTACAGTATTCCGAGCAAATCACCTGCATCTCGAGCAGCTCGTTGGTGCCGTCCCTCAAGGCCAGCACGATCTTGACGTGGGGCGGCAAATCGGTGGGGAACCACTTGAGGGAGCGTCCGCTGAACTCCTCCACCTGGTCCAGTCCGTCCAGGATGATGACCAGCGGTCTCTCCGCGCACGCCTTACGCAACAGGGTGGAGAAGAAGGTGTTGTGTTCCGCAATGCTCTGCAACAGACACAAAGGACTCTTAACCCTCCAAGTGGTTAAGGGAGGTATCTCATCGACGAGGTATCTAATTGACGAGGTATCTCATCGACGAGGTATCTCATCACCAGGTATCTCATCGACGAGGTATCTAATTGACGAGGTATCTAATTGACGAGGTATCTCATCGACGAGGTATCTCATCACCAGGTATCTAATTGACGAGGTATCTAATCGACGAGGTATCTAATCGACGAGGTATCTCATCGACGAGATATCTCATCACCAGGTATCTCATCGACGAGGTATCTAATTGACGAGGTATCTCATCGACGAGGTATCTCATCAAGGTATTCCAATTTTGATATAGCGCCAGCGAGATAGTGTCGATTTTTTGTAAGCTGGTGCATAAAAAAGCAGCTGTTTATAGAATAGAAATAATAAACACTCCTAGAACCCTCAGAATAATATATGTTGTAACTTTATTTTATAATTTGTTGCAGCAGGTGCTATATTATTACGAAGTGGAAATTTTAATGCAAACAAAGCTCTGAAGCAATCTGCAGCCCAAACATTTCCCCGGTGAATACTTAGAAATAGTTTGGCTGATTTCTTTTTGAAACTATCAAAACAGTAGAATTGTAGGATCATGAAAAATCTTAGTTCCATATACTTTATTGATATATGTATAGAAATAATGAATCATGTTAAAATATCGCATCGAAAAAGGTACTTGAGCTGTTGGTTGGAGAGATTCGAGCGCTTACTAGTGAAAGAATATCGTTGGCCTCGCTCGTTGAGCGCGCGTTAGCGGTTGAAATTTCGATATCTTAAGTTGACGGCTCTTAAAAATCAATCTTTGTGAAATTGCATTAGCTACATAGGATACTGCATTGACAACATTCTAATGAACTTATACAAAAAGTATCAAAAATTGTAAAGATTTTTTTATTAAATCTTAACCGAACTTCAGCAAGTTCCGTGCAAATTGCTAAAAATAATATAATTTTAAAAGATATTTTTTCTTATTACGAATAGTACATTAAAGTATCACTAGCAAAAAACAAAACAAGTTTATCTCATAGTTTAAGCGTTGCGAAATTTTAAGTCCTACGCGACATTGTAGAAAAGTAAAATTGAATATTTTTGACCGCCTTTTAAAGAGTCTCATGAAAAAATTATTTTCCAAAAAATAAACATGACATAGTTTAACATACGCCACTGGCCACCATATACTAAATTAAAAAAAATCAAAGATGGTGAAGTGAACATTTTATTTCTTATTGCCTGAATTTGAATGGATTCACCCATATATTATATTGACATAACGTCGAAGAGGTACGTTTTTGTTTTGACATCCTTCTTAACATTACATATTGGATAGGAGGGATAAGTAATATATAAAATATAATTTAGATAACAAAATAACAATAGGATCTTCCTTAGATATGTGAAAATACGACTTTTATAAACTTAGTATACAATTTACTAACGTTGTCAATGTGAAGGGTGTGCTTCGTGACTTGATAAGATTAGCAATGTTGGATTCCAAATGTGTAAGTTTCAGCCTTCAATCGCGATGGAATGCTATATTCACTCTTAATTGCGTTGTCATTCAGGATAGAGGAAATCCAAGTTAACCGAATTAGATATTAACCGTACAGTGTCTTATATTTTTCTATCGACCCCTAACAATGTTAGATCGATATCGACCATTTTGGCGACCACTGATCTACACCGTGTTGGGGGTAGTTTGCTCTGTTTGTAAGAAGTAAACGAAAGATCAGAATTTACTTTTGGATCTTCGCGTAGTTAAATAAAATATTTAATAATGTCAAAATTGAAACAATTTTTAGGTCATATTATCGTTTATTTTTATACATTTCTAGGCCAACAAAATTCTAGTCTCGATTATGAAACCTTTCTATTAATGAGTCAAGGGGAAAATAAAATGTATGAAATAACTTTGTTGCTGTATGGTCATGTTTAGCCGGCCAAGGGTAGTTGGATAAAAAACCTTACATTCCTATTTATGATTGATATTCTGCGTGATAGTCTCATGCACTGAGAAAAATGCATTAAATGGATCCAATTCTGCTTGTTTATTGTATGTATCCAGAGGGTTTTAGGGATAGTGCTCGCCAGTAGAGATTTGAACACGAAATGCGACACTGCACAACGTTTATGAGTCGATTCAATCTCATAACCAGTCAAAGCGGTTATTGTAATTAATTAATAGTCTATTAAATTAATCAGTTTTTTAAAAAATATGAGAGCACGAGGAAATTCGTTTCCACTGAGAATCTCTTATCCGTGTCTACAAGGAAAGTTTCCAGTTCTATGAGAATTGTGCCATTCATTATTTTATTTTTTAATTTTTGTCTGTATTGCCACGTTGGCGTGGTGTGGAAGTTTGGAGAATGGCTGTGCCAGCTCAGGTGTTGCCTCGTCATCTGATCTATTCAAAATTACGTGGTGTTGTCCTCTGACCCCTTTCCCTTTCGTATTAATCGCGGACCGTCGTTGTGCTGCTCCAGTGCGACATTAGTTAAAATACCTACCTACCTCGTCTATATTGCGTTGCAATATAATCTACATGCACTTGTCCCAGTGCGAAACTAGTTTTGTTAGGCCATTTAAAAAAATATTTTTTGGGTCTTATCCACTGGTTTACTGCTCGTTCAAGTCATCTAAGTCCCGAAATTGCACAGGGTCGCGGTAGCCCGATTGGGAGAGTAGCAGATGAGCAACCGGAGGATTTCAAGTTCGAATCCAACTAAAGACCGTCATGTACAAAGAGGGCTGGTGCTAGTTAAATCTGTCGTGACCTCAAATATCCTCACGTTGGCGTGATGTGGAGAGTGGAGTGCCAGCTCAGGTATTGACCTTGTCATCTGACCGTGGTTCAAAATGACGAGGTATCCTCGGATCTTTCCTTTCGGGATGGATCTCAGACCTTCGCCAATAGCCCGTGTGTTGCTCTAGTGTGACGTTAATCAATTACCCACGTCCCTCCCGAAATTGCCCACCACGTAGATGTTTTTTCGATTCTGGATGGATCGCCTTTCTAAACAGAAAGAAAATGGCTGTTTGAGGTTTAACAGTCTTCCTTTGTTACAAAATTAAAAACACACTTCCATTCGGCGAGTGTATTTATCGTACTGGAGTACTTAATTATCGCACTGAAGTAACAAAACGGGCGATTGGCGAGGGTCCGGGATCAACTCCGACGGGAAAGACCTGAGGAGAACAACACATAATTTTGAACCACGATCAGATGACGAGGTCAACACCTGAGCTCTCTCAATCGTACTGATCGGTATCCGTGGGAAAACCTAACAGGACTTGTAACATTTCTCGTAAGACACCAACACTTCTGGGAGGGGGAGATAGTTAACTCTCCAAGTGGTTTCGACGAGATATCTCATCCATTCAAACCTGACCAATTTTGCTAATGACGAAATTTCTCGTTCATCGAGATCTTACCCATTTCGCTAATTGGCAAGGTGTCTCCTCATTAAGATTTTATCAATTTTCGTATAAAGATTAGATCAAGATCTGGTCAGTTTTCTAATGACGAGGTATCTCGTCCGCCAAGATCTGGTTAGTTCTGCCAATAGTGAGATACTACGTCGAGAGAACCATAAAGTAGGTATTTGAATTAAAGTCTTAGAGCAACACAACGGGCTATTGGGCACGATCCGGGAATCAAACCCGAAATGTAAAGATCCGAGGATAACAACACGTCATTCTGAACCACGGTCAGATGACGAGGTCATACTTGAAGTGACACCCCACTCTTCAAACATCCACGCCAACGTGAAGACATTGGATGCCGCAACAGATTTAACGGGCACCCTTTGTACACGACGGTCTTTGGTTGGATTCGAACTCGCAACCCTCCGGTTGCTGATCCGTCACTCTTCCAACCGAGCTACCGCGGCCCTGAAAACCGCCAGGAGGGATGGTTATGCAACAGGTAGCGAGGTCACTTACCCTGCATGCTATGGAGGGGTGCTCACCGTAGAGGACGGCCAGCTGCTCACAAACGCTCCTCAGAATCTGCTCCTGCGTGCAGGACTCCGGGGACGCCCCTGCCGACCGCTGCAGCACGGGAGTGCCTGGGTGGACCGCCCCGCAGAGGACACCGGCCACCGCGAGCAAGGCGCTCTTGCCCCTGCCCTGCCGACCGTGCACTACGAGGGGGCGGGAGGATTCCCTCGTCACATACGCCATGATGGAAGAGAGGAGGCCGGGGCGGTCCCGGAACGCCTGCAGGTGGGTGCGGGTCTCGGACTGCTGGTGGAGCAGCTCTTCCCTGAGCTGCCACTCGATACCTGCGAAGAAAGGGAAACGTTAAGATTCGTATACATTGAAAAATCCCTGTAAATTTGAAAAAGGGTACGTTCAATCCGATGCATCCATCATACGATGCCGATTATTTCGCCTCGTTTAGTCTAGAGCAATGATCGTTATCGATGTGGGGTACGTGGTAAAATCTTTGGGGCGTACGCCGTGAGGGTTAAAAAGTCGCTAGATCTATTATATACATCTGTCTGCCATCAGAACTTCTGTCGCCACGAAGTCCGAGTGGCGCCGGTCGCTATGGGAATAAGACTGGTCTACTTTGAGTAGGAGTGACTCCGGTGGATATCTTGATTGTATTTTGTTTTTGGTAACGGAAAGTTGACTCGTTTTGATTCCTAAGTAACAGATAAAAAAAGTGTAACAAATATATTTCCAATTCGTCATCAAGCGTGCCTTTGTGGCAAACTTGAATCCATTTATTCCAGCATCCCCTATGGAAAATGTGGTGAGCTGCGTTTCTATGGCAACAGACAGGCACACACATTGTAACGAGAGCAGCTCTCGTGGTACATAGTAATAAAGTTGACAACGATGACACTAATTAATTTCTCAGCTATCAAGGATGTATAATTTTATGAACACAAAAATTTAATCTATTTTATTCCTTCCATTATTTATACCATAACCATAGTTTTTATTTATACAAGGGATGCATACGGATTTTCCAGGAAGTAGAAAGTGAAGCATAAAAGGTTGGTTGATTTTGGAGTTTTATGACGCAGTACCATATTTGGCCATGATGCGCCAGACACAAGACATACAATATCAAGCAATAGACACATGAAATGAAACTTTTACTGTCACAGAAGAGAGAAATACATCCAGGGAGGAATTGAACCTGCGCCGAATACCACTCGAGGGTTGCAAGAGCAGTGGGCATACCCACTGAGCCACAATTGCTCCGCATAAAAGGTTGAGAAACATTGGTTCCGAATAGTCTCCAATCCAATGTCCCTTGAGCTTTTGGTTGGGCAGTATTTCTATGGCCCACCGAGTTATAAGTGCAATTAGCGTTTATCCTTGCTGGAATGTACTCTATTGCTGTTGTGTTTTTCTTGTAATATATAGTTAAGGGGCATTATTCGAAGTACATAATCAAAAAGTACAAAGTATATTACTAGTGAATGTGCCTTAAGAGCGTTTGGGGTAACTTTAATTAAAAGCGTCATCTATTGTATGCTATTAGTGTCAAATCACTTCCACATTTTTGAATGGGAATGGTCGAATTGAAAGATGTTTTGTTCAATATTAAAGATGATTCCATTTCTACTTGATTCTATAATAAGGTAGGTAGGTAGGTCCGTTTGGACACTTTCTGAGACTGGACCCTTAAGAAACATCAAGAGCCCCCTCGTCTATAAAGATCAATCGACTCTCTATCTACAAAGACATATCTAGAGAACTGGAATGTTTTTTGAGGAATAAAGCTCTTATCCCTAGTTCCTTGCCCATAGCTTGCTTTCGACTTCTTACCCGACATGACAACATAGAAGGCCCGCTTAGAGTTCTGCGTCGTCCGTATGCGTTTGGCATGGCCTTAACGCAAACGCAACTGACTTTATAGTCGCACTGAGAGCTTCATCTGAGCATTTTATCATGCACACTAGATGTCGCTACGTATTTTATGCATTTAGCACAAGTCTATGGTTAGAGCGCGTCTGCTATTGATCATAAGATCTGGGAGCCATCTCTGTAGCAGTCCGACTTAGGCACCCGTTCACCTTCCTATGTTAGCCGGGTAAAGCAGCACAGCCTTCACGCCTTGAGTGGCCCTACCAGGAGTATATACTCCCGACGTACTTAGCCTGTGCTACCCCTTTCTCCACGATAGGGCCATAGGATAGGACTGTGAGAGAGCGGAAAATTTTCTCTATGCTTGCCAGGCTCCAATCTGGCCATTTGAGAAAGATGATATTCTTTGATGGCCAGAAATCCTTTCCCACATGTACAAAGTGCAGCTTATGACCAGCCTCTCAGTCATCCTGAATTGAATTGGAGTCATACATGAAGACATTTTTAATGATCCATCTGCCATATTGCATAAACATTTTTTTTGCAGACTCAATGACTTAGTGTAATTTGTGGGGTTTTTACACTCGGCATTAGAAAGAGAAGACGTATTTATGTTTACTTTAGCCGATTTTACGAAGAACAACTGTTTATTTTTTCACGGGATTGACGTTTGTGTATCGGGGAGCATTACGAAAAATATAATCACTTAGGTCTCTTTTAACTCCGAACCTAGTCGAAGATAGAACGAACAATAACATCTTGATTTCTCAAAAATATTGTACCGTTTGTGAATACTCAGGTAATTTAACATTAAAACTATTTTCTTTCTCAAACAACTGTTTACTTACATCACCCCCTCCAGGCGGACCAATTGGCTAATGCACAGTTCCCCAACCTAAATCCCCCTTGCCTCTGCTTGTCTATAAAGACCAATAGACTCTTCAGGTAAGCGAACAATATTCCGCATCGGACGGACGGCACGCATCGGATCAATTTAGTGTATGCGCACACTGCATTCGGAGCATCGGTATTGACGGGAAAATGCCGGCCACATTCTCTTGGAGAAAATACTTCCGTTCTTGTTTAGTGTAAAAGGAATATCTGCAAAAGATTACTGACAACTATTGGAAAAAAATAGCATTTTTTAAAAGAAAATGAAAGAAATGAAAAGAAAGAAAGAAATCATGTTTTTGGTAGCGATCTGACGTAGAATTTTGCGCAGACTTGAAATCTGTTGAAATTTTCACTCTATCTTGAACCATCGCAAAGATAAACTTGGATTAGGGGAATTGTATTGACTATTGTCGCGAGGTGGCGTTGCGAACAGTGACGTAACGCCAACGAGGAAGTGTTTGAAGGAGTTGAGAATAAAGTGTATTAGAGTCCGTGTGTGTGTTATCTGAGCTAGCGACGAAACAGGGTCCGAGCGATCGGAGGTCCTATGGATTTATAGGATCTGTGTGTGCTGTTTCATGTGCTAAGTGATGTGAAATTAATAATGCTTGTGGTTGGTTGTTCATGAGCTTTGGGTTTAGTGAATACCTGAATTTATTAGTGGGATCGCTGAGTGAGTACCTCTTTTTTCCCTACCTTGAGTATTTTGTAAATAAGTTTGCAAAATGTTTAGAGCAAATAAGAGAGATCTTTATTATGTGGCCGAAGAACTCGGTGAGGTCATAACAGATGAAATGACCAAAACCGAAATCCAAGATAAAATTAAAGCCAACCATACATATCCCCAATTTGTAAAGGATCTATTAGAATCCGTAATTTCGGAACGGAAAGCTGACGAAAGTTATATACTTGAGTTGGAAAAGATTAAGTTGCAAAGGATAGAAGCTGAGCTTGAACTTACTAAAGCTCAGTCTGAGATAAAAGTGGATAGGGATTCGAATTTAATAGTTTCGGAATCGTTGGATTCAATTATAAAAAGTATCAGAACGTTGACCCTTAAAGTTCCGAGCAAACCGGAAGCGTGGGGTATGTTTTTTAATTCATTAGAGAGAGCATTTGACACTAAAGGTGTCCCGAAACAATTCAAAGCTGAGATTTTACTTAATTTACTCGGAGAAAAGGCGTCGAATGTTATAGTTTATATAAAGGATGATGAAATAAGAGATTATGAAAAAATTAAATCGATCGTGTTAAAAGAGTTTGAGCCGACACCTCAGAAATGCTTGGAAAACTTTAAACTTGCTAATCGCCAATCAAACGAAACGTACGTGCAATTCGCCAATCAAACGAAACGTACGTGCAATTCGCTTCTAGATTAACTACAAATTTCGATTATTATCTTAAGCTGAGAAATGTAACTGATTTTGAAAGCTTAAAACAGTTTCTGATAAAATGTTTGAAATTTTAGATAAACAAACAGCTACTCATGTCCGTATTAGACAAGGTGAATCTTGGATGAAACCACAAGAGTTAGGAAAGGAATGTGACGTTTTTTCCTCATCTCGAGGCACGTCGTACTTCCCTCCGAAACATCCAGATAAGTTTTCAAAACACGTTCCAAAGGTTTTCCTTTCAGATTTCAGATCATCAAAATGTGATTTATGTAATTCAGGAACTCATCCTTTGCATAAGTGCTATAACTTTAAGAGGTTATCGGTGAAGGAGAGACTTGAGATTGTAAAAAGAAACAAACTCTGTTTCAATTGTCTCTCTGCTAATCATTTGGTTTCGAATTGTGAATCATCGACTTCTTGTCCGCAGTGTAACAAGAAGCACCATGATAGTTTACACTTTTCGCGTGAGAAAAAACCAGCCTTTCAAGAAAGATCTGAAGTGGAGTATCAATCGGCGCCAGTTGTTGAGACTCCGAGTGCTAATAGGCTAAACGCCAACGCAATTCCTTTCGAAACAAACATAGTAGATCAAACTTTCGTTGGTGCATCAAATTTGCAAGCTACTCGTAAATCTGTTTTGCTCTCCACAGCGATTGTTTATGTTCAAAGTAAAGATGGACGATTTATTACTTGCCGTTGCTTACTGGATAGCGGTTCAATGAGTCATTTCTGTACAACTAATCTAATTGAGTGCTTACAGATTCCAAAAGAGAAAATTAATGTGGCAGTTTCTTGTTTGTCAGGCGCCTCATTAAATGTAAAGTCCAAAACATCAGTCGTTGTTAGTAATAAAAGTGGTAGTTACCAGCAAAAACTAGAGTTTCTTATTGTGCCTAAAATTACGCACATAACTCCCGCGAAGTTAATTGATATCTCCAAATTAGATATCCCAAAGACCGTAGATCTGGCTGATCCAGAGTTTAATAAACCTAGTAGAATTGATTTATTATTAGGATCGGAAGTTTTTATGAGTTTATTGAGGTGTGGGCAATTAAGCCTTTGTAATTCCAAATTAATACTACAAAATACGGTTTTCGGATACACTATGAGTGGGAGTATGTATGATAGCTTTGATACGAAAAGAACGTATTGCGGCTTAATTAGCAATTTGGGAAACTTAGAGCGAGAAATTCAAAAGTTTTGGGAATTGGAAAATGTTGAGGAGTCCTTAACAAAAAACGAAGAAACTGAATATTGTGATGAGCACTATGCGAGAACTCATTTGAGAGATAGTGAAGGAAGATATATTGTGAAAATGCCTCTCAAAGAGGATCCCTCTTGTTTAGGGGAATCGAAAGAGATCGCGCAAAAAAGGTTAAACTCTTTGATTAGAAAGCTATCTAGAGATCTTAACTATTATCGTCTTTATAAGTCTTTCATAAGTGAGTACGAAACTTTAGGTCATATGACAGAAGTAGTTGAGGAACAACAACCACGGGTTACTTATTATATCCCGCATCACAGCGTTTACAGAGCAGATAGTGCAACAACCAAGCTAAGAGTTGTGTTTAACGCATCAACAGTGACAACAGCTGAGAATTCTTTAAATTCCATTCAGCTAAATGGAGTCGTGATACAAGACGACCTTTTTGCAATCATGTGCCGTTTTAGAAAACATCGATTTGTTTTTACGGCAGACATAAAAAAGATGTTCAGAATGATTCTCATTAATGAGGAACAAAGAGATTTGCAGAGGATTTTGTGGAAATCCGCAATAGACGCTCCACTTAAGACCTATCGTCTGAACACTGTCACATACGGGACAGTTAGTGCTCCATATCTCGCTATGAGAACTTTGAAACAACTATCTATTGATGAGAGGAAAGATTTTCCTGAAGCATCGTCAACCCTAGTTACAGACGTGTATATGGACGACATTCTGACTGGTGGTGATGACCTACAGCAAACTAAAGTACTTCAGCAGCAGTTAATTGGCATCCTAAAGAAAGGTGGAATGGAGCTTCACAAATGGTTCGCCAATTGTCCTGAACTGTCTGTACAATCAAGTGCCGAGTATTTGTTCGCACATCCAGAAGAGACCAAAACCTTGGGTGTCTCCTGGAAGCCTCACAGTGACTATTTCTCGTTCAACCTACTTGATGAGAATATGGGTGTCACTAAGAGAGCTGTGTTATCTACTCTAGCTCGTATTTTTGACCCTCTTGGTCTTCTGGGACCAGTCATCTCACGGGCTAAAATATTCCTCCAACGTCTTTGGCTGCTGAAATTGGGTTGGAACGATCCATTGCCTTCGACTGAGGTAACGGAGTGGAGAAATTTCATTGCAGCGCTTGCGGCTATAAAAACCTTACACATCGATCGTCGAATCCTAACAGATCATCCTGCTTCGATCCAGATGCATGGCTTCTCTGATGCCTCAGAGAAAGCGTATGGTGCCGCGGTGTACCTTCGATCGACAAATTCTTCAACTGGTGCTATATTGGTTAGTTTAGTGGCTAGCAAGTCCAGAGTTTCACCCATAAAACCTGTGACGATCCCTCGTCTTGAGCTGTGTGCTGCCGTGCTTCTAGCTAAACTGATCAATAGAGTTCTCAAGGCCTTAAAGCTAAAGGTGTCGTACACCTACCTTTGGAGTGATTCCACGATAGTTCTTTCATGGATCCAAAGAAAACCTTGCGATCTCAAAACTTTCGTGGCCAATAGAGTTACCACAATTCAGGAGTTGACGTCTGTTACCCAATGGCGTCATGTACCATCCGCTGCAAATCCAGCAGACCTTATTTCACGAGGTATTGATCCTGACAAGCTAATCCATAACGAACTTTGGTGGCATGGACCCGAGTTCTTACACGAGTCAGGTGATTCTGTTCCCGAGGATTGGGAAGTTGTAACTCCCGATGAAGAGATTGAAAGAGAACTTAGAAGAAAATCTAAGGACAACAGTAACTGTTTAGTGAATTTAAATGTTTGTGATAATTTTGTTTTAAACAAATTACTTGATTTAAGTAACAATTATGTGCATATTTTGCGAGTTATATGTTATATGTTTAGATTTTCATACAATCTTAGAAACCCAACTGAAAAAAGGCAAGGCCCTCTCACACCACAAGAGTTGAGAGGTGCTGAGGTAAGTTTAATCAGATTATTACAGCAATCTGAATTCAAGTATGAATATATTGCTTTGAAGAAAAGTAAGCCTGTTACAGGCAAATTACATTCCTTAAATTGTTTTTTGGATAATGATCAAATTATTAGAATTGGTGGACGTTTGAGTAATTCTAATTTAAGTATTAGTGCAAAACATCGTATGCTGTTACCTGCTAATCATAAATTAACTAGTATTATTTTGAAATATTTTCATTTGAAATATTTGCATGTTGGACCAACTTCCTTGTTATATCATGTACGTCAAAATTTCTGGCCTTTAAATGGTAGAAACATGTGTCGCAAAATAGTACACGAGTGTATTACTTGTTTTAAAAACAAGCCTGTTGCAGTGAAACAAATCATTAGTGATTTGCCAAGTGAGCGTGTTATATCATCCTTTCCTTTTCATTTCACTGGTGTTGACTTTTGCGGACCCTTTTTCATTAAGTTTAAGAATCAAAGAAAAGGTGTGCTAAATAAAATTTATGTAGCTATATTTGTATGCCTATGCACTAAAGCGTTACACCTGGACTTTGTTTCCGATTTAACATCTGATGCATTTATTGCATGTTTAAAGCGATTTTTCGGTCGTAGGGGCAAATCTGCGAAGTTGTGGAGTGATAATGGTACAAACTTTGTAGGTGCCAATTCTGAAATGAAAAGATTATTTCGTCTAGTTAAATGCCCAGATGAAACCTTGGCAAATTACTACACTTGTGAGGGTATAGATTGGAAATTCATTCCCCAAAATCGCCGAATTTTGGTGGCTTGTGGGAAGCAGGGGTGAAATCCTTTAAGTTTCACTTGAAACGTGTCATTGGTAACTCAAGACTCACGTTAGAAGAATTTCTAACAGTGATTTTAGAAATTGAAGGAGTTCTAAATTCGAGACCCCTTACACCCCTATCTCCTGAATTCGACAATTTTGAAACACTGACGCCAGGTCATTTCCTGATTGGTCGGCCTGTATCAAATATTGTAGAACCTCAGTTAATTAATATTACTGAAAATAAATTGTCCAAATGGCAGAGAATTTTGTAAGAACGATGTCTCTTGTGGAACATTGGTGTTGATAAAAAATGATTTACCTGGCACTAAATGGCTTCCGGGTAGAATAGTGAAAATATACCCAAGTTCAGACCAAAGAGTAAGAGTCATTGATATCAAAATTCCTAATGGAAATGTATTAAAAAGAAATGTCCGTGATATTTGCATACTGCCTTTAGAAACTTAAATATGATGGTAATTGTAAATTTAAAGGTATTTGATTTATTGTACATGTTTAAGAAGTTGTATTGAAATGTGTTTGATTATATTTGTACGTGTTAATTTTCTGTTAATTGAGTTATAGTTTGTTATTTAGTTTGAAACCCCACATGTTTCAACGTGGGGAGTGTATTGACTATTGTCGCTAGGTGGCGTTGCGAACAGTGACGTAACGCCAACGAGGATGTGTGCCCTGCGAGGCAAAGTTTGAAGGAGTTGAGAATTACAAATAAAATGTATTACAGTCCGTGTGTGTGTTATCTGAGCTAGCGACGAAACAGGAATAAAAAGACAATTGAATGTATAACGTCAACATCCAGTGCCCACGGAAATTTTGGATGAGTCATCCGCATTGTACGGATGGGACGGATTTGATTCTCTCTCCGGTATCATCTTCGGAATTACGTATGTTCGATACGGATAGGTGTGCGCAGCTCATTCAAAACAATGCGAGTAATTCTAAAATCCGATACGTGCCGTCCGTACGATGCGGACTAGTGTGGACTTACCTTTAAAAGAAAGAGATAAACATTTCGAGTGAGCGTCGGAAGTCAAGGTTAATGGTTGGTTGATTTGGGTTTTATGGCGCAAGGTCCGACAGTCGACAAGCTGCCACAAACGCAAGATTAAATACTATTCAATAGCAGCCAGAACAATAAAAATTATTAAAAAGTCTAAAAATATGAAGTAAACGAACGAGAAATATAAAAAATTTGTCGAGGCTAAAGCTTAAAAGAGTTTAATAAGGAAAGACAATTAAAATATGACGTATTATATATTCTATAGAAATTCAGTGATGTAAAAAGTGATGGATGAGGTGGGTAATGCAACAAATCAGGTAAAATAGGTGATGTTGTGTTAAAAAAGTTGGTAAAATCTTCCAAGACCAGAATCGGATGTTAAAATGTGACTAATGGAAAGAGGATGGCAATATTGAAACGATGGTGCGGTTCCCCCGACCAATCAAAATCTATGCCTGACTCTAGAATGGCCGATCCGAAGACGAGTTAGAAATGACAGTAGGAGTGAGATGGTCGGGGTGGATGGTCAAAAGTTTATTGTTGATTCGCAGTCTTCGCACCATTATTTCCATTCAATAGGACGGAGATCGTGTTAATCAAAGTTAGTGAGATGGCCGGAGTTAAAGGTGAAAGGGAGTGACAAGATATATTGGCTAGCATCGTAAAGAGAAAAAGGGACTTATCTGTTGTGAGAATTCTATTTAGGGGGTTAGGTTTAGGTATCGTTTCATATGCATGCATATTTCATTATTATGCTTACGTTTACAATTGTCCGATTTCTAGGCTCATTTTGTAAATTTTATAATCACTATTCTAAGCAGTTTAGTTATCCTACGGGGATGTAGTGTATTTAACAGAACTTTTGTTTATTACTTTCCTGTATGAATCGACTGTATTTTGATTGTTCGATTGAACTAAGGACCCTAGGGACTTACGGGGCCTCACGAATATCCTCC